>CP126890.1:149142500-150470000 GCA_030440675.1 Furcifer pardalis | reverse complement strand
GGAAAACAATATTAGGGGTAGGACTAGAGATCTTTTCAAAAAAATTGGGGAACTCAAGGGAACATTTAAAGCAAAAATGACCATGATAAAAGACAAAGATGGCAGGGAGTTAGCTGATGCAGAAGAGATTAAGAAAAGATGGAAAGAGTACACAGAGGCACTCTACAAAAAGGACCTCAACACCCCTGATAATCACAATGAGGAGAACACTGAACATGAGCCAGACATTCTAGAGAGTGAAGTCAGAAAGGCCCTAAAAAACACTGCAAACAACAAAGCCAGTGGAGTTGATGGTATCCAAGTTGAACTTTTCAAAGCCCTACAAGATGATGGAATCAAATTATTGCACTCTGTATGCCAGCAGATTTGGAAAACAAAACAATGGCCACAGGATTGGAAAAGATCTGTATACGTTCCACTCCCCAAAAAGGGTAATGCTAAAGAATGTTCAAATTATCGAACAATTGCGCTCATCCCTCACGCTAGCAAGGTGATGCTCAAGATAATACAGGATAGATTGCAACAGTATGTGGAGAGAGAATTACCAGAAGTGCAGGCGGGTTTCAGAAGAGGCAGGGGGACTAGAGATCAAATCGCCAACATAAGATGGATCATGGAAAAAACAAAGGAATATCAGAAACAAGTCTACTTCTGTTTCATTGATTACACGAAAGCTTTTGATTGTGTCGACCACAACAAGATGTGGCAAGTAATTAAAGAGATGGGAATACCGGAACACCTTATAGGCCTCATGAGAAATCTGTACATGAATCAAGAGGCAACAGTTAGGACAGAAAATGGAATGACGGAGTGGTTTGGAATAGGAAAAGGAGTAAGACAAGGCTGCATTTTGTCACCATGCTTATTCAATTTATACACAGAACACATAATGCGCAATGCAGGGATGGAGGAATCACAATTTGGGATCAAAATTGCTGGAAGAAATATCAACAATTTGAGATATGCAGATGATACCACCCTAATGGCAGAAAGTGAAGAGGACCTAAAGAAGCTCCTGATTAGGTTGAAAGAAGAAAGTGAAAAAGCTGGCTTGAGACTCAATATCAAAAAAACCAAGATAATGGCAACAGGCCCTATCAGTCCCTGGAAAATAGATGGGGAAGAAGTAGAAGCAGTGACAGACTTTACTTTCCTAGGATCAAAGCTCACTGCAGATGGTGATTGCAGCCATGAAATAAAAAGGCGACTGATTCTTGGGAGGCAAGCGATGAGAAACCTGGGGAACATAGTGAAAAGTAGAGACATCACATTGAAAACAAAAATTCGCATAGTCAAAGCAATGGTATTCCCTGTGGCAATGTATGGTTGTGAGAGCTGGACTATTAGGAAAGCTGAACGCAGAAGAATAGACGCCTTTGAGATGTGGTGTTGGAGGAGAGTTTTGAGAGTCCCATGGACAGCAAGGAGAACAAATAGGTCAATCTTAGAAGAAATCATCCCTGACTGCTCATTAGAAGGTCAAATAATAAAGATGAAGCTAAAGTACTTTGGACATCAAATGAGAAGAGAGGATTCACTTGAGAAAGCTTTGATGCTTGGAAGGGTCGAGGGCAAAAGAGGAAGGGGAAGGCCCAGGATGAGATGGCTAGATGGTGTTGTGGAGACGGTGGGCGCAGAGCTGAGCGAGTTGAGGGGGATGGTGGAGGACTGGAGTGCCTGGTGGACGGTGGTCCATGGGGTCGCAGAGGGTCGGAATCGACTGTGCGACTGAACAACAACACAAAAAAAAACAACACTAGCTCGTTAGGTCACACCCACATCCATCTAATCTAGCATTCTAATTTTGATTAATCATCTTTGCTTCCCCATTGGGTGTCGAAGTACAGTACTTCTGATTAATAATACTGGAAATTCAGTAGAAGGGCAGGAAGGGAGATCTCTTTTTTCATATTTGTTCTAGTCAATATATAACTATCCCAGTCTCAGCTACAGCCTCAGCTACAGTCTCTATCTAGTATTCAGATTTTTCAGTTAAGGCATGAGAAAATAACATGATAGGGAAGGCATCGTTTGTACAGTACAGTAATATCTCAGATAATGATTGCATCGGATAACACTGAAATCGGATAACGAAGCAAAATTTTCCAAAAAAAAAAAAAATTGCATCGGGTAATGATCTGTTAGCATTATCCGATACAATTGTTTGCAGCAGCGAGGGCTGGGAAGCCGAACGGGGGACTCCCCCATCGGCTTCCGTGCTGTTCCTGACCCCCCCCCCCCGGCCAGTGCAATAAGGCAAAACGCAGGGATTTGAATTCTGGTATTTTGCCTTATTGCATTGGCTTAGGAGGTCAGGGGAGGTCAGGAACAGTGCGGATCAGGTCCCCCGACCTCCCCAGAGTTGGCAGGGAGCCCGAAATGGGTGAAAAAAAAACTTATCTGTGGTTTTTTTTCATCCATTTCAGGCTCTCCTGCACCCCTGCTGGTTCTGGGGAGGTTGGGGGACCTAATCCGCATTGTTTCTGAAGTCCCCTGACCTCCCCGGCCAGTGCAGTAAGGCAAAATGCCAGGATCCAAATCCTGGTGTTTTGCCTTATTGCACTGGCCGGGGATGTCGGGGGAGGTCAGGAACAGTGCGGATCGGGTCCCCCGACCTCCCCAGAGCCGGCAGGGGCAGCAGGGAGCCCAAAATGGGTGAAAAAAACTTCCATCTTTTCACCCATTTTGGGCTCTCTGACACCCCTGTTGGCTCTGGGGTGGTTGGGGGACCCAATCCACATTGTTTCTGAAGTCCCCTGACTTCCCCGGCTAGTGCAGTAAGGGAAAACGCTGGGATTTGAATCCCGGCATTTTGCCTTATTGCATCGGTCGGGGAAGTCGGGGGTGGTTGGGAACAGCGCAGATCAGGTGCCCCGCCCCCGCCCCCAAAGCTGGTAGGGGTGGTGTGGAGCCTGAAATGTGTGAGAAAAAGGAAGTTTTTTCCACCCATTTCTGGGGCCCCTGCCATCTCTGGGGAGGTCCGGGGACCAGATCTGCGCTGTTCCCAACCTCCCTAGACGTCCCAGGGCACTGCAATCACAGTGTGTGATTGGCGCTTGGGTTGGGGGGTTGAACAGGCACATCCCCTGTTCAACCCCCAACCAAAGCAGCTGATCCCATGCTGCAATCTGCCTGCCTCTTTCTAAACAGGCAGGCTTATCGCCCCCCTGTTCCCTTTCCTCTTCCGAAAGGGAACAGGGCTTTTTTTTTATGTTGTGCGATCAATGCATCGCACAACATTAAAAACCAGATAACGCTAAGACTTGTGGAGCCAAGTCTCATTGTTATCCGAGGTACAGTAAAACACCGGCTAACGATTGGATCAGATAATGCTAAAATTGCATAACGTTAAGTAATCTGGGGAGGAGAATTGGATCGAATAACGTTAAGGTCCTATGGGATGGATTGGATAACAACCGCTAAAGCCTGTGCGGTTACAATGTATATCTGTGGAGCTTTAATGTTATCCAATCCATCCCATAGGATTTTAACATGGATCGGATAACACTAAAAATCGGATAACACTAAGACTTGTGGAACCAAGTTTTAGCGTTATCCGGTGTTTTACTGTACTAGTGTATTTGTTATTTGTATCATTGAAATTTAAAGATGCAGCATCACAACTAGCCACTAGGTGGACCCACAGATCATTTCCTTGATTTTTTTAGATACACCAGAGACCTAACAAATAATAACAGGAAATTCAACAGCTTGGTTTAGGGCTCTTTTTGAAAATTAACATTCCAAATTCTGCTTCAGTTCAGTTCTAGTGTTTTTGTAGATAGTGCCAACAACTTTGTTATTTTTATGTTTCTTTTATTTTCCCCCAGGAGATGGGTCGACATGATGACCTATGGTCCCTTTTTTACATGCTAGTAGAGTTTGCAGTTGGTCAACTTCCATGGCGCAAGATCAAAGATAAGGTAGGAAACATGTTTCAGGAAGAGAATAAATTTGACCTAATAAACAAACAAACAAATAAATAATGAATTTATTTTAGTAATGGTGATCAATAAAGGCACAGTTCATTTTGTCTGTCTAAGGTTAGTATCATATATAGTGTTCTGTGACACTGTCTCATCCACTCCAGGAGCAAGTTGGTATGATTAAAGAGAAGTATGAACATCGAATGCTGCTGAAACATATGCCGTCTGAATTCCACCTTTTTCTGGATCACATTGCAAATTTGGATTATTTCACAAAACCAGATTATCAGGTAAAAAAATTTTTATTCATAGATTGACATAAGAGGTCAGTTATGAAGAGGTTTGACATTTTAGTTATTTATCTACATATAATTAGTAAAACCCTAAAAATAAATTTTACCAAAAATGTTAGGTATATTGCTTCAGTTTGAAGAACTTGCTTAATTATTGTTTGAAATGTTTTTGAATTACCAGTACTCTACCACAAAAAAGTAAATAGAATAAGCCAAGATCAAAATAAATCAGTTGAAGTAAATATAACTGTGATGTGCAGGGTTCTGTGAGTAGTGTGTGCAACCCTCATGATGGTGAAGGTTATGTCCTTATTAACATATCCATGTAGTTTTCAACACTTTTTGTCATTCAAAATTCTAATCTTAAATTGAAGACAGAGATGCATAGTCCAATCTACACCCTCCATTCCTGTTTTTCTCATATTGGTGTTCTGATCAGAAGCTGTAGTCACATTCAGCTGAATGTAGATACAGTAAAACCCTGGGTTACGGACACCTCGGGTAACGGAAAATTCAACTTACGGAAGGAAATTCTGAGGAAATCATGTCCTGATTTACGGGGGGAAATTGCGTTACAGACAGGTTTTTTGGGGTGTTCCAATGGTTCGCACAGCAGTGGGAGGGTGTTTGGAGCATTTTCGCTCCAGTTTTGGGATTTTTCATCGCATTTTGGTTTGCCAGAAGCTCTCAACACACAACCAAGAAGTCCCAGAAATTCCCCCCGCCCCTCATCAGCTGTTTGGCAGCACTTTTCCTGCAATTACCAGGGCTGACCACTAGATGGCGATGTTGAAAATGTGATGAATGTGTATTGAAAATAAAAAAATATCAGCTCTGGAGCTTATTTTATTTATTTAATTACATTTTTATCCCACCCTTATCTATGGACTCAGGGCGGCTTACAATTTAAAACAATTAAAAACACATTAATTACAATAAGAATTAAAATTAAAGTTAAAAGATTAAAAGGTTAAGAAAGTTAAAAACAACAGGGAGAAGAGGTGGGGTATTCAAATGAGCCAGCCAAACTGACGTCTGGCCCGCACCCCACACAGGCCCCGCCAGCCAGGTCTTCACTCCTTTCCTAAAGGGCAGCAGCTCTGTCTGGAGACAAAACTCGCTTAGCAGGAGGTTCCATAGGGCTAGAGCAGACACCGAAAAGGCCCTCCTTCTCATGCTAGAGAGATGAGCCTCTCTAGCTGATGGTATGACCAGAGAACCTCTCCGGTCCGCTCTGGTGGGACGGACAAATGTTCTTCGGGTGAGGCGGTCTCTTAAGTATTCTGGCCCACTACCATATAGGGCTTTAAAGGTGATAACCAGCACCTTGAATTGCACCCGGAGGCATACTGGGAGCCAGTGCAACTCTCTGAGTAGTGGTGAGGCATGAGCATAACGTCCGCACCCCATCACAACCCACACAGCCACATTCTAGACCAGTTGAAGCCTCTGAATGGTTGCCAAGGGCAGCGCATTACAATAATCAAGTCTGGAGGTGACCAAAGCGTGTGTGATCATGAGCAAGGAGTCCCAATCTAGGAGCGGGCGTAACTGGTGCACAACACGAAGTTGCGCAAAAGCCCTTCTAGCCACGGCTGCCAACTGCTCTTTGAGCAGCAGTCGTGAGTCCAGAAGGACCCCCAGATTACACACTGGGTCTGTTTGGGGCAAAACTGCCCCATCCAGAACCAGATATGGTAACCGCTGACCCACAGCCACTTAGTCTTGCCAGGATTCAGTTTTAGCCCGTTGTCCCCCATCCAGACCCTAACAGCCACCAGGCACCTGGAAAGGACTTCCACTGCATCACTAGGATCCCCACGGGCCGAAATATACAACTGGGTATCATCTGCATATTGATACCTCACCCCATAGGAACGAATGATCTCACACAGTGGTTTCATGTAGATGTTAAATAGGAAAGGTAAGAGCACCAAGCCCTAGGGCTGAATTTCTTACTCTCCAACCACACTGACTGTGTCTGGCCCCTTAGAAATGAGGAAAACCAGGACTACACAGTGCCCTGGATCCCCAATCCTCGGATCCTTTCCAGAAGGATACCGTGGTTGACGGTATCAAAAGCCGCTGAGAGGTCAAGAAGAGCCAGGCCGGAGGGAGGTCCGCCATCCTGCTCTGTCCAGAGATCATCCATCAGCGCGACTAATGCAGTTTTTGTACCATATCTGGGCTTGAATCCTGACTGGAAGGGGTCCAGATAATCTGTTTCATCCAGGATCTCCTGTAACTGCCATGCTACTGCCTTCTCCAAAACCTTACCAAAAAAGGGCAGGTTGGACACAGGCCTATAATTTGCCATTATTGCTGGGTTGAGGGATGACTTCTTCAGGAGGGGCCGCACCAAATCATGTTTTAAAGGTGCTGGAAAAAACCCCTCTCACAGTGAAGAGTTGATAATTGCCTCGACACAACCACTGTCACCGTCCTGGTAGATTTAATTAACCAGGCAGGGCACGGATCTAACACACAGGCAGTGGTATGGACAGCTCCCAGGAGCCTGTCCACTTCCTCAGGGACAACTGGATCGAACCAATCCCAGATAACAAAGCAAGACTGTGCTTCAGTCAGCCCCAGCTCTACATTTTCCATGCTGGGATTCAACTTTGAGCGAATCTGAGTGATTTTCTCTTCCAGATAATTGGCAAAAGCCTCAGCCGACCCCTGCCAACCGGGGCCTGATCCCCTTCTACTGAGGAGGGACTTGGTAACCCGAAACAGGGTCCCTGGGTGATTATCTGCAGAGGCAATGAGGGCAGTGAAATACTAGCACAGGCCTGATCTCTAATTTCTGTAATTTCAGATCACTCTGCCACTGCTCCGACAAAACTAGATCCGGGGTGTGGCTGCTGCTCCTGGTTGGGTCCTGAATTACCTGAGTCAGGCCCACAGCTGCCATGGAAGCCATGAACTCCCGTGCTGCCTCTGAGCCCGCCCCAATGAAGGCAAATTGAAGTTCCCGAGCACCATAAGTCTGGGGAACTCCAACGCCAGCATGGTGACGGACTCAAGGAACTCGGGCAGGGAATCTGCTGCACTGCAGGGAGGCAGGTACAGGAGCAAGATTCCCAACTGACCCCCAGGGCCCAAATGCAGGAACAGGACCTCACAACCCGGAACTTGCAGAGCCGTGACTCTGGCAACTCCCAGTGACTCTCTGGCCACAACAACAATGCAATTGCCCCTCCCCTTCTCCCTAGGCTGGTGCCAAATGCTGAACCCAGCTGGACACAATTCTGAAAAAGGCAAACCATCCTCCGGTCTCAGCCAGGTTTCGGTGATGCATGGCAGGTCGGCCCGCTCCCCCAAGATAGAATCTGCAAGCAGGGTGGCCTTATTGCAGACTGACCTGGCATTCACCACCAGCAGCAGCCTGGGGGGTCTCTCTGGGCCAGCTGTGCAGGAACCTGAGGTGAGGTCAAGGGACTGGACAGCAATCAAATATCTACCCCCGTTCCCTGAGTGTGGCCCATCCCTTGGCTCCCGCTATTTTGCCCCATGCCCGTCACCATGCTAATCCGGGCCCCATCCTCCCCAGACAGAACACTGATCCCTATTCATGGCTGGCAGGCCCATCTCTTTCCTTCTCTTTCACCTCCCCCCATTCCTCTCTCATGGCTGGCCAAAGTCCGGGCAGTAGCGGCAGATCTCACCGATCTTTCCTCCTGCTAGGGCTCTTGTAGCCTGGCGTGGGGGCGGGGCCAAAGAGCGCTGGCAGCCGTGGGAGTCCTGGTACTCCCTGAGACGTCTTCAGCCGGCCAGTCAGGGTCCAGGTGGAGGCGGCAGTGGCAATCCTACCGAACTTCCCTCCCACCAGGGCTCTTGTACCCCAGCATGGGGACGGGGCCGAGGCTGGGGAGGGCTGGCAACTGTAGGAGTCCTGACGCTCCCCGGGACATCTTCGGCCAGTCGGCCAAGGTCCGGGTGGCGGTAGCAGGTCCCGCCGAGCTTTCCCCCTGCCAGGGCTCTTGGAACCCAGCGTCGGGGTGGGGCCAAGGCCAGGGAGCAGTAGCTGAATAACAATACTGAGCTTTTGCAAGATGTGGTAGATTTTATTCTGAGTAGGTAATATGTCTTGTCATATAGATCATGTATTTTTGAACTTAATTATCAAATACAGTAAAACACCGGATAACGATTGGATCAGATAACACCAAGACTTGTGGAACCAAGTTTTAGCGTTATCTGATGTCTTACTGTACTACTTTTGCGCTTTAGATTTCATAGGTTGTCACTATGACTATTTTTCTCTCTCACTTGGAAGATTTCAGCTTTCTTATTTGCCTGACGTATTTAGTGTCTCCTACTATTGCATTCTAAAATTAACTATGACTTAAGCCATACCAGTATTCAGCCAATTTAAACAGCAGATGAGGACAAAAGTAGGATTAATCCAATTTGCATTGGCTCATTGGCTGCATGATCAAAAGCAGAATTTTTAGGCTTGGTCCCTAGGTGTGGAACTATAAGCAAAAGTGGTTCTCAGATGAATCCTGTAATTGTGGTTTCTCACTTAAACCCAGTGATGGGATGTAACAGGTTCTCACCAGTTCGCCAGAAGCGGTAGTAACTTTTCTCAGTGTCCCGGAGAACTGGTAGCAGCTTTTGGGGGGAACCACCTTTGGGGCTTACCTTTTCACTGGTTCCCCCACTGCACATGCGCGCCAAGCATTTGGTGTGCATGCACGCCTACAGTGCTTAGCGTGTATGCACAGCCTCCTTGCTGTCCTCCCTAGCAGGGAGGAGGAAGAGAAGCTGCTAGCCTGAAGCTTCCTATAGCCTGCTTCCCAGGGTAAGGGACTCACCTTTGGATGTGGTGTGTCTGTGTGTATTTTAATGTGTATTTAATACCTTTACCTATATTGACATACTACCACAGTACCATAAATACAGATTTCTGTTTGGGGTTGTATTTTAATATAATTTTTATTTATTTATTTATTTATTTATTTAATTTATTTACAGGTTTGTGTTGTGGGTGGGTGGGTGGGTTGAGGGGTGTGTGTGTGTTTATTTTTATTTTATTTTATTATTATTTTTAAAAAGTTATTTGGCCCAGCCCACATCATGACATCATGATGTTAGCTCCACCCACACTGTGATGACATCACGGTGGGATAGTAAAATTTTTGACATCGCACCACTGCTTAAACCATAAATTTCACAATGGGCAATTAGGCAAACTATACCTTTTCTTCCCTATATCACTTTTTTTGTTTCTCTGCCAGTCCTGTTGCTAACTTCTGTTTCTAGTGACTAATAATACAATAGAGAGTAAAACACTTGTTGGATTGAACACTTTAAAGAGACTTTAAACTAGCCCAAGAGGCTTTTGCAGCAGGGTGAGGGGCTGCCTCTGCATTTGGCCCAGGACACTTTCCACCTGCTCCTGGGACCCACCCTGGCTGGGGCATTAAGAACTGCTGAGGCACAGGACTTCCTTGCTGCTCCACCCAAGAGGCTTTGCAGCAGGAATGTATTTCATTCCATTGGGGAAATAAACCATCCATTACTCCACATTTCTTCCCAAAGACCTCCGAACACTAGATTCCATCTCAGACTTCCAAGATTAACCATAAAAATTGATTATATTGTTATATTTTTTATATTGTATATTGGACTGTATTTTGGGATTGTATCTCTGCTTTATATTGTGGATTGTATTGTGGACCATATTGTGGATTGTAGAGTGGATTACACTGTGTTTATATTTATTTTGTTGTACTGTGTTTTATGATATTATGATATTGTATTGAACTGTTATATTGTATTTGATTGTATGTTGTGAGCCGCCCTGAGTTGGTTTCACCAAGTAGGGTGGCATATAAATCGAATAAATCAATTCAAATCACACCAAACCCAATTTTGTCTAATAGCTTTAACATAGGCACCCATTTACAAGAATTAGAAGTTAACCTTGGTGAGATTACTGAAATAGACTGTTAAAGCAGCCACATCGCTAAAGAATAATAAAGCTCCAAATTTAGATCAAATAACTGCAAAAATGTTAAAATACAGCAGAGAATGAATAGTGAAGTTACTAATTAGGCTGATTAATAAGTGCTGGCAAGAGGAATGTGTTCCTAATGAATGGAGAAGAGGATTTATTGTGAAGCTCCCAAGGAAAGGCAACACCTCAATTTTTTACCACTGGGGAGGGGTCACACGTTTAAACAAGCCTTATTTGGTAAAACAATTGTGAACCAAACTTGAGGTTGTTTGTGTTTCACAGAAACCACAAAGAAGAAATTGTTTACCTGTAACTGTGGTTCTTTGAGTGGTTATCTGTGAATTCTCACAACCTTCCCTTCCTCCCCTCTGTCTGCCATACCATTTCTTTTCATTGGACAGCAGATTAAGGGAAACTTGAGAGGAAGTTATTGGTGGCTTGAAACATTTGGACAGTATGATGGTGCAGGAGTAAAGCTTTTAGTTTCAGCTGTGTGTTCTGGAACATTCTGACCAGGCTTTTATCCACATGCAAAACCCAATTACAGAAAAACCCCAGTTTACGATAGTGGTCTATTCCGACAGCTTTCTTGGGTAAACAGAAGCACATTTTCCCATAGGAATTCATTGAAAATTTTAAAAATGTTCCCAGCCTCCCAAAAAAAAAAAAAAAAAAACCCAACAATCCCCCTCCAAAATGTGGGATGCTACCTTTCCCTACCTTGCTTGGGCTCCTGTGCTTCTTCCTCAGGATTGGTGTCGGGTGATCAAGAGGAGAGGTTTGTCTGCCACCGTGGCACATCCAGGGCTCCTCCGCTGAAGATGCCGTGACCGGGAGAAGTGAACTGCTCGCCTCCCCCTCTTCTGTGCCTGGGTCGGTGGAGCGAAGTGGGGGAGAACTAATCGCAGTGGACGACCTTGCCATGCATGTTCAGAGTGCCTCTTCTGGAGCCATCACTAAGGCGCAGGATTTAAAAGACATCCCACACTTTAGCAACGGCTCTGGAAGAGGCGCCGTGAACACTCAAGGCAAGGTCGCCTGGTGTGATCATGCCACCCAGAGTCCAAAATGGTTGCAGGTGGTCTTAAATAACCCCCACAGCCATTTTGGACTCTGGGGGATTCCCGGTCGTAAGGTGAAAAAAGGCATACACTGGGACGTCATTTCCTCTGGATTTGCCATCGTAAACCGTGGCAAACATAAACCAAGGCAGTCGTAAGCTGGGTTTTTACTATTAATGCATTCACAAAGGACCATTTAAAGAACTACAATTATAAATAAGCATACTGTTATTAGCAGTGATAGGTTCATATTTCACAATAAATACTTTTACAGGGAAAAAGTGGCTTGTGATAATGTAATGTAATCACCAGCTTGTATTATATGGCTTCCTTTGTTCCCCTTCTCTTTGATTGTGGATGAATATTATTCCAATTTGCTTTTCTTTTAGCTGATCATGACTGTATTTGAAAATAGCATGAAGGAAAGAGGTATTACTGAGAATGAGGCCTTTGACTGGGAGAAAGCCGGTACAGATATTTTATTATCCACAAGTACCTCCACTCCACCTCAACAGAACACAAGGCAAACAGCAGCCATGTTTGGGTGAGTGATGCAAGAACAGCCATTCTTGCAGGCAACACTGATACAATTTCATTAAAGGGGTTGATCGTTCTTCACTCCCTTGTTTAAAAATTATGCACTCTGTACATTTAAAAAGCATGTAGTGTGGTTACAACAAGAAACATTTGTGTAAGACAGTTTGGTATTATTTATACACATGGCTTTCTCAAATAAATGTCACAGATGTACGACTGATTCCCAAATGATTTGTTTATGAGTAAAAATGAGCACAAAGACCAAAAGAGGGCACTTGAAAGCAAGGAAAATTCAGTTTTTTTCTGATCTCTCATACTTATCCAGAGGGTTCCTAAAGTCTTTGGAACAGGTTTCTTTCAGTGTAGTAGGAATTTTTATTATTTTTATTTTTTAAAAAATTATTTCCATTGTTTATCATCAGCAGGAAACAGGGTATTTCTAATAGAAGATCCTTAGCTTGCTGTCTTAAGTTACCTTGAAGCAATTTTTTTCTTTTTTGTTGTGTGATTCTGTGAGTATTTTGATGCCTTCCATGTGATTGCATCTGCAGAGAAATTGAAGAAAGTAGTGTGTTAATTAACAGTTTTGGACCAGCTAGAAATTCAGTAAACTTACATTTGGTAAACCCTTTAATGAAGATCAAAAACCACTGAATTCTTGGAACTGTTTGACAAGGATGCAGTATGTTAACAATATAGCAAAAAGAAATGCACAGATGCCCTGACACCCTAGGGAGCCTCCTATGTCTACTTAAATATGGTCCTTTGGGGTCAGGGTGTTATATAAATAGTTGAAACTCTCTCCTTCGGTAGGTGCTACCATGACTTGGACAACCAAAAGGGTCTTTATAGGCTATTTTGAAACTGTCAGATAGTATAAGACATTAGCTATTCATCCCATTCAGGAAACATAAACTCTTATGTGCTGAACATCATAAACTTCTTCCCTGAGTCTGACCAGTTTAGCATGTTACCATCTTGATAAGTAAGCTACCATGCTTAGAACAGTACGTTTGTATGTTTAGATTCTCATGTATAGTTTATGTCTGTGTGCATGACTCTCACAAAGCTAACATGACATCAATGAAGTAAGGTGTAAATGTGTTTTATTTCTTGTCTAATAAGCACCATTCCTTGGAATTCAGTGTTGGTTCAGGTCAATATCACATTCAAAACTATTTGTGAGAGTTCACATATATTGTTCATGAATGTCATTTCACAGCTGACTGTTCTGCCACTGGCTACTAAATAAATGCAGTCTTCTGATTTTACATACTAAAATATTCAACAAACCAGAAATACATGCCTAGAAGGCTTTAGGGGTTTTCTTTCATTGTAAGATGCAAAACAAAGTGAGAATGATTAAGAATAAAAACAAACAACTGTAGTCAGAATAGCAACAAAATATAGCATAGTTATACCCTTGATAGATAGCTGCAACATGAACACATTTTCCTCATCTCAGGATCTAATCACTTCATGGCATACAAGATTTATTTAAACTCCGTACTTATAACAGACATGTAGATCAGGTTGTATCTGGTTATACTCCCATGTAACCCTTTTATTTATATATTACAAACTATTTTTATATTTCCTGTCAGCATTTGAACAGTGGTGGTGAGCACTCCAACACTGGAAGAATTCAAGAGAGAATTGGACAGCCATATGTCATATCTACTTTGATTCAGATTCCTGCATTGGACTCAGTGGCCAAAAAGACCCCTTCCAACTCACTTGCTCTATGATTCTATGATTTCCAGAGCATATAGCCTTGGTTCATATCAAAACACATAAATATCATTAAGATGTTAAACTAGAGCCGAAATTTTATACAGCACAGACTACTGGCAGACATTTTGTGAGGATGACTTGAACTGCTTCATTTACAATAACTTCAGGAAACTTTCCTATTTTAGCTCCTATAGCTATTGATATACAAAGGATGAGGACCTTGCTGTCCCTCCCCCTGTAACCACCCATCATATTGTAATGTAATGTATTGTCTGTAAGCCGCCCTGAGTCGCCACGGCGAGTGGGCGGCAATATAAATTTGAACTAATAAATAAATAAATAATAAGGTATTAGTATACCCAGCAAAACAATATCTTGTCTGGGCATTCTTTAACCAGTTGTCACCTAAGGCTAGTCTTGTCACAGTGCAATGCTCCTTAGAAGGTCAAATTGTAAAGATGAAGCTAAAGTACTTTGGACATCAAATGAGAAGAAAAGATTCACTTGAGAAAGCCTTGATGCTTGGAAAGGTCGAGGGCAAAAGAAGAAGGGGGCGGCCAAAAATGAGATGGCTAGATGGTATTGTAGACACAATGGGCACAGAGCTGAGCGAGTTGAGGAGAATGGTGGAGGACAGAAGTGCCTGGCGGACAGTGGTCCATGGGGTTGCAAAGGGTCGGAATCGACTGTGCGACTGAACAACAACAAAAATATTGGGATAAGTGTTTATATACCTCCATCTCTTAGTTGCTACAATAGATGATTCTGCAGCCATCACACATTTATGGAATAATACACAAAGATGGGACCCTAAGACAAAAGACAAGGCAGAAAAGGCAACAGTCACATTTAGAAACCTATCTTTTTCATGTTCATTGTTACAGCCATGCAATCAGTTTGATTTGTCAGAAGGCAGAAAAGATGCTATAACACAGGTCTCCAATCTATTACCCACCCCCCCATTGTTTGTTAAGATACTAAACCTCCTGCTTCTTATGTCTATAGATAGATTGGTGAATGATAGCTCCAAAATGATCTGCAGAGCAATGCTTTACATCACACAAGAGAGGGTACATAATGAACAGTATCCATGTGGTACTTTAACATTGGGCAGAAACTCAGTATTGCACATGCTTTACTCCTTCCATACAATAATGCTAAATATTTGTGTTGAATCATAATATGATGATGCTTCCTTTTCTTAAGAAAAAGGAAGGATTATGCAGGCGTCTCAAAATTTTGTGGTGTATCTGTCTTGGTTATCTCTAGGGAATCTTATTAATTCTTTGTGGTACAGTATTTAATAGATGGGTTTGTGGCAAGGAATTTGTAAAATTATATGTTAGATACCCATATCTCTGCTATCTATGTCTATTCCAATTTGCCACTTGAAATGACTGTTTGATATAGAACACTCAAGATTTCTACCTAAACTATAGTTCTGGGTTTTTGCTTCCATTAAGTAGCCAGCTGAGGTTGCTTTATAATTTCAGTTAGAACAAGTAACTTGTGCATCAGTACAAGAAAATACATTTGGAAACAACTTCTTTATTACATTTTACATCTTCTAGTACTTTAAACTTAATATAGGCTGCTCTGTACTAGGGTCTTTTTGGAAATGTCTGATAACAGTGCTCTGAAGCTGTGTAAATAGGATCCTTCTCATCTGAAGCTTTTGCATGCTTTACTCCATTTAGTGTGGTTAATGTCACTCCAGTTCCTGGAGATTTACTTCGTGAGAACACGGAGGATGTTTTACAAGGAGAGCACCTGAGTGACCAGGAGAATGCTCCCCCCATCTTGCCTGGCCGGCCAGCAGAAACATTGGGCCAGACTGCAAACATTGCCTTCAATGAAGGAGAAGTTTGGGAAGAGACAGATGTGAATCGCAACAAACTCAGGATCAGCATCAGCAAAGTAAAACCTTTTGTCTTTTTAAAATAAGTGTTATCCTTTCCCTCATTTGCCACAGAAGTAGCACTGTTAGTTGAAAAAGCATGTTGACAAAGCAAAAATGGTAAAATATAGCACTTTAAGGCTAATGATTTTATTTCGGTGTGAGGATTTATGGATCAAAATCTTCAAATAAGAAAGCTGAGTTGTAAATACATGTAGTGTGTCAAAAAGGCGTGATCTCTGTTGAGGCACTTAGAAATGAACTGTAACTTGTTTTTGTGGCTAGTTATTTATTTATTATTTATTTTTATTTATTTGCATTTAATATCCCGCCCCAATCGGGCGGACCCGACTCTGGGCGGCTTACAGCATAGCTCATAATATATATGGCCTTAAAATTCATAAAATTCATAAGAATTCATAAAAAATTTAAAACGTTAAACAGTAAAAACGGATAGAAACCCATAATAACAGCTACCAGATGGGGGCGGATGGCTGCTCTTAAATTAGCCATCCCGTATGGGAACCTGCATTGCTATGTCCCCACACTTGACCCGCCAGCCATGTCTTCAGGCCCTTTCGAAAGGGCAGAAGCTCCGTCTGCAGGCGCAGCTCTGTCGGAAGGAGGTTCCAAAGGGCCGGGGCGAACACAGAGAAGGCTCTCTTCCTGGTGCTCGTGAGGCGAGCCTCCCTGGCCGATGGAGTAACAAGAGAGCCCCTCCGGTCCGCCCTGGTGGGACGGGCAGACATTCTTAGGGTGACGCGGTCTCTTAGGTATCCTGGCCCACTACCATGTAGGGCTTTAAAGGTAATGACCAGCACCTTGAATTGCACCCGGAGGCAAACTGGCAACCAGTGCAGCTCCCGGAGCAGTGGTGAGGCCCGAGCATAACGCCCGCACCCCATCACTACCCGGGCTGCCGCATTCTGGACCAGCTGAAGCCTCCGAATGGTCGCCAAGGGCAGCCCCATGTAGAGCGCATTACAGTAATCAAGTCTGGAGGTGACCAAAGCATGCGTGACCATGAGCAAGGCATCCCGGCCTAGGAGGGGGCGTAACTGGCGTATTACACGAAGTTGTGCAAAAGCCCTCCTGGCCACGGCTGCCACCTGCTCATTGAACAGTAGCCGTGAGTCCAGGAGGACCCCCAGATTACGCACCGGGTCTGTTTGGGGCAAAACTGCCCCATCCAGAACCAAAGCTGGTAACTCCCGTGTTAGCGCAGGGCCCCTTACCCATAGCCACTCAGTCTTGCCGGGATTCAGCTGTAGCCCGTTTTCCCCCATCCAGACCTTAACAGCCTCCAGGCACCTGGAAAGGACTTCCACTGCACCGCCTGGGTCCCCACGGGCTGAGATGTACAACTGGGTATCATCAGCATACTGATGATACCTTACCCCGTGGGAACGGATGATCTCACCCAGCGGCTTCATATAGATGTTAAATAGGAGAGGAGAAAGTACCGAGCCCTGAGGCACCCCATACTGCAGGGGCCTAGGGCTGGACATCTCCTTCTCCAGGCACACCGACTGGGTCCTGTCCCTCAGGAATGAGGAAAACCAGGACAGCACTGTGCCCTGGATCCCCAAGCCCCGGAGCCTTCCCAGAAGGATGCCATGATCGACAGTGTCAAAAGCCGCTGAGAGGTCGAGGAGAGCAAGGACAGACGGTTCCCCTCCGTCCCGCTCTCTCCAGAGATCATCTACCAATGCGACTAGTGCAGTTTCGGTACCATATCCGGGCCTGAATCCTGACTGAAACGGGTCCAGATAATCCGCTTCATCCAGGACATCCCGTAACTGCTGCGCCACAGCTTTCTCCAGGACCTTACCTAAAAAAGGTAGGTTAGACACTGGACGGTAGTTGGAAATTACCATAGGGTCGAGGGACGGCTTTTTTAAGAGGGGGAGCACCAAAGCATGTTTAAATGGTGCTGGGAAATGCCCCTCTTTTAATGAAGCATTAATAATCGCCTCGACCCAGCCACCTGCCACAGTCTTGGCAGTTTTAACTAACCAGGCAGGGCATGGGTCCAGTGCACAGGTCGTGGCGCGAACAGATACAAGAAGCCTGTCCACTTCCTCAGGGCCAACTGGCTCGAACTGATCCCAGATAACATGGCTAGACTGTGCCCTGGTCAACCCCAGTTCGGTACCTTCCACGCCGGGATTAAACTTCGAGCGGATCTGAGCGACTTTCTCCGCTAGATAATCCGCAAAAGCATCAGCAGATCCCTGCCAGCCAGGGCCCGGCCCCTCTTTGCCAAGGAGGGACCTGGTCACCCGGAACAGGGCCGCTCTCTCTGTAATTCCTTTTTGTTTGTTTAATTTCATTTCTATATCACCTATCTAGTGGTAAACAGTAGCCACATAAGAGAGGCTGAAGTATTCTGAAACTGATTTCTCTTTGCTACTATATCTAAAATGTCATATTTGTGTTCACTAATTGTTTTGCAAAGAAATTGTTCTAATTACCTTGGTTAGAAAGGAGAGAGCACTGTTGGCAGAAAGTAGAATAAACCAAATTAGAGGGTGAACAAGTAGATGAGCTTCCTGATATTGAGGGTAACATTGTTAGGATAATGGATAGTGGTGCCAGTGCAGAGATGGGGTGCAAATAACATCTAGATTTGTGTCAGGGTCTTTCTCCTGTCTCTGTCACTACATTGTGCTGCCTGTTTTCTCTCAGTAGTTGTTTAAAGTTTGGGGAAATGTGGGCCAGCTGACCAAAATGTGGGAGAGAGAATTATTCTTGACCAGAAAGAAGGTTGCAAATCATTGATAATAAACCTCAATAATCTCAAGTGGGAACTGTAGGTGTATACTACTAATGTTCTGCCATTCTCTCTATTTGGTCTGTCATGTATCAGGTTGTTCCTGAGTACCAGTCTGGATTTATCATACATATGTTCATAGCTGGGCCATTGATCTAGAGATATACTTTATTTCTAAAGGTGAAATGTTTATGTGTGAGTAGAAGGTCACATAGCTTGGTAGCTACATTCATTGTGGCCTCATTTGAAGTGATATTTTTGATGGCCTATAGACAATTTTCCTGATGAATGTTGGTGTAAAGTGCCTGTACATCTATTGTGGCCATGATAGTGTCATCTAGAATAATGTGTAGTAGTTTCCTTTAGAAGTTGGGTTTTTGGAAACATATCATTGATGTTTACATATCAACCCTGAATCCCACTCCAGCGGCCAGGGAGTAAAGAAGAAGACATGGGAGGCTGAGGCTAACCCCTCCCCCCACCCACTTTAATGGCCAGGGGATGAAGAAGAAGACATGGGAAGCTGAGGCTTTCCCTCCCCCGCGAAGCCCACTCCAACACTGATTGATTGATTGTATTATTATATTATTATTATTTTATTGATTGTATTGTCTGTAAGCTGTCCTGAGTCGCCATGGCAAGTGGGGGGCAATATAAATTTGAATAAATAAATAAATAAGTTGAGGTGAAGTTCCATGACATTCCAGATATGGTGGTACTAGTATTCATTACAATGAGCCATCCAGGGTTATCTGCTTTGTGTATGGTTTATGTACCGGTATTTTCACTAGGAGGTAAAAGGAACCTAGCTGAGAATTTTGTAGTGTATCTGTCTTGGATATTTCCAGGGAATCTTATTAGTTCTTTGTGGTATTTAACAGATAGGTCTGTGGCAAGGAATTTGTAAAATTAGGTGTTAGACAACCATCTCTCTTCTGTCTGTGTTTATTCCTCTCCTTTGCTGCATCTTCGATAACAATACTGGGATTGTTGCTAAGGCATTCTTAGTACAGTACATTCATAATTGCATTATTCTTCCAGCTGATGATGTGTGAGAGGCAGGATGCTCCTTAACACTGCTACTCCTTGCTTATTATCATACTGTTGATTATGGTATATTATAGCTGGGTTTGTGATGTTCTCTCAGTTCTCTCTCTCTATCCTTCAGACACAGTGTTTGGCAGAAGAAGATCAGAAAAGTGGTGTGTGTCCCAGCTCCCCAGTGCGAGCTGCACCAGACTCCCCAACGACTCCAGGACGTTCTCTCAGATACCGTCGTGTAAACAGTCCTGAGTCCGAGCGGCTGTCGACTGCAGATGGAAAAGCAGATCAGCATGAACGAAGGTTTGTCTGTTGTTCAAGTATAACCTTTATGGGTTTTTTGTAGTGTACATAGAAGCAAAATCAATATACAGTAATACCTCGGATAACATTTACCTAGGATAACGCTAAAATCGCATAACGTTAAGTAATCTGGGAAGGAGAATTGGATCAAATAACGTTAAGGTCCTATGGGATGGATCGGATAACAACCGCTAAAGCCTGTGTGGTTACAGTGTATCTCTATGGAGCTTTAACGTTATCCGATCCATCCCATAGGATTTTAACATGGATCAGATAACACTAAAAATTGGATAACACCAAGACTTGTGGAACCAAGTCTTAGCATTATCCGAGGTATTACTGTAGTACTGTTGGTGATAAGAACTTTGAAAATAACAAAATGCCTAGTGATGACAAATGAGAAATGCCCATTTTTAAGAGCCATTAGATCCAAAATGTTAATCTGTATGTTTAGTGTTTGCCCGTTGGTAATATTTTTATTAGTAGAGTTTTTCATATTTCAAGATTATTCTCTTGCTTGTTAATGAAAGTGGCTTAAGCTGACTAATATGTGATCACACAAGCATAAAACTCCCTTTTTGATCTACTTGTAGCATGAACCAGTGCAAGCTAGTTCTCCTTCGCGTAGTCTGTGAATCGCCACTTTTTTGGGTTCTGCACCTGCGCGGAGCCGTTACCGGAGCTTTAAAGCTGATTGGATAAAAGTTTGAGTGTGGGGGCCGCCCACCATACCGCCCACCCTTAGGCACCATTTTGCGCTCTTTCCTCAGTTCTCTTCTTTCTGCCGTAGCAACAGGAGACCATTGAGAGCTCTCTAGCAATTTTTTCCATCTATTCTGTAGGAAAGACTGTCATTTTGTACAATTTTTGCCTGGTGATCTTGTCCCTGCGGCAGGATCACCTACTATGGGCTGTTCCTCCTCATGGGGGGACAGTTTCTGGCACTCTAAAGTAAAAATTTACCTCATGGTTGCTTCTTCCTTGTGGGAGGGGCAGCCATTGTTCCCTCAGGGAACACTAAAAAAAACTCAGTCGCTCGCCCTATGCTGGGCGAGGAGCACTTTCCTTCAATTTTTCAAGAGTCAGTCTTTTCTTCGGAGAGAACCAGCACCACCAGCCTCTTGCTTGCTTCGCAGTGGGCATCTGTGCTGCTTGTTTCTCCTTACCGCAAGGTAATAATTTTTATGGCATCTGCTGCCTTCAAGCATTGCACCATTTACAACAAGAAGGTACCCTCTTCAGATGGCCATAGCGAGTGCTTACTGTGTCTTGGAGAGGCTCACCAGACTCAGTCTTGCAGTCCAAAACAGAAGCAATCATCTGAAGGCGCATTTGATGGAGTTGGCTCTTGCTCCAGCTGCAGCCCCTCCGGTTCTCCAGGTTCCTGCCAAACCTCCAGAGAAAATGGCGTCTACCAAAGGACAAGGATCAAAGATGGTGGAGGTGAGGAAGAAGAAGGACAAAAATGAGGAGGAGGAGAAGAAATCTAAGAAGGCTGGTCACCATTCCCTGCCGGCTACCCCACGACCACATTCTCTGCGACCGTCATCATCTTTGTCTCCGTCGTCATTGGTTTTTCCGTGCTGCTTGTCTCCGATGTCATCCACTTGTGGGGGACGCTCTTCTTCCGAGTCACCTTTGAAGTCCCAGCGTACAACTAATTCCTATTCTCTGCCTCCACTCTGGCACTCACCTTCACTTCCTCCTTCACCTCCTCATCTGCTGCCTCGGGGAAGGTCTCTACCTAGACATGTTTCCGTGCCTCCACCATCTCGAAGCATGGCTACCATCTCAACATCCAATTCGCCGTCAGCTGTACCAGCTCCACTTGCAGCTTCCTCTCTGCCTGGCCTGTCTCAAGGAGTCCAATTGGACTTTCTTCAACCTCTCCTTGAGACTGCGATGAAAAGATAGGAGATCAGCTCCTGGCTGCTGCATCCCAAGCCTTGCAGCCTGGACAGGCCTCAGCGCCCCCTCTACTACCTTCCCAGGATTCGGACGGTACCATGGCCCCAGGTCAGCAGATGGACGTTGCTCCACCACTGTCTAGGGCATTGAGCTCCCGCTCCATTGAACAGCCCAAGCCTTACTAGTGCAGTTCCGATGTCAAAGTGCAGATCCCTCCACCATCTTTGGACAAGTCTGAGTCCTCTTTGGAGGAGGAGGATGTGGTGGTCGAGGTGGACAAGACACCCGATCCCATTATCAGTGCTGCTGATCCGCCTCATGGTGAAGACCAGAGGTCTTTCACGGCCATGCTGACTCGCCTTGGGACTACCTTATGTCTCCAACTGATCACCCACCACTACCATCTAAAGACCAGGTCACCGTGAAATTGGACAGAAAAGCCATCTGACCTGTCCATTTCGCCATGCTACCGTCGCTCTTCAGCTCCGCCAAGACCATGTGGAAGAAGCCCATTTCGTTGCATATGGTTTTGACAAGAGTCGACAGTTTATACTGCCTCCTGGGGGACAAAGTTAAGTTTCTGCAGGCCCACCCCCTGCTGAATTCCATGGTCATCTGTGCCTTACAGAGCAAGACTGCGGTCAGCGGGTTTCCGAACCCTTCCTCACCTGAGGGAATGAAGCTTGATGTGCTGGGGCACAAGATCTACGCAACCACATCATTGTCTCTCCATGGTGCAAACTATGTGACAGCGATGGGACTTTACAACTCCCGCCTCTGGGAGAAGGCCAAGGCTTTCGTTGTCAAGCTCCCTGCCAATCTGGATGCGGAGTTCAACTTTCTTTTCAACAAAGAGGACTACCTGGCAGAGCAACAGATGAGAACAGCCCGTCATATGAATGACGCAGCCACAAAGGACATGTCTATTTCTATCTTGCTCTGTAGGCATGCCTGGCTTCGCTCAACAGAACCCAAGGAGCCCACCAAAAAACTTCTTGAGGACCTCCTATTTGATGGCCAAGGTCTGTTTGCTCAGGATACGGACAAGGTGTTGAACGAGCTGCGGCAGACAAAGACCACAGCTAAATTCTTCGGGCTGGTCTCCTCAGGACAATCTTCCTCTAAGCCCAGGTAATAACCCTTCTTGACCCGCTACCAGGGACCCTCCTACCAGCAGTCCCCTTGACAGCAGTCCGAAACACAGCAGCCTACTTTCTACTGACCGTGCAAGCAGCAGGGTCGCACAGATATCAACCTTATCAACACCAAGGTAAACGCTCTGAGAGGAAGTCCAAACAACGCATTTGACTTCCTCTCAACCGAGACGCTCTCCCTCCAACTTCCTTATGTTCACCTCTGGAATTTCCATCAAATGTGGACAGGCATCACGGATGACTGGTGGGTCTTGAAAATCTTATCCACTGGCTACGCCATCGAGTTTGACAGGGTACCTCGGGTAGGCAAGCTACGTTGCACTCCTCCATCCTATTATCTGCAGGAGGAAGTGACCGCCCTATTGTCAAAAGGGACCATAGAAATCATACCACCAGCGAAATGGAGTGACAGTTTCTACTTGAGGTACTTTGTTGTCGAGAAGAAGGACAGTGGTCTTTGTCCCATTCTCGACGTACGCTGCCTAAACAAGCATATCCACACCAGGAAATTCCGGATGGTATCACTCCACACCATTCTTTCCCTCATCAACAACAGGAACTGGTTTACGGTGGTAGACCTGAAGGACACCTACTTTCATGGCAACATCTGCCCGGAGCACAGGAAGTTCCTCCATTTCCAGATAGGGAACAAGGTCTACTGGTACTGATGTCTTCCCTTTGGCCTGTCAACAATGCCCTGGGTTTTCACCAAATGCATGTTGCTGGTGGCAGCTTTTCTTCAACAAAGGGGAATAAGGGTTTTCCCTTACATAGGTTGATAATTTCTTCCATGAAATCGAAGGCCATCAGGGACATCGGTAGAACTCATGGAGAGTTTTGGTCTATGGATCAACTTCACCAAATCGAAGCTGAATCCATCCCAACATGTCAAGTATATTGGAGCAATACTTGACTCCCTCAACCTCAGAGCTTACGCCCCTCTGAAGTGTCTACAGGACATCACCAGGGTGATTGAAACTTTTCGGTGCGGCACTTATGTGTGAGCGAAGAAAGCTCAATGACTGCTTGGACTAATGGCATCAACCACGACTGTAGTTCCACATGCCAAACTCAAAATGCTGTCCCTACAATCTTGGCTTCTTCATGAATTCGACCCGATGATGGAGAGCCAATCCAAACGACTGTCTCCAACTCCAGAACTGGTGGACCAGTTAACCTGGTAGACTATATCTCTGAAGGTGACAATGGGGAAGCACTTTTACTCCCCACATCCAACTGTGCAAATCTTGACCGACGCAAGCAAACTTGGATGGGGAGCTGCTTGCGGGTCTCTCACAGTGAACAACCAGTGGACTCCAACAGAGGCAGCTGCTTATATCAACTACTTGGAGCTCATCGCCATTTGGAAGGCCCTGAGGTCCTTCGAAATGGTAGTGTCGGGCAAGGCTGTTCAGATAGCATCATACAATATGACCGTGATAGCCTGTCTGAACAAGCAAGGAGGCAAAAAATTGAGAATGCTCCTTTACCTCGCTGTACAACTGTAGGAATGGTGCCTGGAGAGACACATTTTTCCCATTGGTGTCCAAATTCAAGGCAAACGGAATGTTCTGGCTGATGAGCTCAGCAGACTGAACTCCACGACTTACGAGTGGGAGCTGGACGACCAAGTGTTCCAGTCCATTGTTGCCAGTGGGGGACTCCGGAGCTCGATCTCTCTGCGTCAGAGGCCAACCACAAGTGCCCAAGATACTGCTCCAGGGCAGGAATCAGTCTAGCCTCTGAGAACGATGTCTTCATGAAATGGTGGGACTTGGACTATCTGTACGCTTTCCCTCCATTTCCATTAATCCAGAAGGTCCTGATCAGGATGCTCCATCATCGAGCTCGAGCAATCCTCATTGGACCAGCTTGGCCGAGGCAACTATGATACCCTCTTCTGCTTCAGCTGTCCTTGCAATTGCTCATGCGGTCGGGTTCTCCATTGCTGCTCCAAATGGAGAACGGTCAACTTCTCCACTCCGATCTGCCCAGCCTGCATCTCACAGTGTGGAGGATAACCCCAGACTAGCAAGGATACTCAACATGAGCAGAAGATCTTCCACAAGGAAATCCTATGCTTCTAAATATAAACAGTTTCACGTCTTTATTGCTTCCAAACGTCTGAGCTTGAACCACGACAGCCTTCACAACATTATGGAGTACAGTATCTACTCCATTTGGCAGAGACTGGCTTAGGACTTGCGTCCATAAGGGTCCATTTGGCGGCCATTGTGGTGCACTCTCCAGTAGGCTCCATCGCCTCCACAGCGTTCAAGGGCAAACTGTGAAACGGATTTTGAAAAGCCTCCGCAACGATTTTCCTCTGGTAAAGACCCCAGCTACACAGTGGTCCACTGTTCTGACTGCACTCAGCAAGGCTCCCTTTGAACCTTCGGCCACTACAGATATTCCCCTCCTATCATGGAAAGCTGCCTTTCTAGTGGCCATCACGTCTGCCAGAAGGGCTGGTTTGCTCACTGCACTGCTTGCAGATTTGCCTTTCATCAAATTCTTTAATGACCAGGTGGTTCTTCACCCTGACATCACCTTTCTCCCTAAGGTTGTCTCTCCATTCCATTTGGGACAATCTATTTCTTTGCCAACTTTCTTTCCTAACCCAACATCGGATCAAGAAAGGGCATGGCACACACTTGATGTGAAACATACTTTATTGTTTTACATCAGCAGAACAAGGGAGTTCAGAAATACCCAACGTCTTTTTGTGGCATATGGAGGAAAGTCCAAAGGGGAACCCATCACATTGCAAAGATTTTCCAAATGTGTCTCCTCCGTCATCTACCTTGCATATGAGACTGCATCTCTTCCGCCTCCTCTTCATGTCAGGGCACATTCTGCCAGGGCTGTTGCTACATCTACCGCCTTCTTGAAAGGCACACCAATCAAATACATCTGTAAGGCTGCCACATGGTCCAAACCTACATTTGTCAAGCGTTACTGGATGGACACCAGAGCCACTGCGGATTCCAGACTTGGTCAAGTTGTCCTTGCCAGAGGGCTCCAGGCTCCATGCCCATGAGGGTCCATCCTGCCTACCTGATGTGTGTTCATCTGTGGATTCATCTCATCTGGCTGCTCGGCTACCAAGTAAGTGTGATCTTGCTAATCTCCCAAAAGTGGGGTTTCACAGACTACACGAAGGAGAAAGTTTAGTTGTACTTACCAGTAATAACTTTTGTTCTTCGAGTATGTAGTCTGTGAATTCACACTTTCCTACCCTTCCTCCCCACTTGAGCTGCACTGATGAGATAACTTATTTTATCCTGTGTACAGCTTATGTATTAACTGAGGAAAGAGTGCGAAATGGCGCCTAAAAGTGGGCGGTACAGTGGGTGGCCCTAACATGCAAACTTTTATCCAATCAGCTTTAAAGCTCTGGTAACAGCTCCACACAGGCGCAGAACCCCAAAAGTATGAATTCACAGACTACATACTCGAAGAACAAAAGTTATTACTGGTAAGTACAACTTAACTTTCTTGGTGATCACGTGATCCATGTCTAAGATGGATCTCTCTGGTACATCAATGGGGCTCCTCCTTTTGGGGAATGAGTTGGATCAATTCCACAATAGACAGAATGGTCTCAAGTTAAATCACTCCTGGCAAAGTAACTTTTCAATGCAACTAGACATGCACCTTTCTCAATGTCTGGTTACACCCTCAGGCATTCAAGTAGTGCTGGATTCTAGCAAAATGGTTTATTTTTTGTGGTTTTATTTAAAAAAACACGGCAGCTGTGGTTAAAGATGAGATTTTATAATAAGAATTCTGCAAGATCAAGGAAGTCTCAAAATTGGGAAGAGGGCAGGATTTGAGAAATCAGGATGATGAATAACTTTACTGTAGTTACCTAATAACAGAGGAAGGGATTTGTTTTATTTCTGTTTTTATTTTTATTTAGGCTTGGATACTGTTAATTTCATTAAGTTCTTACTAGACATACCACCTGTATTTTCAGCTTGCACTCATACACTTTATTAATATAGTAACTTCCTAATAACTATGGGGAATGTTAATCCGATTTCACTTTCAGCTGAGAAGTAGTGGCGGTTCCCTAATAACCATCCTGGAAATTGCTGTATCACTCATTGCCATGTAAATTCACTTGATGTCTAATCTAATGCTAAATACTACAGACCAAAAATTTCAGAAGGAGAAAAACATATGAGATGCATAGCTGACTTTGGAAAAGTAAGGCTCCAGTTTTTGGTGGACCTTAAGCACTTGGTAAATGGTGACCGTTACCTATAGCAAGAGACAGTCAGAAGATTGATAGAACAGAAATTTGTACCTTTTATTGTCTTTACTAACTAAAAAAAGAGAGAGACTAACAGTGTTATACTGATCAATCCTTCAATTCATATTTTAGCTGAATTTAGTTTGATCCCTTAGGCTTCTTGTTTTCTTTCCAGGTCGCGAGTAGACTTGCCTTGTTCTCCTTCACGGCTTGTGTGCTCTTCCCAGCCAGCTCAGATGCTGTCCATTGATACTGGTCAGGTAGACAGGCAAGCAAGTGGCAGGATGGATGTGTCTGCCTCTGTGGAGCATGAAGCCCTCAGCAATGCTTTCCGATCAGTGCCCCTTGCTGAGGAAGAGGACTTTGATAGCAAAGAGTGGGTTATAATTGACAAAGAAACAGAGCTGAAGGACTTTCATCCTGGTGCTGAACCAAGCACATCTGGAACAACAGATGAAGAGCCAGAGGAATTAAGACCAATTGAAGAGGGTGAGGAGAGAAGGCGAATGGGGGCAGAAGCAACCGTCCGGCCAAAAATACATGATGGGAGAACACGGGGTATGCAGACTGTGGCTGAGGAGGACAGTTCCCACAGACACGAAGGGCACTGCCAGTCAGTATCTGACAGCAAACATGAACAGCAACCAGGAAGCCCCACACAGTCCCCCTTATATTCAGCACCAGCTATCCGGCAACGGAGACGAGAATCTGAGCCTACTGGTCCTGAGAGACAGGTAAGACCTGAAAAGGAGTTAATCCATTTTGCTCTAGTTCTCACCTCTGAAGAATGTCCCCGGTTTTGTAAAGTCATTACTTTTAGACTCTATCCTACCCCCTGCTAACTGTTAAGAATGCAGCTTTGCTTCTCAGCCTTCTACACTAGATTTTAGAGGTATACGATTAGAATTATAACACCAGTATCAGGAATATTTAAGTACCGCCACCATCAGAATTCAGCCCATATATATCCCTTTTAGTGCAGTTGAGTCTCCAACCATAGGTTATCTTTGACTCTCCAGTTACATGCTTGTAATTGGAGGTATACGTGGAAGAACTGAAGGATGTATTTCAGTGTCTTCTGTTTCATCAGTCACTTTGAATAACACCTATTTGGGAAGATAAAAGCAAGATAAAAAAATCTGAAATACATAAAATATTTTTCCATAGGTTTGTAGTGATTAAAGGTGTCAAGATAGCAGAGTACTGTACTTTAATGCTAATTTAGATCGGGTGGGATCAGTGCATAATTCAGCAAGTGGAGTTGTGGCATTGGCAACCAGTTTAAGTTAGGGGAAGAAATGGAATAGGTTGTTATAATTTGACCAGGCTACCTGTTTGTTAGAAGTACTGTAGTTCTTTAATTTCCTTCTGATGTTGCAGTTCTTGCTAAATATTACTGCAGTTCAGATTGTTTCATTTGTAAAGTAGTAGACAATTAATGAAACATCTTCATTCTTGTGGGTAGAAGACAAGCCATTGTAAATGCTTCTCATACAGTACTCAAAGTATGGTACATATGCTATGTATTACAGGGAGGAAATATATTAGATTAATAGATTAATGTAGTGAACAGCTCTCAGTTATCCTTCAATAAAATGAAGTTCTACAGATTGTTACAAGACTGTCAAACTTACCTATCTGCATTTCTTTCCTCCCCATTTATACTTTTCTAGTTGTTTTTCTAGTATATATTATCTTTATCTGATAACTAGTCTATTACATGAATCAAGTCACTGTGGGTTTGCTCACTGATCTATGTACTTGGACTTTCATTATGTAGAGTTGTTTTCGTTCAAATAATCAGAAAAAAATCAGTAAGATTACATTAATGTGCTGTAAAATCAGAAATACTGTACTGTATAACTCTTGTTGCATAGATGTAGGGGAGGAGGTGTGTAGGAATTGAGGAAGAAGGAAAGACTGTTTATATTTTGACAATGACCCCGAGGAATGGAATACTCATTTTAGGGGATGGGGGGTGGGGGCAAAGGCTAAATTCAAGTTAGAGAAATGTTAGACTTGCAGTTTTGGCTAGATTAAGTATACATGTACCCATGCAGTTTGAGACCTGAATCCTGCTCACCCTAGATCTGACTAAAGGAATTCTTGACAGTTTGAAGTTTTTAAAAAGATGTTTCTTGTTATCTGATATTAATACCATAAAAGGAACTTAATATTGGAACAATGTTAAGTAGGAACATCATGAATTCATGGAAACATTTTTTACCTTATCACACAGATGAACAAAGATTCATCCTCTGTGTGAAATGTTACCTCCATTAGACAACTAGGTACTGTATTGTATTTTTAAGTGGATCTTGTATTTATTTAAGATAAATGGGTCATGTATCCATTTACTATGAAAGCAGTGAAGAACTATTTCAGCTTCTAATTAAGTGGAAAATGTATTTGTGTAGCTGCTGGATCATAGCAAGGTCAAAATGTTTTAAGGTTAGGATCAGTCTTCTTTGTTGTATGGCTCAATAATTACTTTCTAAAAATAATCTCCTGAATTACTTACAACTGCCAAACATGTCTTCTTTTTCACTTTCATTTTATTCAATTATTTTTATTAACTCACCATTTAGCAGACACTTTCTTATTATTTAAAATGGACAGGACTGTGTGGAAATAGAGATATAATGTCAAGGTCAGATGACTGACGTGTAAACTTGACCGTTAGAGTCCTATAGGTGGTTGTAGATCTCCTGGGGAAACTTAGAATGTTGTGTTCATCACAGCTCTCAGAAATGAAATGAGACAATCATCTTTGATTGTATCAGAAGTCTTCTGAGTATTAAGATACAGTATAAGACTTAATCGCAATAAGTTACGGTTGTCATGAAATCATACAAGGGATCAATTCATATTTTAGTTTTCTTTACATTTATATAGTCATTAAGTGTTCTGATTTATAGATCATATTCTCTGTAAGTTTGAGAATGGCTAAGCTCAAAATGGAAACACTCTTGTGCTGGTCACATTCAATTACACCTGCTAGGCATTTTAGATAACATTAAGTCACCACATGCCAAGAAGGGCCAAGTGTCAAGATACCTTGACATCTGTGAGTGAGATCACCCTTATGTAAAAGGGAATTTTCCAAGGTTGCATCACTTAGTTCTCAACATTCCTGAGAGAACTGACTTTCACATGAGGAAGTCACCATGGGATACCATGCACCTGTGATAATGACATCAGCAATCACCTGAAGAATGTGAAATAGTGTCAATGCGTGTCTGGGAAGGTAACAACTTCAAACAGACACCTGTTAGATCAAAGACATTTTAGTAATACCAATTAGGCCATTCCCAAATTCTGAACATTCAAATGGGAGGTGGGAGCACCTAAAAATCATATAAAAGAAGAGCCAGTTTTGAGATCCATTAGCCAAATTTTGAAGGAGGCTCAATTCCATGTCACTTTGAACAAAGTCAGGAACCCATGAAGGAAGCCAGGGATGAGGGCTTCCAGCCTGCCTAATAGAAATGCTGATTAGAAATGCTTTCTTAGGTGAGGAAAGTTATTCTCTTGCTTTATTATTTTATTTAGCCTGTTAAGTGTAGATTAGTTTATTTTTTCATTATGTATCCTGCATACATATGGATTTACATTGTCTTTCAATAAATGGAAAAAAACATCCAGACATCATGTTTTTTTAATACCAAGCTACAGAGTAAAATTTTCTTCAGAGCAGAGCAGGTCTGAAAAGAAAGGCTGTGCTGGGGACTTTAAATTTGCAAATGTCCAGCCATGGGAAGAAGGGGACTTTCCTTCTCAAGTTTTGATAAGGTTGCTAGGGTGAAGCCGGAGAGCAAGAAGGATACTCGTGTTCCTTATCAGTGGCCTGGGAAGGAACACTTAATGGACTATTCCAGCTTTGAAGGTAACCGCAAAGTGTCAGCCCAGAGATACCTTCCCAGGGGCGGCTCTGCTCTGTGGTGTGAGGCTGTATTAGTGTGGGAAGTTGGCAAAAATAAATAAACAAACAAAGACTTTTTTCGGCAGTACTGTATTGCCTATTTATAAGCTACCAGCTTTCCTGCATAGAGCAGATGTGCCACTTCCCAGTGAAAGAGCAAGGTGATGGTGGGATTTCAGAAGGTCCCTTTCCCTAACAAGTAGGCAATTGAGGGACCCCAAGACCCATCGTCCCCTGACAAAGGCAACATCAGCTTGTCTAGTTCTACAAGTTATTTTTATTCACAAGAATTCTATTGCAGTTCTAATTCTGCTAGGGTGTGGCTGTGGTGTTTCTCGTGCTACTATTTTATTCCACCTAGCTTTTGATTTTGCATTTTGTATAAGTTAAAGTGTTTTAGTTAAATTCATATTTAAGTAAATATCTTTTTAGATAACGTTTTAAAGGGAATAAGATTATTCTTCCATGTCTATGCCAAAACTGAAAATGTGTGAAAATGCCAAAATGAAGCCACCTTTTGGTGACCACCACCCTGAGGATTAACAGCCTTGGGTGCCAAAGTCCACAGGGAAGGGAGATGGTCCCCAAATGGATTAAATCCCACTTGAATCCATCTTGATGGAGGGGAGCACCTTCATCAATATTGGCCTGGGGCTGATGAGGACTTTGTGTACCAAAAGGGCTCAGGACCAGAAGGTGACTCACGGAACTGGATCAGTAGTATCGGGGTCATGCCACAATGCAGAAAACAGATGGAAGGCCACTCTATTATAATCTCAAGACACTCTTCATGGCTGATCTCCATGATGATAGCCAATATTCCATCTAGCTAGATTCATGCCCTGCCTGGCTGATTAAATCTGCCAAGGTGGTGATAGGTAATTGGGTTGGAGCAATGGTAAATGCTTCTTTATGGGAGGGGGTGTTTCCGGCATCATTCAAACATGTGCTGGTGCACCCCCTACTGAAGAAACCATCGCTCGACCCAACAATATTGGCCAACTTTAGGCCTGTATCCAACCTCCCCTTTTTAGGGACGGTACTGGAAAAAGCAGTGGCACGGCAGCTCCAGGGTGTTCTGGATGAAATGGATTATCTGGACCCTTTTCAGTCAGGATTTGGGACCAGATATGGTACCAGAGACTGCATTGGTTGCACTTATGAATGATCTCTGGTGTGAGTGGGACAGGGGTAATCCCTTTGTCCTTGCTCTTCTTGACCTCTCAGCGGCCTTCGATACCATCAACCATGGTATCCTTCTGGAACGGGGGCTCAGGGCACTGTGTGGTCCTGGTTTTCCTCATTTCTGAGGGGCCAGACCCAGTCGGTGTAATTGGAGGATGAGTTGTCCAGCCCTAGGCCTCTCCAGTATGGGGTGCCATAGGTCTCAGTACTCTCGCCTCTTCTATTTAACATCTACATGAAGCTGCTGGGTGAGATCATCCATTCCCACCGGGTGAAGTATCATCAATACGCTGATTATACCTACCGGTAAATGTATATCTCGGCCCATGGGAACCTGAGTGATCCAGTTGAAGTCTTATCCAGGTGCCTGGATGCTGTAAGGGTTTGGATGGGGGACAATGGGCTTCAACTGAATCCTGACAAGACTGAGTGGCTGTGGGTTCGGGCACCCGCCTTATCCCATGAGCTACCATCTTTGGTGCTGGATGGGGCTTCATCACCCCAGACAGACCTGGCACATATTTGTTGGTCCTCCTGGACTCAAGACTACTGCTCGGAAAACAGGTGGCAGTTGTGGTCATGAGGGCTTTTGCACAACTTTGTGTCATCTGCCAATTACACCCGCTCCTGGACCGGGACTCCTTTCTTTCGGTCACCCATGCACTGGTCACCTGCAGACTGGATTATTGTAATGAGCTCTACATGGGGCTGCCCTTGATGACCATCCGGAAGCTACAGCTGGTTCAGAATGCGGTTGCCCAGGTGGTGACAGTGTATGGGCATTATGGCTATGTCTCACCACTGCTATGGGAGCTGCATTGGTTGCCAGTGTGCCTCTGGGTGCTTGTTTTGACCTTTTAAGCCCTTCATGGTAGTGGGCCAGGATACTTAAGCGACTGCATCACCCCAAGGTTTTTGACCCGTCCTACGAGAGCAGACCATAGGGGCTCCCTAGTGGTCCCATTGGACAGGGAGACCCTTCTCAGTATCTGCTCTGGCCCTATGGAACCTCCTGCCACTTGAATTGTGCCTCCAAGCAGAGTTGCTTCCCTTCAGGAAGGCCTTAAAAACGTGGTTATGCCAACAGGTGTGGGGTACAATTGATACCACAACTCAGCCTTGCTGGCTTATTTAGCCCTGCCCAGGGTTCTTATTTACTCCTGTCCAGGTGTCCTTCTTTTTTAAAGGGATTGGGGAGGTTTTACGGCCATTTTTAGATAGCTTTATATTACAGCAATACCCTGGATAACGTTATGAACAACGAAGAACGCTAAAAAAAAAAAACCCTGACTTCAGGGACAAACCGCTTTAAAGGCAGGCAGGGAAAGAGACGCAATCAGGTCTCTTTCTTTTCCTCCCTGCCTTTAAAGCCACCCCACCCCCACCCCCAGCAGTCTCTGCGACTGCAGTAGGGTCGGGGAAAGCCACGCGCCCTTTCCCCGACCCTACTGCAGTCGCAGAGACTGCTTATGTCTCTTTCCCTCCCTGTATTTAAACTACAATGAGGGGGAAAAGAGAGATATGTGATTGGGTCTCTCTCTCTCTTCCCTCCCTCCCTGTAGTTCAAATGCAGGGAGGGAAGAGAGAGAAAACCAATCACGTCTCTCTCTTCCCCCCCCCCCTCACTGTAGTTTAAATACAGGGAGGGAAAGAGTGAGACGCTATCACGATCACGTCTCATTTTTTTCCTCCCTGTATTTAAACTAAAGGGAGGGGGGAAGAGAGAGACGTGATTGGTTCTCTCTCTTTTCCCTCCCTGCATGTAGTTTAAATACAGGGAGGGAGAGAAGAGAGAGAGACCCAATCACGTCTCTCTCTTTCCCCCTTCCCTGTACTTTAAATACAGGGAGGGAAAGAGACACAAGCAGTCTCTGCGAGTGCAGTAGGGTCGGGGGAAAGGTGCGTGCCTTTCCCTGACCCTACTGCAGTCACAGAGACCGCTGCGGGTGGGGGGTGGATTGGGTAGTTCTACCCAAACCACCCCACACCCGCAGACCATTGCCTTGGATAACGCTAAGAATCATTATCCAGAATCGTTATCCGATGCAAGTTTTTTCCAAAAAACTTGCATTGTTATCCGATTCTAGCGTTATCCGATGCAATCGCTATCTGGGGTATTACTGTATTTGGTTTTAATTAGTATTGGTTATGGATTTTAGCTGATGTTGTGAGCTGCCTTGGGTCGCTTAGGCAAAAAAAAGGCAGTTACCGTACATAAATCCAACAAAATAAATAAATATTCAGATTTGGATACGGGAGAAGAAGTTCTATCTGACCTAGTGTGAGAAAGATTAGCTGGCACAACAAGGTTACTGTTGCCCAGGGTACACCCGATTGTGGCTCAAAAGTATCACAATCTTCGAGGAGGCTCATTCTGTGTACCCCATAAAAGAAGCTGAAGACCTTATTTTGTATGTTTTATTATTTTGACAAATTCTTCTTTTTTCATGTCCTGATCAAACTCTGGGTTACCAAAATGAAGCCAATTTCTTTGCTTTCTCATTGCCCAAACTTAAGTCCTAATTGGTGCATGTTTCTGGCAGTAATCAACAGACCAGCAAATGTTCTGGATTCTGTACCTCACCACATTCACACAGCGTGTTGTTGTCCGCCAGCATGTTGATATTCATTTAGGAACTCCAACCCTCAGTCTATTCAGGGTCCTCCAAGTAAATGGCATGGCTGCATGACTAGAGAGAAAAATAATAAGCAAAACTTTATTTGTTCTAATGCTCTACTAAGAGAGTATTTATGGGTGAGGACTTAAAGTAGACAGTTTTATCTGCCTGTGGCTTCTAAACTGGTTATTCTTTTATGCCAGAGTATGGAAGTCTGAATTCATAAGCAACAGAAATTCTGCCCAGGTCAATCTCTCACTAATGCAGAGAAAATTTTAAAATTTGGTTAATTTCTAGTTTTTCTTCGAGTATTTGCCTATGTCATTTTTGATTCCTTTAAGTTTGCTGCATTGGAGAATGAGGTGCTTCCTACAACTCACAGCTAAGGAGGGGCACCATACATACAATCATTCATTCATTGATATCATAAATTGCATCTGAGTCTGTGACATTAGCAAGAGTTGAAGATTCAGTGTTTCAGTTTGTTCCTTCAAAAGATGTACCCCAATCTCTTTCACTTCAACATAATTTAAAACAATCTGCTCCCACTGTAACACCTCTTGGTATGCCTATTAAAATGATGGCCTGATGAGTCTCCATAATCACAAGAGTAACATAAGAATAGTTTATTAATGCAGTCAGGGTAAAAGATAGAGATAACTGTTTACCACCTCACAGCCATCACAAACAGTTGTTCAACATGGGAAGATTGACACATTCTCTTTGGATTGTGAAGCCCATTTCCATGAGTTATATACAGAAACAACGGGGGGGGGGGGAGGGTGGCCTGTAAGTCCCTATCAAATCTTTTTCTAAATTTGCCACTTATTGTATCCCGGGTGTCACCAGTATTCTTGCGCTCATGTACCCATTGCCAAAATGCCATGCCATTTGATTGGAATAAAGCTGATATTATCTCAATTTATTAAAATATTATTGTCTTGTTAGTTTGCTGCCCATAATTAGTACATTCTACGTAAAGAAATCTGTACTGGAAATGGCAAAGTTGGATGGAATCTGAACATATCTTGCTGATGAACAAGTGGCCTTTAGAACAGGAAGATCTACCCTAAATCAGGCTCTGATCTTGCAGTATTTGGTGGAAAAACATAATGGCAAATCTGAAGGGACCCTATTTGTAGCCTTTATTGATTTTAAATCTGCTTTTAAGTCCATTTCCAGAAACAAATTGTGGTGTAAATTCAAGGCTTCTACAAAATATTGATTTTATTCTTGCTTATCTATAAGTTGCTGTTTCTACCTGGAAATTCAGAATTTTAAAATAGAAACATGTTTAAAATTATTTCCTGGTTACTTGGAGATGTTTAATGTTACCTTAGTAGCAGTTCTGTTGAGGCCCTAATTCAGGAGTTCCCAACCTATGGTCTAAGGGCTGGATCTGGCCCCTGGGCTGAATTCACCAGCCCTCAGGCCAAATTGCCCTGACATCACCATAAGTACCAAAAACATGGCATTTTTGCAACCAAACACCACAAAAATGTGGCAAAAAAAATAAAATCAAAAATGGCTCGAAAACGTTCCTCCCTTGTTCCCTCCTCCAAGGGAAGCGGTGGAGGTGGGAAAAATACCCAGAAATGCGGTGCAAATGCATGCGCCACTGCCACCGCCACTGGGAAGAATCATGTGAATGGCCCCTCAGCTGACTGAGGTGGTGTGGTCAGGCCCCTGGCAGGAAAAGGTTGAGAACTCCTGCCCTAATTGTTTTCTGGAATGAGGAAATGGCCTGGGTGGTGGACATGTTTGTTAATAAGTGTCTCCCCTCCACTTTAACAGAGTAGAGCTGAGATAGACTCTTGATTTTCCAAAATGCAGCAGGTGGGTGGTTGACTGATAGGGGGTTACTACATTGGTCATTTGCTCCATGGTTTCTATAAAATTTGGTATGGATGAAATTGAATTAAAATCAGCGACTACATGACTTACTCTAAGCATGGAGAGGACTGATATTTTTCAGTGGCAAATCATTTTTTGTTGTTGTTCAGGGTGGTTTATTTGGCTTCAGTTTGGCTGGGCTCACTTTTCTGCCCTGTGATCACTTACTACAATGCAAAGGGCAGTCACAGGAGTGTCACTTCCTTTCAACTGAGTACTTGTTGTCTCTAAATAATGTTTCCTTAAAAAAATGCTTTACAAAGTTAGTTCTGTATCAGATTAGTGCTGTGTTACTTCAGAAGGAAGAGAGCTAACTGGAAGTATTAAGTTAGGTGATGCTACCTACTTACTTTGAAATGAGCCTCTTAATTCTGCCCTGGAAAATATTTAGTGCACATTGGTTTTTCATCCAGATGTTTGTTGCACCTCTGTGCCCCTTTCCAGAATTTTATTTTATTGCATTTTCTATCTCTCTCTTAGCTTTGCATTATTTAAGCCTGTAGATTATCAATGGATATTTCTTTGGATATTTCCTCTTGAAGGCTGTTCTTATTTTTTTGTCTACTTGCCTCAACCTTCTTCTATTGAGATTAAAAACAGCCATACAATAGAAAAAATAATAATTTTGAGCTTGTAATGGGTTTTGGTTTAGGATTCTGCTCAAAGATATATAGTCAGATGTTCCAGGCTTTTGGGAGAATATTAATATTTTTCAGTAAAGCATAGGAAAGAGATTTCACATATGCTTTTGACTTCACAGGGCATTGGGTCAATTATTTTGTTAGTGAGTTTCATCCTCTGTGTCCATCTATAAATATTTACTTTTAAAAAATAACATTAGTTATTTTAGTATTATGACCACAGGTGCTCTTAGTAAAGAAAATGGATGAGGTTAGAATCAGTTTTGACTAATGATACAATAAAGAACAAAGCCCACTTGTTGGGTTGAACACTTTAAAGAGACTTTAAACCAGTGTTTCCTAGGAGCCTAAATCAATTCCCCAAAGCACTGATCAGTCAGTACACTGACTTAGACTTCTAGGAGTTGAAATCCCCCTTGTGGCAGGTGTCCACGTTGGGAACCACTGCTAAACTAACCAAACCCAACTTCACCTAATATCTTTAACATAGACACCCAGGTACAGTTGTACCTCACTTAAAGAGCATAATGTGTTCCACAGTAAAGAGTTTCCTCTTTAAGCGAAACACCATTGTAAGGGACCAATTGTGACTTCTGGTGGGGGGGATTGTGGACCCCAATTTATTTGTTAAGCGAGTTTTTGATCAGTTTTATAGTATTTGTTAAGCGAGTTTTTGATCAGTTTTATAGTATTTGTTAAGCGAAGTGAACGTTCAGAGAAAATTCTGCTCTTTAAGCGAGGCACTCTTTATGCGAGGTTTGACTGTACAAGAACTAGAAGTTAACCTTGATGAGATTAAAATAAAGCAGAGAATGAATAGTGAAGTTGCTAATTAGGTTGTTTAATAAGTGCTGGCAAGAGGAATGTGTTCCTAACAAACAGAGAAGAGGATTTATTGTAAAGCTCTCAAAGAAAGGCAACACTTCTCATTGTAACCACTGGGGAAGGATCACACTTTTCTCAGTCCCTAGCAAAGCTTTTAGTATCTCCTTGCTTAGGCGCCCACAAGAAACAGTGGACAAACTTCTGCAGAAAGATCAAGCAGGCTTCCGTCAAGGATGCTCTTGTAACGATCAGATTTTCATACTCCGAAATATCATTGAACAAAGCATATAATTCCAAAAGCCAGTATTAAGTAACCTCATCAATATCAAGAAGGCTTTTGATAGTATCCGGTGTGATACGTTATGGAAAATTGTGAGAAATTATGGCATCCCACAGTGTTTTATAAACATTTTTAGAAAGCTTTACCAAAATTCAAGCTGTGTGTTAAAACTGCATGTGGTACTACCGACTTCTTCAACATTGAATCTGGTGTTAAACAAGTGTAATCTTTCAGGCTTTTTGTTTTCACTGTGTCTAGACCAGAGTTCCTCAAGCTCGGCTCTCCAGCTGTTGTTGGACTTCAATTACCAGAAGCCCAAGTCAGTACACCTGCTGATCAGGGCTCCTGGGAATTGAAGTCCAAAAACATCTGGAGAGCAAAGTTTGAGGAACCCTGGTCTATGCCATCAAAATTTTGATAGAAAACCTGCAGTGATTGTAGCCTGCATGAATTGCAGGTGTCCCCACCCATTTACTAATATGGTCATCATATATTATTACCATGATAAAAAAGTTAATGTGCTAGTTTATACTGACTTGAACAAATCCAGTACCAAAATATATTATTCTCTTCTATTGTTTCCTAAATGTATAGTTTGTCTTCAGAACGATCTGTTCAGGGATTTTATGATAGGGAGGGAAGGCAAGGAAGCTTCCTTTGTGAAAGAATATGCCAAAGTTTTCTAAAATGGTGGTGCTTGATATATACATAAGCGTGAGTAGAAAATAGAGAGCAGAATATGACAAAGTTAATACATGAGGGAATGGGTTCCCAGGCAGTTGCTGCTGTCTTAACACTGACTCACTTTACCTTCTGTGAAGGTCTTTAGTGCCATTGCAAGATGTAAGTAAAACTTGCAGAACTAATATTCATATATGATTGATATACAGTACACCCCTTCAGCCCATGCTGCACCATTTTAAAGCTCATAGCATGTTAGTTTGGCAGCCACAAGAAGCTGCATATCAATCATTGCAGGTGCCTTTTCTTTGCCAAATGCATGATGAAGCATGTCCAATAAGTAAAAGGCTTGCATTTTCTTGTTGCAGTGGTTCCATAGTTTACTATATTTAATGGACAGTCTTTTATTTTAATAAATGCAGCTAAATAAAATGTACGTCTGTCACTATACAGTCATTTGAACCATCTTCAAATCTGTGGGTGGGTTAGGGGGAGTGACAGATGAAGATGCAGGGAAATGTGGTGGGAAAGAGAGGGATTTTGCCAAAGATCCTTCATTCCCTCCCTTTATTTGATTTCTAAGTTTGCTGAAGGAAGTATAGGATTGTTTGCCCTCCATGAAGATTTAATAGTAGGATATAGTGTGCCTATTGTCACTAAAATACCTCTCCAAGTAATAACATGGGAGTCAATCTAGCAAGGGGTAAACCCAGTACTAAATCCCTTTAGCAAAGTTTTTGCCACCCACCAGTGAAGACCTCTACAACCATGATGGTGAACCTTGGCACTCCAGGTATTCTTGGACATCAAATCCCAAAAACCCAAGTCCCTGTGACTCCACAAGAATGGGTTTACAGTGTGTACTCACAATAAACCTATTCGTGTGGATTCACAGAGACTTGGGCTTCTGGGAATTGATGTCCAAGAACTTGGGCTTCTGGGAATTGATGTCCAAGTGTCAAGGTTTGCCATCACTGCTCTACAACATAAGCAGCACAAAAAACAGGGCTGAGTCAAGTCTTTGCCTGACACCTTTTCCTCCACTCTTCTTGGTCTTTTGCAGTTGGAGGAGGACAGGCATTCTCAGCAGTCCCTCCCGAGGTACAGCCCCCTCAGAAGACTGGCATCCTCCGTTTTCTCCTCCTCAACCTTGGAGACAGAACAGTACCCTCACCTTGGCGGCTCTTTCATACAGCGCAGCCGTTCGGCGGAGAGCAGCCCCGTGCGCATGCCCCACCGCAGGCACATGCCCCTCACAGCAGGAAACCACAGACTCATGCCTTCTGTCCTCCGTATTTCCAGATCCCAGCTCCAGCAGGTGTGGGCCCGCTTCACACACAAAACATAGCCTGTTCTGGGGAAAGCAGCAGCCTTTGTAATGCAATAATAGAGCCCATCTGCCCCCGTGTATCACCATTTAATGCAATACAGATTCCCAGACATCTTTGGCCTCAAAGGTACTGTAATCTTTTAAGTCCCCTGCAAGAGAGAAATCCAGAGACTACACACACACCAGTCTCTCTCTCTCTCACTCACACACACATTCTCCTACATGTTGGGTCAAAGGCTGCTTTCTGGTTGATGATGAGGATGTAAATCGCATGGATGTATAGCACACTAAAGGGCTTACATCAGTGATCTGGGGTAGCAACCTGCACCAATAGGATAGATTAGGGGTCAGCACACTTGGCTCTCCAGATGTTCTTAGACTTCAGTTCCCAGAAGCCCTGATCAGCAGGTGTACTGATTTGGGTTTCTGGTAATTGAAATCCAAGAACACCTGAACAGCCATGTTTGCTGATCCCCTCAGATAGATAAATAGCAAGATAAAAGTCTTAGCAGATTGGTGTATTGAACTACAGTGATAACTTATTGCATGTGGAAACCACCATCTCAAAATTTACTTGGCTCTTGAGTCACATTGAACACACCTGAGAAGTTTGAATGACAAACTTCAGAACAGAGAGGCATTCACAGTTGCATATTTTACAAGTCATCTTAGAAGTCAAATTCACAGTGCTTTTTATTGCAAGCTGTGCATCCTTTGTTCCCTTGTGATTCTGTCTTTCAGTGGTGGGCTCCCAAAAAATTTACTACCACACTGTGGGCGTGGCATGGTGGGCATGGCCAGGGGGAAAGCCCTGCATTGCACCCAAATTAGGACTACTGTACTTTATTTCAAAACTTGGATGGGCGGGGCCTTCCAGATTTTCTGCTACCAGTTCTGGCAAGCTGGTGCAAACCTGTTGATGCCCACCACTGCTGTCTTTCCTCTGTGACTACTCCTGTCTGTTAAGCCAATATAGAACCACCTGCAATTATTCTTTTTTTTCCCCTAAATAGAATGGTAAAGCAACCTTGTTTTCTCTTGACTCGTCTAATGATTACTATGAGGATTTTCTGACTTCAGAAGCTGAGAGACTTATATGCCTCTCTGCCTGCATGTCTGTCTACCAGGCCTGGATTTGTGCATTTTTATATTAAGCTGATTTTATGTTAGAAGTCAAGAAGAAGCTGACAGACTGATATGATTCAAGTTATTTTTAGAATTTAAAAAATGAAGTTTTTTCCTTATTTAAAAAAACCTACTTCCTTTTATTTCCATCAGATAAATGAAATAGCTGAATTTCATTAGTTAATATATTAAGATGGTATTACAAAGGAACATTTTGATTGGTAGTCCAATACTTACCTAACGTTATATTAGATTAATTTTTAGATGTTCTCCACCATTTCAGTGTCCATTCTTCAGCAATAGAAAGAGGTTTGGATGTCTTTCAATGATAAGAAATGAGTATTTGTAAGTCTCAGATGTTTCAAAAGTGACTCACTCAAGAGCCACTCAAATCCCTGTTCAAATGTAGTGTTGGTGGGATACATTAAGCAGGACAAAATCTTTGTATGCCCATAAATAAATGCAGGGCTCTTTAATGCTTGACAGAAAATATGGTTAAACATCCCTGACTTCACTGAAATTGAGTTACCAAGATCCAAATTGTTACAAGGAGAAGAGTGAGTTGACATTGAGATGATAAGAGAAGTTAATTGAAGGAGAAGAATCAAGAACTAAAGAACTCAGTCTAGGCTGGAAAGAAATAGAACTACAGCTTCTGCTACAGCCCTCAATTTTAGAATAGAAAAAAGCCTAAAACATGAAATGATTAGCAGGATAAAGCTGCTCTGTTTTTCTCAATAATAATAATAATAATAATAATAATAATAATAATAATAATAATAATAATAATAATAATAATAATAATAATAATAATAATAATAATAATAATAATCTGAGAAACAGCAAGGAAGTTGAGTCTTGGCTTAACCATCTCATAATCAGTTACAGTAATTGTATAATTATGTTGCTTCAAATTACAAAATAACTCCTGTTAATTCTCTTTGTTAGCCAGAATTTTCCAATTTATTTTTCTTCAGATTTTAGCTTAAATTTCCATAACAATACTGTTAATTTTATATTAATCAAACCATCATTATAAATACATATGCATCTTAATTGAGCTCTTTCTGGAAAGTGTTTGTAAACATTCTGAAATATTAGATCTAAAAGATGTAAAACAGAACAATGAAAAGAAGTTTTAGATCTGTTCCTGAAATTAGGATCAATTTGAATCAGAGAAGATGTCTTCCCAATTCACTGTTACCATCTGTTTTGGATGTGTGTGTATGCATGCACAAATGATACATATTAAGAGTGATTTTGCATTTCCAAACTGCAATCTTTTGCACATTTTCTTCATAGTAATTTCTGTTTAATTCAGTGAGACTTCTGTATCAACTTTTCAATCTGTCCAAAATATGTTAAACCAGAACTCCCTTCATTTCCCATCCCTCAGAGTTGTACAGTTGTATACCAATATTTTACTATGGCATTTTAGTGTAACCATAATGCATTTTTTCTCTTTAGTTTTATCTCATAGGAAAATATAGCTAGCTGGCTGAATAACTCAGTGGTTGAAGACACTGGGAGTAATTTTTCCACTGTGCTTCCTGGGGAAAATGCCAGCATGTATAGTCAAGGACAGTCCCAAAATGCCCCCAGGAGAATGGAATAGTAATCAACTACTGTGTTTTTTCAACCTAGAAAACCCTGAAAAAGATTGCCATAAATCAGAATTGATTTGGCAGCACTTAATAATTATTAGTGATTCCAGTTCTGCTTATTCAATATTCATTACGAGATGTTTTTGGAGGGGTTTACACAGAAGGTCACAGATTCAATCCCTGATGTCTCCAGGCCAGGGAATGAAAGAATCCTGCCTTAGTTCTGAAGAGTTGCTGTCCACCATTGTTGACAATATTGGACAAATAGTCTGATTTCCTATAAGGCAACTTTCCCATGTTCCTAAAAGTCTCCGCTGCAAGATAATAGCTTTTCCTGCCAAGGAGCTAGGTGTTCTAAATACCTCACTGACACAAACTTCATTCTAAATAATGAGGTTTACACCGGCAGTGTTTCACCTGAAGAATGGGTGGAATGGTTAAGAGCCTTGATAAGCAGTCTGTTATTTTTCAAAGATCTCCAGATTATATCAATATAATAGACAAAACTATTTGAATTTGTTTTCACGCTGTTCTTTACATACTCCAAAGGCCTAAACACAGTGTTAATCCCAGCTAGAATAGGCCCTTTGAAATAAACAGGGTTTATTTAATTAGTTATTAATCATACATTTCAGTGGGTCTGTTCTGTTTGAGGCTTAATACTTGATTTGCCCAAGGTTTTTCATCCACACACACATCATTGTGTCCTATTGTATTACTGTATTTCTTTCTCAGAATAGCAAAAAGCAATAAAACATAGTAATTGCTCTTTATATGACATTTTTGTAGAAAATGTAGCCCAGATTTTATGAGTGAGAGCTTTCTATGAAAGTGCACTGCTCTGTGAAAGACCATTTTACTTGATGCAAGAAATTAGTTTCATTGTCTTCTCTCCAGTGCATCTTAACAACAACAATATTCTACAAGAAACAAAACAAAAGTCAAAACAAAACAAAAAGGCAAAAATGTTATGGCATCTTAAAGCAGGGATTCTCAGCCTGTGGGCCAGATGCAGCCCATGGCACCATTTCATTTATTTATTTATTACATTTTTATGCTGCCCATCTGGGATGCTTCCCACTCTGGGCGCTGGGAAAAATGGAATGTTTATGAACATTTCACAATTCATGGCAACTTAACCAGTTGTTTGGGATTGAAATGTAGGACAACTGGCAGATAATTTGTATATATGATAGTATATTATCTCTGTATTCTTCCATTGGCTGATTGTCACTGCCATTCATCCCAAATGCTCTAAAGTACTTTACAAATACATTTACACAGACACACACATTTGTGTGTGCGTGTGTGTGTGTGTGTGTGTCTAGTATTTACAGTGAAACCCCGTATAATGAACGCTTCACATAACAAAAAAATCGTACAACGAGCCGTTTTTGCACTATTGGTGATGCATCGTATAATGAAAAAAATGTTCGTTATATGAATCCTGTTGGCGATACCCTGTACAACAAAAAAAAAATTCTGTTGTACGGGGTATAGCCAATACCATTTTGTATAACAAACTTTTTTTTGTTATATGGTGCATCGCCAATAGCTCTTCGTAGAACGAAAAAAACAGTATAGCGAAGAGCTCCGCAGAACTGAGTTTTTTGTTATAGAGTGGTACAGTTGTACCTCGCTTAAAGAGGATAATGCGTTCCACAGGATTGCTCTTTAAGCGAGTTTGCTCTTTAAGCGAAACACCATTGTAAATGACCAATTGTGTGGGGGATTTCGAACCCCGATTTATTTGTTAAGCGAGTTTTTGGTTGGTTTTATCTGTTAAGTGAAGTAACATTCAGAGAAAATTCTGCTCTTTTAAGCGAGTTACTCTTTAAGCGAGGCGCTCTTTATGCGAGGTTTGACTGTACTTCGCTTAAAGAGCATAATGCGTTCCACGGGATTGCTCTTTAAGCAAGTTTGCTCTTTAAGCAAAACACCATTGTAAGTGACCAATTGTGACTTCTGGCCAGGGGGATTGTGAACCCCAATTTATTTGTTAAGTGAGTTTTTGGTTGGATTTAGTTGTTAAATGAGGCAACCATTCAGAGAAAATTCTGCTCTTTAAGCGAGTTACTCTCTAAGCAAGGCACTCTTTATGCAAGGTTTTACTGTACGGGGTTCTACTGTATTTTATTTTTTAACATAGCTGCTCCATTTTATACACACACACATAGGCATAGTATTTATTTTATTTTTAATATAACTGCTCCATTTTATACACACACGTTTTAAAAATACTTGTGATATTGAAATGTCTCCAGATCTAATGGAAGTGTAGGGCACTTTGATTTAACTGCCCTATGCTGCTATACATCAGTTTGTAATAAGCTGTGGAATGAAAATGAATTTGATACTGTAAGGAGGCTATAAGAAAGAAAAATGCAAGTTGAAGTGTATGCAGTATCCTGGGGATGTTATTCTGATGGAGAGGGGAGCATCCCAGGTTCATTTAAGTCCAAAGAAGATGAGAATCTCTGTTTCATGTGCTTATGAAAGTATATGACAGATCTGATACTGTGAACTATCATGATTCTGTGAAATGGCATTTTTATTTCCTTGGAATGAAATAGGCTGAGTGTCTCAGTAGTATACGTTGCTGTGTGTGTTTGTGTGTGTGTGAATGAGTGTCTGAAGCTGGCATGATAATTCATTATGCTTCATTCATCCCCCAGTGCTTCCTTCACCTTGCTTTGCTATCATAACTACTAATTTCTCTTGTTTGGTTTCATTTGTTTGCCCGTATTAATTGGTAGTGAAGGTTGTGGGGGAAAAGGAGGAATCAACTTGTAAGAATGGATTCCTGTCTAGCATAAATGTGTTGAAAATCTTACAAAATCAAAATGTTACCTCCCAGGAAATATATTGCTGTTTCTATCCTTGATACATACAGCTGTATTCTTCCATAAGAATGTATATATTCACAAATGCACAGCACATACTTATATATCGCAGCTGTTTTAACAAATTATATGACTAGACACAATGCAGTCAGTGAATATAATCCGCCCATACCATGAATGATATTCTGGATTAGGGTATTATTTCAGGGTTTCACAGCAACAAAGACAATAGCTGTCATGCAAAGTCTGACCCTCTCCTGTGCTGTGCTACGCTACATAGCACAGTGGACAGTGTCTTCTGTTCTAAGCCATGCTTCCTTGTCAGTTTTTGTGGGTAGATATGAAAAATAAAATACAAAATATCCAGTGCTAAGAAAAAGAAAACACAATTGCTCTTGAATATGCTGACATATTTCAGAATAATTTTCAGTATTCACAATCTAAAAGTATAGGATGCACAGTATAGCTCCACCAGCAGTTCCTTCTGACTGTCATTGTACATAACACTCTCAACAAGTCTAGAGTATATCCTGTACTTCTCCATGAAGAAAGTTACTGTGAGACATATCAGCATATGTAAATAACCCAGTTTTCTCTTACAAGGCAATGGGCTTTTTCTCCTTTTTCCTCTGCTGTTTTGATACTGTATTTTCCCCTTACACTATGTGTTTTTCCCTTGCACCATTTCACATGGCTCACTACTGTTTCTACACTATGAAAACAATTAAAAGTGCCCCAACTTATTTTAAACAGCTGCTTTGCACATACTTGTGAATAAAGAGTAAGCACCTTAGCTTGCTTCTTGAACTGACATGTTTACATTTGTCATTGTTCTTTTTACTTATGTGATTATGTAGTGTCAATTTGAAAAAAACAATGCATGTGGGGGGAAACCACAGATTGAAAGGATTTGCAACAGAAGACATTGAGCATAGATTTTCCCTTCTCTTGACAATACCAGTGTCTTTCTCATCCCTGATTTGGCTACCTTTTGTTTAACTTTCTCTTTCGTCATTATGCTATGAGTGGTAGATGGGCACTGGTAGGTTTTGAAAATCTAAATGACTTAGAAAGTCATTTTTATCCTTTCCATATTAGCCCGATGGTAATTTTGCTTTATTCCTGGATCTTCTGTTTCTCGGCTGAATTTATGAGGTCTATGAATAGCAGTTATTACAGGAATGTTGCAGACATTTATGTGTGTTTTGAAAAAAAAAGTCTTATTATGCCAGGACCTTGTTGTTGTTTTTGTTTGTTTAGTATTGCAAAGAAAAATATTCAGTTAAATAGGTGAAAAGCCATTTTGTTGGTTTTCCTGAAGCAGCGAAATGTATGTGTGGTATAGATGAGTGTAACCTATGATGCTGTGATGTTACTGTGTCTTCTCAATGCTGGAAATAAGGTACACACGGTATCCTTCTTGTGGTATTGAAATCCTCAAGCCCCATCCTCTGAGGTGCTGCTGTTGTAGTGACGCTTCTCATTGAATCTGGCTTCAAATGAAGTGGATTTCTATTTGCCTCTGCAGATTAGAGCCAATCGATTTGAAGACCTTCTAGGGTCTAGGCCAGTGATGGTGAACCTTGGCACTCCATGTATTCTTGAACTTCGATTCCCAGAAGCCCAAATCTCTGTGAAACCACATGAATTGGTTTATTGGCACTCCAGGTGTTCTTGAACTTCAATTCCCAGAAACTCACGTCTCTGTGAAGCCATACTGTACACGTAGTAAACCCATTCGTATGGATTCACAGAGACTTGGGCTTCTGGAAATTGAAGTTCAAGAACACCTGGATTGCCAAGGTTCACCATCATGGACATAAGCCATCATAATTTTGCTCTTGCATAATCTTGTACCACTTGCACCCTATTCTCTGCTTAGTTGTCTTAGAATGTACAAGAGTGCTTGACTAGAGTTGTATAGCACTGTGACTTGTAGTTTATCAAGTGTTGTACTACCCCATAAAATGTGAATCTGACAGGATGTACTTTTTTGTAAAGTTGCCTGGTAAGATAACATTTCCTCAGTGTTCTAGCTCTCGTAATGCTCCTACCATTTAATCTCTAACTGAGCACTATAACATATAGGTCTGCAATAGCAGTTCCACAAGACAGCACAAAGATGACATTTATAAAAAAATTGTTTCTAATATCATCAGATGTATTGAAATTCCTTCTTTGTACTACTCAAACCATTGAAAAAAACCTATCTTCTAATGAATGTACTTTTTTTAAACAAAAAATAAGCTGCTAAACCATGTAACTTGGAGATTGAAAAATGATCACCATTCTGCATTTACCTGCATGCAATTTAACACTCAGATACAAATATGTGTTATGAATTTTTTTACTATTTTTTGTGTTTTCTGTTGGACTCCATCACCACTGTGCACCTGATTTAATTTTATCTTCTTTATGAGAAATCAGAGCGCTTCCTTACCAGCACTTCGCTGCAAGTGCAGATGGGTGATCTGCTAACACGAAATGCATACACATTGAAAAAGCTGCTTCATTTTAATGGGAATAAGAAAGATGCACATGGAATACCTACTTGCTCCTTCAGTTTGGTCCTTCCTGAGGATAGCAGGGTTGGTTTCATAGTGAGCTCTGTAACTACCAGGAAAATATTGATGTTTTCAGAATATTTTAGTGCTGTTTTTTCCTAAGACAAGATCAAGAAAAATAATTAATGACAAGTGGCTTCTTGCAAAATGAAAGGTGTGATTTAGAAAGGGCAAATCCAAGTACTGTAGTTGTAGTTTCAGGACTTTGATTCCTGTTTGGGGGGGGGGGTGCTTAAATATTTGCTGGCCTGCTGTAAGTCAGTGGTTGGAATCTTGTTTTGCAAGTTATACGGCATAACGTCTGTGATATAACCAGCCAACAGCCATGCCACATACATTTCAAGAGCATTAAAAGTTTCCTCTTTCTTCCCTTAGGTTCCAGGGATCCTTAGGGGTCCCGTTCAACCTGAAAAAGCTTTTGAAAGCCACGGACCAAGAGAGGAAACACTTTAATGCTTAAAAATCACTGCTGCTTGTATTGGTCAGATCACTGTGGCCTACAGTGGCATTTTTTGTGCATTAAAGCATTTCCTCCCTGATCTACAGCTCTGCTAAACTCCCCTGGGTTCCCTAGGAATCAACATATATATAATGTTGTTTTTTAATATTTGATATTATAACATTGTAAGCCATTCTGAGATGCTTCGGCAAGAAGAGCGGCATATAAATCGAATCTAATAATAAAAGTAATAATAATATGATTTACTGATAGCCAAGAGTTGTCAGCAGAGGCCTGTGCAATCTGCAAGGCTATTATTTATTTATTTATTTATTTATTGCTCACATTTGGTATCCCGCCCCAATCGGGTAGACCCGACTCTGGGCGGCTTACAGCGTAAATTACCGTCATGGATAAACTATAATCATATCAATATCTAAAACCTTAAAAATTTCCTTTAGCAGGACAATACAGTAAAACCTCGGATAATGCTAAAACTTGGTTCCGCAAGTCTTAGTGTTATCCGATTTTTAATGTTATCCAATGCATGCATCAGATAATGTTAAAACTCCATAGAGGTGCATTGTAATCGGCACAGGCTTTAGCGAACGTTATCCGATGCCTCCCATAGGATTTTAACGTTATGCAATGCAATCCCCCCCCCCATCGCTTAGTGTCATGCAGTTTTAGCGTTATCTGATGCAAACGTTATCCGAGGTATTACTGTAGTTGTCTTTGGGTGAGGTACTTTCTGTTTTCTAGCTGTGAACCAAGAGAATAAGAAGTTGCCTTCCAGATGTCCCATTACACTAGCTCAAGGTGAAGCTAATAAAGAGACAAATGCATTTTAGTTGTGAATAATTATGCTTCTATATGCCATAGCACAAATATTCAAAATACTAAAAATGATGGAAATTAGTGCATTGGAACCTCATAGTTGCTTTTTCTGAAGGATACTCATGTCTTTATATTTCATGAAGCAGCTCTCATTCATGGTTTCCATAACTTATGAATCCTGGGATATGAAAAGTTTCCTATTGTTTCTGAAGATCGTATTCTTTTGGCAGAGAATGTTACTGCTTCCAAGTTATTCTAAAACCCATATTATATAAATCTGTTCTAAAGGGCACTGCATTTCTGTTGGTTGGTTTGCCAGCTGCATTTCTCAGGGCTAAGGCCTCTTCCATATTTTCATACCTGAAGACAATGTATTAACTTTTTTTCTGTTCCTCAGGCTTTCCAGTGTCCCATACCACTATTACCTCCATTTCCTCCTGCTAATAAAAATAATGATATAATCCTCAGGGACTGGCATATACTTCCTTTGCCTTACCTCCAAAAGCAGAGGTAGGCAATTTTGCCCATCCAAATGTTCTTAGGCTACAACTTCATCAGTGCTAGTTAACTTAAAGGATTATGGGAGTTGAGTTCAAAAACATCTGGATGGTCTTATTTGCCTACCCCTGACTTAAAACTATAGTTCTGCTATTTCTGTCCATTACTAGATTCCAGTTTATGATAAGATTATAAAGAGGTGCAAAATTGGAATTCTAACTCAATTCTTGCCCTAGAGTTATAGATTGAGATGTGTTCCATTGAGTTTAATAGATTTTTCTCTGATTTTGGAGCACATAGGATTGTAGACTTTAGCACTTTAAGGAGCCACTGTATACGGAGAGAAGCCAACCTCTTTAACTGCATTAGGAATTTGGTGTAGATTGTGTGATCATGAATTCCTTCTCTGGAATAAAGTCTCTTCCCACACATCCACACATGTTCACACCTTAAATTGGCTCTGTTGTCAAGATTTGCTGCTCTGGAACCACTGGGTGGAAAACAGATTTCAGCTAAACATTCGGAAAAAAAACCCTCCTAATAGTAAAAGTGATTTAACAATGAAATGAGGTGCCTCTGAAGATTGTGAGTTCTTTGTTTCTGAATAACTTTGAGCACAGGCAATACAGCCTTCTATCCCACATGCTGTAAATTACACACTGTATTTGCAGTTCTTGCACTGAATGGGGAGTTGGAACAGATGACCTGCATGGTTCCTTTAAAATCTGATCAGTGATTGTAATAAAGATATTATTATTTCATATATATGGAGCAGTAGTGCTCTCACTATGGCATCATGGCTAAACAAGGCCTGGAAGAATTTGGTAGAATTCCTAGTTATAACTTTATCAAGAAAGAGGAGAGATTATTCTGGAAGGACCAATTACCTGAAGGGGTTCAAAAGTTTGTTTTCCCTGAGCCTTTTTATTCTTTATGTGTATTCTTTGTTAGAACTTATGGTAACATCCCAAACACATTCCCTTTGCCTTTTTGTACTGCAATAACATTGTATAATACGCTTGCACTATTCTTCTGGGCGCACCAAGCATGTAAGAAGAATTAAAAATCCCTGAAGCTTTTTTTAAAATAAAAGCACTGTATTATTTGTGTATATAGAGATACTAATGGTGAGAGAGAATTTGAATTCTGTATAAAAGCATGCACTGAATTTACTTGTATGTAGAACACGCTGTAAATGCTGCAGAGTACTGTAAAATCCTACACTTGAAACCACAATTAACAAGCAACTTCATCTTTAAAAAAAGAAACAAAAAACTAAACTGAAGCTGTGCAATGGATTTTGTGCCTTTTTTAAATCCATGTATGTTAATCCAGACAATCGGAAAAGAAAGCTTGTATACTACCAAAACCTTATTAAAGAATCAAAGGCAGAATTTTGTGATTCTTGTTTTCTTTAAGTTTGACTTTCATTGAAACTGAGATACTCTCTTCTTGTTATGCAGCTTTTAGATTTGTATATAATCTAGAACCTAGATTATTATTATTATTAAATTAGATTTATATGCCGCTCTACTCGCCTCACTGAGGCGACTCAGAGCAGCTCACATAACATAAGCAACATATACAGTATCACAATTTCAAATATAAATACAACATAATATAAAAATATAACAACAGATGCAGCACAGATAATACAATCAATAAATTTTACATAAAAAAAACAATAAATAGAATAAAATACAGTGTAAAAAATGTAGTACAGTCAAGAGAAACAGCAGTCTTCGGCCAGTTCACACAGCTTTGGTGAAAGCTTTCACCTGTAGATCACCAGAAATTTGTCTTTGCCTTTAGCATAGCATCTCCTTCTGGGAGAAGACAGTATTAACTTCTGAGTTCAATAGAAAGAAACTTTGCTTTCTAGATCTTAGCTTATGTCTGGGCAGGATATTGGAGCTTTTGTGACACTTTGTGGCCCCTCTGTTATAATTTGGTTCTGGAACAGAGAAGGATAGGGAAATTGGTTTATTCCCACCACCACCCCGAAATTGGGATGAAGGTAACAATGCTCTGATCAATATTTTGTGAGCAGAAAGCAGGTAAAGTGAATCCTTCTAATAGCTGTTTTCCTCCCTCTTATCCTCTGTAGTGGGATACACTATGGATAAGACAGCAGAAGAGTCCAAGTGTAACAACATATTAAGACTAACTAGCAGTAAGACTCAATATATTTAATGTCTTGGCTTCATTTAATGTGTCATTCTCACCAGCTGAGGACACAACTAACCCCTGCGATACAGCAGAGGACATCACAGGTATTAATATTTTGCAAAAGGCCTTCTTCAGTGGACAGCAGAAGGTGACTTCTGTTTTTGCCATATAAGATGGAGGCACTAACAGAGCTAGTGCAGTTCTTGGTATAAAGCAAATTGGCAGTGTGATCCAGCACCCATATCTTTTCATAAGCCTCTTGTCATTTTTTGGAAACAAACACCTACCTCTGACTATCTCATAACAGGTGAGTAAACTGAGCTAAGGTGATTGTGCCAAAGGTATCTCAAGGTTTTACACCTTCATAGGGCTCAGGATCTTAATTATACTTGGTGTGAAACTTTTCAGATGTAGCTTATGAGATGTGATCATAATATGAAGCACATGTGAATATAAATAAACTCAGATATGGGTCCTAGCCCAGACAAAGAACTGAGAAGCACCATTGCTCATTAATGGACATAGTAGTGAAAGTAAGCCTGAATACATAATGGGGAGATACACCCTACTTTTTCTGTACAAGCAGGCCCAGCAAGAATTTGTGAAATACCACCTGGGGAAAAAGCATGTAGTACCGTGCTATCCAACATGAAGCACAGGGGTTACATATCTAAATGTCTACCAGATTGCATAATAAAAATGATTCAAAGTATTGTTTGAAAGAAAAAACAACATTTGGTGAAAGCTTTCATGTCAAGGTTCCATTGTTTAGAGATGTATAAAATGTATGCCTTTTTTGTAAAGGGACCTCACTATATACATTTCTTACTTTTCCAGCTATAATTGATTATAGTGCAAAGCAGAAGTTATTCTGAAAGCTCCTTGCCACCCAAGAAGAAAGATCCTTGTTTCAAAATTGTCTACAGTTTTTTATCCCCTGAGTACTACAAACTGCAAAAGACATAGCTCAGCATATAAGCTGAATAGGGCTTTCTTTCTCTTCTCCTCTCTAATAAAAACTTCAGTATTAGAGTTTAAAGTATATAATAAGGCATGAAGAGTGTTGTCAGTTGATGTTCTCAAGGTGAACTACAACCGGAGAATGGCAAAAGTAACGTTGGATTTCATCTGCTAGGCTTTTGTAATTAACACACTAAAACTCCAGGTTTCAGCAATGTGTGTTGTGGGAGCTACCAGAACAGTAATCGCATTGTCCACTAGACTGTATAGAAGTATAGTCCCAAAGAACAGCACCTCCAAGAAAGCACCAGGGCAGTTTCCTTTTTTTATACATTACCTAAAGGAAACACAGGCCTCAGAAACCACTGAAGTAGTCCTTGTTCCAGGTGAGTCAAGCATAGGTATCTGTAGGTGTGTGTCATGAGAGGAAACTCTCCCAGTTCTGTTTAGAGAATTCTGGAAGTTGGAGTTATAAATAACAAATAGAGATATCCCTAGTTGGAGGTGCCCCCTACCATGGGAGTTTACTATGCAATCCCCTTTTTACTCACTTTTTACAGTCAATGGCATGATATTGTGAACAAAATATTTGTTCTTCTTTTTTGTGTAGAGCTCAGAGATTCAATTTTTAGTGAACAGCAAGAACTGAACAGCTGCATGGTTTTCTAGGTGTAGTTAATGCAAGTGTGTGATGGTGTTGTTTTGTTTTATTTTGTGTTTGTGGTGGCTTTTTTTTAAGAAGAGAAAACATTTCTGGAGGTTGAGCTGAATTCTACTGTCTGGATGGCCTATACATTTATCTCAAGTTATTTTCTATTTTTCTGATCTGCTTTCTTCAGGAATACAAGCTATTCATATGACCTTGGTTTTGTCTAGCACAGAATAGCACTGCCACATCTCCCCACAAAACAGACTATGTTGTATATGAGAAGTATTTGATTTTGTTCTGATTTTAAATATCTACCATAGATTTGGATCAAATAAAAGGGAGAATGTCTGCCTGGCTGGCTGTATTCTGGCTGGGGCTTGAAGCCAAGGCTATAATTAGTTGCTGCTAAAACACAGTCCTCTGCAATTGTGTCCTAGCATGAATAGGTAGGGTAGCATAGGAAAACATTTTCTTAAAGAGCTCAAATTCATGTACTTTTAGTGTGAATCATGAATTGAGATTGATGGCTATGTAGCTTCTTCAATGAACATTGAGCTAAGATATCTCTAAAAGCAACTTGCTCTCAAAATAATAGTAATCACATCATAGCACAAGATGGGGGAGGTCACATTGTTTCTCATCAGAACATGGCAGACTGGACTTCATCTTTATTCCAAATAGTAATTCCTTCTTCTGAGGATTTTGAACTGCAATTATCTTCTCTTTGTGCCAGACCAACTCATTAAGACATCTGAAAGTCTCTGAAATATTATTTTGGCAGTATTAAAGTACTGACAATTTTTCTCTTTTGTTACTGAGCAAGTGCTCCTTGGGAAAAGTTGTCTAAATCAATGTCATATTGTCCAGATAGCTCAGATAGCATATGTAGTCTACCAACCACTGATTATTTCTTTTAAGATGCTTTGTTGTTAACTCCTTTTGAGTAGCAATTCCTTGACAGCCTTTTGAAAAACTGGTTCTTTTAAAAATAAGAGAGCACTTCAAATGGTTTCGTTATCCCAAGATGCAAAAATAAGTCGGACGGGCTACCCAAGGAGATGACGTTATTCTTGCACATTCCAAAAATGAAGCATTTCCTTCAGAGTGCCAATGTGAGAATGTCTGACACTTCCAATTCTTGGTGTTTGGTCAAAGAGCAATCTACCCACATAACTATTTCCTAACTGTTTACATAAGGCATTGTGTTATGCTGCCCTGGAAGTTTGGTCACAAGAACTCAGGTGGCATGGTTAAACTGCTGTACTGCAGGCAAAATGTTGTGAGTTCAATCCTAATAGGAAGTAAGGTTAACTCAACCTTCCATCCTTCTGAGATCAGTAAAACGCATCATATTAGGGGCAAAATGCTAATTAACTTGCGAACTGGCCAGAGAGTGCACTAAGCTTCTAATGTTCTAATTAATCAGAGGCTTCAAGCAGGGAAAGTACAGATTAAACCTAGTTAGTATCTTGTTGCCTAGAAGCAGAGAGGAAGGGACATTGCATAAGTGTCTTCTTCACCCTCAAACCCTGACAGGCTCCATGTTATATGACAATTGAAGCAGAGCCAGGGAAAGGGGGGGGGGGAGAGAAACTTACATAATTTTTCTTCTACTCTACATTTAGGTAATAGGATACTAGCCTGATTCCTTGGTTGACCAGACTATCAAGGGATAAATTCCTGCTGGTCGCAGCTCATTTTCCATTTGCTTCGCTGCTGTGCAATTCTCTCCAGGTTGGACCAAATCTTTACACGATTGGGTCTTCCCATCTTTTGGGAGGTCTGCCAAGTTTCTTTTTAACTCCTCTGGGATGCCACTCGGTAACTGCTGCTGTCCAACACCCATCTGTCATTCTAAAGATACATAAATTATACAGTTGTACCTTGCTTAAAGAGCATAATGTGTTGCACAGGATTGCTCTTTAAGCAAGTTTGCTCTTTAAGTGAAACACCATTGTAAGTGACCAATTGTGACTTCTGGTGGTGGGGATTGCAAACCCCAATTTGTTTGTTAAGCGACTTTTTGGTTGATTTTATTTGTTAAGCGAAGCAAACATTCAAAGAAAAATCTGCTGTTTTAAGCGAATTACTCTTTAAGCGAGGCGCTCTTTATGCGAGGTTTGACTGTAACTAGAAAATGATGTAGTTTAACTTTCTTTCCAGCATTCAATGTTTCATCTACAGATCTCAAAGCAGTGGAACCTTCTTCATTTTGCTTCTGCTCATCAATAGAATTCCTTTCTAACCCACCCCTCACTGTCTTTTCTTTTGTCTCAGTCCCATGACATTGACTGGCATATTTAAATCCAGACATCTGAGTAATATGGCAACCCTACCATGTGAGCAGCTTGACTTAACATCAGAATGATGGATGCCCTTGCTGTCGTATTGTGTAAGGATCACATGGCTTTGTTCATTTTTTCTGGACTATGGAGGATATCCTTAATAGTCACCCAAACACCATCTGAAAAAATAACATGGAGATTTTACCATCCGCCAGGTAAAACTGCAAAGTGAAGAAAACATCTGTTTCCAACCAATTGGTAATGCTATTAATTTGGCTTCTGTTGGCTTCAGCCAGTGAATTTTTTTTTAATTCTCAATTTTTTGATGGGGGTTTGCTACCTTTCTATGTGACTTCTCTTCCTGGCTATATAGCAGTGATGGCAAACCGTTTAGAGATTGAGTTGCCAAACTGCAACCCAAAACTCACTTATTTATCGCAAAGTGTCAACACAGCAACATGGGAGGAAGGAAACACTCCCATTGGGCTGCTAAGCAGAGGGATAGGGCAAACTCTGTGCTGGGTTTACAGCACAGGTACCCACAGAGGGCTTCAAGTGCCACCTCTGGCATGTTGCCAAAGGTTAACCACCACTACTATATAGGAACCTTGAGTTTCAGAAGAAAGCAATGGGGGAAGGAGAACTGCTGAACACTTGGAAGCCCTTTGATTACTTGAGAGAGAGAATCCATCCAGTTTGAAACCTACGCTCCTGACTTGTGATTTCAGCCAGATTTTTGTAATTTATTGTTAAAAACAAACTTGGCTTGGACATCCCCCATGATGTTTGGAACTTTCATTTCTTTTCTGCTCTGTCCACAGTATAGATGCAGTGATGGCCAACCTTGGCACTGGTGTTCTGGAACTTCAATTCCCAGAAGCCCTGATCAGCAGGAGTGCTGACTTGGGCTTCTGGTAATATTTGAAGTCCAAAGACACCTGGAGTGCCAAGGTTTGTCATCACTAGTATAGTGCATAGCCTGATAAAGACTGGCATATAACAAAAGATAACATTTTTAAAAAAAATAGTGGTCTTATGAAGATATCACCAGCATTTACTTTTGAAAGACTGAACACACAGAAGAAAGAGATATTACCAATATTGCATAGGAGGCAGAAACAGAAGGGAGACAATCGATTGAACAATTACAAGACATGTCTTGTGATACAGAGCTGGTAAAGAAGCAATGCTTGTCCAATAGACAGGGTGACCATTTGAAGACAAGATCCCTGTACCTTTAGCAGTTGTGTGGGAGCATGAATATGGGTAAGTATTAGTATAGCTTGTGAAAGGTAAACCTGCTGAATTGATCTCTTCCACATAAGGGTTAACAGTTCAGGAGTCTGTCCTCCATTTCATGTGGCTGTTCTATCCAAAGCACATGATAAATTTAACAGATGAATAGGCTCAATTAGGAACAGGGTTCCTTTACATCTGAAGTGTTACACATTTTTAAAGGTTAAAAGAACCCATATTTGGAAACACCCTTAGAAAATGAACAGGAGCCAGAGACTTTATAGAATTTATCCTATTGAAAGGGTCAGGCACTAGTGAGAAGTTTTGAAGAGAAATGGGGTTGAGTAATTGGAGAGAAAGAACAAAGCAAATGTTTGGCTTCAATGGTCAGGAGGGTGTACACAATTTCGCCTTTCTTCTCAGATATAGCTCAGTATAATCCATTGGTGATACGCTGTGGTTTTTGAAGTCCAGTTCTGCATTTTAAATACAAAGTTAATTTTTGTAGTAGCATCCTTTATTCAACTATTTCCACTCTACTTTCCAGTTAGCAAATTATAACAAGACTGTTACAAAACTCACATTATTGTGGAGTCCTAGGATTATCTGCGGATATGATTTTAAACGAACTGAATTACAGAATTTGAGTTGTTATCACACAGTTTCGGTTAATAGTAATTGTGTGCCATTGAGTCATTTCTGGTTTATGGCAACCTTTTCCATGGTTTTCTAGATAGAGAATACACAGATGTGGTTTACCATTCCCTTCTTCTGGGCAGCTTGCCCAGGACTAAACAGGCTGGCTTTTACTTCCTGGAGACACAGCAGTGAATTGAACTCCTAGCCTCTGGCTCCACAGCCAGGTACCTAACTCACAGAGCTATCCATTCAACATCTCAGTATTAGTCAGCGAATCATTTTATATTTGCATACGAGTTGGGTTTTCCCCCTCTGCTCTTTGTTGTAATTCTTCTGGGATTTAACATTCAACAGTTTACTGCTGAAAATATGTTGAGATATTCATAGTGCTGTTCATTGTTCCACCAAGAGGAACAAATGGAAGCTTCATGCCTGGTATTTTGCCAAAATGTGGTTGTATCTGATTTGCCCTCAATCAGCCCTTTATATCAGGGGTTCCCAAACTACAGCCCATGGACCGGATCCAGCCTGCATTGACAAATAATTCAGCCTGTGCTACTCACATCATTCCCGGAAGCGGAGGTTAAATGCACATGTGCAAAACGCTGTCATAAATGCAGCCATGTTTAAGACAGTGCATTTATGGCAGCCTTTTGCGCATGCACGGGGACGTTTTACTTCCGCTTCTGGTGGGAGGAACCACGTGACCAGCCTGCGACATGAAAAATTTGGGAACCCTTGCTTTATATTGACAGTTTCTTTGCTACAGATGCTCTGCTTGAGAAAGCAGGTTTGGTTCTTATCCCAATCCCTTTTTTAAAAAATAGGTCAGTTGTGGCAATCATAAGAAAATCATGTTACTCCATGATCATGATGTATCTAGTTTTCCACAAATGTTGCAAAGCCAGTCATGGTCAGGAACATTATGAAATATCCTTGTTGAAATTAAGCAGTCATAATCACTGCTTTGATGGGAAATTTTCTTGGAAAACTCTATATGCCCCCTTGAGCTCTATGAAAGAAAAAACAAATGTTATTAGATAAGACTATCTTTTAGTCTATGGAAGAATGATAGAGACAGACAGAATGGGAAGGTAGGGTACAAGACCATCTATTTTATATGAATCTGCATAATCTGCAATATTTTGGGACTGGGGAGGAAAATGTTCTCTCTTTTCTGAGCCTACTTAGCAGTTAAAATTATATGAACTGTGTTTCAAATGTGTGACAGCATTTCCTCCAGATAGGTTGAGGCAAAAGCCATAATCTTTTATTAAAAATATTAACTGTTTTGGAGCATATGTAAATGAAAAACTTGTTCCTTTTTAATCTTGTTGGTTGATCCCATAATAAATAATATTTGCAATGCTTTCCATTCTAAAACCATTTCCCATGGAAAAGAGCTCCGTCACACTAGAACAAAGTTGCATCCACTCTCAGATATCTCAATCAGATACAGCGGTGGGCAGCAATAGGTTCACATACCCTGGGAGGGGGAGGTAGCAAAATTGGGTGGTCTCTGGGCAGGGGGATGGAGAAATTGGGTGGCCTTCGAGCAGGGGGGGGGTAGCGAAAATGGGTGGCCACACCCACCTCCCTGCCCTTCCCCATCAGGTTTTGTCCCTGCAAGTGGTTCAAGGTTTCCCTTGCTCAAAAGCCAGTTATATCGGACTCTAGGGTGCAATGTTCATCTCCATTTACAGCCAAAGAGCCAGTGCTGCCTGTGTTTGCAGATGTATACATGGCCATATGACAGGCATTACTCCGCCCACAACATAGGCTCTGCCCACAGTGTGGTAGTGAAATTTTTTGCTGTCCATCACTGATCAGATACCTATGGAAATCTCCGGATGAGATTAGTTTAATATATCCATTATAACTGCAGGTCATTTATCATCTGTCATCTCTGAATTTGCCTAATACCCTTTTAAAACTGTCTTCTGATTCTTCTGAACATGACCATGTCATATAGCAGTGAATTCTGTACATGTATTGGTGAAGACATACTTCATTTGTTCACACTTGATTGGCCATGTGACTATACCTCATTTTAAATTTGTTTTCCAGTCATTTCTGGAGATGACCTTTGTTTTTGAAAGAGCTTTTTAAAGCTTCACAAGAACTTTATATGTGTTGGTTTTATGTGTGGGTATTTCAACTCTGAAATAGTTTCTTATCTGTAGAACAACAAATTCTATATCCTTCTTTTTTCAAGTTGTTCTCCAAGAGATCATCTGTTCGTTCTACTAGGAGCTGCTCTGTGCCATATGAACATGTTACTTTTAATGTTTCATATTGTCCTCTTTTCAGAGCTTGGAAGCCTTTTTGGATTACAACTTTTAGAATTCTCTCACCATTGGCCATGTTGGCTGGGAGATTTTGGAAACTGCAGTCTAAAAAAAATAATGAGTCAATTCTTTGCCTTTTTCACTTGTACCTTTCTTCCCTGCATTTTAATTTGTGCTTACATTATAGCCCATGAGCCCACTGATGTCTTAACTGAATAATAAGCTGTTGCATTATTACCTCTTAGGTGTGTTCATCAGACATCACACTGGCAGGAAGTGAGGGAAAGGTGTTGCCTCTTACCTGTCTTTAGCAGTAGTGGGCTGATATAAGTAAGAGGCAGTTGCCTCTCATTCCTTCCTATTAGTATTATAGCTGGATAGCCAAGATGAAACACTGAAAAAGAATGAGGGGGAAATTCCGTGAACTGCTCCTCAAACATCCCGGAAGACATTCTTGGGATTTCAGTGCAGAGTTTTAATACCATGCATGCGGTAATGTAATCTCCATTATGTCTGAACAAACACTATTTCCCTTCAATTGTTATACTGTACTAAGATAATGCTATTTTTAATGCTAGTTCCTTTTTTCTGATGGTGCCATGGTTTGTTTGGATCAGTGTGGGCAACTTGTGTCCCACAGCATAAAGTTCTTGGTATAATCTCATTAGACTGTGTGAATAACCTGCTGAGACCTCTGAAAAGAGGGATCTGTTTCTCCTTCAGCAGACCGCTTGGCAAAGAGGAAAAGAGAGGAAAGAAAGTGTATCAGAAAAGTGAATAAGAAGGATCTCTACCTACTTTGGGCTCTGGCCCAATTCAACACTGGTTTCACCTCCATCTACTGTTAGTATGCAACCCTAAACAGATTGCCCATAGGGAATGTGATCCCTAACAGAATAAAAGATTCTCAATATTTTGTCTTCATTAGATATAATTAAATCTCCTGAAGAGATGGTGATTATACCAACTCAAGGTAACACCATATTTCATGTAGTCTTGAATATACTTCTGAATAACCATTTTTCTAAATATCTTGTTCTAGGTATTCACACTGAAGCCTTTTGAAATGAATGGTCTCCCCAAGGTGGTGCCTTTAAGTTTGCCTTATAAAGATTTCAAAAGGGATGTGTCAGAAATCAGGGAAAGATCCAGAATCCTCCAGTGTGTAAAGAAGGTGGATTTTTCAAATGTTGTCTTAACTGCCCCTTGCAAACCACCTGCAGCCCATCTAGAAATGGCAAATGGAAGGTGCAAAGAGGAGGAGGAGGAAGAAGAGGAAGATGAGGATGCTGGTGAATTAGGAGAAGAGCTTGATATGCATAGTGACTCAAGCAGTGATGTGAGCCAGAAAAGCACTGAGCACAGTCAGGAAGGTGCCCCATCCACCCTTTTGGCTGATGACCAGAAAGAGTCCAAGGGTCGAGCTTCAGCAGCAGAAGGAGACTTGGAACTTGAGGAGGGCTCAAAAACATTGGTTCTCTTTTCACCTGGTGACTTAAAGAAGTCTCCTATGAATGCAGATTTGGCTCCGGATGTTGATCTTGGGACTCTTGCTGCATTGACCCCTCAAAGTGAGAAACCTCAACCAATGGGAAGTCAGCTGGATGTATCAGAACCAGGGACATTATCCTCCATCCTAAAGTCAGAACCAAAGCCACCTGCTATTGTAGCCACAGCCTCTTCTCCTTTTACCAAAGTTGAGCGCACGTTTGTTCATATTGCTGAAAAGACTCATTTAAACATCATGTCTTCCGGTGGCCAGCTGATGAGGCATGAGGAATACTCCACTTCAGGGCAGTTTGAAGAAGTCATCGGTGAAGAAGAGCTAGAGGAAAATCAGGTGTTAGTAGAAAATGGGAGTGTGAATTCAGTCCTTGATGGGGGAGAGATGGAAAGCTGTGCTCTTTCTGTGAACCACATTGAAACCACCTCTGAAATTGCAGGAGAGCAGGTCCCGCTTCTCAATGGTCTTAGTAAAACAGAAGAAGAAGACCTGGAACGTAAAGGCAGTCCTGTCCCTGAGTTAAATATGCAAGAAGTTAATAAGCTAGTTTCAGAAGAACCGGGTCTTGAAAGTAATATTTGTTCCACAGAATCTCTTAAACAACCCGAATTACTTCCAGAGATTCCAAAGGCAAGTCTCAAGAAGCCTTTTAGTATCAGATATAAAAGCCGAATTCCTGTCTTGCTCTCTGAAGAAGATACTGGTTCAGATCTTTCTGCCTCACACTCTGGAAAAGAGCGGCTATATAAGAGGCTAAAACAGCAGGATTTAGCTCGCCTGGTGATGGAGAAAAGGCAAAACCGTCTGCTCAGGTTAGCTTCAGGAGCTTCATCCTCTGCTTCCTCCAGTGACGAGAGGCGACGGGCTTCAGAAACCTTGTCAACCACTGGCTCTGAGGAGGATACCCATTACTCAGATGACTTTACCCCAAGGAAGATGGCGAATCAGGAGAAATTTCCCCTCCTTAAGACAGAAGAGAGAGGCTTAAGTACAAAGAGCAGAATCCCTCGCCCCATTGTGCCTGTCAAGCCACCGATGATAGAACTGAAATGTGGGAGCTCTGCCACTCTTCTACTACCAGCACCGAGTAGCAGTCCAGGTGACATGGATGTAACAAACAGGTACATCTTAATGGCAGACCTTAGTCTCTTGATGGAATCTTGACACTCCAGATATTCTTGGACTTCAATTACCAGAAGCCCAAGTCAGGGCTTCTGATGATCAGGGCTTCTGGGAATTAAAGTTCAAGAACAGCTGGAGTGCCAAGGTTGGCCATCACTGCCCTAGTCCTTTCTGAAATAGAGGCTAAGCTATTTCAGGCAATTAACTTCATTGTTGACTCTGTCTGGTCATCTTCTTTTATCTGTTGAAGTCAACCTTCATAAAAGCTTCAGGGCAGCAGACATGGGCAGGGATTGATTGGCGTGGGGGTGGTAACTTTCCAAAGATGTTACATGTAGTGTTACAGCAGAGGTGGGCAAATTGCAGGCTTTCCCCATCCCCGTAAGAAAATGGCTACTTGTACCTTCTAGGGCACTGATGGTAAACCTTGGCACTCCGGCTATTCTTGAACTTGAATTCCCAGAAGCCCAAGTCTCTGTGAATCCACACGAATGGGTTTACTGCATCTACATTGGCACTCCAGGAACACCTGGAATGCCAAGGTTCACAATCATGGTTCTAGGGAGTAAGATTGGTTGTTTCACATACTTCAGGTCATTCTCAAGGCTGGGAAGTCATCTTTTTTCAAAACCAGAAGTTATTTGGGGAGGGGGGGAAGAAGTCAGTCATCGTAGATACAGTACTAAGGAAAGAGGCAGTTTCCAGACCTCCAGACACTTTTTATTTCTGTATTGTAGTTTACTCAAATTCCCTTCCAGCAATGGGAGAGAAATAGCACTGGGATACTAAACAACCAAGGCATCAAAGTGATAGTCATGTTTTTAGTTCTGAGAGTACAACAGACAAGAATTGCTATTTGCCAGGCAAGAAGCTCAAGCTCCAGTGTATTTATTTACTGAATCCATAAACAGTTTAATACTAGACATTTAGGAGTTATATACAGTAGATTAAAAGAAGCAAAGACAAAACATTACAATCAATGAAAGTGTGTTGATTAAACCATAACCAGGATTTATTATTCAAGAAATGCTTCTTCAAAAATAAAGGTTTTCAAAGTTTCATACTTTTTGACAGAAATGGTATTGTTCCTGTATGGTGGTGGAATGAGCTCATCTCTTTCTTATTCATGCAACAGGTGGCATCGTAGGCCAGCTAGCAAACGCCCAGGAATGCAGAAGCCTTTCCTTCTGTAATCTCCCCTGCCATTTTTCAAGGTGAAGTCAGGTGCAGAAAGACCACCTTGCAGGAGATGTGTGAAAGATGGGCCAGGCTTGTTTCTCTGCCATGTGAGAGCAGTGTTGTGATTGCCAAAATGTATGAGCTGGGCCTTACATAGTCAGTAGTGTGAATGAAGCAAGTGGAGTATCTGGCTGTCCCATCTGTTGCAGTTGCACTGATGGGGAATTTGGCCAATAGGTGGTTTGTGTCAAGTGCCGTATTATCCTCTATCGTTGCAGTATGGTCTTGTCCAAAGTCTTGCTAGTGCTCACAGCTTTGACACTAAGAGCCCTTTCTCCTCTTTCTCTTTGTTCTTTTCCTTCAGACTCCAAGGGCAAAGACCATCAGGCAGTGTATCTGGCGATTCCCGCTTAAAACCATCTCCAAGTCCTTCTGCACCTCTTTTGCGGAGCAGTCCAAGGAAACCCCTTCGCCCTCCACCCAGGAGTCCTATTCTCCCTCCACGAAACCTCAGCGCTTCCCCCAAAAGCCAATCAGCGTCCAGAAAGGAAAGTCCATCCCCATCCCGACAACATAGGCCAGGGACTACATACCCTCCATGGGCTCAACCTTCCTCCAGAGCTTCCTCCAGAGCTCAGGCAGGTGGGGGGCTGTCAGATACCCTTGTTTCACCGGGCATGCTCAGAAAAGGACAAAAAGGGAAAGCTCAAGCCCAAATTCTGACAACCAAAGGAAGACAAGTGTTCCAGGAAGGCAAGACTACTGCTAGATAATGATCTGCTGCTGTCAACCACCCAACCTACCAACCTATCATCTTGCCAGGCTGGAGAAACCTCCACGTATAGTATATACTCAAGATGCCGCAGCACAGCCTTATTGTGTCGGAAATACAAGCATATAGCAACCAGCTGTACTTCAGTGCTTCAGTTGCCCACACGCCCACACAGTCTCAAATATGGCTCCTTTCTGGCTGAAACCTTCATAGCCAGCTCACGTTTGCTTGCTCTTGCTGGCCACCAAGCAGCAATTTGGGCAACCTGCCTAGTGCCTGTTCCCCTCATACTGTCTTCTCCGTTTCTCACTTAGCAATACCACTCTCCCCTCTACAGTGCCCTGACAGTCTGCCTGGGCAGATCACTTTTTCTATATAAAAAAGTGAGCCACAATCAGTGGAGAAGTAGAAGAGCTGCCTTTTACCCAGAAGAGGAATTGTGGCATGAGCTTCTATAGTGTCTCAGGACAACTCACTGTCCCTGTCTCCCACTTGTCTTCACCCCAGGCCTCCCTCCCTTTAGTCTGGCTCTGGTCGTGCTGTCTCTTTGACATGCTTATACTTAACTCCTGACTGCTAACAGAACAAACATACAACCAGACACTGTGTGGGTTGCTCTGCCTAGGATATGAAAGAAGGGGAATATGTGGTTGCAACTGAGACAACTGCTGGAGCTGCTTCTGACACTGAAGAATCATTAGCCTACAGGGCAGAGGAGGTTGCTGCAGGAAAAACAATACAGCTGATAGGGAAGGCTTTTTTTCTGAAGTGGAAGGAAGATAGTTCAGCTTATTTGTCCCAATATGGTAGTGAGATAACTGTACACTTATGTGGTAGTGCTTCATGCAAAGGCATCAGTGAAAGCTTCCTTGGCTACCAATAAAGTAGTCTTTGTCCTGGCGGAAGTGGAAATAAGGGGTTAACTTAATGACACCTGACTCCCAAAGTGTTGTCTGTGAAATCTGTATGGTTTCTTCTGAATCCAAATACAAGGCTTGCTTAACCTATTACTGCCTCCTATGGGGACTTGGTCTCTCTAACCTGGCAGCTGTGCTGTGTTGAATGCACAAGTATGGTCCCAGAAGTTTTGTAATAGGCTTCCTTTTCAAATGCCTTGTGGTGGTAATGTCTGATGGCATAAGGGGAGACCTCATCTGTAGTATTTTCTGTCAGGTATAGCTCAGTGATGTAGGTGTCTGGTTGTGGAGCCATAGGTTGGAAGTTCGATTCCCTCTGTATCTCCTCAGAGAAGAGCTAGCCTGTGAAATCATGGGCGGACTGCACAGCCCTAGGGTGTCTCCAGAAGAAGGGAATGGTGAGCCACTTCTCTGTGTTATTTATCTAGAAAACCCTGGAAAGGGTCACCTTAAATTGGAATTAATTCAACAGCACAATTATCATTATCTTATTTGAAGACTAGCTGTTTTTCAAGTTGGTGCTTGCTGGATGAAAGCAAGTATTTTGATGTGACTGTTGAACCTGGCTAAGTAGGGGAGCTTGGTTTCATAGTAACTTCTTCCCACGTTCTGGCCCGATAGGAGTTATATGAATTTGGTCAGAAGGACCAAGAAAGTGCATCGTTCATAAGGGCTTACATCAAAGTAAACAGCTGTAAGAAATGCAGGATTATAGCAGAATAAAACAACAACATCCTAGCCTTTTGGGTGGCTTTGCAGGCTACAGTATGGTGGGAAGCATGAACACAGAGCTTAGATATGTTACTTTTGTGGGCTTCCACTCCCAGATTCCCAAACCACTGGCTTCTGAGTAAAAGATTCTGAGAGTTTGAGGCAAAAAACAACAACACCCCTGGAATTACTGTATTTGCTGGCGTATAAGACCCACTTTCCCCCCTTAAAATACACTGGGGAAATGGGGTCCATCTTGTACTGTATATAGTGGCCTATAATGGGCTATTTTGGTAATAACGGGTGCGTCTTATACTCCAATGTGTCTTATACACCAGCAAATATGGTATGTAAACACAATGTAAAACATGGAAGAAGTGGTGGGCTCAAAAAAAAAATTAAAACCACACTGTGCCCTGCATTGTACCCGAATTAGGACTACTTTATTTCAAAACATGGATGGTCGAGGCCAGCCAGAATTTCTGCTACCGGTTCTGGTGAAGTGGTGCAAACCTGCTGATGCCCACCACTACATGGAAGGCTTGATTAGAAGGATTGTTTGGGCATCAGATCGCCCACCAGTAGTCTTTTCCTCCACAATGACCTACTAATGCTTATAGCAGGAGTTCTCAATGTTTTTCAGCCGTGGGATGGACCACCACCCCTCAGACAGCTGAGGGCCAGACTGGTGCCATAAAATGTGTCTGCGGCTGTCATAAACATGTTTATGATGTCCGCAGACTCATTTACGGATGTAGTAAACTTGCTTACAACGGCTGCAGATTCCAGCAGCTGTGGGGGCAGCTGGAGCAAGGTTGAGGGGTGGATTAATTGGCACCATGGGCCAGACCTGGCCTGCAGGCTGTAGGTTGTGAACCCCTGGCTTATAGTAATAACAAGTCAGATGTATTTTGATTGCTAAATTGCTTAAGCCAACATCAACTGATGATTTAGCAGAAGATATTTGGTGTTAGATCTACTTCTCTTGAAAGAAATATGGTCCAATTAACCCATTTGAAACCAGGGACTTGTTTTTTAGGAAACAAATTGTAGCTATTTTGTCAAGAGGTGCTTATGGCCCAAGTATTGTCTACACACCCACATCAGTACAGAGAAGGTGGGTTTTTTATATTGCACTAACCAATGGACCCAGCTTTGCCCAGATTAAAATCCATTGGGCTCTGCCCTCATCCCAGTGTCATCTCTCTGTGTATCCCTTCTTTTGCATCTCTTTCTTCATCTCATTCAGTTTATTTGAGGAATACAACTCCCCAGATATGCCAGCAAGCATAACTCCTAATTTTAAAAAAGTTTAGAGCCCTTCCCAATGTATAAGATTATGACATACAGTAATTCGAAACGTTTAAATTTCTGAACTCAAGTCATTCAAATCTTTAAAGTGATGTACTATCTCAGAACTCTGTAGGGAAAAACCTGGGACACCCTTGAGTACCTTGAAAGTGATCTTCATATGCATTGTATAGCCTACAATTTAAGTCAAACTACCCCAGCAATTCTGTCTGTTTATGAGAAACTAATTGAGAAGCTCTTCAAGTCCTTTTCTTGTATTTGTTGTTGTTGTTCAGTCACATAGTCGAGTTCGACCTTTTGTGACCCCATGGACCATTGCACACCAGGCACCCTTATCCTCCACCATCCTCATCAACGCACTCAGCTCTGTGCCCATTGTACCAACCATACCATCTAGCCATCTCATTCTCAAAACTCTCCTCCATTTCAAAGGTGTCTATTCTTCTGCATTCAGCTTTCTTTATGGTCCAGCTCTCACAACCATAAATTACTACTGGAAATACCATTGCTTTGACTATGGAGACTTTTGTTTGCAAGGTGATGTCTCTACTTTTAATTATGTTCCCCAGCATGTCTTCCAAGAATCAGTCGCTTTTTTATTTCATGGTTGCAATCACCATCTGCAGTGATCTTTGAACCTAAGAGTGTAAAGTCTTTCACTGCTTCTACTTCTTCCCCATCTATTTTCCAGGGAATAATAAGGCCTGTTGCCATTATCTTGGTTTTCACACATATCTTGGCTTTCATGCTTTTCATGTATACTACATAGCTTTTTTTATTTAAGTCAGATCATCCCAAATCTAACTTCCAAATTTGTGAAAATCTGTCTTAACTATTTTGTGTAATTCCTTTAATGAACAGGCAGAAACTTTAATTTATATAGATTACGAGATGAATTTTTTTCATAGATAAAGGCTGTCAATCCAGTGCCTATCTGTCAAGCAGAGGAAAAGGAAAACCACATTTAGACAACTTGTATTTGTCACAAAAAGATGGGAATTACAGTTTTATGAAAGGGCTAGAAAGTATTGTATCTGTATTCCAGTAGGAAACAAACACTTTCCCTTCACACTATAAATATGCTCTTAGCAAAAATAGCAAACAAAAACCAGAAGCCCAGTGGTGACTACCTTAATTGGATTTAGGAAACTCTTGCAGCATGCTTCTAGGACAGTGATAACGAACCTTGGCACTCCAGGTGTTCTTGGACTTCAGCTCCCAGAAGCCCAGGTCTCTGTGAATCCACACAAATGGTTTTACTGTGGGTACATGCAGTAAATCCATTAATGTGGGTTCACAGTGACCTGGGCTTATGGGAAGTGAAATCCAAGAACACCTGAAGTGCCAATGTTTGCCATCACGGTTCTAGACGTGGAGCTACAGGGAGTTTTTGAGATTAGAAAACTTCATATTCTCACAGTATTTGCTTGCTCTATATTTGTATCCCTGCCAACACTCAGCACCCCAGAAGATATCCATTTTAGAGTACGCTAGAAGTCCCTGATATTGCTGTATAGTCACACAGCTGTTACTGCTTTCCATGATTCTTTTTAAACACTGCAGTGATGCCTGTGGATATTTTTCAAATCATGTCCCCTCTTTATCCTCTCATGCGATGTTGATTATCCTCCCGTTGCTACTCAAATTACACACACACAATTCAAGCTTAGGGATGTGGAACTTAAAATCCTCTTGTCTGTCCCTGTGTTTTACTGTGCTGATAGAGTTGATGCAAGTTAGTTCACAGTGATAATTGGAGGGTCACAGGTTTACCACTTCCATCCTAGCTTGCTCAATGATTTTTCTATCACCATTGTTAACTGTTGAGTGTGACCTGCTATTAGGGTTTAGTAGGAAGGCCTGTGAACTTGCCTTGAGACAGTTTTTTTAGTGTGCTTTTGGACACAAAATGTGCAGCAGGAGAAAAACTGTGGAGTTGCAGATTGATAGACATCACTTGTACTCTAAGGCCAAACTTGCTTGTTATTATATTTACCTTTTGACTTCCTACTTTGGCATTCCAATCTCCTATGATGATAAGGACGTCATTTTTTGTTGTCAGTTCTAGAAGGTGGTGTAGGTTTTCATAGAACTGGTTGACTACAGCCTCTTCTGTATCAGTGGTTTGAACATAGCCTTGGATTAATGTGATGTTGAGTGCTTTGCCTTGAATTTGGACTGAAATCACTCTGTCATTTTTAAGATTGTATCCCATTACTATCTTCCTCTTTTATTGACTATAAGGGCCACTCCATTTCTTCTAAGGGATTCTTGCCCACATTAGTAGATATAATGGTCCCATGAATTAAATTTGCCCATCCCTGTCCACTTTAGTTCACTCTAGTACAGTACTTTGGTCACCAAATGAGAAGAGAGGACTCACTGGAGAAGGCCCTGATGCTGGGAGAAATTGAAGGCAAAAGGAGAAGGAGCGGCAGAGGATGAGATGGCTAGATGACATTGTTGATGCAGTGGGCATAGATCTGGGCAGGCTACAGATGATGGCAGCTGACAGAGGAGCCTGGCGTGCAGTGGTCCATGGGATCACAAAGGGTCGGTCTCAACTAGGACTGAACAACAACAAAGACATCAATTTACGACAAATGGGGATGACTTTAATAGTGGTGCTTTTTCTTATTTTCCATCTGCACTTTTGTCCATCTACACACTTTAAAACTGCAAACATCTCCCTTAGCATGCACTCCAATATCCATGTTTGAGTGCAGGTCAAAAGTGGGTTGAGCGAAGAAGTCCTGAGTTGCAGGTTTACCAAGGATTTGATCATCCCTGATCAACACATAAGAGAGTAGCAGAGTTGGATAACACGGATGTGATGCAAGGGCAGAAACTGCTGGCTGTCCTCACTAATCCTTCCTGTAATTCCAAACATATGAGGCTTTGAACTAGAATGGGAAGAGTCACCTGATGTGTGCCCTGCTTCTGCATGCATTGGGAATCTTGAATATGCTGGGTGATACTGTACTTTGGAAACAATTGTGAGACCAGTAGTACCCTTGGTTATGAACATTTTGGCAAGATTTATTTCATTATTGCATTTCTTTTGTAAACATCCCTTTATGTTTGTAAAGCACTTTAGAGACCCGTGGAAGTTCTATAATACTGTCATTAGCTTAAAAAGAGCTAAGGTCCTTTTGTTCTGCACATTTTTTAAAAAACAAATATGCGCCACTCCTAGTATTTCTAAATAGACCCTTAGCTTTTCACATATCTTGATGTAATTCTAGGAGTTATAGGCCAACACTTATTTATTTGTCATATTTATATGCCTCCCTATACACGAAGCAACTCAGGGCGGCTAACACAGCAGTAAAAACACAACAATCTCAATAAATTTTATCTGTGGCACTGAGTTTGAATGGCTGAGCTAGACAAATGTTATTTTGCTCATTTCCCCCACTTTGGGTTAACATTTTTTATTTTATCCCACAGTATATCACACAAATTGACTAGAATTCAGAAGTGTGTAGAGATGTCATGCTTGTGAGGATTCTTGTAGTCCAAAAAAACTTTCACAAGCTTTAGAACTTGTATGGTTTTGAGGACACCAGTATGGGACAGGAATAATCTTTTTGAAAACCAAGTGTTTTGGGGTCTAGTGGCAAATGGTAATCTTTCCTTGTTCTGGTTGGACAAGACTCTTCTTCCTGTCACAAAACGTATTTTTTACTAATCCATGAAGTGGTTGTGTGAATATATAGTTTGGACAAACTGCTTCTGGATTCCTGTACATGTGGGATACTAACAAGTAAAGGTCAGGTAGCAGTCTCACAGTTTGCCTAAAATACATGGCCTCTGTCATTAAGTTAGGTAGTGTGAGGCCGGCAAGTCTATTCTACTATACAAATCTAATTTCTAAATACTGTACTATTATTTCAAATATCAATACAATAAAGCTTTAATTTGTCATCCAAGTAATATCAGTGTTGAGGACATGTATGATACATCTTTTGACATATTTAGTTGAAAAAAGAAGCCAGCTGCAGCATCAGTGCTGTAATCACAATTGGAGGACATGAGACTGTAGGATACATCAGGTTAATCTGTGTTTTATGGGGCTATCTGTACATCCTTAAAGAAATGTTCATTAAGAAACAGTATTTCTATTAAACTTAAAAAGGAAATGTGAGCATTAGGTGCAGCAGGGGCAAACGAGTTGAGTTGCATTTCTGATTTATACTTGGTAGTAATGAAGGCAACTGTGGGTCTCATTTGAAAAAGAAATGTTTTGTTCCAGGGCTCTTAACAACCCATCAGTGGAAATGTCTTCGCAACTCCATGCTAAATGTGAAATGTCTCAGACCAAAGAACATGCAAACCAAAGACGAGCATAAATACAGGGGTCAAAAACCAGTTGAACCGTGCTTCTTCTCAGAATTTCAGATTCTTAAAAAATTTAAAGACAACTTGTTGATTGGTGTCCTCATTTCTGATATGGTAGTTTATTATCATATGTTCTCTATCCTTTTAGCATTACTTCGCCTGTTAGATTCCTAACAAAGATTCCTAACATGAGCCTTTTGCACAGTTGGTGAGCATGTGAGGCAGCCCTATTGAACCTTATATTAATTGAGTGTCATGATGGGCTGGTAAGCTTCCTCTTGGCATCCTTTCTGTTCTGCTTACTAGTACTATATAATTTTATTATAAACAATCAATTGGTTTATCTACTGAGAGGAACTAAGCATATCTGTTAATGTTGCCCATAGTTTTGACTATGCAGAAGAGCCCAAGGGGAATTTTCAAAACAACTTCACACAGCTATGAGGTATCTCCTGAAAGCTTTAGCAGTCACCAACTGATAGACCATCATGGTGAGCTTAAAAATAGAAAGTTCTCTACTCAGAAGTAAGTCTATAAGTTTCAGTTTGGAGCTTTAAAAGAAAAGAAGCATTTGAAAAGCTCTTGCAACTCATTAAATTTTGCCATTTCTTGAATTTCTTCAACCCTGTTTTAGGGCTTCCCTCTCTTTGGGTTTTTCCCAAACATGTTTTAAAACTTTTGCTAACCTTAACTAAATTCTATCTGCTGATAGCTCCTTCTTATAATGTAAGTGGAATAGGTGTGGTTACATAAGTGGAACACACAGGCTAAATATGGGAAATGGAGGGATTGATTTACCATTCTACAGCATTTTATTGGCCATTCTGTAATATGGTTCTTCTAATTGCCATCATTTGGGTAATGAAATCTCAGTTAAGCCTCTGAATATCCTTGATCTATATTATTATTATTATTATTATTATTATTATTATTATTATTATTATTATTATTATTATTATTATTATTATTATTATTATTATTATTATGTTCAACTTATATGCCGCCCCTCTTGCAAAGTCCGACTGGGCGGCTCACAAATATATCCTCAACACAATATATAGTACATCAACAAAATGAAATATCGTAAGATACAATTTACATAATAAATCACAATTTAACACTAAAATAGCACATAGCAATTAAATAACATAGCAATTAAGTAACAAAAAGTCCATTGCTACTCAAGGTCCTCAATGTCATGTCATCGTAGAAACAATATACATCATAAAAGTGCAAAAGAGAAAAGCATTTCAAAACCTAACAGAGACATGCACCATTCATGAGTGTTTAGTCGTTACTTCAATAAAACCAAAACTCCCATCTAGCTTTTTAAAATCATAAACATTTATTTAAAAACCCCTAAAACCATATGGTACTGTACTATGTGTTTTTTTAAATAAAACCTCTAAGACTTTCTCAGAAGTTCAGCATCTAAAATTGGCCATTTATTGTAGGAGAAGTGAGGAAGTTGATGAAGAAATGATTGGGAGGTAGAAGGCAAGAGAGCCAAAATGTGGAGGTTTATGAAACCAAAAACTAGAACTAGCATAAGCTGAAAGAAATTGCAGTTTGTGGGTAGGGAAAGAAAAATTAGTGTTAAGGGCCAAATGGCACATGATGCCTGAAAAGTTAGGAAATGGAGGTAGGCAGCCATATGAAGAAGTCCTGTGTGAAATTTTAAAAAAAGAACTGAGTGATATTTAAGATTGGGAACACTGGAGGGGTTGAGAAAACACTGTCACACTGTTCCAGTATGAGAAGTGGTGTTACATAGCAGGGGGAAAGACTTGTGGCAGGGGTAGTCTACTCATTCTACTTCTACAGCAAAATGGTTCTAGGTGACAGATTCCATATGAACATTTAGAGGGAAAACTATAAATAGTAAGAGACATTTGGGAACATAACTAATGACTGGATGATGAACTCTCCCTTGTAGTGGTGTTCAGGAAGAGCCCTCAATCAGGGATCCTTTAGCTTTGGATTTTGTACATTGAGCACCAGGATATCATAATCCCCAACCACTCATTTTTCACTGGTCACCTGGAAATATGGCCAGCTCATAATTAGTTTGTCTCTCTCCCTGGAACACAATACACGATGTCAACCTTTCTTTCCTTCTGCCATCAAAAATGAGTGGATGAGAAAATACAGGATTCTGTGAAGCTATGAAGCCTGGTGGTTTTTACTATAGTATTTGAAGGAGCAGATGAAAACACCAGACATAACAGAAGAACAGTGTTTCCAGTGATGTTTAGTTTGGCCCTAAGAATTTAACAGAATGTGTGTTCTTCTGTAACAAACATAAAGCTGTAAATATGAGGAAATGGTTCGGATTTATTAATTTTAAGCAAACACATCTTCATAAATACACTGATGTTGTATTTGTAGTTCTGTTATGCATTCCGAGTCACAAACCCTTCAAAAAAAAAAGACCCTTCACACATCTTTTCTACTTATTGTCAAGGCTGACGAGAGCTTGGTAGTTTAGGTGGCAACGGTTTCTGGATTCTAATCATAGGATCAACAAAGTGCTTCCTGGGAGAATTTGTGGACTTTGCTTTTCTCTTTGGCTGTTCTCACCTAATGGCCACTTTGAAACAGATATGCACCTTTGCTGTTTTGTTTTTTTACTTTGCCGTTGCTAAGCTGTAGAATAACTGCAAAACACTCTTCCATGTACTGTACTGTCTATCAAGATGTGAATGGATGGCATGAATCACCCTTCTTGAAAGATGCAAGATACACATGTGACATGTAAAAGGCACTGTAGTGTGCAACGCAAAATGGTGTGGCTAATTCTTTAGACTGAATACATAGTCAAGTGCAGAAATCTTTGCACTGGTTGTGGATAAATGGGAGTTGCTTATAAATGCTAAATGTCCCCATCAAAGGAGCAGCTGTGTTTTAAGATTGTATCCCACTCTGTTGAACAGACTTTTCTGGTGTGAAGATAGGACTTCTGTTGGTTGGTACTCTATGCTTAAAACAATACTGGGCTCCAAAACAAACCCTATCCACATATTTTCTCTTGTGTGTTAAGGAAGCAGCTGTAGAATGTTTTACACATTACAACTAGAATGTACAATTGCAAACACAGAAATACAAATTCTGGTTTAAATGCATGGCAAATAACTCAGCCACAAAAGTCTGGCATGCATCACAGAGAAGCTGACTGTGCATAGATCCACATGGCATTTTCCTAACTCCGATTGATGATTTAAAATTATTATTTAAAGAAAAAATAAAGGATGTCATTTCTTGTTTGTATAAAAAGCAGCAGTCATTATTAGATTTGTTACTCAAGAGGACCTCTTGACTATGCCATTAAAAAGCTTCCCTGCCTTTTTGCTGATATGTCTCTCTATTTATTTAATAAGCTATGAACATGTAAAACTTAATGGGAAAGGAAAGGTTCCTGAAAATGGTGTGTGTGTGCGTGTGTGCGTGTGTGCGTGTGCGCGCGCGCATATAGTACTGAAAGAAGAACAAACCACATTCTGAGATCAGCTTTAGTAATGAAGGACTTGTAGGACTGAAAGGATGATCAGAAGCCCAGGCTGTAACAGGCATATGGGCAAGTTCTGCTTCTATTACTGTTATTTGAGGGGAAATCACATTTTTGTAAAGTTAATTGTATTTGCAATACTCATGTGAATAAAATAGCCCAGCTGAGCCCATGGAGTGGGATGAGCATAGTATAACAACATGCCAATGTGGCCAGTCATTCTCCCCACACATACACACCCTACACATACTGCAGTCATGTGTCCATCATGCTGCACAGGCTATCCCAGGCTAATGTGTTTTTAATCTGCTGTAATGATAGACTTTAAGAAAGACACACTTCATTTTATGGTAGCTTGGAACGTGGCAAATATTCTCTTGTCTAAATTTCTCAGTGAGTACACACCAGAAGTGGGAGGCCGGATATCTAACTCTTGTGGAAAATATTAACTGGAGATGATTAATGTTGGACAAAACTGTCTTGTTTCAGTCTGAAAGAACTACAGTAGAAAATCTCATAAACAGTCTGCTTCAGTAGAACAAACTACACCAAGGTAGGGAGAGAGAAAGCCTTGTTTAAAAGTGGTGAATGGTATGCCCTTCTCTAATAGCCCAAAGATAACCCCTTTGGGGCAAGCATCATCTCATTCTGGAGTTGGGGACAGCTAGGGTTGTCATAATTCCCACCAAACTGGGACAGTCATGTGATATTGTATTCTTCAAACTGTGCATGTGGTGTCATGGAGACCACAGCTCTAAGACCCTACAGAATCCCCGTCCAGGGCAGGCAGACACCATCAGTTTAAAAAAAGCTGTCGTTAAGAGGTTGTTTCCCATATGATTCTTCTTGCAAAACATTATTCGTGATGGTCCTGTTTTTCTTTTCTTTTCCCATCTGTGCCCCAGCTCCTGCCAACCTAGCTGCTTGAAAGCAAGAAATTGCAAGTACACTAGTACCTTGGATAACGATGAGACTTGGTTCCACAAATCTAGTTGTTATCCAGTTTTTAACGTTGTGCGATGCATTGATTGCACAACGTTAAAAAAAGCCCTGTTCCTTTTCCAAAGAGGAAAGGGAAGAGAGGAGCAATCAGCCTGCCTCTTTGGAAAAGGCAGTGGGGATTCCATGAGTGGAATCCCCACTGCCCTTTCCAAAGAGGCAGGCAGATCACAGTGTGGAATCAGCTGCTTGGCTTGGGGGTTGAACCACGCACACGCCCGTTCAATCCCCCAACCCAAGCACCCATCGCATGCTGTGATTGCAGTGCCTGGGTAGGTTGGGAACAGCACGGATTGGGTCCCCCAACCCCATAGCCAGCTGGGGTGTCAGCCCGAAATGAGCGGGGGAAAACTTCCACCCCCACCCCCTATTTCAGACTCCCTGCTACCTCCAAGGAGGATGAGGGACCCAATCCGCGCTGTTTCTGAAGTTCCCCGACCTCCCTGGCCGCTGCAGTAAGCCAAAACATTGGGATTTGAATCCTGACATTATGGCTTACTGCAGTTGCCAGGGAATGGCAGAAACAGCGCGGATCAGGTCCCCTGACCTCCCCGGAGCTGAAGGTTTTTTCCCCCTTTTTGGGCTCTCCGGCACCCCTACTGGCTCCAGGAGGTCAGAGGACCTGATCCGCAGCTGCAGGGTGGCTGGGGAAGGTGATGGGGACTCCCCGTCAGCTTCCCTAGCCACCTGCCTCTGCAACTGCAGGGTGGCTGGAGAAGCCGACGGGGGAGCACCCCATCAGCTTTCCAGCCACCCCACCCCTACCTCCGCAGCTGTGGGGTGGCTGGGAAGCCGAACAGGGAACCTCTGTTCAGCTTTCCAGCCACCCTGCTGCTACAAATGACTGCATCGGATAATGATAACCGTCGTTATCTGAAGCATTACTGTACTGTAGATAAATAGGGACCACTTGGTGGAAACGTAAACAGCATTCTGGTGTCTAGTCATGCCTGCCACATGACCATGGCACTGGCTCTTCATCTATGAAGCAGAGATGAGCAATGAACCCTAGAGTTGGATATGACTGGCTTTCTAGCAAGGATGACCTTTACCTTTTTAAAAATTCTTGGGCCACTCTTTAAATCACCCTTCCTCCCCCTGAGGTCACCCTCTGTTGTCGTCTCCCCCACACAAACACACATTGAAGTAGACTCACCCTCAAACCCCACACAAGGATCCATTGGAAGAAAGTTCTAAGGAGGGGCTTGGAACGGCAATGCAGCCCATGGAGCCTCCATTTCCCTCCAGAAGAAGAAAAGCAGGAGACAGCAAGGGACTTATTTTGCAATGGACAGCTCTTCACTTTCTATCTTCCCTCTCTAGGAATAGCGACTCTATGAAATTAACCCTTTATTTCCAGGATTTTAACATGTTTTTTGTTGAACCAGCCAGGACTGCTTCAACCCGGGAAAATCCCGGGAAATCGGGACATATGGCGACTCAAGGGACAGCAGACCTCACAATCAGCTGTCCACAAGCTAGCATCCTCTAGTAATAGTAGTAGTTGTTGTTGTTCGACTTGTATGCTGCCCCACTCACCAAGCGATTCTGGTCGGCTAACAAAAATTGATACAAAATATACAGTTTCACTTACAATTACAATTATCATAATACAAAAAACATTTCAGAAAAAAAATATCTCAATTACAATAACAAAATATCAGATAACAATAACAAAATTGAGTTTGAACAACCATTTCTGCCATCTGCATGCTGCATGGCCATCTGCTCTGGAAATGAGAACGTCTGCAGTCTAACATACATTATCTGGAATGTTTCAGGAAGCATAAAGCTGCTAAAGATAAATATAACCCCAAATTAGGAGCTTTTCCTGCATGATCAACCTTTCTAGGACCTTAACATATATTTTCATTATTGGCTCATGTTTCCTGCTAGGAGTTCAGTGCAAGGAAGATGACCTTCCCTTCATTTGATCCTGACAATAACTCTGTTTTGTAAATGACTTGGAACAACTGTGAATGTCCAAGATCACACACTGAATTGTGGCCATAAATGGAGTTGACTTCCACAAACTATAGTCAGTAACTTTTTCTTTCCACTCCTAGGTCTCGGCCCAGGCTTAATAGCCACAAAATACTTAGGTAAATTTAATGGTTAGATTGTGAAATGGTGATCTCCACCACTGTTAGATATTTAAATGTCCTAGCGGCGGGAAAATCGCCGCTACCAATTGGTCAGTGGGCTGGGTCAAGCAGGGTATTTAATCCCCTGCTGACCCAGCCGTTGTTGTTGTTGTCTGTGCTAACCACAATAAACAGACGTGTTGTTTGGTTCACCTTAATGGCTTCCGTGTCCTCACTCCCGCGCCCTGATCTCCGGATCTAACACTGGCGACGAGGATGGGATCTTGAGGAACGGACCAGAACCATCACACACACCAGAGCCACCACTCACGAAGGCACCTCGCCATGGCTGCTTACGTTCCACCGGCTCCCTTCCAACCAAAGGACGAGAGATGGAAGAGCTATGTGGACCGTTTTGAGTTCTCCCTGCTAGCTGCGGAACTGGGAGAGATAGCATCGGAGCGGAAGAAGGCGTTCTTCCTCACCCACTGCGGAGCCAAGGTCTACGAAGTGGCCCAGTCCCTGGTGGATCCAACACCAATCCTGGACGTCTCATGGGAAGCACTACAGTTGGCCCTCAAGAACCACTATGCGCCGGAGCCATCGAAGTTCGTGTTCCGGATCCAGTTCCGGGACCGATACCAGATGCCAGGGGAAACCATCGGCGAGTACGTGGCCGCCCTAAGGGCAGCAGCCGTCCCGGCGATATTCGGGCCATTCCTCGAGGACTCCCTGACCGAGCAGCTTATCAGAGGAGTCCGCGACAACAAGCTCCGGAAGAGGCTATTGGCCCGGAGAGACCTGACCCTGGCCGGGGCCATCAAGGAGGCCAGAGCTTTCGAGCTCTCGATGTCGACCGCATCCTCCCTCAACCGGTCCCCGTCGGCGCCCCGCCAAGCCTCCGCTCACTATCAAGACGTCGTTTCTGACGAGGACGAGGAGGAAGAAGCAGAGGTGTGCGCGACCGACGGGGGGAACTCGGGCAGGAGCGGCCAGCGCTGCGCCAGCTGCGGAGGGCCACACCAGCGGGCACATTGCCGCTTCAGGGAGGCCATCTGCCGCTATTGCGACAAGCGGGGACACATTGGGAAGGTCTGCCGGGCAAGGCAAGCGGAGAACCAAGCTGACCGGCAGATTCAAAAGTTCCCGCCGGGCAAGATGGCCGCCAAACAGAGGACAAATCAGAGGTGCCAGGGACGCAACAGCGGCAAATTCGAAGATGCAGAGACGCACACACTCACGATAAGCCACACCGCCACACAGAAGGGAGAGAAGTACCACGCCACAGTCACGATCGACGGTGCAGAGTGTCCGATGGAGGTCGACTCTGGGGCCGCCATATCCATTATCCCGTGGAGGTGGATGAAGAAGACATTCCCGGCCCTAAAAGAATCAGACCTCCAGACCCAGCGGATCCGAATCAAGGACTGCCAAGGCAAGTTCCTCCCCGTCGCAGGACAGAAGTGGGTCCGTGTCAAGTACGGACCGAAGGAAGAAAGCCTACCGCTGACCATAGTCCACGGTAACATCCCGACGCTACTGGGCACAAACTGGTTCCCCGCCCTGGGACTGTCCATCGCTGGCATCCACAACACTGCGACTGACCAGCCCGGGGACGCCTCGCTGAGGGACGACCTGATGGCCGAATTCCAGGACGTTTTCGGGGAAGGATTGGGCAGGTATGTGGGGTCCCCTATTTCATTTGCACTCAACCCGAGCGTTGCCCCCATCCGACTTAAGGCCCGGAGAGTCCCACTGGCGCTCAAACCCAGGGTCGAGAAGGAGCTTGACAAGCTGGTCGCCCAGGGAATCCTCGTTCCCGTCGACCACGCTCGGTGGGAGACCCCCATAGTGACCCCCATCAAACCGGACGGGTCAGTGCGCATCTGTGCGGACTACAAATGCACGATCAACAAGGCATTAGAGCCGAGCGCGTACCCGGTTCCCGTCATAGACCACTTACTCCATTCCCTGGGCCCTGGCAAGATCTTTGCCAAGCTGGACCTGGCCCAAGCGTACCAACAGCTTCCGGTGGATGACACTACGGCCGAAGCCCAGACCATTGTCACACACCGGGGGGCATTCAAGTGCACGAGGCTACAGTTCGGGGTCAGCATAGCTCCGGGACTGTTTCAGAGCACGATGGAAAGGCTCCTCCAAGGACTCCCGGGGGTGGTACCCTATTTCGATGATGTCCTGATAATTGCAGGGGATCCCGGGCAGCTCAAGGACAGGGTCGCCGCTGTCCTGGCTAAATTCAGGGCCGCTGGGCTCAGGGTGAGACGGGATAAGTGCCTGTTGGGGGTCCCCTCCGTGGACTTCTTAGGTTTCCACATCGACGCCAAGGGCATCCACCCAACGAAGGGAAAAGTGGAAGCGATTCGGAACGCCCCGGCCCCGAAAAACAAGCAGGAGCTGCAGGCGTTCCTGGGACTCCTGAACTTCTACGCGACCTTCCTGAAAGGAAAGGCCACCGCGGCTGAGCCCCTACACAGACTGTTGGCCGCGAAGGCAGAGTGGGTGTGGGGACCCGAGCAAAAGTCAGCTTTCGCTGCTGTAAAAAATCTTCTCTCCCAGGACAGTTTCCTGATCCAATACAACGCGACCCTGCCACTGGTCCTCGCCTGCGACGCGTCTCTCTACGGCGTCGGCGCAGTCCTGGCCCACCGACTGCCCAACGGCCTCGAGGCGCCCATCGCCTATTACTCCAGGACCATGTCGCCGACGGAGAGGAACTACGGCCAGATCAACAAGGAGGCGCTGGCGGCAGTGGCAGGGGTAAGAAAATTCCATGACTACTTGTACGGCCGGGACTTCGAACTTGTGACTGATCATAAGCCCCTGTTGGGACTCCTGGCTGGCGACCGGCCTACACCCTCTGCCTTGTCCCCCCGGATGCAAAGGTGGGCCATTTTCCTGTCGGGGTACTCGTACACCTTAGTCTACCGGCCTGGGAAACACATGGGAAATGCTGACGCCTTGAGCAGATGCCCCCTCCCGACCCAGGAAGGCGCGGAAAGGGGGGAAGCATCGGTTCTTGCCCTGGACATCCTGGACTCTGCCCCCACTACGTCGGCCGAGGTTGCCAAGGCGACGGCGCGGGACGCCGAACTTCGGGCCGTTTCCAGCTGGGTTCAACGGGGGTGGCCGGACAAGGGGGAAGGGGAGTTCAAGGTATATTTCGACAAGAAAGACGAAATGTGCTGTGTGGGAGGTTGCTTGCTGTGGGGGGACCGGGTAGTGGTGCCCAGAAAAATCCGCCCCAAGGTCCTAGAAACACTGCATGCCAGCCACCCGGGAATAGTAAAGATGAAGGGGTTAGCCCGAAGTTACGTGTGGTGGCCTGGTATTGACAAGGACATAGAGTCGTGGGTGGCCAAATGTACACCTTGCCAATCATCACGACCCAATCCACCAGCAGCCCCGGTCAGAGAATGGGAACAGCCCTCGGGCCCATGGCAGAGGATTCACATCGACCTCGCCGGCCCATTCCACGGCCAAACATTCCTGATTGTAGTGGATGCCTACTCGAAATGGTTGGAGGTCCGACTCCTGAGTAGCACCACAGCCAGAGCAATGATCCGGGAACTCAGACAACTCTTTTCCACACACGGCATTCCCGACACCCTAGTCTCGGACAACGGGCCTCAGTTCACGGCCACTGAGTTCGAACAGTACCTGGCATCCCTAGGAACCAGGCACGCTCTCACATCCCCGTTCAGGGAGCAAGGGAATGGGCAGGCCGAGAGATTCGTGCGCAGCGCAAAGGAGGCCCTGGAAAGGCTAGGACCCAGGGACTGGCAGGAACGCGTAGACACGTTCTTGTTGGCCCAACACAACCTTCCCTGCGCTGCCACGGGAAGGGCCCCCGCAGAGTTACTCATGGGTAGGAGACTCCGTTGTCAGCTTGACCGGTTACACCCTAGGTACTCTCCAGACAAGTTCAGGGGGGACCAACCACAGGGCCGGACACTGGCCATTGACTCACCAATCTTCGCTAGGAACTACGCGTCGGGCCACCCGTGGGAAGAGGGAACCGTCAGCGAAATGCTGGGTCCCTACACCTACAAGGTTCGCCTCGCTGATGGTCGGACATGGAAACGCCATGTCGACCAGCTCAGGAGGCGAACGAGTCCCGACACGGATAGCAACCTCCCCCGGGGAATGCAGACCGGCGCTGAGCCAGACATGCACCCGATGGACGAACCGGTCACCGACCCGGTTCGGCCAGAAAACAGCTCCATTCACGCAGCACCATCACCGGCCAGCTTACCGTGTGGAACAGGCTCACCCCCGGTCACCGCGGAGCCCAACGCTCGTATTCCGGATCCGCTCCCGGCCCAGCCAGGGCAGAGCGAGAGCGACAGGTCCGCTCTGCTCGATGCCCCAGCGCCGACTGAACTGCGCAGGTCCGATCGAGTAAGAACACGCCCCCGTCACCTGGAGGATTTTGTATGCAAATAGCAGACTGGGGCATTCTGGGGGGAAAGGGTGTTAGATATTTAAATGTCCTAGCGGCGGGAAAATCGCCGCTACCAATTGGTCAGTGGGCTGGGTCAAGCAGGGTATTTAATCCCCTGCTGACCCAGCCGTTGTTGTTGTTGTCTGTGCCATCCACAATAAACAGACGTGTTGTTTGGTTCACCTTAATGGCTTCCGTGTCCTCACTCCCGCGCCCTGATCTCCGGATCTAACAACCACCATGTCCAATATCTTTTTATTCCTTTGGTTCTGGGACTGTTCACATTGCACTGTTTGGGTGCCTCAACAACTGGGAGCTGGTGGGGAGTGAGTGATTATTGCTACTGTTAAGTGCCAACTTTCCATGTTGTGCACAAGCACACTCAGAGGTATACTAAATTATACAATACAATAGAAACATTTGAGTATTAAAGCATAATGTTGTGGTCTCTTCCTCCTCTGTCAGAAGCTAAAATGGTTTGCTTTAAGACTCTATTATGTGGCCATTAAAGATATATGCATTTATTATATTTTATCTGCATCCTTCCAAGACCCACAAGAAACCTGACAAAAGTGTTGTACAGGTACCATAAAAAAGACCTGTTTTAAGAGGGTGAAAAATGCCATGGAAGTGAGGGTTATTAAACTCTCTTTATGGGCACGGCTTCTCCCTGTGTTGGCTATGGTTCTCTAAACCAGGGGTGTATGGGCACATTTTACTTTTGCTTTTAGGGGAGGCAAGGGCAATGTGGGCCGGATTAATTGGTGTCAGGGGCTGGATCTGGCCCATGGGCCGTAGTTTGGGCAACCCTGGTTTAATCAGAGAAAATGGCAGCCTAGAAATCTATCTCTTCCTGCTGCAAAACAGATTGCAAGGTGTGTTTTACTTCTGCTTCCTGGGGACAGGTCTGCTGAACCACATGACCGGCTTCCCAGTCACTCTGCAGCTACGGGCACAGGGGTTCCCTTCGCAAACAAAGGGCCATCCCAGTGTCAGAAAGCCCTTTGCTTATGAAGGGAACACGGTTTCTGATGTCTGCAGACCTACCTGGGCGGTGCTGTAAGGCAAAATGCTGGGGTTTGAACCCCAGTGTTTTGCCTTGCAGCACCGCCCAGGTAGGTCTGCAGATGTCAGGAACAGCATGGATCTGGTCCCCTGACCTCTCCAGAGATGACAGGGGCACCGGAGAACCTGAAATGGGTGAAAAATGGGAGTATTTTTTGCCCATTTTAAGCTCTCCAGTGCCCCTTCCACCTCGGGGGCGGGGGGCAGGATGGGGGACTAGATCCACACTGGTCCTGACATCCACAGACCTACCCGGGCGTTGCTATAAGGGAAAATGACAGGATTCGAAGTCTGGCGCGCAATCGGGCACCTCTTCTCACCAACTGACACGACCCTTAGCGCTTGCGAGAAGAGGTGCCCGATCGCGCGCCGTGCATCTGCAGGGTGTTTGGGAAGGGTACAGGGATCTTCCCCGTACCCTTCCTAAACATCCTGCTGATGCACGGCGTGAGTCAGCTGGATGTTTGGGAAGGGCACGGAGATCTTCCCCATACCCTTCCTAAACACCCTGCAGGCGCATGCGGTGGGGGGGATTGTCACCCAAGCTGAACCGAGTTGCGGCTGGCAATCCCTAGCCACAGCTCAGTTCGGCTTGGGTGATGCCTTTCCTCCGGACCCTACTGCACTCGCAAGAATTGTTGCAAGCGCAGTAGAGTTGGGAGGAAATGTGCGCTACCGGGCAGGCAGGGCAGTGGCAGAAACAGCTAAGGGAACATTTTTATGATGTCCCTGTAGCTGTTCCTGCTGCTGTCACTGCCTCTACCCCATCCGCCGGTTTTACTGGGACTGCCAGGGTCGGGGGAAAAGTTCCTCTCGGTCCCCACCATTCTGCAAAGCCCAGAGCCTTTCCTGTAGCCGGAAAGGTCAGGGGGACTTTTCAGCCACAGGAAAGGCTCTGAGCTACGTAGAATGGTGGAGACCAAAGGGATCTCCCTTCCCTGACCCTCCACCGTCTCCACCACCGCCAAGGTAAGTGTTTTTTTTAGATTTTCGGCAGGGTAGTGCGGGGTGGATTTTTATTGCTCAAAATGGTGGTACCACCCTTTTGAGCACTAAAAAAATTGATTTTTAGAGACTAAAATGGCAGCAGTGCCATTTTGATCTGTAAAAATATAAACAAAACCCTTTTCATAAATTGGGTTATTTGCGTAAATCAGGACACTGATTTACACAAATAACCCTTTCATAACATGAGTTTTTCATAACTCGAGTCATTTGTAAATCAGGGTTTTACTGTATTATACTTTCTCTCTTATCAGTTGTTTCCCTGATTGCTTAACAGTTCAATGGATTAGATTGTGTATTTTTGCCTATCTTGATCTCCCCACCCCAACTGATGACTTATATTTGCCTTCTCAACTTCTCATGCCAGCTGAAGAGAATACAATACTGCTCTTGTAAGCTTGCAGAGGGTTGTCTCCCCTGAACCACATGACTAGATGGCCATTGGGTCTACAAGACCACTGTGAAATTGAGTATTAAAATAGCTTTGCTAAGCTATTTAATTATAATTTGGCTAATGTCTTCCAGTTTCTTCATTTTTTCACTCATCATCTTTGTCTCCAGTTTCTTTATAAAACAACAACAAAATGAGATTCGAGGAGCTCCTTGAAGAAGTGAATGGATTTGGGAAATACCAGATTTTGGTGTTTATCATGCTTTGTCTACCCAGACTGATCATCCCTATGCATTTACTGCTTCACAATTTCATTTCTGCATTCCCTTCACACCATTGTGCCCTTCCTGGCATTTCAAACTTCAGCTGGAATGAAGTTGTCCATGCCAACCTCCCAAGGGAGCCTGATGGGATGCTGAGCTCCTGTAAGATGTTCTCCCAACCGCAGTTTGATTTGCAGGACAATTCTTCCTGGGAGCTGAGCAATACTTCGTCTATCCAGAACTGCAAGGAGGGATGGGTCTATGATCACTCTCAGTTTGCATCGACCACAGCTACTGAGGTAAGCTTGGGTTGGGCTTTTGTTTGCAATCCATGTTATTTCCTTTGAGTAGGAACCATCCTGATGCATTGAAAGACAATTCCTAACTTTCATAACCAGCATGGCTGCAATTTAAGGGGAACATTGGCAGTTGTTGTACTATACATCCAGCGAGATGGCAGGTCAGGAAAGGCTCCAGAGTAGTGAGTGAAGACAATATTTGGTGGAACCACAAATCACTAACTCAGTGCCCTGACTTGGAGTAGTAATAATATCAATACAGTACTTGTTTGAGTCATAATAGACAGTGGGACGGATCTACAAGTGTTTACGTCCTTTTTCTCTCATTGCTAAATTTTATGTGGCATAGGTGTCTCATGTAGTGCAACATTTGTCTTCTCAGAAGGAAGTCCTGCTACTACTGAAAAATACTTTAGCTCAGACAAAATAATTCCAAAACAGTGGAAGCTTTTTTTCTTACTTCTTTCCCCCTCTTCTTCTTTCATGTCTAGGCCAGATGTGAAACAGCCAAAATGAAGGCACATTTTGCTGTGTTTATTCTGCAGTTCATTTCACCTGACCTAGTGTGAGGAAGATTAGCTGACAACACAAGGTTGCCATTACCAGGGTACACGCAATTATGGTTCAAAAATACCACAATCCTTGATGAGGCTCCATGTACCCCTTTTTTCTTACTGGAATAATTGTATTATCCTCCTCTCCCCACATGATGTACGGAGAACAGTGCTGTAACCCAACCCCAATTTGCACTTAAGCTGGACTTTTTTGGACTACGTTCCGCGTTGGGCTGGAACAATTCCTCAATGAGTAGAAGAGTCACTTTAGGCAAGATTGCTCCTGACAAAATGACCCTTTCCAGTGTAATCAGACTCACTGTGATCAAATCACTGTCTGAGTGCAGCCTAGGACTTAGGAGACCCAAGTTCAAATCTCTGCTCAGCAATGCAAAGGCAAAAGTAAGACAACTGCTTCAATCTCTCGTGTACCTTGACAAACCTACTGGAATCACTGTAAGTCAGATGTGACTTGAGAACACGTAAGGTAACAGCCAATAACCAGGCTCAGTTGTATGCTAAAATTATGAGAACAGGCATAGAAATATAGGAGAACTAAGCAGAGATCCAAAATGCTTTCATTTGAAAGAAGATACTGCTTTTATGATCCTTCCAGCTATGATGGCATACTCAGAAGTGTTCTGAGCAATGCTTCATGATATCTCATAAGCTAGGGAGATCCCTCAATAAGTTCCTGAATGGCCTACATTAGCCCTCTTTCCCTCTTCATTTGTCCTTCCTTTCATTGTCCTAGGGCTGGGATGGCGAACCATTGTCCTTTCCCTTTCATTGTCCTAGAGCAGTGATGGTGAACCTTTTAGGGACCAAGTGCCCAAACTCACCTTTGCCACAGACTCAACAGGCTAGCATCCATGCCACACCCTCACACTACATGTGAGCCTCCCGCCTTACCCCAGACAGGGAGGGATGAAGCGCTCCCATAGGAATGCTGGGCAGAAGGGTGTGGTGAACTTTGTGCTTTATTTATTTATCATATGATGAACTTCAGTTGTCTGCATACCAAAATCATAGCAGTGCTAAAGCCAAGCAAGGATTCGGCAAAAATGGAGAGCTACAGGCCTATCACTCTTCTGAGTGTTACTATGAAGCTCCTTGAAAGGCTCATATACAACAAAATATTTCAGGCAATCAAACCAGCATCTCCCAATTGAGCAAGCAGGATTTAGACCCAGAAGAGGCTGTGATGAACAGGTCCTTACATTAGTCACACATATGGAAAGTGGATTCGAGAATAAGATAGTGAGCACAGGTATCTTCCTAGACTTAACAGCTGCCTATGACACCATGTGATGAGACAATTTCGTCCTTAAATTCATCAGTATCATTACTTATCTAAAACTTTATTGCGTTGCTCAGCAACATGCTGAGGAATAGACATTTTCAAACATTTTCAGATGACTCTAAGAGCAGAGTATTCATGATAAATGGTTGTCTTCCCAGGGTTTTCTGTTGGCTTCTTTACTATTTAACTTGTACACACATGATCTCCCAAATACTATACAGTAATACCTCGGATAACGTTAAGTCTTGGTTCCACAAGTCTTAACGTTATCCGATTTTTAGCCTTATCCAATGCATGCATCAGATAACGTTAAAATCCTATTCAGATGCATCAGATAACGTTAACTCCATAGAGATAAGCAACACAGGCTTCAAGGGAAAGTCGAGGAAACATGCTGGAACCTTTGTCTAAAGGGTAAATACATTACAAAAGCTTGCCAAACCAGCCTGACTAGTTTAGGGGAACAAAAGCAAACAGCTTTTGAAATACTTTTTGAAACTTTATAAAGGGGTGGTTTAAAAGGTAAACAAGACCTTCCAAGATCACCAAGACATTGGGGGGGGGGGAACTCTTTCAATATGTCCTGACTCCATTTGAAAAGCTAAGAGGGATAGAAACAAACCCCAGATGGATGACAACATTTACCATCATGCAGAGTGGCCATATGGAGCCATGCGCACAGGAATCAGTTTTAAAAGATAACAGCAAGGGTGCCCAAACTTCGCAGGCCATGGGCCAGTCACGTGGTTTATAGGTGCCCAAACTACAGCCTATGTGCCAGATCTGGCCCTGACACCAATTCATCTGGCCCGTTCCACCCTTGCCACTCTCAGAAACAGAAACTGGGTAAGTTTTACTTCCGCTTCTGGTGTCATTGGCTGGATCTGGCCCATAATTTGTGCAGCCCTGGCTAACAGGGATAGAAGCAGGACCCAAAATGGATGCCAACATTTACCAACATGCAAGGTGGCTATTTGGAGCCATGTTCACAGGAATCCATCTGGAAACATGTTCACAGGAATCCATTGGCGTCATGGGCCAGATCCGACCCACAAACCCTGTTAACAGCAGGGGTGCCCAAATGTTTCAGGGAACTGGCCAGTCACGTGGTTCATGGGTGCCCAAACTACTCCCTATGGGCCATATCCGGCCCTGACACCAATTCATCTGGCCCCTTCCACTCTTGTCACTCCCAAAAGCGGAGGCTGGGTAAGTTTTACTTCCGCTTCTGGTGTCATTGGCTGGATCTGGCCCATAATTTGTGCAGCCCTGGCTAACAGGGATAGAAGCAGGACCCAAAATGGATGCCAACATTTACCAACATGCAAGGTGGCTATTTGGAGCCATGTTCACAGGAATCCATCTGGAAACATGTTCACAGGAATCCATTGGCGTCATGGGCCAGATCCGACCCACAAACCCTGTTAACAGCAGGGGTGCCCAAATGTTTCAGGGAACTGGCCAGTCACGTGGTTCATGGGTGCCCAAACTACTCCCTATGGGCCATATCCGGCCCTGACACCAATTCATCTGGCCCCTTCCACTCTTGTCACTCCCAAAAGCGGAGGCTGGGTGAGTTTTACTTCCGCTTCTGGTGTCATTGGCTGGATCCAGCCCATGGGCCATAGTTTGGGCACCTCTGGCTAACAGGGATAGAAGCAGGACCCAAAATGGATGCCAACATTTACCAACATTCAAGGTGGCCATCAGCTGGTGTTGGGTTTTTTTTCAAGTTTTTTCAAGCTCAGCTTTCTTCCACTTTTTCATCTGATTGGTTCTAATCTTCCAGTGGGACCTGGTGTGTGAGAAGAAAAGTTTGAATCAAGCAATTGCTACCTTCTTCTTCATTGGTGTTACCATTGGGTCTGTCCTTTTTGGTTACTTGTCTGACAGGTAAGTTTTTGCCTCTATTCCTAAGGAGATTCACTGATATGTTGTGAACTGATAACATCAAGGATTAATTTTAAATAAAGCTTGTACAAAAAGACAATTTCTTATTACCTCTAACTATTACCTGTAACTAATAAAAACAGATATACTGTACCTTGATACCCAGATGAATTTTGATATGATTGGAAATGGTTGTTTGATTTTCTTTTCCATTACTCCACCTCCTTCAGTTCCTTCCTTTTCCAACAAAGTTCTTTTTTGCCATTACAGTGAAATTGAACCTCACTTTTCAGTAGCTATATACCTTATCTGATACCCAGTGTTATATAGTGGACTCGGAAAGCCTTGGTTCAAATCCCTATTCAGTCACTAAAACTCACTAGGGATGTGGAACTGGTAAAACCACACCTTAAATATCTCACCTTGAATGCCCTATTATGGCTGCTAGACATCAATTCTAACTTTACATTATGTAATAACAATAAATATATCTTCATTGATCTTAAGTATATGAGGTAAGGGAATCAGAGATTCTTCCAGAAAGTTCACATCAGATCACAATGTGTGGTATTTATCCAATTGTGAATGAGAGGTGAAAGTCTCAGGATGTATATATCAATTTATTTTACTTTAAAGTCTGCTCACAAAGTAAAATGCATCTTCTCTGAGTTTTCAGTCCCAAAGAGACCTAGTCAGTAATCACTGCAAAATGGTCTGTGCACGACAATCAAAAAGTTTTGAATTAAATTAGTATTTCCTATTTACACAAGAAATGAAAAAGACAAGAGAACTTCTGAAGATGTCATAATCTAAGGTTGTTAGGTTAGCAGAATCCTTTCCCTTGAGAAGTTAGGTCCAGAGCTTGAGATGTAAAGAATGGATTCCAGAACTGGAGCAACCCAATGAGCAGAGGAACCAGTTCACTTATCTGTAGGATCTACAGAAATGTTGACTCAGCCAAGAGGTAAAAGGTCTCTCAACCTTTTTGAGCCTGACAAGTTGTTTATGATGATATGTTTTGCCCCTATGCCCATAGGAGCTGGTTGTGGGTTGTTTGTTTTTGAAAGGCCCTTGTTTGATTTAGTAAAAACTGGATTTGGGGTATAAGATGGAAAGGGATATTGCCAGTGGTGGGCAGCCAAAAATTTTACTACCACACTGTGGGCGGAGCCAACATTGTGGGCAGAGCCAACATCATGATGTCATGGGTAGAGCCAATTATGTGGGCGGAGCCAATGTAAAAAAAAACCCATAAAAATAAGTACACATAAAAATACAAATTAAATAGACATAAAAATACATAAAATACACATTAAAAATAAATACACATTAAATAGACATAAAACACACATTAAATAGACATAAAACACATAAAATACACATTAAAAATAAATACACATAAAACACAGAAAATACACATTCAAAATAAATACACATTAAATACACATTAAAATACATACAGACACACCACATCCAAAGGTGAGTCACTTACCCTGGGGAGCAGGCTATAGGGAGCTTCAGGCTAACAGCTTCTCTTCCTCCTCCCAACTTGGGGAGACAGCAAGGAAGTCGCGCATGCGTACCAAGTGCTGTAGGTGTGCATGCATACCAAGCACTTGGCACGCATACCAGTGAAAAGGTTACCCCCTGAGGTGGTTCACCCCAAAGCCGCTACCGGTTCTCCAGAACACTGGGAAAAGTTACTACCAGTTCTAGCGAACTGGTGTGAACCTGTTGCTGCCCCTCACTGGATATTGCAGGAGGCTCATCTTTGGAAACTGAAAGCCCAATCAGTTATTTATTTTATTTATTTTATTAATACCACTACTCTGGGTGGCTAACATTATTAAGCTGTTAGCATAAATAAATCAAATGTGTGTGTGTTTTCGTATCAGAGATTACTCTGGTTTGAAAGGATTTTTGCAGGAGATGCCCGAATGAGGCTCCTTTCATGTCCCCTATCATGGAGCTCTTGGGGAATCGAACCCCGTACTTTCAGTCTCCAAGCACAGTGCTTTTACCCACTGAGCAAAATATAAACATAATATAAACATAATCAACTAACAATGTGGCTCAATAAAGAATACAACTACCAATAAAGCAAAAATACCAGCCTGATGGGATACATAAGGCAACAAATTTAGCCAAAGACTATAAAAAAGCCAGAAAGCTCACAGTACAAAGTGGAACAAAACAAGCAGAATTTTAAAAAAGAAAAGGTTTCTTTGTATTCAAAGAACAGATAGTGATAGAAGGAAATGCTTACTGGAATGAGAACATCTTTAGTGGTTTCCAAAAACTACAGGCTGCTGGTTCTAATTTAATGGAACCACAGTAGAGGATGTTCTTGATCTAGTCACAACCAGTTCTATTTCTTTGGGTGTGATGGGAAACAATTTAAGCATCTAGAAGCTTTGGGTAAATTTTCTCAAGAAGAGGTGCTCCTGCAGATAGCATGGTCCTATATTGATAAGGGTTTTATATGTTAACATGAACAACTTGGAACTTGGCATGGTATACAACAGGCAAACAATGCAGACTTGCCAGAAGTGGAGTGGTACAGTCATAACAACTAATACATGTGAGCATGGGGGAGAGATAAAGTGCTCCCATTGCACCGCTGGGCAGAAGGGTGGAGCAAACTCTGTGCTGGGAAGATGGTTGGCATGCCCACAAAAAGGGCTCTGCATGCCCTCTCTGGCACATGTGCCATAGGTTCACCATCACTGTCTTAGGGGATCTCAACTCCAAAAAGATTAATGAGTGCATGCTGTATGTCAACCCAATTCCATGAAACAGTTTTTATTTCATCCTCATTTGTTTCTCCCTCAGAGCAGTAGGGAGTCTGTGCCCCAAACACCAAACAACCCAACAACATTCCCACTTTTGAAAATTAGCCTATCTTTGAACCTGTACCAGAAGCCTTTCATTTTCTGCCTTGCTCTTTGCTCATCTTAGCCTTCTTATGTTTGTAAAGGCCAATATCAAATGTACTTCTGTTGGAACTGAGTGCTTTGAATTTTCCATTTTCTCTATTTCTGTGCAAGAATTACTGATTCAGCTAACCACTTATAAGAATCTTTGGTGTCAATATCAACATGCTTGGACACTTTCATCTAATCTACCCACTAACTACTTATTTTATGTCCACAAAATTCATAATACTGTACATTAATAAAACTGCAGCTTCAAATGAACTGTGATAAATTCTTTCATCCACCAGAAGTCACTGTTGCCCTGTATTGACCCAAGTAAAATGTACTCAGTCAAAATGCTTAAATAACCATTTCTTCGTTCCATGCAACCACTTTTCTATCTCATCATTTCATATGAAATCCCTCTACAAAACTATAGCTTCCTATTAGATTATCAGCTCATTGCACAGCAAACAACCATTTATAATTCAGGTTCCTGTAGAGAATTTAGATGCCTGCTGTTAAAGAAAAAAAACTGCTTGTGGCATTTTCCTAGGACCCAAACAATAAAGTATTCTTGCCGGGGAGATGTGATTCTTTCCCAGAATGCAATACAATCCAGTGTGCTATGGGCTTTAAATGTAATTTTGCACTGAAGGTTAGGTATCAGGAACTGGCCTCCTTGTACAGCTATGGAGGCTACTAGACCAGAGGAGATCCTACCACAAATTCCTGAATCAATGCCATGGAAGAGCAGGATTGGTCAACCATCCCCTTCTCTCTCTCACTAGGGACCCTCCAGCCAGGACCACTTTTACTTCATCTTTGGCTGCACCTAGAGCAACTTTCCCTCTTCCAACCACCCTTATCTAGAGAGTGACAAATGGCTACCTCTCTGGGCTGATGTGCTTCACTCCTCCCAATATGTGATTAGTGGGATCTCCACTGAGGGGTGTCTTGCCAAGCTCTCCCACAAATCTAGAGCCATTATTCTTTGTATTGGCTAGTACCCACTCCCTATGAATAACATCCTCCTGTCCTGTGCTGTATATTTATCATTGGACCTCTGCTTTTGCAGAAGGGACCCCTGTCACCCTTGGCATTTAACATCCTGTTCAACCTCTTCTAATTTCAAAATTAAGCATGACCAGACCAGTTAGTAGGGACACAGTGGTGAATAAAAGCTGCCATTTAGCGTTGGGGAAAAAAAAACTAGGTTAGATTAATCAAGGATCTAACTCCACATCAAGCAACTTTTTATATTTCTTCCTGTTGTTGAATCCTTACACTACGCATAGACTTGAGTTAAGCTGGATCTAAATGTAAACCTGAATTGAAGCTTATGCAAAACATCCTACAATATTTCAACACCTCTCTTAGGTGTTTTGCAACTAGAGAGTATCACACGCACAACAATGGAATAGTGGTGGTAGTTCCCCCCCCCCCAACATAGGTACCTGTTTTCATCCATTATCTATTGATTGGATGTTGCCTTGTTACCTATGAGCCAGATCTTCCAGGATCCAGCTCTCTGTCCTTTAAAACCTGTTGGCTTTTAAGAAACCTCCTACCCAATTCCCAGGCACTCTTTGGAGAAGGCTGTGGTGTTGATGACATGGGGAAGTTGGAAACACTGGTCTCTTCCAACAAGAGAATTTTTATGACATTCTTGCATTTATTTCCTCTGGAAGGAAAATACCTGCTGTGTTCTTCTTTTAATTCTCTAGATTTGGCCGGCGGATTATGCTTCTGCTCTCTTTCTTTGTTGCACTGTTCTTTGGAAACATAGCTGCATTTTCAGTGTCCTATGTGATGTTTATCATCATGAAGACAATCTACGGAATGGGGATTGCAGGCATGTCAATCATCTCCTTGATATTAGGTGAGTTGATATTAGGTGTCTGTCTCTTTAAGACTCCAGTGTACATTATCCAGTTTTATCAATCCCAAGTTGCTGTCAGTGCATGCCCCAAATGTCCACAGTCTAGGCTACAAATACAAAAGGATGTCCTCTCCATGGCCATTCCACTTTCAGATTTCTTCAGGTACTCTTCAGCACTCATGAGCCCACCACCACCACTAAAAGAGTGTGTAGATTTCCCCCCCCCCCATTTGAATTATGAACCCCCAAATCATTCCAGGGTGGCATGGAAAGAAATCCATGTGTCTCTCAATCTGCTGCCTCACTCTACTCAGTGTTAGGACTGGGCCTGCCTTGTTTTGGAAGCTGGTGTTGTTATGTATTCTGTCGTATGGTATTTTTCTTCCCTTAGATGCTATGCTACATACTGAAAAACATACTAAAGACAGCTCCAACAATGATTGGAAGAGTTGTTAAAGAGTTGTTCTCTTTCCCCCAGATAAAATCCCATTGATATTAGAATTCTTAAACATCAGAAATTCAAGGCATGTGAACAGGATCTCAATATATTATCACTTGAAAGACAGCTGTGGGAGTAGAATTCAGTTGATTCAGGCAAGATGTGACTCATTATGGGCAAAGGGAGATGACTCTTTGATGCTGCCAGGCTTTTGAACTGAGACTTGGGAAATCAAGTTTCAGTTCTCCATGTTACCTTTAACCTCACTGTACTCCACCTTGCTCCTTCTTGGATGCATGTCTTAGTGTGGTAAAGGTGTTTGCATGTGTCAATGAGGCTGCAAAAATGCTGTCAAGAGGCCAGACTACATGATGAGCCTGGACTCCTAGCAGGGCCACTCTAGGTGGAATGGTCACAACTAAGACACCAGACTAAGATACAATACATCTATCCTCTTCAGAGTAGTCAGCCACACCAGCAGAAGAGAATGGTTAGTTACAATGGTAATGTGGCAGTAGCTCTCTGGGCAGCAGTGGCAGCAGCTGAAGGTGACACTGGTGGTGGTTGTACTTATTTATTATGTATTGATTGATTGATTCATTCTTTATTCAGTCTTTATATTGCCCATCTAGTATAAATACCACTTTAGGCAGTATACAATACAACAATTAAAAACATACAGTACTTTAGGTTTTAAGACTATTAAGCAAAGAAAGCTCCAATACCTTGGCCATATCATGAGGAACAACATGGATACGGCATCTGAAGAAAAAGAATATTTCAGACACATAATGCAAAGGGAAGATTTTTCTGGAAAAGATAATGCTGTAGAAGATTGAAGGCAGCAGAAAAAGAATAAGTCCAAAGGTGGGATGAATTAACTCTCTAAAGCAGTGTTTCCCAACCTTTGGTTTTTGGACTTCAATTTCCAGCAGCCTAAGTCAATTCCCCCCAAGCACTGATCAGCCAATGTATTGACTTAGGCTTTTGGGAATTTAAGTCCCCCTATGAGGTGTGGGCCCCATGTTGGGAACCACTCCTCTAAGAAAACTCATACCCTTGAGTCTACAAGAACTACACTTGGACTTTACTGGAGTATAGGATTGAAATATAACTAATGAATATATTATGAATAAATAAGCATAGAGTACAGTTTCAGCTGTTGATCTGCTGTCTTTGGTACTGTTAGGAACATAAATTAATTGGTTTGACTGTCACAATGTTGTATCATCACATGTGGACTGAATCTAAAAGTGTGTGTGTGTTGTTGTCATCATCCTGTTCTTGTTTCCAGCTGTGGAATGGACCGACATTAAGCATCGCACTTTCTGTGGCACCATCAATAGCATATCCTGGTCTTTGGGATACATGCTCTTAGCCCTTGTGGCTTATCTCATCCGAACCTGGCGCTGGCTCCTATTTATCGTCACTTCTCCTTGCCTCATCGGCATGATTATCTGTTGGTGAGTAATTATGACACTCTTCCAAACCCAAATATTTATCATGGGCCTCAATATGTTTTCCATAAACTCTACATTTTGTCCACACAGAATGAATAAATAAATAAATAAATAAATAAACTATTCTGATCGTGGTGAGAACTGAAGGTGTGACAGCTGCACCTGACCTCTTATCTTGACAGCAAATGGTGACTTATGGCCAAGAACAAAAACCTGTCCTCCTCCAAACAGAGGGCTCCTAATCACAGTAATTAGAAAGGACTTATCTGCTCTAATGTCTTCTTCTTACTGCATTTTCCCTAGTAAGGAAAACGACGAAAGAGGCAGTGTAAAAATGAGAAAGAATTGTGAGCAAAGAGTGGTGTACTGTAGAGTTCCAATGAAATTAAATTAATTGGAGCATTGGCAGGATAAAGTTGGGATTTTATCTTGCCTCACAAAATACCTCAGATGGCACATGTTGAATAAAGCTAAATGTTCAGGACCGTGGAGAGCTCCATACTGGCAAGGTCTTTACTGTTTGATGGAGGTTTAAATCCCCTTGGGTAAGATTAAACTTCCTAGGCCTTGTTTCTTAAATTAAAAACTGGGTTAAATGTGGAGTTGTTCATGGCGAACTTCAGTCCTCTATTACTTCTTGGCCAGTTCTTCTAGCAATAGCAACTGCACTTATATACTGGTCCATAGCTCTTAGTGCACTTTCTGGGCAGTTCACAAGTTAATTAGAATTTTGGCCCCGACATGCTGGTTACTCATTTTACTGACCTCAGAGGGTTGGAAGGCTGAGTCAATCTTGATCCCCATCAGGATCAAACTCAAAATATTTTGGCTTCTGTATAGCAGTTTAACCACTGTGCCACCATGGTTCTTCTCTAGTCTCATTTGCCTGTAGTGGAGATCATAAAACCTCTGGTTTATGTATGTGTAGCTCAGAAAACGTACTGCCTGCAGAGGTCCTAATTTCAAAGGGGTCTACATTCCCTGCTGATGGGCTCTGGCTCTAGATGAAGCTTTGTGTCAAAGCAAGGAAATAGTTCTGCTCATCAATACCTGTTTGTTTGTCTGCTTATCTCTCTGTGTTTCTTTCTCTGTCTAGTTTATACCCACTGTTCATTATTAAAAAGAACCACCCAACATCTCCTCTCTCTCTCTCTCAATTCCCCACTGAGTCATGAAGCTCATTGAGTGACCTTAGGCCAGGGGTGCCCAAACTTTTTGGGCTGCAGGCCGGTCATATGGTTCAGCGCGACAGTCACGTGGTTCCTCCCACCAGAAGCAGAAGTAAAATGTGCCTTGCAATCTCTTTTGCAACAGATATGTTTTGCAACAGGATGAGATAGATTTTAGGCTGCCATTTTCACTGCTTTAACCAGGGGAGCCCAAACTATGGCCTATGGGCTGGATCCAGCCCCTGGTGCCAATTCATCCAGCCCACACCACCCTTGTCACTCCCAGAAGCAGAAGTAAAATGCACCCCCACAGGCGCCTTTTACTTCTGCTTCTGGGAGTGACGAGGATAGTGTGGGCCAGATAAATTGGCATTGGGGGCCAGATCCAGCCAATGGACTGTAGTTTGGGCACCCCTGCCTTAGACTATGTCTCTCTGAGGTACCTGTGGAATGACATAGAGGAGAAATATCTTGCTGGACTGGCTCCAGGGGTTGGGGATCCGGGACACTGTGTTGTCTTGGTTCTCCTCCTTTCTGAGTGGCTGGACCCAGTCAGTGTGGGTGGGGACATGGAGTCGAGTCCAAGGCAGCTCATGTGTGTGGTGCCTCAGGGCTCAGTTCTCTCGCCCCTACTCTTTAACATCTACATGAAACCGCTGTGTGAGATCATCCGATCCCATGGGGTGAGATATCATCAGTATACTGATGATATTCAGTTGTATATCTCTGCCTGTGGTGATCCCAGTGACACCGTCAAGGTCCTGACCAGTTGCCTGGAGCCAGTTACGGTCTAGATGGGGGACTACAGCTGAATCCCAGCAAGACTGAGTGGCTGTGGGTGAGGGGACCCGGCCCTCATAAGGAGTTATCACCACTGGTTTGGGATGGGGCATCGTTGCCCCAATCCAACCCGGTGTGCAACCTGGGGGTCCTCCTGGACTCGCGGTTTCTGCTCCAGGAGAAGATTATGGCTGTGGCCAGGAGGGCCTTCAGGCAAGTGCGTGTTATTAATCAATTGCGCCCACTCTTGGACCGGGAGGCCCTGTTCACAATCACCCATGCCCTGGTCACCTCCCATTTGGACTATTGTAATGTGCTCTACATGGGGTTGCCTTTGATGACTATCCAGAGCGTGCAGTTGGTCCAGAAAGTGGCAGCCTGTGCAGTGGTGGGGTCATTTCGTCCATGCCTCGCCACTGCTGTGGGAGCTGCACTGGCTGCCTATGTCTCCAGGTGCAATTCAAGGTGCTGGTTATCACCTTTAAAGCTCTTCATGGTAGCGGACCAGGATAACTCAGAGACCAATCATCCCTAGGACTTCGACCCATCCCACAAGAGCAAACCAAGAGGGCACCCTCCATATACCATCCGTTGGGGAGGTGTGCCTCTCCAACGTGAGGAAAAAGGCCTTCTCATTAGTAGCCCCCCCTCCTATGGAACCTTCTCCTGATAGAATTATGCCTCCAGGCATAATAGGAGAGAACTGAAAACATGGTCAGCAAAGTGGGTCTGGGGGCCAGGATTGTCAACAAGCTCCCCTTTTTGGCTTGTCTGAGGTCCCCCCCTCTTGTAATTGGTTTTTAATGATTTTTAATGATTTAATGATTATATCATTTTAATGTCATGCTGTTTTTATACCTTTCTAAAGAGATCAATAAAGGCACAGTGGGGGCAGCATTATTATGTTGAAAGGGCTTTTAACTGTTTTTATATTGTTTTTTTAATTGTTGCTGAGCGGCCAGTGAGGTGCTCACTGGACTGTGTACACCGCCCAGAGTCTATTGATTGGGGCAGTATATACATCTATTGTAAATAAATAAATAAATAAATCTTGTTGAAAGAAAGGCAAGATACAACTGTAATAAGTGAACAAGCAAAGAAACAGATAAATGTTATCTTCCCTGCAAGAACTTTCCATCTAGAAAAGATCCAAAGGAAAATGGTAATCCCTTTCCAAATTTCTCTGGCCATGTATGAACAAATGAGAGGACACAATACTTTCCATCCCCTCTTGCAGCAATCCCCACTGACAATTGTGCCTTCCTGAGTCACAAAATGTCTTCCCTGCTCCTTGCCAGGTGGCTCCCAGAATCTCCCCGGTGGCTGCTGACCAAGAAGAAGGTTGAGGCTGCACATGGCTACCTTTCCACCTGTGCTAAGGTCAATGGCAAAACAGAGTTTAACTCCAGGATCTCTCCAGAGGTGAGTGTAGAAAGGGCAAACATGTTTTACGGTACCTTACATTCGTACCTTCACTATGCTATATAGAACAATGAGAGCGAAGGAAGGAACAAGAGAGCTCAGTAAGAAATGGCTGCAGTGTGAAATGCTCAGGGTTCCCACTCTGTTAATGCAGGGGATCTTTCATTCCCATTCTCTTCCAATTCTCCAACTTCAAGTCAGCAGTCTGCCATTGTTTTTGGTAATTCTTCAAATCCTGATGCTCTCCAGAGGCAGCCGACACCTCTTTCTTGTACAGTGATGGTGCCATTTTGGTGACATAAGGATCCAGCTTCAGTGAATTTGATTGATGCAGAGGCTAGAACTGTAAAGCTAGCTATAGCCACACAGATGTAAAACTTTATGGGAAGGGGCACTTAGTAGGTGACTTGAAGCATAGAAACAATAGAAGCATAGAAACAACCCCCTCTCTGGAGTTTCCTGGCTGTCAATGATTCCTTCTGAAATAATCTTTTCATTCAAAGGATTGAGAATAGGTGATACCCACTAGACCAGGGATGCTCAAATGTTTTGGGGCTGGTCATGTGGTTCAGGGGTGCCCAAACTATGGCCTGGGGGCTGGATCTGGACCCCTATGCCAATTCATCCGGCTCACGCCACCCTTGTCACCATATGGCACATTTTACTTCCACTTCTGGGAGCAACTAGGGTGGCAGGGCTGGATGAATTGGTGTTGGGGGCTGGATTTGGCCCCTAGGCCATAGTTTGGGCACCCCTGCACTAGACCTTCATTGGAGAGTGCAGACAATTTAATTAATAAGCTTGTTAGTCTGTTAACAGAGTTTGGCAAAGTTATTTTTCTGGACTACAAACTTCAAGAAACCCCAAGATTTGTGGAAGCTGTATTTAGAGGTACTTTCAAGACACCAGCAATAATCTGAAAGAGTATTTGAAGATAGTGTTTCTTTGGATAGGAGATAAAAAGAGTAGGGAACATAGTGTGGTTGGTCGCAGAGCACAGAGTTTGCCTCCAGAAGCTGCCAGACTTCTTCTTCTTCTATGTCTAGGCCAGATGTGAAACTGGCAAAACGAAGACACCTTTGGATGAATTCATTATGCAGTTCCTTTCACCTGAACTAATGTGACAAAGATTAACTGCCAACACAAGTTTGCCGGTAACAGGATATGCCCGATTGTGGCTTTAAAATACCACAATCTTTCTGTTTATCCCAGCTGCCAGACTGAAACGTAGGCATCAACAGATCACAAGTCCAGGTCATGAGGAAGTCTTTTACCTGAGCCTCAAGGAAGTGCTGATGGAAAGAGGTTTGGATCAGATGAGACTTCTTCAACTCAGAGCCAGGTTTGAGAGTACAACTCCCACTCCTGGACACTGGAGCTGTGACTAGACTGATAGTTGTGGTCCAACAACATTTGTAGGTACCATGTTGAGGAAGGTTGGAGGAGACATCAATGGGCACAGTCATCACTCTTTGACCATCTTCCAAAAGTATCTTCCTGAACATCCTTTGTAGGAGAAGTGTTAGTGGGTTTCTTCAACATGTATGTTTAGAAATAGTGTACTGATGTAGTGTGTCTCTTTCTGTATACTTTTGGTACCTTTAATCAATGGGCTAAGAGAAGATTCTTGATGGAAGCTAGACCATCAAGACAAATCACAATACCATGGAAGGTATTTTTCTTTTCTTTTTGGCAAATTTAGGTCCTGCAGAAGGCAGCAGCTGTAGAGGAGTCAAGGTCCTATTCCTACTGGCATCTGGTGAAGTCCCCCAAGTTGCGGAAGATCACTATATATTCTTCTATAGTATGGTATGGACCTTCCTCATATTGGCTAGCAGATTTATTACGGGGAAAAACTTTGTGGACCACTTCATCAGATGCATGAGATAGTATCCCAATTTGGCAGAAGACATATAGACATGGTCAGAGAAGCACACATACTTCCCGTTCCTCTTCGACCAGAGGTTGGGCATCATCATGGCTACTGGTGTGATGCTCAAAAAATGTGATGCCCAAGAAAGGGAGGTCAGAGGGAGAATAAAATACAAGAAATAGACCACGAGCAGTTAATGCTCAGATGAAACAACAACAAAATTACACTGGCCATTCACAATGTAATTGTTGGCTGCTACTCATATCCGAACATACATTCTTCCCGGAAATCACCCTCACAGTTGATGTGTCCCCAGGAGAAATGCCAGTGGCATAAATTTGTTTAAGGTGGATCCCAGCTTGCCATGAAGTGACTCACACAGTGATCACGGAGCAATTTCCTATGGCATGTATGAAATGAGACATGCAGGATTTAACACCAGGACTACAATGGACTGCCACAGTCTTGAGGATATTAACAAGGTGTGCCGTCACAGCCAGTCCATCTGGCATGGCCTCTTCTGTCTCCATGACCTTTGGGAATCAAAATAGTGAAGTGGTTCCTCCTCCGCTCATTTTGCTATTGGGCCCAATAGGATGGTTTCCAGTGGCATTTCCTCCACGGAGGGAGCCATCAACCTACCTAAAGGGGCTCATCCACCCATAGTCATTGACCCCTTTAGAGAGTCAGGTTATTTGCAGCTGCCCAACACTCAGAATTGAGTCACTGGCTGTAAGGTCTACTCCATTACTGTAGCAGGATGTCCAGACAGAGACAGACAAATCCACAATGTAGGGCTTGGTTAACCATCTGCCTGGATGATTTTGGAAGCTGCAGTCAAATACACCCAAAAGTCCTCAGGTTGAGGATAGCTGCACTAATGGAACCAATCCGGTTCCTGTAGCACCACTTGCTTTTAAGCTGGCATGAGAAGTCTCCAGAGGTCCACGGACTACACAGAGCAATAACTGGCTCTTGGAGGGCTGCATCTACTCCTGAGAACCTTGGTTTCCAGTCCCCTGATCATCCTTGCTGCCATTTTCTGTACCTGCTCTAATTTGCTTGCATCTTTCTTAAAGTGCAGTTACCAGAATTGGACACAATACAGGTACTTTAAATGTGGTCTAACTAGTGCTGAATAGAAGGGAACTAGTACATCACGGGTTTTAGAGAATACTGTTAATGCAGCCTAAAACAGTGTTGGCCTTTTTTTGCAACCACATCACACCATTGACTCATATTTAGCCTGTGATCTACAACAATTCCAAGATCCTTCTCACTTGTAGTATTACTGAGCCAAGTACCCCCACCCCACCCCCACCATATTGTAACTGTGCATCTGGTGTAACAAAAACTAGATGCACAGTTACAAGATGGGGGATACTTGGCTCAGTATCTGTTGAAGAATCAGTTTTCAGTCTTAGTGATCAAAGTCTACCCAGTTTGTTTGTTTGTTTTCTTCCTTCCTTCCTTTCTTTTTGTCCCCTCTGTACAGTTTTCCTGGAAACTAGTGAAGGCAGAATTGTTTTAGGAGGCTTTCAGGGCGTGTTACCTCTTTTTAAAGTGCCAAATGTTAAATTGTCCTTCAATGGTCATCACTAACCTTATTTTTAGGCTTGTTTTCTTTTTTATGTTCACTTATTTTATATCCTCCTTGTGTATATTTAGTTACCCAGAATGGCTGCTTCAGCCAAATGGGCAGGATATAAACCAGGGGTGCCCAAACTTTTCAGGCCGTGGGCCAGTCATGTGGTTCAGCAGGCCAGTCACGTGGTTCCTCCCACCAGAAGCAGAAGTAAAACATCCCTTGCAATCTGTTTTGCAACAGGATGAGATAGATTTTTAGGCTGTCATTTTCTCTGCTTAAACCGAGGTGACCAGACTATGCCCCATGGGCTGGATCTGGCCCCCAACACCAATTCATCCGGCCCATGCCACCCTTGCCGCTCCTGGAAGTGGAAGTAAAATGCACCCATACAGGCACATTTTACTTCCACTTCTAGGAGCGGCAAGGGTGGAACAGGCCGAATGAATTAGTGTTGGGGGCTAAATCCAGCCCATGGGCCATAGTTTGGGCACACCTGATATAAATAGTAATATATTATTGGGAGAGACTGATTTGACTCAGTACCACCTATCCAAAACATATGGAATTGCTCTGTAAGCTCCCCAAGATGGATTGCTATCTCCTTTGACCTTTTCTCTACCCTTTCTCTGCTCTGCCTATGTCATTAGTATTGCTTTGTCCTTTTTAGGCTGGCCGATTTAATTGCTAATCTTAAAAAAAACATCAAAAGCAGAAAGCAGGAACTAGCTGATGTCTCAAGAGAGGGTAGCAGTAAGGGGTGGAGGGTGAAGAGTGACTGATTTCAATCTGCATACCTACTCTCCTGTTTGTCTTGCAGGTTCGGTGTCGCATTCACCTATTATGGAATCAGCTTAAACATCAGTGGTTTTAGCTTGGATCCATATCTGACACATTTTACATTTGGAGCTATTGAGATTCCTGCCAAACTTGGTGTGTATTATGTTCTGGATCACATTGGCCGAAGGCATTGCCAGGCATGGTCCTTAATTGCAGCTGGATCCTTCATAGCGCTGAACACAGTCATCCCTGCAGGTGAGAGGTTAATCATAGATTCACAGAATACAGTGAAACCTTGTACAGTAATACCCCGGATAACGATTGCATCGGATAACACTAGAATCGGATAACGATGCAAGTTTTTTGGAAAAACTTGCATCGGATAACGATTCTGGATAATGATTCTTAGCGTTATCCAATGCAATGGTCTGCGGGAACTACCCAATCCACCCCCCACCCGCAGCAGTCTCTGCGACTGCAGTAGGGTCGGGGGGAAAGCGATTGCATCTCTAGAGAACCAATCACGTCTCTCTCTTTCCCCCTTCCCTTTAGTTTAAATACAGGGAGTGAAATAAAGAGACAAGGAGTCTCTGCGACTGCAGTAGGGTCGAGGGGAAAGGCGCTGCGCGTGGGGGGTGGTTTTAAAGGCAGGGAGGTTTCTTTCTTTCCCTGCCTGCATTTAAAGCGGTTTGTCCCTGAAGTCAGGGCTTTTTTTTTAGCATTGTTCGATGCATGCATTGGACAACGCTAAAAATCGGATAACGTCATGACTTGTGGAACCAAGTCATAACGTTATCCGGTGTATTACTGTATAACGAACGCCCCCTATAGGGGCTTAATCACATATCAAATAGGTTTTTAAAGAAAATGGTGCCCTGCATAACGATTTTTCCTATGGAAAAAAATCATACAATGAATGCTCAATGGGAAAAACCCCTTAGTGAAAAAAACCGTACAATTCTTCCCGTAGGAAAAATCGTACAAGGACAAAATCACATAGCAAACAGACCCATAGAACAAATTAAAATCGTTATACAGGGTTTTACTGTACTTGAGTTGGAAAGAGGCTATGAGGCCATCAAATCTAACCCCCTGTTAATTGAAGGAATCTGACAGAAGGTTGTCCAATTTTCTCTTCAATGCCTCCAATTCTGGAGCACTCACCACTTCCAGAGGTAACATTGTTGCATTGTTGTACTACTCTAACAGTTAAGAAGGGTTTCATTATATTCAGCCTATATCAGGCTTCCTGTAACTTGAGCCCATTATTGCATGTCCTGCACTGTGGGATGAACAGATCCTGCCCCTCTTCTTTATGACTATATTTCAAGTATTTGAAAAGTGTGTGTCAGGGATTTCCCTGGCCGTATGTGTGTCAGGGTAGCAAAGTAGCATTTTAAGCTGTTGTGCAGTGAAAGGTTCAGGTGCAAAGACACACACACATACAACTTTCAGTGAATAGTGCAGTTTACTTGTGAGTGAGGGGAAGACAACATACACAGAACTATTTACAAAGGCACCAGTCTCTCTCCAAGCCCCACAGATGCAACTGAGCTTGGATTCCTCTGATGGCTCCAGTCCAAAGAGCATGTACAGAGTCCTGCTAGCAAAAACACTGACTGCAGACTAACAAAGTCAGTGTGCTACTTCTCAGTGGTATAAGGTACCTGTCAGTTCTCAGAGAAACAGAGCTTCACGCAGCACGTCTTCTCCCTCTCGAGTCAGTGGTCAGTCTGTCAGCAGTTCTTCAGCAGTTCTTCCTTCTCAGTAGAATACTCTCCTCAGCAGTACAACTTCCTTCAGCAGTTTCACCCTCCTTCAGTCTCTTAACCCTCCTCAGTATAACCTTCCCCAGTTGGCCATAGTTATATTGTGCTGTTACTATGCTGTCCCTCTAATCAGCCACAGCTGTGCTGTTGCTGAGGCACGTACACCGGGTAGCCACAGCCGTGCAATCAGTCTGTGCCTCAATCCCAAACATCTGTGTTTAAGGCTCTTGCAGGGCCTTAAAGCTGTACTAACACACTGGGCAGAAATCTTTGTACAATACCCCACAAAATGCCCTAACAGTGTGATCATATCTCCTCTCAATTTCCTTTTCTCAATGCTAATCATGCCCTCTAGTTTTCCCTCATAGGGGTTGGTTTCCCTTCCCCTGATCATCCTTGTTGCTCTCCTCTGAACTTGTGGATCCTTTTTAAAGTGCAATGTCCAGAACTGAACACAGTACCTTTGAAGTCATCTGACTAATGCCCACAGCTTATGAAGACTATACTTCTGTTATACGATTGGGACAGAAAAATTTCCTTATTCCAGGTTTAGAGACAAGAGGTTGCTTAGATATGGGAACATCAGAGATAATGGAAATAAAATAGGAACATGGGAAGTTTTGTTGTTGTTGTTCAGTTGCACAGTTGATTCTGACCCTTCATGACCCCATGGACCACCCCCTTCCTCTTTTGCCCTCCACCTTTCCCAACATCAAGGCTTTCTCAAGTGAATCTTCTCTTCTCATTTGATGTCCAAAGTACTTCATCTTCATCTTTACTATTTGACCTTCTAAGGAGCAGTCAGGGTTGATTTCTTTTAAGATTGACCTATTCGTTCTCCTCACTGTCCAGGGGACTCTCAAAACTCTCCTCCAACACCACATCTCAAAGGCACCTATTCTTCAGCGCTCAGCTTTCCTAATGGTCCAGCTCTCACAAACATACATTACAGGTCAAGCTGCCACTCAATCATCCAGTGATTCTAACTGAGTTTGTATGGTATGTGAAATATTTAAGCAGTAGTTTTGTCATCATGAGTGAGTGCCCATGGTCAAACATGGTTCTCAGTTCCTCTGAGTTCTAGCCCATCATTCTGTCAATGACACCACACTATCAAATGCTGCTTAGTCCTTTTAAAATGGTGGTTCCATTGAAAGCACTGACATTCTTATACAGTACATGCAAAGCACACACTCTAACCTGGACTTTAACCCTTTACAAATAATCTTGATTATTTGACATACATCAGAGATTGTATTCAATAGTAGGGAATCTCTTCCTTTGAAGAGCAGTTCACCTAAAGCAGTGATGGCCAAGCTTGGCACTCCAGGTGTTCTTGGACTTCAATTACCAGAAGCCCAACCAACCCAGCACTCCTGCTGATCAGGGCTTCTGGGAATTGAAATCCAAGAACACCTGGAGTGCCAAGCTTGGCCATCACTAACCTAAAGGAATAATTAACTAGTATGCCACAGATGATGATGATGGAGATCTCCAGAGCCAAAAGGTTCCCCACTTTATTTAGAAAGTCAGATGACATTGAAAGTGGCTGCATGAAACAAGACAGAGGGCCAGAAGTCTAAACTCAGTAGCCATTTTCTGGGATAATTTATTTTCCTGTGTAAGACTAAGGATCACTCTGTCTTACATCTTGCTATTCAATATAGCCAGCACAATCATGTTGAGTGACTCCCAGCTCTTGTTGATTCCTTTACCAGCATATGGGCATGTTCGGTCAGCTGTGGCCATCTTGGGAAAAGGTTTTGCAGAAGCCTCATTCACTACTGTCTTCCTATATACAGCTGAACTTTATCCTACTGTACTCAGGTAAGGGATGTGGCCATTAATTGACATACGATGTATGTTAAGGGCAATAAGGTGAGGCTCATTTTCTCCATTGACAACATCTTAGGGTGGGATAGTAGGGTTTCAGTCAGCCCAGTAGTTTGGACTTCAATGCCCATATTTCCTTAGTAGCAGCCTTGCTGTTTGGTGTTCTGGGAATTGAGAGTCAAAGTTTCCCACACAAGTCTTAGGGAGTCTCTTTCCTGATTCTGTTTTTCTCATTAAGCAATGCAGCAGCTATTCCAGTTTTCATGTTACCCCTCAAAATGTATGATTATGCTGATGCCTGCTGGATTTACCCAGGCAACAGAAAGAGATTTGAGGTCTTCCTGAGATGATAGAATGATCAGTATAATTTGACCTTATATTAAATGAATTACATTTCTTCTATTTCTCCCTCCTCCAACTAGAACATCTGTGTCTTGGAGCGCTCTTTCTTAATCTCAAATCCCTAGTTGTTGTTGGCCTATGACTCCAACTGATCATGGCCCTGCTGGTCTAATTGGATAGCTATTATATTCCAACAACATAAGAGGGGCTGTGGATAGAAATGTCTGGACTAGATATTCCCACTCACTGAATGTAATTTTTCAAGGTGGATATAACTTCTAGGAACTCCAGGGATTTGATCTGATTTAGCATAAGGTTGTGGGGAGAGTCTCCTCTCTCAGAAATCTGTACTCTTAATATCCTAAATATGTAGAACAGGTATTGGGTTAGGTTCTTGGGGTCATAATGTCAAAACCCCAGGAATTTCTCAGGCACAAGGACTATGGCATCATCTGCCACCCTTTTGATGCTTCTCTGTTCTCTCTGAGTTTAGATGCAATTTCCACAGTAACTAAGAGAGAAATGGATTTTCTTGGGAATTGTATGTTGTTTCATGTTACTCCTGTTGTAATGCAAAGTACTGTATTTGTGGGTGCTATGGGGTTGAATTGGCAAATAAGAATCATTAATCTTACAAATGACTAACTTTCTTTGTAGGGACTGCAGTGGCTTACCGGTTAAGACGCTGAACTTGACGACTGGAATGTTGGCAGGCCAGCAGTTCGAGACCTGAGTGCTGCACAATGGAGTAAGCTCCCGTCTCTGTCCCAGCTCCTGCCAACCTAGCAGTTCGAAAGCAAGAAATTGCAAGTAGATAAATAGGTAGCTCTTTGGTCAGAAGGTAAACATTCTGTGTCTAGTCATGCTTGCCACAGATCCACGGAAACATCTGCAGACCACAGATAGCACTGGCTCTTTGGCTGTAAATGGAGACGAGCACCAAACCCTATATTCAGATACGACTGGAATGTGTTTACCAAATGGGAAGATCACCTGGGTTCCCATGGGAATAGAATGTGTTTAGGTCATGGAAAGAACACCTGCAGATGTCTCCCCCAAAGGTGTTGGGGAACTAACCTTTCCCCCCTATTACTTTGGATCTGTGATGTCATGTCTGTCTTGGCAGGCAACTGGTATTGATCTAATCTTGGGGGAATCTGAGATATATATAAACAAAAGAAAGAATACAGACAGCTGTGTCACAATTTGACCAGCTCAAGTAAAGCAAGTAACTATGGTGAACCTAGGATCATGACAAGGCTGACCATGGGGACTGGCATGATGAGCTTCTACATGTCCAGAATTACCACCACATTTCTGGGTGAAGGGTGGGGAATCAGATTGACCCCATGGATATAACTAGTGTTTAAGTAAACTGATTAAATGTGTATATACTTACATCTTTTGGGGGGAGGTATTTCACTTGTCTTTCTCAGACAAGATTGAAGGCTATAGTGAAGGTGGCATTCCAGAGATAAGGTTACACAAATATATACTTAAACCATGATTAAATTGGCAGTAAGGATTACAAATTAAGCCACAGTCTTCATAGAAGAGGTGCATTTTGAGGAGGCATTTGTAAGAAGAAAAGGAAATAGCACAACTTTCTGAGGGTTGCTTACCTTTAGGAAACCAACCCATCTTATCAGAGTAGGAAAAGAAAATGTGGATCAGTAGCAAGATAAGAGGCAGTTGGATGGGACTTTATTATAACATCAAGGGAGGATATTTGTAAGCTTTGTAAAACTGGTTCTCATTATCTTTGCAGACAAAGCGGTGTGGGCTGGTGTTCTTTTGTGGCACGGCTCGCCAGCTCCATAGCTCCTCTGATCATGTTACTGGATGACATATGGAAACATCTTCCAGCCACGACATTCAGCATTGTAGCTGTGACGACAGGGATGGTGGCCCTTCTTTTAAGTGAGACTACCAATGTCGACTTGCCAGAGAGTATTGAGGATATAGAAAAGAACCGGTGAGTTATCAAGGCACAAAAGGATTCCTGGCAAGTGAACTTGGATGCCTTTTTTATCTCAAAAAGCAGTAGTCAGATAATGAACGCTTGCACGTATTAGAACTCTCCATCTGTGGAAGATATATGTCCTATAGCTGAACAGAATTCAATGTGCCCAGTTACTAGTAATTAAGGACCAAACAAAATAAAATGCTTAGTATGTTTTAGAAGAGGTGCTTCCTTAAGCAAGTCTAGCTGGGTTATCCTGTTATGGTAATTGAGTAGACCATACTGCCAGCAACTCAATACTGATTGTCAGGTGGTGGTTAGCTAACCTGACAATTCTGAGGACTAAAGGCCTTGGGTGGCAAAGTACACAGGGAAGGGTGATGGTTCCCAAGTGAATTAAATCCCTCTTGAATCCATCTTGATGGAGGGCAGCAGCTTCATCAATACTGGCCTAGGGCTGAGAAGGACTTTGTATGCCAAAAGGACTCAGAACCAGAAAGCAGTTTTGGAGTTAAGGAGGTTATAAAAACATTATATCTTTGTTTGTTCATTCTCATGCTTCCTCCCTCCCCCCCTTTTTTTTAAAGAAACAAGAGTTTTTCTGGAGCCCAAGACCATGGCACAAACACAGATGGAGATATTGCTCTGGGGATGATGACTCAAACCAACACAGATGCTGCTGTTTCACAACAACAGGAAGCCAACAATGAGCGTGATGGAAAACAACAGCATCATACCACATTGTTAGCCAACAGCACGGACACTTCTGGATGTTAATTTTGGGGAGGCGGATGAAATCTAATAAAATGAAATTTGGTGCTAATGGAAGCTCACATGCAATAAAAGGAAATGATGTCACTGTATGACATTTTTATTTTGAGTTGTTAAAAGTGGGGAAGTAATTGATAGTGGCCTTCTTTTATTATGTCTGCCATGAAACAAGGCACTGGCATGACACCATGTGTGGCAGCAAGTTGCGTATCTATGTGTGTGAATAACAAGAGTGGTTCAGAAGCCAGCTGGCAACATTTCAGAACGGCACAAAGGAGATTGCCCTGCCTTCTCCCAAACCCCACAACTTATTTCTCTGCTGGAGAATATGTCTTGTCACCTCTTTACATATAACTCAAAGACTGGACAGGGAAGAGGAAAAAGAGTGTCAGCTGAGCATCAAAACACATGCTCTGCACACTAGCAGCCACACATTCAGTGCCTGACAATTCCAGTGAAAAGGATCACAAGACATACCCTGTTTCCCCCGAATATAGGACATCCTCCTATAGTAAGGCACCCCCTATTTTCCTCCACTTCAGAACTATAAGCTCCCCTCCCCCCCCCCCGAAAATAAGGCACTCACCCTGGCGATCCACTGTATCAGCAATAAATGTGTACTGTATTCTTCTTTGTTATGGAAAAATAAGACATCCCCTGAAAATAAGACCTTGTGCATATTTTGGAGTTTTTAAAAATACAAGACAGTGTCTTATATTCGGGGAAACACTGTATGTATTTGATGAAGTGCTTGCCTCCCCCCCATTTATTTGTTTGTTTATTTATTAATAATCACATTTATATAGCTGCCCACTCACCACATTGTGGCAACTCAGGGCGGCTTACAAGATTAATACAAAACTACAGAGTAACAAGACAAAAACAGCAGGAGGGGGAAAGCTCATGAAAGTTCGAATGTTCAGGTGCTCGCACAGCCTGGGCAGCAGAAACGGCCGCTTGCACAGCCAGGGCAACATCTTCAGCTGTGGCTCCTGCCAGCTGTCCTTTTATCCCTCCGGGCAGGTGGAATGAGTCCGGGGGAGGGCAGAGAAGTCCTCAAGTGCCTAATGTACATGGACAGACACACACTGTTGCAGTGATATGTGTGATATGCACACGTTATGCTGACACACCATGGTGCCTGGGATATTCCTGGGAGCACCTTTGTAGCAAGGGAGAGGAAGGATGTCAGCCAGAGACCTGAAGAACTGCCACCAGGCAGAATGAATAATATTGAGCTGATGCTATTTAGAGCAGCTCTCTATGTTGTTTTCTTGCCTGGGTCAGCATTCCATGTATTGCCAGATCAGCCCATAGCATGAAGTAAAGTTAAAGGTCACCCTTGCTCAAAAGCCAGTCATATCCAACTCTAGGGCCATGATGGCGAACCTTGGCACTCAGATGTTCTTGGACTTCAATTCCCAGAAGCCCAAGCACCCTGTGAATCCACACGAATGGGTATACTGCAATTCATCTGGCCTGCGCTGCCCTCATCACTCATAGAGTGCTTGGGCTTCTGGGAATTGAAGTCCAAAACCATCTGGAGTGCCAAGGTTCACCATCACGGCTCTAGGGTATGGTGCTCATCTCCATTTACAGCCAAAGAGCCAATGTCTGCAGACATTTCTGTGGTCATTTGGCAGGCATGACTAGACACCAGAGCACATGGAACACTGTTACTTTCCTACCAAAGCAGTACCTATTTATCTACTTGCAATTTCTTGCTTTCAAACTGCTGGGTTGGCAGGCGCTGGCACAGAGATGAGAGCTCACTCTATTGTGCAGTACTCAGGTCTTGAACTGATGACCTTCCAGTCATCATGTTCAGCATCTTAACCATTAAGCCAATGCAGAACCACACATTTAATTTAAGACAATTCTTGAGGGGACCACAGCAGCAGCAGGAGATGGAGGCAACAGCTGTTGTGATGTCATAGAGAGAAGCTTAATCAACAAGAGCTGCAAAATGGTCTTCATGTAACAGGCAGACAATGAAACTAATCTCCTATGGCCTAAATACAGGGTGAACAAGCAATGAAATGAGGGGTATTATCGTAGAATCATAGAATAACTGATTTGGAAGGGGTCTTTTAGGCCATTAAGTTCAACCTGCTGCTCAATGCAGGAATCTGAATCAAAGCAGATCTGACAGATGGTTGCCCACCTCTTGAATGCGTCCAGTGCTGGAGCATTCACCATCTCTCAAGGGAGCTGTTTCCACTGTTGTACTGCTCTAACTGCTAAGACGTTTTTCCTAATATCTAGCATATATCTGGCTTTCTGTAGTTTCAGCCTGTTATTATGCGTCCTGCATTCTGGGTTGATGGAGAACAGATCCTTCCCTTCCTCTTTATGATTATCTTTCAGGTATTTGAAGAGTGCTATCATATCCTCTCTCATTCTCCTTTTCTCAAGGCTAAACATGCCCAGTTCCTTCAGTCTCTTCTCATATGGCTATTATAAAGTGGCTTAATGAGCAAGCCGCTTCAGGATGTCAGCAAATTGAACACTTCTCCTGCTCTTCTGCAGAGGGGCAGGACAAGTGATTTTTTTAACCCATGCTTGTTGGTATGCTATTTGGATGTGAGTATAACACCAAATGGCATATTGCTCCTCCCCCTGTCCTCAAGTGACCCTATTTTGACTGCACCACTTCTGTGCTAAAAGGGGCAAAGTAATCACAGCCTTGGTAGTAGGGGAAAAGATAATAGAAGGGTTATATCTACTGTTTGCTTCTGGTGTCAATGTCTGGTATAGCATAGTAAAGTTCACTCTTGCTCGAAAGCCAGTTGTATCCGACTCTAGGGTTCAGTGCTCATCTCTGTTTCATAGCTGAAGAGTCAGCACTGTCTGTTTCTGCAGACGTTTCCATGGTCATGTGGCAGGCATGACTAGACACCGGAGCACATGAAGCAAAGTGGTCCCTATTTATCTACTTGCAATTTCTTGCTTTCAAACAGCTAGGTTGGCAGGAGGGTATAGCATAGCAACCACAAATATTACGAACTTAGCAATAAAAGATACCAAATCACTTGCTAATTACTGTATATTCATCCCTTTCATTAATCTGGACACTGCATTCTGAACCTGATGCAACATCTGTACCAACCTCAAAGGCAGCACTACTATAATATCTACAAGTTGCTGGAAGCAACTGTTGAATAGTCTCTGGCTCATTCCTGTATATCTGAATCCCTTGCTCTGGATTGCCCAGGTCTGGGACCCTTTGAACTGCTTCTTGGACTACAATTTTGGATTTGCCCTGCTTGTGCGCCTTCTTTGCTGAGCTTGATATTTCCTGCTTCTAATGCTTCCCCCTTTTCTTAGTTTGGGACTTTATTAGCTAGCAGCTACATTCACCATACCCAGTACAGAAACGGACAAAATCCTATTCTCAACCTTTTTAAGCCAGGGCTCAGGTCACGCAGGTTGATAATCCCTGTATAACATCTGGAGGACTGCACTTTGCCCACCTCTAGTTTACACTGTCAAATTCTGGCAGCTCTCATCAGCTAGCATTTAACTTTGGGGACATGAACTGGAACATCATCAGTATGTATTTTGTTTCTAACGTGATTCCTGGAGGCATTAAAGGTTATTTAGTGAACCAGTAAGACAAAAAACTGTGTTAAACATTCTCCTATTCCATAACACAGTGAGAATATTGTTTATTCTGGACACTTCTCTCTCTTTCACCAATTGATGGACGGAGCTCCATCAGTTCCTCACCATGAAAACTATGTTGGCTCTGGTCCCACTGGTGGTGAGGGAAAGATGCTTGATTGCCATTTCAAAGTCCACAAAACTGACAGCTCTGAAATGGAACATACTCTCTTTAAGTGTTCACTTTCAGTAGCTCTCAGCACCTATGAGCACACCAACATCTGAGCAACAATGCACTTTGAAGATCTCTTGGAGGAGGCAGGAGGCTTTGGCAGGTTCCAGATCTTAACACTGTCTCTGCTCTGCCTTCCAAGGCTCATCCTCCCTTTGCATTTCTTGCTTCACAACTTCCTGGCGGCCATCCCACCACATCATTGTTCTATCCCACCTCAGGACCAATTGGCCAATCTCACCAGAGAAGAAGTGCTACTCATCAGCATCCCAAAGGACCCCGAGGATGCCTTCAGCTCCTGCAAGATGTTTGCTGAACCTCAGTTTCACCTACTGCATAATTCTACCTGGTGGAAGTCTGACAACATCACTGCTATCCAGAGGTGCCAGCATGGATGGACCTATGATCAATCCCAGTTCACTTCCACAATTGCCACCCAGGTCACTTTTTCTTTCATTTTGGGAAAATTCCCATTTGTATGTATGTTAGCTTTGCACATTTGTTACAGTTTTGTGGCGCCTCTGACAAATTTTATCTGGCATAGTAAGGTTTCATGGATGATATCCCCACTTCCTGAAGTTTGCAAAAACCTTAAATTTGTCAGTCTTCAATGTGCCACAAAACTCTGAGTTGTTGTTGTGTCAAGACTATGGAAAGCAAAGAGTGGTTGAGGAATGGACCAGAGAGGGAGGGAAGTATTTTCAGGGTTTCATTAACTTCTGTCCTAGCTGTTTTTAGAGATCAGGACTGGAGATGTTTTGCTCTTTTCTTGCATGCCTGTTTCTGGGTGTACGTCACCATCACCATCGGGCAAAGCTGCTGTTGATTTGGGAGAGGAGGCAATGGGAATTGCATCCGAGTTCAGAGAAGCTGGTTTTGGGGACTACACAGCACTGGGGGAAAGATACTTCGCACATGTTGCAACTTTTTAAAGCTGTGCCATGGTTGATTTCTGAATGGCAAAGTACCCCATTTGAATGCAAAAATGCAAGGTGATTGCCTGATATTTCCAGTTATGTATGTGAAAAAGAGCTGCTGGTTGTCAAGGGAGGTCAGCCTTCCCTCAAACAAGCACCTTCGAGATTTGTTGGACTACACAGCATGCTGGACAGGGTTGATAGGACGTTTAGTCCAGTACATCTGGAAGGTACCTGGTTGGATGAATACTATTGCAAATGATGTAATGAGCCAGGGGTGGCTGGGCCATGAGGGCAAATGGGCACCACTGACCTCAAGCTCAGGCTGTGCCAAAATAGCTTTCATCGCTCTTTACATTACCTACCATGAACGTTTGTATTATGTCCTGATTGATTTCTTGATGGGACATAGGTTGAAAGAAGTCTCACTCAGCCTCAGTACAGAAGCCCATGCACAGTTCTGAATTTATGCAAACTAGCCGAAGCCTGAACTTGTTATTTTGGAAGGCACTCATCATCTTTAGTGTAGGTCATCTGAAGTATTAGATTCTCAGTGGCAGCTAGTTCACTGGGGCAAAATGGGTACCACTTGACCTTAGGCTAAAGCTAGGCACAGTCGGTTCAGTTCAATCCTGACCTTCTCCATATCAGAGTTTCAGGTCCCTGCCTATGTCCTGCTTTACCATAATCCTCCATCATAATGAGTCAGATGGAAAAAAGGAAACAGTATGTAGCAGCAGGCTGCCATCTTGGCTCTACTCACCAGTGGCTGCTTTGCTTTTCAATCCTGCCACTTCCAATGGACACCAGACACAAATTGAGCTGGTGCTTATGGCCACTATGAGGCAGCTTCTGTTATCCCTGGACTCCCTTCCGAATGCTTGCTTTTGAAAGTTTATTCCAGATGCAACTTGTTTTTCGGTAAGGTGCCATGAAACCTGTACTTTTTCTTGTTGTTGCCGCAGACCAAAACAGCTTCTTCCTACAGGCAATCCTAGGAAGGTTGCTTTTGATTCTAGAGATAACATGTGTCTTTCAGAGTTGATAGCTTTTGAGAGCCTTCTCTATCATGAATTTGTCCCCTGTGTTCTTACAGGGTACAGGTATCTGGATTAGTCAAAGAAAGCTTCCCAAAGATTCATCCAGTCTTCCCAAAGATTCATCCACTCTTTCCTATCTGCCCGAAATTTACAGCATTCAGATGGACTAATTGAATTAATCTACAGGATAATTTGTTGGTGGGGATAACCTTTAAAAGATGAAGTAGGGTTGAGGAATGTTCTGCCTCTCAATTTTAAACAGAATCCTCTCACCTTCATCACATACTTCTTTGGTTGTTTTCAGGAATCCTGACATTTTCCTGGAATATAATATCTCTAGGGCTCCATGCAATATTGTAAGATCGTTTTCATGCCTAATGAGGAGATAATGAAGGTAATGGCCCTCACTGGAGCCAATTCAGAACTTTACATAATCATGGAATCCATTTTAGACTTAGTGAATTCTATAATTTTCCCAAATGGTTTTATCTACCAATGTCTTAATGTGTTAGATGTTTATTCCTGCTCTAAAGACAACTTTATTTTCTTCACTACTTGATTTACTGGAATCATTGTTGGAAAGACTATGCCTTCTAGAACATGCCAGTTACCATGGTCAGAAGCCTTGCCAGCTGTGGTATTCTTGGAATATTACTCTTAAAAAGTCATTTTTCCATCTCTGTCCATTGTAAACATTTCCATTCAAACCACATGTATTTGATATCTATTAACTTATTGTTAAGGCCTGACCTAAAAGAAGAAAATTATCCCTGGGTCAGACTGAAGGTCTGTCTAATCCAGAATCTGTCTCTCCATAGTGGTCCTGCTATACCAGTGATGGGATGTAACAGGTTCTCACCAGTTCGCCAGAACCGGTAGTAACTTTCCCCAGTGTCCCGGAGAACCGGTAGCAGCTTTTGGGGGGAACCACCTTAGGGGCTTACCTTTTCACTGGTTCCCCCACTGCACATGCACGCCAAACACTTGGTGTGTGTGCACACCTCTGTGTGTGTGAGGTGTGTGTGTGTGTTTATTTTTATTTTATTATTTTATTATTTGACCCTACCCATGATGTCATGACATTAGCTACGCCCACACTGTGATGACGACATGGTGGGGTAGTAAAATTTTTGACATCCCACCACTGTGCTATACATTATTTGCTAGGTTTTAATAACTGCCACTGGATATTTACCCTGTTTATTGACATCACCAACAGCTATTCCCAAGTTAAACATTATCAGACCTCAATATGTCTTGGCAATTAATTTAGTGCTATGTCATCCCAGACACCTAAACCAATCTTGTGAAACTGTCTGACAATTAATGTTTCATGGGTTGATATCAATCTGTTTTCTGCCAAGTTGCTTGCAAGCAACAGAGGAAGGTCTGAAAGAAGGAAACAAGCAAAGATAGCTTACTCCAGTTTAAAATCTGTTTAGAAGCGGAGTTTTGGTGCTATAATGAAGTAGGGTGAGGTAACCATTCTAGGCTACAAAGGCCAAGAGGTCAAAATGGCCAGGCCTTCCTCAAGCTGCTCCTCTGTTATCCCTGCCCATTTTGCTGTCTTCAAAAATAGAGCTACATGGGCCACGGAATCCATCCTACACCCTAAAACCAGCCTGGTTCCCTCCAGCATATCAGAGGACCCTCCCCAACTGCCAGAGTTGAAGTATAATTCAGTTAGCATCCTGTCGGTGTTTCATGCGTGGAACTGGACAGACAACTACTTGGCCTTTGCTTAAACCAGTGATATCTTTTGGAGTAGTTCTGTTAATAATAAACACATCATGAAATGGGGGGGGGGGGAGAGTGGTCTTACAAATGAGAATAAAATAGTATTAATTAACATTTGGCCACTCTGCAGCTTCAGCTTGTTTTTTGTATACAACTAAGGAGGCTAGACTTTCTTCTTCATCTTCTGATTTAAATGAATATGATAGATCAAGCTTTTTTCAGGAGAAGAGTGCAAGCTTGGCCCAGCTTACAAAATATGTCAGTGTTATATCAATAGCAATCACACTTACACTTAGCAATAGTAACTAGGCCCCATAGTGCCTAATACACTCTCTAGGTGGTTCACAAATTAATTAGCATTTTGCCCCCAACATGCTGGTTACTCATTTTACTGATCCTGGAAGGACAGAAAGCTGAGTCAACCTTGATCCATGTTAGGATCGAACTCACAACATTTTGGCTGCAGCACACCAGAGCTCTTTTTAGCAATACTTTTTAGCAATTTTCAGAGTCACCTTTTCTAACCTTTATTTTTTTTAATTTGGTTATCCTCCATGTAACTTTTAAAGGCTTACGAAACCTCTCTTCTTTTTCAACTGATCATCTGACTTCTATAGCAAATTTCTTCCAGAGGTTTCATGATATAACACTGAATTCATGTGATGTGTGAGCACTAATAATATTTATCCTAGGGATGGCTCCTGTTATGAAGATTAGACATGCACAAAAGACAAGCATAGCACTTGAATTTTGCCATCATGAAACATTTAAGGACACAGGATCCCTGCCAGAAAAGGATAGCAGCAGTCCCAGAAGCAAGCTGAGTATTTAAATTAACAAATTTTAAATGGACTTTCTAAACCTGAAGTTGTTTATTGATATCTTTATCCAAGCATCCCTACAAACAGTGTTGACCACAAGAAAAAGGGTCTTTCTAGCAGTAGCACATTTGTGAATCCTTCCCAAGCAGGCTTTCTGGATACCTACTTTGCTTGCCTCTACAATGGCAGAGAAAGATCTTCTATTTTCAGCGGGTTTCAAATTCTTTGGATTAAGTCCAATCTAAATCAGTTCAGTTTAGTTCCCATTGAAATCGACGGGACTTGTTAATTTACTTATCTTGTATTTTGATCTTCAGTGGGATTATGTAGGTGATCTTGAAGCCTCCCTGTCAAATGGAAAGGTTTTAGTTTCTGCCCTGTCCACAAAATGCTGACTTTGGGGTCTTGCCTAACAGACCCCTTCTTCTTCTTCAGGTACTGTATCCGTTCTGGATATTGGCTATCATCATGGTGAAAGGGCTGCAGTGGCTCACTGGTTAATAAACTCATCTTGTTAGCTGGAAGGTCGGCAAGTCAGCATTTCAAGACCCAGGTACTGCATGACAGAATGAGCAACCGTCTTTGTCCCAGCTCCTGCCAACCTAGCAGTTCGAAAGTAAGAAATTGCAAGTAGATAAATAGGGACCACTTTGGTGAGAAAAGATCTTGGGAACATGAAAAGAGCTTCATTCAGGCATCCCCTGAGCAGAGTTTCTCCAGCAAAAATCCTTTCAACCTAGAATAATGTCTGACATTAAATTATTATTATCATCATGGCAATAGTCTTCCTTGTCCCAGGGCAGTAGCCAGAGGGTGGCCAAGATAGATGTTGCCCACCCTGAGTTAGCAGTTTGCCCACCCTCAAGCTCCAGGCTGCTTATATATATGACATATATACTGAATATGACATTGTTGCCAATTCTGAAAAAATATTTGCCCACCCATATCTAGAATCCTGGCTACGACCCTGTCCTGTCCTTAACAGTTCTTCCGAGGACATGCCACATCAGTCTCTCAGGTTCTTCAGCCATGAAGTCTGTCTACGTCCAGGGCCTCTTATCCCAGGGATCTTTCATTGCAGAGCAAGTTGGAGTATTCTATACTTTATGTTGCTCCTCATGATATGGCCACGGTATTGGAGCTTTCTTTGCTCAATGGTCTTAAAGAGTTCTTGTTCTTTCTTTCTTTTTTTAAATGAAGGTGGATCTTGCTTTTTCTATTTATATTTTAATCTCTGCCTCAGGATCCCAATTTTAATTTAACATACTTTCTAAATAGACAGTTTCCTCCACTCTTTTGATTTCTTGTGTTCCTGCCATTAGCTTGTCATGAGTTGGTATTGGTGTTGGACCCTAGGAGTTGACATTCAGACATTTTGGGTTACTGCTTATGGGGATTAGGTTTGCCCTGTGAATTTATGTAACTTCAGTGAGACTTGAATAATTATTTTTTAAATTATCTCAGAGTGTTCATTTTTCTGGCAGAAATATAGAGGCTGGAATCCATCTGAAGAGTTATGCCAGCAGAAGTTCATTGGTGTAAATCTGAGCAAAAAATCACTACTAAGAAGTTAGCGTAAGCATTTAGTCTTGCCTTGAAAGTCAGATAAATCATATAAAACACCAAAAGCCTCAACTGACTTCTTGACTAGTATCAAATTGCCACTGAGAGTTACATGGATGGATGTACACCAGTGGATATAATTCAAAAGATTATGGGTGGGATATTATTTCCCCTATTGTCGGCATTACCACTGTGTTTTAAATAAATCATGTCACGTTCCACTTTCAAAGAATACTGTGTTTTAAAAAGCAGCTTATATATATGTAAGAAATACAGATAATAAATTGATATTATTAATTTTTTTTAAAAAAAAAGGTTTATTGTGTCTTAGATGTTACCATATACAGTACTTACTTGGTTGATCTGTGTTTCACACATCAGGTTGATGTGGCAGATCGAAGCATCATCTTCCACTGTTTAAAAACCTGTGCCAGTCTCATTCAGGGCCTCGGGAAATTTGCCTAAGGCAGATGCTACCATATAAAATCTGTTTATCACATATTAATAATGTAAAACAGTTTTGCTTTAGTTCTTTAAATTCTGTGGAGAATTTTTCCTACCGGGCCATGTAGCAGTAGCAATAGCAGTAGCAGTAGCAGTAGCAGCAGCAGCGGCGGCAGCGGCAGCGGTAGCGGCAGCGGCAGCGGCAGCGGTAGTAGTAGTAGTTTCTTCTCATGCTGCGTGTCATCCATCTCCACCACTACAGCATATCGGCCAACAAGGCTACTTGTTGCTTCTGCAGCAATAAAGTTTTACAGGGACAGGGTGCTAACCAGATGCCCAACTTTCCTCCTTTCTCACCTGGACTTGGAACCATCAATTCAAGAGTATGGAATAATAGCACCATTGTTTAAATCAATTAGCAAATAAATAACAGCCTTTCAAAAAGAACAGAATTTCCATTGGAGTATTACTTGGCTCTTTTGTTCCAGTGGGATCTAGTCTGTGAGCAAAGAGGGTTGAACCAAGCAACGGCTACATTCTTCTTCACTGGTGTGATGGCTGGAGCTGTGATTTTTGGCTACCTCTCAGACAGGTAATTTCATCATCATCCTTCCTTGTAACAAAGGCAGAAGAAGCCATGCTTGCCAGAAGAAAAATGCCAAAGCCTGCATTTGTGTTATGTCTTTATTGAGCCAATGAAAGAGATACACAAAAACACGTGTGAGCGTTCGAACCATCATTTTAGTCTTTTCTATACTGTACCCTACACATGAGGCACTTTATCACCTCCCCCCCCCCCGGCAATAGATGTTACAGCTACAATACCACTTCCAACAATTTGCTCATTTTACTTATTATTTATGTGTTTTATTTGAATGCCACCCTTACCCCAACAATGGGTCCCAAAATGGCTCATAAATTATTTAACAAAACCCAGTTAAATGCACAGTAAATTATTGCATTAAAAACCAATCAAACATAGACTAGCATAAAAAAACTAATTTTAACTAATAATAAACAATAATAACTAATTAAAGTAACTAATAATGTAGAGCTCCCAAAATTAAAACCCTTCACTGCCCAATTAATTATTATGGTAGATATCTGCCTAAAAATGAGCCTTCACCTGTCACCAGAAGGAGAAATGGGAAAGGGCCAAACTAGCTTCCCGAATGAGGGCATTCCTGAGAGCTGCCACAGTAAAGGCTGTCACTTGTATCCCTTCCAAAGTTACTTTAAAATGGTGGGACTGAGAGAAGGTCCTTCTCTGATGTTCTTAAGACAAAGAAGATTCATGTGAGGAAATACTTCCTTCAGATAGCCTGGGCCCAAGCTGAATACAATAATCAAATAACCATGTTTCAAACAATATCAATAACAACTGGACAACAACTTAACAATAGAAAAAGGTCAGAAACATATTACACAACTAGATATGGGAAACTACATCTCTGGAGAAGTTTTGAACTACAATTCCCAGCATCCTATAGCTCAGTGGTGGCCAACCAATGGTACGTGTGCCAGAGGTGGCACTTGAAGCCCTCTCTGTGGGGACCCATGCAATCATCCCAGCACAGAGTTCGCCCCGCCCCTCTGCCCAGCAGTCCAATGGGGGCATTTCTTTCCTCCCCTGTTGCTGTGTTGGCACTTTGTGATAAATAAGTGGGTTTTGGGTTGCAGTTTAGGCACTCGGTCTCTAAAAGGTTCACCATCACTGCCCTAGCTAATGCCCCGCCCCCAATATCTAATTAAGGTGACATTGGAACAATTTCCCAGCCAAATTAAAGGGTTTCATCTTTTGCTCGGCATCTTTGAACTTTGAGTTTCATCTTATTGCTAGGCTTCTTGCACATCTCTAAAAATGGATGTTATAGTGACAAGGTAAGATGAATGCTCATTATGCCCTCCCCCAGTCTGAAATCTACATGATATGCTAATTGTTGACAGGGCCTCCAGTATCCTTACTTTCCCTTTTTACAGTCAGACCCATTATAAAGTTGACTTGGTCTCAACAGACTTCAGCTTCATATAGTTGTGGGTGAGGTTATTGCATGCATCTAGAAAAAGCATTTGCCTGTTAGGGCCTCCATTTTCCACGAATCTCTGGTTTGCAGGAGAAATTAGCACTGGCACAATGCCATAGTAAACAAAAAAAATTGAATGAACTCCTATTGCACTTGGTGTAGCATAAAGTTATACCTGTAGACGTTTGCAAGGAGCTACCTCTAGAAAGATTGTGTGTCTGATTGCACAACTACTATCTAGTTGCACAGCTTCACTTGTGGAGTTTTCCAAGTACTTGCACAACTTCAACTTCAAATGCAACTGGATTTTGAGCAATAATTAACAAATAAAATAAGGTATTAAAATGATAAGATACACTAGTACCTCGGATAACGTTAAGACTTGATTCCATAAGTCTTAACGTTATCTGGTTTTTAACATGCAATGCATCGATTGCACAACTTTAAAAAAACTGGTTAAACACCCAACCCAAAGGCAAAAGGCAAAGGCTAACAATGAGGAATTCTCCCTGACCACCCTGTTGTTTCAGCAGGGGAGGCAGGGCAAATCTCTCTCACCTTTGACTTTTGCCTTTGGGTTGGGGGTTGAACTACTGCCCGTTCTTGATATCACTTGAGTTGGGTGAAGAAAGGGAGAATGTTCAATCCCCATCCCAAATGCAAAGGCTAGAGAGATTCTCCCTGCCTCCCCTGCTGAAACAGCAGGGTGGGCAGGGTGAATCCCTCACTGTTAGCCTTTGCCTTTTGCCAGTTCAGCCCCCAACCCAAAGGCAGAGAGATTCGACCTGCCTTCCTTACTGAAACAACAGAGTAGGCAGGGCGAGTCCCTTGCTGTTAGCCTTTGCCTTTTGCCTTTGGGTTGGGGGTTGATCACACTTGGGTTGGGGGAAGAAAGCCTTTTGCTGGTTCAACCCTCAACCCAAAGACAAAAGACAAAGGCAAGAGAAATTCGCCCTGCCTCCCCTGCTGAAACAACAGGGTGGGCAGGACAAATCCATTGCTGTTAGCCTTTGCCTTTGGCAGGAGAAACGCAAACCTAACAGCAAGAGATCTCAACATTGGGGAATTTGAGGCAAACATTTGCATCACACAGCATTATCTTAACATTGTGCGATGCAGATGTTTGCCTCAAATTCCCCAACGTTATCCGATTTTAGAGTTATGCAAGGTAAACGTTATCCAAGGTACCACTGTATAAAAATAAAGTATTAAAACTATCCCAAACAAAATCAAGGAGTTAAAATGATAAACCCTATAACCCCACATTTATTTTTATGCATCCTACAGTCTGTTTCAATCTTTGAATAATATATGAATCCTCTGTGCATAATTACAGGAGGAGCATAATATCTGCTTCGGGGTAGGGGGCAATTCATATGAAAGTTTTAAAAGTCATCTCCATGCTTAGTCTGTTTCTTAATAATAAGCAACACCTACAATCTTTCTGAATAGCAATTGTTTTCAGGAGAAAAATTACAAGTCTTAGAGGACAGCTTGTAACCATACTTCTTTTTATCAAATAAGTAACATTTTATCTGGTCTATGGTAGGTTTGGCCGGAAATCCATGCTTGTGGTATCATATGCATGCACTCTTATTCTTGGGATGGTGAGTTCTGCCTCGGTTACATACAGCATGCTGGCGGTCACACGGACTCTGACAGGAATGGCTATCTGTGGCCTGTCCCTCATTGTACAGCCTCTATGTAAGTACCATAGAGTTCCAAGGTAGGCATTCAACGCCATCTTTTATGCATGAGCCCTGTGGGAACAGTGGTTAAACTCCTGTACTGCAGCCAAAGCACTGTGAGTTTGATCCTGATGGGATCCAAGGTTGACTCAGCTTTTGGGGTCAGTAGAAAGAGGACCTAGCATTTTGGGGGCAAAATGCTAATTACCTTGTGGACCACCCAGAGCAGGGGGGTGCAACCTAAGGCCTGTGCGCCAGATCCAGCCCACAGCACCATTGCATGTGGCCTCCACCCCTCCAAGGACATTCAAGAAACAAAATGGCCACCCCTTTGAAGCTATTGGGACAAAATGGCCACCCCCCCATCATGCAGGCAGGGCAAAATGACCATCCAGCCCTCAAAGCTGACTGAGAGAGTATGACCTGGCCCCCAGCTTGAAAAGGTTGGGAACCCCTGGCCCAGAAAATGCATTGAGTGCAATGGGTTGGAATATACGTGTAGTTGCTAATTTCTATTGCTATTGTAATGTCAAAAGAAAACAACCTGCAGACAATATGTACAGGAATAAAATGTATTCACTGGGTGAAATCCTGTTGCTTGGCTTAATAAAGCATACCAGAGTAAGCCTGAATCAGTGTGGATTTGGTGTGTCATGTGCTACATAAATTCCATTCATTTAGATGGGCATACTTTGATTGCCACTCATTTTAGTATAGTAAGTTGCTACTAGAATAGGTTGATCTGAATCAATGCAATTTATGAAGGAATTGATTCACCAAATCCTCACGGATTCAATGGACCTACTCCAGTTGTGACTTGCTACACTAAACAAGAGGATTTCAGCCAATATGTCCAGGATTTCTGTTGCATATTAGACTCCTTGCTATTTCACAAAAAAAATAAAATTCTAGTGTCTTGATCTGAGTAGTGTTTGAGAAACAAACACAACAAGCAGAGAGAGAGAGAGATTATGAAGCTGAATAGGGGCTAGTCTAGAAGGCTGTTATGCCTTTTGCCCTTTTCTTATGGTTCTAACATCACCTTTTAAAAGATAGCTCTGAAATGTGAGTTGACCAATGACATGTTGAGTCGCAGTCTTCACAAGGCCAGTGCAACATATAGGTAAAGGTCACCCTCGCTCAAAAAACAGTCATATCTGACTGCTTTTTTAACCTCTGTACCTTGAGCTTAGCCATTCTTTGGTAAGGTAAAGGTCTCTCTTGCTTGAAAGCTAGTCGTATTTGATTATAGGGGATGGCGATCATCTCTTTATAGTCAAACAGCCAGAACTGTCTGCATCTGCAGATATTTCCATGGTCATGTGGCAGGCATGATTAGACACATGGAATGATGTTACCTTTCCCACAGAAACGGTATCTGTTTATCTGCTTGCAATTTCTTGCTTTCAAACTGCTAGGTTGGTAGGAGCTGGGACAGATGGATGCTTTGGTTTACTGGAAGGTAAACTCAAACTTATTTTCCAAATGTGATTACTGTGCCATGCATCTTCTTTCCTAAGAAAGCTGGTGGGCAAACCAGGAGCAGATTAGGGTAAAAGTACAAGTAAGCTCAGAGTTCATAACACAACAAATTTCTGAACTGACTAGATGCATAAATGCAAATATTTTCTTTAAATCTGGTTCTACATTTTTATTCCTATTTTGCACTGGGTCCTGATTGTACTGAGGTAAATGGATCAAAGGTCTAACTCTATATAATGGTCAACTCTGTTAAGATGAACACACCATCTGCAGCTGTTTCCAGTACCACAGTCTTACCAGTTGCACATAATAATGACGCATACACAGTGACAGCAGCAAGATAATTGTTTGCCAGAAATTGGAAAGTTATATATATGTTTTTTTAGAAAATTGGGCAAATGGTATAATGAAGTTTGGGATTTAGTAATTACCGGTAATGATAAACTCACTAAAATTTTCACTAAAATGAAAAGAAGACTGATAAAAGAAAATAGTTTTGATAATATATGGGGTGGTTTTCTTGATGTTGAGCTGGTGAATGTGAAAGGCTGATGCTGGCAAAAGATATGTCAGTTTGGAAGGGATGTGGGACATTCTAAAGACTGAGGCAAAAATGGAAAGTGATAGTATGTCTGATGACCCCGGTGGAAGGTGTTCCTTTTATATGACTTTGTTAAATTTTATTTTTAACTTTGTATTTGAATATATTTTCTAATCTTTTGATTTTCGGGGGGGTGATCCCCCCCTTTATTAGGTCTAGTCCCATGGTTCCCATGGTGGGGCACAGGCACCACCAGAGGGGATTTGATTTGTAAGAGGGGCAATTTGAGAATGAGTTATTAACAGTGAATGACCTTTTAGGCTTCCTCTGCATGAATAGGCGTTCACTTTTTAAATAATAAGAATTATCTGCCACTGGATGGATGGGTGTAGGTGTCAAGATTTTAGGTGTTTAGGGGTGGCATGTCCCCAAAAAAGTTAAGAACCACTGGTTTAGTCTTAATAATAATTATTTTAAAAAAAAACATAATCCTTTAAAGAAAGGCTGATTTGGGACTCATATAAAAACCATTCTCCTCTATGAAAAGAAGACTGTGGCTGAAATCCTGTTTCTTCATTACACAAAGGTTAACTTTTGGGAGGCGAGAGGTGTAAATTTTAGAGACAAATTGCCACAAGTTAAGACTTTTACATAGACATTATTTTATGCATGCTGAGTTGTGCTACTTGACATGCAACAAAGAACATGTATGGAGATTTCTTAACTTGAGGCAATTCATCTCTAAAAGTTATGCTTTTTATGTAATTGGGCAAAAGGATTTTGGCATGTATGCATTTGTGTTTATACTCGAGTCTACAGTTTTGGGATCAACTTGAAAACTCCACATTTTTGTATAAGCCTATCAAATCTGAATGTGTTTTATTTACTAGCAAATATATATAGAGCAGATATGTACAATAAAGCTTGTAATATATAGAATTTGCAAGTAAGCACCTAACTGAGATATACACAGACACATTTATGTTATGGTCAAGTTCACACAAAAATACGTTGCTTCAGGAGGAGAACACATACGCAAAGTGTTCATTCCAAGAAAACAGAGTACTGTATAAAAATGATGTAAATTCAGGCTGATATGAACTTGGCAATCACAAAGTTGAGAAATTTGGCAAGACCAAAAGTACTAAAGCAATGATGGCAAACCTTTTAGAGACTGAGTGTCCAAACTGTAACCCGAAACCCACTTATTTATCACAAAGTGCTAACATGGCAAGAGGGGGTGGAGGAAGTGCTTCCATTTGGCTCCTGAACAGAGGGATGGGGCAAACTCTGCTGGGGCAACCACACGAGTGCCCACAGAGAGAGCTTCAAGTGCCACCTCTGGCACACATGACATAGGTCCACAACTGCTGTACTAGAGTGTATACTTGTATGTCCATGCAAGGGAATGTTTGCTGACCTCTGCATCTATGTTTCAGGCTTAGAATGGGTAGATATACATCATCGAACTGTATCTGGGATCGTAACCACCCTCTTCTGGAGTTTTGGAAACATACTTCTTGCTCTCATTGCCTACTTAGTGCGGGACTGGCACTGGTTGCTGGTTGTTGTTACTTTGCCTTGTGCCGTAGGCATACTTTCAACATGGTAGGTGGAATTGACACTTCATCCCTATGTATTAGTGAGTATTCTTTCCCAGAAATCCATGTTAGCTCTGAGGAAATAGTTTGCATCAAATCCTAGTCATATATCAAATTATTGGGACTTGGAAGCAATAAGTGATAATAAGCAATAATAACCTACATGCATTTTAGAGAGGTAGAAGTAATTGTGGCATGAATTCACAATTCAAGCACTGTAATGAGTAAGAACAATGCCATTTTGGGGTGTTGTTATTAGGAACATTTTTTCGTTAGTATAAAAATTACTGTATATACTCAAGTATAAGTCTAGTTTTTTAGCCCCCAAAATGAGATCCAAAAAGGGGACTTGACTTATACTTGGGTCAATGACACCAAGGATCCCAAAACTTGTGGTGGTACAAATTCAAACGTACAGTTAAAAAAAAAAAGCACTAACACTACTGTAAAAACTCAAAAACATACCCACACAAATGTCTAAAATAATCCATTTTACCATATTTTCATGTACGGTATTTTAATTATTGAAACTCACTAGCAGCTGCTACATTTCCCACCCTCGACTTATACTTGGGTCAATCTATTTTCCTAGTTTTAGAGGTCCAAATTAGGTATCTTGACATATTCGGAAAGACTTATAGTCAAGTCTATATGGTACTTTAAAGGTCAGCTTTAGACATTTTTAGAGGCAATTTATGCCATTCTGTCATCAGTCCTAAGGTTTATTCTTTAAGTAACTGAAAGGTACCAGGAAAGTGACAACATGCTGCTCATGCTGGGAACAAAGAACAATCCACAGTTCCTTTCTGGAAATTTGCATTCACATTACATATTAAATCACGACTTAACCTCCCAAGCTCTGAGAGATGGCCCTGAGAATCTATGTCACATGTAAAATCCGCTCCAGTTAAGGTGATTTCCATAGGGTATAGAGGATTCACAATATTTTTGGTGAAATGACTTTGAAAATTGCCTCTTACAGTAGTCAACCTAACACAGAGGCTGACTACATGGGTGCTGCAGGGATGGGCTGATACATTTTACAGATACCGTAGTGATCAGACGTCTTCGCTAGCAGGAACCAACCTGCTCCCAGAATGTACCTATTCTGCATCTTTCTGGTCCCTTTTCAGGGGCTTCTCTTTTTCCAGTGCAGTTAGGATTATTCTGGTTTGGACTGGATCAAGCAAAATTGATGAAACTGGTCCAAAGCAAGCCAATATTGTGAAGTGGTTTATAAGTGATTCACTTTTTGATATTGTTAAATTAATCACTTCCCCTGCTCAACAGAGGGCAGAGAAACTGAAAAAAAAAACCCATAACTATTTATGATTATATTAAATTTTTTAAAAATTATATTTTCATGCCTTACCAGTTGAAAAATTCCTTGCAATCAAATCTACAGTGGTAAATTCAGCAATAAATAATAAAAAGACACACCACCCCAATTTCCTCTTCCCTCTGCCAATATCAAAAAGTGGCTCTCTTATAAGCCACTTAATCATATATTTTTTTGAACTGTTTGGTTTCATTAGAACAATTTAATAAACCCTGACTGTTCCAAAGAAGTCCACACTAACTCAATGCCTGCTTCTAGTGTAGCTGCACTTACAGCTTCTTTTGCAAAGAAATGGATGGTATATTTTGAAAAGGCAAGAATATTGTAATCCTTTCTCGAAAAACACATTAGATAATGTTGTCTGCATCGAACACATCCAGGGGGCTTTGCCTGAGGCCACGTCATTGGCTCACAACCTGTCTCCAGGAGACAACTAGGAAACTCTGTACACATTAAGAGAAAGGTGTTAATCTGTGTCCAACATGTTTTGTATAAACTGCAATTAACAATATAACAGCTTCTGCCAACTCTTGATTGTGCACAGGCCGGTCTTTTTATGTAAGCCATAAACCAATAATGGGTCACCAAGACCCAAGTCACTATGAGGTAGGTAAGGGGGGGAGTGACCTTTTCCAACAGCAAAAGAGTTGTCCTGAAGTGGTTTGTTCCTTGAATCTGGAAACTCACAATTGTAATGTATCTCCATGCTGCATATATATTGTAACTTATTTGGGACATGCGTTTCATTCTGGATATTTATTTATTTCCCATTTAGAATAAAACTCTTCTGGGGATTTACGATATAGAAAAGATTCAATGCATAGAACAAAATAATGAATATTTGGCAAGCAAATTCACCTTTCTCCCTATTCTCTTCCTTCCTTCCTTCCCTCCCTTTCTCCTCTCCTTCCCTTATCATGGAGAGCAGCTTTGGGAGGCTGCATAATTGAACCTCAAAGGCTGCAGTCCCAATGGTAGGGAAGAAAGTGTGTTTGAGATTTTTTGCATGGCTAATTTTCTATTCAGAATGGCATCTGTGGCTGTATTTCCTTTGCAAGCAAATGCAAGGATGACCCAAGATATTTTACTGTCTGGTACCAAAGAGAAAAACATTATTTCCTTCCACGTTAATGTACAGAGTAACTCAGGCTTGCTGAGTTATTTTATTTATTTATTTATTACACTTATATCCCACCCCTCTAGGAAAAAATCTTTCCCACTCAGGGCGGCTAAGATTATAAAACCAACAATAAAACAATCAAGAATTATTAAAAGTTACTCACAATAAAAACAGACACAAAACATTAAAATTGCCAGATTATTAATACATCAAACAAGGGCCCCAAAAGCACCACCTATTTGAGACAGAGAGAAACAGGGCAGCATCTCTAATGTCCAGTTGTAGACAGAACATTCCCAAAAGCAGTGATGTCGCGTACGGGGGGCTAGGGGGGCAGGCGGCCCTGGGCGGTGCTTTTTGGGTTATGTGTGTTCTTGGACAACAATTCCCAGAAGCCCTGACGAGAGCAGGTGCCAGCGTCCACCAGGTGGCGGCAAATTTGGCTTCAGCCCCGGGCGGCTGAAATTCACGCGACATTACTGCCCAAAAGCCTCCTCAGAGAGCAATGATTCTATAGCATTGGTGCCACCATAAAGAAGGCTCTTCTCCTAGTAATAACCTTCCTAGCACCTGAAGCTGTGCTGACAGAGAGGAGCGAGTGATGCAGTCTACTGTCCTGAGGAGAAGACGTTCCACAAGGTAAGAAGGTCCCAAACATGACACATGAGGTAGAATTAAAAAATATACAAGATTAGAGCAACTTCAATAGGCATCAGAACCTACTCCTTTGGAAGCTTTCTCCATCTTTGTAATGACAGCTGACTTGTGTCAAGCTTTGACCAGTTACATTTGCTATATAAATGCTCACACTATCATCTCTGAATGGATGGGGTGGTCCCAGGAATGCTCAGTCTAGCCTGAAGAATACAAGCAAATAAATAAATAAATATCAGTTAGTCTTTAAAGCGCTACAGCATTTTTGTTTTATTACTTTTTTGTTTTTGTTTTCTAATATGCCTGAACCACAGACTAACACGGCTACTATTCCAAGCAATATATGAAACCTCTTGATCCCATCCCCATTAATAGGTGGCTCTCAGAGTCTGCTCGATGGCTGTTAGCTAAAGGGAAGATAAAGCAAGCCCACAAACACTTGGAAAGGTGTGCTAAAATGAATGGAAGAAAGGAGTTTGCTGCCAAGTTAAATCTTGAGGTGAGTCAATGCATCCAGGACAAGATAGGAGGAGATGAGCTTGGCCCCAGAAGCATGGATATAACTGTCACGCAGAAGCCACCAACGGCAAAACTGTAAGGTCAGTGTTGAGCACTGTTGGAAGTTGCATGATTCCTGTTGTAGACCAGGAAGAATTGGCTGGGAAGAACTTATGTTGCTGTGGCTATGTGACCCAGTTCACTGGCACTTTTTCCATCTTCATTCACTGTATTGTAGCTGGCTCTGCCATAAGGTGAGGTAATGACATAAATGCACATGCAGTGATGGGTTGTTACCAGTTCGGACCGGTTCGCCCAAACCAGTAGCACCCATCAGGAGGGGGTCACAGGGTGGTGGTAAACCCCCGGGCAACCGGTTTGGTTGCCTCTCCGGCCCTCCTCCGGAAATGTATTTCTGGGCAGCCAAAATGGCTGCCCAGAACTTTGCATGTGTCAAACCTCTATTTGACGCATGCACAGTAAAAAATAGACTGTGCATGCGTCAAATGGAGGTTTGATGCATGTGCAGTTCCAGGCAGCCATTTTGGCTGCCTAGAAAGGAAGCATAGGCAGCGCCTCTACAAGCAGCCGTGACGGCTTATCCTCGCCACACCTCGCCACACCGCGCCACAAGGCCATTTGCTGCCGTGCCGCCATGGTTCCTGCCTGCCTGCTGCCTGCCTACCTAGGTAAGTTACTGGGTTTTTTTGTTTGGGGTGGGTGGGTTGAGGGGTGTGTGTGTGTGTGTGTTTATTTTTATTTTATTTATATATATTTTTATTTTTTTATTTTTATTTGGTTCCGCCCACAACATCATGACATTGGCTCCGCTCACGATGTCCTGACATCATGACATCATGACATTGGCCCCACCCATGACGTCATGACGTCACGGTGGGGTAGTAAAAAAATTGACATCCCACCACTGTGCACATGGCTAATGCCAGGGCTCGAGACTGAGGTATATGTGTGTGGGTTGTATACATAACACCCCTTGCTCAGAATCTTTATGCTTGTTCCCAGTGGTTGCTGTTCTTTAGCAATATTTAATGTGTTTGCATGTGTACATACTTTATATTGAATTCTTCTCATTTTCTCATCTCTTTGCTCTTGGAGGCTAGACACTGACATAGATATATACACTCTGGATATGACATCTCTAAACCACAATGCTGTGTTGAACCAAATCCCACCCCCCACCCCCCGGTTCTACAGCCAATAAATTATTTCTTTTCCTTTCTGCACTTCTTTCCCCATTTATTTTATTTTATCAGGTGCAACAATACGTGCCTTTTGTTTTTCATTACATGATAAAAGTACTGGAAGTTTTAATTTTATTTTATGTGTTCTGTGATTTCATAGTGATTATGCCTTTATTTCTTTTCTATTGAATGCCTTCTCAGGTCATGAAATCCTTACCTTTCTGCAGGAAATCTGCATTTCTAATTTATAGTTGGTTATAATTCATTATAACACACCATCCTGTTGAATCAACAATACATAATGCTGTGTGCATTTCTAAAGCCAAAATTATATTTTTGTTGAAAATGGGATTGAATCAGTAAAGAAAACCACAACCTTTAGCTCACAATTGCTAATCAGGACTATTAATGATAGAACCTTTACTTTCATACATAGTAACCAGGAATATCACAGGATAGACAAACTATCTTGTAAACAAAGGATACAGCTTACACAATTTAAAGAAACAGAAAAAAGGAGAAGATGACTCTGAAGAGTCCCCTAGCCAGTGCCTTCTCTACTCTTCTTTTTATTTTAGATTCTTCTTCTTCTTCTTCTTCTTCTTCTTCTTCTTCTTCTTCTTCTTCTTCTTCTTCTTCTTCTTCTTCTTCTTCTTCTTCTTCTTCTTCTTCTTCTTCTTCTACCCTGTCAGGTGTTGAGGGAGATGCTAGGTCAGGGGTTCCCAACCTTTTCAAGCCGGGGGCTGAGTCATTCCCCTGCCTGCACGAGGGGGTGGTGGCCATTTTGTCCCAACAGCTTCAAATGGGCAGTCATTTTGTGTCTTGAATACTCTTTGAAGGGGCACATGAAATGGCACTGGGGTCTGGATCCAGCCCACAGGCCTTAGGTTGGGAATCCCTGTGCTAGGATCTTGTTCTGGCACTTTTAGTGGCCTCCACTGCTGTTATTTGGTGTTCTTGTAGTGATGGCTCACTAACCCCTCCCCACTGGCTTATTTAATATCTTATAGCCACCCTCTCCATATTTTATGAATGAATAGTTGTTTTACACTGTTTTTAGATATATTCTAAAATTGTATTTGAATTGGTGATTTTATATGTTTTTATATGATGTGCTTTGTAATCCGCCCTGAGTCATCTCGGCGAGCAGGGCAGAATAGAAATCTAAAAATAAATAAATAAATAAATAAATAAATTTCTTTGATTTTATATCTCCACATTCCTCTGGGTCTGCCTCATGGTTTTTACCCTTCTCCTCTTAAATATTTATTATTTCTAAATATCCATCTAACCATGTGAATGAACAAATGCATATTTTATGCATGCATGTGCCAACTTCTTGTTGGGTGATACATTTCTTATTTTCTAGATAGGCATCTCTTCTCTAAAACCCAACTTCCTTTTCTCAGGTCTTGAGTAAGACAGCAGCACTAGTTGCACAGAAATCAAGTGGGAATTATTCCTACACCAGCCTTTTCCAAACACCAGTGCTGAGAAAGATCTCATTCTGCATGGGGGCTGTTTGGTGAGATGCACTTTTCTTCCTCTTCTATCTAAAGATTTTTGTTCCACCTTAAATTGGATCTTCATGGGCTCATTTTATCTCTCTTCCTTTTTAGGTTTGGAGTGGCCTTTTCCTACTATGGCATGAGCATGAACATCACTGGCTTTGGCCTGGGAATGTACATGACCCAGCTTGTTTTTGGACTCATTGAGATTCCTGCCAAGCTCATTGTGTTTGCTGTGTTGAGCCGAGCTGGACGGAGGCCATGTCAGGCCTGGACCATGATCCTTACTGGATTGTTGATAGGAGTCAACATTGTCATCCCAACCTGTAAGCAGCCTTTTAAATTATATTTTTAAAATATGAATAATAATAATTTTGTGTCAGAAACTATTCTGGGTTGAAAGGATTTTTGCTGGAGACACTCCACTCAGAGGACGCCTGAATGAAGCTCCTTTCATGTCCCCAAGATCTTTTCCCACCGAAATGGTCCCTATTGATCTACTTGTAATGTCTTGCTTTTGAACTGCTAGGTTGGCAGGAGCTGGGACAGAGACGGGCGCTCAATCTGTCATGCAGTATTCATGTCTCAAACTGTTAACTTGCCAGTCTTCCAGCTAACAAGGCAAGCTTCTTAACCACTGCAACCTTTATTAAATATGAAAATATGATATTATACAATATAGTTGGCTGAATAGTGAGTTAGGTATCCCACTGCAGAGCCAGAGGTTGGGAATGCAATTCTCCACTGTGAATCCCAGAAAAGCCAGGTGTGTAGCCTTGGGCAAGTTACACAGTTCTAGGGTGCCTCCCGAAGAATGGAATGGTAAATCACTTCTGATTACTCTCTACCTGGAAAGCCTGAACAGAAGCGTAGCGGGGAGACGGGGGGGGGGCATATGCCCCAGGCGGCGCTTTTCAGGGGGCAACAAAATGTCCCCACCGCTTTGGCCTCCCTCTGCCTGGGCCTAGGGAGCCGGACTTCCCAAGCAGAAGGTGGCCCTTTTGCTGCACCAGTGGCTGGGCCACCCCCTCTTTGCCTCCCATTGGCTATGGTTGCCCTTGCTCTGCCTCCTCCGCTGCCTCCCCTGATGGGCACCCCTCCGCGTGCTCGCTGCTCGCCCCCGCCCGCCCGCCCAGCTGGCCGCCAGGGGCTCTCCCTGCCCTGGGTCCGGCCCTGGGGACCTTGGAACAGGCAGCAAGGGATTAACTGGGTAGGGGCGGCGGCAGTGGAGGGGGCTGCTGGAGGGAGTGGCGAGTTTGGTCTTCGCCCCAGGCGGCTGAAGCCCACGCAACGCCACTGAGCCTGAAAGGTTTTTTTTTCTGGTTTGGATGCTGTATTTTCCTTCTGCTGGTGTGTTTTCAAATTGTGTTCCAGATGTTGTTGGGCTGTGCTTCTCAGTGTTCCTCATTATCAGCTAAGGAATATTTAGGAATATTGTCCAGTCTAACAATACACAACATTTTTTGTTACTCTTTTGATTTTGGCAGTCATCAGAAATTATATATAAGATCTCAAATATGAAACCTCACAAACTGTCACCAATTAAACATTGTGCACCATATTGTTTACCAAATAAGGTTGGCGAAAAGCCTTTTCAGGTCATCTACAAAATGCGATCAACAGTTTACAAATTCTGTAAATATTATTAAATAGTGGCCAGAGTTGTATGCACACACAGTATGATCAGTGTAAATCTTGGTAGCACGTTGCCTTAAGTTAAAAAGTAGTGTGGGCATTTGCTAAAGTGGTTAATTTAATAGTAAATTCCCTCACCACCTTAACTTGAGAGAATCCACCACCAAGGTTTACATTGATGGCATTACATCACAATAAGATTTTGGCCAACAGCTGTTAGATATTGATACTGATATCAAATCTCACTGGGCATAATATACAGATATTAAGTATTTAGAGATTAGATGGCAGGCTGAACAGTGGCAGAAGACTTCACTGTTGTCCTAAGTGGATCTCCCTTTTTGGCAAAGAGCTCCAGCAGCTGGATCTATACCAACTGCCAGGGGAAGAAGAGGCCAGGCACCAGGGCAGGATGAGGACCTTGCCGCCCCTACCCCTGTGCCTATACCAACTGCCAGGGGAAGAAGAAGCTAGGGCAGGATGAGGACCTTGCCGCCCCTCCCCTGTGCCTACACCAATTGCCAGGGGAAGAAGAAGCCTGGGCAGGATGAGGACCAGGCCGCCCCTACCCCTGTGCCTACACCAACTGCCAGGGGAAGAAGCCAGGGCAGGATGGGGACCTTGCCACCCCTCCCCCTTTGCCTATGCCAGCTGCCAGGGGAAGAAGAAGCCAGGGCAGGATGAGGACCTTGCCACCCCTCCCCCTGTGCCCACCCCAACATATTTTATTGTAATGTAATGTAATGTAATGTATTGTCTGTAAGCCGCCCTGAGTCGCCACGGCGAGTGGGCGGCAATATAAATTTGAACGAATTAATAATAATAATAATAATAATAATAATAATAATAATAATAATAATAATAATAATAATAATAATAATAATAATAATAATAATAATAATAAATAAGTACCCAGAAAATATATATATAACCAAAATTCACAGAAGACATTTTGGAAGAGTTATAGAAATTGTTCAGATTGGTAACTTGAATCCAGTCATTTCAAATTATACTTAACATTGATGCCAGATACATCAAACAATATACTAAAAAATCATGATTGCCACATCACAAGTGATGAAAAAAGAAATAAAAGAAGAACAAATGTCATTCATCCCCCATGGGGGATGATGGAAACAATAAGCTATCAGCTCTAAAGAGTCAAAATAAGGAAAGCCTGGGGATCCTTTAACTTCCAGAACTACTCTTTCTTTTATCTCTCTCAGCGTTAGAGACTTGGCGCTCAGTGGTTGCCATCATAGGTAAAGGGTTATCTGAAGCTGCTTTCAGCATGGTTTTCTTGTATGCATCAGAACTCTATCCCACGGTCCTCAGGTAAGAAATTGCCTTTGAGCTGGTCAACGACTCTGCTGTCATCCAGTAAATTGCACCTTCCTTCTGAGAATTAAATGGATTGTTTATTCTGTTCCAGTGGAGCTGTTTCTTTCTATGACCCAGGTTTTTTTTACTAAATGATTAAAATAAAAATATTCCATAAATCTATTTTTCTACAACTTTAAAACTTAAGAGCCTGGGAAATAACTTTTTAAAAGCAATTAGTAATCATTGTTGCAATTAACCCATAGTAATTAGTTGCTTTTATAGTTGTAGTTCCTCCAGCTACTTCCACTTTCCAAAGGTAATTAAATGTTACTTTTTAGAGGAAAAGCACATCTGAATGTCATGGACCAGTGGCACAAAACTCTTTTTCTATCCTGTGTGCAAGATACACAGCAGTTGAACTATCTGATACTCTTTCCTCCACTGGTTGGTAAAACCAGCACTCTTACAACTATACAAGTACTGTATAGTACTATAAAAATTACAGTACATTGTAAAAAAGAGTAAACATGTTTCCTGTTATGTAACAATTGGAAAGTAATGTCGTTATAACTAAATTCCCGAAAAGAAATTAATTGCAAGTAACTTGATCTTTACAATTAGTTAATCCCAAGCTCTAGACTTAAAGCTGCACAACTGAATTGACTAATAAAGTAATTTACATTTATCAATTGAAAAGTTGTTTGCTTCAGAGCCATTACTTTAATTCATATGCAAGCTGGCTCACTTACTTAATCATATACTGTACTCAATCAATATTTCTTTGCCCACACGGTGACTCTTCCAAAACGTGAAACAAACGAACAATTGGGTATTCTCCAGTTGCAAAATTACCAGTATTATTTATTGGGAAGTGGTACGTTCTTCAGTACCAGATGCTAGGGCAGGGTTTCTCAACCTTTTTAAGCCATGGGCCATAACACACCCCTTCAGATAGCTGAGCGGCTGGACTGGTGGTTCCTCCCACCGTACACGCTGCCGTAAAACATGTCGTGTTTATGACAGATGCAGGCATATTTATGGCTGTTGTAAATGCATTTATGATCGCTGAGGGTGCATTTACAGCTGTCATAAATGTGTCTGCCTCTGGTGTCAGCGGTGTCGGTGTGGGCCACATGAAATTGTGCTGTGGGCCAGGGTCGGGCCAGCCTGTGGGTCATAGGTTGAGAACCTCTGCACTAGGGCATGTGAGATGGAGTTTGCTTGTCTCCTTGTATTCTGCCCTCAGGCTTCCCAGAAGCACAACTTGGATCATTTTGGGAACACAAGGTTGGCCTAGAAAGGACTTTAGACTACTGAAAACTAAATGGATTATTACTTCATATATTGACAAATAGGATTGTGCTTCATCTCTTCATGTTCTTTAAACTTTCCCTGAGGCCTTCCTTTAAGCCTGGCTTGAGACATTTTGTTCTCAAGAGTCATCCTTGGTCTCTAGCTTACTCAAGTCCTTATAATCCCTCAGCTAGGATATCTTACAGTCACTCTTTCCCTCCTGAATATTAAATATAGAAATATAATCAAACAAATTACTAACACCTTACTGCCTTTTTGTGACACCTCAGATTTGCTGCCTGAGGTGACTTCACAGAGTCCACCTCAGGCAGGTGGACTCACAGTAGGGCAGGCTTGGCTTCCTCTGAATACCTCTTTGCTTTGCTTCTAGACAGAAAGGGCAAGGTTACTGCGCTTTCATGGGACGTCTAGGTGGCTCAGTGGCGCCTCTCGTCTTCCTGCTCGACAGCATATGGAAGCCTCTTCCGCAAGTGACTTACAGCGCTGTGGCAGTGATTTGTGGTTCATCTGCCTTTTTCCTCCCTGAGACATTAAACGTACAGCTGCCAGAAACTGTAGAAGATACTGAACAGCAAAGGTGAGAAGAGCAAAGCCTAGATAGTGCTTGACCTTTTTAATACAGAGATAGATATAGGGTCTGGGGTTGGGACTATGAAAGCCAAAATCAGTGGTAAAACTGATGCCACAGCTGTGGGTCCAAAAAATGACAGCAGCTGTGAAGCTCCAAAGTGACAACCCTGTTCTACAACTTTTTATCTTTGCCAGGAGCAGACATTTTGTAAACCCAATGAGTATAGCTTGCTTGTTCAAGAATGAGCCTTCTGCAAATATTTTCCATGATCACAGAGAAAGTTATCATCATCATCATCTCCTCCTCCTCCCCTCTCCCCCCTTTTTGGATATTGAGAAATTGGTTGATTTGGGGGAAACAATGTCAGCCCTGTCTTGATTTGCTCTGTGGCTCTGCTTTCCACTATTGTCTTCATTATTGGCCTAGAGTTCCATGGATGCTGGCCTGTAATGTAGTAAAATAATTTCCAGTCCAGGTGACTATCTCCATGTCATCAAAACAAAGGAAGAGAGGGATCTGATCTGAATGAAATTTTCCCATGCTAAGAGAGGGAGACAGAGAACCAGAGTTGCATAGCAGGAAGACAGCTGGGCAAGGACACAGGAGGTTTGGATTTGCATCCTTGCTTGGTCCATGGAAACTAACCAAGGATGGCAGTGGACAACATCTCCTTGGACATCTCATATATATCAAAAACCCTGTTTGGGTTATCATGCCATAAAAGCTACTGGGTGGCACATAATGAAAAACAGAGAGCAAATGGAAGAATAAGAAAGAAGGATTTAGTTATATGGACTATAATTTGAATAGAAAAGCAAGATAGTTCACATAATGGGCAAAACAATGACTCAGACAACCTATGGCTCAGTTTCCTCAGCCCTGATGCTAACTTTTTACTGATAGCAAATTTTAAAGCTCTCCATTGTTCTTAGCTGCCAGACTGGGATTGAATGTCTCTTCAAATAGAGTGAGAATAGGGAAGGTTGGGCTTGCCAAATGTTGATGGATTACTAACCCCATTGGCCCTAGCTGGTATGCTACTGGTTAAAGCTGATAAATGGTGTAGTTCAACAACATATGGACCAACACATTGATGCAACCAGTAACTTGGTCCAACTCCCAATCCCCATTCCCATATGCTCCATGTATGATCCAGTTATTGTGTTCCACTCCTCTGAAGAAGTGCGCTATTATTCATGAAAGCTGAATATGAAATAAATAAAAACCATGCCTGTAAGTTTCACTCTTTGTCTGAAAAAGTGGACTTGATCCACGAAAACAAACAAGAAAAATAAAGCAATTAGTCTTTAAAGTGCTACAGTTTTTTATTTTGTTTTGTTTATTTTGTTTTGTTTTCTGATATGCCTGAACCACAGACTAACATGGCTACTATTAAAAAAAATGAAATAAATGTGTTAGCCTTAAAAGGGTCGTGATAGTTTTATCTTAAAAAAAACTATTTCTGAAACAGACTAATACAGCTCTCTGTTCGCAAACACCTGGGGGACACTGTGATTCCGGCATGTTAAATAGAGGACTATCTTCACCCTGCTAAGGATTCATTCTTGATTTTGGATTAAATAGGGTTATGGGTCTCCTAGTTCTAGGAAGGAAAAATACTCATAGTGATCCATCCTTGTTTAGGCAGATCAGAAAACAAAACAAAATAAAATAAAATAACACTGTAGCACGTTAAAGACTAACTGCTATATTTTTTAAAATATAGCAGTTAGTCTTTAAAGTACTACAGTGGTTTTTATTTTATTTTTATTTTATTTTTATTTTATTTTTATTTTATTTTTATTTTATTTTGTTTATTTTGTTTTATTTTCTGATATGCCTGAACCACAGACTAACACAGCTACTGTTCCAAAAAATTCATCCTTGTTTAGTTTTCCTTCAATCTCATTTCCATGGTAAGAGGTGCCAGCATATCAGTCAACATCTCTAATTTTTCCCTCTGTTCTTTATCTGCAGTTCCAAAGGGAAGAAAAAGTTACATGAAGGCATATCTGAAGTCATGCCTTTGCATTCATTACAGAAGTGACCTGCTGAGCAGCAGTATCGATGGGATGAGGTGGGGAGCCTGGAGTACAAGAAAAATGATCAAAAGCCATGCAGAGCCTTTTGAGTACAAGTTCAGATTTTATTCAACAATAAAGTGAGCAGGTCAGCCACCTCTGGTGTCATTTCTCAGCATGCAGATGATGGATGGGACGGATGGGATCTCCCATTTCTAGACCTGGTGCTTTGCAATGTAAGCAATTAATGGCTCATACAGAAGGGCCAGAAGTTGTAAACCATGCTTTCTTTTCCTAGCACAGAGCTGGGACTCAAAACAGTGTCAAGACAGGTCCCTTGGTCTCTATTCTGTGTTCAGAAACCAGGTACATTGGCATTTATGGTGGGATGGAAACAGAGATTGGGTTAGATTTCATTTTAGGCTACAGCCTCCAGAATTCACCACCCAATACAACCAGTGGCCGTTCAGGCTGCGATATTATGAGAATTTATTTGTTTGATGTGTAGCCTACTTGTCTCTCAGAAACTGGGACTCAAAAGTGTAAGCTGAGACAATTGTCCAATGGTAGGGGCCAGCTCTGACGGCATCTTGCTTATTCATCTAATAAAGAGCATAACAGTTTATATGTGGTAGGTGGGATTTCAAATGCAATAAAGTGAAGCTTCAAGGCCACACCAAAGTAATATTTGAAAATACAGTACAAGATCAGTTTAAATCAGGAATTCTCAACCTGTAGCCTGTGTGCCAGATGTGGCCCACAGCACAATTTCATGTGGCCCCCACTGCCTCCACCACATCAGGAAGTGCCATGTGGTGAAGGAAAGGCAAAATGGCTGCCCGGCCTCTGGAGCTGTCTGAGAGAGCGTGACTTGGTCCCTAGCTTAAAACTGGAAGAAAAAGAAGCAAGTATCAGGGGTTCCTGATGGCAATAACAGAGAATATTTAAGCCTCAAGTGGCCCTCCTGTCTTGATCATATGAACTGTATAGAATGATTCTTGAATTTCTTCTCAGTCTCAAATTCTGTTCTATTTTAGTTAAATATTGTAATTGCAATAACCTTTGGAGAAAACAAAAACCTATGAAATACTGATATCTTGCCTTATGTTAATTCCATCAGCCTCATCAAAGGGAAAATGACCTTCCAAGAAGCGCCTTGAATATCCTTATAGTCAAGGACACTGTTCAGCAAAAAAGGAGAATAAATCAATATATTTAGAAGCATATTGATTTGGAACAGGTCCTATCTGCCCTCCTTATGTAGCATGGCGGTGCCTTCATCTACTGTAATGCCTCCTTATAAATTAATACAATTAGCCTTGAACAATATATCACTCAATGAAAGTTAATGTGATTGCATAGATTACTTAAGCAAAACCATTTGTTCAAAAATTTCCATCCATCCTTGAGCTCTATTTCCTTTTCTTTAAATTAAACCAGGAATGAAGAATGTCAAAATGGTTATTAGAAAACTAACCCTTCTTTCTAAAGCAAGATGGAAAGCAGAGCATTGGAACAATGTCTTCTTTGAAGGATTCTATTGCCCTTGCTTGTCTTCTGTATAGCTCTTCAGTTTTGTATACACCATATATTTCTTCCATTTCTCCCATCCTTATCAGAGAACATATTCCCCTGTTGATCATTCATCATCTCTAATCTTGATTTATGTTTTTCTTTACTTTCTTAAATATTATGGAAAACTGCTTTTGTTCTAATTCCATGTAGGGCCTCTCAAATGTGGAACTATTTTGACCTGAGTGTATTTTTGAGCCTTTCCACACTGGCCTTTGTGATATGGACTGGGTCTGAATGCCTGGGATACACAAAATGTCATTTTGCCTGCTCCCCCATTCAAACACCAAAAGTAATCAAAATGCCTATATCTAACTGCCCATATCATGAAGTGGCTTACAAGACACTTCACAATACAGTAAAACCCCAGGTTACAACCACCTCGGTTTAAGTTTGCTGCGGTTTACAATGGCAAATCCTATGGAAATGCCATTCTGGTTTACAAATTGTAATGTATTTTTTTTTCAGTTTACAACAATCAATTTAGGACTATTTTTTATTTTTTCAATGCATCCCAATGGATGTTTCAGTTTACATTTCCCCCCCAGTTACAACAGAGGTTGTTAGAATTGACCTGGGGTTTTACTGTACAGTGGAACCTCATACAACAACTGCCCTGTAGAGCAACGAAATCCCATAACAATTAAGGTTTTTTTTAGGGGGGGGATGGTGTCCTGCATAACAATTTTCCCTACGGAAAAAATCGTACAATATTTTTTCAATGGGAAAAACCACTTAGCAAAAATAAAATAAAAATAAAATTGTTGTACAATGCATCCCATAGGTAAAATCACTGTATGATGCATGCATCTTATAGTGATTGTTTCATACAACAACAGGCCCCATGGAACGGATTAAAATTGTTGAATGTTGGTACCACTGTATTTGCAAATTGAATGCTTCCATTGCATTTCTGCAAAGGAGAAGGGAAAGTGAAAGTTTCCCCCTGCTATTTGATTGTTGTTGCACTGCATCACTTAGGTGATACATTTTTTTTCTTTTTGTGTAATGTGAATTGAAACCAAAGTTGCAGGCAGTTTCTTGACTGGGTCTGCCAGAAAAAGAAAGAATTTCTCCCTGTTATCAAATTGATTGAATAGCAAGGGAAAAAATAACAATTTTTATATATGGAAGCAGGTGAAATTTTCAATTTCTGATATCATGAACCAGCTGGTAATTCACTTCAGGCTACTGGAAGTTGTCAGTGGACCATCGCAGGATAACCTGGCCTGCTATGATAGCTGAGTAGACCATACTGCCAGGGACTCAACATCAATCATCAGACAGCAGTTAACTAACCTTACAACCTTGAGGAGTCATGGTCTTGGGTAGTGAAGTCCACAGGGAAGGGTGATGGTCCCCAAGTGGATTAAATCCCACTTGAACCCATCTTGACGGAGGGCAGCAGCTTCATTCAACCCGGCCTGGGGACTTTGTGTGACAAAAGGGCTGAGGACCAGAAAGTGACTCACAGAACTTAATCTGTGGTACAGGTGTCACACTACGATGCGAAAGGTAAATGGAAGGCCAATGCATTATATTGTTCCCAGGAGAATAGCTAATAGCATTATATTGTTCCCATGAGAATAGCTAATATTTGGAATCAGATACGGCACTTGAAGAAGAACAGTATGCATCTGTAATCAGTAACAGAGATCTGGTACAAACCACTAGACTTATGCAAAAATGCACAGCAAGCCTTCTGATTGTGCAGCCTCTACTTTCTGTGCTCTACTATAGTCTTCATGGTAGTTAAAAAGCACTTCTGTTGACATAAAATACAGTACTGTATGTACAGTACAATTATTTTTCCTGTTAACTTCTTTATCTAAGTTGCACAGCAGAGGGCAGCAAAAATCTACCATTTGAACTGATATTTTAAAAACAACAACTGCACAATAGGGTAGAGAGAGTCCCCTGGACAGCAAGGAGAACAAATAGGTCAATCTTAGAAGAAATCAACCCTGACTGCTCCTTAGAAGGTCAAATAATAAAGATGAAGCTAAAGTACTTTGGACATCAAATGAGAAGAGAGGATTCGCTTGAGAAAGCCTTGATGCTTGGAAGGGTCGAGGGCAAAAGAAGAAGGGGACGGCCCAAGATGAGATGGCTAGATGGTGTTGTAGAGACAATGGGCGCAGAGCTGAGCGAGTTGAGGGGGATGGTGGAGGACAAGAGTGCCTGGCGCACAGTGGTCCATGGGGTCGCAGAGGGTCGGAATCGACTGTGCAACTGAACAACAAAAACTCTCCTTATATTGTCCCGTATTTTTAGTTTACTAGACAAATGATTAATTAGATACAGAGGAAATTAAGTCCAATATTATCCACAAAACTACAATGAGCAGGTCACTTCCAGGCAGAGAAAGTACAGAAGAGGTTTACTGTTCCCTTCTTCCATGGGTACCCTAGAATTGTGCACCTTGCCCAAGGCTGCATGAGCAGGGCTCTTCTCCTTGAGGCACAATGGGGAATCAAACTCCCAAACTCTGGCTCCACAGACAGAGACCTAAACTATTGAGCTATCTGGCCAGCACTTTCAAGTGAGCAGGATTTCTATTCAGAAGTGTTGTCTCTATGAAAGGCTTCACACCTTCAACTTTCTCCAGCCATAAGAAAAAGGGAGAGAACAAGCTGTCTTGAAATTTCCTGCTGTCCAGAGTTGGCATCCCAAAAGTAGTCTGGTCAGGGTTCTATTTGCTGATAGATACTTAGAGAGATATTTATTTATTAAGCCCCTTCATGATACCAGAAACTGAGAATGGAGCCCTTGACAGCTGCAAGGCTCAGTTTTGGTCTGTTTCCAGAGATTACATGCACTGGGAAGAAACCAAAATAGATTAAACCTAGGTAAAGGTCACCCTTGCTCGAAAGCCAGTCGTATCTGACTCTAGGGTTCAGTGTTCATCTCTGTTTACAGCCAAAGAGCCAGCACTGTCTGCATCTGCAGACGTTTCTGTGGACACGTGGCAGGCGTGCCTCAACACCGGAACCCACAGCAAAAAGGAATGAGGGCTTTTTTAAAACCCTGCTTTGGAACACAAAGTAGGGCTCAACATATTTAAGTGTATGCCAGGTATGTGGCAGCTTGTGTTAATCCTCATTAGGGTACCAAATTTGGAGAAGGCTTCAGTTTGGCATGTTTAAAAATCAAGAATGAGAGTGTGCCTGGATTTTGGCTTCTTAGGTGGTCATATGAGCATTATCATCAGGTGAACAATCTGAGTATTGTGTCCTTGTCTACTTTGAGAAGCAGGCAATATATTCTTTTTGCAAGCAAAAAAAAAAAGTTATTTTGGTTCTCCAGATAGCTCTGCTAGCCATAGACATATGAACCAGGGACTGGGAACTGAACGTGATCTGGACGTGAAAGGAACTGTGAGCTTAGTTATAGGACTGATCACAGCTTCCTGAACTCATTATATGCTCAGATGCACCATCTTCCTCAACTGTGAGCTTCTTACGTGAGCTATTCTTCTGCTCCAAGATCCATCTGTCAATCCTCTGGTTTCTACTCTGAATAAAAACAGATCTTCCCAGCCTGAAGTTTGCCCATATTACATAGCTTAATTGTATTTCTGGGACTGCTCAGTAAATTTGAAACAGCTCAATAAATAAAGGCAAAAAAATCCAATGAATTCCCCACTGGTTTTGGTTGGCAAGGTGATGAATCTTGGGCAGCAAATAATCAGCCATTTGAAACCCCTGGAAAGCAGTCCGATGATGACACTTTAAGTAATTAATGACGTTCCTTTTAATAGCTCCTCCAGAAAGTGCTAAGTCAGTGACATCTGCGGCAAGGGTAGTGATGATACCTTCATGGAGAGTATTTTTAACACAGTGATACCTCAAAAGGAAGCCTGAGGACAGACTGAAAATGGCCACACAGAGAGCAATCATTCACCAAGTGCAAAAGCTTTTCTCCTTTAGAATGCCTGGCCAGAAACATCAATTTACTGTTAGACATCTTAATTGGGAATTCTGTTACTTAGCAGTTTCATTTCTTTTCAAGAGCAGATAGAAATTTTAAAAATGAATTGCATAGCTAATAATGTACATCTAGAGGGGTGTGTGTGTGTGGGGGGGGAGCCACAATTTTATGGACCAAAGATCCCAGAATCTCCCAGCCTTGACTCCTTAATTTGGCTTTGCCTTATTTAGTTCCTCAGATCAGATGAGATCAAGTGTTTGTAATGCAGTATGGTGCACTGCACCAAACATCTGGTAGACTGTGTACACCTCTGATGATGTTTTTGATGCTGCTGTTGTTATTATTAGCAACATTCATGAGTCAAAAGATGGACTAACTGAATATCAGGGGGAAATCATTTCAGCAGAGGATTCTATAAGCAAGAATCAGAAAATTAAGAAGAAGGATTAAGGTCAGCAGCAAAAGCAGGCCATAAATCTCTGCTAATTTCAGGGTGAGTCAGCTTTCTCAGCAGGTCCTGGATCTTGGCCTGTAATTCTCATTTTATCACACAATGTGATTAAAAAGGCCGAATTACCAAGTGAAACAAACGCAGGCACAGAAAAGAACTCTCAGAGCTGAAAGAAAGAAACACTTTAAATTTAGTAACGTGGTGACAGCTAATTTGCTGTTCTGCAGTTTCAGGCAAGAGTAGAAGTAGAAAAGAGGCAGTAAGAAGGACAAGCCACCCCTTGGTGTCATTTCTGTTTTAATTCTGTGGATATACTGGAATGAGTCATTTGGCCCACTAATTTCAAGGTCTCCCTTGTGTGACAGAAAATGCTAGTGGTCCCAAGGACAAACCCCAGACAGATACATCCACCTCACCAGCCAGAGATACAAGGCCATTTGCACAGACATCCCTGCCCTCAAATGCTTAATCACCCCCCTCTGCTCCATCACCTGTTTCATGAGGTACCTACCTCACTCTGCCTAGAGGAGAAATGGTGTGGGTGGAGGTATGGATGGCTGGGAAACACCAAACTGGAACAAAACAAAAAAAAACCCTCAATGAGCCACACAGCATATTGGCCATGTGCTGAGTTTGGTTTCCATCTCCTCAAATAACATGGCCATTCTGGAACAGAAAAATTACAGAACAACATCCAAAGAAAGTCAGCAGGGATAAAGTACATACATATGATGGACACCCATTACAAAGGTTTGAATATTAGTGAAGCGTTTGTGGGATGTTGGTGCTTTGCCTGGGTCACTCACACCATTGTCAACAGATACTAGGTCTGAAGGGTAAACTCATTAGCAAATGTGTAATGCCACAATGTTTGGTTTGCATCCATCTCCTAACCATTTGAAACTCAACTGGGCCAAACGTCACAGCAAATCTGAATACAACCAGGGATCTTCTGTTACTACCTGTTGTAAAAAGCCACATTGATTCGTAATCTTATCTGTTATGCTAGCCAACCGTTGAGTGCCTCTGTACCTGATATTAAATTGATGCCATTAAGTCTCACTCTGATGTCTGACAAAGTGGACTTGATCCGCGAAAACAAACATTAAAATACAGGAGTTAGTCTTTAAGGTGCTACACCATTTTCTGTCGTTTGCTTTGTTTTATTCTGTTTACTCTCAAATAACATATTTTCGTCCCACTGTGGTTCAGTCCATTACATCAAAGGGTAAACGGCCTCCAAAGTTTCCCAAATGATACCAGCTCCCTGGAGTTCCAACACCTCTGCACAACCAAAGAAATGTGTTAACTTTTTAAAATTGGCTCAAAAACTCCCTTGTGCCCTCTAGGGAGGGTGGGAGTCAATTTGCACCCTGACCTTTTTTTTTTTTTTTTGTTTTTTTTAAAGGGCCACTAGAGGTTTATTCCTGGAGAGAAAAGAAACTTTTTAAAAAGGAAAACGTTTTAGCGCAGGGGTTCCCAACCTATGGCCCACAGGCTGGATCTGGCTTACGGCACCATTTCATGTGCCCCCCCCCAAATCATCCAAGAAACAAAATGGTTGCCCCTTTGAAGCTATTGGGACAAAATGGCCACCCCCATCCCCATTGTGCAGGCAGGGCAAAATGGCCATCCAGCCCTTGAAGCTGACTGAAAGAGCATGACCCAGTCCCCGGCTTGAAAAGGTTGGGAACCCCTGCTTTAGGGCAAGCAAGGAAAGTTGCATAATTACATGCAGTTTTCTATTTTCTCATTTCCAGGAGTGAGCAATGCAACCTTTAGGCTTCTATAGATTACTTGCACAGCATTAAATGAAGTGGCCAGGCTTTTTTTTAGTGGAAACTGGAAGACCTCTTGGTTAAAAAAAGACAACGAACTAATGTTTTAAATACATTAACAATATATAAAATCAGCTTTGTTTGTTATGGTACATAGTTTATAAGGTTTATACTTAACCTGCTTGAAATTATATATTTTATAGATTGTTTTCTTTGTACTCCCATTGATTGCTAACCTTGTTTTCTTTCCCTTTCTCTGAACTCAGTGAAATTAGCCAAACTGAAGAATAGCCTTAGGTACATTTTAGTCTGAATTACAAAAGGATTTTTTAAAAAAGCTCTTGAACTCTGCCTTTAGTTCAACTCTGAATGGTACTATCTACCAATTAGCAATGACTGGTCTATCTTTAGCTACCTTTGTCATGTTGCTTCTTTAGCCTGAAGGCTCCTGTTCATGGCTTATTTTCTTAAGGAGATGGCAGGAGGAAATGCAGTCCTATTTAGGAATATCTGATTGATTCTCCCTGTACTCTTGTATCTAATAGGGTGGGAGAGAATAACACACAGCCTTGGCTGCAGAAAAGGACAATAAAGATTAGCAAGGAGCTAACATAACTTTTAGGAGGAAAAATTACATTTGGAAATTTTAGTTTATTTGGTTTTAACTATTTAGTAAAGATCAAAAAGATTAACAAATGCTGCAAACCTTTTTATTGTTGAGTATTTTAGTGTACCCCCGTCCTGCAGTGTTAATACAATGACCATAGAGACAAACATTTAGATTAAACCAAAGGAAGTTGTTAATATTGTTTTGTCCCTAACTAACCAATAGGAAAGTTTTCTGTTTTCCCACCTCTATGGGTCACCTGACCTATTTTGCATGGATTAAGGATTTGTTGTTTAGGTCTCTCTCTTTCCCCTTTTTGCCTTTGAAGGGGAAATATATATAATATACACAGTGGTGGGAATCAGCAGGTTCGCACCAGTTCGCCAGAACCAGTAGCAGAAATTTTGGCTGGCCCCACCCATCCAAGTTTTGAAATAAAGTACAGGTAGTCCTAATTCAGGTGCAATGCAGAGTTTTCCCCCTGGCCATGCCGTTTTACTGCTGCTACATAAAACTTAACATTTTTTCACTCAATCTTCACAATGTACGAGATGACAAATAGCATCAAGATCACGTGCCCAACAAGTCAATTCTGACTTATAAGTATCCTTTCAATGGTTTTCTAAGTACAGTACAGAGTACTCAGACACGATTTATCATTTCCTTCTTCAAGGGAGACTTTGGAAATGTGTAGCTTGCCTAAGCTATGCAAGATGGCTCTTCTCTCATAGAGTCACAGTGGGATAATGAACTCACAGCCAGATCTCTAACACAGTGACCTATCCAGCCAGCAACAACCAACCTGGAAAACTTTAAAGGAAATTGGACAAATTCACGAAGAACAGAACTATATCATGTTGATACAAGTAAATGGGAAAAGGGAGAGATAAATATGCATTTTAAATGTTGTGGCCCTTTAAAGACAGATTTGTTTCAGTGTTAGTTATATTTATTTATTTATTTACACTTATATCCCACCCCTCTCTAGGGGGTAAATATCATCCCTACTCAGGGCGGCTAACGTAATAAAACCAGTCATATAACGATCAAAAGTTAAAAATTACACACAATAAAACTCCCAATAAAATCACCACCACATATTACAACAGCCAGAAAGTACCGCAATCCAGGCCCCTTAAAACACAGCCTATGTAGGACGAAATGAAGCTGGGCAGCACATCTAACAACCAGAAATAGGCAGCACATCCTCCTCAAAGAGCAGTGTTTTTAGTTGTTTTTAAAAAGACTACAGGGATGGAGCCTGGCGTAGCTCAGCTGGAATGGCGTTCCACAGCTTTGGTGCCGCCACCGAGAAGTCCCTTCTCCTCGTCACGGCCTTTCTAGCTAGTCTCAGGGTTGGCACCTGAAGCTGTGCTGACATTGAGGACCGAGTTATAGTGGATATTTCATAAAATATGTAATTGTGATTGCCAAGTAATTATTCCTGTTCAATAGGCACAAATTTAACAGTAGAATGACCTACTCTGCTAGCATAAATACTAAATATTCTTCAGTTTGACTGAATGGCAGATTATCTGTTAATTAAAAAACAGGGCAGGTGAGCTATTTTGCTTTTATTTTTTAAAATTGATACATCAAATTCAGTAATACATTTAACATATTAAGTCACTGGAATTTGGAGTTATGAAGAAATATTTGCAGGTATAGTCTTGGGATGTACAAACATTAAAAAAAATTGCTTCAGTTTCCCATTTGCCCCATTTGTTCCATCCTGTTGCTACACCAGTTTGCAACTTTGGGCAGGGGGTATGTACAACAGTAGATAATGGATTAAATGTGCATTTCTCTTCCTAATATATACCGTATGTACAATTCGTTGCAGACTGTTTCTCTAAGTTTAACACTTTTTGTATCATTTTTGTAGCCCTGGTTTATGGTTTGCCTGTAGAAATGACCTAGACATCCAGTTGCATACATGGAATGCTAGGCTAGATAGGCCCCCAATTATTCTTCTAATTTACTCTATTCACAGTACAGTACTTCAGGAAACTGTTTACTTGCAGTCACTCCATTCCATACCTCAGAAATGGTGTTAGATTATTGGAAGCGATAATGAACTGAAATAAGAACTAGCAATTATAAATGATGTGATTGTCATGTTTTTAGAGAAGAGGCAGCCCTTTAAATTAAGTGTCTTATCTTAAAACAAGGGAGATGTAGTAGAGATACTGATGATCAGAAACAGTTCATTAAGAATGGTGAGGACTGATTTCCATGGGAGTGCCTGACATTTGTGTAATATGAAAAAAGGTTATAGACCGTGGTGGGCAGCAAAAATTTTCACTACCATGTTGTGGCCGGAGCCTACGTCGTGGGAGGAGCCTATGTCATGCCTGCCATATGGCCTGCAAACACAGGCAGTACTGGCTCTTTGGCTGTAAATGGAGATGAACACTGCAGTTCTAGAGTCAGATATAACTGGCTTTTGAGCAAGGGTGACCTTTAACTTTACTAACCACTTACAACTAACCACGGCCAAACTGCAGGGCACTGGGCGGCTGTTTTTAATCTTCCTCCACACTTAGGCTGCTGCAATGGAGAGCGCCCGGGCCAAAGCAGCAGTGGCACACCCATGCTGCTGGGCCCAGCTGCGCTTTCTCCTCTTCCTCCCAGCATGGCGGCATGTGCAGCCAGCATGGCATGCAGGGGGAGTGGGAGGGACCCCAGCCCCCAGGGGAGGTGGCCACACAAAGGCCAGACCACCTCCTGGGCCATCGACTCTCACTCTGCTCCACAAGGCCGCCCGGACTTGGAAGTGGAGGAGAGGAGGTAGGTGGGGCAGGGCAGGGCAGGGCAGGGAGGTGGGCATGGCCACCAAATTCTACCACCCCTCCGCCTGAAAGGCCAAACAATTCTGCCACCCTTCCACCCGACAGCCACACAATTCCATCACCACCCCGGCTTGGGGGGGGGGGCAGACTGGTCACTGCCCACCACTGGTTATAGACCTACTATAACAGTAATGGCCAACGTTAACCCTCTAGGTGTTCTTGGACTTCAATTCCCAGAAGCCCAAGTCAACACACTTGCTGATCAGGGCTTCTGGGAATTGAAGTTCAAGAACAGCTGGAGTGCCAAGGTTGGCCATCACTGCACTATAACCACAAGTCTAAACCTAAAGTGAACCTAACACCTTTATCTTATAATCCTTTTCATCTTACAGTCTTTTTACCAAACTAGAGGAGTACAGGTTTATATTCTTGGGCTGCATCTTCTAAAATATCCCAGGGAATTATGTGAGTTCTTTTAAAATACCAATTCATATACCTTGCGATGGAAACACCATCATTCTGCCCTATAATCATAAATTCACCTGTTGTGCTGTGCATTATTGTGATGATAACTGGTTGTCCAGGAAGTAATCTAAACTCTTGATTGGTATCTCTTCTACTGTTTGCAGTTGGATATTTGGGGGACAGGTATCCCTTATTCAGTCCACGTATTTTGCAAAAAACAGCCATTTTGTCTATTACATATCACTTTCCACATACACTAGTACCTCGGATAACGGCGACACTTGGTTCCACAAGTCCCGTCGTTATCCGGTTTTTAATGTTGTGCGATGCATTGATTGCACAACATTAAAAAAAACCCTGTTCCCTTTCCAAAGAGGGAAGGGAACAGGGGGTGATCCACCTGCCTCTTTGGAAATTCCACTCATGGAATCCCCACTGCCCTTTCCAAAGAGGCAGGTAGATTGCAGCGTGGGATCGGCTGCTTGGATTGGGTGTTAAAACGGGTGTGCATCCATTCAACCCCCTAACCCAAGCACCGATCGCACACTGTGATCACAGCAGCCGGGCAGGTTGGGGAACTTCAGAAACAGCATGGATCTAGTCCCCTGACCTCCCTGGACATGGCAGGGGTGGCAGGGAGCCCGAAATTGGCAAAAAAAAAAAATATGGAGGTCTTTCACCCATTTCAGGCTCTCTGGCACCCCTGCCAACTCCAGGGAGGTTGGGAGGCCTGATCTGCATTGTTCCCATGTTCCCCGACCTCCCTGGCCGCTGCAATCAGTCAAAACATCGGGATTCGGGTTGGGGGACCCAATCCTCAGCTGTGGGGTGGCCGAGGAAGCCAAAGAGGGACTCCCCAGTGGCGTAGCGTGGGGGGCGGGGGGGCGGATGCCCCAGGCAGCGCCTTTCAGGGGGCGGCAAAATGTCCCCTCCCCACCCTTTTGCTGGCGAGCGCCCCACGTGCGCTTCGCCGCTTGCCACACACCTCCGTCCGCTCGCACCTCCATCCGCTCGCTCGCCTGGCTGGCCGTCGGGGGCTCTCCGCTGCCTGTTGCCCCTGGCAGCGGCTTTCAGGGGGAGGCAAAATGTCCCCTCCCCACCCTTTTGCTGGCGAGGAGGAGAAAAAGGGTTTTTTTTTAGGCGGACAATTCAAGGTGGCTCCTTGAATTGTCCGCCTAAAAAAAAACCCTTTTTCTCCTCCTCGCCAGCAAAAGGGTGGGGAGGGAAGGAGGGGCATGCCCGGTCACCCGCCCAGCTGGCCGTCGGGGGCTCTCCTGGCGGGCGGCCCGCGTGCGCGCGGACGCTGCTCGCCTCCGCCCGCCCAGCCACCCACCCAACTTGCCGTGAGATGGGGCGCTCGTCGGGGGTGGGTGGCGCCGTGGCGGGGAGCCCCTGGGGGCTGGCTGGGCAGGAGGAGGTGGGCAGCGTGCGCGCGCACGCGGGCCGCCCGCCAGGAGAGTCCCCGACCGACAGCCAGCCCAGCGGGCGGGCCCCTCCTTGAATTGTCCGCCTAAAAAAAACACTTTTTCTCCTCCTCGCCAGCAAAAGGGTGGGGAGGGGACATTTTGCCGCCCCCTGAAAGCCGCTGCCAGGGGCAACAGGTGGCGGAGAGCCCCCGACGACCAGCCGGGCGGGCGAGCGGACGGAGGTGCAAGCGGACGGAGGTGTGTGGTGGGCGAGCGGATGGAGGTGTGTGGCGCGCGCGCGTGCCGCTAGTCAGCAGGGGGCCGGCTTCTACCTGGGTCGGGGGGAGGGGGCGGCGGCAGCGGCGAGCTGGGGGGGGGGGGGGCGGCGGCAGCGAGTTTGTTCTTCGCCCCAGGCGGCTGAAGACTGCGCGACGCCACTGGGACTCCCCCATCGGCTTTCCAGCCCCCCATCCCTACCCCCTACTGGGTGGCTGGTAACCTGAACAGATTGTTATCTGATGCAAAAATTGTTCCAAAATTGTACATCGTTATCCGATTCTAGCATTATCCCATGCAATCGTTATCCAAGGTATTACTGTATCAGTAACAACACATATGCCATCAGTGAATAGATTATAATAAGTTGCTTGCCATTTGCTGCTGCTGCTGCTGCTAGTAGTAATAGTAGTAGTAATAGTAGTTTCACAGTTGAAGGGTGGTAAATAATTAACTATTCAAGAACTAACCAAGGACTTAAGAACTGTTAAGGTAACATCTAAACATAATAGCAGTCCTTAGCAAAATTGTTTTTTGTAACGTTAGGTTATTTAAATCCAATACATCCTGTCACCAGGAAAAATACAGACTACAAATAATAATTAAGAAATAAAATGAAAGCAGCTGTGGAAGAGGAGAAACAGCTGAGTGAGACTAGCGGTGAATGTCTCTATTGATGAAGTTCCACAATGCCTGAAAGAAGTTGTGATGAGGCTTCTTTTAATGAAAGGGCTCTGTGAAAACTACGTCCTAGATAATTTCTGACTAGTCTCTAACATTTGATTACCAAGTATGATGCTGACTGGTTTTTTAGGTGAGATAGAGCTGAGATCTGATTATGGGACAGAAATTGCCCTGGTGAACAGTTTGTGCTGACAACAGGACAGGAGGAGTGAATTCTAGGCCACTTGGCAGGTTTTGATACCAGCTGTTCTGGTAGCTTTCTGCAATTTGCACCCTGAACATTTTGCTCCATCCTAAATTCCTATTTGTAGGAGCAGGATTACTCCGTTTTTCTAAATTAGCAGCATCCATCATTTCAAGAGGCAGTTACCTGTAGGATCATTACTGACAAAATGGGGAAATTGCATTTGCTGTGACAAGATAGGTTTCCTCTGTGGCTAAAGGACAAATCGTGTTAGCAGAATGATCCTTAAAACTGATGCCTGAGCCTGAAGAAGCAGACGTTTCTTCTCAGATGCTTATTTGTCCTCTAGCTTTTGCCCTTGGTCTCAATGCAGGTCTCTCCAATTTCCCCAAGCAGGGCAATGTTCCAAAAAACCTATGAGCAATATTAATGATGTGGGTTATGAACAGCTGTGCTCATCCTTATCAGAATGACCTTCAATCAGCTGCAGTCTTGGTTTTTCAGCATCGCCAGTCAAGACTGGTAGAATTTGGGTCGGATCTGTTGGCTTGACAGTCGTGCTTCCCTTGCTCCCACTCAGAAAACAATCCTACTGCCCCAGGTCCAACATGTCCCTTGAAATGAATGCCTTGACCTGTCTGCTCCCAAACACTGTTAAGGGGTTGGGCTAGTGCCCTATTTATTGTTGCATGTGTGTTAATATTTGTCCATCAGGACAAAGCACATGCTAAGTAAGCATCACGAAAGATGAAAGATGCAGATTCTGTTTTTAACTTGCACCACTGAGTCCTGACCTGAACTCCACACTTATTTCCCAATTATCCTATGAAGTAATTTTAAGAGGACTGCACATCTATATCATTAGGACAGAGAGTGTACATTTATATAGTAATCTGAGCAGTTAGAATTGTTGCACTGTATTTCTGAGCACTGTTTTTGTACTCCTAATGGGGGAAATGCTGTTACATTTTTTTAAAAAAGAAGTTGTTTCTCTTTGGCATTTGTATTCAGCCACAGAATAAGAATACTGTACTGACAAAAAAATACATGCTCTCATTAGCATTCTTCTTCTTCTTCTTCTTCTTCCTCCATGTGTCTAGGCCAGACGTGAAACTGCCAAAATGCCCATATCCATGGATATATAATGTGGAGAGAGAGAGAGATTATGCATAGAGCACAATCCAGGATGTAATTGTGATTTCTCTTGAGCTGCCAGTCAGAGAGAGGCTGGAGAAGAGAGAAATGACAAAATGTGAAAGGTCTGCTTCAAAGGAAATATATTCTCTGCTATAATCCAACAAAGAGAAAGTTATCGTGTGTGTCTATTTGTTTATTTATTTTATTTTAAGAAAAAGCTGGTGCGGGTTTGCAGAAGAAAGAAAAACTACAGTGAAATGTTGTGACAATAAGAAGCAACAATAGATTGAAGAGCAATATCAACAAGCATTACTCTCTGGGGGAAATGCTGTTTATACCCCGCAAAGTCTCCCGTCAGCCTCTCTTTCTTCCCTCCACCCCAGCATTTGCAGGGAGCTATTTCTGACAGTCCTCTTTCTTTGCAGCTTGCATCCCGAGTGTCTTTCCCACCCAGCTTACTGCATTGCACCACTGAGTGAGTGAAGACATCACCCTCATCAAAATGCTCTTCTAATCCACCTCTCTGATCTGCTCGTCTTTCTCCTTCTAGCAATTAGGCTGAGCACACGCTGCACTAGAAGCTCTCATATACAGTACATGTCCTGTGGCTTGTCATAAGAGGTCAAAGCATAATTTTTAGTTATCTTGTCTTCCTTGTGAACTGGAATACAGTGTGCATTTCCCATTCTTTGTGTGGCTCTGAATCTGACGAAAATATGATCAAGACAGGAAGGCCATTTGGGGCTTAAATATTCTCTGCTATTGCCATCAGGAACCCCTGATACTTGCTTCTTTTTCTTCCAGTTTGAAAGGGCTAAGGAAATGGAGACACTGTGTCATCCTTCTCCCCCCATCACACCACCTCCCTGCAATTATCCTTCATTAAAATAGCGTTTGTAAACTAAAATTACACAATAGTTTCCATCTCTGAGAAGATCTGGTATAGGCTACTCTGTATTGTCATCTGAGTGTGCAAATGTGGGGGTAGGAGTATATAATCATAGAATAATTGAGTTAGAAGGGGGCCTATGAGGTCATCAAGTCTGACCCTTGTTCAATGCAGGAATCCAAATCGAAACAGATCTGATGGCTGTCTGTCTAATTTTCTCTTAAATGCCTCCAGCACTGGAACATTCACCACCTTCTAAGGTAATTGGTTCTATTGTCATGTTGCTCTAACAGTTAAGAAGTTTTTCCTGATATTTAGCCTATATCTGGTTTCATATAATTACATGTCCTGCACTCTGGGATAATCGAGAACAGAGCCTGCCACTCTCCTTTATGACTATATTTCATGTACTGTACTGTACAGTATTTGAAAAGTGCTATCACATCTCCCCTCAGTCTCCTTTTCTTAAGGCTAAACATGCCCAGTTTTTTTCAATCTTTCTTCATAGGATTCATTTCCAGTCCCCTCATTATCCTTGTTGCCTCTGAAGAATGACTATAAGAACAGCCATGTGTTCCATTTTACCAAGAAGAATCCTTTGTTTGAAGGTTTTGTTGTTGTTCAGTCGCACAGTCGATTCCGACCCTCTGCGACCCCATGGACCACTGTCCGCCAGGCACTTCTGTCCTCTACCATCCTCCTCTACTCGCTCAGCTCTGTGCCCATTGTGTCTACAATACCATCTAGCCATCTCATTTTTGGCCGCCCCCTTTTTCTTTTGCCTTTCCCAGCATCAAGGCTTTCTCAAGTGAATCTTCTCTTCTCATTTGATGTCCAAAGCACTTTAGCTTCATCTTTACAATTTGACCTTCTAAGGAGCAGTCAGGGTTGATTTCTTCTAAGATTGACCTATTTGTTCTCCTCACTGTCCAGGGGACTCTCAAAACTCTCTTCTAGTAAAAGGACTGTCTAATCAGGCTTCACCATTGTATATTTCTGTTTAAAATAAGATTTTTATTTCTACACTTCCATCTATTCACATTTACATTAGGATATGTGTGTTCAGTGCAAATCAATGTCCTTTCTTCTTTTTAGGTTATACAGGTTTTTTTGGGTGTGTGTGGGGTGTGTGTGTGATGTAGATATTGGAGAAAAATGTAAGAGGAGGCATCTCTCTTCTGCTCATATCATATATGAGCCATATATAATTAATGGTTCTACAGACTTTATTTCTTAGTAGGCAATTGTTCAGCTAAAAGCTGCGTATCATCAGCATACTGATGACTCCAGATCTCTTGATGACCTCTTCCAGAGGCATCATCTAAATGTTAAACAGCATCAGGAAATCACCAACCCCAGAGGTACTGCATGCTGTTGCACCCAAGGGTCGGACAACTCCTCCCTGAGCTGAATTCTCTGGATACGATCAAGGAAGGACCTGAGCCACACCAAAGCCTCCCCCCCCCCCCAATACCTATCCTGGAAAGCCTGTCCAGAAGTATAACGTGGGCAACGATATCAAAGGCCTCTGAGAGATCCAAGGGAACCAACAGGGAGGATTTACTCCTGTCAGCTTCTCTTAGAAAGTCCTACAGCAGGGCGACCAATATTGTCTTGGTGCCATGGTATAGCCTGAAAACAGACTGGTGTGGATTTCAGGCATTCAGTGTCCTCCAGGAACATCATCACTCTTTCTATTGCCTTGCCCATAGCGACTGGACATTAGTTGTTAAAATCATCTGGTGCTAGATTGGATTTCTTTAATCATGTGGGCACAATGCTCTGGCAAAAGAAGGCATTAAAGATCTCCCCAACCCATCTAGACATCCCAGCACTGGCCACTCTTACAATCCAGGAAAGGCAAGAATCAAGGCAAGTTGTGGTGACCTTACAGCCTGTGAGCATACTGGAGGCCTCCTGAGGTGTTATTGGCAGAAACTCTTCCAAAACACATGAGGCAAATGCAGTGGTGGGCATGAGCCGGTTCTGACCGGTTCGGCAGGACCAGTAGTAACAATCCTGGGTTGTCTCCCAGGGTGGTGGCAACCTTCCCAGGAGACCACCTGGGGTGGTTTACAATTTTTTGGAGGCGACCGGTTCAATCGCCTCTCCGGCTGCCCTTCACTGCAGCCCAAAATGACTGCTGGTGAGTGTGCATGCGTGAAAATACCAATTGTCACGTGTGCGCCTCCAGTACTCAGTGTGCATGCGTCAATTGATATTTTAACTCATGCGCACTCACCAGCAGCCATTTTGGGCTGCAGTGAAGGGTGCGTGGCTGGCTGTTGAGGTCCTCAGCAGCCTCTTTGGAGGGGTGATGGTGGCGGCAGTGGCCCTCGCTCAAGTCACCCCGTTCCACGCCGCCGCACCACCGCCCTGCACCGCCACGCCACCACCACTCACTGCCACATGCCGCCACTCACTGCCGCCTCCACATGCCACCTGCTACTCGCTGCTGGTGCCGCTCACCACCAACTGCTGACCGCCGCCACTGGTGCTGACTGCCACTCGCTGCTGGTGCTGCTCACCACCAACTGCTGACCGCCGCCACTGGTGCTGACTGCCACTCGCTGCCGATGCTTCTGGTGCCTCTCACCACTGACCACCACCACCGCTGCTGCTGCTGACTGCCGCTTGCTGACGATAACATTGCTGCCGCTTGCTGCCAACGCCTGCCAACACTGCTGGTGCTCGCCACCGCTGTTCGCTACTGTGCTGTTGCACCAGGCCAGGTCATGGCGCACTGCTGGGCTGGGCCATTGGGCCAGGCTGCACTGCCAGGCCAGGCTAGGCTGCCACGCTGTACCACCGCTGTTGCCGCCTGCTCCCCAGGGTAAGTGACTCAGGTTTGTGTTTATGTTGGGTGGGTGGGTGGATGGAATATGTATTTAACGTGTGCTTTTATGTGTTTTTATGTCTATTTAATGTGTATTTTAATGTGTATTTATGTGTTTAAGTCTATTTAATGTGTATTTTAACGTGTATTTATGTGTTTTTATGTCTATTTAATGTGTATTTTAATTTGTTTTTTATCTCTATTTAATGTGTATTTAATTTTGTATTTTATGTGTACTGTATTTTTATGTATTTTTTAACTTTGGCTCCGCCCACATCATTGGCTCCACCCATGACGTCATGACGTTGGCTCTGCCCATGACATTGGCTCTGCCCATGGCGTCAGTTCCGCCCACCGTGTGGTAGTAAAAATTTTGGCTGCCCATCACTTGACAGATGGCACACTGGACATCTATCAATCTATTGCATCAAATTTGGAGTTGAGGTCCCTACAGATGACATCCACCTTGGTCTTAAAATGTGTTGCCAACCTATTACAGTTGGCAACCATCAGCTGTACTGTACATTCCCCATTTGCCTTCCCCAGAGGAGCTGTTAAACTATCTGAAACAGCTCTCTTTGTTGGTTGCCAGCACTCTGAATCCATGGAATATTATGATGTTTCCTCATCAGTTTTCTGGCACAGACATGGCTCCTGGAGCATTTCTTAACATCTATGAGGCTGATATCTGTTGGAGCTCTCCTCCATATACCCTCTAACCTCCATCTTCTATGCTTTAGTTCTTCATTAAACCACAGAGCCAGACGAACTCTGAGCCAGATTTGGCATTTGGAAGCGATAGTGTCAATCCTCACCATAGATAGGAGAGAAATTAATGTTCCCAGAAAGGAGATGGCTGCAAGCTGTATCAGTTGTAATGCAAAATATTTAAGAGTGGTCTGGTCTTCAATGGGCAGTTAAGAGATTTTTTGTTGTTGTTCAGTTGCACAGTCGATTCTGATCCTTCACAACCCCATTGACCACCGCACGGCGGGCACCCCTATCCTCCACCATCCTCCTCAGCCCACCCAGCTGGGTGCCCATTGCATCAACAATGCCATCTAACCATCTCATTCTCTGCCGCCACCTTCTTCTTTTGCTCTCGACCTTTCCCAGCATCAAGGCTTTCTCAAGTGAATCATCTCTTCTCATTTGATGTCAAAAGTACTTTAACTTCATCTTCAATATTTGACCTTCCAATGAGCAGTCGGGGTTGATTTCATTTAAGATCAACCTTTTTGTTCTCTTTGCTGCCCAGTGTACTCTCAAAATTCTCCTCCAACACCACATCTCAAAGGCGTCTATTCTTCTGTGCTCTGCCTTCCTTATGTTCCAGCTCTCATAACCATACATCACTACCAGAAATACCATTGCTTTGACTATATGGTCTTTTGTTTGCAAGGTGATGTCTCTACTTTTAACTATGTTACTCAAATTTCTCATAGCTTGCTTCCCAAGAATTAGTCGCCTTTTTATTTCATGGCTGCAATCTCCATCTGCAGTGAGCTTGGATCCTAAGAATGTAAAGTCTGTCACTGCTTCTACTTCTTCCCCATCTATTTTCCAGTGAGTAATAGGGCCTGTTGCCATTATCTTGGTTCTCGTGATGTTAAGTCTCAAGCCAGCTTTTGCACTCTCCTCCTTCAACCTAAGCAAGAGCTTATTTAGGTCTTTAGTCAAGAGGTATCATGTTACAAAAGAGCTGCTCTTCATTTGTAGACATGGACTGAAACAGTTTTTTTACTCTTCTTGGATTGGTTGAGGCATGTGTTAAAAATAAATATTGTTTAAAATAATATTCATTGAGCTCAACCTACCAAGCCTTTTGATGAGGCATCCTTAGATCTCAGTCCATTTGTGTTTGCAGTTTTATCCTCCCCCATCATGATACAAATTTCCTAATGTCAACTGGGCATTGCAACTCAAAAGTATGGGATGATACTGACTGTTGACAAGTCTGCTGCACCTAAGAGAGCTCTATATCTCACCTTGCCTCCCCAGGCCCCCCCCCTAAACAAGGACACCAGACAACTTCGTGGAATAAAATTGGCCACTTTATTAAGTGACAATAATAAAATGATTACAACCCTAAACGCAGGGGCCAGCAAAGCACGGGGGCAAATCTCCAGGGGGATATTTGGGCTGGGCAAAATTAACATAACCCCGCCCTAAACCCAAACTCCTCCCCCTCCCCTAAACTCACCACACCCCCACTACCCCCGTGCTTTCCGCCCTACCCGTACAATTCTGTCGCCCCTATACCCTTACTCATCGAGATGAGGCAGGCGAAAACAGCCATCGGCAAGGCCAATCAGCCGTGACCCAAAATTCCTGCCCGGCCCAAAATATTGCGACCACTATTGCCACCTCGATTTTTAGGGTGGGCGGGCGGGCGACCAGTTCCCAACCCACAAAGATTAATCTCGAACCCAGGATAATAACACCCGCACAAGACACGCCCCCCAACACAATTGGACCAATCCCAGCCTTCCACGCTGTTGTCTTCCGACCCGACCACCTGGGGTGGGGCGGGGCGGCAAAGACCCTTCTCGAACAGCATTCGCTGACTCAAAGGTACCCTTGCCTCCCCAGCCCCCCCCCCTAAACAAGGACACCAGACAACTTCGTGGAATAAAATTGGCCACTTTATTAAGTGACAATAATAAAATGATTACAACCCTAAACGCAGGGGCCAGCAAAGCACGGGGGCAAATCTCCGGGGGGAGATTTGGGCTGGGCAAAATTAACATAACCCCGCCCTAAACCCAAACTCCTCCCCCTCCCCTAAACTCACCACACCCCCACTATCCCCGTGCTTTCCGCCACACTCCGCGGTTCCGCTGGAACTGCGGACCCCCCCCCCAACAAACAAACAACCATGCCCCTGCTAATATCCCTAACAAAGATGACATAACCCTTCACATTCAGCTGAACCCATCCATCCTCAAAGCAGGACAAGTCGCCCTTGAGAATCGCAGCATGAGAGATTACACGCCCCCCCCAACTGCAGGCAGACCTCCGCCAGACGGTAATTCAGGTAGAGCCGCACTTGCTCTCTGCTGGTGAAGCCCGGCTCCATACACTCTTCCTCGGCCCAGTCCTCGCTCATAGGCAAGATGTCTGAGAAGACACAAACAGTACCGGGCCAAGCCGCTCCCATCCGGTTAACCGCTTGGACCGCCCCATTAACAATTTTCTCTAATCGCCTGTAGCCCAATACATCCCCCGCCCCTATGAAAAACCACCACCCTAGGTGCACAGTTCTAGGAAGTGTGTCCAACTTTTCACCCACCCCCAAAAAAGCCCCATGATGTCCTGCCCCGTCCACTTGACCGAACAGTGCAGGATCCCGATGCGTCACCCGAAAACGACCGGGCGGCCCATTCCTCAGCCCCCTTTAAATGTCGATCCCCTAGGATCCAAACGATGCCCTTCCAGTCCGAAATCCAACCTGCAAAACATAAACTCATAACAACATCAATAACTCAGCATTCCCCCGGCAGGTCCCACACACGCACCCTGAACCTAGCCGAGGTCCATCTTCCTGCCCCCTCTATGTCCTCCTCCTTAAAACCCAGTGCTGCCCAAGAGGAGGCCGCCCCCTATCATGAAGCAATGTGAAGCAATTATCCCCACATACCCCAGTGCCTTGTCCGTCACCACCCTGAATTGGAAAATTTGTTAGGGGCTCCCCCCCCCTGCGTGCATGAGGAACTTACCTTCCCGCGTTCCCCTTAACACCAGGTATTCCCGTACCCTACGCACCGGGCAAAGCTCACCAATATGTCAGGAACCCAACACCAAGCACTTACCTACCCTTCTTGAGCCGTCTTCGAGCAGCGCACGAAAATATACACGCGTCCATTTGCCACTACAGTCTTCAAACCCCAGCGCCTAATTCTACCTGTCTGTCCTAGACCCAGCCACCAGCTAACCCACTCGTAAAGCCCCGAAAAAAGCCAGTAGTGCCGCCGCTTAAAACAAGGCAGTCTCAAAGTCATTCACACACACCGTGCTCCAAGCCCTATCAAGCCTGATTAATACCCCCAGGGAACCCGGGGTACGCGTGTCCCCCGACCTCCCCGCCATTCTGTCCCATCCTTCCCAAACTTTCTTAACCCTAAAATCCCCCGACTCATCCCCGAAACCTCTAGACTTCGCGAAAAACGCTAACGCTGCCAACTTACCCCTGATCATAGCTGCTACCAGCCCTTTGTTGTGAAGCCATACGCAAAACTGCAACATATGCTCAACCGGGACTGGCCACTCCTCCTCCAAACCCACCTATACTCGAAACTCACAGAACTCCGTGCATGCCGCTGCATAGTACAGTACCTCCTCGTGCTCCCCGCCATGGAACTCTTTATAGCCTCCGCTACTTGCCATCTACCAGCGCCCTAACCTCTTCCGGCAACAGTACAGGCCAAGTGGCGGCCGATGGCACCAGCTCCCGGAACTCGTCCAATTGCTGCCAGGACAAAGCCTCTGCAAAGCAATTGTCCACCCCCGGGATTTGCTTTGCCACAAACAAAACGTTCAAGTCCAAACATTTCCTCGTCAGCGTCCTCACCAAGAGTATAACCTTTTTATTTTATTTTTTATTTTTATTTTTATTTTATTTTTTGGACTTAGAAGTAAGACTGTTCAACACCATCACCACGGCCCTGTCATCGCGCCGAAACATAATCGTCCTGTTCTCCCACCTATGCCCCCCACCCCCACAATGCCCCGACAATCGGAAACAGCTCCAAAATAGACAAGTCCCTAGTCACCCCGTTCTCTACCCATCTCTGGGGCCACTTACCGCTGCACCATTCCCCTTTGAAAAATTATCCCGAAACCTCAGGCCTCAGACACATAGATGCCTTCCTTTGCAACAGCTTATCTCTCCAACAGGAAATCCCATAAAATTCCCAAAAATCCTCCCACACGCACAAGTTCGCCCTAATGCCTTGCGACAGCCGCAACCTGTGATGTGGCTTCCCCAGACCCACCACAGCGTCGCAAAGCTTACGCAAGAACGCCCTGCCTGGCGCCACTACCCTGCAGGCAACGTAAAGGTGTCCCACCAGCCCTTGTAGCTCCTGCAAGGATGCCTACTTCTATCCTTTCAGCATTCTGATTCTTTCCCTCAAAATCATCAACTTGTCCGCCGGCAAACAAGAGCACTGTTGCCCATATCCAGTTCCGCCCCCAAAGTGGACAACTTGACTGCCGGCCCTTCGGTTTTCTCATGTGCCAACGGCACCCCCAGCTCTTCACAAACCCCTTGAAACTCCCGCAACAGCACCTTACATTGCTCCCCGCCCCCTCCCGAACCTATCAAAATTCATCAAGGTAATGAGTTATAGTGTCCACCTCTGCCTTTCTTATAAAACCCAATGAATACACGTACTAAAGCATTCACACAACGAACAAGAAATAGAACAACCCATCGGCAAAGCTCTGTCCACATAAAGCTCACCCTCGAAGACAAAACCTAATAACCTGAATTCATCCGGATGAATGGGCAACAGTCTGAAAGCCGCCTTCACAGCACATTTCACCAAAAGCACCCCCCTGCCCGCTCTACAAATCATGGCCACCGCCGCATACAGGGAGGTGTACCTCACCGAACTTAGCTCCACTGGGATGGCGTCATTCACCGACCCCCCCCCCTCGGGGTGAGAAAGGTGGTGAATGAGGCGGTACTCCCCTGGAACCTGCTTAGGCACAAACCCCAAAGGAAAATGTGCAACCCCTCCAGCAGGCATACTGAAAAAAGGGGGGGCACAATCCCCCCCAACACCATTTCCTTCCTGCTCTTTACCCTCACCTGCTCTTCATTGCCCTTGACTGACTTCAGGTTCCTATTGGCCGATGTGCCCTTGACCCCCCCCATTATAGGTATACGAAAAACCCCAACGAAATCCATTAGCCAGCCACTCTGCCTCCTTTCTCTTAGGATAGCTCGCTAGCCATTTTTCTAGTGCCTGAACCCTAATTGGGCTGGGGCAAATTGCACCCTGCCGCTCCAGGCGCCCCTGGCCTAATTCAAGTCTGTGCCCCTCTGGCTGCTGCCCCCCTTCCCCGGCCACACGCCGTGATTGGGCGGGCACCACCGCACTGCGAGCATCCGTGTCGAAACTTGCATGGCTTCCTCGAACAGTTTCCATGGGAATTGTCCTCCCCACAGACCAGCCGGGAAAGAACCAGCTGCCCCCAGGAACCCAGGGGGGGAGGGAGTCAACGGAGGCCCCCGCAGAACCAATTGCCCACTGTCGTGTCTTTCTCCTTGTAATGGTCTTGCAGGCGCCATATACTGCAGCCAAACATTGAATGTGGCCCATCCCCATTTATATCCAGCTCCTGTTGGGCCAGAGAACTAAAGAAGTCATCATGTCTCCTCCACGACACCCCCGCAAAGTCCGTGTATGCCCTATATACAATGACCAGATATTTCAATAAAGACACCGCCCTCTCCGGTTGCTCGTGCACAATGAACCCCATGTATATTAAATAGGCCGGCAACCAACTGCCCCAATTTCTCAGGGGCTTCTTACTCTGGGCCATCTCTTTCACTTTCTCATCTAGCTTTTCGGCCTCTTTTACATCCACCTGAATACTGAAAATAGATCAACAAACTCCCCCTTTTGGATCTATTCTTTCGTAGCCTTCGATAAGTGCTCTCCAACATACAATGTCTCTTGCGCGCCTGCGCACCTTTTCCCGCTCGTACTCATCTTCCCGCTCACTGCGGCCTTCTTCCCCTCAGCTCCACCCCCCTCCCAGCTAACTCTAGACCTCTTCCCGCCTAACTCAGAGGCTGAACCCCTCGGAACCCCGTTCTAAGGTCCCGATGAGAAATGCTCGATCATCCCCTGCTTCGACCACCTCAGCCACATCAGGCCCATCTCACACATCGGAACAATACCCATCCCTCTATCCCCCGCCCCCCCCGAAACACCCTCTTTCTCCTTGGGTCCCGCTGGTCCCCAGGGAAAAATCCCCTAGGCCCCCCGGACCCCGGGTCGCTGGAGGCGCCCCTGGCCCCCCTAACTCACCTTGTCACCGATTCGTGACCCCCCGCTCACCACGGAGCCGCTCGTCCCTTCCTCCCCTGACGTGCCCGCCGGCACAACGACCAGCTCGGCCGACGCCTCAGCCGACGACTCATGCGTCTCCAGATCGGCTTCCCCCATTCCAACCTCAGAAGGGGCCAGCCGGCCTGGCGGGGACCGCCTCTTCCAACTCCCTGCCCGAGGGCCCCAAAAGGTCCTGGGACGGAGGGATGGCCAGCCTCCCGCCCACCAGCTGCTGGGCCCTCTCCTCTAGTAAATGGATCGCTTCGCATCACGATCCTCTCCCTTTCTTGCCCTTCCGTCGGGTGCTGGTATTATGCGATCCAGGAACCTACGTTCCTCCCCCAGCCTCCTCCTCTAGAGCCCTCACCCTGTCCTCGAAAGTCCCTAATTCAAATTCCTTCTCTGAGGACTCCTCCATTGCTTCTCTGCCCCCCTATGAATGGGAGGCCATCTCCTAAAACCCCCTAAAACTTGCCCCCTCTTTCTAGACATAATTAGGCCAAAACTCCACTCACTGAACCGCATGTCCGCACCCGACCAGTTCCCAACCCACAAAGATTAATCTCGAACCCAGGATAATAACACCCGCACAAGACACGCCCCCCAACACAATTGGACCAATCCCAGCCTTCCACGCTGTTGTCTTCCGACCCGACCACCTGGGGTGGGGCGGGGCGGCAAAGACCCTTCTCGAACAGCATTCGCTGACTCAAAGGTACCCTTCCTGTCATTGCTTTGTGTACAGTCATAAAAGGAAGACTTCAGAACTTAATCTCTTACAGGGAAAAGGTCAGATTTCTTGCTGCTGCAAGTCAGGTCATCTCAATGAGTCAAATAGCCCATCTTTACTTATCTAGAAGGAGTGTCAGCAATCAAAACTTTTCCCATGGCACCAAAATCTATAGGAGAACCTATTGAGGAATGTTATGGAAAAAGAGAACATAGCTTCTGGGTCAGGTTAAGAGAATGACTGTAGACTTTGTTAATCATATGAGGATTCATATGAGGATCCCTGCAGGCACATGACACATGGAACAGTCTCATATTAGAAACATCTAAAGCCCCACATTACAAATATTTAGAGCCCCAAATTACTGATGAAAAACAATGAGAACAAAACAAACAAGTAACAGTCTAATCATAGACTGGTTGATTTTGCTGAGCTTGTGGAGGATAGAAATGTGAGTTTTCTGCCTTAACAGTTTAATTACAACTATGCATCCAGGTACTTTCTAAAAAGTTGTCTAATTTTTCTATTTCAATCAGTGTTTCGGTGGCTCAACCTAATGTGGCATTAGGCATTCTGCAGATAATTAATTTCCACAATCAAGAAAATGTATGCTCTCAGTGATGGGATGTAACAGGTTCTCACCAGTTCGCCAGAACCGGTAGTAACTTTTCCCAATGTCCCGGAGAACCGGTAGCAGCTTTTGGGGGGAACCACCTTTGGGGCTTACCTTTTCACTGGTTCCCCCACTGCGCATGCGAACCAAGCACTTGGTGTGGATGCATGCCTACAGTGCTTGGTGTGTATGCACGGCCTCCTTGCTGTCCTCCCAAGCGGGGAGGAGGAAGAGAAGCTGCTAGCCTGAAGCTCCCTATAGCCTGCTCCCCAGGGTAAGTGACTCATTTTTGGATGTGGTGTGTCTGTGTGTATTTTAATGTGTATTTAATACCTTTACCTATATTGACGTACTACCACAGTTCCTGAAAAGGCCTGGCAGCTGGCAGGCCTGGTGGCCTGGCTTAGGGTTTTTAAGCAAAGTCTTGGAGTTACCTCATCAATAAGCTACACCTGTGCTATTCCAATTGCTGTTCCAATTGGAGAACCCTTAAGGAGGTACAGCTGTTTTACATTTACATTAAGGCATATTAAGGCATACGATGACCATATCCATCTTGCAACATGGTGCTGCCCAGGCACTTATACTAACAGGTAAGTGATGGGTTTGTGTTTGGGATGAGTGGGTGGGTTGATTTGTGTTTGGGGTGGGTGGGTGGGGTGGGTGTTTTGGTGGGTGGGTGTATTTTAATGTAATTTTTATTTTATTTAATTTATTTAATTTATTTATTTATGGGTTTGTGTTGTGGGTTTGTGTTGTGGGTGTGTGTAGGTGTGTGTGTGTGTGTGTGTGTGTGTGTGTGCTTATTTTTATTTTATTTTTTATTTTTTCTTTGGTCCCACCCACAAAGTCATGATGTCATGACATTAGCTCCGCCCATGCTGATGACACCACGGTGGGGTAGTAAAATTTTTGACATCCCACCACTGATGCTCATGCATACTTAATAAACTACTGAATCCTCCCCTATACAGTTTTCCATCTTCACCCTTCCCCATGTTTTCATTTCCATAAGCCGTCTCTCAGATTTTCCTTAATCTCTAATCTAGTAGAAGTGAGAGCATGAAATGACACTTGTTTGCCAAGTAGTGTTTATCTCAGACAAGTTATCAGAGGCCGTTTGTTTGGAGAGTAAAGTGATTGTTGGTTTGGGCAAGGGAGAGGTCAGGTAATAGTTGGCATTTAGTTTGTATACATCTACTGTGTACACTTAACATTTCTCAGAATTTTCCTGAGAAAATGACTGATAATTTTCTTTTTCTCTACTCTTCTTGCTAAAGAAGTCCCACTTACAAAATGTTATTTGACTCTTTTCTATAATTTTTTATTGAGTACTTTGGTGTATAGGACAAGGCCTTAAACTAGCATTATGTCCAAGGCACTGTGAAAAAAGCAAAATTGTCACTGTTGAAAATTTAAATAGTGCCTGCAACACCCCACAAAAACCCCCCAACAGAGACAGAGCAGATAGGAAGCTGTGCTACCCCATCAGTAATCTGATAATATTGTCCTTTCTTTTACAGGATGCAGCAAAACAGTCTCTCCGCCTCTGCTGTCCATAGATATCCTGGGGAATCCTCAAGAGGCCATTTTTACTTAATGCAAGAATTTTCAAATACAGTGGAATCCCGGGTTACAGAAAACTTGATTTACAGAAAGAAATCCATTGAAAAATCATGCCTTGGCTTAGGCACCATTCAAATATGACCTAAAATAGGCCACTTTTGACCCCCCCCCGTGACTTTCCATGACTTATGGTCAAACCCCCCCATCACATGGTTTCTCCATTTTCCCTGATTTGAAGAGAAGCGGCAGAAGCAGTGGTGGGTTGTTGCCGGTTCGTTCCGGTTCACCCGAACCGGTAGCAACAATCCCGGGTGGTTCTCGGGGCGTTAGTAACCACCTGGGATTGTTATTATTACTTTTGAGGCATCCGGTTCAGACGCCTCACCGGCAGAATGGAGGTTTGACGCATGCGCAGTTCCCGGCAGCCAATTTGGCTGCCGAGAAAGGAAGGGCGCAGGCAGTACCTGAAGAAGTGGTGGTGGCGGCCTTTCCTAGCCATGCTGTGCCACCAGGCCACCACGCCATTGTGGCGGATTGCCTCAGCGGCGGATTGCCTCAGCGGCAGTTTACCACGGCGCGCACTGCCTCTGCTGCTCCCCAATGAGTTGACCCAGGGTAAGTGATGGTTTGTGTTTGGGGTGGGTGGGTGGGTATATTTTTATGTAATTTTAATTTATTTATTTAATTACTTAATTTAATTTATTTACGGGTATGTGTTGTGGGTGGTCGGGTGGTTGGTTGGTTTGAGGTGTGTGTGTGTGTTTATTTTTTTCCTTTGGCTCCACCAACGACATCCATGACATCATCATCATTTATTTATTTATTATTTATCAGTTCAAATTTATATTGCCGCCCACTCACCGTGGTGACTCAGGGCGGCCCTAACGACAACATCCATGATATCACGGTGGTGGGGTAGTAAAATTTTTGACATCCCACCACTGGGCAGAAGCCCAAGAAAGAAAGGCCTCCCTTGCAAAGCCTTTTCATGCAAGCAAGGAAGGAAGAGGGAAAAGATTTGCAATCTAGATTTCAATGGGAAAGTGCCCTCCCCGCATGTCTCTCTGTTTCTCCTCTGATGTCTCCTTTCGGGCTTATTTTTGCTTTGGGAAAAACCTCCCCACATCCCCCAATTATAAGCCCTCTCCTCATCGCCCCTAAGTCACCCACCTCCTCCTCCTCCTCCTTCCAGGTGTCTTGAATGGCAGTGGGGGGAGAAATCTCTCAAGGAGACCCTCTTTCCTCCTCCCTCCCTCTGCCAAAGAAGCACCTCTTCCCCCCTTGGAGACTGACTAAGAGAGAGAGAGGAAATGGTTGGGCAGAAGGGAGAGGAGGGAGCATGGCCTGGTCTGTACTGAAGCTGGCGGTGGATTCTGAGATTTGTAGTAGTGGCGGGGGAAACACAAAGAGAACCTTTTCCCAAACGCTGTTTTCCCTCCCACCTATCCACCCACCCTCCTTCCTTCCTAAGTAGTCTCTGGTTGGGAGGGTTTTTTTTTCTTTCTTCCCGCTCAGGGTGAAAGAAACGGCAGTGACTTCTTCATCCCTGGAAGGAAGGAAGAAAGGGAGAGACTATTACTTCTTCTTCCTCCTCCTCTCCTGGCAGAGGAATGGTGTTACTTTCTTCCCCACCACCCCTGCATTACTCTTCCCTGAGAAGATCCAGTAAGCAGCCTTTGAAGTCCCCCCCTTTATTTATTTATTTATTTATTTATTTATTTATGTGTTTCCCTTTATAGATTCTGCCTCTGTCTCAGGTATTTCTTGTGTTGGGAACTTTTGAATAATTTTGGAGTCACATGACTTCACCCTGAACCCCCTCCCTCTGTGACTTTCCATGACTTTTGGTCGACCCCCTTCCCTCCTAAAATCGTCTCGTAGGATTTGAATGAGCCCTTACGGATTTTTTTTGAATTTTTTGTCCCCCCCATGCATTCCTATGGGAAACCGTGCTTCACTTTATGGAATTTTTGTTTTCAATGCATTCCCATGGGCACTTGGCAATAAGGAATTTTCGCTATAAGGAAAACTCCACAGAATAGATTAACTGGCTCCCTAAACCACATGATTGAGGCATGGCCCAAAACATTTGGGCACCCCAGCCCTACACTAGTTGTTTCCAACCTTTTTTTGGCCATGTCCCACCTAAGCACCTCTAAAATTCTGGACCCCCCCCCCCCGAGACATATAATTCCTATTATTCAAAAAGTAACTCCTATTCATGTGGAAGAAGCCTAAAAGGACACTAACTGTTAATAACTCATTCTCGAATTACACCCCCTTCCCCTTTAAAAATCAAATTACCCCCCTGTGGAGTGTGTACCCCATGTTGGGAACCATGGGTCTATGCTGTTCTTTACACTTCAGTTTGTTTCCTCTTTGATTATAGATGCCCCCTTCCAGTGATGAGCAACCAAAAATTTCGCTACCACACCGTGGGCGGAGCCAATGTCATGGACTGAGTCTATGTCATGGGTGGAGCCTACGTCATGGGCAGAGCCTACATCATGGGCGAACTAGTCATGCCTGCCATATGGCCATGTATACATCTGCAAACACAGGCAGCACTGGTTCTTTGGCTGTAAATGGAGATGAACACTGCACTCTAGAGTAGGATATGACTGGCTTTTGAGCAAGGGAGAACTTGAACCACTTTCAGGGACAACACTGATGGAACAGGGCAGGGAGATGGGTATGGCCACCCAATTCACCACCACCCTGCCCAGAGGTCACCCAATTTTGCTTTTTTTAAAAAAAAACCCTCCGGGGGGTGTGCGAACCTGTTGCTGCCCACCACTGACCCCTTCCTACCCTCTTTCACACCTTTCTATAGAGAATATATTTACCTTTTAACGTGCTTCTTGTATTTCTCTCACTCAGTTTTAACCATTTGGGGCTACAGTGGCTTAGTGGTTAGATCAGGGATTCTCAACCTGTGGTCCACAGGCTCGATGCAGCTTGCAGCACCATTTCACGTAGCTCCCCCATTGCCTCCACCACACCCGGAAGTGCCATGTGGTGGAGGAAGGGCAAAATAGCCATTTGGCCCCTGAAGCTATCTGAGGGAGTGTGATCTGGCCTCTGGTTTAAAAAGGTTGAGAACTCCTGGGTTATATGCTGAGCTTGGTGGCTGGAAAGTTGGCTTCATTCTGTCCCAGCTCCTGCCAACCTAGGAGTTCAAAAACAAGAAATTGCAAATAGATAAATAGGTACTGTTTTGGTGGGAAAGGTAACAGGATTCCATGTGCTTCGGCATCTAATCATACCTGCCACATGACCAGGGAAATGTCTGCAGATGCAAACAACGCTGGCTCTTTGCCTGCAAACAGAGATGATCACCTCCCCCTAGAGTCAGACATGACTGGCTTTCGAGTAAGGGAGATCTTTAGCTTTACACCCTCATTACCTCAAAAGTAACTAATTATAAATAACTATATTATGTTTATTTAGTTGCTTCTAAGTTTTGCCTCTTCCTGGATTGTTGAGATATATTAGTAGCCAATTTCTGTGGACTATTCCACATCTAAGTGCTGAAAAGGCCATGAAAATAAGAAAGGGAGACTCTCTAGCCTAAGAGTTCTCAACCTTTTAAAGCCAGGGGCCGGGTCACGCTTCCTCAGACAGCTTTGGGGGCCAGATGGCCATTTTGCCCTTCCTCCACCACATGGCACTTCCTGGTGTGGTGGAGGTGGTGGTGGGCCACATGAAATGGTGCCATGGGCTGCATCCAGCCTATGGGCCACAGGCTAAGAATCCCTGCTCTAACCAAAATAAATAGACATGCCAGTCCTGGAAGCTGTCTGTCTCTATTCTAGCCACATAGCCAGTAACTGTCCTTTGGCATTACATTGCTGTTTAACTTCTGCCTATACATTCCTCCCACCTTTATCCCCAAGTGTCTGTGCGACTGAGTAACACAGTCCAACCATTTGATAAAGTGGGTGCTAGTCCATGAAACCTTCTTTTATAAAAACAATTTTGTTAGTGTTTAAGAAGCCATCTTGAAAAAGGTCAGGGAACAAAATTCAAGAACCAACACAGTTGATTAACTCTTGGATGTTTATTTAATTGGAAAAAACAACAGCAGCACAGATTGCAGGAGTGGTTTAGCTGTTTGCATTTTGTGCCACCTATAGGAGTGTTGGCTTGCTTGAAGCTACCTGTAGATTTCCTTGCTGAGCATAAAAACATAAACCTAGGTTACTTGACACTTGGTGTCTCTACATCTATCTTCTAGACCAGGAGTTCTTAACCTTTTAAAGCCAGGGGCTAGCTCACACTCCCTCAGACAGCTTTGAGGCCGGATGGGCATTTTGCCCTTTCTCCACCACATGGCACTTCCTGGTGTGGTGGAGGCAGGGGGGGAGACATGAAATGGTGCTGTGGGCCACATCTGGCCCATGGGCCACAGGTTGAGAATCCCTGCTCTATATTCAGAATTGATACTGCCTCTGGAGTTTGAACAAGCATCTTTCTGGATTACAGCTTCATGCTGTATGAGTGATTGTGCAAGCTGTAGTCTATAAAAAGAAGTGAACATTCTACAGTGGTACAGAGAGCATTTATTTTCCTTTCTTGCAATAAGAAATAGAGGGGATGTGATGCATTTCCATTATAAATGTTTTAAATAGCCTGTTAACAGAGACCTGTCAGGTCAGTTCATTACCATGATATTGGAAACTAACTGTACACTTATTTACAGTATTTAGCTGGGTTTTATCTCTGTGTTCAAAACATCCTAGCTTGATCTACATTCTAGTGTTTTGTTTTTGTTGAAAAAGAATCTGGGTGTAAGCTGTTTTAGAATACTGTATGTTGTTTCAGAAGGCTTTCAGATTTGCTATCAAAAACATTGTAGAGATGGGTTTCTCAACCTTGGGTCCCCAGATGTTCTTGGACTTCAATTCCCGAAAGCCTTGATCAGCAGGCGTGCTTAACTTGGACTTCTAGTAATTGAAGTCTAAGAACACCAGGGGGCCCAAGGTTGAGAGAGCCTGGTCCAAAATATATATTTATTCCTGTTAAAAGATGGTATGCTCGGAGGTAATCTGTGGAGGGTGGAGAAGGCCTGCCTGCTATGAATGAATGGGTGAAGCTAAAGGGAGGGAATAGTCAGGGTTAACCCATAATTTTCTCTTTCTCTCAAACTGATCAGATATCAAAACTGATCAGATTTGGGACCACAACTCCCATTATCTTCCAGCTGGCATAGGTACTAGAGGGGGAATTCTGGGAGCTGTAGTCCAAAAAAGTTTCCATGATCGTTCCTTCACTTCAGATTATTCCAGTAACGTGGCATGGATTTCAGCTGCCCAGGGCTTAAGCCAAATTTGCTGCCCCCTGGTGGATGCTGGTGCCCACTCCCACTAGGGCTTCTGGGAATTGTAGTCCAAGAACACCCATAGCCCAAAAAGTACCACCCGGGGCGGGGCACCCCCCTGGCCTCCCCTACGCGACACCACTGGATTATTCCATTCATTCCATACCTCTCCCAATTCCATTTCACACCATCCTTTACCTTACCATGCTCCTTCTTGCCACTTGCTTGACATTAGAGGACAACCAGAGTTCAGAGATCCATTCAGCTCTTGGGCCACAGATTTGCCACCCCCTACTTTTAGAGAACTGATCAGAACAAAGGCCAATTCAAAAGTGCTTTCAAAAGGAGGGAGAAGTTGTTTTTCTCATCTAAAAGTTCTTCTACAAGAGCATGATCTCTGAAGTTTCTATCTAAATTAAATCCCATTATCCCTACAGGCTCTCTCTCTTTGAAGGAATGCAGCTCTGCCTTCTTTTTAAAAAAACCCTTGTTCTTAATTCTGTTCAAATGATGCAAGGAGAATATATGACCAGAAAAATGTTTGCATGAGTCTAAATGCACAAACATGCAATACTGACAGGCACTCTATACTTAATTGGACAAGTGCCTCAAAGCTAAAAGGGGAATATTGCCCATGGCATTGAAACAGAACTTGGCCTGAATTATGTAGAAAGATGCAAGCAAGTAAAGATTTGAGATCAAGATACATGTAAGTGTAGTCAAATGAGCCGATGCATAATGACATCTGGCTGTGAATGTTATATTGCATTAGAAGTTTGGTCTTTAAAAATAAATAAGAAAGGACTTCCAATATTAGCCCAAAAGATACATATACAGTAATACCTCATATAACATTAGTATCGAATAACACGAAAATCGCATAACATTAAGGAATCTGGGGGGAAGAATTGCATCGGATAACATTAAGATCCTATGGGATGCTTCAGATAACAACCGCTAAAGCCTGTGTGGTTACAATGTATCTCTATGGCTCCCATAGGATTTTAACATGCATCGAATAACACTAAAAATCATATAACAACAAGACTTGTGGAACCAGGTTTTAGTGTTATATGAGGTTTGACTGTATGTGTCAAATGATGCTATAGCCTTAATCCAATTTTCTTGTAAAAGGTATTTATGTTTGACCATTTGTACTAGAATAAGGAGGAGAAGTGGCTAAAGATGCTGACTGGAAGGCAGCAGGTCAGCAGTTCGCTACCCGAATACTGCAGGATGGAATGAGTTCCTGTCTTTGTCCCAGCTCCTGCCAACCTAGCAGTTCGAAAGCAAGAAATTGCTAGTAGATAAATAGAGACCACTTCAGTGGGAAGGAAAACAGTGTTCTGTGTGCTCCTGTGTCTAGTCATGTCTGGTACATGATCACGGAAACGTCTGCAGAAGCAGACAGTGCTGGCTCTTTGGCTATGAAACAGAGATGAGCACTGAACTCTAGATTCGGATATGACTGGCTTTCGAGCAAGGGTGACCTTTACCCTTTACCTTTAAGGAGGAGAAAGTGTATTTCATCACAAAGGATATTGTAGAGAGTGACAGTGACCTAGTGAAAATGTCTATCTGGATGCATCCATATGCTCAAATAACATCTGGAGTGCCATATATATATGGCTATGCATGCCCCCGGTTCCAAATTCTACTCATGTAAGCAGACCTCCTTAGATGTGTAGCAGTAAGAAAGAATGGCTGTTCAATCATGATGGAACACTAGATCAGTAGTGTGGAAACAACACTGCATGCAAAACATACAGAACTGTGATTACTGACAAAAAGGGAGAAGAGACATTACCATACACAGTGATGGGATGTAACAGGTTTGCACCAGTTCGCCAGAACTGGTAGTAACTTTGCCCAGTGTCCCGGAAAACCTGTAGCAGCTTTTGGGGGGAACCACCTTCGGGGCTTACCTTTTCACTGGTTCCCCCACTGCGCATGCGCACCAAGCACTTGGTGTGCATGCACGCCTACAGTGCTTGGCACATATGCACGGCCTCCTTGCTGTCCTCCCAAGCAGGGAGGAGGAAGAGAAGCTGCTAGCCTGAAGCTCCCTATAGCCTGCTCCCCAGGGTAAGTGACTCACCTTTAGATGTGGTGTGTCTGTGTGTATTTTAATGTGTATTTAATACCTTTACCTATATTGACATACTACCACAGTTCCTAATAAGGCCTTGTGGCCTGGCTTGGGGTTTTTAAGCAAAGTCTTGTAGTTACCTCATCAATAAGCTACACCTGTGCTGTTCCAATTGCTGTTCCAATTGTAGAGCCCTAAAGGAGGTACAGCTGTTTTACATTTACATTAAGGCATATTATCCTAGAGAACTGGTTAGGCAAAGACTTAGTACCTAACTTCTTTAACTGTTGAAAAGTTGAAAAGTGCCAAAATGAAGCCATCTTGTGGTGAGTTCATTCTGTAGTTCCTTCCATCTGACCTAGTGTGAGAAAGATTAGCCAGAATAAGCTTTAAGCTCTGGTTTAAAAGCTCTGTTTGATTTGTGTTTGGGGTGGGTGGGTGGGTGTATTTTAATGTATTTTTATTTATTTATTTTATTTATTTATGGGTTTGTGTTGTGGGTAGGTTAAGGTGTGTGTGTGTGTGTGCTTATTTTTATTTTTTATTTGGCCCCGCCCATAACATCATGATGTCATGATGTTGGCTCTGCCCACGTCATGATGTCATGACATTAGCTCCGCCCACACTGTGATGACATCACGGTGGGGTAGTAAAATTTTTGACATCCCACCACTGAGTCCATAAGTCAGCATTTTTCTTCTTTCATGTAGGCAAGACTCACATAGTAAATGTCAAGGAAATAAAGCAGCAGTTGTGTGGAAGAAGGAATCAAGCTCCCACAATTAAAAAAAATTACAGTACTGTACAGTACTTAAATTTTATGCATGTGAGACCAATCTTGGAATAGATTTTGTTCACACTATTTGATTCCTGTACAACACAATGTTTGGCCACTGGGTATTATCAATGTACTGTATAATAGTTTAGACAATAGTTTACAAAATGCATTTCTCAAACTACAATACCCATCCAATATGGTTAAAGAACAAATCAACCGGGCTAGACAAATACCCAGGAGTGATCTACTACAAGACAGGGCCAGAAGGGAAAGCAATCGCACACCACTGGTTGTCACCTTCAGCCCTCAACTTAAACCCCTCACATGCATAATGAGGGGTCTCCAACCCATCTTGGACAAGAGTGCTTCACTTTCCAAAGCCCTTGGTGACAGACCCCTACTCACTTATAGACAACTCCCCAATCTCAAACAACTATTGACACACAACAGACTACACAGAAGTGGAGCAGATATGGGAACTAGACCCTGCTGCAAATCCAGATGTCAACTATGCCCCCACGCCCACATTCACTCTGGAAACAGTATTACTGGACCCAATGGCACCACACACAACACTAAAGGCAGTTTTACTTGTGCTTCTGCCAACGTGATTTATGCCATCTCTTGCCAAAAAGGTCCATCCGTGCTTCATGTAGGACAAACAGGACAATCTTTACGCAAAAGAATTAATGGACACCAATCAGATATCTGGAATGGCAACACGGAGAAACCTGTCTCAAACCACTTCAATCTAACTGGACACTCTATCCAAGACATGAAAGTTGCAATTCTGAAACAGAGAAATTACAAAACTAGGATTGAAAGGGAGACAGCAGAAATCAAATACATCCATCTGTTAGATACCCATCACAGGGGGCTAAATATTAGTGAAGGGTTTCTGGGACATTATCAAATTTGATACACAGATTGCTATATGATTTTATATTACAACTTTCCTGCCAGAAACAGAAAGAAACCAGGTACAGGTGTTTGTTTTCCTCCCCTGACATGCAGGTCACAAGTTGATCAGAGAGCATAATAGGCTTTCTCAACAACCTTGAGATGGAAAGGGAGTAATTTAGAGTTTATCTGAATAATCTATTGTTGCTAATGGCTGTGTGAAGCTGCAATCTTGTGCTTGCTTGTCTGTCATCTTGCTTGACCACACCCCTTCTCCCTTTGAGCCCCTGAATTTGGTATATAAAGAACATGCCTGTAAGTTTTTATTATTATTATTATTATTATTATTATTATTATTATTATTATTATTATTATTATTATATTTCAATTTCTATACCGCCCTACTCGGTAGGACCGACTCAGGGCGGTTCACAGCATATGTAAAATTACAAGTTCATGTCAGTAAATCATAAATACATAACATCAAAATATCAATATCACTACAATAACAAGACATTCAATAAAAAATATCAAATAACAGTCCAGAAGTTTCACATCTCGATCAAATCACTCAAATTATTACAAAACAACTAAACAAAAGCAAAACAATTACTAAGTCCCACATCAGGTGAGAAGCCTCTCCACCCCCGCCACAGATGTTCTGGCGAGAGTGGCGGTGGTGCGAGTAGTCCCACCACAGATGTTTTGGCGAGAGCGGCGGTGGTGCGAGTAGTCCCGGCTCGGCGTCTCTTTTTATGGTCACCGCAGGGCAGGGCTTCGAGGCCAGGTGGAGTGGGTCCCCGGGCTGGACGCCGAGTCGGCTGTTCCGCCCCCGCTGCAGGTGTTTCTGGCGAGAGCGGTGGTGGTGCGAAGAGTCCCGGCTCGGCGTCTCTTTTTATGGTCTCTGCAGGGCAGGGCTTCGAGGCCAGGTGGAGTGGGTCCCCGGGCTGGACGCCGAGTCGGCTGTTCCGCCCCCGCCGCAGGTGTTTCTGGTGAGAGCGGTGGTGGTGCGAAGAGTCCCGGCTCGGCATCTCTTTTTATGGTCTCCGCAGGGCAGGGCTTCGAGGCCAGGTGGAGTGGGTCCCCGGGCTGGACGCCGAGTCGGCTGTTCCGCCCCCGCCGCAGGTGTTTCTGGAGAGAGCGGTGGTGGTGCGAAGAGTCCCAGCTCGGTGTCTCTTTTTATGGTCTCCGCAGGGCAGGGCTTCGAGGCCAGGTGGAGTGGGTCCCCGGGCTGGACGCCGAGTTGGCTGTTCCGCCCCCGCCGCAGGTGTTTCTGGCGAGAGCGGTGGTGGTGCGAAGAGTCCCGGCTCGGCGTCTCTTTTTATGGTCTCTGCAGGGCAGGGCTTCGAGGCCAGGTGGAGTGGGTCCCCGGGCTGGACGCCGAGTCGGCTGTTCCGCCCCCGCCGCAGGTGTTTCTGGAGAGAGCGGTGGTGGTGCGAAGAGTCCCAGCTTGGTGTCTCTTTTTATGGTCTCCGCAGGGCAGGGCTTCGAGGCCAGGTGGAGTGGGTCCCCGGGCTGGACGCCGAGTCGGCTGTTCTGCCCCCGCCGCAGGTGTTTCTGGCAAGAGCGGTGGTGGTGCGAAGAGTCCCGGCTCGGCGTCTCTTTTTATGGTCTCTGCAGGGCAGGGCTTCGAGGCCAGGTGGAGTGGGTCCCTGGGCTGGACGCCGAGTCGGCTGTTCCGCCCCCGCTGCAGGTGTTTCTGGCAAGAGCGGTGGTGGTGCGAAGAGTCCTGGCTCGGCGTCTCTTTTTATGGTCTCCGCAGGGCAGGGCTTCGAGGCCAGGTGGAGTGGGTCCCCCGGTGGAGTGGGTCACTTTTTGTCTGATGAAGTGGACTTGATCCAGGAAAGCTAACAATAAAAATATAGCAGTTAGTCTTTAAAGTGCTACAGTGTTTTTTATTTTATTTTATTTTGTTTTGTTTTCTGATATAGTTTAGACAAGTGGGACCTATAACAAAAAGATGCAAGGTAGAATGCTGTTAAGAAGGATTCAAGCCATATCCGCCTTATCCTCCCTTTCCCCCTGATGTTTCATCCCCCTTCTCCAGCAATTAGCATTCTGTGGCCATTGATATGCTCTGTCTTTTTGGAATTTTTAAAATCTGTTTTAAAAATCTTAGGAATCTCCTCTGCAATGTTTGCCTGTTTGCTTGTTTGGCATGTGTTTCAGCAAACTTTGGAAGTTCCTAGGGCTGCTGACTCCTGCTTGATATGCATGGGTGCTGTCTCTCTCTCTCTCTCCCACCCCCACCTCCCTTATATACAGGCAATTTCCTTCACATCTGAACAACATCAGGAAAAGAGGTCATGATATTAGACTGCTGGAACTACTAGATAGAAATTACTTCAACAGATGTACTAACCTTTGGCATACTTGTTTGGGCACAAAGCTGAACATGTAGGCTTCTCACAGTTGTTAAATAAGTGAGTTTCCCTTAGCCTTAACTGCTTAAGTGATTAAGGTCGGTTTAAGGACTCTCTGTAAGTTTCCATCTTTTTGAGAATAGTTGGGCAAACATCCAATAAAACTCTTCACTCTTTTTACTAGCAAAAATTGCCAAATGATGCTAGACTTTAAAAGATAGTCTCTGACCAGTGAACATTCTTTGCAGGGAACTCTATGGCATCTGGTAAGCCTAATTATGGGTAATTAATAGAGCCTTCTTGCTATCCTAGAACATTCTTGTCATTTTTAGCTTTGTTATAAAAAGGGGAGTGAACGTTAAGGCCCTATGTTTCTTGATTGTATATTTGGATAATAGCTGTGGTAAAATGCCTATCTCAAGAGGCTTAGTAGTAGGATGTTCATTTGCATATGCTCTGAACTGGAATAAAGTATTAAGCAGCGATTCATACATAATACCTTAAATGAGATGTTCTCTCCTGTAGCATGGCTTCTGTATACCTATAGCCTTACTAGTGAAATATTTTGTTTCTCTTTTTCCTAGCTCCAGGGTTGGCTAGCTCTTCAGAAATCTGTCTCTGTTTTTTCTCTTAATTCCATTAGCTTTTGAAGTACAGTACAGTATCTAAGAAAAAATGGGAAGGGGGAAATAGATGGCAGAAAAAGAAACCATACATTTCAACAGAGCATGAAAAGGGTGGTGGTGGAGAAGTGCATAATGACTGTCAACAATGTTTAAACTTGGGCTATTCTAATCCATATGTCCAGAGGTGAAATCTGAAGCCTTCCATCTTAGATATTGCAGATAGACTATTGTAGTCCCATTTTTAATGAAAAAATGAAACAAGGAATCTGCCCATACATCTGACCATGGATTTTGGAATCATGTCTAACCAGTATAGCCAATCATGAGAGATGGGGGAAGTAGTCCATCAACATCTGGAGGAGCACAAATGCCATCTTTCCCCATACATCAAGTATTTAGACTCCAGAACAATAGCTACAGTCAAGAAAATATGAAACATATCTCCCTCACAAGCAAAGTACATCTAAGATTTTATAATACAGAAATTGGATAACCCATTAACTTAATCATTTTTCCCTTGCCTTCTCTATAAGTTAATACTCATTCTACTCATTACATGAAAGGCAATTTGGCTAGTGGAAAAATACACATCTACTCATGTGGTGATTCAGTATGCCATTAAATTTACTTTTCTGGTTGAACTTGGCTATTATGAATGTAGGTACAGTAGTTTGAATGTACTGTACTCAGATAATTATATTGTTGCATGATTATATTGTTATTGTTGAGCCTTTGTTTTATTTGTAGAAGTCAGCAGAGAAAGCGTGAGAGGGCTTCTAAAATATCCAGGTATATAGACTGGATTCTTAGGAAAACACATCCTGAAGGTGCTCTTATACCTTGTGCCTCAATGGCTTTATTTTTGAGAGCAGACATAAGGAAGATGCACAGTAATTTTAACCATTCTAGTTAAATAATGAGCTTTAAAATAAATTTCTATTTCCTGAAACCCTACATAATCAAATCTGGTAGATGAGACCACTAAATGACCTCTTCCTTTTTTCCTTTTGCTAAAAGATAGGATTATCTGTGTGTCTCAGGAACACACAGGAAACTGGATTGTGTACTTTACCCACTTAACTCGGGCTTCTGTATTCAGAAAGCAAATGACATAAGTGTGAAATACAGCCATTCAATTGCATACATCTTTGCTTTTTGCTGCTACTTAGAGGAAGCATGGAATTGAGTCAACACAGATGTGGACAGAGACAGTTAGTCCAGTGAGCAGCCTTCTATAAACATCTGTGTCTGGCAGATGATTTTTCTTACGTTAAGCACTCACTTTGAGGAAGCCACCTACCTGCCCTAATCCACTCATTTCTTTGGGCATAGAGTCTGTTTTCTAGCCTTCAAATATTGACAGCCACATACATGCTCATTCCAATATGTTGGAAGAAGGCAGAGATAAAAGTTCACAGCTAGCTGGTGGCTGTGCAGGCATTTGGCTGGATCCAGGCACTGGGTTTATCCAGAATGGATGAGCTGAAGACCCTTTCTGCACAAGTTCTATATCACTTCCTCATGGTTTGTACTAGCACTGTTCACTCTGCATACCCACGTGTCTAATGTGCTTTAGTTCAGGAAGTTCTGCCATTCCTCTCCACAAAGAGAATGAAAACAGAAATATTTTCTGATAACACCCTCCATCCTCTTCTTCCACCATTTTCTCTGCCATATTCCCAGACTATTAGCTGCATTTCATTCCATATACACAAATGGAGCATAAGTAATAACTAAAATTGTTTTAAACTAAGCTAGGTTAGATTTGATCCAACAACTCTTTATTCCTAAATTAACTGATTTTTTAAAAAGACCAAAACAAGCTCAGATAAGCATTGATTCCAGTTATCCATATTTGCCAAGGTAAAGAACTTTCTGGTATTTTCCCTGCCAAGTTACTGCCCCTGCTCTGCACATTGCACAGATTTAATTATTTGATGGTGTTGTGCTTTTTTTCTTATTTTGCATTCCATTAAATATGACTATTTAATTAAACTCTTTTATTATTTATTATTTGCATTTATATTCCATCTTTCTTCCAAGTAGCGCCAGGAAAATGCACAGTCCTCCCTCCTATCACTTTATCCTCACAAATAAGGGGCCTTTCAAAAACCACATTACCTAAAATACGGTAGGCCACTTTTTGATCCCCCCTCCCCCCTGTGACTTTCCGTGACATTTGACTGACCCCCCTCCCCCTAAATCACATGGTTTCTCCGTTTTCTCTGATTTGAAGAGAAACAGCAGAAGCATGGCTGACCCGGAGCCTGAGGACGCCTGCCGTCCCACCCTCGGACTCCCACCTGGTCGGGGGTGGGGGTGGGGTTAAAAGCTATGCTGGTTTGAGTGCCAGAGGCCAGTCCCGCCTGGAGCCTGAGAACGCCTGTCGCCCCTCCCCCAGACTTCCACCTGGCCGAGGGGCTAAAATTTTGGAGTCATTGTGGTTCCAAAACTCATGACATTGTTTAATTATATTTTAGATGGGGGACAAATGCTTATTACATGGTATAAGTCCATAAGACCTTTAATTCCTAAACCTAGGAAAGATATGGAGAAAGTTGATGCATATAGACCAATTTGTTTAATAAATCAATATGCCAAAATATTTACAGCAATAATGGCAAATAGACTGAACGGTTTTATGACTAGCTATGTAAATAAAGACCAGGCAGGCTTTTTGAAAGGGAGACACGGCAGACTTAACAAGGAGGGTTGTGGACCTAATGTATATAGCAGAACAAAATAAAGAGAAGGTTGGACTTTTGTCTTTAGATATGTGGTGGAGCTGTAACGTGTTAAAGGATTTTTGGATAAATATAAAGAAATTAAAGAAACAATGGGTGTGGACCTAAAGTTGGGATCAGGTGCTGCCTTATTGACTGAGGTAGATAATTTCAATATAGATGTGAATAAAAAAGACTTGTTATCTATTATACTATCAACAGCAAGGCAATGTATTGCAAGGAATTGGAAGAATGATACCTTGGTGAAAATGGAAGATGTGGGAAATTGCATTGAACAATAAGCTTACAGTCAAACCTCGTATAACAAGCGTTTCGCTTGGCAAAAAAGCTCACATAACGAGCAAGTTTTTTGCTAAGCGGTCCGACTCGCATAACGAATTTTTCGCTATGTGAGTTGGACTTTTCCCTATGGAAAAACTCACACAACAAGCATTTCTATGGGAAAACTCGCATAGCAAAAATTTTTCGCTATGCGAGTTTTCCCCCTTGAAATGACTTGCATAGCGAAAAATTTGTTATGCGAGTCTGACTCGCATAGCAAAAAATTCGCATAGCGAGCATCCTTGCAGAACGAATTAAAATCATTATGCGAGATATGACTGTACTTGGGAATTTAATCAGAAAAAGGGTATAATGAAGGAAAATACTGGAATATGTGGAAACCATTCTTGGAGCATACATTGATGAGGGTAAAGGGGGCAGACCAGCACCAGATCAACTGAGTTTCTGGAAACAGTAAGAGTTAGAGGAAATTGCAATCTCCAGGGCATTGTAAAGCCTTTATTTGTCTTTTTTTTCTTTTTCTTTTTGTTATTGATTACTAATGTGGTACTTAATGTGAATGTTTTCATATTACTGTATTAGTACATTGAGAACAAAACATACATTTACTGAAATATATAGTTAAATATATGTGATTATACAACATAAGAGTATATATGTAGTAAATAAAACGCTAAAATGAGATTATTTTAAAAACATGGTTATGAAAAGATTTAATTTTTCTCATTATTCTTATTATATACTTAGTGTTTTTATTTTTTATATATGTATTGTATTATATTTTGTATTGTATTGAAATGTCTTGTGGTTTGATTTTTTGTTTGTTTTGTTATTTTTTAAAAATAATAATAAAAATCATTTAAAAAATAGGCGTCACGTGACTTCATGCTGAACCTCCCCCCCCCCTCCTGTGACTTTCCATGACTTTTGGTTGACCCCTCCCCCCTAAAATGATCGTGTGGCATTTGAAAGACCCCTAATCTTGGAAAGCAGGTCAGGCTGAAAGATTGTAATTGGCCAAAGGTCACCCAATGAGTTTACAGACCAAAATGCAATGTGAACTCAGGTCTCCTGAGTTGTAGCCCAGTACACTGCTAAGCACTATAACATACAAGTGACATTTGGATATGGTTCTTTAAAAATATAATTGGCATACCTACGTTTGTACTAGAGCTGCTGTTCTTCTTGGAGAAATTTTATGGGGAACCACCATGTTAGCCAGTTACAGTAATGGATAAAATCCTCTGGTTCCTGAAAAGAGCAACAAATTTTATTTGGCATATGTTGTTGTGGACTTCAGCTTATTTCTTCAGATGCATCTAAAGACCACAAAAGCTTATGCCAAAAAACCCTTGTTATTCTTCAAAGTTCCACAAGGCTGATGCATTCGATTTGGCTGTTCCTACAATCTAAAATGAAGCAGGTGCCTACAGGAAGCGGCTATTTCAGTTTGATACCCTGAATATGGTTTGTGTTCTCTCCAAAGGAGCAGTTCACCTGGCTTTTATAGTAATATCTATCAAGCTCTAGGTGAAAATTTATTATATTTTTTCTAGACTTTTAACCTCTGTTCTATTTAGCAATTTAAATTGTGGGTAGTGATTATAACATACAGTGGTACCTCAGGTTATGAACGACTCAGGTAATGAAATTTTCAGGCTACAAATGAAAAGCCATTGAAAATAATCAGTGGTGGGATTATGCAGGTTTGTACCAGTTCGCCAGAACTGGTAGCAAAAATTCTGTCTGGTCCTGCCCATCCAAGCTTTGAAATAATGTATCTTAATTCAGGTGCAACACAAGGCTTTTCCCTGGCTACAGCCACCATACCACACCCACAGAATAGGAAGTAAACAAATTTGAATCCCACCACCGAAAATAATGCCTCAGGTTACGTTCCCCCCCTCCCACCGGAATATGAAGCAATTTTCCCCAGAAAACTGGTGCATTACCAGAGCTGGATACTAGAGGCCAATGTCTGCAATGTAAAATACAGTGGTACCTCAGTTTACCAATTTTTCACGATATGAAAAATCCCAGAAAATGCATTAAAATCATTACTGTATTTTTAGTGTCTGAATTTGTTGTAGTTGGTTTTAATTGTTGGTTTTTTAAAATGTCATATAACACCTTAGTGATATTTTTTTAAAAGCTGCTGCCATTCATTTTCAGTGCCATCAACAACATCGACAGCAATTGGCAATATACTACCAGTGATCTTGAAGTGCTAGTTTTCTTATGTAGCTAAAATGACACAGTCCGCCATCAGGAAGGAGGTTTTCAGTGGACTGAAGGTAAAAAAAGGAGTACTTTTAAAAGAATATAAACATAGCAAACCACAGCAAAGTGACTCCATCCTAGTATACCATAGGGTCAGAATTTAAATTAGGTTTTTTCTTTTCTTAAAAAGATAGCCCTCTGAAATTTGAGATTCCATACAAACATTGCTGCAGTGTACATTTCTCCTAATCTAAAACAGGAAAGATGATGCACACAAGTTAAAAAACACCTCTCGTCCATTAAATGAGAGTAGAACATCCTACCTGGAGAGCTAAATTGGGGCTAAAATAAGTGTTAAGCTAAGGAGGAAGTTGAGAAATGTGTTGTCTGGACTGCACTGTGCAGGAGATTTTAAATTGCTAGGTGGCTCTAGTATTCTTATCCCATACCATGGGCTTACCAAAGCATTAGCATCTATATAACTGACCAATATTTATCTGCTTCCGAGCAATTTTTTCCTAAAGCTTGGTGGAATGGCTGCTGAATGATATTTTGAATAACGCTTACCATGCTTGTCTGCAAATATATTCTTTCATAAAGAGAAGATGCTGACTCAGAGCTTCATAAAGTTATATTTTTATACCACAACTTTCAGTATTCCCAAGCCATAGGAATATGGTACTCTTTCTGACTATTGGCAATAGGAAAAGAATTAGCCCTGAATCTCTTGAAGACATTTCCAGAGTTTCACCTAGCATCATTTCACAGTGCCTAGCTCATAAAGATATAAAGGGGCAAGGAAGATAAGAAATGATGAAAATAAATATATGTAACTAATATTAAATGTCATGATCCACATTCAATTTCAATCCTCAAAATGAGATTTAAGGGCAATGAACATGCCACGCTTCCATCATTTATTTAAACCATCTATATCCTGTCTTCCAATTCATCATAATCTGCATGTCACATGGCTATCCTCTATATTTTTTCTAGCCAAAAGCATAATGAGCACATGACAGGAGATGTAGACTATAATTCTATCCAGGAGGGAAAACATTTAATTAAATGAGCAGGGCACATTTTTCCATCAAAGCATAAAAGGATGAGAGAGTGACAAGTTTAATTAGATGCGAGAAGCAGGGTTAAGAGAATCAAAGATGAGAGCTATCCAGGAGCTGCAGTTTCTCTTACTGAACACTGTGAAGCAGAATTGTTCTAAAGGTTCATGAAGTCCACGATGCTTGACAATAAATGAACATTTGCTAACAAATAAGATAACAGTGCAGCACAGCAGTATAAACGGATAGCTTTCATATGAAAGTTGTATGTTATATGTTGTTATATTATACCACCTTCACAGAAATTATTCCAGTAGAATCCTCACCCACAGCCTCAGGCTACCTCTCAGAACAAAGGAAGAATCAGGTGCTTAGCCTTGGCCACTCACACAATAGATGCTAGGCCTGACTAGTAAACTCATTGTTGTTGTTCAGTCACACAGTCGATTCCTACCCTTTGCGACCCCATGGACCACTGTCCACCAGGCACTTCTGTCCTCCACCATCCTCCTCAACTAGCTCAGTTCTGTGCCCATTGTCTCTACAATACCATCTAGCCATCTCATTTTTGGCCCCCCTCTTTTTCTTTTGCCCTCCACCTTTCCAAGCATCAAGGCTTTCTCAAGTGAATCCTCTCCTCTCATTTGATGTCCAAAGTACTTCAGCTTCTTCTTTACTATTTGACCTTCTAAGGAGCACTCATTGGCAAATGTGAAATGTCACAATGGTTCTCTTGCAACTATCTACTAAACATTTGCAATTCGACAGGGAGAAGCTTCAGAACTAATCTGAATAACTGGTATTACCAGTTGTAAAAAAAACCACACTGATCTGTTGTGCTAAACATTCTGTACCTTTGTAACTGATGTGTATAAATTGATGCCATGAAGCCTCACTCCTATGTCTGACAAAGTGGACTTGATCCATGAAAGTGTTACCTAATATTTTGAAATTCACCCTTTATTTTAAGTTATTTTCTTTTATTTTTAAATAAAGTTCTTTGAACCTTTCAGTTCTCCTGAACTAATCAATCAGGTACCCGTTTGTACTAAACATTACATGTTCCATGCTCCCCAGAGCATAGACCTTTGCCCCTAAGCAGTGACAGATGATCACCTAACACCCATTTGCTGTTATCCGGTGTTTTACTGTACAGTCAAACCTCGCATAAAGAGCGCTTCGCTTAAAGAGCAGAATTTTCTCTGAATGTTTGCTTCGCTTAACAAATAAAACCAATCAAAAACTCACTTAACAAATAAATCGGGGTTCGCAATCCCCCCCCAGAAGTCACGATTGGTAACTTACAATGGTGTTTCGCTTAAAGAGCAAAGTCGCTTAAAGAGCAATTCTGTGGAACACAATATGCTCTTTAAGCGAGGTACAACTGTATTGGATTTTATGTCTTCTCATTCCAAGGAACAGTTAAATGGAAAATTATACCTAAAGGACAGCTCTGTTATTAAATCAATGCAGATATGTGGATGAAAAACACCCTTTGCCCTCAGGAAATTCTTATCAAGAGATTCAAACTAGCTTTCCAGCTAGGTCCATCAGCCAGATGTGGAAGTCAACACCTATTGTTGTGGAAATAAAACTGGCAGAGAGGAAATGCCAGTTTACATATCAATATAGTCAAACCTCACTTAGCGAGCGACTTGCTTAGCAAAAAACTCACATAATGAGCAGGTTTTTCAAAAAGTGATCTGAGTCGCATAACAAAAAAATTTGCTATGTGAGTCAGACTTTTCGCTGTGCGAGTTTTTCCATAGAAATTTTCATTATGTGAGTTTTTCCATAGAAATTTTTGCTATGCGGAAAAAACTTGCATAGCAAACAGCCTCACAGAACGAATTAAATTCAGTATGCGAGGTTTGACTGCATGTAAAGAAGTCAAGAGGCCAGTTTTCATGGGAGAACTGGCCCCCCATCTATGATTTACCAACAACCTAATTGACCATGGACTTTGCGCTCATTTTTGCAGTCTCTAATATATTTTGCCTTTCATTGTGAAGGCTGAGATACATAATTAAAAGAGTGTTTTGTTACTGTATTGTTTTGTACTCGAAGAAGTACTTATTGCTTTTGTGTTACTGATCTGCTATACTTATCTTTTGATCCGTGTACTCATCCTCTTTGAATGGCCATGAGCTTCCCTTTTGTTTTCCTAATCTGTAACATTCATCTGTAATAATCTGCAGTAGTTAGTTTGCTTGGTCTTGCTGCCACATGAATCATTATAAAAACAACTCTGAAGTCAATACTTCACCTGATTCCTGGCTTTTTCCCATCTGCCTAGTTGTAGGTCCAAATACAGGTCCTTTGCCTTTTTGAATGGCACCTTTTTTTGGGGGGGATGTCTGTATTGCTATTTTAATGTATTTTTATTTATTTATTTTATTTACGGGTTTGTGTTGTAGGTGGGTGTATGGGTTGAGGGGTGTGTGGGTGTGTGCTTATTTATTATTATTATTATTATTATTATTATTATTATTATTATTATTATTATTATTATTATTTAGACTTGTATGCCGCTCTACTCAGTAAAAACTGACTCAGAGCAGCTCACAGCATTCACAAATAACAATATTACAATGCAAACCAAAACACACTAGCATATAATATAACAAAACAATTAAATACAGTAAATACTATACAGATCAATACACATACAATATTATAGTATAATCAAAATACAATAAATAAATATTATCACAGCACAATCCTCAGTATACAGTAAACAATTAAACAGTGTACAATACACAATACAGGAAAGAGCAAACAACAAGTAAACCCTATCAATTCCAAATACGGCTGTAAAGAAGTCCTACAGCCCAGGCAACATCTACGGCTTTTCATTATTATTATTATTATTATTATTATTATTATTATTATTATTATTATTATTATTATTATTATTATTATTATTATTATTATGTTCCGCCCATGACATCATGATGTCAGCTCCACCCACTCTGTGATGATATCACGGTGGGGTAGTAAATTTTTTGACATCCCACCACTGGCTATTGCTTGTTTTCTTATTTTCTTCTAAGTAAACTTGTCTAATTTGTATCAAACAATTTCTCTGTGGCTCATTTTCAAAGCTTCTGCCCATGAAATGTTTCTTTAAATATTAAAACAAAATAATTTCCCAATCCTTGGCTTGGATGCTTGTAGCTCTGCGGCATGGAGACTGAAATTTAGGTAACAAAAGCCAACATTAAATTACAGAAGTTAGTCTTTAAAGTGCCACAACGTTTTTCTTTTCTTTACTCTCTGATATTCCATATGAAAGTTACAGATCCTACCTCTAAGAACCAAATGATCTCCTAAGGGGAAAAAAGATAGCTAACATAAGGGCCTTGAGAGTGTCACTTAAACTCTCAAAAAGATGAACACCTTTTAAGTAAATAAATCAGCTAGAGAGGTTTTGAAATGGAAAAAGAGAATTTTATCTAAGTTTTTCAATCATAGCATAACATAACACAATAATACATGATCATGGTATATCATAATGCATGCATGCATGGTCTCGGATCCATATTTAGATCCAGGACCCCCATTAATGATTCAGCCAGCCTTTTATACTCTTCACGAAGCTTCACACATATGTCTTTAGTCCAGATGGTGCAGGTGAGGTAGGCGTACCAAGCCCTATCTTGATGTCATATTCTAAATTACATATACGTACAATGATGTTCATTTACCCTGTCCTCTTTATTTGTCACATATATTCTGACATGTTCAGTGGTAAACATGTCTGCTTACTTCAGATAAGACCCTTTTGGGTGTGTTCCTAAATAAACTACCAGAAAACAACTCTTAACTAGAGAAGGTTTCATAATTCCAAGATGGCTCTGCTCATGCTACAGTCTGATTCTAATTGGATACATTGCTTTGTAAAGGGAATATGGTTAAATAATTAATTTGAGCTAATTTTGTACTCACAAGAGACAGAATTCTATTAGCAAATTTTACTGCATTTCTCCAGTTCTAATTTCACAGCTATTCAAAAAAAATTTTTTTTCTGGCATGAGCTTTTGCAATTGTTTTATAGACCATGTCTGTAAGTTTCACTCTTTGTCTGAAGTGGACCTGATCCATGAACGCTAACAATAAAAATAAAGCAGTTAGTCTTTAAAGTGCTACAGTGCTTTTTTTATTTTTATTTTATTTTGTTTAGTTTGTTTAGTTTTCTGATATGCCGGAACCACAGACTAACACGGCTACTATTCCAAAAAATGTTATAACATTGTAGACTAAATGACTTGCTAGCATAAAACCTCTTTTTAAACCAACTTAAAGATAGGGAAATATATTTCCAAAGAGCTTGGTTATCTTTTATTTACTAGCATATTTGGAGTACAGACTGAAAAGTTTTTAAAGACTAATAAATTTATTAACAATTTATAAAATATTTGTTTTTTCTTTAGTTTTTCTATACTGTACTTTGTGTGCATACTTGCCCTCTTATATCCATCTTATACAGTAACATGTCCTCCACCCTATATTTGATGTAGGTTGTAAATTATGGATTAATCTAATTTACTGAATTAGAACAGCTGTGTAAAAGGTACAGTATTAAATCTATCAACCACTCCCCCGCAAAACCACGCTCAACACCCAGGAATATTTGTTCTGAATACTGATAGAGCAGCTACAACTATTATTACTACCATGATTTATAAAGTACATTAAATTGTTCAAGAGCTGTTGAGAGATTCAAGGACAAGGCATTCTCCACATTTAGGCTGACAATCTTACTCAATATTACCAAGCACACTATCTTGGTACCAAATTCTAATAGCATTGTCAAATGTGTCTACTTGATATTAGCATGAGTTATTGGTATAATGAAGAACTAAAGCCTCAAATTCTGTCGGGATTCTGAAATCCTTTTGTGCACCTTTAAACTTAATATGCCTCTTACTTCCCTAGAAATATTATTTCTCTTCATGATCATATTTTTCATTCTACCAAAAGATGTAATTGCTAACCTAATGAACATGAATGGCTAATTCATAAACATTAAAGAAATTAATTTATTATTCATTCAGTGCTATCAGTTTTACTATCTACTTCTGCCCCAGACATCTAAAATCTTACTTGAGAAAATTCCCAGGTATTTTTAAAGATTCCCTAGTATTATACATTTGGATTTTTGTCCACTGGCAGCTTCTTACTTTAGCTTCATCAGAGTTAGAGTTAAGCCAATTACGTCTGCTCCATCAACTTAGACATGACCAACTACAATTTGGTTGTTCTTTCCCCCCAAACTGTTTCCTACAATTGTTGTTTATCTATTCCAGGGGTGCCCAAACTTTTCCTGCCAGGGGTCTGACCATTCCCCCTCAGACAGCTGAGTGAGCTGGTCACATGGTTCCTCCTGGTAGTGGCAGCGGATGAATTCACTGTGCATTTTCAGGCATTTTTGCTGCCTCTACACCTTCCCATGGCTGTGGGAGCAAGGGTGGCACATTTTTGCCGCATTTTTGAATTTTTCACTGTGTCCTCTCAGTGTTTCAGTGCGATTTCCACACTTCCAGCGGTGGCAGGGCACTTCTGGCGATAGCAGCAATCCGGCCCATGGGCTGTAGTTTGGGCATGCTAGTCATTTTATAAAAGTAGAGAAAAATCTGGTGGTGTTTTTCTTCTTCTGCCTTCTTTTCTGCACTCAAGCAAGCAGCAAATGACTCAAATGGGTCTTCTGTGGTAAAGCTTTCTCAAAATTAGGTACCACAACTCTGAGAAGGCACTGTCCCTGTAGGTCCACTGATTGCCATACATATGCTAATGCAGGGAGACAAAAAGAATCCAGTATCCTTACATTTTTAGCTATCCCATTTTCTTCCGTTTTCCTATTCTTTCAAAGAAAGTCATGTTAAAATCACAGCATGTTAAAAAAGTTTTACTGGTCTAAAATCCAGACTTGGTTTCTCATATTTGTAGAACCAGTATAAATGCTAATCAGTTGCAATTACAATTTACACATCTACAACTAAATAAAGCATTTATACTATTAAGAATCATAACTAAATGCCTAAACTTGAGAAACAGGATCTTGTGACAGAATGCTTCAAGTCTGAACTACAGTACAGTACCTGTATTTACACCAAGACCACATACAGCATTACAAAATTCTACTACACTGTGATTCTAGGACTGCTTTCAGAAATTTACAAAAGCTACATTAATCAGTGTCAAGGGCTCAGAAGCAAGGACCTAATATAGACTGATGTGAGAACTTCACAGCTTGCACTATTTTAAAAGTATGGGTTTCCAAGACAGTTTCTCACAGATATTTCCCACTTTAGCCTCTTAAGTATTATAATGTTCAATATATTTGCCTTTTGCTATATACTTTTTATTTCCTTTTGAAGGCAATTATGAAATTGCAGACATAAGGACACTAAGCAAGAATATTTATTTTAAGTCTGGAAGCTTCTCTGTTTTATAGGGAAAGGGTGCATGCTGTACAGTGGACAATTCTTAATAAACTAACAGAACAATAATGACCAGAACTAGTATTGTATTTAAAAGGTGCTCAATGACAAGAGTCACATTTCCCCCTCTGGGTTGCTGTTTTATATAGGAAATCATCATTAAAGTCGTTTGCTTGATAGATCATAAATGTATCTTTCATACTGTAGACCTTAATATGATTTTCACAGGCAGACATTTTAAAAGCAAATGTTTATTTAAAAAGAATACTGAATGTGATGGGGAGGAATTAAGTCTAATTTTGATAGAAAGCTTATAATTCTTTAAATTTCCCCTGCTTTGTTTACTGTATCTTTATATCTTTTAAACTGCCTCGCAAACAGATTTGCTCCGTCAAACTCACCTTTGTCACATGGAGTGAAGTATGCTTTCTGAGTGTAGATTAACATTGGGTTTAATCTTCCTTAACTCTTGCCCATGTCCTTTCAAACTATGCCTATTCTACGAAAAAGTCCAAAGTCCTTTCCTGCCCTGTTCTTACTCATGTGTCCCTGAATTTCTCCTAAGGTCCAGGCATTTCCAGCTACTCTTTCAATTTCCAGCTATCCTTAACATAAACATTTTAGCCCAAGAAGGGGAATCTGTATCATGAATCACACCTCTGCCATAAAAGGAAGAGAACCAGTGATTGGGTTGTTCTTTTGTCAATTATGATGGAGTGTCTCTCCCTTCTTCTATAGACTAGCACCGGCTCGCGCGCTTATCTTGAGGAGAGGAAAGAAAGGGTGCCTGGTTTCTGTCCAGCCCTCTTGGCCCTTCTTGGCGGCTTATTTTAAGACCTCTCGAGATATTAAATCCTCGCCCGCTTCTCCTGTGTCTACTTTGCCCCTTTTACGGAGCCTAAGAAGCGCGCTGGGTGGTGTTTACTCTCCCGCCGTGGCACCCAAGTGACGCCCGGTGTCCCCTTCGCATTGCTCAAAAGCACGTGAGCCACCGCATTTCCCACATCGCACACGTCCGCTCTACACACTGCAGTTACAACAGCAGCAACTCCCTTCCCCTCCCCCACCCCACCCGCCAGACTTTTGACATTTATTTGCGCCCTCGCAAGACACAACCTCGCTGGGAAAAAATCGGTATCCTAAGGCGAACCCGATATTGGAAGAAGCAGCATCGCCCCCATGACACACACCCCATTTTAAAGGCTAGTGAGGTGCAACGGGAGGAGGCATCTCCCTCCCCCCAAGCCCCTTCGCTTTGCCTAACCAACCACCCCCCCACCGCATCAGTTCGTTTGTATATCGCTGCGTACCATTAAAAAACCGAGTAAAGCGACGGCATACAATCAATGGCTGGGGAGCGGGGGGACGGGGCTTGAGGAAAGACCGGGAGTGTTGCTCAGCCTTGACCAGGGAAATCAAGACAGAGAAGCCAAGATGGGGAACTGCTTCTTTTTGCCTTTCACCCATCTTGCTGTCTCTTGATATCCCTGGTTAAGGCTCAGCCACACACCCGGTTGTTCCTCAAGTGTCGAGTCCCCCCCGCCCCAAAATCGTATGCCGTCGCTTTACCATTTTTTTTTTTTAAATGATACAAAGAGCCTCCTCGAAGAAGCTTGTGACATTTTTGAACCACAATCGGGCGACCTTGTGTTGCCGGCTCATCTTTTCAGGCGAAATGAACTGCGTAATGAATTCATTTTTGGCGCTTTACTGCCTGACCTAGGCATGGAATAATTATAATAATGGTTCTGGATGGCGCCTACTAAGTGCCTCATGGATGCTCACTGGATGGTGCCAAAGAAAACCCAGGGCTGCCACTTTATGTCCTTCAAAAACTTATTAAAAAGCGCTTTTTTTTTTTGATAATTTTTTTTGGGGCATTTTAGTTCCCTTTACATGTCTCTGTACCTCTCACGATATATCAGGGTGAATAATTGTTGAGATTTTTAATAACAATATTTTTGACAGCCATTTGCTTCTATACATCACGTTATAATTTCCTAACAAGGCTCCTTGCCTCAGCCTTGGCCCGGGAACTTTCCATATACAGAAAGCGCAAAACAGACGCTCTTGTCAAAGGCTGCGGCGGGTCGCTCTACTGCGCCAGCCTCAAGACTACCCAGGCAGCCTCGCCCGCCCGCCCGCCCGCCCGCCTAAGGGAGCCTCTCCCTGACCCGCCTTCCGACGGTCTGACTCCTCAGCAAGGGGGCGCAGCGCTCCCAAAGCAGACTGTGCATGTCCGAGAGTGACGCATTGCAGGTACGAAGCCACCAATCAGTGGAGTCCGTTGGTAGTCCACTCACACACACGTTTTCCCCCACCATCCTCGGTCTTCTTCCGCCCGGCGAATTAGTTCTTTCTTTTAAGAAGGTTAAAACAACAACAACTTCACCGCTTATGTATGGCAAAGCGGTTGTAAAAAAGCAGAGGATTTTCTTTGCCTGACTCTGTCTTCACACTCTTTCGTGCCGCGTATTTGGGGAGGGGGGAGGAAATATGTGAATGAATTGAGGTAAAGGACCAGAGCAATTCCCCCCCCCTCCCTCTCAACCGCCAGGAACGGTTGGTACGTTAAAACCTAAGCGTGGGGAGCCGGATCTTCTTCTGCCGCGCGCTCCTTTTTCCTCTATTACGGGCGGATGGGGAAAGGGGGAGGGAATTTAAAAAAAAAAAGAGGGGTTGGAACGCGGACGGATTCGAGAGGGCGGTGAGGTGGTTTATGAGGCGCTGCCGGCGAAGGAGTTGTGTTCAGTGTGAGGAGGGCTACCGATCGGATAAGGTGGTAGGGGCAGAAGGAAGGCCGACTGACCTCCACGGTGCGCCATTCCCGCCTTCTGGCGCTTAACGGAGGCTGCACTTGTCTCGCGCGTGTGAGCTGCAGTCGCCGCCGCCGCCAGGCCAGGCCCGGCACGAGCCAACATGGTTAGCGGAAAATATATATAAAGGGGGAATGGGGGTCGGGAGGTTGGTCGGGCTAGGTTGCGATGGGCCGGGTGGTGGTGGTGCATTAAATTGAATGGCTTCTTCTTCATTTATTGCCAGTAAGCTTCCGTGTGGGGGGGGGAGGGAAAGCAGGAGAGAGCTGGACTAACCTAACCACCCTGAGGACTAACGGTCTTGGGTGCCGAAGTCCACAGGGAAGGGCGATGGTCCCTAAGTGGATTAAATCCCAGTTGAATCCATCTTGATGGAGGGCAGCAGCTTCATCAAGACTGGCCTGGGGCTGAGGAGGACTTTGCACGTCGAAAGGACTTAGGACCAGAAAGTGACTGGCGGAACTGGATCCGTGGTATGGGTGTGATGCTGCGATGCGGAAGGCAGATGACGGGCCACTGCATTATATTCTCAGGACAGTCTTCATGGATGATTGCCTATATCCGGCTTCGGATAAGGCAGAAGAGAGAGGAGAGGAAAAAGCGCGCAGTGTCAGCCCGCTGGCCGGTTTGGGTGGGCCCGAGAGGGTCCTGTGGGGACAAAGGCGCATCCGGCGTTGACATCTCTCCCCCCCCCCCTTTTCCCCGCTTGGATCTCAGTCCCTGTGGTCAAATTCGAAATTCAAACTGACGCCAACGGTTGTCCAGGGAAGGCGCCATGCTGTTCGTTTCGCGCGTGGGGGGTGGTGTAAGTTCTCTGAGTGGAGGCGGGAAGAGTTTTACCATCGTCAGGATCCTTTTGGGGAAGGATTGAGAGCGTTGGCATAAGTGGCAGGAGGATGTTGGGGGTGGGGTGGGATAGCGTTGCTATAGCGACTGGCATGTCGCCGCCCTCGCCGCCTCTTACATCCATTCGGGTGTGGAAGGCTGACGGGGGTTGCCAAGGCGAGCTTCTCAAACTCCCCCCCGCCCCGCCCGTGGGTTTTAAGGGCAATAATTTGTTACTTGCCGAGCCCTATGAGTTTCTTTTTGAAGGGAATTGGAGAGGAGGGTTGCAAAGCTTTGTTAAAATTAAGCCTGCGAGGACGAAGTCTATTTTTTTAAGCTAGTTGAAACGGCTTGCAGAGATCTCCGTACAGTATTTTAAAACAGTCCGCGGAGTTGCCGGTTTTATTGATTAGTTTTGTTAAAAAGTTGAGGGGGGGGGGAATCAGGCGACGGTTTCGCATGATTTCCGCATGAGGATAGGCGAACAGATTAATCCAGCGAGCGGAGCTTCATTTCAGCGTTCATGTTAAGGCGTGGGGGTGTTAAGTGTGCAATCGTTCTACTATTTGTATAGGGATTGAGTAGGAGTGTGTTTTCACTCCCAAAGTTTCGTGGTTGATAATTTAGAAGAGACACTGCAGATATAGCGTTTTCGCGGAGCATTATGGACAGGACATATTCAAGAGGTAGGATGTTCTACCACGTTGTCATAATGGTCTGGACTGAAGGCATGTCTTTGAAAGGAGGTGTCTGGCATCTGAAGAATCTTGTGAACTATGTGATGGCATAATGCAGTTATTACAGTTTTCCTCCTAGAATTGAACACTTGTAATGAGGGGTTGCCTTTTTAAATGTTTTTATTTTTGGTTGTGGATTAGACTGGCTTTATGAGCGAAGAAAACCCTTACCTTTTTACTGTTTGTGTCCTATTGGGGACAGGTCTTCATTAGGCATGAACCCTATGATCCTTACCTTAAAGAAATGGTATGCTTGATTCGAGATTTTCAAGATGACCTTGATATTAATACTGTAGTTTGAATTGTATTGTAAAACTGATGTGGTATTTTAATATATGATAAGGAGGCAAATCTACATTGTTGGCACAGTCATCATCTCATCTACTTTGAATGAAATTTCTCTTTCTAGTGAGAATTGTATAATTTAGTTTTACTCAAGTGAGTTTGAGTAACTGATATTAAAGTTGTGTGCAAATGTATCAGCTACTGTACACTATGTTTTCAATAGCTCTAAAAGTAGTTGACATCACTGTGATATATCAACATAGCAAGATTTTAATTCTAAGAGTGATCTGCAGTTCTTACCAGTGGGATATACATACCAGTAGCTTTTTATTTTCTACATTTTCCCTTACTTCACAGAAAGTTACTAAAAGATTGGTTACTAAATACTTCTTAACTGATTACAATGACATACTTAAACACATTGTGTACAAGATGTGTACTGTGTTATACATAGTAAATATTTCTGTTGCTTTATGTATACTTTGGATGTACAGTACAGTACATATAAAGATGTCAAGCTGCTGTAACAGAAAAGTAATGAGGCAGTCTTTAACATGTGGAGAGTGAATGTGACCTGCCAATTCTATAAGCACCTTGTGAACATCCAGTATTCATGCTTTTACATATATCTTTTGAAGATAAGAATCTTTACAGCATTTGTAAATTCAAATACATTAGCGGGTGACTTTAATTTTTCAGAATGTCTTCCAGGCTAGGTTTGGTTCTTCACATATACAGTACCTACAGTACAGATACAGTAACTGTATTTTGAGCTGGAAAGCTGCCAAACATCAGATCATATGGTCTTCTACCATTTGTATTGTGAGTCTTAGGAAAATAAATTTGACATAATCTATGTAAGACTTTGTTTTCTGGGCAGTGGAGATAGTTTTAGAGCCTGCTGATCATACTTGTGATGTCCATTTAGTACAGTTCTTAAATTAGTTAAGTAAGTAGCTAAAGAGGAAACACAGGATGTCTGAAGTTCTTGATATTGGTTGTACAGTCCTTTATTAGCGCTTCAGAGGCATTCTGGAAGCAAATTTATTTATTCTTGCACCGACTTTCTTCATCAGTTTACTTTGTTCTGGCCCAAAAGGAAGTTCCCTTAGAGCACTTTTCTTTTGACCTACTTAGAACCACCATAGTAGTTCTTTGAGTTCTTTTCACATATCCAGCTAATCCTTAACATTTTAGATTAGGGTGGAGAGTGAGTTGACGTGATAGCTAGAAGACAGTGGAGTTTCATCAAATTATTCTTGGCCTTTGTTTGCCAAGATATAGGAAGACCCCATAATAGTCTGGATGTGCATGTGCAGATCACAGTGAACCTGAACCTGCCATGAAGTGGTAGACCTCAGGTAGTAAAGGGTAGGATACATCACAATATTTACAAATGGGAAAGACCTATTTAAGACCCTTAAAAAGTAATTCAAATAGTCTGTTCACATCATGACTGTTAAACTTGATTCTTATTTCTTTTGCCTAACAGTTGTATGTAGGTCATTTTCAGCCAATACAGTACAGTACTTGTATTTTAGTGCATCACATCTAGATCTGTGAAACTTGTTGAATTTTACTGTGACCAAAGGCCCACTTGCAGGAGCTCAACATATACTTCCTACATTTGATCATGTCCTTTTTTAAAATTTCCACAAATTACCAGTATGCCTCACAGTTGTGCCATTCACTTTTCCTTTGGTTTGAGTTACTTTTATATTTTAAGACATGCTTGCTTCTGTTGCCATAAAATATTCCTGGACTGTACAACCAGATGGTTTGGTTTATATATTTAGGTATTAAACCTACAAGTTCCAAACTAACATCTGCAAATAATTGTTGCCAGACTAGTTTGAAAAGTTCCTTCAGGAAGTGAATGCTTTATAAAATGGAAACTTGCCTTCATATTAGTGTTTTAAAATTGATTGCTTTTTTGACAATTTAAATACATTTGCCTTGCTTCCAGTGATAATTTCATAAAGGTTAGCATTAAAACATCAGCAGCTTTTTGTTAATATTTAGAAGACATATCTTGAGTACATCCTATTGGATGTAACAAGGTGTATCTTCTTGCATAGCACATCTTGATGATTTGTGAATGCCAAATGTTGAGTTGTGAAGGTGACGAGAGACTTAAATACTAAAATTCTCCCACCTCATTCATATACTGTATACAGTTCACATCAACTTAAAATATTAGGAAAAGAGATGAAAACGGGGCATTCCTTTCCATGCCATGTGGCATATATTTCAGAGAAATAAAAAAAATTCTGCTTCTTAGAACCTCAATATGTTTATTATTATTATTATTATTATTATTATTATTATTATTATTATTATTATTATTATTATTATTATTATTATTATTATTATTATTATATTTGTATTTATATGCCGCTCTCCTTGCTGAAGCAACTCGTAATTAGGATCCTGCAACTGAAGAATAATCAAATAAATCAAATTAATTAATTAATTTACAGGAGACATAAAACAGCAAGGCCTCAGTTGATTCAGCTTCTTAAGAGGTATGAATAGACTGCTTGTTCACAGGTTTCTTCACAGTGTTTCAGGGCCAGCTACTTTTTAATGCATGAAGTGAAACAGTGTATGCTAGGATGTTTAGTTTTTTCTAGGCACATAATGCCATCTGTCTTCAGCCTTTCATTTCATTTAGCAAATGTGCAGCCAAAGCATGCAGTTTTTAGCCTTTAGGCATAAGTAAAATAGGTGGGGCAAGATGAGTCCTAAGTCCATTCTTACACCTTTATCCTCTTTTTGCTTCTTCCTGTTACTTCCCTTGAGCCTGCAGGTTAGATGAAGATCATGCTTAAGTATTAGGGTAGAAGAGGGTAAGAGAGCTATTGAGATGTAGTGTAGATGGTGTTAGCTCTTGCTTTTTTGTTAAGTGCAGGATTGCATAACTGTTGACATGTAGGCTGAACTGGTGTTCCCAAAGTTCCTAAGCCTGCTTTGTTTTGAAATTACAGTACAGGAAAAGTGGCTTGTGAGTCAAAATAGAAACTTTGTTTTATAAAAATATATATCTAAAAATGCTCTTGATATTAGATAATAGAGTTCCAAGAGAAATAGTATAACCTGCATGTTATATGCCAGGGGTCCTCAAATTTTTAAAGCTGGGGGCCAGGTCACGCTCCCTCAGACTGTTGAAAGGCCAGAATAGTGGTCCTCCCCACCACTGAAGAAGGCGACAGTGGCCACCCCAAGCCCACCACATCCCAAAAAGCCACCCCTTCCCCTGCTTATTAGACTGTAGGAGCTGCGTGAAAAATGAGCTCTCAGTGGGTGGTTGGAAATGCTTCTACTGCCACCACCTCAATCCTTGTCTCCTCTGCTGTGAACTTTGACATCCAAGACCATTAGTGCTCAGGATTGTCAAGTTAGTTAACTGCCACCTGACACTCAGCATTGAGTCGCTGGCAGTATGGTCTACTCTATTACCATAGCAGGATAGCCTGATCAGACTCTCATATCTTGGTTGGACTGAATCATCTTTTGAGATTTAAACACCTTTTCTGAGTGTCAAAGCTGTTTTTCTGATTCTGGGAATTTTATCAAGCTGAATGATAAAATATGAAATTAACTAACAAGGTGCCTTCCTGCTGGATTACTAATTTATTGTAACATGACTTGAGTGAGGAGGGGATTAAAATAATATAGAAAAACAATTGAAACTCAAGGGGTTAATGTCTGGATTGGATAGTGTTTTTAATAGTTTTTGAAAATTGTTAGCTTAGTATATTTCAGAAAAATAACTTCATGACATTGGTGTCTTGCTTGTGTAAATAGTTGCTATGAAGTAATCAGATTTCTTTTTTTTAATATAAAATTTTATTAAATTTTCAAATAAAAATACAGATAAAACACTCCAAAAAATAACAGAATAATTATACAGAAAGTAAAACAAAACAATAAACACAATACATAAAAAAATATAGTAAAAGCAAAAATGACCATGATAAAGGACAAAGATGGCAAGGAGTTAGCAGATGCAGAAGAGATTAAGAAAAGATGGAAAGAGTACACAGAGGAACTCTACAAAAAGGACCTCAACATCCCTGATAATCACAATGATGAGAACATTGAACATGAGCCAGACATTCTAGAGAGTGAAGTCAGAAAGGCCCTAAAAAACCCTGCAAACAACAAAGCCAGTGGAGTTGATGGTATCCAAGTTGAACTTTTCAAAGCCCTACAAGATGATGGAATCAAATTATTGCATTCTATATGCCAGCAGATTTGGAAAACACAACAATGGCCACAGGATTGGAAAAGATCTGTATACATTCCACTCCCCAAAAAGGGTAATGCCAAAGAATGTTCTAATTATCGAACAATTGCGCTCATCCCTCACGCTAGCAAGGTGATGCTCAAGATAATACAGGATAGACTGCAACAGTATGTGGAGAGAGAATTACCAGAAGTGCAGGCGGGTTTCAGAAGAGGCAGGGGAACTAGAGACCACATCACCAACATAAGATGGATCATGGAAAAAACAAAGGAATATCAGAAACAAGTCTACTTCTGTTTCATTGATTACACTAAGGCTTTTGACTGTGTCGACCACAACAAAATGTGGCAAGTAATTAAAGAGATGGGAATACCGGAACACCTTATAGGCCTCGTGAGAAATCTGTACATGAATCAAGAGGCAACAGTTAGGAGAGAAAATGGAATGACGGAGTGGTTTGGAATAGGAAAAGGAGTAAGACAAGGCTACATTTTGTCACCCTGCTTATTCAACTTATACACAGAACACATAATGCGCAATGCAGGAATGGAGGAATCACAATTTGGGATCAAAATTGCTGGGAGAAACATCAACAACTTGAGATATGCAGATGATACCACCCTAATGGCAGAAAGTGAGGACGACCTAAAGAAGCTCCTGATTAGGTTGAAAGAAGAAAGTGAAAAAGTTGGCTTGAGACTCAATATCAAGAAAACCAAGATAATGGAAACAGGCCCTATCAGTCCATGGAAAATAGATGGGGAAGAAGTAGAAGCAGGGACAGATTTTACTTTCCTAGGATCAAAGCTCACTGCAGATGGTGATTGCAGCCATGAAATAAAAAGGCGACTGATTTTTGGGAGGCAAGCGATGAGAAACCTGGGGAACATAGTGAAAAGTAGAGACATTAAATTGCAAACAAAGATTCGCATAGTCAAAGCAATGGTATTCCCTGTGGCAATGTATGGTTGTGAGAGCTGGACCATTAGGAAAGCTGAGCGCAGAAAAATAGATGCCTTTGAGATGTGGTGTTGGAGGAGAGTTTTGAGAGTCTCCTGGACAGTGAGGAGAACAAATAGGTCAATCTTAGAAGAAATCAACCCTGACTGCTCCTTAGAAGGTCAAATAATAAAGATGAAGCTAAAGTACTTTGGACATCAAATGAGAAGAGAGGATTCACTTGAGAAAGCCTTGATGCTTGGAAGGGTCGAGGGCAAAAGAAGAAGGGGACGGCCCAAGATGAGATGGCTAGATGGTATTGTGGAGATAATGGGCACAGAGCTGAGCGAGTTGAGGGCGATGGTGGAGGACAGAAGTGCCTGGCAGACAGTGGTTCATGGGGTTGCAGAGGGTTGGAATCGACTGTGCGACTGAACAACAACAAAAATATCCACATTTATCCTCTATTACCTTCTAATTACACTATTCCTCAACAAACACTATTAACCACTTTTACAAATTCATCAATATTCAGTGTAATATCTAATGTTCAGTATAATTTCTAACTTAAAATACACACCACAGTGATATATACAATGCCCCGGGGGTTGCGGTATATCACAGCCATCTTTCATTGTTTCCAAAAATTCATTTGATCTAGTGCTGGCTTTATTCCTCCAATCCTACTCAATGTAGTTTCACAAATAATCGCCAAATTTTCCAAAATCTATTTTCTTGAACTATGCCTTTTTAAATATTTAATTCCCAGGTTAGCTTATCATTTAAAGCAGGTTCCCACATTTGTTTATACCAATCTTCAATTTTTAAAACAACATCAGTTTTCCAGTTCCTCACAATACATTGTCTGCCTGATGTTAACATTATAGATATTAACTCTTTTTTTATCTTCATCCACTTTTATATTGTCAACATCAGTCTGTAACACTGTACTTGACCCCAGGTCTAGTCGCATCCCCATAATTCTCTAAATTTCCTCAATTTCCCCCCAAAAAGCTTTTACCACATTGCAATTCCAGTACATATGTTCGATATGTTCCCATTATTTGCTTATATCTCCAACACAGATTGCTTATATTTTTGTAATTAGATTTCTGATTTTATCTGGCTTTTGCTTACTTGGTTCTTTCTCAGTAGGATGCAGAAGCAGAAAGGGTCTGGAGGTCAGCAAAATAACTGGTTTATGTATTACAGAACATGTTGTTTTAAATTTTGAGAGAACTTGCAAGGTTTATTTATTGGTGGCACGGTGGTTAAACTGCCATTCTGCATCCAGAATGTTGCGAGTTCAATCCTGACCAGGACTCAAGGTTGACTCAGCCCGCCATCCTTCCAAAGTCGATAAAATGAGCACCCAGAATGTTGGGGGCAAAATGCTAATTAGCTTTTGAACCGCCCAGAGAATGCACTAGGCATTATGGGGCGGTATATAAATGTAATTACTATTGTGCTTAGACTGTCCAAAAAACAGAATTTTCTGGATGGTGTATTCTACATTAAACATAAAATACAATTAGGAAATAATACAACCAATAAAAGAAAACAATGTAGCACATGAACCCGGATTAGTGTTCTACTTCTTAGTATCAGGGAACTCATTCCACCTTGAATTGCTCATTGAAGAATTTAGATAATGCTTGTTGCATGTTGCCAGTGAACCCTTTGTTGGACTTAATCATTCATTGCTTTCTGCAAACCTTAGAGTGCCTTCTCCAAAAATCACAACACACCTCAATGTGTATTGTAGGAGAATCACAGTTTATTTGCTATTGATCTCACAAAAAAAAATGGTCAAAATCATAAAATTGCTCAGAACAAAATCAAAAAGCATATTGTAGTCTTTGGTTTTTCTCTGACGTGAAGCTACTGATAAAAAAGTCCTTCCAGTCAAAGCCATCTGTTCTTTAATACATCATAGTAGTTTGAGCAGTTTGTTTAGGGCTGTGGTTCCCAAGATGGGGCAATTTGATTGGAAAGGGGGGATTTGAAAAAGAGTTATTAAAAGTGAATGGTCTTTTAGGCTTCCTCCACATGAATAGGATAAGAATTACCATATTTGCCAGCATATAAGACACACCTCATTATTACCAAAATAGCCCACTATATGTGGCTATACAGTACAAGACACACTCCATTTTCCCAGTGTATTTTAATGGGGTGAAGTGGGTCTTATACACCAGTAAAAATGGCATATGTCACGAGGTTGGGCATGGCCCAGAAAAGGTTGGGAACCAGTGCTCTAGGGGAAGCTGACTAATAGAATGGAAATATCCATTTCTGAACCCCTTTCATTGTAACCCTCGGAAATTAAAATATAGTGTGTAGTGAAATAAAGTTAGCTTATTTTTGGCCTGGCTTGTTATGAAAAGTCTGAAAGTTAAATATAAATAATGTTTCATTTTGATGTTAGTTAATGGTAATATTTCAAGCTTGAGCCTGAATAGTTTGGAAGATGCTTGACTATGCAACATATCATTATCGTGTGATGGAATTTTTTTTGAGATGTTAGTACTGGTGCACTTTTTTACTTCTAGAACAACACAATGGATAATATTCCAAGAATTACAGTAAATTGTTTGTAATCTGTTTGTTTCAGGTGTCATAAATTGCTAAAAAAATTGTTGTAAATTGAGCTTCATCAACTAGCTATTGCAAGTTACACAAACTTCATAAAAATATTAATATGATTTTGGCTATAATACAAAAGTATTATGCTGCAATTGTTATTATTATGCACTGTTAAAATCTAAGAACATAGGCTGGTTAATTTTTAATCAGCATTTGGGATATGATATTGTAGAACAGCCCACGCCCCACAGTGGGACTTTAGTTCCCAGAAGCCTGAGTCAGTACATTGGCTGATCAGTGCTTTGGGGAATTGACTTAGGCTTCTGGGAATTGAAGTCCAAAAACCAAAGGATGAGAAACACTGCTGTAAAACATTACTTGAGCAAACTGGCACCAAGTTACTCTGTTCATGTCCCACTTCTTGGCCAGAAGAGTGTTATCTCTAGAGCAGTGTTTCCCAAATGCTGGTGTTTGGACTTCAGTTCCCAGAAGCCTAAGCCAGTATATTGACTGATCAGTGCTTTGGGGAATTGACTTAAGCTTCTGGGAATTCAAGTCCAAACACCAGCATTTGGGAAACACTGCTTTAGAGAACTTATTTCTTTTGTCTCTATTAAATTCTTCCAAAACATCAGTTGAAGGGATAAAACATAGTGGTTTGTCAGTGAGCAAAAAAGGAAGGGCAAAATGTGATGTGATGTTCCCCTTATGAGGAACAAAGCAGACTTCAGTTGATCTCATCTGGATTTAAGTATTGGTTTGGATCTAAACTGGCCCTTTATCTTTGTTTTCATTCTTTTTTCTTTATAAGCACTGACATTAGTACTATATATATTGGGGTAGCTGAATCTGTACTTAGTATGCCTCGGAAATATAATCAAATTAATTTCATTTCTCATCTTTTTTTAGGCTGATCAACTGACAGAAGAGCAGATTGCAGGTGAGATTTTGGTTTTATGGTTCTTGTAGTAATGTTGGTATGTGTAACTTTAAAATTTATTAGATGTAATTGTGATGCTCTGACTTGAAAAGTGCGTCTTCGAACTTTAGCAATTTGGTCATTTTAATTTGTGCTTCAAAAAAACAGTCACGTAACTTTAAGATTTACTATACCTAGAGCCTCTTGGTAGTCTTTAGTACTGAATCCAAAAGCAAAGGTTGGTAGTGCTTGGAAATTTGATCAATCTAAATTTTAAAAAGGCAAGTTTTTTATTGTTCCAAGATGGGTCTTTAGGCTGGACTTTGCAAAGTTGAGAATGGGGAACAGAAAAGTATAAAAATACTCCTGGCCAGATGTTGAGGCTTCAGGGATTCAGAAGTCCCGGGATGAAGACTACAAACTTGTGGGACCAACTTTAACTTCAGGTGATGTCAGATGAGTTGTCTTACTCCTTCATTCTATTCACAAGCCTCTTAGTCATGTTTTCTTTGTGATAGTACTGTTTTATTAGTATTATCTATACTTAAAAATTTGAACCCTCTTTTATAGTTTTGTTATATGGTTATACACGTACAGTACATATTTTCACTCCAGCAGGACATCTGGAAAGCAAATGAATACCTAGAATCTACTTTTGCAGCATTTTATGATTGACAAGTTCAAAAATCTAGAAGCCTTTAAAAATAGAGAACAAATAAAAGTAATTACATTGCCCATCTAAGATACAGAGATAGTCTTTTATATTGTTGCTTTAACTGTACAGTAGAACCCTGTACAGTCAAACCTCACATAAAGAGCGCCTCACTTAAAGAGTTACTCACTTAAAGAGCAAAATTTTCTCTGAATGTTCGCTTCGCTTAACAAATAAAACCAACCAAAAACTCGCTTAACAAATAAATTGGGGTTCACAATCCCCCCCCACACACACACACAATTGGTCATTTACAATGGTGTTTCACTTGGAGCAAACTCTCTTAAAGAGCAATCCTGTGGAACGCATTATGCTCTTTTTAAGTGAGGTACAACTGTATAACAAAAAAACTCCATTCTGTGGAGCTCTTGGCTATACGTTTTTTTTGTTATACAAAGCACTATTGGTAATGCATCATATAAAGAAAAAAATGTTTGTTATACAAAGTGCTATTGACAATACCCCATACAACAACAAAAAATTTCGTTGTAGGTGTATCGCCAATAGCACTTTGTATAATGAACTTTTTTCGTTATACCGTGCATTGCCAATAACATAAAAACGTCAATAGCATACAAAACATTGGTTATATGGGGTTCCACTGTATATAGAATGCATTGTATCAGCCATGTCTGTCCACTGATGGGTTTTTTTTTTACCAATTTTGGGGTCTCTGACCCCCCCTCCGGGTCCAGGGAGGTGTGGAGACCCGATCCAAGCTGTTTGTGGGCTTCCCCGACGTCCTCAGCCAGTGCAGCAAGCCAGAATGTTGGGATTCGAACCCTGACATTCTGGCTTGCTGCACTGGCTGAGGACGTCGGGGAAGCCCAGAAACAGCTTGGATCGGGTCTCCCCACCCCCCTGGACCCGGCAGGGGGGTCAGAGACCCCAAAATTGGTTAAAAAAAAAGGATGGTTTTTTACCAATGTTGGGGTCTCTGACACCCCCCCCCCCCCGGCCGGGTCCAGGGAGGTGGGGAGACCCGATCCAAGCTGTTTCCAAAGTTCCCCCACCTCCCTGGAGGCTGCAGCAAGCCAAAATGTCAGGATTCAAATCCCGACGTTCTGGCTTGCTGCAGCCTCCAGGAAAACAGGGCTTTTTTAAACATTGTGTTTAAAAACCGGATAACGACGGGACTTGTGGAACCAAGTCATAACGTTATCCGGGGTACTAATGTATCCAAATTTTGTATATAAGATTATTTTTGATTGCCTGATTTTGTTGCAAAATGAAAGTTCTACATTTACTAAAGTCTATTGAGTATTACATTTTGCTTTGAAGATGTTTAAATTTTTAAAGAAATTGCAGCAGTCCAGTATGATAATATGCAGTTGTTCTTGGTTTCCAGGGCTGTTCTGGTTAAATGTTCTCCAAGAATTTTTGTATTGTTAGTGGGTTTCCCCCCAGCCAAATTGAGGTTGCATTTTAGCATCGAATTTATTGTGAAACTGTGTTGCATTAGCATTTAAAATCTTGATTGTTAAAATTAATATTGATAGCGAACAGTTTCTTTCGAGTGGAGTCATTTTATTGATGCAGGCATAGCTAACAGCAGTTGCAGAGTGACACTTTATTGCAGGAGTTCTCAACCTTTTTAAGTCTGAGCCCGGGTCATGCTCCCTCAGATAGCTTTGGGGACCAGATGTCTATTTTGCCCTTCCTCCACCACATGGTAGTGGGCCACATGAAGTGGTGGGCCACATGAAGTGGTGCTGCAGGCCACATCCAGCCCATGGGCCACGAGTTGAGAATCTCTGCTTTATTGACTGCTGTACCAGCTATTAATTTTATACTGTTAAGTGATGTGGTGGTTTCATGTTTAAATATCAGTTTGCTATTTTAAAGTTCTCAGATAACATGCATATAGTTTTCATTGCACCTTTCATTCAAATGATATGTCAGCACAAGGATCTGTAAAATTCAGAGCTTTTGTTTCCTGGGAAGACATAGGATAGATGAAAGTGTTAATACTGCTTTGTCCAACTGCTGTTATAATGCACCTTCAAAATCAGGTCAGAGAGAGCTGGAGTACATATGGGCACTTCCATTGCTATTAAAATGGAATAATACAGTATCATTGTAAAATAATAATATTCACAGAATGTTTCACAGACTTTTCTTAAAGTTGTTTGTTAGCTCTAGTCTTATTTAGGGACCTTGTCTTCTGGACATAGATTTATGATATAGAGAGCAGAGTAACATGGCCATTTTCTGAGGGATCCAGTTGTAAACATGTGGCACCTGGAAGACTAAGGAAGAATTTTGTTTCTACAAATCAATAACTGACTTTTTCTGAAGTCGTGTAAGGAAATACTGCTTCTTTGTGCAAGACATTTTTCTGCTTGTACAATAGCAAGCGGATTATGCTGAACGGTGTATGTGGAATTTTAATTCTGCCCACATTCAATGGAATTCTACCCAAGTCTTTAATCAGATCTCATATATAATAAGTTTTTAAGATGCCAGAATAAACTTTTTGTTGCACCAGGCCAGCTCTGCATCTAGAAGATGAGATATGTTGCATGTTGATAGTATACTTGCTGTTTGGTAAAATTTATCTTGCTTGATGGGTAATAGTATTGAGATTAAATACCAAAGAGTATAAATGAAAGATTTATGCTTCTGAGGAAAAATAGTATTGGTGACAGAGTGTGACTGCTTGATCAAATACTGTGGCATTTGCTTCATTTATAAAATGGGTGAATTTTTTACTGCCCATATAATGCAAGGGTTAATTTGAATTGTTCCAGCCTTTTCTCTCTCCCAAGTGGCTTTTGGTCTCTAAAGACCAGGGTGTGGCTCTGTAGACACAGCAGTTTGAGTGTGATGTTCAGGACTGTGGGACATGTGTGGGAAGATCCTTTTGTTGTGAAGCAAAATCTTAGTGCTGTGTGAAAGTGATCCTTCTGCTAATTTTTTAAGGTTCATGGTGAAGCCACTTTCTCATTTAAAACTTCAGATTACTACATTTCTCAAAAGCTTCTGTGGAAAAATAACATGGAAAGTTTCTTCGCAGAGTACTGCATCTCAGATTTGGACCAGGGGTGACCAAACTACAGCCTGTGGGTTAGACTTGACCCATGGTGCCAAATCATCTGGCCCACCCTGCTACCGGAAGCGGAAGTATAATGTGCATGCACATAACATTGCTGTAAATGCACCCACTGCTGTCGTAAACATATTTACAACAGCCACAGATGCATTTTATGATAGGAGGAACCACGTGATGGCCCATGGCACAAAAAGTTTGGTCACCCCTGGTTTGGACAGTAATTTTGGAAAGTACAGTTGTACCTCGCTTAAAGAGCATAATGTGTTCCACAGGATTGCTCTTTAAGCAAGTTTGCTCTTTAAGCGAAACACCATTGTAAGTGACCAATTTTGGGGGGGATTGCGAACCCCAATTTATTTGTTAAGTGAGTTTTTGATTGGTTTTATTTGTTAAGCGAAGTGAACATTCAGAGAAAATTCTGCTCTTTAAGCGAGTTACTCTTTAAGCGAAACACTCTTTATGCGAGGTTTGACTGTACATCATTATTCACACATCAGAATGATTCCATAACAGGGATCACTACCTTCTTTCCATCAATCACTCTTTCAGGTAACATAAAAAACTATATGTGACCAGGTAATTGCTGTGTGCATTGCCTGGAAGTAAAGTGAAAGGGTAACAGATGAGTAATGTGAAATACTTTTCCATGCTATTTTTCTCTTTAAAAAGGCTTTTGAGAAATGTTATAATCTGAAGTTTTAAATGAGATGAAGCTTCACAACAAACCATAAAAAGATCACCAGTGGCTGGACCAGAGGAGGAAAGGGAAAAAGTGAGAGGTGGAGGGCTGTGAGCTCGAATGCTGCTCATGTTGCATCTAGTTATGAGACCCATAGTGCATAATATGAAACAAACATTTCCCACATGTTCTTAGCCTGGTCCTGATTCAGATTGTGACTTATATAGTGGTTTTTTTGTATTTAACAAAAAGGTACAGTGTTGTACCACTGTTGAAACAGAAGAGCAAGCTTGTGTATGAAAATGTGGAACATGGTAACAGGAAATGTGTGACCCTGTTGACAGAAGACATGCATCTGTGACATGATATAGCAATAGCAATTACACTTATACAGGGTGCGGCAGCATAACTTCCTTTTTTAAAATGCGCACAATTCAGTCGGTTGTTGGTGTAGCGGAGCACTAGTCGTCTCGTTCGAGAGGAGGGACTATAAAGTTTTGTCCCGACACAGTTCAGTCACCATCATGCGTTGGAATAGTGTGGAGCGTGCGTTTGACGTTGAGGCCTACTTTTCGAGTGGTTGTTCAGTGATTGCAATCCAGCATACAGCCTGCTATGCTGGAAAGAGTCGTGACAAATGCCAGAAATCGGTTTACTCAGTGTATGGAGAATGGAGGAAGTCACCTACCTGATTTGATCTTCAAAACTGTGTAAAACAAAACTTTAGGCATGCGCCTACATTATAAAAAACAAATAAAAATTTTCTGATTCATACAATGGGTTTCATTAAGTTTTGAAAACAGGAAGTTATGCTGCCGCACCCTGTATACCAACCCATAATGCTTAGTGCAGCCTTTTTACAAGGTAATTAGCATTTCCCCTCTAACATACTCGGTACTCATTTTACTGACCTTGGAAAGATGGGTCAACCTTAACCCACCTCAGGATCGAACTCAGATCGTGAGAACAGTTTTGGCTGCAATACAGCAGTTTAATGACTGCACCATGATGGCGCTTGTCCTCTGGAAATTGATATGATGTTGCTCTGTATTAACTGCATAAGGTTATAGTACAGACACCATAAACCCAATTGAAAAGTAAAAAATATAATTAGCAATACAAATATAGAAATAGTAGAGATGTTTTAAAAAGCAGCAAGACAAAACAGTACTTCCACAAAACAAAGGGCTATTTGTATACAATCGTATATATCTGTAGCAAAATAGCCTGAATGCTAAAGTCTTAGTGAATTGATTAAAAATGTACAGTCAAACCTCGCATAAAGAGCGTTTCGCTTAAAGAGCAGAATTTTCTCTGAATGTTCGCTTCGCTTAACAAATAAAACCAACCAAAAACTCGCTTAACAAATAAATCGGGATTCTCAGTCTCCCCCCCCCCCCCCCACACACACACACAATTGATCACTTACAATGGTGTTTCGCTTAAAGAGCAAAGTCACTTAAAGAGCAATCCTGTGGAACGCATTATGCTTTTTAAGCAAGGTACAACTGTACTTGTGTTCCAGACAAACATTAAGCTAACAAGGCAGAGGTGCTTTTGCTGACTGTCTTAAAAATATGAGTGCAACAGCATAGGTGTAGGCGATAAGGTAGCATAGTAAGGTGCATAAAAGATAAGCAATTTAGGTGTTTAAATATTTTAACCAGGTCATGAAATTGTACTCAAATGTATCAGCCATCATTAAACCTACAGAGAGAGTTAGAAACATAGTTATGTCCAAAATTTAATAAAAATTTGATAATGCCTTTATTGGACCAGTAGCAATTTCAGTGCAATACCTACTTTAATGAAGTGTCTCAGGGGATTCAAATGTGCTGTTCTAAACAGATTTTAAATGAGCAGTAAGGGTCAGTAATGTAAAGGGTTGCCAAAAGTTAGGACCAATTTGATGATACACAATAGCAACTATAATATTAGTCATTATTTTTAAAATCTTGCTTTTTGTGAAAATTTTAGGATGATAAGATCTTAGTCAAGTCAAATTATTTTGGACTTGGTTGTATCTTCATTATTTGGTATAGAGGTTTTTTTTAACTACACCAATAGTTATGGAATCAATGGGGATTTACTGAGTGACTAACTTTATCATAGCAGTTAGAGTAGGCCCATATCAATCAATGGAACTTATAAAGGAGGTGATTCACTAAGTTCCCAGTAATCCAGTAGGCCTACTCTAGTGCAATTTAATAGGCTGAGAAAAAGGATTTTGGATGTACTTTTAAATACCTGAAATATAGTCATACAGAGGAGGTGCTAGATCTATTGTTGGTCATCTGAAGTGCAGGACACATAATAATGGGTTCAAGTTACGGGAAGCCAGATACATGCTTCATACCAGGAAAAATCTTTTACCTCTTAGAGCAGTATGAAAATGGAACCAGTTACCTTAAGAGGCAGTAAGCATTCCAAAGTTGGGGGCATTCAAGAAGAAACTGGACAACCATCTGTCAGAGCTGCTTTAATTTGGATTGCTACATTGAGCAGGAGGTTGGATTTGATGGCCTCATGGGCCCCTTCCAACTCAATTATTCTATGATTCTATAAATGCTGTTATAGATTTTTATGAAGTAAGATGAAAATACAGTATTGGTAAAATAAAATTGAATTTATTATTATTTTTTGAGTTGTCTAATCTTTCTGTTTCATAGAATTCAAAGAAGCCTTTTCACTATTTGACAAGGATGGAGATGGTACCATAACAACAAAAGAGCTGGGAACAGTGATGAGGTCACTTGGACAGAATCCAACAGAGGCAGAATTACAGGATATGATTAATGAAGTAGATGCTGATGGTAAGTTTTGTCTAAAATGGTTTGGTGACTAAAACTCATGGAATTGTCACTAATAACTTAACTATTTTACAGGCAACGGCACAATTGACTTCCCAGAATTTTTGACAATGATGGCAAGAAAAATGAAGGACACCGACAGTGAAGAGGAAATTAGAGAAGCATTCCGTGTATTTGATAAGGTATTCAGTTTCTGTACATGAAGGATTTATCTGGAACTGAATAAGAATACCCACATTGCAGGGGAGGGGGAGTTTCTTATTTTGCACTTACCGTAACATAGTGTTACTCAGCCATTTTCATTTTGGGTGGGTGGATTAACTCTAGTTACTGCTCTTCTTATAGAGAATGACACCACTCTGAATTTCATAGTGCCCTTCATGTCATATGAGCCTTGTTAAAAGATGGAGTCCTTTGGCACCAGTTGTAAATTTTACTGTATTTGCTTCCCAAACTAGTGTCCGCCAAAAGTAGAGTTTTCAAGTATTTTTGCATGCTGTAGGTTTTTGTGGAAATTTTGATCTGCAGACAGTGAAGAACTTCTTGTTCTATACGTATTTTGAAAGCTCTAAGTAAATGCAACAAGATACCATAATGCTTTTGTACTTTAGCATTGGCAGGGGTTCTGTTGGTTTATTTAGCCTTTTTTATTTTTCTGAGGACAAGCTTGAGCAACAGCTTCTGGTGCCAATTGTCAGCTCCATAAATGTAACTAGTTTCTGAAGTCTAAATTATACTATTATGTTTAAAAAATACAGTTTGCAGAATAGTTACCTAATGAAGAGTTCTACTTTAAATTAGAAAACTTTAAATAACCTATACATTTGTTTCATGCGGGGCTGTAGTGGCTCAGTGATTAAGAAGCTCACCTTGTTAGCTGGAAGGCTGGCAAGTCAGTAGTTCGAGACCTAGGTACTGCATGATGGCTTAAGTGCCCGTCTCTGTCCCAGTTCCTGCCAACCTAGCAGTTGGAAAGCAAGAAATTGCAGGTAGATAAATAGAAACCACTTTGGTGGGAAAAGATCTTAGGGACATGAAAGGAGCCTCATTCGGGCATCCCCTGAGCGGAGTTTTTCCAGTAAAAATCCTTTCAACTCAGAATAATTTCTGACACGAAATAATAATAATAATAATAATAATAATAATAATTATTATTATTATTATTATTATTATTATTATTATTATTATTATTATTATTATTATTATTATTTTCATACTACACAATGCAATAACTAACTCCATTATCTTCTGCTTTCTGCAGCTTTTAGGCAAGAGTTGAATATGGGATTGAGAATAGAACTTAAGTCAACTTGCTATTGTCCTTTATACAGCGTGCAAATACTAACTTGCCTAATTTTGAGTAAAGTGAACTAGCTGTTACAATTAAGTAACTTTTCAATGTTTTCCAGGATGGTAATGGTTATATTAGTGCTGCAGAACTTCGTCATGTGATGACAAACCTTGGAGAGAAGTTAACAGATGAAGAAGTTGATGAAATGATTAGAGAAGCAGATATTGATGGTGATGGTCAAGTAAACTATGAAGGTAAAAATTAATGAACAGTTTTCTAAATGGATAGTGCACATAACTATTTGAGCCTCCCAACTAGGATTTACAAAACAGACTTTTTGGCTTCTCCAACCTTATTTTGTTTTTTTTTCTGCTCCTTTTGTATTTAATACAAAAATCACTTTTGAGTTATGTCAAGTCACTTTTGATTTATGCTGATCCTTGCCAGGATTTTTTAGGTAAAGAATACACATATGTTTACCATTTATTCTGGGGGCCACCCTGTTATTGTGCAGCTTCCAAGAGACACAGCGGGAAACTGAACTCTGGTTCTGCAGCAGGATACTTAACCACTGAACTGTCCAGCCAGCTATTTCAACAAGTGTATTATCTAGCCCAATATAGTCTGGCTAACACTATTCAGACTTAGTTGGCCAGAATCCTATCTGTGTTTGTACAGGTTTTGTATAAACTTACTGTGACAAATTAATGAGGGGCTCTAGTGTTTCTTAGTCATATATCACATGTCCAACTATGCAATCACTATTTGTCTGCCACACTGCAATCATGTCTGCAATAACTTCTGTCTGCCACAGCAAGTTACATAAACATTACATAGGCATCAATAGCATTGTTGCCTTCTTACCACTGTTTCCCATATACCTCCAAACAACCATTTGTTATGACCGTATTTACCTTAGAATCCTTAAATCTTATCTGGTAATGAAGATGGTTGATAGGAAAAGATTTGAAAGCCACCTTCATGGAGTTTTCATAGAACTTGCTCTAGAAATTGATCTTGATTAATTGATTATATTGGGGAAATTAGTACTACTGTTGCAGAATTTTCAGCTACTGCTTTAGATAAATTTATTTCTTTAAATAGGTTATGACCAATTTGGCTGATTTCAAGGAGCCTTAGTTCACAGAAGTAGTTTACAGTATAGTGTATTTTGACCATATATGGTTAACAATTCTTATTTTATGTCCAGAATATCAAATTGGCCTATTTTGTATGTTTAGACCACAAATAATACTTATAAGAGAGAAGGTGACAGTACAAATTAAAAACACAAAGGGGTTAACTTTTACCTGAAAGCTCTGTGGGTGTTCTTAGCTTGTTGTAGCTTTTCAGTTAAGTGATTGACATGTAGGAACTGGAAAATCAACTGAGCATCATATATTAGTATGTCTGAGATGCTGACCATAGTCTTGTATTTGATTATTGTCCTAAGAATTTTTTTCTCTGAATGTATTGGAAAGTAGGACCAGTAATAATTAGAAGTTGTTGGGTTTTTTTTTTTTGGGGGGGGGGGGGGTAGGAGGAAGACCATATGCAGGCAGTCCTACTGAAAGATAATGCCTGGTATAAATAGAATACTTCCTTCAGCAAAGTTGTTTTTCACTTTAATGTAGACAGGAATATTTACAAACTTGACAATATCTTTTTTTCCTCCTACAGAGTTTGTACAAATGATGACAGCAAAGTGAAGACAGTGTACAGAATGTGTTAAATTTCTTGTACAAATTGTTTATTTGCCTTTTTCTCTGTTTGTAACTTATCTGTAAAAGGTTTTCCCCTACTGTCAAAAAATATGCATGTATAGTAACAAACTCATTCCTCCATGTTTTCCCCTTTTATCTGTCATCCTGATATTTTGGGGAAATGATCAAAGTAACAAATGTTTGCATGTGGCTTACTCTGGATATTTAAGCCCTTCCACACTACTAAATCTAGATGGTGTTGGTCAAATGAGGGAACATCTAGGTTATGCCTGTTTAAATTAATTATTTTAGGAAACTTAGCATGTTGTTGAAATGTAGTCTTAACTCTGTGTGGACTATGTACAGTCAACAATATGGAACTTAAAAAGTTTGCACTATTGCAAAACGGGTGTATTATCCAGGTACTCGTACACTATTTTTTGTACTCCTGGTCCTGTGCCAGAAGACATTTTTCTTCTATGGTTACTATGCTTTTAAAACCTTTTGTTCAGCCACTTATTTTCAGAAATATCCGCTTACGGCACAACTTGCCTCAAATCCATTCCAAGTTGTATATTTGTTTTCCAATAAAAACATTACAATTAACTCACATAGTTTCTAAGCATTTTTTAATTACGCTGTATTTCTGCTCTTTATGTTTAATGCTTGTTGCCTTTGAGGGACTGCAAACATTGAGTATATTAAAACGTTACAGTAATACTCATTCTTCCTTTACATCTATAAGAAAGCAAGTTGTATATGTTTTTTAATTCATTTAATGGGTTTAGTGTTCCTTTCCAAATCTGTTAAATCTCAGCCCCAGAGAGCCACATAATGAGCACTAGTGACTGTTCAACCTTCCCTATTCTTAGGGATCAGCTTGTTTTTGTTGTTTGTTTGTTTTTAATTGGTGACAGAAATATCATACCTGATTTTAAAAACCAGATATTTTTGGCCTAAAGTAGGTCTGGACAGTGGCACAACTAGTCATTTTTACCCCATTTTTCAGTAGTCTGTGAATATTTCAAATGGCCTGCACAACTCCACTCCCTGCCTTCAGATCTGCAGTCTAAAAGAGACAAGAACAGTTGTGGGATGGAATGAAGTATGGCACAATTGAATTTTGTTGCATAACTGGGTGTGAATATACATTTTCTAAATCTAGTGATATTCAGGTTTACATTCTGTACATTTCTAGGTCAACATAGTCTTTGGCAGCTTGTTTTCATCTAATATCGCTTCCTTTCAGTTTCTGTTCATTTGTTCTTTAACCTACCCTGGTATTCACTTGGTCAATAGTCATTCCAGAGGCAGTTGGGGTAGATGGAAGGCATCCTTAAGGGCAGTTAATGTTAGATCCGTGGTTCCCAATGTGGGGCAATTTGATTTTTATGGGAGGCAATTTGAGAACAAGTTGAGACCCAAGTTAATGGCCTTTTAGGCTTCTTCCATGTGAATAGGAATTCACTTTTTGAATAAGAATTATATGTCAGGGGGGGGATCATCAGGATTTTAGAGATGCTTCGGTGGGATGTGGCCAAAACAAGGTTGGGAGCCACTGTTTTAGATGATGTGCCAGTAATCTTCATTACTACAAGATGGAGCCTACTCACTGTCATTTATGCCAACATGAGTGCCAGACTATTATTTTATCAGCATGCAGCTTCTGCCCTTTGCTTAAAATGCTGGTCCTTGCTGTAAAACTCCTAAATAGGCTGAAACCTGATATTTAAAATCTAGAATTTATTTGCAGGTGTTTATACATCACATTAGGAGATTTGAAAACAATGTACACAAAGCAAAATGTAAAGTGCTCAAAACCAATATATAGTACTTATATTATTTGTGAGGGTGAAATACATGTTAGTGTGGAGTATACTAGTGAGGCTTAACTATAGTAAAACCTCGCATAAAATGCCTCGCTTAGAGACTAACTCATTTAAAGAGCAGAATTTTCTTTGAATGGTCACCTCGCTTAACAATTATAACCAACCAAAAACTTGCTTAACAACTAAATTGGGGTTTGCATTCCCCCCCCCCCCCGCAGAAGTTACAACTGGTCACTTACAATATTATTTCGCTTAAAAAACAAACTCGCTTAAAGAGCAATCCTGTGGAACGCATTATGCTCTTTAAGCAAGGTACCGCTGTATTGGCATTAGAGCATATCTAATGTCTTGGAGGACATGTGTTCTGCATTTAGTGCAGGAGTTCTCAACTTTTTAAAGCTGGGGGCCTGGTCACACTCCCTCAGACAGCTTCAGGAGCTGGACAGCCATTTTGCCCTTCCACCACATGCCAGTTCCTGGTGTATTAGAGGCAGGGGGGCACACATGAAATGTGCCATGGGCAGCAAGCAGGTTGAGAATCCCTGATTTAGTGGAACAACTGCAAATCAGACCTTTGTGGCACCACAAATAGGGCTTCTTCAGATGGCATCATCTTGGTATTTCTGCATATTTTCATAAAGATGAGGGATGGACCATTTCCAGAGGGCAGGTGACCAGACATGTCTCACTGACCATGGAAGACTGACTCTTCCAATATTTCCTTTAAAAATTGTATCGCCTCTTCTGGGCTTAAGGGGATTCTTTTTCCAATTCACCTGTACACAGTACTTTTATTACTTGCACAGCTCAGGCTGTGGTGGCTCAGTGGTTAAAAAGCTCTCTTTGTTAGCTGGAAGTAGGGAGTTCGAGACCTGAGTACTACTTGAGCGCCCGTCTCTGTCCCTGCTCCTGCCAACCTAGCAGTTCAAAAGCAAGAAATTGCAAGTAGATAAGTAGGGACCACTTTGGTGGGAAAAGATCTTGGGAACATGAAGGGAGCCTCATTCAAGCGTCCCCTGACATGAAATAATTATTATTACATGCTCAGTTTTGATCTTGAAAAAGATACTTCTAGTTCATGTGTATGTGTGTGGGGTATAGCAATATTGCCCCTTGTTATTCCTAAGGATGGGTGGGTCTTGAACCTGTTAAAAATGAGGGTGCTGGGGCTATATATAACCTGCAGATTACATTTTGCATACCCTGATATAGATGTTAAAATAATGATGAGGAGATGATGAAACCTTGCAGTTCCCAATGTTACAATTACGAGAAGTCAAGAAGTTACCCTAGTAATGTTCTTGGGAGCTGGTGCATAGATAGCTGAGTCGCTAAAGTAGTATCCTAACCCACTGAACCATTTCAGTCATGCAGTAAGTCAGTCAGTAGAGGGGCAGAGTTTGGGATGAAAGCTTTTACTTTCCAGAGTAACCCAGCTGCTAATTGAGGGATTTGGGGAGTTGTGATCTTAAAAATATCTTTCCAAGTGTTGAATGACCATTGAGGCTAAGCAGGAATAACATGGTCATACTCAAGAAAGGCAATCCAACGTATCATTCAGTCTTCAAGTCCACATATTCTTTCAAAAGGAACTATTCACACACATTACCTCCTGGCTGTCTTCATATCTGTCTTAATTTTTTTATTTACAGTGGACTAGCTGTGGAGTTACAGATCTTTACTAACATGGGGAGTTGTGTGGATGACCAGTAAAGACTTCAACAAAGAATAAGGATGGACAAAAATTTAAATTATTTAAACCTATTGCCAACTCTTACTATCTGGATATATTTGAATTTTTTGGAATGGTAGCCATGGAAAGAATATCAGAAAACAAAATAAAAAACTGTAGCACTTTAAATACTAACTGCTATATTTTTATTGTTAGCTTTCGTGGATCAAGTCCACTTCTTCAGACAAGGAGTGAAACTTCCAGGCGTGGTTTATATATACCAAGTTTTGAGAGTCCCCTGGACAGCGAGGAGAACAAATAGGTCAATCTTAGAAGAAATCAACTCTGACTGCTCCTTAGAAGGTCAAATTGTAAAGATGGAGCTAAGGTACTTTGGACATCAAATGAGAAGAGAGAATTTGCTTGAGAAAGCCTTGATGCTGGGAGGGTGGAGGGCAAAATAAAAAGGGGGCGGCCAAAAATGAGATGGTTGGATGGCATTGCAGACACAATGGGCACAGAGCTGAGCAAGTTGAGGATGGTGGAGGACAGAGGTGCCTGGCAGACAGTGGTCCATGGGGTCGCAGAGGGTCGGAATCAACTGTGCGACTGAACAACAAAAAGGGTCTACATATTAAAGGGGATGTGCTCAAGCAGAATGACAGAGAAGCATATATCCGGATATATGCACAACTTTCCAAGAGCAGAAATTTGTTTAAATGGTAACCAAATACTTCTGTGCCATGTCAGTTCAATTCAGTTCATTTTGATGCATCTATACAAATGAGAAAGTCTTCCTAAAAATTAACTGAGCACAAACTCAAAAGGCAGTGTTACAATTCTGTTCTCTTGGAGGAAATCAAAGGTGGTTTTGCAGGTGCCGTATCTTTTCCAGATATTGACTATCATGGCAATATTCTTCCTGTTCTTAAATCTTCAACAGTTCTTCCAAGGTCTTCCACACCAGTCTCAGGTTCTTCAGCCATGAAGTCTGTCTAAGTCCAGGATCTCTCTTCCCAGGGATCTTTTCTTGCAGAGCGAGTTAGAGTACTGTACTCTACATTTCACAGCTATGCAATACAGTGGTACCTCACTTAAAGAGCATAATGCGTTCCATGGGACTGCTCTTTAAGCGAGTTTGCTCTTTAAGCGAAACACCACTGTAAGTGACCAATTGTGACTTCGGGGGGGGGGGGGATTGTGAAACCTGATTTAGTTGTTAAGCGAGGTTTTGGTTGGTATTATTTGTTAAGTGAGGCGACCATTCAGAGAAAATTCTGCTCTCTAAGTGAGCTACTCTAAGCAAGGCACTCTTTATGCAAGGTTTTACTGTATTTATGTGGTGGGGCTTCAATTTAGTTGCATTCTGTAATTTTCAAAGAGGTAATTCTATTAGTCTTTAGAAACATGTATTTAAAGGAAAAAACAGCATGTCGTGGTACATTTCAAGGGTAGAAGATTTATTCCAGTGTGAGCTTTAAATGATTGTACTCCAGGAAAGCTGCCTGCAGTGTAATACATTGCTATGCACAAAACTGCTGCAACACTTCACCCTTCTTTTTGTTGTACTTTTCCATGTAGATTTCTGATTAGTATCCTACAACTTGCTTTGTAGTGAGACTGCACCTAGATTTCTTAAAATGCACTTGGAGAGCAGAATGTTTGGAAGCCTCTGTTTCTGGAGAGAAAAAAAGATCCTTTTCAATTAAATGTGCAAAACAGAGCTCAAGATTGAATCATAGGGAATAGTAGATGGTGCATCTGTGCTGGCAGAGGTGACATGCAGCTCAGAGGTGGGTGTTTCTGCTTATGGCTGCAATATGTAAAACATCCACTCTGATTGTGAGTTAGTACATTATATCACAATGTCAGTGGTGACACTGAAGGTTGGCAACTAGTGGGTGAAAAGAGGTAGCTAAGGCAATTTTGCCCCTTGCATCTGGAGGGGTGGAAGCTACCTTCACACACACAAGGGATGTTCCGGTATTGAGAGCCAAAGCATCTCTACTTGCATGTCCACCTGATAAGCCAAAATGATTGGTGGCCGCCTCTCTTTCAGGGATATATGTTTTACCTCTGACACCTCTTTGGACCTGGTATGTATGTGTACACTCCACATTTTCTTACAGGACAAGAAAAATCTATGGTAACTGGCATGCTATGGCTGAAATCATGTTTCACAGTTCAGTGTATGCAATACTGATAATAGGCAGCAGCAAATCTGATTAAGGGCTTGTTTGGAGGATTTTGAGGTGCATGTGGGTTCACTGCATTATGTACAAGCCACGGGCACCCCAAAATCATCTTTAATCAATGGCAACAATTTCAGCACATAAATGGGCCCAACTATTCACAGGAGACTCTTAATATTCAGGAAACATCTCTGATGTGGGAAGTTGGTTCCTGTTGAAATATGCTGATTACTGGGGCAGAGCTTAACAGGAGATACCTAATTTTGGATTGTAAAGTCTAAATTTTATTTACATGTTTGGGGAATAGCCATTTTGAGAAAGCAAATGAATTTATCTTTAGGCTGCCACAATATAGACAGGGATTGAACTTCAGGTTTCTAGGATTCTCATTCTCAGAATTTGCCTAGGACCCCCAGGCCAGTGATGGTGAACATTTTAGAGTTCCCAAGCTTAACAGACTGCCATCTGTGCTGCAGAGGGGCGGGGTGAACTCTGTGCTGGGGGGGAGGAAGAAGTGCTCCCATTGGGCAGAGGGGCAGGGCAAACTTTGCTGGAGAGGGGGAGGAAGCACTCCCACTGGGCTGCTGGGCAGGTGGTCGGATGAACTATGTGCTGTGGGAGGGAGGAAGCACTCCCATTGGGCAACTGGGCAGAGGAGTGGGGTGAGCTCTCTAGGGAGGGAGGAAGTGCTCCCATTAGGTAGAGGGGTGGGGTGAACTCTGCTTGAGCAATGGTGTACATGCCCTCTGAGTGCCCCCTCTGGCACATGTGGCATAGGTTCGCCACCACAGCTCTAATCCATAGAGCAGTGTTTCCCAACCTTTGATTTTTGGACTTCAGTTCCCAGAAATCTAAGTCAGTTCCTCAAAGCACTGATTAGCCATTGCACTGACTTAGGCATCTGGGAATTGAAGTCCCCTTGTGGAGCATGGGCCCCATGTTGGGAACCACTGCTATAGAGGGAACCTCATTTAACTACACTTCCCACAAAACATTGGGGTAACTTGGGGGCTCCCGAGAGGGCGGGAGTATTCTCTTCCTTGAAATAAGGGGTTCTCAACCTGCGACCCATGGGCCGGCCCCAGCCCACAGCACCAATTCATGTAATCCACATTGCCGCTGCCACCAGAAGCTGATGCGTTTATGGCAGCTGTAAATGCACCAGCGGCTGTTGTAAATGTGTTTACGACAGCCACATTTTACAGCCGGGGGAACCTCCCGTCCAGCCTGCTCAGCTGTCTGAGGGGGTGTGGTCCAGCCCATGGTTTTAAAAGGTTGAGAACCCCTGCTCAAAATAGATGCATGCAGGATTACCAGAAATGGAGGGTAGGGATAAGTCTGTTTTGCCTTCTGGTTTCTGACCTCCCATTCTGGGAATTCCACCTGACACATAAAGCTAGAGAAAGAAAAACAATTGAAGAATGCATATACATTGCAGTTTGCAAAAACATATTGGAAGAAATATTGCTTTTCTTTTCCATTGGGGGCAGCAGGGGGGGATGAATCATGAACCAGAAAAGGGGGGGGGGGAGATCAGAGACAATGAAGTTGAAGCCACCTTTGCACCAAACAATAGTGTTCTAATTATTCTTCTGTGCTTCTTCCTCTTTATCCACAAAGACCATAATCGTCTAGTAAGCAACTGTAATTTTTGATTGAATCCTAATTCTTCTAAGCACATTTATTGCTGAGCTTCTGGCAAAACATTCCCTGCACTAAGAAGAACCTGTCAGTCATTTAACCAGAGTTCCTTCCCTTCCACCATGGGAGCTTAAAGTACTTGAGTACTTTTCACACAAATAAAATAGAACCATAGAATAACAAAGTCAAAAGTATCTATAAGGCCATTGAATCCAACCCTATGCTTTATGCAGGAATATGTTAAAGCAGGGGTTCTGAACCTATGGCCCGTGGGCTGGATCCAGCCCATGGCACCATTTCATGTGGCCCACCACCCTAACCCCCACTGCTGCCACCGCCGGAAGCAGTGGAAGCAGCTGTCAATGCATCTGCAGCTGTTGTAAATGTGTTTACGACAGCCATAAAGGCGTAAAAACATGTTTATGACAGCCGCATCTGCATTTTACAGCAGCATTTACAACAGGGGAACTACCAGTCCGGCCCACTCAACTGTCTGAGGGCCAACGGCTTTAAAAGATTGATAACCCCTGTGTTAAAGTCTATCTGGCAAATGGCTGCGAGATTTTATTTTGTATGTCTTCAGTGTTATAGAGCTCACCACCTCCTGAAGTAATTGGTTCCACTGGTGTACTGTTCTAAAGCTTAGGAAGTTTTTTCTGATATTCAGCCAAAATCTGGCATCCTGGAACTTGAGCCCATGAATACGTGTCCCACACTTGGGAATGATTGAAGGCAGACGCTGCTTCTTCCTCTGTAGGACAGTCTTCCAAGTACAGTACTGTATTTAAAAAGTGTCTATCTCATTTCTCAGTTTTATTTTCTCAAGGCTAAACATGCCTAGGTTTTTTAGTCTCTCATCATACAACTCAGTTTCAAAAACATGCACACAAAAAGTTCAAAAACATGTTGCTTTTAGGAATGGGACTTTTTGGATCCTGCAGGCAGAATTCTGAGAGTGGAAGAGCAAAACCCAAGAAGCAAAAGAGATGTCTCCCTATAGGTTGGAGCCTCTCATGTAACTACTTCTCATGAAGCATTGGGCCAACCACAAGACAGCATTGGGAGTTCAGGAAGCACAAGGGCATATCTTCTCCAAACAGGCACACATGGAGCAAATCAGATAATAAATATATCTGTTTTGCCTTCTGGATTTTGTTGTCCCATTCCCAGAATTCTACCTAGGAATCCTAGACAAATTCTGGCAGTGGGAGTCCTACGAAGTCCCATCCCTCTGAGACAGAATGTCTGCATTTCCTGATCACAGAGCTCTAACAAGACTCTTGTTCATTTTTAGTTCTATCTGCTTCATAGCAATGCCAGAATAAGGTTATTTAGTGTAATGCGTTGGCCTCCATCCCAGTCCAATGCCAATTGCTACATACAGTTCTTAAAATTATTCAGAAATTGAGGTCCCCTGATTTTCTTGAAATATACAGTACTTTAATTTGCTTATTATTCTGTGATATCCCTGACCCTACCCCAGAAAAAAAGATCTATGTCACTGAAATGCAAGGGAAGAAATGGTAATTATAAAAGTACCCAGTCTTTCAGTGAGTCTATTACTATTTTCTAGAAAGGGTGGCCTAACTATCTTATTATCTTCAGTCACTGCAGCCATTAGGGAGGTTGTGGACTAATGAAATAAAGTAAAAGAAAGTGGGCATCCAAAGCTAAACGAGAAACGGTCTTGTCAAGGGGAACACAGTTTGCCACACTGGTTGAGATCTGAAGAGATATATCAGGGCACTTGCAACCGTCTGTCTGCACCGTTAAATTTCAATAAAAAAAAAAAAGATTTGTCTTTGAACAGTTGTTGGGATATCACAAAATACATCTAATAATCCTCAAGCTTCAAAAACACTTTGTCACATTGTTTAGCTTTCTATACAGTGGGAGCTGCAACTCTTGAATGTAGGGGTAAGCAGAACATGGCCTGTGGCATTATTTTTTCCATTATGTATTGTGTTGGTGTATTTTAATAAAAATCCAGGCAACATAATTGGTTGGAGACAGACACTACTTTAAAAAAAAAACTAGTAAAAAGTGTTTTTTGAGCAATCTACACAGCGTGTTTTGCAAAGGTTCGGATACCTTGGATACTTTGGAGTCATTATTCAATGAGGAGTCCTTGTATGACTAACCTCATTCCACACAACCTCCATCGACATGTCCCTGGTAGTTCTCCACGTTAGTCCAATTTTTTTTTTTTTTTTGAGAAAATCTTCCCATTGTGCAAGGTGGTCTTTCCCCTGCGTCTTTTGCAATCTCTCGGATACCAAATCATTATTCTGGTGTTCCACCTGTTCTCACTTGTACATTGAACATGGCCAGCCCACCTTCATTTGTTTATCCAGTATTCTGCTACTATGTCTTTTAGCAGTGATCTTTGCCCATTATCTTCTTTTTTCAGTTTATTGCCAAGTGAGATTCTGAACATTGCAAAACCCTGCACTGCCATTTGGTCAGCAGCTCTGGAAGCTGGTTAAGCTTCTCTTTCCAAGACTTTAGTTGAGAATTATATCCCTAAAGCTTTATGCTATCTCTCTGTCATTCTTCATCTCTATAAGAACACTCAAATCTATAACTCACGGATTGTGATGTCACAGATGCTTGATAGCTCTGATACGATCTGACAGGAGCAGTCAGTTCCATTAAAAAACCATAATTATGGCTGGTCCTGGCAGCAGTGACTTTGGCAGAGAAAGCAGAGCGACTGAGGTAAGTACTACCCATTAGTTTTCTGTTTGATAGAAGGTCTCTAGAAATGCTCTTATAAGACTCCTGTGTTCCGAATGAAGAAGCATCACAGAATTCTATCTCTGGATGGTTTGACTTCTCTCCCAATAATTGTTATTTGCAAGAGAATTCACAGAGTTTATACAGCAATGAGATTCAGGCAGTAGTTATGTTAGTCAGTAGTCTACTATAGTGGAATAAAACCAAGAAAACATTATATTACCATTTAAAATCAGGGGTTCTCAACCTACGGCCCAGAGGGCGGATGCAGCCCTTGATACCATGTGTGGCAGGCAAGGAAAAATGACTGTCCGTCCCCTGAAGCTATATGAGGGAGCATGACCCAGCCCTCAGCTTGAAAAGGTTGAGAACCCCTATTTTAAAATCTTTAAATACTGTATAGTTATTTTTAATTATAGTAAGTTACTTGATCACAAAAATGTCATTAAGAATGCCAGTTTTCAAAAAGCAACAGGTTCAAGTAGGGTGGTACATTACATGTTCTTTTCACATAAATAACCTGACTGGTTTAAAGAGTAACCAATATTTAAAGCTATATTTGTATGCTATTTTAGAATCTTCATTTGAATGAAGAACAGAGAGTCATTCATTTTGATCAAGTGGGATAACCAGAAGGGAACAGAACTTTCACTTATTTTATCATTCCAAGATTTGACAAACAACACCCATCTTTCAATAAGTAACACCTTCACTGCATATTTTTGAGGATGTGGCTTCTTAATATGCATCTTAGAAAGTTGTCTACAGTCCATGACAGTTTAGCCAAAAAAATGTTAGTTTGTAAGGCACTACGAGACACGTATTGCTTTTCCAACTTGTAAAACTGCTACCTGAAATAAGGTACTTTCTAGTAATCACCACCACCACCATTGATTATACTGTTGAACAGTATGGGTCATGGATACCAAGCATTGAGGAAATTTGGAAGGATTTTGCTCCTGCTGTATATGGATGACATTAAACTATATGGGCAAACAATGCAGGAAATTGAATCACCCGTGCACATAGTTCAAATATTCAGTGATGATATTGTGATGGATTTTAGAATAGAAAAGTGTGCAACTTTATCAGTAAGAAAAGGAAAAATTGTTGAATCAGAAGGAATATAGGTGGCAGAGTGAAAATTTGGATAATTATTTGATTGCTTTACAAGTAAATGACATAAACCATGCAATAATGAAAACGAAGACTAACACAGGATATTCAAGAAGAATAAGAAAAATCCTGAAACCAAGACTGGATGGTGGAAATGTCATAAAGCAATAAATAACTAGACGATACTGGTGATGAGATATAGTGCTGGTATTGTAGTTTGGACGATGACTGAGTTCGATGCTTTGGACCACAGATCAAGAAAGTTGATTACTTCAAATTATGCTCTCCATCCATGAAGTGATGTGAATAGATTATATCTATCATGGGAAAATGGAGGACAAGGATTGCGGCAAGTCAAATTATCAGACAATACCTCACTGACTCTTTGGTCCAGGGCTAAGACCTAAGCAGTAGAGGTCCAAAACAATGGTCCAAACATCTGATGGATCATGTACATCTTTAATGATGATGACGACAACAACAATGTACTGTCAAATTAATTTTGACTTTATGGTGACCCTTTCCAGCGTTTTCTAGGTACAGAATACACAGAGGTTGTTTACCATTCCTTTCTTCTGGGTGGCACTCTCAGATTGTGAAGCTTGCTTTACACAACTACACAGGTTGACTCTTCTCTTGGGAGGCACAGTGGGGAATCGAACTCCTAGCCATTGGTTCTACAGCCAGATACCGAAATGACTGAGCTATCCAGACAGCATTTTTTCATAGGCACAGTGTAGTAAAGTCACATTTAAGTTAATGTAACAGGTAGGAACAGTAATGCTTTCTTTTGTTTCCTGGACAATAGGTATGTTTGTCTATGGCAGCAAAGCCAACAAAGAGTCTTGTGCACCCTAATGACTAGCCTATTTTAATATACCATAAGCATTCATGGGCTATATGCAATGATGTGGCAGCTGCCCATGGATGTATATCCCAAATAAAACTTATTAAGACTTTTGGAAGTATTGTGACAAAGACCAGGATAACATACAACTCATAAAATGCAGAAAGCTAAAATGCTTGGGTTAGGTCAGGGATTCTCAGCTTGCGGCCTGTGGGCCAGATGCAACCTGTGGCACCATTTCATGTGGGGCCCACCACCACTTCCACCACACCAGGAAGTACCATATGGTGGAGAAAGTACAAAATGGCCGTCCAGGCCCCGAACCTGTCTGGGGGAGTGTGATCCATTCCAGCCCCCATCTTAAAAAGGTTGAGAACTCCTGGGTTAGGTAATCAGAAATTAAAATTACAGATTCTTACAGTTAATAAGTCAAGGTAAAAAAAGAAAAGAAAAATGAAGGACAGGAAGCAAAAGAAATCCAGCGCTGAAGAATCTAGGAGACAGTCTGGATGTAGCACATTATTGTTGAGTGAATACTATTCTATTTGCAAACCTCAGGGCTTTCTCCACAGGTAAGAAAATGTAATAAGCAGCCTAATGTGCAATCTAGAGAATGACTACATTTTTAACATTAAGAATAATAAATTACTTTGGATACTGAATTATTATTTTTTTAAAGTAACTGGGAAGTCTTTAATTCTCACAGAAAGGCATGTTCTTTTGACCTTTGATATGCATCTGGATTACAAACAAACAAATATTCCTTCATTCAACCAGGCCATTTAACCAGAGACAACAAAATTTATCCATTCAGATCAACTAAATTCCAACCTATTACATATTTTAAAAGTCCATAATACAATCTAGTTAAAGTTTAAATAATTAAAAGAAACAACAGTAAGAAACACCAGCAGATCAAAACCACTGTCAAGAGACAGATTGGAAAACTTGATATGATGCCCTTTTAATAAATACTACTTTCCTTCTCAGACTTTTGAAAACTTGGCAAGCAAGGAAATCGGTCTGGCATCCAATTTTTGCCTCCATAAGGTTCACCTCCAGAGACAGTGATATGCTCTAGAACCCACTTGTTGGTCTTTCTGGCTATCCAGGGCTTCTGCAAAGCAATCTTCCAGCTCCTTATTTTAAACACACCAGTGCTTTTCCTGTCAGCTTTCTTTACCGTCCAGCTTTTGCACTAGTACAATGGTGATCTGGAGCAGAAGAGTGTGGGTGGTCTTGGTCTCCATTGAAATGCCCTTGCACTTAATGGTCTTTTCTAATTCCTTCAATACTGCCCTTCTGAGTCTCAATCTTCTTCTGATTTCTTGGCAGCAATATCAATTTGAATTGGTGACTGAACCTACATATAAAATATATTTTAATTACTCATTTTCTTCATTGTCAACATTAACATAACGTGGTCTTCTGTAGTCATTTTTGTGTTTTGTTTTCTTAGAAGAAGAATGCTCAACTACTGTCCTGCTTTGGCACTTTTTTTCCACTTTCATTAAAAGTCATTTTAAGTCACTGTTGTTTTCTGTCAGAAATATGGTGTCATCTGCATATCTTCAATTATTATTGGTGCTTCTTCCACCAATCTTCACTCTTCTTTTGTCTGATTCAAGTTCCACCTTCCATATGATATGTTCTGCATACAGATTGATCAGATAAAGGGATATAATGCATCCTTGACTGATACCTTTGCCTATAGGAAAAGATTCTGTCTCCCCATATTCTGTCCTAACTGTAGCTTCTTTTCTGAAATACTGTATAGGTTACACATCTGAAGAATCAAATGTTGAGGCACCCCCATGTGTTACAATCTGGTACATGAAGGGGCATCACATCACATAATTCCCAACCAACTGTGCCTTGTTCTTCTGAGGCATTGCAAAATATTTGCCCTTTGTAGATTAGGTGGATCCTTTAGTGCTCATCCTTTAGTGCTCACCAGGTACACATTTCAATATGCCAAGCCTACTTCAACTGGCTTACCAAAGAGACCCAGTTATAGGTACATGGAGTTTGCACATATGGAGGAATCCTCAGTACCTTCTATTTGACTACATGTATTTGGTCTTCGGGAAGGGGCTGCAGTGGCTTAGTAGCAGTGATGGGATGTAACAGGTTCACACCAGTTCGCCAGAACCGGTACTAACTTTTCCCAGTGTCCCGGAGAACCGGTAGCAGCTTTTGGGGGGAACCCACCTTCGGGGCTTACCTTTTCACTGGTTCCCCAACTGCGCATGTGGCCAAGCACTTGGTGTGCATGCACGCCTACAGTGCTTGGCACGTATTCACGGCCTTCTTATTGTCCTCCCAAGCGGGGAGGAGGAAGAGAAGCTGCTAGTCTGAAGTTCCCTATAGCCTGCTCCCCAGGGTAAGTGACTCACCTTTGATGTGGTGTGTCTGTGTGTATTTTAATGTGTATTTAATACCTTTACCTATATTGACGTACTACCACAGTTCCTAAAAAGGCCTGGCAGCCTGGCTTGAGGTTTTTAAGCAAAGTCTTGGAGTTACCTCATCAATAAGCTACACCTGTGCTGTTCCAATTGCTGTTCCAATTGGAGAACCCTTAAGGAGGTACAGCTGTTTTACATTTACATTAAGGCATATTATCCTAGAGAACTGGTTAGGCAAAGACTTAGTACCTAACTTCTTTAACTGTTGAAAAGTTGAAAAGTGCCAAAATGAAGCCATTTTGTGGTGAGTTCATTCTGTAGTTCCTTCCATCTGACCTAGTGTGAGAAAAATTAGCCAGAATAAGCTTTAAGCTCTGGTTTAAAATCTTATTTATTTAATTTATTTGTGTTGTGGGTGGGTGGGTGGGTTGAGGGGTGTGTGTGTGCTTATTTTTTTTATTTTTATTTTTGGCCCCACCCACAATGTCAGGTTTAAGCTCTGGTTTAAAAGCTCTGGTTGGTTTGTGTTTTGGGTGGGTGGGTGGTTGTTTTTTAATGTAGTTTATTTCTTTATTTATTTTATTTACGGGTTTGTGTTTGTATTTTATTTTATTTTTAATTATTTTTTTATTTGGCCCCGCCCACAAGACTTTGCTTAAAAACCCCAAGCCAGGCCTGCCAGCTGCCAGGCCTTTTTAGGAACTGTGGTAGTACGTCAATATAGGTAAAGGTATTAAATACACATTAAAATACACACAGACACACCACATCCAAAGGTGAGTCACTTACCCTGGAGAGCAGGCTATAGGGAGCTTCAGGCTAGCAGCTTCTCTTCCTCCTCCCTGCTTGGGATGACAGCAAGGAGGCCGTGCATATGTGCCAAGCACTGTAGGCATGCATGCACACCAAGTGCTTGGTGCACATATGCAGTGGGGGAACCAGTGAAAAGGTAAGCCCTGAAGGTGGTTCCCCCCAAAAGCTGCTACCGGTTCTCCAGGACACTGGGGAAAGTTACTACCGGTTCCAGTGACCTGGTGTGAACCTGTTACATCCCATCACTGCACTTAGCCGCCACGCCGCTGCGCTGCTTCGTCACCGTGCCACTGCTGTTGCTGCGTGCCTGCTGTTCCCTGACCCCAGGGTAAATGACTAGGGTTTGTGTTTGGGTTGGGTGGGTGGGTGTTTTATGTAGTGTGTTTTTATGTGTATTAAATGTCTATTTTAATTTGTATTTTTATGTTTTTTATTTCTATTTAATGTCTATTTTAATTTGTATTTTTATGTTTTTTATTTCTATTTAATGTCTATTTTAATTTGTATTTTTAAGTGTTTTTTATTTCTATTTTTATGTGTACTGTATTTTTATTTTATTTTTTACTTTGGCTCCACCCACAACATAATGACATCATGATGTTGGATCCACCCATGATGTTGGCTCTGCCCACAGTATGGTAGTAAAAAATTTTGGCTGCCCACCACTGTATCTATCTATCTATCTTCCACTCATCTGGGATATTTGTGTGTTTGTATACATGTGATATATATGTATTTGCTCATATTTACTACAAATGGATAAGTATAAAACAGTACACGTCTTGAGTATATAATCTGTGTTTCTTTGAAGGGAACTGAGAAGGAAGTTGTATTGCCTGAACTTAAAAGAGATGCATGGTGGAGAGAATCTCTCAGGGTATGTATAATGTAAATACAATTAATGGCCAGTTTTTGTTTCCATAGGAAGACACATAAATTTTCTATGACACAATAGCTAGATTAAGGAGGTGAATGTTAGAGTAGATCAAAACACTCAGCATTGATTTAGCAACTATAACAGGGGGCCATAACCTTTATCTTCCCCCCCCCAACAATTAAGTATTGTCTTGCCAATGTGTGCTCTGACTGTGCTCTGCCATGTTCTCCCCCTTCCTGAATGGTACATTTCTATGTACAGACACTGAAGATTCCCCATTTGGTGTACCCAAATGGCAGCATGGCTCAACCATTCCTGTACGTATTGCAAAATGGTATTTCCTGTCAGCTACATGTATTCAAGCCGTCATAAACCTAATCCTATCCAGACGAATGGCATTACAGATCTCATGATTGCTCTTCCCGTGTTGGCTGCGAATAATGAAAGATGAATTAAAAAAAAAAACATTTTTAGTTGTCAGGAATAAAGATTTCCTGCTCTAACCATTGGTTTCCCCTGCCCCTTAAAGGAATGAAGAAAGATGGAGCATCACATGGATGCATGCACAGTGCTTATCTTTGTGCTGCGTCCTCCTCCTTGGCCACTCACATCCATATGCACACGCATGCACACACACAATTGGAAGTATAGGAGCGTTGTCGGGGGTGTCTGCTCACTGCACTTCACTGGGGCAATAGCTCAGAGTGCCCCTTGTGGCATGCCTGCCATAGGTTTGCCACCACTACTCTAGGAGACAGGGTGGAACAAAATATTAAATGGACCTAATAACATTGAGACAAGTGAATTGCTGTCTGTTCGTGTAGACTACATTTGGTTAGAAAGGAATTGCTGTAAGTAAAACTGTATGTGCAGACATGCATTGCAAAGTTGAGATGGTATGTTTCTTCCACCAGCCAACCCCAATACCAGGGACTTACTCTGTGCGGGATTTCCTTGAAGATGCTCAGATGAATCCAGTGAAAGCAACATATAACTTTAAAGGAGAGGGGAGAAAGAGAGCATCTATCTACGAGCAGCTTCCTGATCTAACTCTACCAGGCACCTACAAGTACCTCCCTCCTTCATTTGTACAAATAGTAAAGAACAAACCAGCAACATATTCTTTTAAGAGTACTCAAAGGCAAAGTCCTGCATGTTCAGCCTATAAAGATAAGGTGAAAATAAACAAACTACGAGGCAGCATTTAACTTAATAACTTTAAAACAGGGCTAGTAAAACTTAGACCAGTGTTTCCCAACCCTTCCCCCCCCCCCCCCCGGGTCATCTCTAACACCCTCATTCCCCCTTCCTCCATGATGTATAATTTTATTATTCAAAAAAGTAAACTCATATTCATGTGAGGGAACCTAAAAAGCAATTAAATGTTAATAACTCATTCTCCAATTACTCCACTTAAAAATCAAAATGACCCCATGTTGGGAACCCACCTTAGACCCTCCGATGTTTTGGTCTACAATTCCCATATCTTGGGATGGAACTTCTTAAACCAATGATTCATGGGTGCAAAATGCATTTGAGAGGTGATCTATGGTGATCCTATGAATGAGTGATCTCAAAAATGTCCTCTCATTAGCAGCCCAGCTCAGCCTTTTAACATTCAAGGTCATGGCTTTCTTTAGAGAGTTAATCAACCTCCTATGTGATTTTTACTTTTCCTTCTGTCAACTTTTCCTAGCAATATTGTCTTTTTTTACACCTTGAAAATCCTATGATGAGACAAATAAAATGTAGCCAGGTTTAGCTTATCATTGGCAGCTGCAACTCATATCCGAAAATGCATTTTTTTCCTGAAACAGGAAAAATGTCATTGGTGTGAATTTGTTTAAGGTGGATCCCAGCACTATGATCATGGAGCCATCTCCTGCAGCACATATTAAATGAGACATGCAGGATTTGACACTGGGACTGCAATGGACTGCTGCAGCCTTGAGGATATTGACAAAGCGCACCTTCACAGCCAGTCCATCTGGCCATGGCCTCTTCCTCCTCCATGACCTTTGGGAATCAGAATAGTGAAGTGGTTCCTCTTCTGCTCATTTTGCCATTGGGCAAATATGATGGTTTCCAGTGGCATTTCCTCCACTGAGGGGCCATCACCCCACCTAAAGCGGCTCATCTGCTTGTAGCCATTGGCACCTTTAGGGAGTCAGGTTATTTACGGCCACCCAACACTCGGCATTGAGTCGCTGGCTGTACGGTCTAGCAGCCATACTGGACTTTTCCAAGCTGTGAAATAGTGTGGACAGAGGGGAAAATAATACTTTCCGCTTTGGTCTTTTACATTACCCAATCATATGTAAACAATTCAAATACAAATGTTCAAATACAAAGTATTAGACAATAGTTAATTTTAGTTTGTGGGCAACACTGAAATGACTGTTTGTGATTGTTAAAATCCCAATAATTCAGAACTAGTAATTTATTACCTGGAATCTGACAGCTGCCTGTTCCTTCCTCTCCTTGCCCAGTTGTTTAAGATCTTATTTGAATGTTTTGCTCAGTATGTTACTGTCTTCCAAACGAGGAAGCTGGCAAAAAGAAATTGGGTCTTCTTAGTCAGGGTCCCTTACCTTTAGAACGTTCTTCCCTTCTCGTTCTATTAGATTTTCTCTTTTCTAGCCCTCAGAAACAATGTTAAGAAGCTTTGGTTGCAATTTGATGCTGCTGTTAATTTGAAAACTGGATTGTAAATTGCTATTTTGTATTCTGTATTGAATTGTTAATATGTTTAGATTTGTGAGCAACTTTGAGAATCATTGTAAGTACTGTACATATTTTTCAAATAGCTTGGGAAACTTGAATGGCTTACATTTGTCTCCTATATTTTGATTTTACACAGAATGTAGAAACAGATCCTGGAAAATATGATCTTTTCCCTGCTCCAGTCCCCACTTTTCCAACCAAGTAAGCAAAAATCCTTTTTACTCTTGTTTTTCCCCCTTTATATTCTGGGTGGTGTTTCATTTTTATTTTTTGCCTGCTTCATTTTGCTCCATTTCCAATATGCAGTAAATCATATGATAAAGTCTTTTTGGTACCAACAGCCAGGATAGATTGCTTCTGATTTAAGTAAAATTAAACTGAAAAATTATTCCAGTTCAAGAATATGTTGGGTTGGAGGCTTGACCCCCATTTTCTCTCAGTGCAAGGTGCAAAATTTGGTCAATTCCCTGCAAAGCAGTCTCTCCAGGCTACACTTAAATGTAAAGTCACCCTTGCTCGAAAGCCAGTCATATCCAACTCTAGGGTCCAGTGCTCATCTCTATTTCATAGCCAAAGAGCCAGCATTGTCTTAATCTGCAGAAGTTTCTGTGGACATGTGGCAGGTATGCTTCAACACCAGATTGCACGGAACACTGTTTACCTTTCCACCGAAGTGGTACCTATTTATATACTTGCAATTTCTTGCTTTCAAACTGCTAGGTTGGCAGGAGCTGGGACAAAGACATGAGCTCACTCCGCTGTGCAGTACTCGGAAATCAAACTCTGACCTTCCAGTCGTTGAGTTCAGCAGTTTAACTTCTTGAGCCACTGCAGTCCCCAACATATAATTCTGCTTAACAGCCACCTAGGTCTAAAATAGTCTCTTATCACATCATACTGACCAAGGGTACACCATTATCCTAGTTCATACCAGTGGCTGCTATGGCTCTTTTCTTTAGAATCCTGGAATTTGTAGTTTAAGAAAGTAGGTTGATTCCTCTGCTAGAGTTGTAGTGCACCCACCTACTCATCCACACAATAATGAATATTTTTCAGTATCTCACTAAAATAGAAAGTTATGGATTCTGTAAGATGCAGCCACAGCAGTTAAAGTAATATCAGACTTTTATAACAGTTTTATGTCGATAAACTCTCTGACCACTATTCAGGTGTAATGGGGACACATGGGATCTGAGAAAAGCCTGCAAGTTGCACCTAGCTTCTGGGCAAGTGGTTCCTCATTCCTGCTGAAAAATATCAAGAATTAGGCAAGTGCTCTAATAGAAGAACAACTCTGGAACAATCAGATTATTTGACCTTATCAATTTGGGTACCAGCCCAATATCATCCACTCTATTGATCTCCAACTTGTGTATCACAATGGGAATTGGAATCACTATTTGAAAGATCTGTGGCTGACCCAATATGTGTCAGATAGGTGGATTACACTTGTGTAAATACATGGTAAAGATGGAGAAAGGGATTTCCACACATCTGTTTGGGATAAGGACAAGTCACAAACCTGGAGATCATTCAGGACTACTCATTGCTCTGTTTGGTCACAAAGTACCTTTTATTGTTTGTTATGCCCCTGTACAGCTGTATAGGTAGGTTGTGCTGTCTTAGTGGTTAAGACACTGAAAATGATGACTGGAAGGTCAGCAGATCAGCAGTTCAAGGCTGCTGGGTGACAGAGTGAGTGCCCATCTCTGTCCCAGATCCTGCCAACCTAGCAGTTTGAAAGCAAGAAATTGTGAGCAGATAAATAGGTACTGTTTTGGTGTGAAATGTAACAGTACTCTGTGCTCTCCAATGTCTAGTCATGCCTGCTACCTGACAATGGAAATGTCTGCTGATGGAGAAAGTGCTGGTTCTTTGGCTGTAAACGGAGATAAACACTGGACCCCAAAGACAGACACAACTGGCTTTTGAACAAGGGAGACCTTTTCTAGCCTGACATACCGTATTTGCCGGCATATAAGAAGCATCGGCGTATAAGACACACCCTGTTATTACCAAAATAGCCCACTATATATAGTACAAGACACACTCCATTTTTCCAGTGTATTTTAAGGGGGGAGGAGTGGGTCTTATACGGCAGCAAATAGGGTACCTGAAGGATTCCAGATTAGAGAGGGCTGTTCTACCACATCACAGAAACAAGACTATTTTGTGGCAAAGCACACAACATAGTTCTTATGCATTCATTTATGGTCAGAGGTTCTTACACATTCATTTGTTTATAACATAAATACTCCCTTTTAAAATTAAGGGAAGCTCATGGCAACTAACAACAACGGACTGAAAAAAGCAAGCAATATAAATATAAAATGATGTAGAAAACAATAATGCAAAGAAGCTGTTAAAATAACTGGGTATCACCCATCAGTAAACAAAACAATTTAAGACAAGTTAAAATCCCTTGAGCTGAAAAACCTAAAAACCTTTGCAGCCCTGAAGCCATCATAGACATAAACCATAATGTTTTATATATGCACGATGTCTCTTTTCTTTAGGGAAGCAAAAGTAACCTACCATATTTCTCCCCTCCCTGTTTTATCCTTACAATCCAGTAAAATGTTTAGGATGCTGGCTAATAACAGGACTAAGGTCATCCAGGGGATTCATGAGTATTTCAACCTGGGTTCCTGTCCTCCTTCATAGTTGAGTTTTTTGGAATAGTAGCCATGTTAGTCTGTCATTCAGGCATATCAGAGACGTAGTTCAATTGCGAGTTTTGCCCCTAAAAAAGCTAATTATGCGAGTTTTTCCATTGGAATTTTCGCTATGCGAGTCTGACTTGCATAGAGAAAAACTCTCATTGCAAGCAGAATGAATTAAATTCATTATGCGAGGTATTACTGTATGTCAATAGTGTAAGAAGTGAGTTGGCATCTGCTATCACAATGAATTCACATTAAAGATATAGTTCAAAACTGTTGTTAAATGTTCTGGTCTTTCAAAAGATCTGAAATATATTCATTTTCTCTCCTACTTCTAAATGTAGGCATTACATGTTTCGATCAGGAGTTCAAAGGTTTCCTACTTTCCCCCCAGTAAGTAAGTAAGTAAGTAAGTAAGTAAGTAAGTTCCTACTCTAAAATGACAGGTGTTGCTGTTCCAAGAAAAGAAAAGGCAACCTACACTTTAACGTTTCGTTTTCAAGAAGATGAATGTTTACTATTTAGATTTTCCTTTCTCTGAACCAGGACCAGCTATAGCTCGGTGTCCAATCCTGAGGTGGGATGGGGAGTGACATGCAAATAAAATTAAATCAATAAAATTAAAAAAGAGAACAAGTGAAAGTAAGAAGAACTAAAAAAAAAATCCAAACAAACAACCTGAGATGCCTTGTGAGAAATGGAACACAAGGCTAATACTGATCTATTGCGAACTGAATTCACTACCTTCAGTTGGCAATAGTTTCCTCATTGCTGACGCAGCAGAATTGACTGTGAGGGGATTGATAACAGTTTCTCCCAAGAAAAACCAGAGCCCATCTTCCCACAGCTCTGAGGGGAGGCTGACTCTTTTGAGCAGATTTCCAGGGTGTCTGGAGCACTCATGTTGAGAGAGATGAAAAGGACTGCTTCCTCATTTCCTGCCAGCAGAAATCCTCAGCCAGATCAAAGGACTTCTTCAGATGAAAAAAAAACATGCTTCCAACCATGCAATGCAAAATCTGGATAAAAAGCTATTCGTAAAAGTTGATTAAGATTGGAATGAGAAATAATATGCATTCATGTTTTCTTTTATCATCATCTATTTCTTTTTTAAGAAGCAAAGTAGCTGATAAAATTCCATATGCTCAACTGCATACCATCTGTCTTATCTCATCTGCATACCTCATCTGTCTTATGAGAAATCTGTACACGAGTCAAGAAGCAACCGTTAGGACAGGATACAGAGCAACTGATTGGTTTAGAATGGGAAAAGGAGTGTGACAAGGGTGCATATTGTCACCCTGCATTTAACTTATATGCAGATTAGTACATAATCCGCAATGCAGGGCTGGATGAATCACAAACTGGAATTAAAATTGCTGGGGAAAACATCAGCCTAAGATATGCAGATGATACTATCCTAATGGCAGAAAGTAAAGAACCTAAAGAACCTCTTGATTTGGTGAAAGAAGAGAGTACAAAAGCTGGCATGAGACTCAACATGGATAAAACCAAGCTATGTACTGTACTGTAATGACAACCGCCCCTATCACTCCCTGGCAAATAGAAGGGGAAGAGACAGAAGCAAAGACAGACTTTACCTTCTTAGGATCCACGATCACTACAGATGGTGACTGCAGCCATGAAATAAAAAGTCGATTAATTCTTGGGAGGCAAGTTATGAGAAACCTAGGGAACATAATAAAAAGTAGAGACATCATCCTGCCAACAAAAGTCCGCATAGTCAAAGCAATGCCATCGCCCGGGGGATGGAAAGCAGCTCCAGCTGTCGTCACCGTTCTCTGGGTCCCGCTTGTGGCGTGGTATGAGAGGTGTGGAGACAGTTACTTTGTTGGTGTGGACTTGTTAATTGAAACATATGGACTTTCAAATGAAGGATTTCCCCCCGCTTGCAATGTTTTTTATGATGATATTTTAAAATGTTGTATTTATTACTTGTATGATTTTGTGATGTTTTACCTGTTCTGTGAGTCGCCCAGAGTAGAGCAATCGAGGGGGCAGCATATTAACAACAACAACCCCAGTACAGTAGTAATGTATGGTGGTGAGAGCTGGACCTTAAGGAAGGCTGAGCACAGAAGAATAGATGCCTTTGAAATGTGGTGCTGGAGGAGAATTTTGAGAGTACCCTGGACAGCAAAGAGATCAAATAAGTCAATCCTGAAGGAAATCAACCCGGACTGGTCCTTGGAAGGACAAATATTGAAGATGAAGCTAAAGTACTTTGGACACCAAATGAGAAGCGAGGACTCACTCAAGAAGGTCTTGATACTGGGAAAGATCAAAGGCAAAAGGAGAAGGGGGCAGCAGAGGATGAGGTGGCTAGATGGCATTGTTGATGCAATGGGCGTAGGGTGTAGCGGGCTGCGGAGGATGGTGGAGGATAAGGGGTGTCTGGTGTGCAGTGGTCCATGGAGTTGCAAAGGGTTGGACTCAACTATATAACTGAACAACAACAACAAAATGTTCAACTGCACAAAAATATTGACTTCCCAACAGCTTCTCCTTGAGTTTGGAGCCTGAAACCAGCAGAAGCAAAACAGAGAGAAGAATGAAGGGAAAACAAATGAAAACGTGTTTGAGAATAGAAAATGGGTATCTAAGCAGTGACACTAATTTTTTGCATTGCCTTGTAGCTCTTTGACCACACTCCCCTCCTCAATGCACACACCTGGTGAATTGGTAAAGCAAGAAGGAAGACATTGCCCTCTTCCTTCATCACCAGAATTGCTGGTAATTTGCTCTGTACACTGAACAAGAGGCAAACTGTTCCAAAAAGAAAGAGAGAGAAGCGAGAAAGGAAATAGCCATGAGTGACAGAAGAAGATTAAGAAAGAAAGAGGAAGAAGGAGAAGCAGTGATAAAGAATTTCACCTTGACCATATTTTATGACTCCTTTTTTGTTTTGGAGAGTTCCATCTCTGGTGTTTACAACTGACTCACTAAGCTGTTTAAAAATAAACACTAGGAAAAGTTTATTTGTCCCAATTTGGTCCTTCTATTCAACATCCTTTTGATTGATCATCCAGAGATAAATACAGTACAGTACTGTAAAGGCAGATTGAGTATAAACCAGCCTTTGAGTTGGCCTTCGTGTTCCTGAAAAATGAACAGTGGTTAAGATTCCACCATGTTTACAAGAAGAGGGAAAATTGGAATGTCTCTGAAGACCAGGCTTGGGGTGGTACCGCAACTTGGAAGAGCGATAACACATTATTCCTCAGGAATGCACTCCAAGCCTTATGACTGCAGGTGCCGACCCCTTAGCCAGCTCTGAAACTCCCTGGACCATACCAAAGGGAGGAGGGAAAAGGAGGATGGGAAAAGGAGGCATGAAGACACAAAAAAAGGGGGTGGCTATTTTGCCCCAATAATTTCAAAGTGGCACCCATTTTGTTTCTTGAATGGCTTTTGAGGGATGGGGGCCACATGAAATGGCACCATAGGGTTGGAAATCCCTGACCTAGAGGGAAAATGTTCTGATAGCCCCTAATTATGAAGGTGGTATTGACTTTTATCCTTAGAGTCGAAACACTGGATGGCATGTTTATTTCCAAACACCAAATGCTTGGAACAACTCTACAGATCATACAAACTGGAAGACAGCTGAAGGAGAGACTTGTTCTTGCATAAGAGAATCCATATTTGAAATTCCAGCCTTGACAAGAACTTGAGCCTTCTCTGCAGGATACATAAGGTCACACGTTTCATACTTAATGGATGTGTTGATTGTGACCATCCAGATACAGACATGAAGAATGAGTGTGCTACCATTATTGATGCATCTGTGCCTTTGGTTAATAATGCCCAGAATTCAGGAGCAGAGGCCATGAGGAACCATTGAAAGCTTGTCATCAATATTAAGCAAGTGTATCAGATGGAGAGCCTATGAGTCATCCCTACCATAATCTTGATAAATGGCTTGATCCTGAAAGCACTGAAAAGAGCACATAAGATGATATGAATCTCCTCAAAAGATAAATCATTTTCAGGTTGCTAAAGCTCTCACTTTGACATAGTCAAAATTATCTGGAAGACCTTGAATGTCACAGATGTTAGGAGCTATGAGAGCTTTGCTTATCCTTCCTCTATGTGTGTACACAGAAAATAAAAAATACTGTAGAACGAGACTTATGCAATATAATGATCTAAGCAAGATATGTAGTCAAGTATTTGTCTTCTATTAGAGAGCTGTCAGATTGCCAATTTGTGTTTTGAAATAATTTAGAAAAGTGTTTCACTTTCTTTACTTGGATGCCTGTTTGAGGGTAAGGATCTGACATATGAGAAGAGGAAATTAGACGGAGGTAAATAGGGACTGCAGTGGCTTAGTGCTTAAGACACTGAACTAGATGACTGGAAGGTTGGAAGGTCAGCAGTTTGAGACCTGAGGTTTTTTCTCTTTAAGTTTTCTGAAATCTATAGAAAACGTGTCTGTGCAAAATGATGTATCTTTTCCCTTTGTGATTCAAAAATTATGTGTGCGTGTATGGGCCCACATACACAGAACAAACATGAGGTGATTGACCAAAAGGATGCAAACAACTCATCCATTGTTTCTAAATTTTAAAAACGCATGCAACAAAAGGGAGTTTGTTGTAATTTGTACAAAATCATTTCCAAAACAATGAAAACGCTAGTTAAGATTGACAGAAAATATATTGCTATCTTGCAAGTAAGGAGAAATATTGTATGGTTTCTCATTTCTATACATGGGTATGGGGTATGGGATTTACAACCCTCTTAATAAGGGATGAATTAATTTACACGCAGATATATTGAGGCCAAGACTGGATGTTATTAGCAGTACTGCCTAAAACGACAAAATGCATCTCATTCTCTTAGAAGGAGTTTGGCTGGATTTATGTTTTGTATATTAGTTTGATTTACTTTTGATCTTTGGGAGGTAGATATGGGCCTAATTTACAAGTCTCATTGTGCTTTGAAGGAACTACATGGTTGGAGGGGAAATACTGTAATATTGGAAATCTTTCATGTCTAAATCTAACTTTGGACTACCAGGCAATGGTAACCTTGTGCCAGCTAATCTTTCTCAAACTAGGTCAGGCAAAAGGAACTACAGAATGAATTCACCAAAAGGTGGCTTCATTTTGGCAGTTGCACATCTGGCCTAGAGACAGAAGAAGCCAAAACTGAAGCCACTTTTTTGGCCCTGTTGTTAGCTAGACTTAAGACCTCAACTGTATATGTATCTGGCAGTAATTGGCAGACCAGTAAATGAGCCAGGTTCTGTATCTCTTCACATTCACACAGCATGTTAGATACGTATTGGAAATAAATCACCATTCATCATCATCAGGTCCTGTGTGAAGCACATTGGGCAGCAAGTATTCTCCTGAGATTTCAGTCATTTGCAACAGCTTTGGCATTGTCCCAAGAGACATTAATGGTTTTCAGATTTTCCTTAAGTGTTTGGCACCAGGTTTTCTGAGGTTGGCCTTGTTTCCTCCATGAGGTATCCATCATAGTGCCATCTTTGGAGTATACATAGGATATAACCAATTTCCCGGCTCTGCTTCCCCCTAAACCAGGGATCCTTAACCTGCAGCTTGCAGGCCAGATGCAGCCTGTGACACTATTTCATGTGGCCCCTCACCGCCTCCACCACACCAGGAAGTGCCATGTGGTGGAAGAAGGGCAAAATGGCTGTCTGGCCCCTGAAGCTGTCTGAGGGAGCGTGACCCACCCCCCAGCTTGAAAAGATTGAGAACTCCTGCCCTAAACCCAAAAATGCATTGACAGATTGGACACAATTTCCTGGAGCTCAAAAATGTAGAGGAAGGACAACCAGATTGATATGGGATTTTGAACACTTTCCCTGCAAGAAAAAGCTAAAGGCAGGAATAGAGAATCAGTGATCCTCTGGATAATGTTGAACTACAATTCCCATCACCTTGACCACTGGACATTTTGGTTGGTGCAGTTGGGAATTGGAGTTTGATGTCTAGAGAGCAACAGGTTCTTCACACACTTCAAAGGGAAACACAATATTGGAAATACACAGAGCTATTTCATGAGGATAAAAAAGGTGAATTAAGAAAGGGGAAATATGATTGCTATTGATAATTTTTGCTGTACAGATTTGAATTTTTAATCTATAAATTCACGTTGACTGTTGACTCTTGCCTCTTACCTTTCAGAAAATTGTGCGTATTTGTATTTTTTGTTGTTGATGTTCCTGTCCTTAAAAGAGACACAGTTCCACTTTGATTAGTTGTTCATTTAAAATGCTTCTGGAGTTCCAAGTACATGGCTAATTTTCAGATGTCTGTCGTGTCAAAATCTTGATCAAATGCAGAGGAGGATTTTGATTTCTCCCACCTTCCTGATCAGATTGACACTTCTGAACTCTTACAGTGGAGGAGGCAAGGAAAAGAAAGGAAACATTGCAATAGTTGAGCGCCAGTAATTTTGAAAGAACAGGAAAAGATGGTGTGTAACGTGAATTCTCCAAGGGTGTTCTTTGCCTTTTAAATAGATCTTAACCTTTTGAAACTCCTGAAGAATCTCATTAATGTCCTCATGCTAGGTGATATTCTGTGCCAGAAGAGTTGTTTCATGTAAACATCTCCTTAAATGAGTTATTGATAACAACTATATTCCAATATTTTGCAGCAAATGACCTACAACTGGCATTTTAACAGTTCCCTGTGACAAAACAGCAGCAGCCAAAAATTATGCAATTTAAAGGTGAACACCAAGAATGCTCAGCTCTTGGTGTCTGATGGTTTTCATGTCCTACTTTTTTATTTTATCACATGTTCAATCCCATTGATGGACATGGAAATAGGATGGCCACGGAGGAAAGGACTACAGAGCACATAAACCTTTAATACTGTGGTCTGCAAGAATTTCTGTAGCTACGTCAAGCCAAATAAGCTGCTAAGATTCCTTTTCCTGTAATAATTGTGTGCCATCAAGTTAATTCTGACTTATTTGTCCCTTTCCAGGTACAATGTATTCAAAAATGGTTTACTATTCCCTTCTCCAGGGGGCACTCTGAAACTGTGCAGTTTGCTCAAGACTACATAGGCTGGCTTTTTCCTAGGCGTCATGATGGAAAATTAAACTCCTGACCTCTAACTCTATGACCAAGCATCCACCTCACTAAGTTATCTAGCCAGGTCCCTTGTTCCATAAAAGCCCTGTCCTCTCTTTCATGTGGCCATCCTAGGTTGGGTTTGGCTGAAATAAAGGAACTGCAAATAAGGTATCATGAGAGATGTTTGTTCTAGCATTGACCCTCCATGAGGCAAAATAAAGTAGGTACACTTGTTTTTGCTCTGTAACGCTAAGCCAATGCACTGCCCTCAAGTGCAGGACAACATGCCTTCTCATCACCAACCTGAGCTACCATGAGCTGAAAGACCAGGCTTTCTATGAGCTATTTTGTTTTTTGGTCAGGAACTAGATCAGGGATTCTCAACCTGTGGCCTGCAGGCTGGATGCAGCCCATGGCACCATTTCATGTGGGCACCCCACCACCTCCACCACACCAGGAAGTGCCATATGAAGGTTGAGAACTCATGAACTACATGTTAAATCAGAGTTCCATATTTTGCAAATATCTAATTTAGGGTCTTTTTCTTTTATGTTCTGATCAAACCCTGGACTGCCAAAATGAAGCCACTTTCTTGGCTTTGTTATTGGCTAAACTTAAGTCCCCATCAGTGAATGTGCAAATTTAGGGTGGAATGTGGGCAAAGCTAATTGGAGCCCCTTTTTGTCTCTGTTGACCTAACAGTTGCATTCCTCTTATGCAGTGCCAGTTAAGGTTTGGAGTAGTAGCAGCAGCTGCCAAAATGGCTTACAACGAAAAAGAGATTTCAAGGTGAAATAGAGCTACTTCCTAAATGGAACTATCAAAAAGTTCTTATAAATTTCCAATCCCTTTGAAATTCATTGCTACTCAAGTGTAAAATAAAGAAAACTGGCTTCACCCCTTATTTCAGTCCGGAGTCCTTCAAGTCAAATTCAAAGATTCAGAAGTTCAACCTAGTCTTCTATTATGTATTTCTGGGACAAATTGAAGTCTATGTTGCCATTTGTTGTTATTTTTAGGTCTGTTCCTAGCTTGTTTTCTGGTAATTTTCTACATCTGCAAAATCATGTTCTATCATAGTGCAGAGTTTCTTGTGTATTTCTTGTGGTATTTTAGCTGAAATGTAGATTATATAAATCCTCCACAGGTTGCTGTTGGGCATTTTCATAGTGGCGGCTATCTATTTCCATTGGTTGCTTTAAAAATATCATTATGTTATATCCACATGACATAGTTACAAATTCATACAAAGCCCAAACCTTGGAAAACATTGTCTTTCGTGGAAGAAACAAAATTGAATTGCCAAAGCGGAAGAAAAAAATCATAAAGGATGTCACCATTTCAAATGTGTTAAAAAGCACATATTTTATGCGCAGACAGTTGCTAACAAATGAACACAAGGGGAAACTAAGTTGTTAACCTATCTACTAGATATAAAAAGATTTACTGTCCTTGGCTACATTGCTTGACAAGTTGATGCCACAAGTATTGCTTGACAAGTTGATGCCACAAATTTGTTTCTGTGAATGTTTTGAAAATGGATGGAATGGTGTAAATGATTACAAAGCAATGATATAGCACATGGTCCATTGTTTATATTTCAAAAGGTCTGTTTGTTTCTCTGGGGGAAAGCAAGGTGATATCTTCTAATTACATACTGTACTTCTGGACCATGCAAGCCTTTCAGAATCAATCAATGTTATTCAAATCTTCTCTGGTTAAAGTAACTATTACTCCTCTTTCTACAAAGCAGATGCCATGTCTGACTACTCAGTTCTTTTGCACTTCCAATTGCATGGCAGGGGAGTGGGTTGGGAGAGTAGAACTGTATTTCATGGGCCCCACGGCCATGTCTACTCAGATTGACTGGGAAGATCTGAAGTAAGGCACCAGTTCCTTGTAGATAGACCTCCACATATGATTTAGAATCTTGACTGCATGTAGGTAGGGTATAGAACTTAGAAAAGTTACGTCTTGCATCTACAGCATTCAGAATTGTAACAATAACTTGGGTCCTGTATTTGCCCTCCTCATGACTTTTCAAAGCTCTTGTAGAGCACAGCTGGTAACAGGCAGTAGTGAAATACTGTATGATGGAGGAGGAAGTACCAGTGAATGTGGTCCCATGCTGTCCTTTACTGAATGAATTATGAATCTCTCAAGAGGAGTAATGAAAGCATTTGTCTGGAAGCCCTTGATGAGAAGAAGTTCTGTATAAGTGAGTGTGTTCATTTCCGTTGAGCAGAGCATGTACAAAACCCCAAGCAGGCTGCCAAGTGTAATTCAAGACAGTTATCCTTACACCAAGCAGAGGAAATCACTTACTCTATGCCCAGCAAACAAATGATAAAGGAAAGAGAGAACTCTCTATTCCTTCTCTGTCATTCTCCAGTGGGCTAGTAAAATGTTTGCAGACTTACTATTGTGTGCTTATGTAGCAGGTAGATATAATCAGTGTGGCAGTTTGTTTCTTAACATTTTAGGATTAGGATATAAATGTAACTTCAGGGATTTTAGGACAAGTTTGGGGACCTTTGGATGATCCAAGCCCCTTTGATCAAACCCCTCTCCCCTAGAAGCATCTGGAGTTTCTACCAATCTCCTCGGCAAAATCAGAATGGACCTGATCCATTGTCGTTAGAGCAGGGATTCTCAAGCTGCGACCTGTGGGCCAGATGAGGCTGACAGCACCATTTCTTGTGCCCCCTGCACTGCCTCTACCACATCAGGAGGTGCCATGTGGTGGAGGGACAAAATGGCTGTCTGGCCACCGAAGCTGTCTGATGGAGCGTGACCCAGCCCCTGGCTTTAAAAGGTTGAGAACTCCTGTTTTAGAGGCTGATATGAGGCTATAACAATAATTATATTTATGTCTGTGTGGACATTTTGGGATTATAAACTTGTATTGTTTTATAGAAATAAACTTGTTTTGTTTTATAGAAAGAAGGTCCAGGACCTGGTGAATATGAAATAAAAGAAAGACTGCCTGTACCTATTCGATCATCCTTTGTGTCAAAAGTGCCACGCCTATTGCCAGCTCATACGGTGAGTGTAAATGAGCCAATACAAAGTGTGTTGCATGTGCTTAAAATTAGAGACAAAACCATGGAAAAGTGGCCATGGAACTGCAGGTTTCTGTAAACTGCAGTCAAAAGCAGTAATTTTTTCATATTTTGGGCAGCACTGCAGGCAAAGGAAGAGTTTTGAGGTCCCAGTTATCTCACTGTCATTCCAGTCTAGTTCCAGGATTTCCAGCAGTAGTAATACAACAGTAATACCAGTAGTGAGAGGGGCACTTGGAACAATCCCAGAAGGCTGAGAAAACATTTGAGTGTGATTGGCATTGATAGGATCACAATAGAGCATTTGCAGAAAGTAGCGCTAATAGGTACTTGCTAGAATTATCAGGCAATACTTCACCAAAATTTAGATCCAAGCTACAACCCAAGCTACGGGGTTCCAAAACGCTGCCCTGGACATCTGGTGAACCATGTATGCCTACATGGTAAAAACTTCTTTTAAAATGTGACCGGGGGGGGGGGGGATGGAATGATAGTAAAAATAGACAAATATATCAATGTCTGTTTCCCCGGGGTTTTTTCATCTTTGTGACCTGAATCCAGTGGTGGGCAGCAACAGGTTCGAACCCCCGGGAAGGGGGGGGGGTAGGGTTAGCAAAATTGGGTGGCCTCTGGGTAGGGGTGGTGGTGAAGTTGGGTGGCCTTTGGGCGGGGGGGGGGAGGAAGCAAAATTGGGTGGCCATGCCCAACTCCCTGCTCTGCCCTATCAGGTTTTGTCCCTGGAAGTGGTTCAAGGTCTCCCTTGCTCAAAAGCTAGTCATATCCGACTCTAGGGTGAGGTGCTTATCTTCAAGGACAGCCAAAGAGCCAGTGCTGCCTGTGTTTGCAGATGTATACATGGCCATATGGCAGGCAGGACTAGATCGCCCATGATGTAAGCTCCACCCACAATGTAGGCTCTGCCCATCATGTAGGCTCCACCCATGGTGCGGTAGTGAAAATTTTTGTTGCCCACCATTGCCTGAATCCAATTGCTAGTCTGAACCAAATTAGATCAACTGACTCAGTGGGATTTCCACCTGAGTTGGCTCATCTTAAAGCAACTAATTCAATGAGTCTACTCTAGTTGGGACTAGTAAAGTAGGTCCGTTGTGTACGGAAACTGCATATTAGAGCAAGGGCATAAAAGAGGGGTTAATAGAGACTATGTCAAAAAAGAAAATGCCAATTTAAATTGAAACAGACTTGTTGTCACAAAACTAACCTAATGGTACAACCTATTAGTATTAATAAAAATGCCAAAGGAACCATCAGTGTGAATTGTTCTATCATGTTCCTGTTGCTTCATCCTATGGAAGCCTATTTCCATTTACTTAATAAGTATCTTGCTTATTTCTTTTCCGTACAGAAAACACCTGGTCCAGGAATGTATTGGCCGACAAGGCAGGCTCCAAAACCGCCTAAAACAATTGCCAGTATGGGACGTGAACACACTATCTTCTTTAGCAATGTCCCTGAACTTTAAAAGATGAGGTGTTGATTTTGAAATCAGGCTCATGCCTTCTCCATTCTCTACTTTTTTCCTCTTTCGTGTTCTCCAAACTTATTCTTCATTACTCTTCCTTTATGTACAGTAATAAACATTCACAAGTAAGTACTGGTTAGACCAAAACCCAAACATTCTACTGCTGTTTCCCTTCCTCCATAGTATGGGAGGATCTAAGTTTAAGTAAGTAGGCTTCCTTTTTTCAGATAATTAAACAAATGTCTGGAGGATCTTTCAATGGAGTTATTCTTTCAGCCTTAATTCTAAGTTCAAGTAGTTTGATGTGATGTTTCCTTATAAACTGACTTAATAAAATGTTTCTTAACCAAATGGGTTCTGCAAGAGTCGTTCATGGGCATAGGGTGTTCAACTGTGCAGGGTTGTCTTGGCATACTGAGCAAATTAAACCAACATTGACTGAATTGTTTTGTCCTTTTGTCTGGTTAATTTTCTCTATTGCAGTTTCTCATTTAATGTCAAGTCTCAGATTTGTGTGTACCAATTCTTGTGAAAGACTTGGGTTCCTTCCTTTCATGACCTGTGTATTTATGCAAGTACTGTATACATTTATAAGAAATCTATAAATGTGCATTTATTAGAGCCCTAGTGGTGCAGCAGTTGAAATTCTGTAGTGCAGTCAAAACACTATGAGTTCAATCCCAACAGAGATCAAGGTTGACTCAGGCTTCTAGTTTTCCAAGGTCAGTAAAATGTGTACCCAGTATATTGGAGGCAAAATGCTAATTACCTTGTGAGCCGCCTGGAAAGTACACTGTGCACTATGGAGCAGTATATAAGTGTAATTTTTATTGCTATTTCTTGTCTTGTTACCCGTAGCAAGAGCTTATCACCTATAAACAAATTCACCTGTGCAAAACCAGGATTTAGCCAGAATGAATGATAAGTGATTATATTTATTTTGTTTTGCAGTTATATCTAGAACTGGGACACAATGGGGCCTGATCACCACCTATAAAAATGTTTCTGCTCTTCCACACCTCCTGTGACAAAGACTTGAGAAAACCACCCTAAGCCCACAACATCCCTCCCTGGCGGGAACACCAATCCAGCCCACAAACAACCCCCCCCCCCACGCCACCAGCCTGGCTCATTAAAACTCATCCCCATGCACCTAACATCGTCACTCCCCTGCTTGCCTGACTGCCGTGGGTGAAGGCCTGCACTCGGCCAAAGTGGCACCCAGGAAAGACACGGGTGGCCACGTGCATCTGCTGCTTCCACTTCTGCCTCTGGCGCTGCAATCTTACAACATCCGCCCTGCTATGGAGCAGTGTTAGGGACATGACAAGGCAGGCAGAGGGGAAAAGGATGGCGTTGGCGTTGGCAGGAGCAAGGAAATGGGCTGGATAGAATGGTGCCATGGGCTGGATCTGGCCTGCAGACCATAGGTAGAGAACCCTTGCCCTATGATAATCAAAGGCTTTAGCTTTCAAGTTGTTGAGTAGGGCTGTAGAGGACATGACATTTTAGAGATGTCTCATTCACAGATTTGCCATCAGTCGAAGTTGACTTAAGGGCACATAACAACAGTCTATCAGTAAAATACCTCCACTGGAACAAAAACTTCTTTCTGATGGAAAGAACCTTTCCACCCACAGCAGGTATTTGTTGTCGAGCCACAATAGTCAGTAGTGGGATGTGGAAAATTTTACTACCCCACTGTGATGTCATCACAGTGTGGGCAGAGCTAATGTCATGACATCATGGGCGGAGCCAATGTTGTGACATTGTGGGTGGGGCCAAATAAAATAAAATAAAAATAAGCACACACATACACCCCTCAACCCACCCACCCAACCACAACACAAACCCGTAAATAAATTAAATAAATAAGCTTTTAAACCAGAGTTTAAAGCTTATTCTGGGTAATCTTTCTCACACTAGGTCAGATGGAAGGAACTACAGAATGAACTCACCACAAGATGGCTTCATTTTGGCACTTTTCAACTTTTCAACAGTTAAAGAAGTTAGGTACTAAGTCTTTGCCTAGCCAGTTCTCTAGGATAATATGCCTTAATGTAAATGTAAAACAGCTGTACCTCCTTAAGGGTTCTCCAACTGGAACAGCAATTGGAACAGCACAGGTGTAGCTTATTGATGAGGGAACTCCAAGACTTTGCTTAAAAACCCCAAGCCAGGCCACCAGCTGCCAGGTCTTTTTGGGAACTGTGGTAGTATGTCAATATAGGTAAAGGTATTAAATACACATTAAAATACACACAGACACACCGCATCCAAAGGTGAGTCACTTACCCTGGGAAGCAGGCTATAGGGAGCTTCAGGCTAGCAGCTTCTCTTCCTCCTCCCCGCTTGGGAGGGCAGCAAGGAGGTCATGCATACGCGCCAAGCACTGCAGGCGTGCATGCACACCAAGTGCTTGGCGCACATGCGCAGTGGGGGAACCACTGAAAAGGTAAGCCCTGAAGGTGGTTCCCCCCAAAAGCTGCTACCAGTTCTCTGGGACACTGGGGAAAGTTACTACCGGTTTTGGCGAACTGGTGTGAAATGTTACATCCCATAACTGTATACAGTACTGTAATAGTAAATTGCTATGGAAATAAATTTCTGTCTAACTTTGTCCTACTAAGGTGGAAGTTCAGTCAGCAAAGAAATTCAGCAAGAAGCAAATCACTGATAAATGAAACAAAGTATTTCAAGATTAGAGAGCATTATCAGAGGAAATCTTGAAGACTAATGTTTTGAAATAAGCAACAGTCATTTACTGATCCTTATTACTATTTTATTGCTAGTCTACCTAATTGCAACTGCCCTTTTTCTGCAGCAGTTTCATTAAATTTCATTAACTTGAAAGCAAGTAACACAGTTCAGTAAGTCCCTGCTAGCCTAGCTGAACTCATCAACACTTCTGTGGCATTACTATCAAGTGATAATATGTGCATGTCAGAAGGGTTTGAAAAGCTGCTTATTGGTTCCTTCGGAATAAGAAAAAAATGCTAGTGCCATTTTAACAATAGCATGGCCGTTTTTCTGTCATGTCCAGCCTATCTATCTATCTAGTGGTGAGCTCCAAAATTTTTTACTACCACTCTGTGGGCATGGTATGGTGGGCATAGCCAGGGGAAAAGCCCTGTGTTGCATCCAAATTAGGACTGCTTTATTTCAAAACATGGATGGGCGGAGCCAGCCAAAATATCTGCTGCCGATTTTGGCGAACTGGTGCAAACTTGCTGATGCCCACCACTCACTCACTCACTCACTCACTCACTCACTCACTCACTCACTCACTCTATCTATCTATCTATCTATCTATCTATCTATCTATCTATCTGGGATATTTTCCTGCTCTTGGCTGTGTACAACAGTTAAAAAACAATAGACATACAATTAAAAGCTAATAACAACAATTAATCAATAACAACTGGTGTCATCGGACACCAAATGGCAAATTAAAAGATAAAACAATTCCTAATTGACGATGAGACTATCCTTAAATGCATTTCTAAAAAGTATAGTTTTCAGATGTTTCTTAAAAATGTACAGAGATGAAGTCTGGTGTAGATCCACCAATAAAGCATTCCAAAGTGTAGAACCCACAATGAAGGCTCTACTCCCATGGTTCACAACATGGAGCACACACCCCACAGGGGGTGCATCCACCACTCCTGCCAGGACTTGGACATTCTTCCTTTTGCCTCTCTCTCTCCTATCTCTTCTCTCTTACCCCTCCCTGAACTTTGCTGAAGCCTGCTCAGTCCCCACCCCACCTCACCCTTCCCATCCCAAGGGATGGTCTTTCTTAGTTGACTGCTGCCTTTCGGGGACCAGATATTTTTAAGTTCTACTTTCTACCATGTAGCCCTTTTCTTTTCCTTCCTCCCTGCCCTGAGGCCTCCACTAAGCCCAATCTAAGTCCACAGACACCATTTGGTCTTGCCCCAGCACCAACATTGGCCTTTCCCCAAGCCCTCCTCAGTTCTTTAGTCCCTCTCTGGAGCCCACAGCGACCCATGGGGGGAGCCCAGGAGCCCCACTGCCCTTCTGCCACTTTCACAACCAGGAACAGAGCAGTTGGGAGAAGACCCACACCTGGCTGGCCGTGTGGAATCAGTCACAAGTCTCTGCAGCCCAAGCCCAGCTGAGGAACAGGAGGAGGAAGAGGAAAAGGAAGAGAAGGAGAACCTGCTTTAGAGAGGGGGAGACAGGACACCTGAATCTAGGACTTTTACTCCCATCATTTCACCCCCGAGTAACAAAGCCCAGGGTAGGAAAACATTCAGTGACAAGGCCATCTGCAGAGACTGGAGCATTTACTCTCCAACTCTGCATCATGCATTGGGGGGGGGGGGGGCACCGGGGAGAAAAACCCCTCCTCAGTGCTCCTCTGCCTCTGTCCAAGTAGGTATCCAACAGTGCAATTTTATGAAGTTTGTAAAAAGTATACTCTTACTTACCTTGTTCACCTCTCCCATAATGCATGGTCCTCAAGGACTTTGTGGCCACATAAGCTAGCCAAGAACAGCTGGTGCAGCAATGGCAGCAACAGCATAGATTAAATGAAAATTAAAGATGGGCAGTGGTAACTAACACAGGCAGTGGAAATGGAATTGGGGATGTCTAATGACTGATCTGGGCCTGGCTACAATGTATGGATCTGAACATATTACAATTACAACCTCAAAGTGCAGTTTGACAACCTCAAAGTGCAGTTTATGAAGTTGGCACATTTCAACAAACTATAGTTAGCAATTCTCACTGGTCAAGTTTTGACATAATGCTAAATAGCAGTTAATCAAAAAATGGAAAGGAAGCTTCCAATCTTGTCCTCAAAACCCATGCTGTAATGATGTGTGTGGATGCAACTCAGAGGCCTTTACTTAGGAAGTTGCTGAGATGAATACAGTTTCACAGGCTGCTAAACTGAGAAGGTTTTTACTATGTATTTACCATGTATTTACTATGTATTGTTGTTTTAAACCATGTCTTTTCTGGTTTGTGTTGTAAGCCGCCCAGAGTTGGGTTTACCTAATTGGGGCGGGATAACAAATTGGACAAATAAATAAATAAAATAAATAAGGTGACTAGATGTCACATAGATGCATCTGCTGAAGGCAAATGAATCAGGCCTGCTTGCCAATGTCTGAGTATTTCACAGAGTACAAATCAAAATGGATGCATAAAAGGACTTTCATATTTATTGCCTCCTTTTTTATCCTTACCCACATATTCAGAACCAAAGATGGCGCCGAGCTACATAAAATTGGCCTGTGAGTGTTTATAGGTATAAATACAAATATAGAAATTAGTAATATAATTTAATGAGAACACTACACCTCTGAGTGCATAAATTGGTGGCCTTGGTGACCTATGTGCTGGTCACCTTGCTACCTAAGTTCTTAAGAACCTACCTTTCTTTTCTTATGGTTGTTTAATTTTAAACCAGATTTAGAAAAGAACTTGGAAATACATGTGTTACTCTTAATTCATTGCAAAAATTAACAGTGCTTTTAAAATGTTATTGAAATAGTTAAACATCAGCAACATTAAAAGGTTAAATGATGACTGCTAATAGTGGTGATAGTACACATCCCTGCATCAATCCATATGTTACCACAAAGGATTCTGATTGGCAACAAACAATTAAACTGGAAAAACAAAGAGAGCAAATGAGAATGCTCATAATACCAAGACAGGGCTGTAGCCCCGTAGCGCTAGATGGAAGAGGGGATTTTTAGGAGGGGAAAAAAAAATTTCAGGAGGGGCAACAATGTCACACTCACATATATAATATTGGCATTGTAGGGTGGGTTGGAGGGATGGGCTGTTAGGAGGGTTTTCGGGGGGGGGGTTTCCTGGCTCCCCTCTGGCTAAGGCCCTGTACCGAGGCATCTTTGCGACCAGTCATAGAACCATAACTAGAAGATGAACAGATGGGTTTCAGAAAAAACAAGCTGAACAGATGCAATTTTTATGCTTAAACAACTAATAGAAAAATATATAGAATACAATAAGACTCTCTTTGTCATACTGTATTTGTAGACCAAGAAAAGGCATTTGATAGAGTTGACAGGAAACTGCTATGACAAGCATTGGCCCAATATTGAGTAAATGAACATCTTATCAAACTATTTTAAAGTTTATATAGTGACTGCAGAAATGTAGTTAGAACAAGTCAAGGGATATCAGAACCCTTCATAGTAACATCTGGAGTGAAGCAGGGATGCGTACTATCGCCACTATTATTAATCACCTACAGCTGTGGTGCCCAAACTAAGACCCGGCAGCCGGGTGCAGCCCCCGCACCAATTCATCCGGCCCACGAAGCCCTTGTGGAAGTAAAACGCTTCCAGGAGTATCACACATCAGCCATCCCAATTCACAAGGGCACCTCCCTAGGCAAGTTCCTGAGACATACTCATTACTGGAACTTTAACCCTTGCCTCACCTCTTCTGGGAGAGCCGAGGTGATTAGAAAGGAACTCTTACTATGCTCAGGCAATAGTGCAGTTGAGCATAGAGCAAAACAAGGGAGGTTTCTTCTGGTAGCGTGTCTTCATGTGTGTGCCAGTCAAAAGAACAACAAACTTCAAAGAGAAACAGCTGCTTTATTCATCAGGTTCATCAGGTAGCAAAGTCCATGGAAAAACGCGGATTAAAAGGTTAGTAACAGGTAACAGTCCAGTACACAGGTTCATTAGGTAATCATTTTGAGAAGAAAAGAATAATCCCACACCATAGCCAGGGTCTTATGCCATTGAAATCCAGAAACGAACTAACTAACTTCTCTGCAAAATGGAGAATCTGCAGTCAGGTGGGTTACTCTTAGCCAATCAGGTAACAGAGAGAAGCTTTCTCAAAACGATGAATTGTTGACACACATGTAGAGTCAATGAAGACAAAACACGCTAGAGAGATAGGAACACAGGAACACTAAAGTGTCAACAAGCCATCTCGTGACACATAGGCTGAAGACACAGATGGGAAAGGATTTCTTTGAGGCTTTCTATGAGGCCTAGATAAAAAAATGCAGCTTCAAGCCTTGGGAAACATGAGGAAATATGTCATTTCCTGACAAGGAGTGACGAGGGCTTCATGGGCCGGATGAATTGGCGTCGGGGGCCACACCCGGCCCCCAGGCCTTAGTGACTGGCTCCCTGAACCACATGATCGGCCCACAGCCCAAAAAGTTTGGGCACCCATGACCTACAGAGACAACATAAGCAAAAAAGAAAAAGAAAAAAGGAAACAATGTCAACAAATTACCTTTCGCAGATGATCAGGCATTGATAGCTAGTACAGCTAAGGAATTACAGCAACATCTTACATCCATGAACCAAGAATGTGAGATAAATAATATGAGAATCAATAAAGAGAATACTGAGGTAATGGCAATTGGAAGGAAACAGCATACTTCTTTAAATAAGGGATTCCTAACCTGCAGCCCGCAGGCCGGATGCGGACCATGGAACCATTTCATGTGCCCCCCCCCCACTGCCTCCACCATGTCCAGAACTGCAATTTGGTGTAGGAAGGGCAAAATTGCCATCTGGCACCCAAAAATCTCTGAGGGAGCGTGACCTGGCCCCCAGCTTAAAAGGTTGAGAACCCTGGCTTTAAATATTGAAATAGAGGGAACAAGTATAATATAAGTGGCAGAGTTTGAATGCCTAAGAGCAAGATTTCCTGAAGATAGTAAAATGGATGAAGAGATTGACATATGGTGTAGTAAGGTGAACCAAATATCAGGACAGTTAGCTCCGCTCTTACACATAAAGCAGTAAAAAAAACCACCTCATACAAAGCATATTCATTCCCATCTTATGTCAGCAGTGCCAAATAGAGACATAAATGAAAGTTGGTCACCACAGAAATGAGATGTCTTAGGAAGGCTGCTGGAGTGAATAGAAGGGATAAAATCAGGAATGAGATTATAAGGGAAAGAATTGGAATAGAACCAATCTGAAACTACATACAGTTGTACCTCGCTTAAAGAGCATAATGTGTTCCATAGGATTGCTCTTTAAGTGAGTATGCTCTTTAAGTGCAAAACACCATTGTAAGTGACCAATTGTGACTTCTGGTGGTGGGGATTGCAAACCCCGATTTGTTTGTTAAGTGAGTTTTTGGTTGGTTTTATTTGTTAAGCGAAGCAAACATTCAGAGAAAAACCTGCTCTTTAAGCGAGTTTCTCTTTAAGCAAGGTGCTCTTTATGCGAGGTTTGACTGTACATAGACAACAAATAAAGTGGTTTGCCCATTTGAATAGAATGTCTTGGAGTTCCATACCATACAAGGCATATGCGGAAAGAGGAGAAGGACAAAGAGCATGAGGCGGACCCAGAGGAAGGTGGAGAGAACCAACTGTTGTTGTTGGGGAGCCAACTGGTGCTATCGCACTCATGGTGCTCTTGCAAAGCTTCTAACAAATATCTTGTTGGCTCCTCTGCAAACAGATTACATGGCTAGGTAGACTTTTGGTCTGATCCAGCATGCTTCTAATTATAGTCTTTACATTTTAACTGCTTAGCATTTCATTTGGTCAAAATTCTCAATGATACCACAAGAATAAAAGAACCATACAAGGCCTATGTGAAAAGAAGAGGAGAAAGACCACAAGGCAGACCCAGAAGAAGGTGGAGAAATAACATCAAAGAAACATTACAAGAAATAACCAAATAATGCTGTTGGACCCTGCTAGTAGTGCCAGAGCAAGAAACATATCTCTCTCTTGACACCCAAAGGGATAAAAGAGGAAACAAAGAAAAAGAACATTTCAACGCACTTCAAGTGGAGGAATCATTGAGGACACATGAAAAACCTTGTCTTCTGCAAGAAAATATGCTATATCTTGGCTTTGTTGAAGTAAAAGGCCTCATGAAAATATTGCCACTTAAAGATGCATGTTCACTAGAAATTCAGGAAAGGTTTTCCTCCAGTCTTGCAGAGAAGCTACAGAGCAGAATGCCCCACCTTCAGATTCACATATAATATCCAATTGCTCACCTTGTCAGGAAGCTTTTAAGATGCAATTTTTCTTAAACCATTCATTTAAACCACTCTTGGTGTTGCTTTAATGTTTTGTTATTATTTTTATTTCTGTTACTTTGTTATTCTGATTGTTTTATTTACATTTGTTTTTCACCGTCTTGGTAACTTTAATGGAGGGGGTGGGGTATAAAAATGTTGTACATTTATAATGACATTTATAAAACTTCTCTATATTGAACTGGAAGTGATCACACACTGCTAAAATGAGGTGTGTGGCCAATACCTTCTTTTAGAGGAGAAATGCTTCCTCTAGAAGCACAATTCTTCTGGTGTGGTTCTTTGGCGGGGTTCTGGAAGGCTAAGAAAAAGGTCTTGAGAAAGCAGGCACTCTAATCTGTAGTGGCCACCCCTCCCTTTAATGAGAGCCCTTTGAGCAAAGTCCAAAACGGCAAAATTTTTCACATCTGTATTGTTAAGTTTCTCAAGCAGCAATCCTGCGTGTACGCTCAGCCTTGTAACAGGGAACCTGGGGCAAGGTGAACATAAGGACAATGTCATTATAAGCCAAGTTTTGTGGTAGTAACTGGAACAAATGAGTTTAACATAAGTTTGAGTTGCCAGGCACGGCCCTTGTAGATGATAAGATTGTAAGAAATAAACTGGTTTTCTGCAGTGCTTTATGAACCATTTGGGCAACTGATTGTACACACAGAATGCGATTCAGGATAAAAGATCAGAGCTTTTGTTAACAGCATGTCAGGATTCCTCACTTGTGTACAATACGAGTGTGTCAATATTTGGAAATGGGTACAGTATGCGTGGTATTCATTATATTTGCATCCTGTGAATCACTTGCCCAAACATCACACCCTGACAGCTGGAGAAATATATTCTTACAAGGTCTCACACAATGTTGACTCTTGTCCTTGTGTGTACAAAGTCCGGTGCTTAGAAGCAATGTGTTTCCCGGAGGTCAGGTTTTCCCCACCCCCTCCAGCAGTCAATGCTGTACTTCTGAGTCCATAAGTGATCACACACACACACACACACACCTCTTTCATCCTACTATTCCGTATGCACCCTAAAACCTTGCTGCAATGGGGTGGGAAACTCTCTACAGGTTTCTTAGCACCTTTGAGCACTTTGAAGGCATAATGTTGTTGTTGGTAAAATAGTCTGATAAATGGCAAAAAAAAAAGTTTTCATTCTCTGCTACGTAGCGGAGGAGAGAGCTCCACAGATAATACACTTCAAAAGATGGAGGACCTGCTATAAAGTCAGAGAAGACAAACATTTACCTCAGAATGAAGGTTAAGTACATAAAAAAGGGTAGAAGACAAAAGACCTGTTGGGTGGCTAATTTAGAATGAGTGAGCAAGCGAGTGAGTGAGCAAGCGAGCGAGCGAGCGAGCGAGCAAACAAATAAAAAGGTTAGTTTTCCTAGATAGGTTATTTTTCATCTTCTAAGTGGGTCACATGACCAATTATTAGTAAATTAGTGCATACATAACATGCTGGTTTCCTACATCTTTCAACAATACAGAGAGTAGCATCAGAGTGATATGATGAGCCCTGGTGGCACAGTAGTTAAACTGCTGTATTTCAGCCACAACATTGTGAGTTCGATCCTGACAGGAAACAAGGTTGTTTCAGCATCCCATCCTTCTGAGGTCAGTAAAATTAGTACACAGTATGTTGGGGGCAAAATTCTAATTACAGTGGTACCTTTCCTTGCTTAAAGAGCATAATGTGTTCCACGGGATTGCTCTTTAAGCGAGTTGCTCTTTAAGCAAAATACTTGGAAAAAGCGCCGCCACTGCCATTGTAAGTGACCGATTGTGATTTCTGGTGGGGTGTGAGTGTGTGCAAACCCTGATTTAGTTGTTAAGTGAGTTTTTAGTTGTTTTTAGTTGTTAAGTGAGGGCGATCATTCAGAGAAAATTCTGCTCTTTAAGTGAGTTTGTCTGTAATCGAGACACTCTTTATGCGAGGTTTTACTGTACCTGTAAACCACCCAGAGAGCGCAGAAAGCACTATGAGGTGGTATATAAGTGTAATTGCTATTCCTATTTAGAGACTTAGCTTTGTTAGTCTGCAGGAAAAACAACAGGGTTTGTGACAACATTAAAACTTAATAAGTTTTATTTAGTCTATTTGGACAGCAACCCACTTTTTCCGATGTAGTGTGATAAAACTACTGTATTGTTATTTTCTCCTCCCTTTTAATAATCACTCAAGCATTTTAAAAGAAAATCTGGTTTTGGAAGCAAGCAGAGAAAGAAATTTTCATATAGCTTCAGAGATGGAGCCGACACCAAAAAAAGAAGACACTGCTGTCTTGTGTGCACCTGTCAGAGTTATGATAGCATCATACAGAGCAAAAACTTGATCATGTTTTGTGCTATTCCAACAAACTCATCCTGTAATGGATTGTTAGATGAAACACACATGGATAAAGGCAATACTGTATACTGTATATCTTTCAAATGTGTTTTAAGTTGTTCCCAATGGGGTTTTATTTAGGATTTTTAATTGGCTAGTACCAGTATGTTTAATTGCCTGTTCATATTGTAATTTATTATATTTTTAATTGTTTTGATAACTTGTGTTATAAAATTCTTCCAGTCCCTCTTAAAAGAATGACATAATTGAGTGACTGAATAAATAAATAAATAAATAAATAAATAAATACAGTAAAAACATTTTTGTAGAATTATAAAACACAGATACAATACATGGAACACTTCTTGAATTATGTTAGGTCTAAGTTTTATAGAATAAAGAAGACTGCTTTAACAAGCTTAGTGCTTGTTAAAAATAAATAACTTATTTTTGTGCATGTACAGCATGTATAAACATGCTTTAGCAGTGACTGCTTTCCCTTGGGTATAGGCAAACCATCAGTTGGCCAGAAAGAGAGGGGGGGAAAAAGAGTTTAACATTCTTCAGAAAACAGGAGTGGGGAAGGGGAGGGAGCTGAGAGCTTTTTCCAGAATGGAAAAAAGTATTGAAGAACTTTGCCAGAGGTACTTAGAAAAAAATGTAGGAAAGTTGATTTGGAAGAAATATGTAGGCCCAACTCCGACTTGTGCTCTCTCAAGATCTTTCTCTTTACAGTAGCATAGGGCTCTACTCGAAACAGACCCTACAATTAGCCAGAGTAAAACAACTGCCCAAAAGGCAAATACAGTCAAACCTTGCATAAAGAGTGCCTTGCATAAAGAGTAATTCGCTTAAAGAGCAGAATTTTCTCTGAATGTTTGCTTTGCTTAAAAAATAAAACCAACCAAAAACTTGCTTAACAAATAAATCAGAGTTCGCAATCCCCCCACCGGAAATCACAATTAGTCACTTACAATGTTGTTTCACTTAAAGAACAAACTCGCTTAAAGAGCAATCCTGTGGACCGTATTATGCTCTTTAAGCAAAGTACAATGTGTACTAGGAAAGGCAGCTCCCAAGTGTTCCTCCTGAGTCCTCTCGCCATTTCCTTGTCTTAGATAACCAAATTGTCTAGGCCAGGGTTGGCCAACCTTGGTGCTCCAGCTATTCTTGTACTTCAAATCCCAGAAACCCTGATCAGTAGATGTGCTGACTTGGGCTTCTGGTAATTGAAGTCCAAGAACAGCTTGAACACCAAGGTTGGCCAACCCTGGTCTATGTAATACAGCAGCAGTGCCCAAACTACTCCCCGTGGGCCCAATTAGGCCCACACATCTCATTATTCTGGCTGGGCCTGGGCTGAGAACCTGGGCCCTCTCTGGACCGCCTGATATCACAACAACGGGAATTGCGCCATATCCCTGCTGTTCTGAGAAGCCTCTGGATTGGTCCCATCACTTCAGCAGCCTTTGGCAACCTGGATTGCTGCGTTTGGGAAATTTTCGGAGCCTTCTCCGTTTCAAAATCCACGGCACTGAGAAAGTCCCTTGGCGCACTCCGCTGACATCAGCCTTGTGTTAGTCTGTAATACGGTGCAACAAAAACCAGTCTTAAGGCACATCAAAGACTGACAAGTTTTATTTGGTATATGCTACCATGGAATGCTGCATACTTCTACAAGTGTAAGCATGTGATACAGTGAACATCTATGCACATGCCCTCCTAGTATACATGTCTCTAACATCAACAAGCAACCCATGACATAATTTGGGGTACACAGAACAAGCCTCCTTAAAGATTGTGGTATTTCTGAACCACAATCGGGTGTATTCTTGGCAATGGGCACTTTGTGTCGGCTAATTTTTCTCAGACTAGGTCAGGTGAAAGGAACTGCAGAATGAACTTGTTACCTGAAAACTTGTAACTTTTTAAATTTAAGGTAACGTTCCACAGGCAGGGTTGATAGAGAAAGAAAAAGAAGAACTGTGAGGCAAATGAACCTCCATAAGCACATGGCCTTTATGCCAGGGAGATTACTACCACAGGGAAGAACCAGAATGGAAAAAGGTTCCACACCAGGCAACGGCTACATGCAGCTTTTATGAGCATTCAAAAATGGAGAAAGGAGTTGTACAAACATCATTGGTTCAAGCCATCACATGGGAGGGAAATGGGTCTGCCCCCACATTTGATTTGCTCAGAAGTGTCCACATGGGAGAGAAGTCCACCCCAAAATTATGGTTGGTCCAGGATGTCACATGGAGAGCTGGAAGGAGTTTCACAATGTGGTCAGCTCCAGAGCCATATATGGTGCTTTTCCCAAAACTCTCTTCATTGGGCATCTTCCCAAGGAGGCCCAACCCAGCCTCCTGTCGTCACACTTCCTGCTTCAACAAAGGGCTGTTGCTGGTTTCTCTTGCCTGGCAGGCATATCTGTCATTAGGTGATTTCCTTCCAGGTGTGACCATTGTTTGTTTGTTTGTTTGTTTGTTTGTTTGTTGTCTGGCTTTAGGTGAGAGGTAATTGTTTTCTGGGTGGGAGTAGATAATCCTTTGTTGAAGGGAAGTACCTCTGAGTATTATCCTACTTTGAAAATATAGAACAGAACATGTTAAGAATCAAAATACTACAGAGCAAGGGAAAGACCAAAAAAAGACCCTTTTATTAGTATATGGGCAATTTAAGAACCCCATATTATATTTTGCGCACCAAGGTATGATGCTGCTATATTCCCAGGCACTTGAAAGGATGGGACTGTTTGATTTTTCAGTATTGGCACAATGGCAATTGATCTGCAGGACATCAGGAATTTCAGTTCTCCCACCCAGTTATGTTAATAGCTGACTCTTAAGGCAATTAACACCTTTGCCTCAGAATTCCAGGACAGTATCAATGAATAGGGCTTCTTGTTTGCTCATTTAGTCTGAGAGGAAATAAGTTTGAGAGCTTTGTAAATTTATTAAAAACCAACTCTTGCAGCCTTTTTACCTGCAAGTAACATGTAACCCTAAACTTGAAGTGGATGGCAAATTAAAATGAGAGAAGCATATTTTATTGAAAATAAAAGTATATATAATAATAAAAATATTAATTTCAAAATTAGGGTTACAAACTCACCAAAAAGTGGCTTCATTTTGGCAGTTTCATGTCTGGCCTAGACATGGAGGAGGAGGAGGAGAAGAAGACATAATGTAAAATAGGGCATTCTGAGGTCTTGGTGGTCTAAAGAGCTCATCTCTTGATTAGAATTAGGAGGACATTATCAACCAATTATCCATTGCAAGAAGTGTTATTAACCACTTGTGCAAACAGCAGAGGAATTATGCTATTTCCTACCTCTTATATATAAAGTTACTCTTAGAAAATGTAATGAGCAGAATTGGAGAAATTCATTTTTCTAGGAATGCAATTGTCAAAATTGCTTAGTTTTCAAAATTGTTGTCTGTTACAGTCCAAAACTGGACAAGTTCCAAATTCTAGGCTATTTTTTATATGTGGAGAAATAGTTCTTGAATTGCTCCTTTATTAGTATTTAAACTGTCCTCCAAATGCTCTTGGACAATTTTCTCTGGCCAGAAAGGCAATCATTCTGACCATTACTCTTAATGCTGGAAATGAAGCTGGGCCTGTCTCAACCAACAAAGCTCCAAATTAAGTTACCATCCTGCCTATCATGATGCATTAACATAATGCCTCTCAATCTGTCTTGGATTTGGAATCTTTTTCTCCCTCATTATCAATAGCTGGCAAGATGCATTGTGCAGAATGTCGTAACAGGTGATATAAGGACAGTGAAGAGACTATCCTTCTCATAAACTCCATTTTCTTTTATCATCTATTGCTGCATAGCCCTATCCTTGCCATCTTTTAGCTCTACCAGTCAATCAAGGAAAAGAAACAATATGGGACTTGAAAATTGGTAGTCTGGATACAGAAGCCATTTTCTTCCTTGTAGCAGGAGTTGCCAGAAGAGGAAAAGAAAGAATCACCATTAACTTATTTACTTATTGAAGGAGAAGCTTCAGACATTTCTAGATTCCAGTTGCGAACAACCTCAGTCAGCACAGCTGGTGGTGAAGGATGACAGGAGTGGCATTTCCTAATATGCAGGGTTATTATGAAATGAAGATCTGCTCAGTGATGGGCAGCAAAAAAAATTTCACTACCACACTGTGGGCGGAGCCTATGTCATAGATACAGCCTATGTAATGGGCAGAGCTTACATCATGGGCGATCTAGTCATGCCTGCCATATGGCCATGTATACATCTGCGAACACAGGCAGTACTGGCTCTTTGGCTGTAAATGGAGATGAGGACTGCACCCTAGAGTCGGATATGACTGGCTTTTTGAGCAAGGGAGGCCTTGAACCACTTGCAGGGACAAAACCTGATGGAGCGGGGCATGGAGATGGGCGTGGCCACCCAATTTTGTTACTCCCCTGCTGGAAGGCCACCCAATTTCACCACCCCCCTGCCCAGAGGCCACCCAATTTTGCTAACCCCCCTCCCGGGTGTGTGTGTGAGCCTTTTGCTCGATCTACTTAGTATCTACTTAGTAAGTGGCCTGAGGCAAATCATAGACTTAGAGAATAACTGAGTTGGTAGGGGCCCTAGGAGGGCATTGAGTTTGACCCCAGCTCAATGCAGGAATCCAAATCAAAGCAGATCTGGCAGATGTTTGGCCAAGTCTTTTGAATGTCTCTAGTGTTGGCGCTCTCACTATTTCCTGAGGCAGTTGGTTCCACTGTTATACAGCTCTAACCATTAGGAAGTCTTCCTGATATTCAGCCAATCTGGAAAAATGAATTTTTGCTTAACTCGAAGCAACCCCATAGGAATTTTTTTTAAAATGTAACTCAAAGCAAACCCATAGGAAATTATATTATGTAAATCGGGACATTTATGTAAATCAGGTCATGCTTTTAGTGCAAAAATCTTTATGTAGGTTGAATTTTAGGTAACTTGGGGCATATGTAAGTCAGGGTTTTATTTATTATATTTGAAAAGTGTTATCATATCCCCTCTCAGTCTCATTTTCTCAAGGCTAAACATGCCCAGTTCCTTCAGTCTTTTCTCACAGGGCTTGGTTTCAGGTCCTATGATAATCCTTGTTACCCTCCTTAGTTAAATCGCCATCCGTTTGCCTTACCTATTATGCAGTGTTGTTATGAAATTAAGATCTACTTTCCTCAAAAGCAGCTACACTGCTTGTCCTCCTCAGCTTTTAGAGTACTCATAAATAACCTTGTATGTCACAGCAACATAGGCAAAGGCTTTGAATTGGGTGTGAGGACTCACAGTGTGAAAGGCAGTTTAAACTACTTTTCAGGTCCTGGGTTGATAAGTCTTATTGTTGAAATTATGGAGCATCCTTGATAACCTAATGAGTGGAGTAACTTTGCAAACTCAGCAACCATGAGTATCCCTTTCTCTTTGAAAGGTGGCACAGACCCAGTGTGGGAAAGATGATTTCCGCAATATATGCCTCTAATTAATTTTCCTATCTCCCCATGGCATAGCCCATTACATTGGAGGCTGCCTAGAATAACAGCTGCCACCCCTGCAGTGTAACAGAGAAGGACCTGTGACACTGTTGTATCTGGTTTCTTATCACTTACCAGATCCGAGTATCCACTGCACAGACATACTCGTCAAATATGAATGAAGCGGATAGAATGGCTGTTTACACATGGAAATCTATTTTTGTTACATTGAAACACAGGCGAGGTAAGGAGCAGGTTCAAATAGATGGCGGGCAAAGAACAGAAAGTGCTTTTTCTTTGGTTTTTTTTGGTTGCTTTGTGGAGCATCTGATTGGTAATTTCCCCCCTCAGATTAACTTCTGGCCTACCAGTCAGCAAGAACACGTGGCGGCTTTCAAACTCATATTTTGCACCCCAGCGACTCATTTATTAAAGAGGTTTGAGGTAATATCCAATTTTGTTATGATTCTCTGCTTCAATGTAACATATCTATAGAAATAAATCCTGTTTCACATAGTGGCTTCTAAGAAAGGTTTCCTAGAATTGAATTGGATTTGTGGTGAATGGATTGATGGACTAGGACTCTAGAGGGCTAGTTTCAAATCTCCGCTTAGACATGGAAACTCATTTGGCGTGTGAAACTGGTAAAACTACTCCTTAAACATCTCACTTACCAGTCAAACCCCCATTAGGATCACTAAAAGTCTGTTCTAATTTCAAGGCACATCAAAACATGGCTGTAGTTACTTTGCTTCACAAAAGTCTGTGTGCCTTCATGTGTATGTTTAATCAACCTGTGTGTACCAAAAAGTCAGTGTCCAAGCTCTTCCCCTGAGCACCTCGTTTAAAATATGATGGGTGGATGGTGAAAAGGCCTTTTTGGCTGTGGTCAGAAATGTATGGAACAATTTCCACGGCCAGGCCAAAATATTATATTTTGCGCACCAAGGTATGATGCTGCTATATTCCCAGGCACTTGAAAGGATGGGACTGTTTGATTTTTCAGTATTGGCACAATGGCAATTGATTATCAATACAATTAATTATCCTTTGGAGGGTACTTGTTGCAGTTTTCAAAAATGTTTTATTTTTAATTTCTGAATGACATTTTGGGCAAAATCCAGTTGTTTATCCAAACAGTTAAACCTACTGAACTGGTAGAGCTTACATAAGGAATAACATATCCAGCTCCAGTTAACTCAGTGCATCTCTTCTGGTTGAAATTATGCACTGAACTTAGATTCTTGAAACTTTATAGGAAAAAAAGTTTAAAAAATTTAATAGGCCACAAACAATGAATTCCAGTGTGGGTAACATTGGTAGGAGGTATCATTATTACAAGGTATAAGTATTCTTGCCAGTAAAGCATCTTAAAATGCTTTCAACCCAAGCCAGCAGGAGATATCCTTCTGAATAAAGAGATCTGAAATAGTACCCTGTGAACATGTTCTGAATGGTCTATTCTGGAAGAGCCATAGGCCAGAGTAAGTAGAATTGCTGCACTTGTAATCCCTGAGATTTCAGAATCAAAACTTGGGACAAAGGTGGATTGTTAGATCATGGTAAAGGTAATGATTGCCCTGGCTCAAAAGCCAGTCATATCCGACTATAGGATTTGGTGCTCTTCTCCTTTTATAGCTAAAGAGCCAACAATGTCTGTGTCTGCAGGTGTTTCCATGGACATGTGGCAGACATGGCTAGACATAGAACATTGTTTACCTTCCCACCGAAGTGATACCTACTTATCGACTTGCAATCTCTTGCTTTCAAACTGCTAGGTTGGCAGGAGCTGGGACAGAGACAGAACCACACTCCATCATGCAGCAGTCGGGTCTTGAAATGCTGACTTGCCAACCTTCCAGTTGTCAAGTTCAGCGTCTTAACAACTAAGCTACTGCAGTCCCACTAGATCACAGAAGTAGAACGTATTTGTGAAAACAGAGAGGAGAATCCAGGGATTATATACTCTTGATTTGTCTCAAATTTATGGTGATCCTATTAACGTGTGTTCCCTAAAATTTCCTATCCTCAAGAATACTGCTTAGTTCTTGTAAACTCAAGGTTCAGTTTAGTCTTCCTCTTTTCCTGCTGCTTTACAACCTTTCCTACCAGTATTGTCTACAATATGGGTAGAGCTTGGCTAGAGAATATGGCAACCTAAAGTGAGGAGAGAAAAACATTTTTTGATGGCCATACCTGTGGCAAAATGCACCCAACAGCTGCAGACTAGTACAGCGACAACTTCAAAACATTCCATACTAAATGAATTTCAGGTATGCCTGCTGTTCCCAAGTGATCTGTCCATCCATCTTCAGATAAAGGTAGAATTACAGAACAGCTCCTGATGAGAAAGGTCATATTGGAGAAAATGGTCCTTCAAATACAAAATGTTCATCATCATCCTCATCATCATCCTCATCATCATCATAATTATAATAAACATTTATATCCCACCCTCATCAAAAGACTCAGGGTGGCTTACAAGGCTAAAACCACAATTAAAGCATTGATTACAAATAAAAGGTTAAAAATTTAAAAATATTAAAAATTAAAAAAGATAACAGGGAGAGAGGTGGGGGTCAAAAGAGTCAGCCGGCCGAGTTGACTGTCTGGCCTGCACCCCAAACATGCCCCACCAACCAGGTCTTTAACCCCTTCCTGAAGGGCAGCAGCTCTGTCTGGAGACATAACTCAGTTGGCAGGAGGTTCCATAGGGCTGGAGCGGACACAGAAAGGGCCCTCCTTCTAGTGCTAGAGAGGTGAGCCTCTCTTAGTTTATGGCACAAGAAAGCCTCTCCGGTCCACTCTGGTGGAATGGACAAATGTTCTAGGGGTGACGTGGTCTCTTAAGTATCCTGGCCCACTACCATATAGGGCTTTAAAGGTAATAACCAGCACCTTGAATTGCCCTCATACTGGGAGCCAGTGCAGCTCTCGAAGCAGTGGTGAGGTACGAGCATAACACCCACACCCCATCACAACCCAAGCAGCCGCGTTCTGGACCAGCTGCAGCCTCCGAATGGTTAACAAGGGCAGCCACATGTAGAGCGCATTACAATAATCAAATTCTGGCTCAGAACTTGACATCCTTAGGTGAATATTTTCTACATGTCTTCTAGTGTGTTATTTAAGAAGGGCTCAATGCTTATTGAAATGTTGCAATTCTAGAGGTTTTATTGCATTTTTTGTTATTAAATTAGAAGTTTAGTCTTGTTTTTATTGGTTGTTGCTATGACTATTATTTCATGGCACCAAGGGAATTGTAGAATGGAAGGATACATTTCAATTGTATGTAAATATTTTCAATTAATAAAATAGAAAACTTTTAGGGCATCATTCTCTCTTACACACATACAAAAAGGAATTGGATTTTTTTTTTTAGGTCTTCTTCTTGCGTGTCCAGGTCAGACTTCAGATCGCCGAAATGAAGCCACCTTCTTAGCTTTGTTGTTGGCCAAACTTAAATCCTCATCAGTACATGTTTCCAGTAGTAACTGGCAGACCAGCAAAAGAGCTGGGTTCTATATCTCTCCATATTCACATAGTGCAGTGGTGGCGAACCTATGGGACGTATGCCAGAGGGGGCACTCAGAGCCCTCTCTGTGGACACGTGTGCCATCACCCCAGCACAGAGTTTGCCCAGCAGCCCAACAGGAGCACTTCCTCCTTCCCCTAGCACAGAGTTTGCCCTGCCCTTCTGCCCAGCAGCCCAATGAGAGCGCTTCCACCATCCCCCCAGCACAGAGTTTGTGCATGGCAGCCTGCTGAGCTTGGGCACTTGGTCTTTAAAAGGTTCACCATCAATGACAGCGTGTTGTTGTCTGCTAGCAGCCCCCACTTAAACATGTTGGTCTTACATTTAGGGACTCTGACCCTCAGCCTATTCAGGGTCCTCCAAGTGACATAGAGGTCGAGTTCCTCAGCTGTATCACCCTTTAATGTTATTCCTTGTCTACTGAGCTCCTTCCTCCACATTCTAATGTGTTTTTGCTCTTGTGTACCCTCCAGAATGTTTGTTCTTGCCTTAAAGCTCTTTCTGGATCTGAGTCAGCAGACTTGAGGCACATATCATTCAGAGCTCTTTTAGGTTAAAGCCTATCATCTGGAGCTTTGGAAGGCAATCCAGTTCAACTGCCCTACAAGGACACACAATGGATCAATGGAAGTTTGGCAAATCAACATTTGTGCAGGTCTGATTGGTTTTATATGTTTTTTCTAGTTGAGACCAACAATTAGTTTCATCTTTTTGTAAACTCTTCTACTGTATTGTTGTTGTCTCTAATTTGCTGCCTAATGAATGGAGGTGGAATGCAACCCAGTGGATGATAACTGAGGGGGAAAATCAATTGAATTTGCAGTCTGAAACGTGTTTACTAGGGAGTCAGCCTTACGTTTGAGCTCAATGAGGCTTCAAAATAAAAATATTTTTAGGATAATTTTTAAATCGCTTGATCTGATTAATTAATGGCTTGATTAAACATTGCAGTTCTGATTATAACATAATAATTCTGTTTCTTCTATCCCAACTAGACTTTCTTTTCATTAGCTTTCCCCAGGCAGCCTCAGGCAAAGATTATTTGCTAATGAAGAGCCTGCATTCATTTGCTCTCTCTTCAAAGCATCTTTGCCTGGGTTATTTGAACTGGAGATTCTCTCATGTAGCAGCCTTGTGTTTTCAATTCTCACTTGGCCTATACCAGTGATGGCAAACCTTTTAAAGACCAAGTGCCCAAACTGCAACCCCAAACCCACTTATTTATTGCAAAGTCCCAACACGGCAATTTAACCTGAATACTGAGGTTTTAGCTTAGAAAAAATAACTCACCTTCACCACAGACTATGCAAGGTGAGCAAGGAGCTACTAGATAACTGGGCAGAACCACACGACTCTCTACTGCCTGGCCAATAACAATCATGACCTGTGTAGAAAGCTTTAAATAGACTGCTAATCTGAAAAAGTGGGGTTTCCCTGTAGATGACAGCCTATGTGAACGCGGAGAAGTACAAAACTATCTCCCATATGATACAATGCACACAATGCCCCTCAACATGCACCGAGAAGGACCTTATGTTGGCAAGAGGAAATGCTGTTAAAGTGGTCCGATATTGGGCAGATGTCATCTAGCCCTTTTAAATTATATTTTGTTTTTAGATGTGTTAATTTTAGCTTTGTATGTTATTATATGCTGGTGGTGCATCTGACAAAAATAAAGAAAGAAAAGGTCCATTAAAAGTGTCAGTAGTCCTTTCCTTTCTTAGAAAAGGTTAAATGTTGCATGTATTGGAGCTGTGACCTTGCATTCCCATTTTACTTTATGGATAGGGGTTAGAGCTGAAGTTTCTGTAATATGTCCCTAGCTGGTATGAACAGGTTTCTGTTATAGAAACCTAACCTTGTAATCTGAGGCAATATTTATGTTGCCAGCCTAGAACGAGGGATTTGCAATCTAGGATCCTCTTCCAAGACAACAGTCATTTGCTAATTACTTCAGCCAGACAATGACTTGTTGGGTGAACAGCAGATCACCTTTGACTCGCAGTGACCAGACTGTCCTTGTCTCCTGAACTCACATTTTCCTAAAATAGTACGTCGTGTTGAACCCAATAGTTTACTCTCATATGACAAGTGAGCACAAGGGCCTTCTTATTACTGACTAATTTATAAACTTGCCATTTGGCAGGCACCTCTAATTATGGCAGCCCAGGAGAAGAGCCAGCCTGCATAATCTTGGGAATAACCATCAGAGGAAGGTACTGGCAAAACACTTTTGAATATTCTAAACCTATAAAACCCTGGAAGGAGTCAGTATAACTTGGAATTGACTTCATTGCACATAATGGTAGTGGTGGTAGTAGTAATGGTGGTAGTAGTGATGATGATGATTTACTACAAAAGATGTCAGGCCAGACATCCCACTATGGTAATGGAGTGGACTGACAGCTAGCAATTCAATGCCGAGTGTTGCAGTAAATAACTTGACTCCCTAAAGGTGCCAATGATTACGGGTGGAGGAAATGCCACTGGAAACCTTCATATTGGGTCCAATGGCAAAATCAGCAGAGGAGGAACTCTGATTCCCAATTGTCATGGAGGCGGAAGAGTCCATACCAGATGAACTGGCTGTGAAAGCGCACCTCAATAATATCCTCAAGGCTGTGGCAGTCCATTGCAGTCCTGGTGTTAGATCCTGCATGTCTCATTTCACATATGCCACAGATAGCTCCATGGTCATAGTGTGTGGGTCACTTCATGGCAATCTGGGATTCACCTTAAACAAATTCATGCCAATGGCATTTTTCCTGCTTCAGGAAAAAATGCATTTTCAGGTATGAGTTGCAGCACAACTACAAAAGAAGCCATAACTGAATTGTAGCAATGTTACTTTGGAACCTGGGCAAGAATTATAGAATATTATATTTGAAGTGCTGGTAGAAACACAAACCTTAAAAGGTGGTTGAGAATGAGGACAAGATGGTTAAGATCTTGTGAGACTTCAAAATCCAAACCATTAAAAAGCTTGAACACAACACTCCAGTTATTACTGTGGTTGGAAAAAAGTAGGTTAAGTTGATTGATGTGGTGATCAGTGATGGGATGTCACCGGTTCTAGACGGAGCTCTGGAACCGGTAAGACCAATCCCGGAGGGTTCTCCTTGAGGGGAGTCCACTTTTGGGGCGTCCGGTTCCGGACGCCTGACCGAAAGAAAAAAAAAATTAAAATCGGAGCGAAAATGGCTCCAATTGACTGCGCATGCGCAGAAACTCAATCTGACGCATTGCACATGCGTCAGATTGAGTTTCTGCGCATGCGCAGTCAATTGGAGCCATTTTGCTCCGATTTTTAAAACATTTAGAACTTTCAGGGCAGCGGCGGCGGCAGCAGCCCTCTGAGGGGGGCGCCTCCCCGCGGCACGTTGAGGGCTGCCTCGGCCGTCCGCTGCTGACAAGCCCCATGCCCTGGGGACGCCCGGCGGGGTACACCGCTGCCGCCGCCTCCGCCGGGCGCCTGTGGGCCGGGTGCCTGCACCCGCCGTCCACAGCCGCCGCCCGCCGCCGCCGGAGCTGCCGCTGCCTGAATCCCTGTGGACTCCTTCTTGGGTCGGTCCCTTTTGAGCTCGGCTGCCGCGCGCTGCGGAGGAGGAAGCTGTAGGCGGCGGCGGTGCGGCATGGGGACGGCCCAGGGAGGCGCGGCAGCCGCGGCTGCCCGTCGCCATGGCCGGAGCCGGGCTAAAAAGGTACCGGCCCAAGGAGGACGCCACAGGGGTGCAGGCAGCTCCGGCGGCGGCGGCGGCTGTGGACAGCAATCGGGGTGCCGGGTCCCAAGAAAGGTAAGCGAGGGGTTTTTATTTGGGGTGGGTGGATAATTTATTTGTGTTTTGGGTGGGTGGTTGTTTTTATTTTATTTATTTATTTGTGTCTGGGTGGGTGGGCTGAGAGGGAGGGGTGTGTGTGTATGTTTATTTTTATTTTTTATTTATTTTTATTTTGGCCCCGCCCACAACGTCATGACGTCATGACGTCGGCCGTGACGTCATGACGTCATGCCATTGGCCACGCCCATGACGTCCGTGACGTCATGGGGTGGTAGTAGATTTTTTGTCATCCCATCACTGGTGGTGATGCTAGGTGACCGTTAAGGGGTAGGGAAAATGAGAGGCCCTCCATTTTTGTGACTGGAGAATGGGGCAATGGAAAAGGTAGAATACATTTTTGACACACTGCTAATTCTAAACATGATTAAAACATGTTAGGCTAATCCTTTTGCAAATTGAAGGAGAGTTGGTATGATCACCATCAAGTGGAGTCTACTGTTGCTACATTTAGGTCATTATATTTAGCAAATCCCTTGTGAACTCTGTCACTTTCTCATCAGAAGAGGGATACACAGGAAGCAGATGATGCAAACTCAATTGGCAAGTCTGATTGTTGCCATCTTAGTTTGAAACCTATTGGCTGTGAAATGGCATCACTTTTGATCTTCTTTGAAGAGTCGGCATTGCTTGTCATGAGTTGCTCAGGACATGTGTTAAATTGTCTTCTTTAACTTGCAACATATTGGAGGCATCTCTCAGGTTTGGATTCCTAAAGCTTAAGATAGTTGTAGCATGACTTCACTTCAAAGAATGGAGAGCAGCAGGAAACGACTGCACAGACATGACACATCTTTTGCCATGGGATTTGTTTATTCATCTGATGAAAGCCATTTGAAACTCAGCATTATTATGTTTCATGTGAAAGTGGGTATCAGATTTAAGAGCACAGCAGGCTATTTGCAAATGAAACAAAGTGTCATGCAGGAAAACCTTGGGAATGCTTTGTTTATGGATTGTGAAAGAAAGAGTGGAAATCAGTGAATTTGAATCAAAAGGTTCTAATTAATCAGGGAAGGATGGAGGGATTTAACCTGGTAGGATGTTCAAGCAAAGAATGTTCTACCACACTGAGTAATGACCTTGCTAAATGTCTCCTAATATTTAATCACCTTCATGATTTCTGTTGGGTTAATGAACATCACATAGATTTGGACTAGTTTTCTAATGCAGATTGCAGAGATCCATAGTGTTAACATGATACAGTACTGTACTAGTATCTGAGAATGCAAGAAGCAAAACAGTCCGTCAGACAATCTTTCAAGGATTTGAAAAGTGCTATCATATATCCCTTTAGTCTTCTCTTCTCAAAGCTAAACTTGGCCAGTTCTTTCAATCTTTCTTCATACAACTTAGTTTCAGTGGTAGGATTCAGCAGGTTCGCCCCAGTTCGCCAGAACCAGTAGCAGAAATTCCAGCTGACCTCACCGATCCAAGTTTTAAAATAAAGTAGTCCTAATTCGGGTGCAATGTAGGGCTTTCTCTCTGGCCACACCCAATATATTACACCCACAGAGTAGGTAGTAAAAAAATTTGAATTCCATCACTGCTTAGTTTTCAGTCCCACAATAATCTTTGTTGAACTTCCTCTGAACTTGTTCCAGTTTGTTGGAATAATAAAAACAAATGACAAGGCTGCCGGACATCGACTCAATGAAAAAAAAAAAAGCTCCATGAAGCAAGAGAATCTCACTTGGGCATTCCCTGAGCGGAGTTTCTCCAGCAAAAATCCTTTCAACCCAGAATAATTTCTGACATGAAATTATTATTATTATGGGGGTGATTTCCTTGGCCTCAACAGCTGAATCTGTTTACAATAAATAAGATTCTGTGAATACAGTCCGGAAGCAGAATATTTCTAATGTAAACAAACATCATCCTCTAAGTACCTAGTCTAGACTGGCAATAAATGTAACTTAAGTATAAAGGCAAAATATTGGCAAAGCTTTCAATGTTCACACTGACTCTGCATAACAGTGAGCTTTAGAGTTGTATTCCAAACAGCTACATTGCCAAGGTACGGGATAACAACAGGAAGCAGACATGGAGAGATGAGTGTTATGGCTTATCATCAGAGATGCCACGTGTATTTACTCATAAGTGACAATGATGTGTAGCACATAACCATATTCTAAGCTAGGTTTGCAAACTTTATAGCAGACAAAGCTTAAATTGATACTGTGACTTGCCAAAATGCACGACAAATTCTCCATCCATCAAGAAAATATCTGCGGTTCCAGGCAGTCACAAAGACAGAGGAGTGAGTCTCTAATAGACATTTTTAGTGGTCTGTGACAGAGTCATGCTGTGAAAGGAGGCTCTAGATCAGGAGTGACCAAGCTACAGCCTGAGGGCCGGATCCGGGCCCTGATGCCAATTCAACCGGCCCACGAAGCCCTCGTCGCTCCCAGAAGCGGAAGTAAAACATGCCCATACAGGAGCGACGAGGGCTTCATGGGAGTGACGAGGGCTTCATGGGCCGGATGAATTGGTGTCAGGGGGTCAATCTGGCCCACAGGCCGTAGTGACCAGCCCCCTGAACCATATGAACGGCCCACAGCCCAAAACGTTTGGTCACCCCTATTTTAGATAATACTACAAATTGAAATAGTTGCAGTAGCTAGAAAAATTTGCAAATATCCTGCAACAATGTCTGCTGAGATCTGAGCACTTGGAAAATGCAAAATCCTGAAACCAAAGCACATCCTTGGATAAAGATTTCAGATCAATTGGCAAGAAATGAGCAACATTTGTATATTTATTGCATTGTAAACATATTGTTTATTTCCTGGATTTGTTACCACATGTGCATGATGAAAAAAACCATTAGAGTTCCCTGGGAATAACTGTAAATGGAATGACAGGGCTACTGGATTCAAGGTCCAGAGCGGTGAGAAAGCATTCAACAGCAGCTTCGCTTTTGCCCTGAGCATGAAACACTTCTCCAAGGCTGTTCCAGGCCTTGTGGCTTGTGCTCTGTGTTTGGACTGCATCCTGCAGAACCTTCTGAGCCAAGGTTCTTCGCCCAAGCCTGTTCAGTACCAGCCCCTGTCAAAGAGAAGAACCCCACTGTTAGCACACAGTACATCAAGTGAATCACAGTTGTGCACCTGAAAAGAGGGGAAACAATACATGAAGCCATTGGTCCATCTGCCTGTCCACAATGATTGATAGCTGCCCTCCCGCCAAGGTTCTCACTCAGCTGTACCTGGAAATGCTTCCTAGTGAACCTGGAATCTTCTGCATGAAAACTATTTGACCTATGAACAAGCCATGGCCGTAACCCCAACAGAGATACAATGTGGTTTTAGAAAGGATTTGGTATGAATTATTTGAGCACAAGCAGCTCACTGAACAGTTGGCGACTGGAAACATATTTTCAGTTTCCCCAATGGATTCCAGTTTCTCAATCTCTCATTCAAACTATCCCTTGATATTTAACATTCTAACCCGAACCTAAGATCAGGGATGGAAGGTCTAGGAAGAAAGTACAAAATATCCCCCAGTAGTTTCTGTTAAATATTGTACAGTACTTGCTTTTCTGTTTGACTGGGCCAAAGTAAAAACTGAGTTAAAGCAAACATCCAATACATGATTTCAGCAATGACATTTCAGAAGCCTTAAGGAAGTACTTTGCACATCAAATGAGAAGAGAAGATTCACTTGAGAAAGCCTTGATGCTGGGAAAGGTGGAGAGCAAAAGAAGAAGGAGGCGGCCAAAAATGAGATGGCTAGATGGTATAGTAGATGCAATGGGCACAAAGCTAGGCAGGCTGAGGAGGATGGTGGAAGATAGAGGTGCCTGGCGGGCAATGGTCCATAGGGTCGTAAAGGGTCGGACTCGACTGTGCAACTGAACAACAACAAAAGGAAATTTGCAATTGCAGTAAAACCTTGCATGAAGAGCGCCTCACTTAGAGACTAACTCGCTGAAAGAGCAGAATTTTCTATGAATGGTTGCCTTCACTTAACAAAACACACACACACAAAAATGCTTAACAACTAAATGGGGGGCCGGGGGAGGGGGCAGAATTCACTTACAATGGCAGCGGTGGTGTTTTTTCCAAGTGTTTCGCTTAAAGAGCAACTCGCTTAAAGAGCAATCCCATGGCATGCATTATGCTCTTTAAGCAAGGTACCACTGTATTGGAAACATGAGGGTGGCAGCCAACACGTGTTTATACCAACCTAACCTGGAATAATCACTGGAATCATGTTGTGGTGTTACATAAGCACTAGGCAAAAGGCCTAACTTTCACTTCCTTCTAGCCAGCAATTAAGACGTCCCTGCTGGATTCTAAAGTGTGTGCCAAGCCAGTGTGTGCACATGGGCCTCAAGAATCATAGTGGTGAATTGTTAGTTGTCAGCTAGAAGCCAGTGAATGTTATGCTTTTGCCTTCCACCTTCCCGTATGATTTCAGGCACTGGTTCCTTGGTCTGCAAATCTAATTCTCTGGCCTAATCCCCTCAAAGATCTCTTATTAACACAAGCTTCCTCAGCGTTGGCCCTCCAGCTGTTCTTGGACTTCAATTCCCAGAAGCCCAAGTCAGCATGCCTGCTGATCATGAAATTGAAGTTCAGGAACAGCTGGAGGGGCAAGCTTGAGGAAGCCTGTATTAACATGTGGATAGAGTTGTAGCCCTTCAAGCATTGCTGCAACTTAACCCCAACACTCCTAACCAGCACAGGCAATGGTCAATGTCGATGCAGCCCAATGGGAGTACTTCCTCCCAATCCTCAGCACAGAGTTTGCCTCGCCCCTCTACCCAGCAGCCCAATGGGAGCACTTCCTCCTTCTCCTCAGCACAGAGTTTCCTCACCCCTCTGTGGCCTGTTGGGGTTGGACACTTGGTCTCTAAAAGGTTCATCATCAATGCACTGTTCTGTTGCCATCCATGCATTTAAACCTTACTGATGCACAATAACTACATGGGAATGGCAGATAATTGTTTATGCAGTAAATGAATGGTAACACAATGCAACGCAGATTCTTAATGCAGTAAATGAATGGTAATATAAGGCAATCTAACAGCTAGGGATGATAGAAATTGTAACTTCACCTTGCTGAAGTTGAAGAAGACAGCGGGGAGAAAGGAAAACAGTTTTACAAGACACTAACAGCTGCATGCTTCTCTAAGTGGGATGGAAGAATAGCAACCACAAGAAACCTATCTTATTCTCCCTTTTAAAAAAGCAGCTACTGAATATATTTTTGACTCTCTGAAACTGGCATGACATATAGCAGTGAACACTTGGTTCCCTGAAGAATCGGCCTCTTGGGAGCTGCTGTGCTGTGACAAAATTTTATATATCCCCAACTGAGTCTAGCAAGCAATAAACAATGCCTTCATGTTGCTGCCCTACAAGGTCCAGCTGGAATCTGCCCACGATACAAAATGGAAAAGGGAGGGTGAGGGGGAAGGAAGGAGAAGAAAGAAATATATTCATATGTCTTTCTGCAAAAGGGCAATTTACATTTTTAGCTGGGCACTTCTTTTTTTGGTAGGTTTCCTAATAAAAGTTTGGTCTCTCGGTTTCCATAGAAACTCTTCTTGGCGAGGTGCATGAATAATTTCATAAAATCAGCAGAGATCTAGGGAAAATTACCAATTAGTCTACTTTGTTTTTAAGCAAACAACTAATATCACAACCCTCCCTTAATCCGGAGACAAAATGGAACTGCTTTTTCTGCCTTGTTACTACAATCAGGTTTAATTTATTTTCCTTATTCCAATATATCAGTCACAGAAGGCAAAAACCATCAGGACATTGCTGGAGCATAGAATGCTGAGAGCTGGACCATTAGGAAAGCTGAGCGCAGAAGAATCGATGGCTTTGAAATGTGGTGTTGGAGGAGAGTTTTGAGAGTATCCTGGATAGCGAGGAGAACAAATAGGTCAATCCTAGAAGAAATCAACCCGGACTGCTCATTAGAAGGTCAAATAGTAAAGATGAAGCTAAAATACTCTGGACACCAAATGAGAAGAGAGGATTCGCTTGAGAAAGCCTTGATGCTGAGAAGGGTGGAGGGCAAAAGAAGAAGGGCCAAAATAGATGGCTAGATGGTATTGTAGATGCAATGGGCACAGAGCTGGGAGAGCTGAGGAGGAGGATGGAAGACAGATGGTCCACAGGGTCGCAAAGGGTTGGAATCGACTATGAGACTAAACAACAAGAATGCTGACCTACACTTAAGTCTGCCCATTTGCACATCTTACCCACTATTTTCTACATTGACTGGCAGCAGTTCTCCAAGGTCTCAGGCAGGATATTTTCCCAGCTATACCTGGAGATCCTGGGGACTGAAACTGGGACCTTTTGCATTCTCAGTATAAGCTATCTGTCTGTTTGTATGTATTACTGCTTTACTGTATATGGATTAAATTATTTTCCCAGTGAGGATAAATTAGAGCAGTGGTTCCCAACTTTTTTTTTTTTTGGCCATGCCCCACGTACATTCTGATTTTAATTTTTAAATTGTGTATGTCACAATATATATTTATATGCTGTATATGAGGCTCTTAGAACCATAAGAAATGAAAAATATCACTGTTAATAACTTAATAGCTCATTCTTAAATTGTCTTCTCTTAAAAAGAAAAAAAATCAGATGCTTCTGGCTTTGGCTGTTCTTGGAAACAGAAATCATTATTTTATCATCTCAGAAGAATTGTCTTGTGTAACTGACCTTACTGTTGCCCTAACCATCGCTTTGAAAGTTAATAAGCACTGTTAGTTAATACAGTTGCCATTTTCTCTATTACATCTCATCAACCCTGCAACCAATATGCAAATAAAGCTGTAACATAGATATTGGACTCCATGCACCTGAAGCATGTACTAGATCAGGGGTTCTCAACCTATGGCCTGTGGTGCCATTCCATCTGGCCCATGCCCTTGCTCCCACTGCCATTGGCAACAGTGGCGGGAGCAGAAGACATGAGGCTGCTCCAATATGGGGTGCCTCAGGGCTCGGTGCTCTCACTTCTCCTTTTTAACATCTACATGAAACCGTTGGGTGAGATCATCCGTTCCCACAGGGTGAGGTATCATCAGTATGCAGATGATACCCAATTGTATATCTTGGCCCGTGGGAACACTAGTGATGCAGTGGAAGTCCTTTCCAGGTGCCTGGAGGCTATCAGGGTCTGGATGGGGGACAACGGGCTTCAGCTGAATCCTGGCAAGACTGAGTGGCTGTGGGTAGCCAAAAAATATATTTGTGGCTTGATTTCCTTTACTCTTTGTTTCTATAATTTCTCTTCTCCTTAGTGGTTCTGAAATGTGAAGATTAGAGAAAATAGGATTTTAGAACAATTGAACAGCACAAGAACAATTTAGGTATCATCTCAACTCACAGCATCTTAAACATGTCAGTCATTTAATCTTACATTCTCATCTTGATCCTGAACAGGTCAGGTAACATACTAAATCTACAGTCTTTGAAGGCTTATTATAAAAAAATACATGAATCAATAAAACATCAAGCAGGCTGCTTGCTGGAGGACTTGACAGGGATGTGCCAAGTGCAATGAATCAGGTAGCTTAATGTGTTACTTTGATAGGATGGAAACCAGATCCTGATAGAAGGAAAGGAAATGCTGCATTGAGCAAAGGCTCTGGGCATCTGCCTGCTTATATACATGTACTAGTTAAGGTTGAGACAAAATGACTAGCAAGAGGCACTTATGTGTACAGTAGGCAGGAAACTTAGATCTGTTACTAAGTTAATGCTGGACTGAAAAGAAGTGGTCATTTATTTATTTATTTAGACTTATTTAGCTGCCCCCCCTCTCCCTTTAGATGTCATTGAGTTCCACCTCCATTGTTTCAAGCCCCTGACCATGCGAATTGGGGCTGATAGTTCAACAAAGGGCCTTATGGTTCCCACATCTGCTATAGTGAAATAAATCCCATTGAACATTTTATACATACTGTACAACAACATACAGTACATACATACATACATAACAGTAAAACATTGCATAAAGAGCACCTCGCTTAGGGAGTAACTGGCTTAAAGAGCAAACCCCCCCCCCCCCGCCAGAAGTCACAATTGGTCACTTACAATGGTGTTTCGCTTAAAGACCAAACTCGCTTAAAGTGCAATCCTGTGGAGCTCATTATGCTCTTTAAGCGAGGTACAACTGTACATACATACATAGATCAGGGGTGCCCAAACTACGGCCCGTGGGCAGGATCCAGTCCCCGATGCCAATTCATCCAGCCTGCGCTGCCCTTGTTGCTTCTGGAAGTGAAAGTAAAATGTGTCCATTTTACTTCCACTTCTGTTTTACTTTCACTTCCGTGCATTTTACTTCCACTTCTGGGAGTGACAAGGGTGGCATGGGCCAGATGAATTGGCACTGGGGGCCGGATCTGGCCTGCAGGCTGGTTTGGACACCCCTGGTATAAGCAGAACAAATGGCAGCCTAAAAAAATCTATCTCATCCTGTTGTAAAACAGATTGCAAGGCACATTTTACTTCCGCTTCCAGTGGGAGGAACGTGGCCAGTCCACTAAACCACATGACTAGCGACTCCCCCACAGCCCAAAAAGTATGGGTACCCCTGATTTAGATGAACAACTTTAAAGCCCTTCCTCCATTTTCTTATGGCTCCTCCTTTTTAAAACCAGAAATGGACAGGACATCTCTTCAAAGGGTTTTTTCCAGGTAGAGGATGGTGGTCTGATAACCATTCAAATAGAGAACTTTCCTTTATGAAGATAATTGATATGTAAGCCTTATAATTTATTAAACCATGGCAATTCTTGGGTTCAGTCCCCTATAATAGCATTAATGTTACCATGAGATATTTTTTAATGGGAACGTATATATTTTAGCAGGCAAACAGTGGCAATAATAAAATTAGAAGATCTCAAGGCAGTTCAAATCAGATGGATAAAATTAAGGGGGGGGAAGCAAAATGAATAAGATTGGCATAGAAAGAAAGGAAATTAGACATAAAAAGATTTATATTCTCCTCCCACCATTAGACACTATTTCCCATTGCTAGGCATTTTAGGAAGAATACCCAGATCTTTCCTTAGAACCCACTCTGAGTATCAAAAGATGTCTTCTATGTATGACACAGCATCTGAAGCCCCCAATGCCCTCAATTCCTGTTCTCTTGCTTTCTATTCATGAAGTGTTAACAGACCCAGTGTTAATGTGCTCCAAGGCGAAATATGATAAAACATTTATTGGAATAAAAGACAGGCCCCTAGGCAGCCTTTCAAAAAACAAGAGGCTCTGATCTCTTCCCAGGGTACCTCAGACAAACTTGAGAGCAGAAATTGGGGGCAGGAGTAAGATAAAAAGAGGGATATCCCCCCCCCCTTTCTTTTCAATTTTTCTGCTCAGCCGAATTTCCTCAAAGCAGAACAGCAGGCCATGTAGAACACTTTGCAAACACTCTCCCTTCCACAGAGACCTAAATGGAAATGAAGCAGTGAGCAGCAGAACAGAAAAGGATGCCTTGTCCCCAGGTTTAAAATAGACCAAACACAATGCTCCGTTTGTGTAGTTCAATCCCTTCCTCCTAGGACGAGGTAGAAGCTCTGGGGGCCACAGCTCACCAAAGCAATGTACAGTTGTTCCTCGCTTAAAGAGCATAATGCATTCCACAGGATTGCTCTTTAAGCGAGTTTGCTCTTTAAGTGAAACACCATTGTAAGTGACCAATTGGGGGGGGGGGATTGCGAACCCCGATTTATTTGTTAAGCGAGTTTTTGGTTGGTTTTATTTGTTAAGCAAAGCAAACATTCAGAGAAAATTCTGCTCTTTAAGTGAATTACTCTTTAAGTGAGGTGCTCTTTATGCGAGGTTTGACTGTATGTTGCTGCAGAGCAGATAGACTGCTGAATGCTTCAGCCACAGCTTTGTCATGTACAAATAGTCCCCTCCTGCTAACCTAGCAATTCAAAAGCAAAAATTTGAAAGTAGATAAATAGGTACCCCTTCTGCAGGAAAGGTAACAGCATTCCATGCCCTCCGGCATCTAGTCATACCTGCCACATGACTGTGGAAACGTCTGCAGATGCAGACAATGCTGGTTCTTTGGCTGTAAATGGAGATGAGTCGGACACGACTAGCTCTTGAACAAGAACCAGCTTTACCTTTATCTCGTATGTATTCAGTAAGGCCAGCAAGACTTTATTTATTATATTTATTTATTTATTTAGATTTATTATCCCATCCCAATCAGGCGAACCTGACTCTAGGCTGCTTACAGAAAAGGGAAAGACTATACACAATGAATGCAAAACAAGTAAACAACCCCCCTACAAATTCAGAAATTAAAACCTTAAGGTTCAAAATCAATTTTAAAAAATTAAACTATAAATTTACAAAAATCTAAAAAGATTTAAAAGGTTTAAAGGTTTAAAAAGTTTAAAAGAGCGAGAGAGGGGTGGCTGTCCCATCAGATCAACCACACAACATGGGACCCCATATTACTGGAGCCCCACACCTGCCCTACCAGCCAGGTTTTTGGGCCCTTCCGAAAGGGCAGGAGCTCTGTCTGTAGACGTAACTCAGTTGGCAGGAGGTTCCAAAGGGCCGGGGCAGACATGGAGAAGGCCCTCCTCCTGGTGCTAGAGAGATGCGCCTCTCTAGCCGATGGGATGATAAGAGAGCCTCTCCGATCTGCCCTGGTGGGATGGACAGATGTTCTTGGGGTGACGCGGTCTCTTACCAGGCTTCCCAGACCCAGAGATGGCAGACAATGTGTTTGTGCTTTCCATTTCTGTGCAACTGGACCTTTTCTCAGTTCATTATTTCTTAAGTAACACAGCTCATCTCCTTCATCCCTTTCATTCTGTGCCTCATCCTAGAATCCTCTGCTCTGAGACGCTTTTCCACCTGCTCCCAGGACCCACCCTTGGCCCGGGGCTCTAAAAGCTGTCACAGTGACAGGCGGTGGGATTTTTTTGTGGTAGCCGCCCCTTGGACTAATTTGGGGCTTGGTAGTATGGTTATTGAATTGTATTGTTAAAATTGGTGTTGTAACATGGTATCTTCTCTGTGTTGAGGATTGTACTTGTGGTATTGATATTTTATAATTTGTATAGTGTATTATATGTTGTTCTTGTAATTTGATTTAGATATATTGTACTAAATTTTATATATTGTATTACTGTGCATTTATTGTATTTGGGTTGTTTACCTGTGATCTGTGCATGATGTTATTATGATTGTGTAACTGTGTATTTTGCATTCCTGTAAACTGCCCAGAGTCGCTGTATGTGAGTGGGGCGGGGTATAAGTCTAAAATAAATACATAAATAAATAAATAAATAAATATCTACATATTTCACCCAGATGCTGGTTGTGAATACAATTAGAGCAAGTTTGGATGCTGCTGCTCCCAGCTATGAAGTTGCACAGAAGACATCTATGGTTAATTTACCAAGCTGCAACTTTATTTTCCAAGTTTATTGCACTTCATTTTAAAGAAATGCTGCTAAACACACTGCCTTCAAACTCCACAGTTCCTTTCAGTCTCTTTTGCCTATCTTTTCCTTTAAGAGCTCTCAGAATCCTTTTGCTCTCTTCAGCTTAGATTGCTCTTACATTGACTAAAGAAGGCATCCTAATGCAGGCTGAACCAGCCAGAGGCAATTCACTTACCTAAAGGGGAAAAAATGAATTATTTTGCCAAGGGAATGATTAAAAGAACAACAACAATGACAACAACAACAACAAGGAGAGCAAGAAAAGGGGACACTGTGCATAACACACAACTCATCAAGTGGTAGATGTATAACCAGCAGTCTCTGGAGATAAATCCAGCCAGTCTATATAGGTCTGTGAGGCAAACCTTGGCACTCCTTGGACTTTAGTTCCCAGAAAACCAAGTCTCTGTGAATCCACATGAATGGGTTTACTGCACGTATCAAGTCCAAGAACACCAGGAGTACCAGTAAACCCATTTGCAGGCTTGTGCTGAACCAGTGAGATACCCGGGCCTGTTGCCGTGCCCCCCTGCTTATAACTGAAAGGGCAACGCCACCTCAGAGGTTTCCATTCCTGCTTCAGCTCCTCTCACTGGGCTCCCCTCTGCCATGTGGGAGATAGTCCGAAGTGCTTCAGCAGCAGCATGGAGATAATAATAATAATTTCATGTTGTTGTTTTTTCAATCCAAGCCTTATTATTATCTCTGCGCTGCTGACAAACTACTTCAGACTTTTTGTCACAGGGCATAGGGGAGCCCGGGAAGAGGAGCTGAAGCAGAAGTGGAAACTGCCGAGGTGGTGTGGCCCTTTAAGTTATAAGTAGGGGTGCACATCAACATGTCCTGGTATCCCACCTAGCCAGCATGGGCCTGCCCATTCATGTGGATTCACAGAGATTTGGGCTTCTAGAAATTGAAGTTCAAGAACACATGGAGTCCTCTATTCTTCTTCTGTGTCTAGGCCGGATGTGAAACTGCCAAAATGAATGCACTTTTTGGTGAGTTCATTCTGCAGTTCCTTTCACCCAACCTAGTGTGAGAAAGATTAGCCAGCAACACAAGGTTACTATTATCAGGGTACGCCAGATTGTGGTTAAAAAATGCCACAATCTTCGAGGATGCTCTTTCTGTAGGACACAGCACTGCAGATACATGCTTTGGTCCTTGGGTTGCCTTTTCATGTACTTGCGGTGGCATGAGAAATGAATGCAGTGCATGAGAACCATTTGATCATGCAGATGGGAAGCCTGTGTGAGGCAATGGGCATATCCACACAAAAGACATACATATACAGTAACTGGTTTTCCCAGTAGGAAAGCCTATCTTATGCATGCTAATGTCCCAGATTAAATCCTTGGAATCTCCAGTGAAATAATCAAGTAGGCCAGCATTTCCCAAACTTTGGTTTTTGGACTTCAGTTTCCAGAAGCCTAAGTCAATTCCAATGTACTCACTTAGGCTTCTGGGAATTGAAGTCCACCAGTGTTCTGTGGAACATATTTTGGGAAACGCTGAAGTAGGCTATGTGTAGAGCACTTATTTCAGCCTGAGAACTCAGCTCAAAACCCATTTACAGCTTTCACTGCCAGTATCTGAGACTTTAGGAAAAGCATTGCAACTGTTTAGAAATGCCATGCAACAGCTAGAAAACTAACAGAAGATGGTATTATAAGAAAGACATATGGCTTCAATGTCTGGATTAGGACTCAAGAGGACTGAGTTTATAACCTCCAAGGCCAAAGGTCCCCAACCATCACCACCATAGTGGGAGATGAGATGAAAGATTTCTGTCTGAGATCCTAAAGAGCTGCTGCCAACCAGAACACACAGCACTGGGCTGTATAGGCCATCTTCCTATATATTTTCATCTTACAGCCATACATTATCACACCATAAGGAAGGAGCTTCTGCACCACTGAAGTTATGATCGGAGGCAAGGGGGTTTGGGTCTTCCTAATGATGGTCTGAACTAATGTCACTTGGGCAAAGTAAAGGCAACTGGGATGGATATTTATTTCACTTATAGTCTTTCTCCTTCTGTATTTAACCTCTTTCAAATAATATTAATGACTTCATCCTCTAATTTACAGTCACTCAGATCCTTTAAAAAGACCAGTCTGCTGTAGCAAGTGCTAAACAAAAATACAGGAGTTAAGCAAGAATGTATCAGCCTTCAAGCCCCTGGTTCTGCCATGTCTCCAAATCCTGTGGGAGAACTTTATTTTTTCTTAAGCTGGAATGTTTCATAAATCATAACCCATTATGCATTAAAATACATTGCTGAATTATATATAGCTCTGTATTTTACATTGCATGTCTGAGAGAGGGAGGGTGTGTAAGCTCAAACCAAGGATAAAGAATTAAAATCTTTCTATAAATATTACATGTAGTGTGATGGGTTGGAGACCCAACCATCCGCACCATGCTGGTATTAGAAAGCTGAACTGAATTTCAAAGTAAAGGTCACTCCTTTTCTCACCAAATTTTTAATAGGGTTTTGTTCACCATATCTTGATAGTTTACCAGGAGGAAGTTATGATAGGGACTGAGTCCACTTCTTTACAAAACCGCAAATTAATACTGTCACAACATTATCTTGGTCATCACTTGAAGATCAAGTAATGATATTTGTTATTCACCACAGAACATCTCTGATCAAATTTCACACACAAACTCCCCAAACACAGTTGAGAAATCAGATATTCAGGATCTCAAGCCACAAGAGCTGCATATGAACTGGCCTCCTTACATGATTTTAAGTATTTGGATGTTTTTGAGCATGGATCTTTCTGTTGTTGGATAATCTTTGCAGAGTAGTGCAGCTAATATATCCCAAAGGATTAAGGCGGATGGTTTGAAATGCAAGCCTTCCTCAGTTCCCCTTTTGCTTCTCCTTAGTTCCTAATGTACAAAGACTAGGCACAGTTTTAGCAGAAGGAGAAAATGTTTACTTACAAGGCTTGTATTCAAACAAAGTTGTCAGGCTGATGACAAAATACAACACAGCAGTTCATTTCATCTTGGTTACAGTAAAAGCAGGAAGAACAATCTCTTAAGCAAATGATGGTTGCAAAAGTGTACTAAAGTTACTGGCTTTCTGAGACTAAAATCATTTTGAATCAAAAAAAGGCAACTGAACCAGTCAGACAAAACTAAACTAGCAGTACAAGAACAACACACAGAGAGACTAGAGTAGAAGGCATTTGCTTTTTTTTGTAGGAAAGAAACATTTAGCATGCTGCTTGGGTGTTCAAATTCAAAAACATCCAATGACCATGTTTCTATATGGTGGCCATCCCTATCTCCATGTTAATGTACAAACAAACACAAATTATTTATTTATTTATTTTTATATTGATTAAGAACGGTGGATTGCTGCTGAAATTTCAACAGCCCTAAAAGATGATGGAATCAAAGTACACTAGTACCCCGAATAACGTTATGACTTGGTTCCACAAGTCCCGTCGTTATTCGGGTTTTAACGTTGGGCGATACATTGAACACACAATGTTAAAAAAAGCCCTGTTTCCCTGGAGGCTGAAGGAAGCGAGAACATCGGGATTTGAATCCTGACATTTTGCCTTGCTGCTGCCTCCAGGGAGGTGGGGGAACTTTGGAAACAGCTTGGAGCGGGTTTCCCCACCTCCCTGGACCCGGCGGGGGGGTCAGAGCCCCCAAAATTGGTAAAAAAAACGTCCGTTTTTTTTACCAATTTTGGGGGCTCTGACCCCCCCGCCGGGTCCAGGGAGGTGTGGGGACCCGATCCAAGGTGTTTCTGGGCTTCCCCGACGTCCTGAGCCAGTGCAGCAAGCCAGAATGTCAGGATTCGAATCCCGATGTTCTGGCTTCCTGCACTGGCTCAGGACGTCGGGGAAGCGCAGAAACACCTTGGATCGGGTCCCCACACCTCCCTGGACCCAGCGGGGGGGTCAGAAACCCCAAAATTGGTAAAAAAAAACGGACTTTTTTTTACCAATTTTGGGGGGTCTGACCCCCCCGCCGGGTCCAGGGAGGTGTGGGGACCCGATCCAAGGTGTTTCTGCGCTTCCCCGATGTCCTGAGCCGGTGCAGGAAGCCAGAACATCGGGATTCGAATCCTGACATTCTGGCTTCCTGCACTGGCTCAGGACGTCGGGGAAGCGCAGAAACACCTTGGATCGGGTCCCCACACCTCCCTGGACCCGGCGGGGGGGTCAGAGCCCCCAAAATTGGTAAAAAAAACATCCGTTTTTTTTACCAATTTTGGGGTTTCTGACCCCCCCGCTGGGTCCTGGGAGGTGTGGGGACCCGATCCAAGGTGTTTCTGCGCTTCCCCGACGTCCTGAGCCAGTGCAGGAAGCCAGAACATCGGGATTCGAAATCTGACATTCTGGCTTGCTGCACTGGCTCAGGACGTCGGGGAAGCCCAGAAACACCTCCAGAGAGATCAGAGGACCCGATCTACAGCTGCAGGGTGGCTGGGGAAGCTGACGGGGACTCCCTGTCGGCTTCCCTAGCCACCCGCCCATGCCTCCGCAGCTGTGGGGTGGCTGGGTAAGCCGATGGGGGAGCCCCCCGTCAGCTTTCCAGCCACCCCACCCCTGCCTCCGTAGCTGCAGGGTGGCTGGGAAGCTGAACGGAGAACCCCGTTCAGCTTTCCACCCACCCTGCTGCTAAGAACGACTGTTTCGTGTAACGTTAAAATCGCGTTACTCGATACAAGATGTTTCCGAAAATCTTGTAACGTTATGCGGATTTAACGATATACGGTACTCGCGTTATACGGGGTATTACTGTATTTCATTCCATAGGCCAGCAGATTTGGAAAACACAACAATGGCCAAAGGATTGGAAAAGTTCAGTATATGTTCCAATTCCAAAAAAGGGTAATGCCAAAGAATATTCAAATTATCAAACTATTACACTCATCCCACACCCTAGCAAGGTTAAGCTCAAGATAATACGGGATAGACTGCAGCAGCACGTGGAGAGAGAATTACCAGAAGTGCAGGTTGGGTTCCAAAGAGGCAGGAGAACTAAAGACCATATTGCCAACATACGTTGGATCATGGAGAAAACAAAGGAATATCAGAAATAAGTCTATTCCTGTTTCATTGACTATACTAAGGCCCTTGACTGTGTGGACCACAACAAAATGTGGCAACTAATTAAAGAGATGGGAATACCAGAACATCTTATATCCCTCATGAGAAATCTGTACATGAATCAAGAAGCAACAGTTAGGATAGAATACGGAAGGACAGAGTGGTTTGGAATAGGAAAAGGAGTAAGACAAGGCTGCATTTTGTCACCCTGCTTATTCAACTTATACACAGAGCACATAATGTACAATGCAGGGTTGGATGAATCACAAGTTGGGATCAAAATTGCTGGGAGAAACATCAACAACTTGAGTTATGCAGATGATACTACCCTAATGGCAGAAAGTGAGGAAGACCTAAAGAAGCTGCTGCTTAGGTTGAAAGAAGAGAGTGTAAAAACTGGCTTGAGACTCAACATCAAGAAAACCAAGATAATGGCAACAGGCCCTATCAGTCTCTGGAAAATAGATGGGGAAGAAGTAGAAGCAGTGACAAATGTTACTTTCCTATGATCAAAGCTCACTGCAGATGGTGACTGCAGTCATGAAATAAAAAGGTGACTGATGCTTGGGAGACAAGCTATGAGAAACCTGGGGAACATAGAGAAAAATAGAGACATCACCTTGCAATAAAAAATTTGCATAGTCAAAGCAATGGTATTCTTGGTGCTAATGTATGGTTGTGAGAGCTGGACCATTAGGAAAGCTGAATGCAGAAGAATAGATGCCTTTGAAATGTGGTGTTGGAGGAGATTTTTGAGAGTACCCTGGGCAGCGAGGAGGTCGATCCTAGAAGAAATCAATCCTGGCTGCTCATTAGAAGGTCAAATAGTAAAGAAGAAGCTAAAGTACTTTGGACATCAAATGAGAAGAGAGGGATTCACTTGAGAAAGCCTTGATGCTGGGAAAGGTGGAGGGCAAAAGAAGAAGGGGCAGCCAAAAATGAGATGGCTAGATGGTATTGTAGATGCAATGGGCACAGAGCTGGATGAGCTGAGGAAGATGGTGGAGGACAGAGGTGCCTGGCAGGCAATGGTCGCAAATGACTGTGCGACTGAACGACAAAACAACAAACCCTGCTCAACATCCACTGAACATGTTTTCATGGAAGCATGTGCTTTGGAAGGGAGTGAAGGGCTGAGCATAGTAATATACAATTCAATTCTTTTAAAAAAACCTTGGTTTATGAATGTGGAATGCTACAGTATTGTGCTTCTGCATCCACAATTTAAAACGCCAAGAAATGGCCTCATACTGCTGTTTAATATCATATTCTCATTGCCAGTGGGGAAATGGATGCCAAACTTAACATGACAAAGGCTGCCATGATTGCTGACAGCAGCAATGGCAGCTGTCAAGCTTGGTGCAAATCTTTTGTTTGGGACTCCCCATTTTTAGAACAGTCTTGTAGAACATTATTTTGCTCTGCTGCACAATAACATAGCTGCGTTTCCATGCAGCTATATTATCTTACCAAATCAAACAAAATGATGCAACTGAAGGCCTACATTTTAAAGCAGGAGTTCTCAACCTTTTTAAGCCAAGGTGTGGGTCACACTCCCTCAGACATCTTTGAGGGCCTGACAGCCATTTTGCCCTTCCTCTACCACATGGCACTTCCTGGTGTGGTGAAGGCAATGGGGTCCCACATGAAATGGTTCCACAGGCTGCATCCAGCCAACAGGCCGCAGGTTGAGACTCCCTGATTTATGGCATGATCAGCCAGAGATGGGCCATATGGGTGCGTTTTACTTCCATTTTGGGGAGCAACTAGGGCTTCATGGGCCGGATGAATTGGCATCGGGGCCAGATCCGGCCCTGGGGCATAGTGACCAGCTCCCTGAATGTGACGGGCCCACAGCCCAAAAAATTTGGGCACCCCTGTTTTATGTACTCAAGATATGCCTGAGGGAGGAAAAACACTATTTCTGGCCAAACACAAGACTTCTATAAAATCTGTTTAAATAATACTACGTTGGCATTCGGACTAATTTTTTGTTTTACTGCTTGTTTCCAGGATATACCATTTCACTGCTGGAGCCAAATGACCCAATTGCTTTGGGAAAAGATGAGGTTTTCGTCTCCCCTGATCCATTTTTGTTCCTTTGCATTTGGATTATGTTCAAAACTTGTCTGAAAGACTGCTGTTTCCCAAGGAGCTTTAATGTTTTTTTTAAATCATCTTATTTTGGGATACCAGAAACCCAGGAACATTCTTGGGATTCTGAACCTGGCCCCTATATTGACCCTAAAAGAAACACTGCAGAGCTACTAATGGACTAGAAGTGGAGCTTGAAAAAGTTCATGAGGGCGTCTTTATTTGTCTTTCTTTTCAATTCCCAGCAGAATTCAGAGTTGTAGTCCAAGAAAGCGACATCTCCGAGTTTTGTCTACAAGCAGGTTGCCAAACAGCACCCCTTCTTTTCCCATATAGTTGAACCAGCCTACAGCCTATGAAAGGATGCATCTAAATTTAATTTTCATGATGCTGTGGTTAATCAGCTGCCACAGCTTCTCTGGCTGATCATGCTGTAAGTCAGGAGTTCTCAACCTTTTAAAGCCGGGCGCCAGGTCACACTCCCTCAGGCAGCTTTGGGGGCCAGATGGCCATTTTGCCCTTCCTCCACCACATGGTACTTCCTGGGTGGTGAAGGTGGTGCCACATGAAATGGTATGTGGGCTGCATCCGGCCCACGGACCGCAGGTTGAGAATCCCTGCCATAAGTAGTGTATTCCAAATCACACTCTGGGGTCACCATAGTTAAGTGAGAGAAGGATCAGTCTGCAAAACAGCCATGAATGTCCACTGTAGTGCTAGAAATGAAAGAGATTTGAGAAAAGCTCAACAGGCTGGAGGGTGTAGGGAGGAATGCAATTCTAACTCTCTTCCCTCACCAACCTTTCTCAGTGCCTGCAGCTGAAAAGCATGGCCCGTAGGGAAACACTAAAGATTCAGCATAATCTGACATTTTATAGCCTCCTACAGAGCAGGAATGGTGATTCTACCATGTGATTTCTGCAGAATCAAGAACAGTGCAGTACTAATAACTGTAACAAAATACAGTAAAACCTCACATAGAGCGCCTCACTTAGAGACTAACTTGCTTAAAGAGCAGAATTTTCTCTGAAGGGTCACCCTACCTTAGCAACTAAAAACAACCAAAAACTCATGTAACAACTAAATCGGGGTTTGCAATCCCCCCCCCAAGTAACAATTGGTCACTTACAATGGCGGCATCAGTGTTTTTTCCAAGTGTTTCGCTTAAAGAGCAACTCGCTTAAAGAGCATTCCCATGGAACACATTATGGTCTTTAAGTGAGGTACCACTGTACTGTGGTCTATTTTCCCTCCTAAATGGAGTATTCATGAGCTAGTCAATTTTTTATTTCCAGTCAATACAGTACAATCTATGAATTCTGAGCATGCTCAGTTTTCACTCAACTCATTTTGTGTGATGTTTTTGCCCTTTTTTAAATAGAAAAGTTGTTTTTATATTTATGCAAACATTGGAGTTCTCATAAACATGCAAACATATTTCATGAGTGAATTCCTTTTTGTATACAGTCTTATTGCCACTGGCCAGTTGAGTTCGGTATTAGGAGGAGTGATAACATGTAGAATAAAGTCATCTACTGTTTCAACACTTCTGGAAAAATTTAGATACTAGAGAACACAGTTGACTCCTACTCATATAATTTTTTTCTGGAAATCATTTTCACAACAGGAAAATGCCACTGATGTGAATTTGTTTAAGGTGGATCGTAGCTTGCCATGAAGTGACCCACACACTGTGATCACGGACCCATTTCCTGTGGCACCCATGAATGAGACATGCAGGATTTGACACCGGGACTACAATGAACTGCCACAGCCTTGAGGATATTAACAGCCAGTCCATCTGGCATGGCCTCTTCCGCCTCCATGACTGTTGGGTATCAAAATAGTCAAGTGGTTCCTCCTCTGCTCATTTTGCCATTAGACCCAATATGATGATTTCGAGTGGCATTTTCTCCACTGAGGGGGACATCACCCCACCTAAAGGGGCTCATCTGCCTGTAGCCACTGGCCCCTTTAGGGAATCAGGTTATTTACTTCTGCCCAACACTTGATGTTGAATCACTGGCTGTACAATCTACTCCATTTTCTTAGCAGAACGTCTGGCCAGACATGACTAGAGAACAAGTCCACGTGTATTGATGGACGGTGTGATCGCTGTAAGAGAGCAGCTTAATTTTCTAAAAAGCACACAGACCTGAGAACATACTGTGAGACTAATGAAGCCAATTTACTGAGAATAGTTCATACTGATACAAGGCTCAATGTAGCTTTGGCAGAATGTTCCTGAGTCTTCTCCTGCTGACCACACAAACTGAAGAAGGGGGCAGTAATAAAGAATGAGAACCTGCTCTTCTACGTATCAATTCTGTTCTTGTTAACATGATGCAGCCATACTGAAGAAGGCCACGATCCTATTAAGTACAGTAGCTTTCTTTGGCATTCCATACTACAATTCTGGTAGGAAAAGCATGAGCCTTAAATGTTTACTTTTTGATTCAATTAAAGAGTCAGAATGTTATGACCCTTTTCAAGTATCCTATTGGGTGAGAAAGATGTAGAGAAATACAGTAAGGGATCATGGCCTTGAACACATGAGAGAGTCAATGTGATTAATAATTCAGTAGCTCAAAACATTATTTATGCAGTCAAGAAAAACCGATTAAATGAAATCAGGCAGAAACTGACAATCTGAAAAGCTCTTGTTAGCCCAGTGAGAAGGCTCGGCAGCTAAGCAAACCAGAAATAGCCCTAAATTGCTATCTCTTGGATACTGGCGATATTAAGCAGCATGACAGGGTTGCAAAGAAATTGTTTTAGCTGTCAGGCCACTTCTAATATCCACGAATCTGCTTGTCTATCTGTATGTGGCAAATGAATGTACTGAAAGAGCAAAGGAAGTTTTAGAAAACAGCATACAAGAGGAGTTCCCTGACAGACTTATTTCAGGTAAAAGAACAAAGTGAACAAACACAATTCATAACTAGAGGCAAATAGAGGGATTTGCTTCTGCATTCGAAAATGGAAGATTGGCCATGCTCATTTCCACAGACGTAACACTGCAGGCATTCAGAAACTAATTTGCAAAACTGCTCTACCATTGCCCAGGGGACTCCATTGCTGCTAGAATACTACCCAACCATAAGCATAATGAGCATGTTGGGTTGCCAATCTCATAACCTTTCATTGTGTGCCTCAGCACAAGCAGACAATAATACATATAATACTTCTCACCTCATCTTTTCAAAAACTGAAATAAGAGGCTCTTTTGCAATTTCTGTCAGTCTTTTGATACACATGCAACAAATAAGACCAATCTCCTGGTTTGAAACAATGGTTTTCCTGGAAAGGACCATAGGAATTGTCACCCTAAAGAAGTACAGTGATACCTCGGATAACGTTTGCATCGGATAAGGCCAAAATCGGATAACGTTGGGGAATTTGAGGCAAACATTTGCATCGGATAACATTATGTTAACGTTCTCTGATGCAAATGTTTGCCTCAAATTCCCTGAGGAGTGGCTTGGGAGAAAGGCAAACTGGTTAGTCCTGTTCTCTTTCTCCCAAGGTTGAATGATCTCAATAACAACCACAGTAACTGATCCTCAGCTACGACCCTTAGCAAGCCAGGGTGGGGGCCTGATTCTGAAAAGAAAAAGTTTTCCTAGCATCTGTTCAGAAAGCCTCCCTCTGGCTTGCTAAGGGACATAGTGATGGGGGGAGGGCTTCTTAAGAGAGGCTTGGGACCCTTTTCCCAGCCACTCTTAAGAACCCCCCCCCCCCATAGCTAAGCCCCTTAGCAAGCCTGGCAGGGGAGCTGATTCTGAAAAGAAACGCAAACTGGTTAGTCCTGCTCTCTTTCTCCCAAGGTTGAACAGTCTCAATAACAATCACAGCAACTGATCCTCAGCTAAGCCCCTTAGCAAGCCAGGGTGGGGGCCTGATTCTGAAAAGAAAAAAGTTTTCCTAGCTTCTGTTCAGAAAACCTCCATCTGGCTTGCTAAGGGACTTAGCAATGGGGGGAGGCTTCTTAAGAGAAGCTTGGGACCTTTCCCCAGCCTCTTAAGAACCCCCCCCCCCGGCCTGGATAGCTAAGCCCCTTAGCAAGCGGGGGAGGGGGCTGATTCTGAACAGAAGCTAGGAAAACTTGGGGAAAGGGTCCCAAGCCTCTCTTAAGAACCCCCCCCCCCCGGCCTGGATCGCTAAGTCCCTTAGCAAGCCTGATGGAGGCTTTCTGAACAGAAGTTAGGACACTTTTTTCTTTTCAGCATCAGCCCCCCCCCCCCCGGCTTGTGGAACCAAGTCTTAACGTTATCCAAGGTATTACCGTACTGACAAATGTTTGTCAAAAGGTTCCCAGCTACTTCATGTTACAAGAGATGGAGGCTTCTTTTAAACAGCCTTGAAGCTGGCTTAAACCTGTATTATACAGATGTTCTATGTTCTCAACAGCACTTAGCAAAAAACCAAAACAACTATAATAATCAAAGATTTTTAAGAATCTAGTTCAGTGTGCCCAAACTTTTGCGGTTGGGAGCCTTGGAACAGCTAAGCGGACCAGATCATGCCCCCAGAAAAGAGTGTGTTTGTGCATGCGCATCCATATTCACTACCTGGTTTGGCACAAACACTTCTGTGCATGTGCGAAAGTGGTCATATTTACTTCCTGGTTCGGCACTGATGCTTCTGCTCATGCACAGAAGCATCCATATTAACTTCCTGGTTTGGTGAGGGCATCATGGGACTGATAGAATGGCTTTAGAGGCCGTATCCGGCCCATGGGCCGTAGTTTGGACACCACTGATTTAGTCTAGCTACTGCATTCCATAGTGGATTACAAGGAAGGATCACTCATAAAGATTTCCAAAGGTACTCAGAAACACAGTTATCCAATATTCCATTTGCAATTCATTTCCCATCCAAAACTGTCAGAGTATTCACAGTAAGCAGCCTTGCTCTCTCTCTCTCTCTCTCTCTCTCTCTCTCTCTCTCTCTCTCACTCAGTCTACATTTGATGATCCCTGGGGGAGACTGTAAGCTTTTGCTATTTAATGAGAGCTTTGATTAATTCGTTTAGTTACTTTAACTACAAGAGCAGCAGGAAATCTGTCAGGCAGATGTAGCTGAGCACTGAATGGATCCATTCATCAAGACATTTCAATCAGCTTTCCCATTAATGGAAATGAGACTGCGCGGACGTGATTCTACTGAACATCTGCAGCACTATTGATACCAGCCCTTCTAGAAAGGGAGAGCTGTGCTCTGAACTACCATCGATGAACATGCTCTTTGTTAACAGATGAAATAAACACTGCCAAATACAATGGATGAGCTCTGCTTTAGTAAGCAACAAAGTGAAATGCTGATGTATCCCAGTCCTACAGCTATTTTGCAGGAGATCTTGTACAGTCTAGTGGATAAGCATGTTGGCCTATTAAATAAGAGACCAGAGCCCAAATTCTAGCTCAGTCATGGACTCAGTGAAAATGGTATTATGCTCGACAGGTGTGGCAGTGGTGGGTGGTGTTCAGGAAAGCTGGTAGGTCAGACAGCAGGACTGTTGGATTTGGGGTCAGGAGAATCATTGGATGAAAGGCTGGGGGTCACTGCAGGTGAGCCACTTGCACTTTTCTTGTCATGAGTAAATTATTACATTACTTGACATGGAAATCAAAGGAAGAAGAGATTCCCACTTTAATCCTAGAGCACTTGCATACTCTTATACAGTATTATGTTCTGCATTATTGCAGCGGGCTGCCTGGATAGCACAGTGGCCAGAAGTTGAAAGTTTGATTCCCCACTCTGCCTTCTGGGAGAAGAACCAACCTATGTAGCCTTGGACAAGTGTACAGTCCCAGGATGCCCCCAGAAAATGGGAATGGAAAACCACTTCTGAATATTCTCTGCCTAAATAACCTGAAAAGAGTCATCATAAGTCAGAATTGACTTGATGACATCCAATTATTATTATTGTCCTTGAGTAACAGCACTTCCATTTATATCCACCCAATGCTCCATTTACACATGACACTCCAAGAGCCTCTGAAGTGAAGATTGTTCCTTTGAATAGTCTAACTAAGCTAATGAAAAGATGTTTCAACAATGTATTATGAGTGTTTGGGATCAAACTAAGTTGGAGAATACCAATAACACACTTGACCCATGGATACCAAGCATTGAGGACAGTTGGAAGGATTTTGTTCCTGCTGTATATGGATGACATTAAACTACAGTAAACCCCAATGTACAAATGCACCTACTTACGAATAATTCGACTTACAAATTGGTTCTGCATTGAAACCATGCCTCGAGTTACGAACATGCCCTGATTTATGAATTACAGTAAAACCTCAAGTTACGAATAAAATCAGTTCCATGGCATTGTTTGTAAGTTGAATTTGTTGGTAAGTCAAGGCATCCCAATGGGGTAAAGAAAAAGCCTCCCCCCCCCATTCAGCCAAACTACCCAAAAACAACTGCAGCATTAAAAGGAAAGCGTGCATAATTAAAAATGCTGTTCTTTATCTTAAAGAAGCTTTGAAAATGGACAGAAAACTCAGAAAAATACAGCTAGAAACTGCAACCAACAGCCATTTTGGCGCTGAAACTCCAGACAAAGAACTCCTCTCTAAGCACTCTACTGCCACCTACAGGGCTCTGAAAGGCTGCATGTGTATAAAATATAAACCCATAGGGGAAATGGTGTTTTTTGCTTCACTGGAGGCAACACAGAGGAAAAAGAATTAATTCGTAAATCGGGGCATGTTCATAACTCGAGGCATGGATTTTAGTGCAGAATCATTTGAATTATTCATAAGTAGGGGCATTCGTAAATTGGGGTTTTACTGTAATTCTTTTTCCTCTGTGTTGCCTCAAGTGAAGCAAAAAAACGCCATTTCCCCTATGGGTTTGCTTCAGGTTACATAATCTGCTTCCTCAGAGTGCATTGCGCCCTGGGAGATACAGTATATAGAAAAACACATGCAGCCTTTCTGAGCCCTGTAGGTGGCAGTAGAGTGCTTAGAGAGGAGTTCTTTGTCTGGATCTTCAACGCCAAAATGGTTGTTTGTTGCTGAATTTTCTGTCCATTTTCAAAGCTTCTTTAAGGTAAAGAACAGCGTTTTTGCTTATGCATGCTTTCCTTTCAATCATGCTGTTGTTTTTGGGTGGTTTGATTGATTTTTGGAGGGGGGGGGGGAATTTTTGGTTTTTTGAGGGAGGACTTTTTCTTTATCCCACAACCTTGGCAGTCCCAACGATCACGCATGCACACGGTTTCTCTCCCAACACCCCAGCAGTCCCAGTGTGTGATCAGATTGCTGATTTGGTTGGGGGAAGAACGGGCGCACATGCCCTAAGAACGGGCGCACATGCCCTCTGAACGGAGATCTCTGCCTCAAAACCTGCAGAGCTGGTCTTCAGCCCTGTGGGCTTTGAGGCAGAGATCAATGTCAGGGAATTTGAGGCAAACGTTTGAATCTCACAACGTTAACGTTGTGCGATGCAAATGTTTGTCTCAAATACCCTGACGTTATGTTAGCATTATGCGATGCAAACGCTAACCGAGGTATTACTGTAATACCTCACATAACAAACAAAATGCATTCAACACAGTTACTCGTTATGCAAGTTACTCGTTCAGTGAAACACATTTCCCATAGGGAAATGTGCTTTGCTGCATCAGCAGGGAGTTTGGGAAGGGTACGGGGACCTTCCCCGTGCCCTTCCCAAATGTTCCGCATGCATACGCATCAGTGGGGCATTTGGGAAGGGTTCGGGGAAGGTCCCACCACCCTTCCCAAACACCCCACTGACGCGCGCTCTGCAGCAGCAGAGCATTTGAAAAGAGTGGGGGGATCTTTCCCATACCCTTCCCAAATGGCCCGCATGCGTGCGTCAGTGGGGCGTTTGCGAAGGGTACTGGAAAGGTCCCCCCACCCTTCACAAGCATCTCACTGACACGCGTTCCACAGCAGCAGGGCGCTTGTGAAGGGTGGGGGGACCTTCCCAATACCCTTCGCAAGCGCCCTGCTGATGCACGCATGCCCCGCTTTTTCTCCCATTATTTCTAAAAAGGGAATCGGATAACAGCTATTGTATGTCGGGGCCAGTAACAACTCCCTCTTTCAACTTGGCTTTAGACAGTTTTAGGAACTTGGAACACAGATATCTGAAACGTTCCCCATCTTTTGGCAGTGATTTAACAAACTGCTTTATATGCCCTAAAGTAAATCCCCCTCTCCCATCCTCTAACATTACAACTACAGTACAGTAAAACCTCGGATAACGCTAAAACTTAGTTCCACAAGTCTTAGTGTTATCCGATTTGTAATGTTATCCGATGCATGGGTCGGATAACATTAAAATCCTATGGGATGCATCAGATAACGTTAAAACTCCATAGAGATACATTGTAACCAACACAGGCTTTAGCTAAGGTTATCCGATGCATCCCATAGGATTTTAACGTTATGCGATGCAATTTTCCCCGCAGATTGCTTAAAGTTATGCAGTTTTAGCGTTATCTGTGAGGTATTACTGTACCAACAGAGTAAGTAGCTGATGGTGTGCTGCTCTCAAATGATCTCCCAAATTGCTGCCAAAGGCAACTACAGTAATACCTCAGATGTTTCCCTCGGATAACGCTAACATCGCATAACGTTAAGTAATCGGGGGGGGGGGGAGAGAGAATTGCATCAAATAACGTTAAGATCCTATGGGATGCATTGGATAACAACCGCTAAAGCCTGTGCGTTTACAATGTATCTCTATGGAGCTTTAACGTTATCCGATGCATCCCATAGGATTTTAACATGCATCAGATAGCACCAAGACTTGTGGAACCAAGTTTTAGCGTTATCCAAGGTTTTACTGTACCTCACTTTGCCTAATGGGTCGACCAGCTCTGATTACCTTCCCTAAGGCCCAATGTGTATCTAACAGAACAGAGTCTGACAAAGGTTAACATCTTCCAATTACTTTAATTGTTATATGTCTTGTGGCTCATAGCTTCAGCTGTCAAGAGGCTAAATTTTCTTTTCATAAGACCTGGTAGCGTGAGAGAGGGGAGGAAATTAGGAAAGCCAGACCAGTGACACTTTGACAATCCAATTTGTTGCAACTAAAGACACAGGGACATTCTTGATTGTTTGTGACACTTGCCACCAACCCTCTTTCATCATCTTAAGTCTACGCAGGTGTCTGAAAAACAGCACTTCTTTCCTGAAATAATAGAAAAAGACAAGTGGTGTTCTGTGAAGTGCCCATTTAAATGGCAGGAGGCAATGTTATAAAGTCATCTGGAGAGCCTACGCCACCTCAGAATAATGCATGTTGTTGCAAACCGCCCTGCTTGAACATTGTTAGTCTTCCCTATGTGAAAGGCTAACAGGGTTCATTTTGGAAGGGGTTTAAAAGATGGCAGTTAAAGCAGAGGTGAAGAACATGGTACCTTCCAGATGTTGGACTACAACTCCCATGAGACCTCATCAGCAAAGTAAAGTCAGCCTGATGGAAGTTGTACTTCAGTGGCACCTGAAGAATCACATCCTCTCCATTCCTGCCACAAATGAAAGGACAGAAACTTACATTTAACACTAGCCAGTGGAGATGATAGTATCCAAGTTGAACTTTTCAAAGCCCTAAAAGATGATGGAATCAAATTATTACATTCTATATGCCAGCAGATTTGGAAAACACAACAATGGCCACGGGTTTGGAAAAGATCAGTATACGTTCCAAGCCCCAAAAAGGGTAATGCCAAATGATGTTCAAATTATAGAACAATTGTGCTCATCCCACACGCTAGCAAGGTGATGCTCAAGATAATACAGGATAGACTGCAACAGCACATAGAGAAAGAATTATCAGAAGTGCAGGCGGGTTTCAGAAGAGGTAGGGGAACTAGAGACCACATTGCCAACATACGTTGGATCATGGAAAAAACAAAGGAATATCAGAAACAAGTATACTTCTGTTTCATTGATTACACTAAGGCCTTTGACTGTGTAGACCATAACAAAATGTGGCAAGCAATTAAAGAGATGGGAATACCAGAACACCTTATATACCTCATGAGAAATCTGTACATGAATCAAGAAGCAACAGTTAGGACAGAATATGGAATGACGGAGTGGTCTGGAATAGGACAGTGGTTCCCAACAATGGGTACACAGCCCATTAGTGGACTTCAATTCCCAGAAGCCTCAGTCAGTACATTGGATGATCATTGCTTCGGAGAAATGACTTAGGCTTCTGGGAATTGAAGTCCAAAAACCAGCATTTGGGAAACACTGGAATAGGAAAAGGAGTAAGACAAGGCTGCATTTTGTCACCCTGCTTATTCAACTTGTACACAGAGCATATAATGCGCAATGCAGGAATCACAATTTGGGATCAAAATTGCTGGGAGAAACATCAATGATTTGAGATATGCAGATGATACCACCCTAATGGCAGAAAGTGAGGAGGACCTAAAGAAGCTCCTGATTAGGTTGAAAAAAGAAAGTGAAAAAGCTGGCTTGAGACTCAATATCAAGAAAACCAAGATAATGGCAACAGGCCCTATCAGTCCCTGGAAAATAGATGGGGAAGAAGTAGAAGCAGTGACAGATTTTACTTTCTTAGGATCAAAGCTCACTGCAGATGGAGATTGCAGGCATGAAATAAAAAGGTGACTGATTCTTGCGAGACATGCTATGAGAAACCTGGGGAACATAGTGAAAAGCAGAGACATCAAATTGCAAACAAAAATTTGTATAGACAAAGCAATGGTATTCCCTGTGAGAGCTGTGAGAGAGTATGGTTGTGAGAGCTGGACCATTAGGAAAGCTGAGCGCAGAAGAATAGATGACTTTGAGATGTGGTGTTGGAGGAGAGTTTTGAGAGTCCCCTGGACAGCGAGGAGAACAAATAGGTCGATCTTAGAAGAAATCAACCTTGACTGCTCCTTAGAAGGGCAAATAGTAAAGATGAAGCTAAAGTACTTTGGACATCAAATGAGAAGAGAAGACTGACTTGAGAAGGCCTTGATGCTTGGAAAGGCTGAAGGCAAAAGAAGAAGGGGGAGGCCAAGGATGAGATGGCTAGATGGTATTGTGGACGCAATGGGCACAGAGCTGAGCGAGTTGAGGGGGATGGTGGAGGACAGGAGTGCCTGGAGGACAGTGGTCCATGGGGTTGCAAAGGGTCGGAATCGACTGTGCGACTGAACAACAACAAATGTGAATCAAATAAAATCGAACTGAGCCGAACCCACACAAATGAACACAAAGGAAAAATGGAGAAAAAGAGATAAGCAAAACAAACTTTCTACCCTTCAACAGTAGGTCCATTATTTCAGCCCTGGAATAGATAGTAGCAAAAACAGACTACCTCAACTATCCAATTAAGCTAACTAGCTAATAAATTAAAATTATTTGTTTCTGCAGCATTACATGATTGTAGCAAAAGAGTTAGCAGTAACATCAAAGGAGCTGGCCTTTCCCAGAGCTATTTCCAATTACAGGAGCCATGATCTTGTCCTTTTGGCTAAGATGCTCTTTGAGCAAAAACAAGATACTCTTTCCAGCGTTCTGAACTAATCTGCATGCCTAAATAAATAATTTATTCCCCAATGTTTTGTATTCAGTTCATTTATTCCCCAATGTTTTGTATTCAGTTCAGCACCCCAGGGCAGCCCAGATGGAAAATACAGAAAGGTAAAGTACAATGTAAAATTGTGAGACAGAAACCAAGCAAAATTATCTAACAAATAGCAGCAACTCAACTTCATCAATCAGAAGCTACACTTGCTAAAAAGTTCACTATAGAGCCTGGGAAGATAAAAATGAACTCACCTGACACCTGGGTGCCATTGGTGTAACTCCCAGGTAAGCCTCCGTGGGAAGGGATTTATAAAGAGGAAAAACTATCGCTGACAATATTTGCTCCCCATTTTTCATTCCCTGGAGCTCTGTTTTGGGGTCTGGCCAGATTATCCTACTATGGTAATAGAGTAGATCATACTGTCAGCAACTCAACGCTGAGTGTCAGGCAGTGGTTAACTAACATGAAAACCCTGAGGACTAACGGCTTGGGTGCTGAAGTCCACATGGAAGGGTGATGGTCCCCAAATGGATTAAATCCCACTTGAATCCATCTTGATATGGAGGGCAGCACCTTCATTCAACCTGGCCTGTGGTTGAGGAGGACTATGCATGCCAAAAGGGCTCAGGATCAGAAAATGACTTGTAGAACTGGATCAGTGGTGCAGGTGTCATGCTGTCATGCAGAAGACAGATGAAAAGCCACTGCATTGTATTCTCAGGACAGCCTTCATGGCAGATCGCCATGATGGTTGCCTATATTCAGATTTGGATACGGAAGCAGCAGCAGCAGCAGCAGCTCAGTTTGTGTAGAGCTCAGAAGAAGGGCAACAGCTCTGGAAATTCTGAGAACTGTAGCTGGGAAATTCTGGGATTCTATCCAAACCTTCCCAGACTCATCAGATTCAATTAGATAAGTGTTTCATCACACTGGAAAGGTGTGCTTTTAAAGCAGCGGTGCCCAAACTACAGCCTGTGGGCCGGATCCAGCCCCTGATGGCAATTCATCCGGCCTGCACTCTCCTCGTCGCTCCTGGAAGCAGAAGTAAAACTGTATGAGCACATTTTACTTCTGCTTCCAGGAACGACGAGGGCAGTGTGGGCCAGATTAATTGGTGTCAGGGGCTGGATACGGCCCATGAGCCATAGTTTGGGCACCCCTGTTTTAAAGGAAGTCTTCTGTCTGCCAGGAAATTGCTTCAGCCCAGTCCTCCAAATTAGAAAGTCTACAGCTGGATCAAAATGACTCTGCTTGGGTACAGATCAGAGTTGGGCTGAAGCATATTTCTCCATATGCTGTGTGACCGCTGGGACCACTTCACAGTCCATTCAAGCTGTGATCTAGTTCATCACATGATCATACCCTGAGTTTGTTATCCGAGGATTATAATCCTGAGATTACTTCATTCTCTCTAAAATAGAACAGATGTTGACTCAAGGTAGTTAGGACACATTTCAATGAGACACAAAAGACCTGCAAGGATACACAATCAGATCCTGAATTATGGAAGGAGCGTCAAAATAGTCCTGGTCCCCGTTTTGTTAAAAACCACTTCCCAGCCAAGTTTTTAGAAGGTTATAGGGATATGATTTTGGGGGTGGAAAAAGGCAAAATATTGGTTTAAAAGCACACCTTTCAAATGACATAACCCTTATTTTCATGGGTGCCTTAGTTATGGTGTTGCAGCTTGTCAAAAATACATGATTTTCGTTACATTGCAAAAGCTGCCAGACTGCCCAAATGAAACGTAAGACGTTCATAGAATTCACGTCAAAAATGTTGTGGCACATTAAAAATTAATTCTTGTATTTAAATGTGAGCTTTCATGGATCAAATCCACTTCATCAGACATGAAAATGCATTTAAATACAGGATAGTTCTTCCAGCTCACATGTCAACCTCTCCCAGTGTAATGCCCAACAAATGAATTGGATTATACAATTTTTCTCATAATTCCCAGCCAACATGAGATAGAGGTAACTTAATACTAATATATAATATGTTGATGTATTGATGTGTATGCATATATGCATGTATCACACACATGTACCTCATGCACGCACCAGAGAATATACATACTGTATTATGTTTTGAATCTGGAGTTTCAGAACAAATCTATATCATTTGTAACCCATCAACTGAATAAAGTTCATTTTTGTCATGTAACATGGATTAATGGTGTTGAGTAGCCACAGTCAAAGGCAAGCAGTAAAACTGAGAGGCTTATGGAACCTTTAGTTGACAATCACGTGTAAGTGGTCAATTATTTGAAACTTGATGGAATCTGAAAAGGTAATTTTGACCTGTCTTTTTTTTAAAAAAAACTAACCATTATAATAAAATGGGGCAGCTGTTCCTAACTTTTCAATTTGTTGAATTATAGTTCCTGTATTCTCCATACCAGTGTTTCCCAACCATTGGTTTGTGGACTTCAATTCCCAGAAGCCCAAGTCAATTCCCCAAAGCACTGATCAGCCAATGTACTGACTTAGGCTTCTGGGAATTGAGGCCCCTCTGTGGGGTGGGGCTCCCACACTGAGAAGCATTGCTCTAGACATTGCCAGATCCTTTTAGTTAGGATGATGGAAGTTCTAGGCCTTTAATACATGTGGATGGCACCCGGTTGTAAATGAGTGAGTAACAGCAATACTGCTTCCTGTACTGATTTGTCACAGGACCAAGACAAAAATAAAAATAATATATTAGGAATAGGCTATCATTTCCAAACTGTAAAAATGAATTTGATTTCACCTTAAAATCAGTGCTAAAATGCATTAAACAAACAGCCTTCGACAGACTGTTTTGACAGAAACAAGATTTATCTGCATAATATCATGAATCAAAATATTCACATTTTAATAGCAAATATGGTTGTAAAATTGATTACTAGGCAAATTATGTTTCTAGCAGATTTGCACTACAATAAAGTCCTGGCTATATGATATCTTTAGACCAGGAGTGCCAAAACTATGACCTGTGGGCCAAATCCGGCCCATGGCACCAATTAATCCAGCCCGTGCCACCCTCTCTGCTCCTGGAAGTGGAAGTAAAATGTGCATGTGTGGGTGCTGAACATGCCCACACAGAATGCTGCCATAAATGCATTTACAACAGTTGTGGGTCATTTACGGCAGCATTCTGCGCATGCCGTTTTACTTCTGCTTCCAGGTGAGTTTTACTTCTGCTTCCGGGTGGAACTACATGACTGGCATGCTCGATCACGTAATCAGCCCACGGCCAGAATAGTTTGGACACCCCTACTTTAGACAATAAGCAACCATCCTATAACAAATGATACTATTTGCCCATCAGTATCATTGCCCATTAGTCCAGCTAGTTCGGGCAGAAACACACCTCTGTCAGAGATGCCTCTTTCCTGTAACATACTACCTCTTCCTTTAATTGGCGGTAATGGGGACCAAACCTGGGACCTTCCACCAAGCATGGGCAATTTAATGATGCTGGGCAGACACTCTTATTATTCCTCATCTCTAGCTACCTTGACTAAGGTGGATAGGAGCTGTAGCAAGTATTGTATAGAGGCAGAGTTGACTCATGAACCAAGTGGGGGTTGGATTCCTGAATGTAAGCACTCCCGTGGGTGGTTCACTTTATGGGTCAGATAACCTGCCAGAAGTCACTAGTGCATCTGAATCTCTCCTGCTCACCATTAATAAGCAAAAAAGTTCATAGTGTTCAAGTGACATCTATGATTTCAAAGAACAAAATGAAACAAGCAATGAAGCAAAGAAGTTCTGAACTGATACTGGCTCTCACTGGAGTGAGCATGAATAATCTGGCCTTTTGTTTTAAATAGGAGTACAGAACAGAATAATTCACTCTTCTGGTTTCAAGGTAAGCAACAACTTAATTAGTATATTCTGCCACATGTTTTTTGTGTGTTTTTCTCCAGGCCAATCTAAAGTAAGCCTCTAAGGAAACAGATGTGGGAAGGCTTTTGGAAATTAAGCATTTCCTATTTTTATCCTTGACAGGGTTTGTCTCTGAAATCAATGATGCATGTCCACATATGTGAGATAAAACCAACGCAGATGTAAATGAAAATGCTGGTAAATGAAAATGCCAGTGCTGATGTAAATAAAACTACTGGCAGTTTACACAGACTCTAGAAGTGGTTTTATTTATTTTATCCGAGTCCAAAGAACTAAAATTTAAAACCAACATACAGTAATTTTTTAAAAATAATAATAATCTAAAAATGTATGCGTACATAAACTACGTGTTTACATATTCACACTCTACTTTCCCAATATTCAGCAGTTTGAATAGCCCTGTTATTAGTTTTAAAAAAAACTCCTCAATGTAACACTGTTCAGACAAGTTGCTGCAAATTACCAGATGTTCAAAGTCTTGCCTCTCAACACATTCACATTGTTCACCAACAACAACATACCACCTCTTTAGGTTTGTTTTGCATTCTGGCATCCCAGTTCTCAGCCTTTTCCAGTGTTGGCAAACCTATGGCACGTGTGCAAGTGGGGGTATTCAGAGCCCTCTCTGTGGGCACACTCGCTGTCACCCCAGCACAGAGTTTGTCCCACCCCCTGTGGCGTGGACAGTAGCCTGTTAAGTTTGGGCACTCGGTCTCAAAAAGGTTCACCATCTGGCCTAGTCAGTGTCTTCCATGTCCCATACTGGAGTCAGTAACCTGCTGCAAGAGCTATATTTGTGGCTTAACCAAGTTACTTAATCATAACCTTGCATGAGGGTGAGCACTGGTGTATTGTATTTTTGAACAATTGATTCCCTTCATATAGTGACATAAAGTTTTACTTTATGTGCAATGTAGGTAGTAAAACCTTGAAGAAAGAACAATGCTTTACATTTCCTGTGGGACTTTTACATACCTGGACATTTTACCTTTTTGGAATACAACTCACAGAAACCTCCAGATATTTGTTGCATTTGTAGAAGAAAATGGATTTGATAGAGTTGACACGAGTTGATATTGTTGGCAAACTTTGGCCCGATATGGAGTAAATCAACATTTTATCAGATTATATAAAAGCTTATAGAGTGACTACAGAAGTTAGCTGGAACAAGTAGTCAAGGAATATCAGAACCCTTTGTAATAATGTCTGGAGCAAGGCAGGGATGCATGCTATTGCCATTATTATTTACCACCTACATAGACAGCATAAGGAAAAAAGCTAAGCTCATGAATGGAAACAAATATCAATGAATTACATTTTGCAGATGAACAGACATTGATAGCAAGTACAGCTAGGAAATTACAGCAATATTTTATGTTCCATGAACCAATAATGCAAGATGAACAATGTGAGAATTAGTAAAGAGAAGGCTAAGGTAATTGGCAATTAGAAGGAAACAGCATATCTTAAATATCGTAATAGTATAAAACAATTGGCAGAGTTCAAATATGTACCTAGGAACAACAATCACTGAAGATGGTAAAATGGATGAAGAGATTAACATACGGTATAATAAGGCGAACCAAATTGGGGACAGCTAGCTCCACTCTTAGAACAAAAGGCAGTGCCAATCAGCACAAAGAAGTGCCTCAAAGAAAGCATATTCATTCCTACCTTATCTTACCAGCGCCAAACATGAGTGGTGCTAGCTGTGAAACTCTATGAAAATGAGATGCATGCTGGAGTGACTAGAAGGGATAAGATCAGGAATGAGATTATAAAAGAAAGTATTTGACTAGAACTGATTTTAAACTACAGTTGTACCTTGCTTAAAGAGCATAATGCGTTCCACAGGATTACTCTTTAAGCGAGTTTGCTCTTTAAGCAAAACACCATTGTAAGTGACCAATTGTGGGGGAGATTTCAAACCCCGATTTATTTGTTAAGCAAGTTTTTGGTTGGTTTTATTTGTTAAGTGAAGCGAACATTCAGAGAAAATTCTGCTCTTTAAGCGAGCTACTCTTTGAGCGAGGCGCTCTTTATGAGAGGTTTGACTGTATATACAGAGACAACAAATAAAGTCGTTTGACCATTTGGTGATAATGTCTTGGAGTTCCATACCATACAAGGCATATGTGAAAAGAGGAGAAGAATGAAGAACGCGAGGAAGACCCAGAGATAACATCAAAGACATAGTACAACAACACCAAATAACACTGGTTGAGGCCACTAGAAGTACGAGAGTAAGAACCTTGTATCTCCCTTGACACCCAAAGTGGTAAAAGAGAAAGAACAAGTTAAGCATACAAAGGCTATTCACAGCTATTAGTCATGGGGGCAACATGCCGTCCATAGGGTTGGAAACAACACACCTCATTATCTAGTTGCTGGGGAACCAACTGGTGCTATCGCACTCATGTTGTTCCTGAAAGCTTCTAACAAATATTTTTTTTTGATCCTCTGCAAAGATAGACCTTTGGTCTGATCCAGCACACTTCTTATTATAATTTTTACATTTTAACTGCTTACATTTCATTTGGTCAAAATTCTCAATGATGCCACAAGAATATAAGAACAATTCTGGATGAGACCCTAAGCATATCTAACCCATCACTGTGTTCCATGAGGTAACAGGCAGATGCCTAGAAGAAATCCTCAAGCACAATATGAGTTTAATGATAACATTCACAATCTCACTAATTGTTAAAACGTTTCTGTAACTTAGGCCTTACTAGAGTTTAGTTTATACTGTGTGGCAAAAAAGAATCTTACATAGCCATATAATTAAATGTTATAGCCAAGATGAAATTGTAAAGAGGCTTGGAAAAGTTACTTTTCTCTGCTACAATTCCCAATAAGGGATTCTGGGACCTGCAGATAAAAAAAAATAATTTTTCTAAGCACAGCTCCCACTTATTATTCCGCATCAGTGTTGATCCGTCAACAACTCTGTGCTCCAAATTGTTCTAGCTTTTAAAGATGACAGATGTGCCCTGTGTCTGTTGAATGACAACTCTCTTACAGCTGCAAGAGACCATGTTTCATTCTCCACTGTCTTTTAGGATCAGCAATCACCACTTGAATCAAGCAGATAATGGCCATGCATTATATGATCAAGCACAAATAGCCACAGCCATTGTTTGGACTGTAAGGAAGGCATCAGTGAGTTAATAACATTGATTCAATTAACTATTTAAATGTTTTGTCAAGAATTTGAACTACAACTCATTTGCTTTTGCTTGACTGGCAATAACTAAACCTATATTATTTTCATTAACCTAATCATTAGCTTAAAAATCTGTCTCTGCAATACCAGTTTCTAGTAAAAGTTGAAGCAGAACTACAGCCTAGCAGTTCTGGCAAAAACATGGGTTACCCATCCTTTTCAATTTAGCATATTAATAATCTCATTCTAACAATTCTAATCTAACCCAAAATCAAAAATATAGAATAAATCTGAGTAATGAATAAAACTGTGTAAGTGAAGGTGATAGTGCTAATTTTCTGATTAAAGTGTATAGCCATTTTTGAATAGCCTTCTTCTATCCATACCACACTGCTTGTAGACACAGGAACATGTGAGAGATAGGTGACCTAGTAAGCAGTGATGGGATGTCAAAAATTTTACTACCACGCCATGACGTCACGGACGTCATGGGTGTGGCCAATGTCATGACGTCATGACGTCATGGGCGGAGCCAACGTCATGACATAATGACGTTGTGGGCAAGGCCAAAAATAAAATAAAATAAATAAACACGCACACACACTCCCCTCAACCCACCCACCCAACCAGACGGCTACAACACAGACCCATAAATAACTTAAAGAAATTAAAAAAAATAAAATTAAATAAAAGTACAACCACCCACCCAAAACACAAATAAATCACCCACCCACCCTAAATATAAAAGCCTCACTTACCTTCCTTGGCGCCGATGAACCTCCATGTGGCCTGGGGCCACCCGGCAAGGCACGCTGCCCCCGACTGCGGCCGCTTCCTCCTACGAAGGCCGCGGCCGGCCCTGCAGCCGCCGGCCACGGCCGCCACAGCCGCCTGCAGCCCCTGGCCGGCCACCGAGCTCCCGCGGGCACGTTAGTGCCTGCCCGGGCCATCTGCCGCCGCCGCGCCCTCCTAGGGACTTGGGCCCGACAAACCCCCATGCCCTGGGTAAGCCCGGCGGGGCTCGCTACCGCCGCATCCTCCTCCGCCAGGCGCCTGCAGCTTCCTCGGGCCGGTGCCTTTTCGGCCCGGCTCTGGCTGCGGCCACGGGCGGCCAGGGCCTTCGGGCAGCGGTGGCTCCAGCCCCTGGCCGTGGCTGGAGCTGCCACCAGACCCACCGCTGCCCGCAGGCCCTGGCCGCCCGTGGCCGCAGCCAGAGCCGGGCCGAAAAGGCACCGGCCCGAGGAAGCTGCAGGCGCCCGGCGGAGGAGGATGCAGGCGGTGGCGAGCCCCGCCGGGCTTACCCAGGGTATGGGGGTTTGTCGGGCCCAAGTCCCTAGGAGGGCACGGCGGCGGCGGATGGCCCGGGCAGGCACCAACGTGCCCGCGGGAGCTCGGTGGCCGGCTAGGGGAGGTGCCCTTCTCTGAGGGCTGCCGCTGCTGCTGCCGGAGCCACTCTAAAAAGGGGCGGCTCCATCTTCGGAAGAATTTTTTTTAAAAAAATTGGAGCCATTTGACTCCAATTTAGTGCGCATGACCAGAAACTCAATTTGACGCATGCGCAATGTGTCAGATTGAGTTTCTGCGCATGCGCAGTCAATTGGAGCCATTTGTGCTCCAATTAAAAAAATTTTTTTTTCTTTCGGTGAGGCGTCCGGAACCGGATGCCTTAAAAATGGGTTACCCTCTTGGAGAACCCTCCGAGATTGTTCCTAACGGTTCCGGGGAACCGGATGGAACTGGGGTCATCCCATCACTGCTAGTAAGTAAGTAAGTAAGTACTCCCCCATACATTTCCATACAGAAAACTAATTAAAGGTAAAGGTCACCCTTGCTCGAAAGCCAGTCATATCCAACCCTAGGGTTCAGTGCTCGTCTCTGCTGCATAGCCATCGCTCTCTGCTTCTGTAGATGTTTCTGTGGTCATGTGGCAGGCATGACTAGAGCACATGGAACGCTGTTTACCTTCCCACCGAATGGGTCCCTATTTATCTACTTGCAATTTCTTGCTTTCGAACTGCTAGGTTAGCAGGAGCTGGGACAAAGACAGGAGCTCATTCTGTCTTGCAGTATTCAAGTATCGAACTGCTGACCTGCCACCTTCCAGTCTGCATCTTAGCCACTTGAGCCACTGCAGTCCCCTACCATTACCATTAAATGCAAATATTTGCAGTTCATGAACTCTGCACTACAGAAGAAAACTCTTAGGAATATACCAAATCCTTGGGAGGCTAATGAAACACCCCACACAACATGATGAGGACACAGAAATCTGTTATAGACACTTACCAAGGAGTTCATGATTTCTACTCCGCTTGGGTTCACTGTTAGTGCTTCATCATATAATTGTTTTGCTTCCTCCAAGCTGCCGTTCATCTCGGCAAGCCTCCCCCGCATGTACAGCACAGTGTGAGATGTGGGAAAGATACTGGCTGCCTCCTGGATACAGAAACCTGCTTCTTTGAGATGCTGTTGTTCCATGAAGAGCTCAGCTACAAAAACAAAACAACATTATTCAATTTTTTTTAAAAAAGTGTTACCCTATATTTTATTCTGAAGAGTATAACTTTGAAAGTTTCAGAATTCAGATATTGTGCCACATGAAAAATAAACTTTTGTATAGCTTATGATTTAAAAATGGAGTTTCTATTAAGTTGGGTACATTTTAAGGACCCCTTGACAGTGGTGTTATTGCTGGTCACTTAATGAAACCCTTGTTGGGTTCACTTAAATAAATAAGAAAGAGAGGAAGAGGATTGGATCATTCAGAAAACTGAAACAGCATTTTCATAATCTTGGGCTGTTGTTTTCTTTATCCTTTCTAGCAGTTCTTCTTCTGTACTTATGAAGCTGCCAAATGGATGAACTTGGAAGTAACTAATTAGTTACAAATGATTAGTTACTTTTCAACTATTCCTTCCTCAACAACAAAGGCATGGCTAGATTATATTAGTAACATAACTCAGTAGTTCAAATCCAGTAGTAAATTACAACTAGAGTGAGAATAAATGAGGAAACACCTATGTAAGTACTACTGATTTTATGGGCCTATTTTAGTTTCAATTTACTTTTTGATTTCAGCCATACAAGCCAGCATTTAAAGTAGAATTTCCAAAAAGTCCCTGATAGAGTTACTATTGAGAGGTAACACTGAACTTTGGGAGCACCAAAACTGGGTCTGAGTGAGCCATCACAAAATCATTGGCTCACCCTTCCCTCTAATTTGATGCTCCTATTGTAGGAGAAGGGGAATTAAGACCATTCCTTCATGTTTGCTGGAAGTCCACCATCATGTTGCCCCACCTTCTCCAAACTATTTCCTAGCCACAGCTATATTCACCCATTTGCAACAAGAAAGCAAGTGAAGTAGGATCACCCCAACGCTGACAGACCAGCTCCATTCTGGCACTCCTTTTCTCAATACACACCTAGCAACAACCATGTATTTGATGTCTCTAAAGTAAAGAAAGGGGAAGAAAGAGAAGAAGATGGAAATGTGGCTCCCACTCGATGACATTTAGTTCCACTTCTCTCTAAACAACAGGTTTCCAACCTGTGGGTTTCAAACCCCAAGGAGCATCACAAAATGTTTTCTGGAGGGAAGTGTTGCTGTGGTTATGCTACACTGCATCGATGAAGAAAGTCTGGTGGGGAGAGCTTTGAGAGACACTGTCATTTTGTGGAATAGGTCAAGTTGCAAAGTAAAAAAAAAATCTATTTTAATGTACATTTCCAAGAGTTTTCTGATTCCCAATGGCCATGGAGGTGGAAGAGGCCATGCCAGATGGACTGGCTGTGAAGGCGCACTTTGTCAATATCCTGCGGCAGTCCATTGCAGTCCTGGTGTTAAATCCTGCATGTCTCATTTCATATGTGCCGCAAGAGATAGTTCTGTGATCACAGCGTGTGGGTCACTTCATGGCAAGCTGGGATCCACCTTAAACCAATTCACACCAATGGCATTTTCCCTGGAGAAAATGTATGATCGGACATGAGTAGCAGCCAACGATGATAAAAGGGGATTGTGACTCAAAACACTGCTCTAAACTGTTTCCATTCAAGTTGGTTCTTACAGAAACCCTATTATTCAGGAGCTCATGCTCCAATCTCCTCTCCTCTTTCTGTCTCATGTACTGTAATTCGTAAATGCTGGAAAGGAGGGGACCATCTAGTTCAGGGGTGCCCAAACTATGGCCTGTGGGCCAAATTCATCCAAAAATGCAGCAAAAAATTCCAAAAACACGGTGAAAATGTCCCCCCCCCCTTCAGTCCCACCACCATGGGAAGTGGCAGAGGTGGCAAAACACCCAAAAACATGCGGTGAATTCATGTGCTGCCACCACCAGGAGGAACCACATGACCGGCCCGCTCAGCTGTCTGAAGGGACATGGTCAGGCCCCTGGAGGGAAAAGTTTGGGCACCCTGATCTAGTTAGTAACTTGCCACTGACATATAAGCTACCTCGAAAGGCTTTTCAGCTGAACAGTGGCACAAAAAAGGTTTCAAATAATCAAATCTTTTCCTGCCTTTTGTTTAATTCAATTTTGAATTAAACAAAACTACCAGAAATGAGAATGCTTATGCTATTTTATGTTTTTAAAAAAAAAACATTAGTGGAATCTGTTATTTGTGTTTATTAGATTACACACACAAATGACACATGGTGTAACAGGTAGATGGAAATCCATTTTTAAAAGAAACAAATGGAGTAATAAAAATAAGATTGCCCTGTTGTTCACTTTGCTCAACAAGAAGCAATCACTCCACTGTTTTTTACATTCAGAAATATTGAACAAGAATAGTAATGTAACTTGCTGATCATATCAGTCAATTTATGTTAATGGAAAGACTAAGATTTATTAGCTCTACATGTAACTGTTATTAAGCTCCCCAAAAGCTTCCACAAAAGAATATATTTTATTTTTTATTGAACTATCTCACTGATACTGAAATATTTAGTAGTAAGAGAAATGTAGTAATTCTTGGCATATTAGAAAACAAAACAAAACAAAATAAAAATAAAATAAAAAAGCACTTTAAAGACTAACTGCTATATTTTTATTGTTAGCTTTTGTGGATCAAGTCCACTTCTTCAGACCTAATTCTTGTTTATTACTATAGGGGAGGGAAGCATTAAATTATAATTACTGTATGATTCCATTGTCTGATACATCTATTTTGCGTTATCTGCTGCAAAGTTAGTATACTAATGTATGAGATGACACTGCTAATGCCACTGTGTTAGTAACAAATGGTAGGATAGGAAAAACAGTTTAATTCTGAGGGGATAGGCCTCCATCAAGTGGGATTTAACCATCATCCTTCCTTGTGGACTTCAACACCCAAGCTGTTAGTCCTCAGAGTTGTTAGGTTAGTTAATCACTGCCTGACACTCAGCACTGAGTCGCTGGGAGTATGGTCTACTCCAGGAGTGACCAACCTTTTTACACTACGGGCCTGACCAGGCCCCTGGACAACTGAGCAGGGCAACCCATGGAAGTGGTTGCATTTACAGCTGTCGTAAATGCACCCACTTCCGTGTTTATGACAGCTGCAAGCATGTTCACACATGCGTGTTTTACTTCTACTTCAGGGTGTAGTGGAGGTGGCAATGGGTGGGATGACATGGCATCACAGGCTGTATCCAGCCCATGGGCTGTAGGTTGAGTAACCCTGGTCTACTCTATTACCATAGCAAGATAACCTGGCCAGACAATCATCAGCATTATGCAATATGGAATAAAGGAGTTTTACCACACTTCTTGTCTGCTTTATCTGAAAAGTGAGAGTGAAAAGAAGCAAACAGATTCCAGCAATATTCCCAAAGGCAAAGCATCAGAAATGGTTATATAGTCTGTTTCCTAGAGGCCTGATGAGGCCAATGTTTTGGACTATGAGCAGCCTCTTTCAATCACAGCTACACAACCAATACGTACTTCGTAATTTTATTTCTTTCCCCATCCTTTTTTCTACCCATGTTATGTCTTTTTCTATTGGGGTGGGCGAAGGATGGCAGTACAACTCTCATCAGCCCTAAGCAACGCAGCCAGTTGTGATGAATGCTGGGAACTGCACCCCAACAACATCTGTTCGGTAACTTTTCTCCCACCCGTTTGATCGTGTAAACCTGTTTTGTTCCTAAACATTTCTTTTTTTTTTTTAATTTTTATTAGGTATGTTAAAAAAAATACAAAAATACAAAAATACAAGTAAAGACATTACAAAAGTATAAAAGCTTATGAAGAATATGTAACATGTTTTATACGCATTGCTGTTACGTTCTCCTCCTTTCTTGATACATAATCTTCTTCACGTTCCTTTCTATTACATCATTAAAAATCACCCTTGTGCTATATACAAAGTCCGGGGGGTTCTATACCTTCACATTTTCCAAAAGTCATTATAATCTTTTGCGGGGGGGTATGCCCTTTTTTTCCTTTAGCGTATAATTTATAAAAGGTTCCCAAATCCTCCAGAATTTATTGTTATTAGTTTTCCCTTTCCTACAATTAATTTCCCAAGTAAGTTTTTCATTTAGAGCTAAATTCCACATTTGTGTATACCAATCTTGTAGACTTGTTTGTTCACTACTTTTCCACTTTTTGGCAATACCTTGTCTTGCAACAGTCAACATTATAGCTAATAACTCTTTATTATCTTTATTCATATCCTGATCTTCTATGTCTGTTAACAAAATTATTTCTGGCCCCAATCTTATCTGTACATCTAGTATGTTCTCTATTTCCTTTTTTATTCCTTCCCAGAAGTTTTTAAGTACCTCACAGCTACACCACATATGTTCGTATGTTCCTTTTGTTTTTCTACACCTCCAACATATATCACTCATATTACTGTACATTTTGTGCAAGCCGACTGGGGTCCTATACCATCTCCATACCAACTTATAATTGTGCTCTTTAACTCTCACAGACAAAGTTCTCATTATTTTTCTTTTCCACATCTTCTGCCATTTTGTTGCTGTAATCCTTATATCTAATTCTTGTTCCCAGCTTTCTCTCAACACCTCTTGTGTGTTTTGACTTTTATTCAAAATTTTATAAACTTTGCTGACTATCCCTTTGATTCCCATTTCTCCATTTCTGACTTTAGCCAAAAGTGTCTCAAACTCCGTACATTCTCTGTCTAAACCATTTTCCCGTAAAAATTTCTTATTCCAATTGTTTATCTGGAGGATCTTGAACCAATCCAATTGAAGTTGCAAATACAGCATATGTCTTTTCTCTTGATCTTTGCAAGTGTTGACCCAGTCTTTTAATAGTAATACTTTATTTTCCACCAATATATCTCTGATCTTTGTGTCTATTTTTATCGGGAAATCTTGAAAATCTTCCACCTCTAAAATTGGCGATGTTCCTAAAGTAAGCTCTTTCCTCACTCTGTTCCATGTCTCTATTGTTGATTTTAGCATCAAAACCTGAGCCATCTTTTTTCCTCTTTCTTTTCCCTCACATAAGAATTGTGCCTTGCCCACCTTCGACAAATCTTTCCTTTCAAATTTTTCCCAAACTGTTTCTTCCCTATTTAAAATTTTTATAACATTTCTTATTTGAAAGGCTCTATAATATTTTATAACATTTGGAATTCCCAGTCCTCCCTCTTTTTGCGAGACATACCATAACGACTTAGTTATTCTGGCTCCTCTATTCCCATTACAGTACCGATTGATCATATTTTGGTACTCATTCAACTCTTTATCAGTGTGTTTTAATGGCAAAACATCAAAAAGAAAATTCAATTTGGGTAATAACATCATCTTGCATATAGCAATTCTTCCGAACCATGACAGCTTTAATTTGCTGTACTGTGCTATTTTCTCCTTTATTTCCTTCTTTTGTCTGTCATAATTCAAACCTTTAAGTTCCCCTGATTTGCATGATAGAATTACTCCCAGATATCTCATTTTCTGTGTAATTTGTACATTATAGTTCCTCTTAATTAGCTCTTCATCTTCTTTCTTCCCATTAATTAAAATCATTTCTGTTTTATCCCAGTTAACTTTCAACCCCGTTACTTCTTCAAAATCTTTCAAATGTTTATTTACCTTAGCTACACTTTCCACTGGATGCTTCACCGTCAACAGTGTGTCGTCTGCATAGAGACTTACTTTAGTTCCTTCTATCCCTACTATTCCCTTATCTTGACGAATTGCATTTGCTAAGAATTCCATAGCCAATATAAACAACGATGGCGACAAGGGGCAGCCCTGCCTCGTACCCGCCTCTAGCCTTATATCACTTGTGTAGCTTTCATTAAATTTTACTCTTGCTGTACCTTTTTTATACAATTCTCCAATAACACCTTGAAATTTTTCCCCGAATCCATATAGTTTAATCATCTCGTGGATCGTTGTCCATTGTAATGAGTCAAATGCTTTAAATATATCTAATGCTAGGAAACCCATTTTTTCCTTTCTTTTTTCCGTTATGTCTAATATATCCACAACTCTTCTTATAAGATCTGCCATATGTCTATTTTTAACAAACCCTGCTTGATCTTCGTTGATATAATTGGCTATGAAACCCTTTAGTCTATTTGCTAAAATCGTTGTGAAAATTTTTGCGTCTTGATTGATCAGAGATATTGGCCTGTAAGATTCAATTTTTTCTAAATTTTTGCCCGGCTTGGGAATTAAAGCAATTATCGATCTATTCCAGGACTCTGGAGTCGCATCTCCCCCTAGAATCCCGTTATATAACTTGTGCAATCTCGGGGCAATCCATGGCATAAAATCTTTATAAAACTCAGCTGGTAACCCATCCTCCCCAGGTGCTTTCTCCTTTTTCAATTTTCTTATTACTTCTTCTATTTCCCTAATCGATATTGTTTCCTCCATTTTATTCCTATGTTCCTCTGTGATCTTCTTAATTTGTTGCTGATCAAAATATTCTCGCAATTTACTTAGATTTACGTCCTTTTTTGAATACAACTTTCTATAAAAATTTTCAATCAGCTCTGCTTTCTCTTTCTTTTTATTGCATCTTTTCCCATTTTTATCTATCAATACACCTACTTGTCCTTTATTTTTTTTATCCCTTGCTGCTTTTGCCAATAACTTGGAGTTTTTATTGCCGTATTCAAAATATTCCCTTTTTAGGAAAATCAAATCTTTCTTTACTTTTTCAATATCCTTCCCATCCAACTCTTTCTTGATTTTTTTTATCTCTTGAAGTGTCACCTGATCCTTCTTTTTAGCATATTCAGAGTGAAGATATTTTAACTGCCTTTCCAGCTCCTGGTTCCAATTTCTAATTTGCCTATTCCTAATACTTTTTAATTTTATGGATTCCCCTCTGAATATTGCTTTCATTGTGTCCCAAACTCCTCCCCCACTGATCTCATTATTTTCATTGAATTTCCAACTTTCCTCCCATTTTTCCATAACTTGTTTCCTAGTCAATTCATTCCCGTATAGCTTCGCATCATATCTCCAAATGTATCCTCTTTTTTCATCCTCTATAAAATTTATGTCTACTGATATTTTTGCATGGTCAGATTCTCTAAATGTCCCAGTCTTTATATCCTCAATTGTTTTTACCAACTCTCCTGTTACGAATATGTAGTCTATTCTTGAGTACATATCATGCACATGGGAATAATATGTATATTCTTTTTCCTGGGCTTTTAGCTCTCTCCAGACATCCTTTATCCCCATTAACTTCCTCCATTCCTCTAGAATGTACCTTTTACCTCTCTTTTTTACGCTTGTACTATCTATGTCTGAACACATCATATTAAAGTCTCCGCCTATGACCATGTTCTTAGTCCCTTCCTCCTTCAATATTTTCCCCAGTTTATCTAAAAACTCCTGCTGTTTGTCATTTGGAGCATAGATGTTAGCCAGTGTTATCTCTTCTTCCTCAATTTTTCCTTTAATTATTAAATATCTTCCTTCTGGATCAGCTATGGTCTTACTCACCGTAAACCCCAATTTCTCCGAGATCAGAGTTGCGACTCCCCTGGCTTTAGATGTCCCATATGCTTTTTCGTATATTTCAATTCCCCTCACCGTCAAATTATTTACATTTGCAGATTTTTGGTGGGTCTCTTGCAAAAAAATTACATCAGCCCTGTCTTTATTGAGCGATATTTGCAACTTCTTTCTTTTCAGTGCATTCCCCGCCCCCTTCACATTCCACGTTACAACTTTCAATGACTTAACCATTTATATTTAAATCCACTCCCCATCATTCTTTTGCCTCCCCGGACGTGCTCCCTAGTAAACCCCCAATTTCCCCGCAAATAAGAAAGTTAACCAAAATAAGATACAATAAAACAAGAATACTATTTAAGTTCCTAAACATTTCTGAGCTATTTGGGGAGACTTTCCAGCCAAAAAGTATTGTGCAAACATGGCAAATTAGACAGATGGCATGTCAAACCTTGATGATAAGTAAAATTATCATTTATTTATTTAACTTATTTATTTGACTTATATTGCCACCCACTTGCCACAGCGACTCAGGGTGGCTTACAGGCGACATAGAATACAGCCTAATTAAAAACATATTTAGGCAGACCCCAGACAGTCCCCAAACAACGGGTTATTTAGGTAGTCATATGAGCCAGCAAGGGAGGGGGGGAGCTCCCATCATGGTATCCCAAACCTGCTGGGCCAGCCAGGTCTTCAGGCCTTTCCTGAATGCTGGCAGATCTGATTGTAGGTGGAGGTCAGTTGGCAAGAGGTTCCAAAGGGCCGGAGCAGCCACTGAAAAGGCCCTTCATCTAGTGTTAGAGAGGGTGAGTCTCTCTAGCAGTTGGAACCCTTAGAGAGCCCCCCAGGTCCGTTCTAGTGGGATGGGCTGATATTCTTGGGGTGACGTAGGCTCTTAAGTAACCTGACCCACTACCATGTAGGGCTTTAAAGAGAATAACCAGCACCTTGAATTGCACCCAGTGGCACACAGATAGCCAATGCAACAATAATTGGCAAGGCAAAATCTTAGGCTTGAAACAAACTTTTTATAGGTTTTCCTGGTAGCTAATTGCAGACATGGGTGGGTGGAGTCACTTGGGAGCTCAGCAATCCTTCATTACACAAGAAGTATTCCATCTTATTGCTTTAGTGTCTTAACACATACAATGCTAATTTCTGAGTCTGTGGGTACTTGGATTTAACTTTAAGAGCTTCTGACACAATGATTGGTAGCTTTTATCAACTTTAAACTATCTCAGTTTATAATCCTTAGCATTTTCAAACAGTTACAAACATGGAAGTTTTGATAATGAACACATTTACTTTAGTAGAATGAACAGGATAAAGTGATATAATAATTTAGTTAAACATTCCTCAGTTGATAAGCAGCCAAAATTTGGAGGGTGAGTCTTATTATCAATGTTACTCCATTTTCTTCCTCAGAATGACTAATTTTCAGTGTAATCTGAATTGGTAACAAGAATAACCAACATGCTGGACAAGATCCTAGTTCTTGCCGGGAGGAAGATGGAAAGTAGGGGAGAAGAAAAGACGTGAGGAAGCCTGAGATACACTTTGATTTGGGGTATATGGAGCAGGAATCTCCCATTTTATATGCCTGGCTGGATGCGGTGTCAGTCTATGGGTCCAAGCTATGCTAAGCATGTTGCTAAAGCAGAGGTGGGCATAGTATAGCTGCCCAGTTGTTGCAAATTATGGTTCATAGCATTCCTCACCATCCCATCCCCCCCCCGCCCCATTAGCTTTCCCAAGGTTTGTCATAGAGAAAGTTCAAAAACTTGAGGAAGAGGTCCTTTTAGTAATAATTAACAGTGTGAAGGAGTTCAGTGTGAAGAAACAGCCTTGTTCCTAGCTAAAGTAACTCCCCTGCTTTTTGGTGGATCTGGTTAGATTTAAAAATAGTCTTAAGATATCTCCTTGTTTTACAAGTAATGCCACTGTCATCTCATTATTAGCTCTAGCTTCCTGTTTCTTTTCAGCAGTGCAATGTCTAAGCAAATCAGCCTTACAAGCATTATTGACTGTCAAAGAATGTCAGACATATTTGCATGGAAGATACATAACAGCAATCACCATCAGAAAAAGAGTTTTTATTAAAGTCTTAAATACTAGTTTACTTGCACTTTGTCCCCTGGATCTGGCACAACACTGCTATTTTCAGGTATAAAACAGCACAAGGGCATAATTCTCACAAAGCACTATATGGCAGGAATTGTATTTAAAGATATCTCTAATGAATAACATTGAATTTCCTTGCTCTCAGTTAACAGCCATAACATGATTTACACAAGCATTTGTAATGCAGAAAAGTTACCACATTCTTTCCATTAGTGACAGTCACTGATGAAGAAGCATGAAAGGAAGCAGATGCAAGCTGGACTTGTTCATCTTGATTAGAAGAAGCCAGCTGAAAAAGGCCAGGTCCACTATTGAAAATGGTGAATGCCTGTAATGGTTTGTGAGCATACAAAATTCCAGATGATCTCTAACATGCAATTAGATGGTTCTTACTCAAAATCATCATCGACATCCTCAGGATCTCAGTTTCCCAGAATTTTGATTGCCTCACCTCATCTCCTGTCTTCCCTTTTTCGAGAGCCTGTTGTTGCCTACAAAGCCAGATGCCAGATACACTCCCACATTTACTCTGGTAACACAATTATAGGACTCAACAACGTCACACACAACATTAAGAACAATTTTACTTGATCCTATGCTAATGTGATTTATGCTATCTCTTGCCAAAAATGCCCTTCTGCGCTCTATGTAGGACAAACAGGACAATATCTGCACAAAAGAGTTGATGGACATAAATCAGACATCAAGATTGGAAATACAGAGAAATCCATTTTAAACCACTTTAATCTACCTGGCCACTTGGCATAGGATTTGAAAGTTGCCATTCTAGAGCAGAGGAAATACAAGACTAGAATCTAGATTTGTTTTTTCTTTTTCCACTGATTAATCTATCACTGCCTATTCTTGAGTCATTTTGTGTGTTTATATATACATATCTAAAACCAGGAGGTGTGGAACAGATTCAATGGCTTGGACCAGATAGACAGAGTGCTAGAAGAATTATGGGCAGAAATGTGGGACATCATGCAGGAGGCAGCAAGGAAAACCACACCAAAAGAAAAAAAGCATTAAAAAGCTAAGTGGTTCTCCAATGAGGCTCTTAAAATAGCAGAGGAAAGAAAGGATGCAAAAGGCAAAGGAGAAAGGAAAAATACAATCACTTGAATATAGAATTTCAAAGAAAGGCAAGGAAGATAAGGAAACCTACCTGAATGAACAGTGCAAAGAAATAGAAGAAAACAACACAAGAGGCAGGACTAGAGATCTTTTCAAAAAAATTGGTGAAATCAAGGGGAAAAAATGATCATGATAAGGGACAAAGACGGTAATGAGTTAGCTGATGCAGAAGAGATTAAGAAAAGATGGAAAGAGTACACAGAGGAACTCTACAAAAAGGACCTCAGCACTCCTGATAATAGCAATGATGAGGAAATTGAACTTGAGCCAGACATCCTAGAGAGTGAAGTGAGAAAGGCCCTAAAAAGCACTGCAAACAACAAAGCCAGTGGAGATGATAGTATCCAAGTTGAACTTTTCAAAGCGAAAAAAATGATGGAATCAAATTATTACATTCTATATGCCAGCAGATTTGGAAAACACAACAATGGCCACGGGATTGGAAAAGATAAGTACCGTATACGGTCCAATCCCCAAAATGGGTAATGCCAAAGAATGTTCAAATTATTGAACAATTGTGCTCATCCCACACACTAGCAAGGTGATGCTCAAGATAATACAGGATAGACTGCAGCAGCACATGGAGAAAGAATTACCAGAAGTGCAGGCGGGTTTCAGAAGAGGCAGGGGGACTAGAGACCACATTGCCAACATACATTGGATCATGGAAAAAACAAAGGAATATCAGAAACAAGTCTACTTCTGTTTCATTGATTACACTAAGGCCTTTGACTGTGTGGACCACAACAAAATGTGGCCAGTAATTAAAGAGATGAGAATATCAGAGCTCCTTATATACCTCATGAGAAATCTGTACGTGAATCAAGAAGCAACAGTTAGGACAGAATACGCAGAGTGGTTTGGAATAGGAAAAGGAGTAAGACAAGACTGCATTTTATTTATTTAATTTGTCAGATTTATATTCCTCCCTACTCGCACAAGCAACTCAGGGCGGAGCACAACAGATATAAAGTAAACCCCTAAAAACACAAAAGAACAAAGTAAAATTAAAACCCCTCTCATTCCCTACACTAACCCACCAAATATAGGAATGAGGGTAGGAATGGGGGGGGGGGAGATACATGATGTTAAATAAGCCAGCTGTCACCCTGCTTACTCAACTTATACACAGAGCACATAATGCACAATGCAGGGATGCAGGAATCACAATTTGGGATCAAAATTGCTGGGAGAAACATCAACAATTTGAGTTATGCAGATAATACCACCCTAATGGCAGAAAGTGAGGAGGACCTAAAAAAATCCTGATTTTAGGTTGAAAAAAGAAAGTGAAAAAGCTGGCTTGAGACTCAATATCAAGAAAACCAAGATAATGGCAACAGGCCCTATCAGTCCCTGGAAAATAGATGGGGAAGAAGAGAAGCAGTGACAGATTTTACTTTCTTAGGATCAAAGCTCACTGCAGATGGTGATTGCAGCCATGAAATAAAAAGGAGACTGATTCTTGGGAGGCAAGCGATGAGAAACCTGGGGAACATAGTGAAAAGTAGAGACATCACATTGCAAACAAAAATTTGTCTAGTCAAAGCAATGGTATTCCCTGTGGCAATGTATGGTTGTGAGAGCTGGACCATTAGGAAAGCTGAGCGCAGAAGAATAGATGCCTTTGAGATGTGGTGCTGGAGGAGAGTTTTGAGAGTCCCCTGGACAGCAAGGACAACAAATAGGTCAATCTTAGAAGAAATCAACCCTGACTGCTCCTTAGAAGGTCAAATAGTAAAGATGAAGCTAAAGTACTTTGGACATCAAATGAGAAGAGAGGATTCACTTGAGAAAGCCTTGATGCTGGGAAAGGTGGAGGGCAAAAGAAGAAGGGGGCGGCCAAAAATGAGATGGCTAGATGGTATTGTAGAGACAATGGGTACAGAACTGAGCGAGCTGAGGAGGATGGTGGAGGACAGAAGTGGTCTATGGGGCCCCTAAGGGTCGGAATCGATTGTGTGACTGAACAACAAAACATGAAGCAACATAAATTCCTATGACAAGCCATATATTTCCCACCACTGTTCTAATCAAATGTTTTGGATAGAAGCTTATTTACCACAGTTCTGGAATGTTCTAGCATAGTTCAAATGAATGTTTCAAAATGTTTAAAACACCCATTTTATAAGACAGTTATGCCTGTGGTCTGATCCTTTAGGGCTCTTCTTATGTACCTAGGTTTTAAGTATCAGTTAATTTAATTTGAAAACAGGATGGAACAGATTCATGGGAAAATAATCACAGAAGCATCAGATACTAGAAATGAGGCAATTTCCTTGCCTCTAATTTTGAGAGGTTCATCTGTATCATTTTTCTTAATCAACAAGGAGCCTTGTGGAACCTTAAATCTTTAATAAACTGTTTTTCTTTGGCATATCCTTGTGGACTGCAGCCCACTTCTTCAGATGCACAGAGTACAACCTCAGTAAACAGACATTTACACACATACCACGTATGTGGAATGGAATGTGAAATCTGGAAATCCCATCTTTCTCAAATGAACACCCAAAATTCTTAGTAAATCCCTAAATTATTAGTTTTAATTTTTAAAAAGGTGTTTGAAACATTATATGGACTGCTGCAGATGTAAATACTAGTCTCGGTTCACATCACAAAAACTAGGCAGATGCATTAAAATATCTTACTGAGTTCAGAAACTAAATGAAGATCACAAGAAAGGAAAATTGCATAAGCGTATTACCATATTCGTCAATCTGTTAGCAACCACCAATATAATTTCATTTTCCAAAAAAAAAAGGAGAGAGGAAGATGTGGGATGGAGAAATTCATACTTCTAGAATGTAAGAGAGCAGAACATTTTTCCAGTCTTCCAACTGCTGTGAATCTGTGTGGGCCCATAAATCCTTTTCAGTTGTAACAATTAAGTACAAAAAAAAAAAACTCCACAAAAAGCCAAGCAGCATAAGAAAATTGGATCTAAATGAGAATAACAAAGCATACTAATAACAGGATTTATGAATTTGCAAGCAGAATAGTCAATACATGAAGCTGTAGGTGGGTTTAATTTTCATGAAGTTAATTTTTGAAAAATGTGGAATAGCAACCTAACACTTTATTGTCTTTAAATATTAAAAATAATACAAAAGAGCCTGGCAGAGGCTGCATCTTTCAGCAGAAGGAGATGGGAAGTGGCTGATGTGTTGGAAACCCAAACTATAGCAAAGGATTGATGAAGCCAAGAAAGAAGAATTATGTTATAACAAGGGAGATTATTTGGGTTTAGAGTAAACATGTTCCTCCAATAAATTACATTTTATGCATCTATTAGATTGCACATCCAGTCTATGGGAATAATTCATAGATGGCACAGTAGAAATCGGGTTGGAAGAATGAGGAAGTGTTTGAATTGGGCACTTTGATCTTCACTCATCTGATAACCTGAGAAGAATAAACATCGTCTCTAGGCAACCATACATAACCAAGACAACAACCAATAACCATGGAAATCAAATACTGTACTCAACTATAGAACAAAAGTGGGGAAACGGCATCCCTAGGTGCTTCAGCCCTAGCTTCCCTGCAGGGCCGTAGCCAGGCTTCTAGATGTGGGTGGGGGGATATTTTTTCAGGATGGGCAACAATGTAATATAAATGTCATATATATATATATATATATACACACACACACACAAAATAGTACCCCGAATAACGTTATGACTTGGTTCCACAAGTCCCGTCGTTATCCGGTTTTTAACGTTGTGCGATACATTGATCACACAATGTTAAAAAAAGCCCTGTTTCCCTGGAGGCTGCAGCAAGCCAGAACGTCGGGATTTGAAGCCTCCAGGGAGGTGGGGGAACTTTGGAAACAGCTTGGATCGGGTCTCCCCACCTCCCTGGACCCGGCGGGGGGTCAGAGACCCCAAAATTGGTTTTTAAAAAAATTCCGTTATTTTTTACCAATTTTGGGGTCTCTGACCCCCCCCCCCGCTGGGTCCAGGGAGGTGTGGAGACCGGATCCAAGCTGTTTCTGGGCTTCCCCGAGGTCCTCAGCCAGTGCACCAAGCCAGAATGTCAGGGTTCGAATCCCGACATTCTGGCTTGCTGCAGCCTCAAAGAACTTCTGGATTTTCTTCCTTTTAATGCTAGCGTGGGGGTGAGGGGTGGTTGGGGGGGGAAATACCAACCCACTCCCACGCTAGTATTAAAAGACTTATCTCCCTGGAGCAGGCAGGGGAGTTAGAGATCCCGAAATGGGTAAAAAAACAGACTTTTTTTTTACCCATTTCGGGATCTCTGATTCCCCCTGCCTACTCCAGCGAGATCAGAGAAGCTGATCTAAGCTGTTTCCAAAAGTTTCCTGTTTCCACTTCAAAAATAAGCTGTTTCCACTTCAAAAATAGCGCACATCAGCTCTAGGGAGGTCGGGAGACCCGATGCGTGCTATTTTTGAAGTTCCCACACACTGCTGCAAGCTACAATGAGTCAAACGTCAGCTACAATGCAAGCTACAATGAGTCAATACAAGCTACAATGAGTCAATGCAAGCTACAATGAGTTAAACATCAGGCTTATCTTATCTGCAGCTTATCTTATCTCCCTAGAGCAGACAGGGGAGCCCAAAATGAGTTTAAAAAAAAAAGTCCGTTTTTTTTTACCCATTTCGGGATCTCTAACCTCCCTGCCTGCTCCAGGGAGATAAGCTGCAGATAAGATAAGCCACACTTCTGCTACAAAACCACACCCTGCTAGAAACTGTAACAAGCCAAAAACGTCAGGATTTGAATCCTGACGTTTGACTCATTGTAGCTTGCAGCAGTGTGTGGGAACTTCAAAAATAGCGCGCATCGGGTCTCCCGACCTCCCTAGAGCCGATGTGCGCTATTTTTGAAGTGGAAACAGCTTATGTTTGAAGTGGAAACAGGAAACCTTTGGAAACAGCTTAGATCAGCTCCTCTGATCTCGCTGGAGTAGGCAGGGGGAATCAGAGATCCCGAAATGGGTTAAAAAAAAAAGTTCGGTTTTTTACCCATTTCCGGATCTCTAACTCCCCTGCCTGCTCCAGAGAGATAAGTCTTTTAATACTAGCGTGGGGGGTGGGTGGGTATTTCCCACCACCACCACCCCTCACCCCCACGCTAGGATTAAAAGGAAGAAAATCCAGAAGTTCTTTGAGGCTGCAGCAAGCCAGAATGTCGGGATTCGAACCCTGACATTCTGGTTTGCTGCACTGGCTGAGGACCTCGGGGAAGCCCAGAAACAGCTTGGATCGGGTCTCCACACCTCCCTGGACCTGGCGGGGGGGGGGGGGTCAGAGACCCCTTTATTGGTTAAAAAAATGGACTTTTTTTTACCAATTTTGGGGGCTCTGACCCACTCCCCGCCGGGTCCAGGGAGGTGTGGAGACCCGATCCAAGCTGTTTCTGGGCTTCCCCGAGGTCCTCAGCCAGTGCAGCAAGCCAGAATGTCAGGGTTCGAATCCCAACATTCTGGCTTGCTGCACTGGCTGAGGACGTCAGGGAAGCCCAGAAACAGCTTGGATCGGGTCCCCTGCCTGCTCCAGAGAGATCAGAGGACCCGATCTACAGCTGCAGGGTGGCTGGGGAAGCTGACGGGGACTCCCTGTCGGCCTCCCTAGCCACCCGCCCTTGCCTCCGCAGCTGTGGGGTGGCTGGGGAAGCCGACGGGGGAGCCCCCCATCAGCTTTCCAGCCTCCCCACCCCTGCCTCCGTAGCTGCAGGGTGGCTGGGAAGCTGAACGGAGAACCCTGTTCAGCTTTCCAGCCGCCCTGCTGCTAAGAACGACTGTATCGGATAACGTTAAAATCGTGTTAGAAGATTCTAGTAGCTATAACAAAGAAGACCTTATGGACTGAGAGAAAAGATAAGGCCTGGCTTTCTATGGTGCTATTCGAGATGGTTGCAAACAGCCACAATAGAAGGGAGGTTATCTTCATTCTAATGAAGTACTGAGTAACTTTAGCCCTTAGACTTCAATTCTCAATACTCTTCTCTATTGGAAATGTTGGCTTTGGCTGGTGGGAACTGCAGCCTAAGTCTGTCTTGTGTGGCATAGCTGCCCACTCATGTACAAAAACAAACCATTGCAAATGAGCCCTTTTTACACGAACAGCTAGTCAATGCATGATAGCAGATTAAAAGACTTACTTAGATGCTGATGCATCTTTTTTTAGAAAGGAAAATAAACATGGTTTTACTCTGAAACCCTGAAGACAAATAACACTGGATAATACAATTACTTCTACCATATGACTTGCCAATGATGTATAATTAGAAAGAAAACCATATTCATTCATGGAAAACTAGAGCTTGGAAACATTACTGTTTTGGACCACAAATCCCAGAATTGCTCAGTGGGTCATGTTGGCTGGTAGCTGTAATGCCAAAAAAAAAGCAAGCAATACTTCCAATGCTTTCCAAAGTGATGTCAAGAATCCATCTTCTGTCAGCACGGCAACAGAAATAATTGGCTTTTTGTCCCTGGAACAAAGATAGCTTTTAAAAGTGGATTTGAGCAATACAGCTCACCCAAGATTAAAGCCCTGGTCCAGAGGCAAAATCTGCCTGAAAAATAATGACACAGTGGGTGATGCTGAAAATGTCTGCTACTTGAGTTATCAAGATAAGGTTCAGGATTTAATTAAAGTGGGAAATGTTAGGGTTTTCAAAAAATAGAACCTCCAGAATACACCAGCTGGTGTAATCACTATGTTATTCTTTTTACTGTAAACTACTTTGACATCCATTTTAGGGAAAACAAAAATAAGCAATGAGTGTCTACCTCTAATGATACTTCTGACCAATGCAGATTATATCATTCTTATCCACTCAAATACAACTCAATGAGCAGGATAGTTAGGCAATCTCATCTCCAAGTTTTGTTGTCCACTCTAGTGCCATGGATGTTCACACTTAATTACCTGGAATAGATTATTGGGCACAGAGGCAGGATAGTGATAAAATATCTGTCTTCTTTGGCCTTAATAAAGCCTGCAAAGAAAATTGATGGGGAAATATTATCTTTGTAAGGGAAAGTATTTAGGATAAAGAACAGCATTGTTTATCAGGGAAAGGGAAAGAGGCTCAATGGCGGTTTACATTTTGATCGATATTCCCTGATGAAATCAAATAATTTTCCAGTGTAGTTATGCCGAACAGGTACGAGGCAATTCATTTCAGTGCTTGAACTTGCGGTGTTCTTTCATGATTTTTCCTTTGCTCTTTCAAATTCAAAATTTCAATGTATTCTCCAAAGAATTTGCCAATCATGGATAACATTAACTTATTTTAAATGTTATGAGATGGGAGTCTGTGACATTATGTGTCTATGTATATTATAATATGATCCTACTGTATACATAACACAAGAGAACAGATGTTTTCCATTAGCTCTCTGTATTATGCTGAACTTCACAATGGCGTTGCACACTTGTGGCGTATTCATTCCATTATTTCTTTAAAAACAAACATGTAATTTCCTCCTGGGAGACAGAAATGATTCACTCAGTTTTAAAGTAGAGAAAAAGAAAAAATTATGAGAGACTAAACATTTCAGCTATCTCTTTGCATGCGCAGTGTTGACCATAACTTAATCATTCTACCTGGTTGGTAAGGCTCCCATGCTGAGGGCATTCAGCCAAACAAGGATCAAATGCCTGCAGCAAGGTCTCCTGTGAGTGGCCATATTTGGTAAAGTATGGGCTTAGTTTTAAAAGTTGCAGCAATGCCAAGCAGAGTAATAACATCGTAGACAAATGAAGAAGACTTAAAATAATGCAGTACTGCCAATTGAAGGAATAAATACCGACGTATGCAAGAAAACTTGTAGAATAATAAGTATTTTATGGAGTAATAATTGGGACCAGCAGTTCATCACAAATAAGAATCACAACAGAGAGAGTGTTGAATATTTCATACTTCCCAGATATCCCTATTTACCAAAGAGACTCACTGTTTTCTGGTAATCGTCAAAGATAAATTGTTCTCTTTATTTTGACCCTTTTGCTCGCATATCATGTTTAAAGGGCACTAGGCCTCTGGGTGGGGGATAAGTTGTTTTCTTGAACTTTAGGCAATGTTTCATTAGTTTTAGGGATACTAAATAATAGCGCAAGAAGTGAAAAACATCAAGTTCAAATGAAAAGCCGGAGAACCATAGACATGACAGAAAAGGTGCAGGATCTTGCAGGTCTTCACTTCCCTACTCCATGCAAGAAATTCAAAGTTTGAGCATCCTCAACAGATGGCTGCATAGTTTGTCCTTGAAGATGCCAGCAAGAGAGTCTCCATACACTTTAGGCAGGAATACCAAATCCATCGTTCTCTGTCACTCTCAGAGATCCTTGTGGTGGAAAAATGGGAGAGGGCTTTCCATTGTTCTAAGACTCTGGAACTTGTCAGGCTTAGCTTCATCCATTGCCCTTCTATTAGCAGGAAGTTATTTTTATTCCTGTGGAACGTGTGTGTATAAGCCAGTGTTTCCCAACCTTTGGTTTCTGGACTTCAGTTCCCAGAAGGCTAAGTCAGTTCCCTAACGTACTGATCAGTCAATTTACAGGCTTAGGCTTCTGGGAATTGAAGTCCCCCTGTGGGGCATTGGCCCCACGTTGGGAAACACTCATCTAAGCTGTTCTGCTGATGTGGTGGGTGGGGTTAATTCATCTTGATTGAATATGTGTTTTTAAAGGTATTACATATATTGTAAACAAATAAACATGAGACAAGGTCAGATGACTTACTGGATATCTATTTACAGGATCATGCATTACTGGATCATGTGTTTTTACTGCATGAGTTTTAGCTTTGCTTTTCATTTATATTTCATTGTTAGGTGCCTTGGACACTGTTTTCAATAGAAAGTCCTAGAACTACTTAGTTATTTAACCATTAAGATGTTTATCCTAACGTTCAACAAAAAACTCCACTCCTATCACTGAAGTATGTACAGCAGTTATAATTCCAACTAAAGTAGGCCACTTAAATCAATGGCATTTGCAGTTGTAATTAACTGGTTTTATTCATTTCAGTAGGTCTGTTCTAGTAGGGACTAAAATTGGATTCACTTAAGTCTAGCCCTGCTCTGTGAGGCAACAGAGAACAATTCTTGCAATTTCCCATGCAATAGGTCTGAAGTATCTGACGGGTGCTAACTTGTCGCTAACCTGTCTCTGTTCCATCATCTCTTCTTCAGGGAGATCATACTCAGTTCCTTCAGTACTTTTTCATCAGATTGGTTTCTCATATTGAATGTTACATGGAAATATTTAACAACTTGGGTTGGAAGTGAGGTACAACTAGGAACACAGCTCAGAATTTTGAACTCATAACATGAAATGCAGGAAAACTGAAAGATGAATACCATTTTGGGCTTCAACTTGCACAATACTTTAGACTGTCTGCAATATTCGTGGAGTTGACTATATTCTGCACTAGGGGTGATTGTACCTCTGGAGTTGTTAGCACTTAAAAAAAAAAAAAAAACAACAACACAGAACACTCTTGAAAAAAAAATCAAAAGACTTACCAGCCTGCAACCAAATCTGTTCAAGAGTTGTCCATAGCTGCATAGGTCCTTGTCTCAAGGCAGTACTATGCATAGTTACTTCAGACATAGCCTGCTCTAGTCGTGAAGCTGCAATGGAAGAAGCTCTTTGGGAACCTGAAAGATTGACATGATGTAGCTGTAGCAAATTAAGCTATGGTTGCTCATAAAAGGGGGGGGGGGGAATCTGCCAAATGGCTTTATTAAAAAAAACCACACACACACATGGACTTGATTTCCCAGGTCTTTTCGCATGTGTGGAATGTCATCACAGAGATCTCTACCTTTGCGTGGACTCCTCACTGAATAATGACTCCAAGATATCCAAGGTAATTGCCACTGAGCAGGATTTTACATCACTCATAGGCTGCTACTCAAACACAGATACATTGATTGTGTTGTAGGCATTCACCATTAAAATCCATGTCCACTCAGCATCTATCAAAGGAAAATGTTTCCTGACTAAGCTCCCGTAGATAAGAAAATAAAATTCTTTGGGCAACCATGAGATTAGCGGAAAATCTAATTGGTAACATGTCATTTTTGAAAGTGAAAAGAAAGTCATGTGTAAAATTTGCTCAGGAAGGTTTTCACGCACACACACACACCCCAGGCCCCTGACTACGGCCCTGGTCCCAGCTCCTCCCAACCTATCAGTTCGAAAGCAAGAAATTGCAAATAGATACCCCATTCAGTGAGAAGGTAAACAGCATTCCTTAAACTCTGGTGTTGTCATGCCTGCCACATGTCCACAGAAACATCTGCAGACGCCAGAAATTGGAAAGGGGATATGAATTTAGAAATTGGTAAATGGTATGTTGATGTTTGGGATATGGCATTAAATGAAAAACTTACATGGGAATTAAATATAAAAAGGGGGTTAATAAAACAAAATAGATTTTGGGACATTTGGAAACCTTTTTTGCAACACACATTGATGGATAATAAAGGAGGAAAACCTGCTCTGAATACAATGTATTTTTGGCAGAATGAATGAGTTGTAAAAGGAGTGGCTGGTAGACTCAAGGACTGTAGTGCACTGGGTGGTAGGAACCATGTACAAAATAATAAAGTTGTAATATGGTGGTTAAAGAGGAGAGTGGATATAAAGGTGAAAATATATAGTATAGTAAATGTATAGAAAATAATGTCTGACTACATTATATTATATTGATATGTATTTTCTCTCTCTCTTCCTCTTCTCATCTTTTAACGCTGTAGGATGTACGTGGGAACTACTTTTTTTTCTTTTTTTGTATGTAATTGTTTCCTTTATGTTTTGTAGATTGTTTTGTTAGTTTGTTTTTTAATATTGTAAAAATCTTTAAAAAAGAAAGAAACATCTGCAGACACAGACAGCGCTGGCTCTTTGGCTATAAACAGAGATGAGCACTGAACCCAAGAGTCAGATACGACTGGCTTTCAAGCAAGAACAACCTTTACGTTTACCACCTAAGCATCTCTAAAATCCTGATGCCACTCCCTGTGACATATAATTCTCATTATTCAAAAAGTAAACTCCTAAAAAAATTTTTTGTTACGTGGGGTTTTTGGTAACCAGGGTATACGCGCTTAATGGAAACCCCGGTTAACAAACTTTTTCCCGTTATGTGGGGTATCTCCCATAGGGAACTGAATAACGGGGGGGGGGGGGGGGAACGCACAGCAAAGAGCTCTGTGGAACAGAGGTTTTAATTATGCAGGGTTCTGCTGTATTGCTCTTAATTGACTTGTATATAATGTGAGCAAAATTAATATATAATCCTTTAAATCAAATACAGAAGATTCTCAAGGACATAAAAATAACATTCAAACCACTTGTACATAACAATAACAGTATCTGCTCAATCTGCATTTATCCTTTATTAACCAGTCCTCTGGGTAAAGTACTGCAGCCAAAATTCTGCTCACAATTGGAGTTCAATCCTGATGTGGTTCAAGGATGGATTCAGCTTTCCATCCTTCCGAACCCAGCATGCTGAGGGCAAAATGCTAATTACTTGTGAACTACCCAGAGAGTGCTTTAAATGTTATGGAGTGGTATACAAGTATAATTGCTATTGCTTGCTATGGCTATCGCCCTTTTTGGAGATCTCTAGACTTTTTTTAAGCACATCTGTCTACTTCCACAAGGTGACTAACAAAGAAATCTACCCATCCTAACCTTTGGCTGCTCTGCTTCTGTGATATCACAAACGTTTGCCATTGAGACATGAAGGGTCCACCTCCTGGTCCTCTAGCTGTGATATCACAGGGAATGGGATGCAGTCGGTCTAATAATCCTATTTAAAACCTACAAGCTGTTATGGCAGCTTTTCCCCGTCTGGTGACTTTGAAACATGCTGGACTGCAACTCCTGTGCTTACAGGAGGGTTACGGGAACAATTTAACATATCTGTGGGAAACTGGGTCAGGGATGGCTGTCTGATATAGCATTATTCAAAATTATTTATGAAAACAATAGGTAAAGGTTGCCCTTGCTCAAAAGCCAGTCAAATCCAACTCAAGGGTTTGGTGCTCATCTTCATTTACAGCCAAAGAGCCAGCACTATCTGCATCTGCAAATGTTTCTGTGGTCATGTGGCAGACACGACTAGACACCAGAGCGTACAGAATGCTGTTACCTTTCCCACCAAAGCTGTAACTATTTATCTACTTATAATTTCTTGCTTTCAAACTGATAGGTTGGCTTAACCACTAAACCACTGCAGCACCCTCAGAAGATTAAGGTAAAGGTCACATTTCTCGATTCTGGGAGTGATAGTCCAAACTACAAGTATTTCTGTTTCCCTAACAGAAACATAGATGTTCCTACAGTATTAAGCAATCACACTGATCAAGAACCACACTTGATTCATAAGCAGTTCTTTTCTGTATTCAGTGACCCTGTGGTATCCTTTAGTTCCTCCAGATACTCTTGCATGGCTGAAAGTATGTTTAAACAACCCAATCATAGAGCTGTGGGCTGACTGTTTAGTAGAGGTACAGTCATGATTAGGTTCCGCTGATATGGTTGAGTCATTTAAATGTTCTTCCAACTGTGAAGGAACCAGTCAGAGATACACCCTGCCACACAGCTCAGAAAATATCTAAAGGGCACATACCTGTAAACAGTGTGTGTGTGTGTGTGTGTGTGTGTGTGTGTGTGTGTGTGTGTGTGTGTGTGTGTGTGTGTGTGTGTGTGTGTGTGTGTGTGTGTGTGTTTGTGTGTGTGTGTTCTACTTTCATAATAGAAGAAAAATAAAAATGTGATCCACAGACATATAAATGTCGGGAACCTCAATACCATAAACAGAAACCTTAAATTCAACCTGTCAAGCAACCTGTCAAACAACCATAATTATTCAATTAAATAACTTTTCCCACCAGTACAGCTTTTGGCTACCTTCCGATTACTCTAAAATCTTCCAGGTGAGGGCAGACCTTTGGCTAGATAACAAAGGCATCTACCAATGCTGATTCTCATTCTGTACATTCCTATTGCCCAATGCTGACATGCCACTTCAGAACCAAGGAAAATTGCAGTCTGCAGCATGCATGTCTTGGTCCTTTATCCTTATTCATAGAGAACATCAGGAAAATCAAGAGAAGACATTTTCTAGTCACTTGGAGTTTTATTCACCCTCCTAAAATTTCATAGCACCTTCATGACAATGCACACGAAATGCTGGGCACAATGGGAAGGCACTGGACAGGAGCAAGGGGTGGTGACCAAGGCGTGGGGGAGAAGGCTGCCCCCAGGAACCGCTTGGTCACTGCCTCCTGCTTGCTCCACCTGGTGTGCGGCACTTTAGAATAAACCATTGCTCCCAAGCTGAAGGAGGGAGCTTGGAGCAATGGCTTAATCTAAAGTGCAGCATGCTGGGCAGATAAAATAATAATAAAATTATTATTTGCGCCCCAGGGCGCCAGAGGTAAGGGCGCACTGGGAGGAATCCCCCTGTCCTGGTATCCCAACCCAAGCCTGACAATGCAAGTGGCATTCAGACAACAAGCTTGTAAACCAAATAAATATTTTAAAGGAAGTCCAGTCCAACATATGCCTGGTTTTCAAACCATCTAGGTCAGTGATAGCAAACTTTGGCACTCGAGGTGTTCTTGAACTTTAATTCCCAGTGGGTGATATATTCCCAGTGGGTGATATATGTATTATGTTTAAAATAATAATAATAATAATGAAGACAGAAAAAAAACATAATAAAGTTGTAACACCATGCTGAAGAGGATATTTGATACAAATGTGAAAGTATACAGTATACATGAATATAAATAGTATGCATTGAATGCATTAAAAATACCTGAATTAATATGTTATTATATTATATAATATTATATTATATTGATTTGTATTTTTTCTTCTTTTCTTATTTTTAATATTGTAAGATGTAGTTTGTAAATGTTTTTTGTTTGTAACTGTTTGTTGTTTTGTTATTTTTAACGTTTCTCTTTTTGTTGTTAAAATCTAATAAAATATTTCAAAAAAAGAAACTGAGCACGTTCAAAGTCATTATTTGGGCAAAGAAGGATATAAAAGAAGGAGACTCCTTCAAAGGAATCCCATTCTCTCTCTTTAATCAAAACTGGATGTTTCAATCAAAGATGCAATCTGCAGCCAAAGACTAGAACCATTATGGCGAACCTATGGCACGTGTGCCCAAGGTGGCACGCAGAGCCAATTCAGGTGGCACACGCCAACGTTGGGGTACGCCCTGTCCCATCCACCCCCAGCGTTGCCAATGGTAGGGCAGCTTCTCAAATCATCTGACTCTTCCAATGGGGAGAGTGAAATCCCTCATAGGAGGTGTGGCCAGACATCCCCATCCTGTGAACGTGCTTCTCCTCTTACTTGGATGGGTGTATGTGAGGTTGTCTCTGGCTAACTTGGTGTCACCTCCAGATAAGGATTTCAGCCTTTTTTTGGGGGGAGGGTCCCTTGCCTTGTCCCCCAGGCCAGTCACTGGTCTTTCCCCTCTTCATTTATTGTGCAGCAAAAGTTGGGGGAGAAGATGAGGGGAGTGGTCATTTGAGTGCCCAGCAACTTTTGGGTGGGTGGGAGAGGAGGAGTTTTGTATCCCCCCCCCCCGCTTTGTCCCAACTATCGGGCTGCAGGGCACCTGCTTTTTTATTATTGTGTCAGAAGCACACAAAGGTGCTTTCTGAGTTGAAAGGATTTTTGCTGGAGGAACTCCACTTAGGGGACACCCGAATGAGGCGACCATACAATTTCTTGCCTTACAGAATGAGATCCTGTCTCATGAATGAGCTCTCAAATGAGCTCTTGACCCAGCTCCTGCAAACCTAGCAGTTCGAAAGCAAGAAATTGCAAGCCGATAAATAGGGACCATTTTGGTGGGAAAAGTTCTTGGGGACATGAAAGGAGACTCATTCAGATGTCCCCTGAGCGGAGTTCCTCCACCATACATTATTTCAACTCAGAAAACACCTTTGTGTGCTTCTGACACAATAATAAAAAAAGAAGGTCCCCTGCAGCCTGATAGGGGTTTTTTGGCACCTTAAAGACAAACTGCTGTATTTTAATGTTCGCTTTCGTGGATCAAGCCAACTGGAGGGAGCCCCACTCTTTTCTGCTTCGCGAGGGTGGCCTCTCCGGTGGAGTTGCATCTGCCTGTCTGGGAAGGGTGGCGGAGAGAGGGAATGGAATTGTCTGCTGTATGCCTGCTGCATTGAGCAGGACTAATCAGGCATCTGTGTGGAGAGGAAGAGGCAGCGATAGGGCAAGAGGCCTCGCGCTCTCTCTGCGTGCACCTCTGTCTCATGCTCTTCCTGCCTCGCCATAACCGCCTAACTGCCTCCTCCTGCAGCAGCAGCCCCCAGCGGAAAGTGCTCTCTTCTCTTCTTCCCTTTCACTTGCTGCAAAGCAGCGAATGGAAGGGAGAGAAAAGGAACAGAATGCTCTCAGCTTTCCCGGTGCGGGGTGGAGCGGTTCTTTAGTGGTAGCAAGGGAATTTCGGGGGCGATGGTGGCTTCTCTGGGGGGTGAGGTGCATGAAGGTTGGTGGTGTGTATGCGCATGCGCACCATGAAGCATGCAGGGATGTCACATGGGTGCACATGCACCCATGACATCACTGGCACACATGATTCATGCCCCATCCCCCCATCCCCATTTTTTTGACACTTGGTATGTAAAAGGTTCACCACCACTGGACTAGAAGGATGTGAAATTACTCCAGTGACTTATCTTTGAGTGGACATATTGGAACATTTTTCAAATATTTAGTCCTCGTGGCACACCCTTGTGGTGGTGGGGAGATCTTTGTCCAATCCTGGGTGGAGGTAGCATTTGATGTGAACATTTACACTGGATTTAGGGTGCCAGAAGTCATCTGTTTTTGTTTCTCTTACCAGAGTCAGTATCGTGGGTATCAGGGAGAGTGAGATATACACTGTTATGCTTCTTGACTGGCAGTACTTCCGACAGGCTGTTGGCTTTCTCTAAATCACTGTAAGGGGAACAACAACAGCAGCCACTGTGATAGATAGTTGCTTATGAGAAAGCACAGGATATATCAGGCCTACAAAATGAACATCAATCTGATCCAGTTGCCACCTGCTCTGAAAGCTCTGAAACATCTGTGCATATAAGATAGCAGCTGTCAAAATACACTAAGAGGTGGCTGGGATTTCTGTCAAAAAGGGGAAATTGGTTGCATCACTAGCAACGACGAAAGAAACAATCCTACAGAACAAACTAGTAAGGTGGAATAGGACGTTGCGGCTGACAATGGGGTGTGTTTTCAGCAGTTTTGCATCTTTTAGGAAGGCAAGTTTACTATGGCTGAAAATCTGGCTTAGTGCTTCTTTTCTAACTGAACTAAAACGAGCAGAGAATTTTTGTTTTAGATTTTCTTGGGAGATTACTTGCTGTCAATCAGTCCAGGGCAGTGATGGCAAACCTTTGCACTCAGGGTGTTCTTGGACTTGAATTATCAGAAGTTAGCACTCCTGCTGATCAGGGCTTCTGGGAATTGAAATTCCAGAACACCTGGAGTGCCAAGGTTCAACATCATAAGATGGAATGGGAAAATGGCCCCCAGACCTCTGTCACTTGCCATATCTGGACCAGGATTTTAGACTAAGACTACAGTGAATCCCACGCAAAGAACAAGAGTTGCTTGTCAATGTATCCCAAACCTCTCCCCCTAGATCAGGGGTTCCCAAACTTTTCATGTCATGGGCCGGTCATGTGGTTCAGCAGACTGGTCACATGATTCCTCCCACCATAAAATGCGTCCGCGGCTGTTGTAAATGGCGTTTATTACATCCACAGGTGCATTTACGGCAGCATCTGCACAGGCATGTTTTACTTCCACTTCCAGAATCATTTGCACATGTGTGGGTACATTTGACTTTCTCTTCCAGAAGCAGCAAGGGCAACATGGGCCAGATGATTTGGTGTCGTGGCCTCCAGGCCGTAGTTTGGCCACCTCTGCCCTAGATACTGCGTGATTTATTTACAAAAATAACATAACTCACAATAAGTTATTTTTACCTATGTGGCTGATTTGTTTTACAAAGGTACAGTCCTTACTTGTTTGTTTTTAATTTATTTGTTATGATTTGTGTCTTGACTTTCTTCCAAGACGTTCAAGGCAATATACATGGTTTCCCTGTACATATTTTTTCACTTTAAAAAATCTGTCTGGTTAAGCTAAGTGACAGAGTGAAAGGCTGAAAGATTATCTAGTTAGTTTCACAGCTGAGCAGAAACTTGAACACTGGTGTTTTCAGTCCTAGTCTAACATTCTAGTCCAAATATGGCAAGCGGCAGAAGTTTTGGGGGACAATTTCCCATTCCCTGACTGATGGAAGCATTTACCCCTCCAAGTAATCACACATGAAAAACTAAAACAAAAGTGGCCAGAACTCAATTTCCAATTTTGTACTAATACTATGTTTAGCTTTTAAAAAGTAGAATAATAGAATTGTGGAGTTTGGCCTCTAAGTACAAAATGGCCAAAAACTGGGCCCATTATTTTATACCTGTGCCTTTAGAATTTCCTTTTTAAGAAACTCCCATCCATCTTGGACTCTTTTTCTTGTTAGGATCTCCTATATTGAGATCTCATCATTGTGAGTTTATAAAAATTGTCTTTCCAAAAATTCAGGGCATAGGAATTCTTCTCATTTAAGAAGAGAATTGCTGCTTCTGGAGGATTCCCACAGAGACAGCTGAGCAGAGGGAGACATGACCTCCGATGGGTATTACTCATTTTTATGGCTTCATTCTTTCCTGAAGTTAACATTTATCAGCCTATCTTTAAATTTCTACAGGGTCTTTTGGAAGATACACTGTGGTGTTAGGAATAATAAAATATCTAGTTTGGGTCCTTTTAAGGGGAAATGCAGGCTATAAACATTTTTAAATAAACAAATAAAATAGTTCACTGTTTGCCCAGGTATATTTGTTGCAAAGTTAATCAGTAGCTACATGTGCAAGCAGCCCAGGTGCTACTACCTAGCTAGCTGGTAGCTAGGTAGTGGCAGTGGTGGCTGATGTCTATCCAGGTTGGTGGAACAGGAAACAAGAGAACAGGTGGGTGACAAATAAAGCTAAGGACAAATGTGGGGAAAAGCAATCATTTGGTTAGACAGGAGAGTGCTGGCACAGGATAGCCCAAGGGAGGCTAATGCCCTATTTAACTTAATGGATGAATAAGCCACACTATGTTTTGGTGGTAGGAAATGTATCCTTCGTACAGATCAGCCTGGTCTTGGGAAGGGCTTATTTTAGTGCTGGTCTGTCCTCTTCTCTTTAAACAAAATCCTACGAGAGCTGGAGCACAACCCTTAGAAAACACCATTAGATGTACATTGTTCTCTGGAATTCAGCTGTAATTGAAGGATGACTTTGTCTTCCAGGAGTAAGCCTAATATTCCCTTTCAGGTCTAGGATTTTGTATGTATCCATCTGAAAACAGGGCTGAATTGTAAGTGGGATTTAGAGAAACACAATTAATTTGAGAGCTTTTCCCACATATAAATCTTCTCTACTTGGTCAAGTGGATGTGGGACCAGGGTTTTTGAGAATCCTGGACCATAACTCACACAAATGTGTATCTGTCTGGGGCTGCCTGGCCTGGACCTCCTTCATTTTAGCCTTCTTCTCACCCACCCAGCACTCTACTCTGCTTCCAGTCCTTCTTGTTGCATGAAGACTGAGCAGGTTGATGTGGTACTTACTCATTTATTCCCCCTTTCCGGCTGCCGCTGTGCTGCTGGTGCTGGTGTTCATCTTCTTCCTCACTGTAAGGCAATAAAGGGGGATTTGTTGCTTTGGATAGCAGCTTATTGACCTTCCTGGCAACTGTCAATACTAGTTAACCTTGGGTTGCAGGAAAGAGGATGGCTTGCTTCTCCCTCGATCACCCTTTGACATGCTCAACAGATGCACTGAAAGTAACCTACAGGGTTATTTTGAAGAGAAGTAGCCCATCAGGATACAGAAACCACTCAGTTCTCAAAGGATGCTGCTTGTTCCCAAGACTCACTCTTAAGCTCTCCACCCCAACAGTGACAATGACAGCAGTAACGGTGCCACATTTTCTGTACAGCTGGATGGCTTTGGAAAATCAGTAGGGCAGCTGTCTTATATTTTACATTTAAAAAGACAGCCAGTTACTGATTTGGACAACATGCCCAACATTTACTAGGGTAATGGAGGAACAATCACGTTTCCTGTTCTTGTATATGTGTCTGACTATGTGACAAAACGGGTAGGAAATATAGCAGAGATCAGCACTGATACTCCATGTTCTGCAGCAGATGCTCAACTAAACTGGCACTGGACTAGTTTAGAGAAAACATGTACTTGAATGGGCCTTTAAATAGAGCCATATTTCTCAAAGAAGAACTACAAACCTTGGGTTAAATGAAATTGTTATTCCCAACTGGAGCAGGTCTATTGAATTAATGGGGCATGCTAAATTAAAAATTACATAACCCCACTGATCTAATGGGTGCATTCTAGATAGGACTAACAATCGAATCTAGTCCTTTGACCGAAGGAAAGGCAAGGAATCAAGACATCCTGTTTTAGCTGTTGCTCTCAATTGAAGGAAAGTCTGGAGTCATATTTTAAGATGGCATATAGTATTCTCAAACGATTTTCACATAAGAAACTGATGATCTCAATAAACAGGCATGATTACAACAGCTTTTAAATACTGTATTTTAAAATGTAATTGCTATAGAAAAAGGACACACAAAAAGCAACAATGCCTCACTTCATATCATTAAGAATATAAATATTAACATACAATAAAACTGAGAGTTATTAGCCTGTGTTGGCACTGTACTGTCTGAGGCTAGATGCTTCAAAAGTTTTTTTTTTCAACCTACAACTCCCCAGATTCCTCAGTCAATGTGGCCCATGGTGGCTGGAAGATTTGGAGAGCTGCAATCCAAAAGGCTGTGCTTCTGAGTACAGTTGAGTGGCTTTCACAACATGGACTGTTCCTTTTATATAAAAGCAACACACACACACAAACCAGTGTGATTAGCTGGAGCTAATCCTCTCTCTAAAACAAAATAATTGTTTATACGTAGGGAATTTTCTTTCTTATTGTAAGGAGCACTCAGGCTTTAGTTTGTTGACATCAAGGTTGCACCCTAGATGAGAGCAAAGCATCATTTTGTTACAAGAAGAAACATACCTGTGTTGAGAAACATTATGCAGGGTTTGCCATTGATGCAACATGTGCCTGCAGGTCACTAAAGCGTCTTCTGGTCCTTTGTGTACTAATTCCAGTTTTACTTTGGTGAAGAGTAAACTACATGACAAAGAGAAGAAAAGCTTGCTGTTTGTTTGTTCTACAGATAAATCCACCAATGGGCTATGATCTGAAAAATGCCTTCCTCTCTGCAGTTTAACGTACAGAACAAATACAGCTCCTTCAGATTCTAAGTGGCTAAAAGGTTTTGCAACCTGCTGAATGCACATCTTAATATGGCAAGAACATACCAGCATACAGAGAGTATCATTATAAGGATGCTAGATTTCACTATGTGTCCAGACTCCTAGCAGGGTCACCCAAGGTCAAAGCATAGGCAACAGGTTAAGATACATACATCCTCATCAGGAATTAACGTTCCAATGGCAATAGAGTCAGAGAAACTTCTGAAGGGTAGCCACTGAGCAGTATCTATACTGGAAAGTGACACTGATGGAATATCTCTTGCAGACAATAGCAATGATGGCTGATTTTTGTTAGTATTCTGCTAAAGAAGGCAACAGTAAACCACTTCTGAGTATTTCTTACCTTGAAAACCCTACACTGAGATAATCCAAAATGAAACAAGAGACAATGCTGGAAGATAGGACTCCAAAGCCAAACGCTGATAACTCTAAAATCGCATAACGTTAAGTAATCTGGGGAGGAGAATTGGATCGAATAACGTTAAGGTCCTATGGGATGGATCGGATAACAACCGCTAAAGCCTGTGCGGTTACAGTGTATCTCTATGGAGCTTTAACGTGATCCGATCCATCCCATAGGATTTTAACATGCATCGGATAACACCAAAAATCGGATAACACCAAGACTTGTGGAACCAAGTCTTAGCATTATCCGAGGTATTACTGTAGCACCATCACTAATGAAGCAACTTGATTATAAAACTAAAAGGAAATCTACTGGCCAATGTGCTTAGAGATGAACATATATGACTGGCACATAAAATATAATATGCAAAATATGAAATTCTAGTCTTCCCCCACATTTGTGAGGAATACATTCTGAGACCTGCTGCAGATATCCGAAACTACATATAACAGTAAACTCTAAATTTAACATATTTACTTGAGTCATAAAAATGGGGGAAGGGTTTCAAAAGCATCCATCATTCTACATGAGGGTTACGAAAATGTCTACCTCCATTCCTTGTGAGCATTACATTACAAACCGTCACCTCTAGTGATGCACCATAGAACTGCATATATACAAAGTATTTCAGGGAATTTTATTGAATAGTCTTAGACTTATGGATAGCTAAAACCATAGATACTGAACCCATGGATATGAGAGTAAAACTGTAGTTAAACAAGAACCGGAAGTGTTGTAATACTTGGCATCAGAGAATTAAGCAGGTTGGAATAGAATGCTTTCAGTTTGATAATCTCAGATTTGCAAAACAGAAGAACTGGTGTGGCTCTAATATCAAGGCAAGATGTAGTACAGTCAAACCTCGCATAAAGAGCGCTTCGCTTAAAGAGTAACTCACTTAAAGAGCAGAATTTTCTCTGAATGTTCGCTTCGCTTAACAAATATAACCAAACAAAAACTCGCTTAACAAATAAATCGGGGGTCTCAATCCCCCCCACAATTGGTCACTTACAATGGTGTTTCGCTTAAAGAGCAAACTCGCTTAAAGAGCAATCCTGTGGAACGCATTATGCTCTTTAAGCGAGGTATAACTGTACACGCAACAAGAAGTCATAATACAAAGTCTGACCAAATAATCTCAATTAGACCTGATATATTGCTTATCACCACTACCATCATTCAAGCTTATGTTCCATAAGACACTGAAGAAAGGGAACTGAGACTTTTTATGCACATGTCCAGGAGAAAGTTCGTTACGTACTATAAAAGGGTGTACTGGTGATCATGAGTAAATGGAATTCAAAAGTAGGCTATATAGAACAGAACAGATTATTGTCAGAGAATTTGCCTACAAGATTGAAACAGAGTGAGTCACAGAGTGAATTCTGTAAAGCCAACCATTATTGCAAACAGATGCTTCAGGCAATCTATCAGATGACTGTACAACTGAACTTTATCAGATGCCTAACATAGAAAGCAAGTAGACTATATAATTATAAGCAGCAGCAGCAGCAGCAGCAACTCTCTCTACAAAAACATGACCAGGAGTGAACTGCCAGTTATAATGACTATAATAAAAGCACAGGAGAGCAACAAAACATAGTACAGTACCTAAAATATAATTCAAATAAGATTGATGGTGGAAAATCCGATTATACAGAAAAGACAATGAAAAATCTTAAAGACAGTAACCCAACCACAGCCCACTAAGACCTGCCTCCAGGATCTATTCTGGAGTGCAGGACACCTTATAAAGGGCTTGTGTTTGAGGAAGCCTCATATAGGGTGGATATCAGGAAAACCTTGTTAACTGTTAGAGCATTATGACAACAGAGCCAATTATCTCAAGAGTTAATGAGTGCTGCAATTCAAGAGAAAATTGATGGCCTCTTAGACTCCTTTCAATTCTAGTATTTTATGATTCTATACTTTCAGGGAGTAGTTCTTTATTCAGCAGTAACAACTTTTAATATTATATAAACAAATGTTTCTTTAAATAAATTACAGATAGCTATCTTAGTCAAACTTACAGTTGGTAGTGTCAGAAGAGATCATGTTATTTTCCCTCTCTGTTTTCAAAATATTTGAATATGCTGCATCTCTAGCTTCACAACTTGGAACATTTACAACTCAAAAAGTAATTTTTCTAAATCTCTGCTCTAACTTACTGCTTAACAGATATCATGTGTGCAGCTTATTTTCTCTTGAACAAAATTGACATATACTGTACAGTTGTGAATCAAGTAGTATTTTAAGTAGACAAATGCACCATACATTCTTCTCTGTCTTGCATGATAATAGTAATTTGTTGACATTTGTCTTGAAATAGCCTTTTTGGATGAATGTATAATGTTCAGAAATACTATGGCAGGCAATTCTCATTCTAACAGTTTAACATAATTTATTGCACTGTTTGCCAGTTCAATACCCTATTTTACTAAGCAGCTGCCTACAAAGATATAAATACGGACAAAGAAACAGAAGGACTAATGTCAACTGCTTCTTCAAAGGGGTATGACCTAGAATGAGGGCCACTACACAGCACCATCAACTTTGAGAACATGATGGATTATAAATAGAGGGTTCACTGCTGTATGATTTATACCCCATCTTTCTGCAAACAATGGCACCCAATGTAGCAACAATAAAAACAAATTACAGTGTTAAGAACACACTGGTAGCAACAATAAAAACAAATTATAATGAAACACACAAAATAGAATAAAAGCATAATGTAAAATTTATGCAACACTTAAACTTACTAAGCCCCAACTACATTCATTTAGAAAAACAAAATTGTGATTACCGTATATACTCGAGTATAAGCTGAGTTTTTTAGCCCCAAAAGTGGACACGGCTTTTACTCAGGTCAACGACCACAAGGGTCCCAGGACCATGCCGGATTGAGATGCGCAGACAATTTAATTACTTTTACCATATTTTCATGTACTTTGATTACTGAAACTCACTGCCAGCTGCTGCATTTCCCACCCTTGGCTTATACTCAGGTCAATCTATTTTACTGAGTTTTCAGGTCAAAATTAGGTACCCCGACTTATATTTGGGTCAGCTTATACTCAAGTATATACAGTATCCCCAAAGTAATATTGTCTAAACTTTTTGCATCTGGACGGAGTCAACTGCTATCTCAACTAGAGCCATTTAAAGTGCCAAAATAGCAGTAGCAAATTAGCTCATATGTATATTCCACTGATTCCTAGGCTCTGGTACCTGAAAGTAATGATGGAATTTAGGCTTTGGAATACAGCAAAGTTTATAAAAATCTATATTCTGCCTTCTTTGCTTTTCTTGACAAGCATAAAGTGTTACACAAATCCACCACAGTCCTTTGAAGGCTTCTACCTTAACTGGTCCCCCTTCATTTAGTCAAAGCCTACTAACCTGACTTTTCTGAGCAAAGAAACAATAATAAAAGAAAAGCCATTTAGTCCCAGAAGAGGAAAAAAGTGAATTGATGGTGGTGATTGCATGCAACCTATTTGAAACAAGTGGTAAGAGCACCACATAATCATCAAGACTGATGACCTTTCTGGTTCAGCATTTCAGACAGAGCTGCAGAGAGTTAGGCTTTTGGGATAACAACTCTTGAAATGTGCAGGGTAGCAGAAGCAGAAACCATAACCATTATAGGGAATTTTGCCAGCTATATTCAAGAAAGTAAATTTTCCTCACTTTCTAAGTTCATTGGAATGACCCCACCCCTCATGCCATCACAAACAAAGCACTGAAATAAAACTAAATGATAGTTTAATAAGGCAGATTTGTTTTCAACACCAAGAATGTCCTTAGACAGACTATTGTTCTAGATAGGCCACCCTTGCTTGAAAGGCAGTCGTATCTGACTCTAAGGGGTGACGCTCATCTCCATTTACAGCCAAAGAGCTGTGTCTGCAGATGGTCCCATAGTCATGTGGCAAGCATGACTAGATACTGAAGTGCATAAACTGCTATTACCTTTTCTGCTGAGTTAGTACCTATTTATCTACTTGCAATTTCTTGCTTTTGAACTGCTAAGTTGACAAGAGCTGGGACAGAGAGTGGAGCTCACTGTCGTGCAGCACTTGGGTCTCAAATTGAGGGCCTGCCGACCTTCCAGTCATCAAGTTCAGTGTCTTAACCACTTTCTTAAGAAGCTCGGAGCCCTAAAGTCCTAATTTTTTGGTTCACATATATGGGCCTCATTCACCCTTGTTGTTCTTGTTAGAAGACATTTCTTCTCCTCTGCCAATGTCACCCTCAGACCTTCCCCACCTGGCACAAACATTGACCTTGTTTTAATGCCAACTTATGGTCTGGCTATTGAGCCAAGCTTTGAAGTCTGACCAATCACAGTTCAGTTTTGTTTTACCACTGCTATGTTTACACTGAGCTGAAGCAAATTGGTATTGCAGGAGCTGAAGCAAATTGGTATTGCAGGAAGACCTGATTGACAGTTGAGGATACAATGTATCCTCTTTGTTTGGAGGTTTTTATACTAAAGCTATTTGTCAAGGATGTGTTAGTTGTAGATTATCTATCCTGACAGTGGGTTGTATTAGATAACCTTTGGACTCCAAGTCTACAATGGTATATCCTACAAAGACCATCTTGTTTTCTGATTTTACATTGCATTATCCTTACTGGTTGTATGCCATCCTGAGAACCACTGATAGAAGGTAGGCTGCAAATATTTTAATAAATAAATCAATAGAAGTAATAAATGAATAATGGCGTGGTAGTGGGGAGAACTAGCTGCACTGAAGGAATATGTGGCTACAGGGAAAAGCATCTTTCCCATATTGGGGAAAAAACTTTTTAGCTCTTTGAAGGTATTTTTCGTATACATTATAGAGTAGTCCACTGTGCTTCTGCCTTATTTCTAAAGGAGAGTTTGTTCCAACCAGCTCCATAGCCTTGTCTCAGATTCACAAGGTGTTTGAGGTCAAAGCCTGCAGTTGTAAATCATATCCATGAAGGGAGATGAAATTAGACTGGGCTATGTATCTCAGCTTCTACCACAGCTTCTGCCAATGTGACAGCCAGCAGCCTTCATCTTTATTCTATTTCTTACATGTCATTAATCACAGAGAGACACAGCAAGAGAGTGCTCATTTAGACATTTACAATATCTCAGAGCAGATCCTACTGATTCACATTTCTTGACCTGATTTGTTGTTTTAGCACTCACATTTTCCAATTTCCTAATAAGTTTTAATTGACAGAGAAGGAAGGAGACGCAGTCGAAGCATGCTGTTATTTGTGATGGAAAAGGTAACTCTTTCTTTCAGGATTAATGAATCAGCATAGCAACTGCCAGAGATCTAAAAATGAAAACTAGCAAGCTTATGTAATTTTTGTTGGTCTTTTGGCTCCTGGAAGATGGTTGCCTCCTTCATGCAGATGTGTTTGTGTGCAGCAGTGGGTAGGGGTGGGTCAATGGGTGCTTAGCATAGGAACTCTTCCCCGGGTGTACTAAGTGTCAATTTTGCTCAGAGTTTTGACCTGGAACAGTGGTCAGAAATGACATTCACCTGTCATCTTAAAAAATCACGACCATTTTAAAGGTCCTTTTGTTATGTGCTGCCATAAACATCTGACCTATGGTAATCCTAACTGGGTTATCTTGGGTACCCAGTGTGGAATAGTGGACAGAGTAATGAACTAGGACTCAGGAGAACTGGCTTCCATTCTCTAGCTCTGCCATGGAAACTCCTTGGGAGAGTGAAACAATTAAAATTACTCCTTAAATATGTCACTTACCTAAAAAAAAAACAAAAAAAAAACCTCTATTAGAGTTGCTATAAGTGAGTTCTGACTTGACAACACACAACAACCATCAGTGGGTTATCAAGGCACATTTGATATTTAAGGAGTAACTTTACCATTACCATCCCCAATGAGTTTCTATGGCCAAACAGGGATTTGGTCATTCTATCCATTACAACAGACCAATTCTCCCGTAGAGTGCTTGTATCCTTCACACTTGTACATCTGGGCCAGAAAAAGGGTGGGATAAAATAACATCTGACTGGACAATCCTTTATAATTCTGTGTGCTATGCTGTAGGATCTATCCAGCTAAAAAAGCAAATGCCTGAATAGCCGCAAGCTGTTATACAAAGACCTGTCTGTCTTGAAAGGCACCTCTAAGGGACCCTCACATATATTTTTCACCTGTAATAGTATGCCTCACATGTTAATTGAGCAGGAACAGGAATCAGAAAAGAAAAACTAACTGATGTCACTCATAACATTCTAAGCACCCTGTTATTACAGTTCTTTTCCATGCCTAGCCCCCTCCAGGATAAGGCATTTTTTTCTTTCATGTCCAGATCAAACCCTGGACTGCCAAAATGAAGCCACTTTCTTCGTTTTGTCATTGCCAAAACCCAAGTCCTCATCGGTGCATGTCTCTGGCAGCAATCGGCAGACCAGTAAATGAGTCGGATTCTGTATCTCTCCACATTCACATCGTGTGTTGTTGTCTACCAGCAACCCCCACTTGAACATCATGGTCTTGCATTTAGTGACTCCAAACCTCAGCCTATTTAGGGTCCTCCAAGTGACTGTGAATACAATCAGGTATACCTTGGGCAGCAAGCCTGCTGGCTAATCTTTCTAACACTGGATCAAACCAAAGGATAAGACATAACAACTGTCTATTGATATTATAAGAAATACACCGAATCTAATTTTTAGACAACCAATGTGAAGCTTTGTGGGCATCCATATACTCCAAAAACCCTAGAAACTCATCTTGTAAGCCAGAACAAAACATAAATCCAGAAGACTGCTTTAAAATTTGTAAAACTGAGTGGCAACCATTAAGGCTGTAATGTAAATGTGACTGATATGGATGCATATTACAGGCACTGGGTCTATTCTCCGTGTTGAAAATATCCCTTCACCCAGTTGGAAACTTTGTTTTGTTGCTATAGCTACTTCCATTACCAGTGGCCTTGACTAAGGCAAAAAGTATTTTGTATATATAAAACAGAACTGCGTGCAGCCTCTGCTGTAGAGAGTTGAAACCAGAACATGAGTAAAGCTCGCCTAGATCAAATTGAAAGACCCTCATTCCTATATTCTGCTCCCACAGTGGTCATCCAGGTGCTCCTGGGAAGCCCATAACCAGGCTGAGAAGGAAACAGTCCTCAGCTGTCATTCTTTCCCAGCAACTGGTGTTGAGAGGCATATTAAGGTCCCGAGCATACTGCATATAGTAGCCATTATGGCAGTGTATGCCAGTCATCATGACCTTAATGTCTGCAATATTGCTTCTCTTTTTTAAAAACAATCCAAGTTGGTAGTACCCATAACAACTATGGGAGCAAATTCCATACTTCCATGATGTCAAACACCACGCTTTTCAAGATGATTTAAACCAGCTTTTCCAAACCTGGTGGCCTCCAGTGTGTTGCTGAACTGCATCACTGGTTGTGGGATTATTGGAGATGTGGCGAAAAATATCTGGAGACCCCCAGGTTTGGAAAGACTAACCCAAAACAAAAACTTTATTTTCTGCTATGCTGAGGTGTAGGAGTTGGGGAATGTTTTCCACATTAATAGTTTTATAATACTAGTGTTACCTGAATTTTAAGATCAAACATCACTGTTTCATTTAATTTGTTTTAATAAAGTTACAACCAGAGAATCACTGTACACACAGGCCAAGGGGTAAAATACCTGGAGAAAACATCGCAACCTTGGAGGGAAAAACCAGAACTTAATATACAGCAATATAAAGTTTAATTTATTCAGAGCTTGATATCAAAATCTATCTGAAAACCTTTGCAAAGGGACTTGATTAAAAGTGAAGTCCCATCAGTCATGTACGCAAGCAATTACAGTAGATTAAAACGCTGATTAAGAACCAGTTTTTCCTCCAAGAGTCACCCAGCTGAGGATCGGCTGCAAACAATGGCACTAATCTCTCCTTTTATCTATCCTTTGCAAAAGCTCCAGAGATTTCCTAGCCTGCAAAACATAGCAGCAGATATCTGACAGATCAACGGAGCCCTCACCTCAGATTGACACCAAGAGCCTCCCAACTTCTACAAACCAAGCCCTGCCATTGGAGGAGAATGCCGAAGCCCAGCTCCCCATTGGCTAAAGCGCGCCTGGCTTTCTACTATGAGACTAGCCTTTCATTCATTCACAGATTCAGAAAGGAAACAATGTGACAATTTACAGACTACAAATTGACTGAAAAGGGACACTTTGTATCAGAGCTTGCCTAAAGGAGATTTCCTCATCCAGCAAACAAAGACTTTTACAGCATTTCGCCATTAACTTTTGTATTTGTAAAAATGTCAATGTGTAACTTCGGAAATTACTTTTGTACTGTTTAATTACTGACCTTGCCGCCCCTCCCCCTGTGCCTACACCAACTGCCAGGGGAAGAAGAAGCCAGGGCAGGATGAGGACCTTGCCGCCCCTCCCCCTGTGCCTATACCAACTGCCAGGGGAAGAAGCAACCAGGGCAGGATGAGGACCTTGCCACTCCTCCCCCTGTGCCTATACCAACTGCCAGGGGAAGAAGTCAGGGCAGGATGAGGACCTTGCTGCCCCTCCCCCTGTGCCCACCCCAGCATATTGTAATGTAATATAATGTAATGTAATGTATTGTCTGTAAGCCGCCCTGAGTTGCCACAGTGAGTGGGCGGCAATATAAATTTGAACTAATAAATAAATAAATAAATAATAATTAAGAAGTGTAAAGACTCATTTAATTGCCCCCCGTTTTAGTAAAACAGCATTTGCAACTGCTATCACTAATCCAGGATTAATTGTCGACCAGTAAAATGTATAAAAATGTTGGGGAATGGGAGGGACCTCAGCTCATTCCTAGAATAGCTGGAATTGGGCTCACAAGGGTGATTTTTGCCAGAACAGGTGAGGTATGGGACTTCTTTCTCATAGAATGGCCACTATGAATTAGAATTCTATTTAATACCAATAAACCAATGTTAGTTCTGATTAAAATCATGCCTCGGTGTCAGTTTTTGGGGTTAATAATTTCTCCACCAAGAAATGAACCGAAACCTAATTTTTCAGGTTACACTAGTGTTAAGGGACAGGACATGGGCAGGTGGCAGATAACACAAATGCCAAGACTCAGGCCAACTAGGTAACAAGGTGAAAAGTAATCATTTCTCAGTCAAAAACCAAAGCCAGGGAAGCAGGTTTAGGCAAGAAAATGAAGGTAAAGGTCTCCCTTGCTCAAAAGCCAGCCATAGCCAACTCAAGGATTCAGTACTCATCTCCACTTATAGCCGAAGAGACAGAGCTGGCTGCATCTGCAGAGTTTCCATGGCCATGTGGCAGGCATGACTAGACACCAGAATGCACAGAACACTGCTTGCCTTCCCACCAAAGTGGTACCTATTTATCTACTTGCAATTTCTTGCTTTCAAACTGCTAGGTTGGCAGTAGCTAAGACACAGACAAGAGCTCACTCTATCATGTGGCATTGGAGTCTCAAATTGCTGACCTGCCAACCTTCCAGTCATCAAGTTCTGCATCTTAACCACTAAGCCACCACAGTCCGTTTTAGACAACAAAGGGATAGTCCAAATGACCTGGAAGTCAGGTGACCAAGAAAACAGACACAGCAGAGTATCTTCAGGGACTGGAGCAAGGCAAGGATGGACTCCCAGGAGCTAGGCAAGGTGCAGCAACAGAGGAACCAAGACAAAGGCAAGAGATCTTCCTGAAAAGCAGGAACAAGGCAGGCAAGCCAAGCAACTGCATATTTGAAAACATTCATTGCAGAAGCAACTTCTGGGAGGAAGGGCCAGTTCTTATATAGCTAAGGCACCAGAGTCTCCAGGTGGAGCTTATAGAGGTCCAGAACCATCCCCAGGGCTCTCGGGTGAGGCTTAGCATTTGCAGCAGGGTAAGGTTCCAGTACTGTAGGACTTAGAGCAGCAATTGCAAATCCTGACCACTATGCCCTGAATGGTATTGCAGCTTTACAAAATAAGATACGTATATAGGATCTTCTTGGCATTCATTGATATCCTTCTTCTCCCCATATAAAAGCTCACTGCCTGGATCCTAATCTAGGATTTACAATATGGTGCCATAATGCTGTTGATTAACATGTGTGTATGTCTACATGCATGCACAACAATGTATAGCCATGATACCATTTGTCTTCTACTCTAAAATCTAATCCCCCATGTAGTGCATGTGAATGAACACCAACTCTGATATCAATGGCCACTCAATATTCAGAATACTTATTTAGCAGTACAATCACGTTCATTTTGGCTTTGATGCTCATCTGGACTGGAACTTCAGATTTTTTTAAATCTGTGTTGTTGTTGTTGTTGTTGTTGTTGTTGTTGTTATGGTTTATTTAGGGAGTGTGGTGGCTTAGTGGTTAAGAAGCTCACCTTGTTAGCTGGAAGGTTGGTAAGTCAGCAGTTCAAGACCCGAGTACTGCATAAAATAAGCACCCATCTCTGTCCCAGATTCTGCCAATTTAGCAGTTCGAAAGCAAGAAATTGCAAGTAGATAAATAGAGGCCACTTCAGTGGGAAAAGATATTGGGGAAATGAAAGGAGCTTCATTCGAGCATCCCGAGTGGAGTTCCTCCATCAAAAATCCTTTCAACCCAGAAAGCACCTTTGTGTACTTCTGACGCAATAAAACAAAGATTGGTTTTATTAAAGTGTCCTGAGCTGCTCTGGGAAAGTTTCTGAAGGGCAGGATGGAAATCCCTAAAGTAAATAAATAGACAATTAAAATACATGTTTGACTTGGAAGCCAATCCGATTTCATTACATAAAAGCTTTTATCTCTGAGATAAGCTTAGAATTGAAGGGTACATAACTGTACTCAGGCATAACAAAATGATCTTGTTTAGGCATGGTTTTTATAATAAAAATTCCTTTTGGGGCTAAATTAAACATGAAGCTAAATACATCATTAATAACCACACATCTTTTTTAATGGTCTTTATGGCAGTGGCATCGCTCGGGGGGTTAGGGGGTGGGGGCCCCCAGGCGGAACTTTTTGTGCTATGTGTATTCTTGGACTACAATTCCAAGAAGCCCTAGCAGGAGTGGGTGCCAATGTCCACCAAGGGGCGGCAAATTTGGCTTCAGCCCTGGGCGGCTGAAATCCATGCAGTGTTACTGCCTTATGGTATCTTTCTTTCTGCTCAGACCCACACGACAGGGATGCCAAGCTCAAGGACTTACAAAATACATTTCTCAAACTACAGTAACCATCCAATATGGTTAAAGAACAAATCAACTGGGCTAGACGAATACCCAGAGTGATCTACTACAAGACAGGCCCAGAAGGGAAAGCAATCACACACCACTGGTTGTCACCTTCAGCCCTCAACTTAAACCCCTCACACGCATAATGAGGGATCTCTAACCCATCTTGGACAAGAGTGCTTCGCTTTCCAAAGCACTTGATGAAAGACCCCTATTTGCTGATAAACAACCCTCCAATCTCAAACAACTATTGACACACAACAGACTACACAGAAGTGGAGCAGATATGGGAACTAGACCCTGCTGCAAACCCAGATGTCAACTATGCCCCCACATTCGCTCTGGAAACAGTGTTACTGGACCCAACTGCAACAAACACAACATTCAAGGCAGTTTTACTTGTGCTTCTGCCAATGTGACATATGCCATCGCTTGCCAAAAATGTCCGTCTGTGCTTTATGTAGGACAAACAGGACAATCTTTATGCAAAAGAATTAATGGACACAAATCAAGCATCCGGAATGACAACACAGAGAAACCTGTCTCAAACCACTTCAATCTACCTGGACATTCTATCCAAGATCTGAAAGTAACAATACTGGAACAGAGAAATTACAAAACTAGGATTCAAAGAGAGATAGCAGAAATCAAATACATCCATCTGTTAGACACCCATCATAGGGGACTAAATATTAGCGAAGGGTTTCTGGGACATTGTCAAATTTGATACACAGATTGCTATATGCTGCTAGATATTTTACATATTATATTTAGGCGTATTACAACCTTCCTGCCTGTTTTTTTTTAAATAGTAGCCATGTTAGTCTGTGGTTCAGGCAGATCAGAAAACAAAACAAAGTAAACAAAACAAAATAAAAATAAAATAGCACTTTAAAGACTAACTGATTTATTTTTATTGTTAGCTTTCATGGATCAAGTCCACTTCTTCAGACAAAGAGTGAAAGTTATAGGCATGGTTTTTATACACCAAATTCAGGGGATCAAAGGGAGATGGGTGTGGTCATGCAAGATGACAGACAAACAAGCACAACAATACAGCTTCACACAGCCATTAGCAACAATAGATTATTCAGATTAACTCTAAATGACTCCCTTCCTGCCAATTCTCTTTAGCAAAACAGGAAGGAACCAAGTACAGTAGTACCTCAGATAATTGATTGCATCGGATAACGCTGAAATCAGATTATGCAAAAAAAAAAAAAATTTGCATCAAATAATGATCTGTTAGCGTTATCCAATGTGATCATTTGTAGCAGCAGGGTGCCTGGGAAGCTGAACAGGTGCTCCCCGTTCGGCTCTCCAGCCACCTCGCAGCTGCAGAGGCAGGGGCAGGATGGCTGGGAAGTTGAATGGGGGACTCCCCCATCGGCTTTCCTAGCCACCCTGCAGCTGTGGAGGCAGGGACAGGGTGGCTGGAAAGCCGACGGGGGACTTCCCCGTCAGCTTTCCCAGCCACCCGGCCCCTGCACCTGCAGAGGTTCCTTTTGCAAGCAAAGGACTAGCCCAACATTGGATAGCCCTTTGCTTGTGAAGGGAACGCAGTCCACAGACCAACCTGGCCGGTGCTGTAAGGCAAAACGCCGGGGTTCTTTCCCCGGCATTTTACCTTGCAGCACTGCCCAGGTAGGTCTGGGGAGGTTGGGAACAGAACGGATTGGGTTCCCCCGACCTCCCCAGAGGCAGCAGGGAGCTCGAAATGGTTGGGGGGGAAATTGAAGTTTTTTTTCACCCATTTTGGGCTCTTTGGGGCCCCTGCCGCCTCTGGAGAGGTCAGGGAACCTGATCCCCGCTGTTCACGACCTCCCCAGACCTCCCTGGGCGCTGCAATTGCAACGTGTGATCAGCGCTTGGGTTGGGGGGTTGAACAGGCACCTGATTCAACTCCCAACCCAAGCTGCTGATCTCACGCTGTGATCTGCCTGCCTCTTTGGAAAGGGCAGTGGGGATTCCACTCATGGAATCCTCACTGACCTTTCAAAAGAGGCAGACGTATCGCCCCCGTTCCCTTTCCTCTTCCGAAAGGGAACACAGCTTTTTTAAATGTTGTGTGATCAGTGCATCCCACAACATTAAAAACTAGATAATGATGAGACTTGTGGAACCAAGTCTCATCGTTATCTGAGGTACTAGTGTACAGTGTTTTTGCTTGTTTTTTGACATGCAAGTAAGAGGTTAATCAGAAATTAGAATGGGCTTTCTTCATACCTTTGAGATTGAAAGGGAGACATGTAAAACTAATATGAATAATCCATTGTTACTGATAGCTGTAGGAAGCTGTATTGTTATGCCTGCTTCATTCTGCTTGAGCACATCCCCTTTAACATGTAGACCCTTACATTTGATATATATAAACCATGCCTGGAAGTTTCACTCCTTGTCTGAAGAAGTGGACTTGATCCACGAAAGCTAACAATAAAAATATAGCAGTTAGTCTTTAAAGTGCTACAGTGTTTTTTATTTTATTTTCTGATATGCCTTTCTTTATGGGCATGTGTGGGTAGGGAGAGGCTCCATATAAAAGAAATGGATTCTGTAAACATAGGGTGCAGGCAAAATGTGTTTGTTTTGCATTTTAATATGAACTGATATTCATATCCCTAATAGTCTAAGTCCTATTACAAACAATTTGCATTTTCTACAAATGTCTGCAAACTTTTTTAAGGCATTCCAGGAGCATTTTCCTGTGCGCAAAATTATGCATACATTTCTACAGTATATGCGGTTTTCTCAAATACAGATTTTCCCCCTAGCACTTCACCTTAATACATGTACACAATTTCCTTACTATCAGTATTTTGTGTCCCATTATAAAATGGGAGCACCAGACTGCAAGAGCCATACAAGTGTAAAAACTGAAAGATAATTGTATTTCAGCTCATGTAGGGATTATAAGGTCAGTTCATATTAAAATGCAAAATAAACAAATTTTACCTGCACCGTATGTAACAGAATCCTTCTCTTTTATACAGAGCCTAGAACCACAAGTGACATAAACCACAAGTGACATATTTCAGCATATATTTAGGTTTTTTATTGCTCTACAAGATAAATACCAAAGGAAGAAGAACCATCAAATGGAATCAGCTGTGTAAATCATGGTGAAAAAAAATATAAGGCATTAATATCTGATTTTGGATAAAGTGTTTCAACAGGGCTGCAGCCAGGGTCACACACACACGCACACGCACACGCACACGCGCGCGCACACCTCTTGACAGGGTGGCTTTGGGTTATTAGTAGAGGAAAGTAATTCAGGTGGGCTAAATTTAAAAAGGTTAAAAAATGAGTTCTCTTCTTCTCGGCCATGTGGCTGAAAGGATGCAAACATGTAGAAGTTGTCCTTGTAGAAGGCAAACAAACAACTGACCAGAACAAAGGAAAGTCAGGAGGCATGATTTATTATTATTATTATTATTATTATTATTATTATTATTATTATTATTATTATTATTATTATTATTATTATTATTATTATTATTATTATTATTATTATTATTACATTTAAGAAATTATTCTGGGTTGAAAGGATTTTTCTGGAAAAACTCAACTAAGGGGACGCCCAAATGAGGCTCCTTTGATGTCTTCAAGATCTTTTCCCACTAAAGTGGTCCCTATTTGCAATTTCTTGCTTTCGATCTGCTAGGTTGGCAGGAGCTGGGACAGAGATGGGCACTCATTCAGTCATGCAGTACTTGGGTAACATGCCAGCCTTCCAGCTAACAAGGCGAGCTTCTTAACCATTGAGTCACCGCAGGCCCTGGCATGCTAATTAGGGTCAAGCAACTCAGCTCAGCAAAGATGAAAGGCCTGTAGATTAGTTAATTAGAAAAAAGTGAACAAACAAGTTAGTTTTGCAATACAATCCTGTTATACGACTAACTGTGTCACTTCATGGTTGGTGTGCATTATATGTCTAATACTATTAAGATTAGTGCTATACATCTAGACTTTATAACAAAAGACTATACAAGGCAGAATGGGTATTTCTTATGTTTAGATCATTTCACTGTGACTCCCATTTTGAAAATCTTCATGGAGCAATTAACGCTTTTTGTAATCCACTCTTGTCAAGCCAGGTCTAACACAAATGGGAAGAATATGGTTCAAACTGTTGCTGAGTCACAAAACACACTGAACAATTTAGAATTATCTTTGAGATTAATCTACTGCACAAGGTTGTAGAGAAGACTCCTGGCTAGCTTTTAAAAAACTACTCCACCTAGTCTGTCTGCTTCTTTTTTACTTACAAATATGTAATGTACTGACTGACTTATTTATCTATTTATTTTACTCCAAGCTGCTTTGGATGTCTCCACAGAATACAATCAGAATCATTGGGCACCAAGCTCTTACTCAGTATGTGCGGGATCTGAGCTGCAGTTTACAAATACAGAATTTCTGACAGGTGATTGTGCAACTTCAAATACATTTAGCAAAGGAGCACCACTGGCAAAGGGACTGCAGTGGCTTAGTGGTTAAGATGCTGAACTTGACGACTGGAAGGTCAGCAGTTCGAAATCCACGTACCGCACAATGGAATGAGCTCCTGTCTCTGTCCCAGCTCCTGCCAACCAAGCAGTTTGAAAGCAAGAAATTGCAAGTAGATAAATAAGAACCACTTCGGTGGGAAAGTAAACAGAGTTCCGTGCACTCCGGTGTCTGGGTATGCTTACCACATGTCCACGGAAACATCTGCAAATGCAGATAGCACTGCTCTTTGGCTATAAACAGAGATGAGCACTGAACCCTAGAGTCGGATATGACTGGCTTCGAGGAAGGGTGACCTTTACCTTTGCCACTTTCAAACAACTCTTAATCTTCTTCAGGCTGAGCATCCCAATCTCTTTAAACGATTCCAGGTTGTTAATGTCCTATATCGTACTCCAATAAGGACAAATCAGCAGAGAATTAAGCAGAACAATTACTGTTCATGACCTGGGCATTATGCTTCCATTAAAATAGTGTAAAGATTGCACTGGCCTTTTTAGCAGCTGCATCACACATTTGGCTCATAGTCAGCTTGCAGTCTGCTTAGACATCTATAAATATATTTTATAAATAAAACAAATACTGTAATCTATATCTGATTGTTGACATGCATATGTGTAAATCATCTTCAATTTACCAATAATCTGAAATTGCTACCATTCACAAATAACTTTTATCACATATTTGTGAACTTATGCATCCATTTATATCCTCTGCTACAAACAAGCCACACAAAGATATGCAGCCAGTCAAAGCTTTTTTAAATATAATCCAGACTCCAAAACTCATTTTGTTAAGAAATTGTCTGGGTAATCCTATGTATGTCCACTTATCCTCACCAAGTTCAATGAGACTGACTCCTCCTAGAAAAGTGCACAGAGAACTACGAGCTTAACCCTTAAAAGTATGTGGAGAGAAAGCTGGATATGAGGTCATGAGAGGAAATGTGCAATTCTGTAATATTTGAGAAGCAGCAGGTGCCCATGTAATTAAATGCAGGGTTGTAATATAAACTCCCATGGGAATAGGGTTCAGGTTGCCTAAGCATGAGGGGCGCAGAGTCTAGTTCACTCACATCACATTCTATAAAAGGGATAAGAGGACTAAAGGCCAATGGGACTTTCCTGTAGAGATTATTTTCTGTTTCTGTGTTAAGCAAGGGCTGTGAGCAGCACCCAGCTAAATCTAATTTTCCTTGCCAACCTGCCCAAGTTGAGACTGGTTCTTATTACACATCATAATTCATGATAATGTGGTCTTATAAACATGTCCCCATGCATGGTAAGAACGCAAACCACCATGTTACTGAAACAATGAATATGTCCTCTTCCGACTTAAAAGACAATCTATTTCACCTTCAAAAGCAGTAACCAGCTAGTTAATTGGAGTTGCCAAAGACTGTATCATGGATATCGGACACGTAAAGCATTCAGAATGCTAAAAGTTATATCTTCATCTGCATTTGTTTTAAATTACACCATTCATTTATTTCCCATTTTTTCTCCAGGGAGCTAATCTTTCTTACTGTATTTGTACCACAGAGCTGTACAATGTACATTATAGACCATATGAAATATAGATAACATTCAAACCAATTAAAATGTCAAAATGATTAGCCTTTTTTTGACCAAAAGTGGGCTACTTCAATAATATTATCTTGGCTGTTTACTTGATCTTCTTTTGTACCTGTAAGGTAAAGGTAAATGTCACCCTTGCTCAAAAGCCAGTCGTATCCAATTGTAGGGTTCAGTGCTCATCTCTTTTTATAGCCAAAAAGCCAGTGCTGTCTGCATTTGCAGATGTTTCCAAGGACATGTGGCAGGCATGCCTAGACACCAAAGTGATGGAACATATTTGCTGGCCCCTTTCCCAGTATAAGAGAAGCATATCTAGCTATTTTTCACTGCCCTAGCCTACATTTTGCTATACCGTCAAACCTCATATAAGGAAAGTATTTCGTTCTGCAAGGCTGCTCACTATGCGAGTTTTTCGTTATGCGAGTTTTTCCATAGGAAATGCTGGTTTCGGATAAAGAAAATTTTCGTTATGTGTGTTTTTCCATAGGAAATGCCGGTTTTGGATAAAGAAAATTTTCGTTATGTGAGTTTTTCTATAGGAAATGCCGGTTTCGGATAAAGAAAATTTTCGTTATGAGAGGTTTTCCATAGGAAATGCCAGTTTTAGATAAAGAAATTTTTCGTTATGCGAGTTTTTCCATAGGAAATGCCGGTTTTGGATAAAAAAAAATTCGTTATGAGAGTTTTTCCATAGGAAATGCTGGTTTCGGATAAAGAAAATTTTCGTTATGTGAGTCAGAAAGGAATGCCTGCTCATTATGCGAGTTTTTCGCTATGCGAGGCATTCATTATACAAGGTTTTACTGTACTTTACTCATAAGCACATATTGTGGCAAGCAATTTTTAAGCATGGCAAAATATAGTGGATTTTTAATCCCACACTCCATATAACCAAAAACATATTTTCTTCATCCCTCTTCTTCTAGGGGTTTAACCAATTAAATCATAGCACAAAACAGTTATCAACTTAGTTCCATTCCCACAGTTTTCAGCCTGTTATGACCACAAAATAAGTACAGTCATACCTCGCATAACGAATTTAATTCGTTCTGCAAGGCTGCTCGCTATGCGAGTTTTTCACTATGTGAGTCAGACTTGTATAACGAATTTTTCGCTATGCGAGTCAGACTTTTCCCTATGGAAAAACTCACATAACGAGTGTTTCAAGGGGGAAAACTCAAGGGGGAAAACTTCAAGGGAGTTTCCCCCATAGAAACGCTTGTTATGCGAGAATTTCCATAGGGAAAAGTCCGACTCGCATAGCAAAAAAATTGTTATGCGAGTCGGACAGCTTAGCAAAAACTTGCTAAGCGAAACGCTCGTTATGTGAGGTTTGACTGTAAATTAATCAACACCAGCCTTGAAGGCCAAATCTCTAGCTCTGCTCAGGGAATTAAGAACTCAAGGCAACTACATTACTCAATAAAAGCAAAGCCCCTATATTAATTCATTACAGGTAAAACCTGGATCAGGCACCAAAAGCAGTTATTTAAAATAATTTAAAGCTTTTTATCTCACTCGGTTTGCGTTCCAAGGCTTCCAAAAGTTCCTTTTTGTCCTGGCAATGTGGCCATGGAAGCAGTTACACTAAAAAAAAAATCACCACCAAATTACTGCACCCAAGATTGGGGCCACTCCCACCAACCTGACAGTATTTTTATTATTAAAGGCACTTTCCACCATCATGAGTGCTTCTACTGTCTGATATAAGTTATGCCATGCAAAGATACAGCAAGAGGATTTGGGCTCTTGCCTGCTCTTCCCCATAGCAAACTGAGTGACGTCCAATCCGGAAGTAAAAATTTTAAACACTATTACTCATTTCACTTCATCTCGTCATAGGGGTTTCCCCCAGTATTAATAATGAGAACTTCTTTGCCATTGCCTACTTCTATGTGGTACTAATTAGCTGGCCTGAGTGTCAATGTCATTGTCTGTGAAAGATCCTCCAGTACTGTTACTTTTAGCTATTGTTGCTATCCTATATCTGTTCTTCAAGAATTTCTCCTCCATCCCTCAACTGAAATATCATTTATTTTCTGCTGATGCGACTAAAGATGTATAGATCTTAATCTGGTGTCCCATCTTTAATCATTCTACCAAGGTGACCCTGCTAATAAGATCCAGACTCTTGATGGGAGTTTAGATTCTTGATGGAGAACAGCTTGACAATGGCCTCATGATCACAATGACTCTTGATGTAATCACACCTCCTCCCCACCATAACTTCTGCCTCTTTGCATGAAATGTGAAGACATAAGACTTAGTACTGTTAGATATGGAATATATTCTTAATCATGCTTACCTGAAACTGTCTGGATATTCTGCAAGGGCCATGTTGATGACATCCAAAGCATGCGGATAATGTTTCTGGGCTGAAAAAAGGAGGGCCAGCAAATGAAGGGAATTCATATCATCTTTGGAGAGTTTTAGTGCTTCCTGGAGGTGTTCTATGGCATCACAAATCTTGAAAATAAAAATGGTTTCTCTCATTTTAGGCTTACATTCATTATTGTTTAGCTTCATCTCATTCATCCTTGAGTATTCAAGTCAGACATGAAACAAAACAAGTGGACTTGATCCACAAAAGCTAACAATAAAAATATAGCAGTTAGTCTTTATAGTGCTACAGTGTTTTTTATTTTGTTTTCTGATATGCATGAAACAAAACAAAAAGTTCTTAGGCAAAAATACCGAAAAGGCAGAATCAACAAAGCACAATAACAATAAATAAAGCCAACTCAATTGCAAAGTAGGAATACAAAAGACAACCTTGCAGATGCATATTCTACACCCTGCAAAAGAATACATAAACTCCTCAACTCACATCTAAATAATGCTCAGTAGCGGAGGGTAGATTACAACTTGCTTCAGACAAGGAAAATAAGGTTGTTGTTGCTTTGTCAAGGCCCTAACAAGAACAACTGATCAATCTGTTTGTTGTTATATGCCCTCAGATTGCCTCTAATTTATGGCAACCTTATGAATGAGAAATCTCCAAAATGTCCTGTCTTCAATTTTTCCCTGTCCACTTTCTTTACTGTTCAGCTTTCACTTTCATACATAGTGGATTGGAAATAGAAAGTGTGGATGATCTTCATCTCGGTCTCCAGTGACTCATTCTTACACTTAATGTTCTTTTTTAATTCTTTCATTGCTGCCCTTCAGAGTCTGTCTTGTTCTAGAATTCAGTCCCATTTTAGACTAATGATTAAACCAAAGTATGTACACAAAATCTCCAAACAATTTCAGTTTCTTCATTCTTGGCATTAAAGCTGTGTAGTTCTTCTGAAGTCTTGATTTTTATCTTCTTAATGTTTGACTGCAATCCTGCTTTGGCACCCTCAAACAGTGACTTGAAATGACTATCTGCCAGTAAGATGGTGTTTATCTGTATATTATAACTTACTGATGCTTCTTCTGCCAATTTTCACTCTTTCATCCAAATCTAATCTTTCCATGTGGTATGTGTTGAGTACAGGTTGAACAGACAGAGGATAAAATGTACCCTTCTCTGACTCCTTTGCTGACAGAAAATTTTCTCTCTCCATATTCTGTCCTAGTGGTAGGTTCTTGTCCACAATACAGAGTATGCATCAAGACCATATCATGTTGAGGCACTCCCATTTCCTTTAAAACAAGCCACAGTTTCTCACAGTCCACAGTCACAGGCTATGAAAAGCATAAATGTATCTTCTGTACACATCAGGTACATAGGCATACAATGGCTGACTAGCATAAGAGGTAAGTCTACAAATCAATGTGGCTTTTTACAACGGGTAATAACAGAAGATCCCTGATTGGTATTCAGATTTGCTGTGAGGCTTTGCCTTGTTGAGTTGCAAATGGTTAGTAAAAAGGTAAAGGTTGCCCTTGCTTGAAAGCCAATAATATCTGACTCTAGGATTTGGTGCTCATCTCTGTTTATAGTCAAAGAGCCAACGCTTTCTGCATCTACAGACGTTTCTGTGGTCATGTGGCAGGCATGACTAAACACCGGAGAGCACAGAACACTGTATACCTTCCCACCGAAGTGGTCCTTATTTATCTACTTGCAATTTCTTGCTTTCGAACTGCTAGGTTGGCAGGAGCTGGGACAGAGAAGGGAGCTCACTCCGTCATGAAGCACTTGAGTCTTGAACTGCTGACCTGCCGACCTTCCAGTCATCAAGTTCAACGTCTTAAACACGAATATGTATTTTTAAAACATATAATGTGATCCTTCTCTCTTTCTATTCATTCTGGGTTTTAAAAAAAACAAAAACACCCAATTTATATCCTTCAATTGTTGTATTCCAGTTGTAGAAGACATTCCACCAAGTTTCAGTTATCCCTGTCAAGTTATATTTACCCTCCTGATCTAAGATTTCCAGTTCTTCTTGTTTGTTTCCCATATTCCCATCATTGGTGTATAGACACCATGGACTGAATGTCAACCCGTCCCACAAGAGCAAACTGAGAGGGCACCCTCCATATACCATCCGTTGGGGTGGTGTGCCTCTCCAGCACGAGGAAAAGGGCCTTCTTGGTCATAGCCCCAACACTATGGAACCTTCTCCTGGTAGAATTACACCTCCAGGCCCAGTTGCTACCATTTAGGAGAGAACTGAAAATGTGGTCAGCAAAGCGGGTCTGGGGACCGGGATTGTCAACAAGATCCCCTTTTTAGCTCGTCTGAGGTTTCCCCCTCTTGTAATTGGTTTTTAATTATTTTTAATGATTATATCGTTTTTAATGTCATGCTGTTTTTATACCTGTTTAAGAGCTCGATAAGGCAAAGCGGGGGGGGGGAGGATTATTATATTGAAAGGGCTTTTAACTGTTATATATATATATATTAAATTGTTGCTGAGCGGCCAGTGAGGTGCTCACTAGACTGTGTACACCGCCCAGAATATATTGATTGGGGCAGTATATAAATCTATTGTAAATAAATACATAAATAAATTTGTGCCTGCTTTCCTTTGTACATTTTAAAGAAGATCATTATTCATCTCTTTTAGAGCTGTTCAGTTTGTTTCTCTTATTGTGCATAAGTTTTTATTCATCGTTACCTCGGAACTTGCAAGTCCTTCCCTCTTCCAATGCAGTTTAAACATCTCCTGATGAAGTTCTTCGTATTGTGTCCAAACACATTCTTCTCAGCCCTTGTACGGTGCAACCCGTCCCTTGGCAACAATTCATCTTCCAGGTCCTAAAATCCAAATCTCTCTTATCAGCACCACGTTTGTATCCAGTTGCTCACTTGGATTATTTCCCTTTCCCTTTTTATTCCTCTTCGAAGGGTAAGATGGAGAAGAACATTATCTGGACTTAAAAGTCCTTGAGTTTCCTTCCCAGAGGTTCAAAGTCTGATGTGATTTCTTTGAAGTTCATATTAGCTGTGTCAGTTTGGTACCACATAAATTAGAAGAAAAGGATGTGCAACTATGATTTTCATGACCAGTGGTGATGCTTCCATCACGTCACTCATCCACCCTCCAGGGAGACAGCATACCTGGTGGGTTGATGAATCTTCCCAGCAAACTTCATTTCACTCACCTGCAGTAAGGAATCTCCTACAACAGTGATGGCGAACTTTGGCACTCCAGCTGTTGTTGAACTTCAATTCCCAGAAGCCCTGATCAGCAGGAGTGCTGACTTAGACTTCTGGTAATTGAAATCCAAGAACAGCTGGAGTGCCAAGGTTTGCCATCACTATCCTACAACTACTCTTCCTCTTTTTGTAGGGTTTGGATTCAGTGAATCTCCTTGGCTGAGCTTCAGCCTTATGTTCTCCTGCAAAGATCTTCACATGTCTCTTTCTGCATGCTGTATGCCAGACTCCTCTTCAAGATTTTGAATTCAGCTTTTTAGTTCCACTGGTAAAGAATGTCTTCTCCTTCTTTCACTCCTGTGTCTCTTTTCCATGGTCCTTTCTGCAGGGTGTTTGTTCTTTTCTCCTTAGAGGCCAGCTGCAAAGCACCACAGGATAATGAGTAGATCCTGATAAGCCTTCTTTCTATCCCTGGTTTAGGCAATTAAGAAGAGAGTGCCTTTGCCACAATATTTAGTTGAGATCAAAAGAATGAGAGCATTCCAGGAACTGACCTCTTTTTTATTTTAACTGGGTATCAATTGACACCAAACAGAAGAGGAAGCAAAGAGCTTAACATCAACGGACTCTGAATTTCATTTGATTACTGGAATCATTCAGGTCAACTGAAAATAGAAATTGAATAGTTTTGTGATGCTTAAACACTATGACATATGTTCTGACATCACCCAAGCACTAGCTTTTAGCTTGAATATCAAAGCAGGTGTACCTAACAGAGTAGAGATGAATGGCAGATGATGCTTAGATAGATAGATAGATAGATACCCAGTCAATATAGATATGCAGTGGATGAGAAGTGTTGTACCTACCCTGCATATCTACCAATAACACAACTATTAAAAGGATAAAAACAGTGGCAGGGAAAGAAAGCGAACCTTTCAGCCTTTGTTCCTTATCTGTAAAATGGGAATGGAACCATCTTAACTAGACTTTATAATTGGGTTCTTCCTAAGCTGTGAAATTCCTTCATAAAAGAAGCTAAAGTGGACTCCTCCCTATGGCTTGGGCAGGCTCACCCTGACATTTTGGGGTAAGGGCCCAGTAAGACAAGGAACCAGCTTTACTTAAATGTTTGGGTCCAGGATATATTTTACGAGATGTGCTATTTGTGTTCCACACTGCCCACAGGACAAGCTACAGAACACTAATAAGAGCCATTATCAATGTGGAACCATAAGCTTAGGGAGTCGCTTCTCACAGAAAAGTCTATCTGATACCTTTATTTTCCTTCTTCAGACAACAGGTTAAATATTCATATTCAAGCAAGCTCGTGGGATAATCAAGAGAAAAACTTAGGTAAAGGTAAATGTTTAGACATGCCTGCCACATGTCCACAGAAACCTTTGCAGATACAGACAGCACCAGCTCTTTGGCTATAAACAGAGATGAGCACTGAACCCTAGAGTCAGATATGACTGGCTTATGAGCAAGGATGAAAGCCAGTCATATCTGACTCTAAGGTTCTGTGCCCATCTTTGTTTATAGCCAAAGAGCAGGTGCTGTCTGTGTCTGCAGATGTTTCCGTGGACATGTGGCAGGCATGACTAATCACCGGAGTGCCCAGAATGCTGTTTCCCTTCCCACCAAAGTGGTACTTTATTGATCTATTTGCAATTTCTTGCTTTCGAACTGCTAGGTTGGAAGAAAAGCTTATAGTGCTGTAATAATTATAGCGCACAAAAAAATATACCAATAGCAATTATACTTATACTGTATACCCATAACATTTAGAACCCTCTCTAGGCAGTACAAAGTCATTAGTGTTTCCCCCCTCAATATGCTGGGTACTCATTTTACTGACCTTGGAAGGATGGAAGCCTAAATCAGTCACAAGAGGATTAAACTCTTCTTACATTATAATGCAGGACTGGGAATCACATATACCTTCCATGGCCACCATCCTATCCCATCCCCCTTTGGTGGTTCTCAGGGCTTCATGGGCCCCTGATTTTTTTTTTAAAGTGGTAGAATAGTGCCTCCAGGAAATATGTCTTATCCTCACAACCTCATTTTAGAAGAAAACCCAGTTTTTACCAGACTGTTATTTTTCCTGCCAACCTAGCAGTTCAAAAGCAAGAAATTGCAAGTAGATAAATAGGGACCACTTCGGTGGGAAGGTAAACAGCATTCCATACACTTCAGTGTTGGGCATGCCTGCCACATGTCCATGGAAATGTCTGAAGACACAGACAGTGCTGGCACTTTGGCTGTAAACAGAGATGAGCACTGAACCTAGAGTCGGATACAACTGGCTTTCGAGCAAGGACAACCTTTACCTATCCCCCCCTTAAGTTGTTATTCTTCTTTTTCTGTGTCTAGGCCAGACTTGAAACTATCAAAACTAAGTCACCTTTTGGTGAATTTATTCTGTAGTTCCTTTCACCTGACCTTATCTGAGAAATATTAGCTGGCACAAGATGGCTGTTGCCCATGGTACGCTCGAAACACCTGTCTGGGGGGGGGATAGAAAAGGGCCACTGGCAGGCGCCTCAGCCAAAGACACTGCCCTGGCTGTGTCGGTGGCTGCTTTCGCCACCCCGGCTACGCGGGCAGCAACGGACATCTCCGCCCTCCCCAACTTGAAACACCTGTCCAGGGGGATAGAAAAGGGCCGCCAGCAGGAGTCTCGGCCAAAGATGCTGCCCCGGCCGTGCGAGTGGCCGCTTTCACCGCCCTGGCTGTGCGAGCAGCAAAGGACATCTTGCCCCATTACTCAAACTTTTGTGTTTTCTCCTTCTTGGTACCCTTGTTTTGTTATTTTCTAGTTCTATATTTTATATGTAAGCCTCCTTGAGTCGCCACGATGTGGCAAGTGGGCGGCTATATAAATATGAATTATAAATATAAATAAATAAATAAATTGTGGTTAAAAAATACCACAATCTTCGAGGAGGTTTTCTGTGCACCTGAAGTTATGAGTCATGCCTGGTGCTACAAAAAACACACAAGTTGCTTAGAGCTTGCCTGTTTCTAATGTAACAGCTGCTCTGCATTAACAAAACCTGATCAACTTTATTGGGTGAGGAATAAAAGCAGAGGCTAAGCAAATTTCCCATGTGTGGAAAGAACCCATCAACTGGAAGGCTGGGTAACAATGCTTGACGGAATGAAACGAACTAAGCAAGCAGTTTTATTGCCCGAGTGAAGAGTCAGAACACTTTGCAGTCATTTTAGGACTCTGGCATCCACGACAGTAGCCACCAGATTGGCCGCTGAAAGCCTTAATCATGGTACTCGTCAGTTAATTTAATCTGTCAGAAACATTAGTGGTATCATTTAGCCTTCAGTTAATCAGAAAGAGAATACATTAGATAGTTTAAATTATTAAGGATATTAAAAATTCATTACAAAAATGTTTATCATGAGCTATGCTGGCAATAGCAGAACAGGATATTTCATAGGCCTAAAAATAAGTTTGTCTCGTGTATCAGTAAGGCACTCCGAGCACGCTTTAAAGATTTATACCCTGTTAAATGAAGGAAAACAGGGCAGCTACAGAAGAGTCAGCCTGACACCAACTAATGGCAGAATATTATTCACAAGGTCTTATGTTAAAACTATATTCTGTGGTTCCATACTTCTCTACCCAATGTACACTATTTTCTTTTTCTTTACATAAGGCAATGGCAATTCACACATACGACGGTACCGTATGTATGATTTCCTTGCCATACATCTGTAACTGAGCTTGAGCAACTCCAAGAACTGATAGTTTATTGGACTATAGCAATGAACACCTCCCAGTCAGTATGACTATTAGAAAAAGTAATTTTACCGAGATCTATTTTTCACGTGGCTGGATAGAGTTGAGCACCTGACAAGAACCTGAGGTTGTGAGTTCATTTCTCCATAAGCCTCCCAGGAGAAGAGCCAGAATGATTCACTTTGAGGGTTTACTTGCCATTAGTATCGGTGTAACTGTGAACTAGCTTCGAATGTAGTCAAATTAAAACTTTTACTTTATAAAGATGATCCTCTTTTAAGAAAGCATTGATGGCTTTAAAATGAATCTCAAATCCAGAGCTTTCTGAAATGAATCTTGAGATAATTTTGAGAAAGGAAACATATGTGTGCTTCAGTGCCAAATCTAAACTTACAGGCCTACAGCGCTTGGTGCGTATGCACGGCCTCCTTGCTGTCCTCCTTGCTGTCCTTGTGTTGTGGGCGGGTGGGTGGGTTGAGGGGAGTGTGTGTGTGTGCTTGTTTTTATTTTATTTTATTATTTTTTATTATTTTTCTTTGGCTCCACCCATGTCATGACATCATGACATTAGCTCCGCCCACACTGTGATGATGTCACGGTGGGGTAGTAAAATTTTTGACATCCCACCACTGCTCCCCCCCCAAGGAAAAATCTCACTGATGCCTAGACACATGTCTCTAAAAAAAGAGGCGGGGCAACAAGTGTGTTGTGGGTCACATGAAACCTCCTAGAGCAGGAGTTCTCAAGCTATTCAAGGCAGGGGCCGGGTCACACTCTCTCAGTCAGCATCAAGGGGGGGGGGAATGGCCATGTTGCCCTGCCTGCACAATGGGGGTGGCCATTTTGTCCCAACATCTTCAAAGGGGATGGCCATTTTGTTTCTCAAATGCCCTTGGAGGGGTGGGGGCCCACATGAAATGGTGCCATGGGCCGGATCCTGCCCACGGACCTTATTCAGAACCCCTGCCCTAGAGCAGTGATGACAAACCTTGGCACTCCAGGTGTTCTTGAACTTCAATTCCCAGAAACCCTGATCAGCAGGAGTGCTGACTTGGGCTTCTGGTGATTGAAGTCCAAGAACACCTAGAGAGCCAAGGTTTGCCATCACTGCCCTAGAGGCCCAAGTGTGGCGCACATTATCTTGATTGCCCCAACACTCCTATATACAATCATTGCACTTACCTGCCTGACAAGAGCTAGCTGCAGCGAGACGTAAAGGATAATCTGCTGATCTTCTGGAGCCAACTGATGAGCTCTATAAAACACAGGTTGTCACGCATTACCTTTTGCTACAAAGCTGAACAAACAAGAACGTACACTTATACCACAGATGCATATTGCTATGTTGCATGCAGGCTGCATCCTTCCTTGGGTTGTGTGTGAATCTTCTGTAAGGTAAGGTCACCCTTGCTTGAAAGTCAGTCATATCTGACTCTAGGGTTCAGTGCTCATCTCCGTTTAGCCAGCACTGTCTGCGTTTGCAGATATTTCCGTGGATATGTGGCAGGCATGCCTCAACACCGGAGTGCACAGAACACTGTTTACCTTTCCACCAAAGTGGTACCTGTTTATTTACTTGCAATTTCTTGCTTTCAAACTGCTAGGTTGGCAGGAGCTGGGACAAAGATGGGCACTCACTCCATCATGCAGTACTCGGGTATCGAACTCCGACCTTCCAGTCTTCAAATTCAGTGTCTTAATCACTAAGCCATCACAGTCCCTAAATCTTCTGTACAGCTCTCTTAACTCTCCTTCTTTGCTCCCAATTTAGGAAGAGATACAGAACTGTGTCTCTAGAAGCTTCCAGGGGACACAATTCTCCATGTTAAAGCTATTTCGCCCCACAAATATACTTTTACCGGTACTAGGGAAGGATTTCTCAACCTTTTAAAGCCAGGGGCTGGGTCACACTCCCTACGACAGCTTCAGGGGCCGGACAGCCATTTTGCCTTTCCTCCACGACATGGCACTTCCTGGTGTGGTGGAGGTGCTTGGGGACTACATGAAATGGTGCTGTGGGCCGCATCCAGCCCACAGGCTGCAGGTTGAGAATCCCTGTCCTAGGGTCTCAAGCAGATCTTTCTAAATGAAGAAAGCAAGCAACCAAGCAATGTAAACAGTTAAGAGGACCGTAACAGAAATTTTAAATTCATTTATTTATTTGGATTTCTATTGCTGCCCCCTCACTGAACGACTCTGGGTGGCTCACAATCACCATAAAAACATTCAAATATAAAACATCCCCCCCCCCACCATCAAATCATAAAAGCATTAACCATTAAAATATCCTCCCAGCCACAATAAGTTACAAAACTGAAACTACATGTTTTAAGAGAGCACCTGTTTTGCATTAAACTTTAAATTTGCAACATCAATCACTATTTTCATTATGGAGAAAGGCGAGTGACCCTCAACCCAATCTGCCCTGCAGGCCTGTTGCAAAGAACAAAGCATAAGGCAACAGCGGATGAAATGGCTAGATGGCATCATTGACATGGTGGGCATAGATCTGGGCGGACTACAGAGGTTGGCAGATAACAGAGAAGCCTCATGTGGGGTGGTCCATGGGGTCGCAAAGGTCGGACTCGACTGTGTGACTGAACAACAAAAACAACTAGATAAACCCAAAGGTTTGTTTAGTCCATCACTATCTAAGTCTGCGCAGAGGCCACAGGATACCTTTGAAAAGCTCCTCGGCACAATATAATGATAGCCCACAAAACAACTGCCTTCTTCTTTGCAACTTGCCTTCTGTGAGAAACTGCTGTTGAGTACAGAGGTCCTATTTCATTCTCATCCCCAAGCAAAGACTGCTGCTTGGGGATTCTGAAAGTTGTAGTCCAGAAGATAACTTTTGCAAACTCTTTGCTAACAGCTGTCGGGTTATCTGCCCAGTATGATGTAAGAAGACTAATGCAGGCAAAATCTCATGCATGCCAACATGGAGGAAGTGTAGGATTCAAGAGCCATATAAAAGAGAAAGATTTAACTGATACAATTTTCCCATGTCTAACTGCAGTATTGGTTTACAATAATCTCCATCTGTCAAATCCCTTCTTTTTTATGTAACTGCTGTAAAATACAAAAGCCTTGTCTTTCCATCTTCTAACTCACCATTCTACCTTTTTGGAAGCACATCCTTATCAGTTACAGCTGAACATAAGATGACCAGAAACTGGAAAAGTTACTTTTTTTGGATGACAATTCCCTGAATTCTCCACCCAACATACCGTAATCAGTTTTACATCTGAAAAAGTGGACTATACAAATCTTACATAATATGTAAAAAAAAAGTCTTATTTTAGGGTCCAAAAGCCAAAAGTTGGGGAACACTTCTCTAGAGCTATCATCTTAAGGAAACACTGATAGTGTACTTTCCCTCCCAACCTGCCATCTAATAGAGTATGCAATACAGTACTACAATAAAGAACTGGATTTTACAGGTGAAGCTGAAGAAGTCAACCAAAATGCAGGAAAAATCATAGAGGTCAAGCCATTGCTGCTCTGAAGAAGGGACTTGGACTCAAGAGTCGCATACGTTTACACAGTCATACTTTTCAGTTCACTTATTCTCATGTACTGTATACTGAAGACCCAAACAGAAGAGATAAAAGGATGACAGACTCTTTTAAAGAGGAATCCTATAATGAAGAACCTGCTGTTCTAGAAAGTAAAGTGAAATCTGCTCTTAAAGCACTAGAAAGAAAGAAATCACTAGAGAAATTGAGATACAAATAGAACTATTTCAAGCCACAGAGGCTGAATCTATCTAAATCCTAACAAGAATATGCGAACAAATATGGAAAACCAAACAGTGGCACACAGGCTGGCAATGTTCAATATACATGCCAGTCCCCAAGAAAGAAGATACCAAGGATTATATATAGTTGCACATAGGAACACACAGCCCCAGTCTTGACATGCCTTCAATAGCTCCCTGATAGTTTCTGTTGCAGAGTTACAAGTTGTGGCCTATAAAGCCTTGGTGGTGCAGTGGTTAAACTGCTGTACTGCAACCAAAATGTTGTGAGTTCGATCCTGACCAGGAATCAAGGTTGACTCAGCCTTCCATCCTTCTGAGGCTGGTAAAATGAGTCTCCAGCATGTTGGGGGCAAAATGCTAATTAACTTGTGAACTACCCAGAGAGTGTACTAAATGCTATGGGACAGTATAGAAGTGCAATTGCTTTGCTTTTGTTTGAATGGTTCAGGACTTTGATACTATAGGGTTATCTCTCCCAGAAAACAGCTACCCATCCCACTCACTTCTCACAGCCCTTGATGCTAAAATCTATGGCACCTAAGGAGGCAAAAAGAGCTAATATGAGGAATTGTGTTTTCTTAGTCATGCCCCATTTCCCCTGAAATGAGCTCCCTAAAGAGGTCCATCAGACACCATCACTCTCAGTTTTTAGAAAATTAATTAGAATATAATTAAATAAGGCTGCCTTGCAGTGGTGTTTTAATTAATTCACCTGAGATATTCAATTTTGTTTTACATTGTTTAATTTTATTTAAATGGAGGTATCATTGGTTCAGCAAATAACAGCATTTTTATTGTATTTAATATACGTTGTGCTTATTGTTTGTGTGGTTTGTGAACTAATGGAGAGTGGTTGCACTAATGATGTAGTATAGTATTCAAATGAATGAATGAATGAAATGCTCTGAGTGACTGTCTACACATGTGGGTGATGCACTCAGGAACCCAAATCAAACTATAGTATATCAAAGAAGAATCTAAACAGAAGTCAAAGAATAACCATGGCTAATATCTGGGGCTGGTTAGGAAAGAGACAAGCCAGAGATGAAACTGCTGTCAAGTTCACACATTAACTTTGAAACTACTTAAGGTCTGTGTTTAGTAATTTGTATTGAAAGACAATTAGCTAGCATGTACCAGAATGCTGATTAACTTCGTATGTTCCAACTTGACATGACATTAGAGCATGACCATAAGGTTAAGCTTACCAGGTGAAGAAGAGGGCATAGTTCCTAAGGCTCTAACAGTCAACTAAAGGTACTGGTACTTTTAATTTAAGCTCCACCTATTGACATTTCCTCTTCCACATCATTTTCATGTACCACTTTCAGTGCTGGTAGGCTATTCTGCATCTGGTGGACATGCACATGTATCAAAATTCAGGACACTAGGATCAGGTCATACTCTCACAACATTGCCTGCTGGCTCATGGCAGGTATCTATGATACCCCATGAGCAATCTATCTGCTTCCAAGCTGGAGTTAAGATATCAAGGAAACAAGTCAGGGCCAGTGGAGAAAGGTCAAAAGGCTAAAAATAAATATGGTTTAAGAGTAATATAGGGCAGCAATTACATCTAAATAGCACAGTAACTGAGAGGTTACATATGAGTCTAAGAATGTGTGTCACTTAAAAACTGAGGAGGTATGTCAAAATGACACCTTCTTATACACCAGATTGGCGCAGAGAAGGAGCAAACACATTTGTTGACCCAGGCAGAACCATCTCTCTTAGTGCTACTGTTTTATTTATTGATTGCAAGCACCAAAAACCAGGATGAGAACCTGTCAGAACATACAGAGTAATAACAGAAAGTTAGGGGTTAAATGCAAATTTATGTCAGCCACAGATTGTGAGGAAATTACTCTCTTGGATTACCACCCCCCAAAACTCAATAAAGATCAATAAAGTCACTTTTAAAATATTTCTTTTATAGGATTTGCTTTCTGTTTTTCTTACCTCTCTAGAGTCTGTAAGGCTTTCTGATGCAAATCATTTTGTGTGGTTTTCAAGGTAGCTACAACAGACGAGACAAAAGTACAATAGATTTCATTACTGCAGAGCCAATAGATTTTATTACTATGCATTCTCTTCTCTTTTGTAAAGCTGGAAAAACAGTTCTGAAGTGGTACTTATTTAAGAATTGTAGGTCGGGTTAGAAAAAAAATTCTCCTACCTACTTGAGCTTTCAAAAATGACACTGCCACCTTATTTCAAAGCTATCTCTACACACTGATCAGTTGTGCAAACTCAAACATCCTTTATTCACGTCTTTCTTTATGAGAACATAAAGTTTTCAGGAGAGAAATGAAATTCTGTGCTAAATTGAAGAACAACACCCCATATGTGATGCTCCCTAGATTTTATTATCTTAATGGTTAATAATATTTTAAAATGATCTTTCCTCCAAAGATTCAGAGCAAGGCATCTGCCCCACTACAACCCCTTTATCATTCCACAATCCTGTCAGGTAGGTTAGTCTAGGCCTGTGATGGCGAGCCTTGGCACTCCAAATGTTCTTGGACTTCAATTCCCAGAAGCCCAAGCACTGGTGTGAATCCACATGAATGGGTTTGCTGCAATTTATCCAGCCCACGCTGCCCTCGTTACTCCTGGAAGCAAAACATGCCTGTACGTGAGCGACATACGGGCGCTTCTGGGAGCGATGAGGGCAGTGTGGGCCAGATGAATCGCAGTAAGCCCATTTGTGTGGATTCACAGGGGACTTGGGCTTCTGGGAAGTGAAGTCCAAGAACATCTGGATGCCAAGGCTCACCATCACAGGCCTACGACAACGTGACTAACCTAAAGGTGTGTCTATAAACTAAACAGACTAACTGGTCTTTCTAATTTTCATTCAGAATGCCATTTCCTCCCAAATCTTGCAAGTAGCTAGTTACATTTAATATTAAATTAATATTAGTCGCCACGGCAAGTGGGCGGCAATATAAATTTGAACTAATAAATAAATTAACATGTTCCATTAGTTACTTTAGTTACTTTATATAACATTAGTTACTTTATATAACCAGTAGTTCTAAAGTTACACCTAAAAGTCATAAGTATGAGCTGCTTAGGTTTAACTAGTTATTGTTGTTACATTCTGTCTCTGACTTACGTAAACCCAATGAATAAAAGATCCCCAAAATATCCTATCTTCAATAGCCCTGTTGAACACCTGGAAGTCATAGATTGTGGATTTCCTTAAGGTAGTGTTCCCCAAACTAAGTTCTGGCACACTTCAATTCCCAGAAGCCCAAGTTAGTAAACTGGCTGATCAGTCCTTTGTGGAAATGACTTAGACTTCTGGGAATTGAAGTCCAAAATCCAAAGTTTGGGATATGCTACCTTAGGGAATCCCATCTTGCATTTGGTCTTTTTTTTTTTTTTGGCTGCCTTTCCCAGCATTATTGTCTTTTCCAGAAGTCTTGCCTTCTCATGATGTTCCCCAAATAGGACAATCTCAGCTTTGTCATTTTTGCCTCCAGAGACAGTTCATGGCTTGATTTGCTCCAGGAATCACATTTTTTTCCTTTTTGCCAGTCCAGGGTATCCACAAAGATCTCTCGCAGCATCACAGTTCAAATTAGTCATTTTCCCCCTGTTAACTTTATTGTTCAACTTTCATCTCTGCACACAGTGGTCAGGAATGCAAGATGTGGACGATCTTGGTCTTGATTTCCAGTGACACATCATTACACTTGATGATCTTTTCTAATTCCTTCATTGCTGCCCTTCAAAATATCAGTCTTATTCTGATTTCTTGGCTACAATCCCCATTTGGATTGATGATCGAACCTAGGTGTACAAAATTTTTCACTATCTCAATTTCTTCATTGTCATCTTTAAAGTCATGTATAACTTTATATATAACTGCTGAGGACCTTGCCATCTTTCCTGGCCCCCACCAATGGACAGGGATGAGGAGCAGCTGAGGCCACGGTCACCACCCTCCTGAACCCACCTCTGTCTGGATGGTAGAGAGGATGCTGCAGCCACCCAAAATGTAATATCAGAATTGTCCACAAGATGGAACAAGGGAAGTTTCTGCTGTACTTTTCTGGTCAATTAATAATGCACTACAGTAACTCCAAGTTCTGCCTACTGTAAGCTGCTAATTGAGTTCATTTTAGATCTTGTTTCAGATTCTCAGATGGAGTTTTTTTAAATCATGAGTTACACTGATGCCAGACATGACACTGATACCAACTAAACCTAGTGCCTCCTCTATCACAGTGCAGAAAGTCTGCAAAACTACTTATGAGATGACAATATATCCAGACCATATTATCTTTACTGTGCTATGACTTGAAGTACCTAGATTCTATTCTTTCTCACTAAAGCAAAGCAATTACACTTATATACCACCCCTATGGTACTTAGTGCACTCTCTGGGTTAGTTAACAAGTTAATTAGCATTTTGCCCCTGACAAGCTGGGTACTCATTTTACCACCTTCGGAAGGATGGCAGTCTGAATCAACCTTGATCCTTGGTCAGGACTGAACTCACAACCTTTTAGTTGCAGGACAGCAGTTTAACCCCTGTACCACCAGAGATCCTTATACTATGTGGTGTGTGTGTGGTATGTGGTACGTGATATTATTACTTTATCTAGTTTTGAAATGGCTTATGATTTTTGTATTATTTTATTGTACCAAGCTGCCTTCAGGGTCCTTTCGGGCAACACAATCAGATCTAAACACAATAACCTTCCTTTGGTTTTTATTGATTTATTTTATTTTATACTTTACTTCTAACACTTTCTCCTGAAGAACATTTTACATAACTTTGGCAATTCAGCTTGATAAAAGGTTCATTTGCTGTGTTTCCCAACTGTTTTAACTGCAGTGAGGCTTCTCAATTCCCACAGCTTGCCACACATTCAGGCAAGATAGCTTGATCTCCTGGAAACATTTACCCAGCTCTGCCTCCACATATGCTGAGGGGTTTCTCTCTCTCTCTCTCTCTTCAGAACAGCTTTTCAAAGCTGTTTGTTGAGCCCTGGCAGTCCTGTGGGGTCATCTGCGCAAAGCCGTTGGAAGGCAGCTGGAAATCAAAAGCTATGGCCTTGCACCTGCTGTCCCTTTGATGGAGAAGACGTGTCAGGAGCCTGCTGGCTTGGGAAGGAGGGGACAAAATTTTGCCAGAGGCTCAGCTGGCATAAATGTCCTCAGGGGATAAGACAAAACCCTTCTGGGATAGACTCTGGCATTTAGCCAGGGCATAAATGAGCAATGACAGATGTTGGCTACGTGGCACCTTCTAATGCCCACTGCACTCCTGAGGATACAGCTCAACCATTCAGCACTAGTCTTTGACAGAATAATTTCCACCATGAACCAATTGGCACTCTATCCATCTACTCACCCACATTATAGATAAGGGAGGAGCGCCACAAAAACAGTTGTGCCACTAGGTCAGGGGTTCCCCAACCTAAGGCCCGTGGGCCAGATTCGGCCAACAGGACCATTTCATGTGGGGGGGGGGCAGCCCTCCAAGGGCATTCAAGAAACAAAATGGTTGCCCCTTTGAAATTGTTGGGACAAAATGGCCACCTCCGTCGTCCGGCCCTCGAAGCTGACTGAGAGAGCAGGACCCGGCACCCGGCATGAAAAGGTTGGGAACCCCTGCACTAGGTGAACAGTTTGGACCTCCAGACTACCATTTGGCAAGCTGGAAGCCAAAACTCCATTTGGAGCGTTCAAGGTTTCCCATTCCTGACTTAGAATCATGGTATCCAAGTGCCCCTTTTGCAGGCAGCCTGACAATATGGGGGAAGACATAAGGAGCAGACAGCAGGTATTATTGGATGCTCTTTGTGAAAAATCAAAACTATATATGGATTTGAGCAAAATTTTCCCAAAACTGTCATAGTTTTTTGAAACGTATTTTTTAACAAATGCATTTCAACTGATTCAGCTGCTTGAAGTCAGAACAATTAGTGTATTGGACTATTTTGAAACAAATCAGACTTTTTACCATCAGTTGCTTGTATGCTGTATGTAAGGCCCAAGGCCAGGTAACCCTTAGCTAGGAATTCCCCAGCGTCTTCTCCAAGGTCAATCACCATCTTTGCAAAATGTTCTGCTTCTTCCAGCTGTAAGGACAAGTTCAAAAAGGAGAGAGATGTTATAGGAGAGGCCTTTCACAAGCAAAACCCTCCTTTTGGAGAGGAGCAGAATGGAACAGAGCATCACTGCTGCCTTTCCAATGACTCACTCTGCCTGATCACCAATTCTTACATGAAAGAAAATTATGAACAATCCTCGGTGAAAGAAATACATCAGACTTCAGTGATCATGCACATGGAGACAACATACAATGTGTAGACCATGGGTGTCCAAACTATGGTCCATTGGTCAGATCCGCCCCTCAATGCCAATTCATCTGGCCCATGCCACCCCCAGAAGTAGATGGGGACACACCTGCCAATGTGCATGCATGCCCATTCTGCATGAGGAAGTGGTTGGGGATGCACCCCAAATGCACAAACATGCCAATGCCACTCCTGGAAGTGGATGGGGGCATACCCATGCGTGTGGAAATGCACCCACACCACTCAATTTAGAGTCCCACTCAGATAACAAAACCTGGAGATTTATCAGGACCCTTGTGTGTTACCATACATAATGTTATAATCCTGTCCTCAACATGGTAAATCACCACTTGCTTGATCCTCATTTTTATGAAACCCCGTTGCTATTCAAGTACAGAAACGGAGCCAATTTATTTAAATTGGCATTAACTCGCAGATTAGAATGTTGGTCAGAATTAATTGACAAGAAAAGACTTGAACTCTATTCAGCCATTTAGAAATGGCTGTTATGAACATGTGGAGAAATGGGGGCAGCACTTTGCCTTTTCATTTTCCACATTTTCCAACTAATGATGGACTGACCGTTTCCCTCATACATAGCATCTATTCTAAATTTCAGATCATGAAAAACCAGAGTGGAAAACTGCTTTTAAACAAATCTCCATTCTTCAGACAGTCACAGGTCACCCTCAAAGCTGACTGAGAGAGCATGACCTGTGCTCTGGCTTGAAAAGGTTGGGAATCCCTGATCTAAACTAAGGCTAAGTAAAGTGTATGCTGTTCTAAAAGAGAGCTGGACAACTGTGGTCTTGGCTTAAATTCACATGGCCTTCAAACTGATTTCAAAAAAAATCCCTCATGTCCCTCTGCTGGAGTCTGCTAGTTGAGGAAGAAGACTGAGGGGGAGAAAGAGTAGAGAAAGGAGCACAGGTTGGAGACACCACTGTAAAAACAAGAATATTAGCAATTATACTTAAATACTGCCCCATAGTGCTTAGTGCACTCTCTGGATGGTTCACAATATAATTAGCATTTTGACCCCAACATGAGGGGTACTCATTTTACTGACCTCGGAAAGATAGAAGATAGTACAATCAATCTTGATCCCCTTCAGGATCGAACTCACAACATCAGCAGGGGTTTTAGCGGCAGTGCAGCAGTTTAACTATTGTGACACTAGGGCTCCATTTGTCTTTCTTTCTCTTCCTACTTGTACTCTAAAGCTAGGAGGAGACGTTTCAGAGCTTGGATGCAAGATATGTTTGAAAATCTTGAAGTAAATGCCTCATTGACTCTCAGGATGGGTTGTAGATCTTCTCAGCAATGATCAAAAGTATCAGCATTGGGTTTTGCCAGGCAGCAAAAGAGCAGGTTACTTACCTGTAACTTTGGTTCTTCAAGTGAATGTCTGTGAATTCACACGTTTGGGTTTTGCACTTGTGCAGGACTCCATTCGGACTATACCAGAACTTTAAAAAAGGGAGGGAATAAAGTACGTTAGTACGAGGCCCCTCCCCTTCCCTATATATATCCCTGGCACCAGCTCTCCCGCCTTAGTCCATAACAAGCTAGTGCCAGGAACGCCTCCAGATCGGAGGTAGGGGAGGTAGGGCGGGGACGTGTGAATTCACAGACATTCACTCGAAGAACCAAAGTTACAGGTAAGTAACCTGCTCTTCTCCTTCTCCTTCTCCTCCTCCTACTTCTTCTTCTTCAAGGAGTCTGTGAATCACACGTTAGGGTGATTAGCAAGCTGCTTACCGGATGAAGGGTCTGAGTCTAGCATCCCAACGTCTAAATTCACAGAGACGCAGACAGCATTGCCCTGCCAAAACGGGTGTCTCTGGTGGCTCTCGTGTCCAGCCTGTAGTGATGGACAAAGGTGAGAGGCTGAGACCAGGTGGCCGATCTGCAGATGTCTTCAACAGGCACCCCTTTTAGGAAGGCTGTGGACTATGAGATAGCCCATGTAGAGTGGGGTGTGACACGTCTGGGTAATGGTGTAGATGACAGACAATATTCCAAGTCTATGGTATTCGCTATCCATCTGGAGATTCGTTGTGAAGAAATAGTGGAGCCCTTGTTAGGGCCCCATATGCAACAAAGAGTCTAGTTGAGGACCAGAATGGTTTGGTCCTAGCCAAGTAAAAGAGCAAAGCTCTCTTCACATCCAGCATGTGGAGAGACTTCTCGACCGCAGAAATGGGCTCGGAAAGAAAACTGACAGGTGCAGAGGTTGAGAGACGTGAAATTCCGAAACAACTTTCAGTAGAAATGCTAAGTCCAGGTACAGCGTGACCTTGTCTGGGAAGAATTGTAGGAATGGCTGGTTTGACCTGAGAGCAGCTAGCTCAGACGCTCGGCGAGCTGATGTGACCGCCAGAAGGAACACAGTCTTAAGGGTGACCATTTTGATATTGGTTGTGACTTTAATGGTGGAGTGAGCTTGACCAGCTTCTGCAAGGTGCAACAGGTGAGAAGTGAAGAAACAGCAAACTGTTCAACAACCAGGCCTCCTTGAGAAACAAACTGGAGGAACAACTTGTATTATAACTGTAAAGCTTATCTGTAGCAGGTTTCCTACTAGCAGCCAGAATGCCAGCAATCAGTGGAGTGAAGTGAAGGTAGATCCGCATGAAAGATTTTGCCTCTGTTCTGGTGAATGAGATCTGGCTGATTCAGAAGTCTGACGAAGTCTAGTTGTTTCAGAATCGGGAACCACGGTTGCCTCTGCCACCATGGGGCTATCAGGATGACATCGGATCTGTCTCTCCTTATTTTCACCAGTGATCATGTGATGAGAGGCAGTGGGGGAAAGAGGTACATGAGAGTCCCCTGCCAATGTATCATGAAGGCATCTCGCATTTTTTGTTCGGTGCTGTGGTGAACACATTCAGCTCTAGGAACCCCCATCTGTGGCACAGCATGAAGAACTGAGACTGATCTAGTTCCCACTCGTGCATGGATTCATAAAGGTGGCTGAGATCGTCTGCTAGAATGTTTTCCTGACCCCGAATGTATACAGCTACAGGAAATATGTGCTGGCTGATGCAGTAGTCCCAGAGTGCTGTTGCTGTTGTTAGAAGCTTGGTTGATTTGGTGCTGCCCTGCTTGTTCACATAGGCCACTGCTGCAGTATTGTCCATTGTTACTTGGACAACCTTGTTTCACAGAATAGGGGTGAATGCATGAAGAGCCCTCCAGATCACTCTGAGTTCCAGTACGTTGATGTGAAGCCTGTTCTCCAAAGGGAACCAAACATCGTGGACCTGATGGTGGCTGCAGTGTGCTCCCCAGCCCCTGAGGATTGCACTGGAGACCACCTGAGCTGATGGTGCGGGTGGCTGAAACGGAAGACCCCTTGTTAGACTCTGGTTGAGTGTCCACCAGTGCAGTTGGGGATGTAGGTATTTGGGGACCAGAAGCTTCTTCCAATGGTGGTCCCTGTAAGGTCTGAAGTTCTGAAGTAGCCAGTGCTGTAGGGATCTCATCCGAAGATAGGCGTACCCAACCACAGAAATTGTGGATGCAATGTATCCCAAGAGCTTTTGTACCTTGTGCCTTATAGGATGGTTCACCCTGAACTGGTTTACTAGTAATGATGTTATGATATTTTGATGTTTTGTGGTATTGATACTGATTATTTTTTATATTTACATGTTGTGTTTATGAACTTGCGGCTTTATATGTGTTTGTGAACCGCCCTGAGTCGGTCCAACTGAGTAGGGAGGTATAATAATAATAATAATAATAATAATAATAATAATAATAATAATAATAATAATAATAATAATAATAATAATAATAATAATAATAATAATAATAATAATAATAATAATAATAATAATATAGGATCCTGGCTGCGGGGAGGTATGCTCTGGCAGTTCGCGAGTCCAGGATGGATCCTATGTAGGGCACCACTTTTTGAGGGGTAATGTTAGTATAAGTGCCTGGACAGCACATGTTGCAAGATGGATAATTGTCATTGTACTTTTAAGGTATGTTCCAGAAGACTGGCCAGCTGCTCTGGGTGAGCAGTAATGAGTAAGCCTCTGAGCATAAGAAGAGGCACGCCCAAGTGAAGTCAGTCACTTCGTGGCTCAGTCACTCTGTGGCTCATTCCCTCTGTGTCTGAGTGACTCTGTGTCTGTGACTGCTGGGGACATCTACAGCTTGACTTGTTGGTTTGCTTTGGTGCTTATTCTTAGCTGCCGAGTCTGTGATTGCCAAGAACTCTGCCAAAGCTGTGCTGGAGCTGGAGAATACAATTGCATCAAGAAGAGGAATTGCTTGACAGCTTTTCTCCAGGTCTGCAAACTATCTGCAACAAACCAACGAACTTTGCTACTCATACAGTACTTGTGTGTGACTTACTGGGTAAGCAGAGCAAAGGAGCTGTGAGCTAAAAGAGACTGTATGAACTGTTGTAAATATTCTTGCTGAAGTCAAGCCTGTATTTTTCTGTTGAAAAGCCATCACTGTACATACTATGCACCACTCCTTATGAGTAAAAAGTCTCCTGTTCTTTAACCAAGAACCTTTGCCTCTCTTCTCTGGGCTTACAAGCCACAAAACAATCTGCACAGGTGTTACGGGTGTGGCACCTATGCTTGCAGCAGGAAATTCCGCCTACAATCCTCTGTCAGGTGAGGACTGGCTTTTCTTGGTTGATGTTTAGCCCTAGTTTCCCCATAAGGGAGATGGTGAGAGCTACCGCCTCTGCTGCTTGTTCCCTTGACAAAGCTGACAAAAGCCAGTCGTTGATGTATGGGAAAATGACTACACCTTGTGAACAGAGGTGAGTGGCCACTGGCACAAGGCATTTTGTGAACAAATGCATGCAGAGGTGAGACCGAATGAGAGTGTGGTGAACTGGAAAACATGGTTCCCTAGCGTGAAGCGGAGGAAACAACTGTGATCCGGCCTGATGGAAATATGGAAAAAGGCATCGCGCAGGTCTATGACCACAAACCAGTCCCCTCTCTGGAGCAGTAGTAGGATAGCCTGGAGGGTCACCATCCAAAACTTCCGCTTGGCTCTGAATTTCTTCAGGCGTCTGAGGTCAAGAATGGGGCGCAATCCGCTATCCTTCTTTTCCACCGTAAAATAGCGTGAGAAAAAACCCTGTCTGTTGGGTTGCTTGTGCCACGGGTTCGATGGCATGCTTTGCTAGTAAATTGGATACCTCTTCAGTGAGCGCTGGAGAGGGTGCGGTGAATCTTACAAAACCTGTGGGGGGCATATGCTTGAATTCGATGGCATAGCCCCTTTCTACAATGGAGAGGACCCATTTGCCTGTGGTGGCTTTCCAGGCAGTTAAATACGGTTGAAGAGTTGGATGGGATTGTGGGGGGGGAGCGGGTTGTACATCACGAAGCCGTGGGAAGTCAGAGGTGTTGTTTTTGCTTTTTGCCCACCGTTTGTTGTCCTGTTGGCCATGAAAGGACTGCTTGTGACCTGATTGTCAAGACTGAAAAGAGGGTTTTGGTTTGGATCTATCAGCAGACTGTGGTCGAGCAGAATAAAGTTGAAAGGAGTGGTACTGGCAAGGTTGAAAGCTTTGCTGTCTATTGTAGACAGGTTGATTCAAACCCAATCTTTTAGCTGTGTTTTTCTTCTTCTGCAAGTTTTCCATAATGTTGTCTGTACTAGCATTAAAAAGGTCTTCACTTTCGAAGGGGAGATCCTCAATACACCTTCTGGCATCATCAGTCAAGCCGAAAGAACGTAACCAGGAATACCTTCTAAGGACCACCACTGAAGCTAGACCCATCAAAGCAGCATCCATAGCATGGCTTGCTGAGCGAATCTGCTGGGATGCGAGAAGGGAACCTTCCTCCATAAGCAACTTTAACTGATTTCCATTGTCCCCGGGACATAAATGAGCCTGGTAAGCTCCCATTATTGCCTGGAAGTTAGCTATACGGGCAGACAACAAGGAGGAAGAAAAAAGGCGGCAGCCTATGTGGTCCAGTTTCTTGCCCTCTTTTGATTTAGGGGTAACAAACTCATGGTTCCCCAACTTTCCCTCAGCAGTCTCTACCACAATGGAGTTGTAGACCGGATTCTTTAACATGAAACTTGACTCCTGATCAAATACTTTGTAAAACCCGTCAATGTGGCAAGAAATGTTCTGTGCAGTGGAGGGTTTTGCCCAAATCTCCTTTCCTGGGTCTATGAGCGAAGGAAGCATGTCCACCAAAGTGGGGCGAACTGCATCCTTGTTTAATCTCTGGAAGACCTTGACCGAGCGAGGAGTTGATGGCTGTTGGAATTCCAGATCCAGGGCTTGGGCCATCCTGGAAACCAGACCCAAGTAGGCACGTAAATCCACAGGTGGTTGAGCTGCTTGGGGGGTAGCTGATCCAGATCCGGGCATCGTAGCAGGCGAAGAGTCGCTGTCACTGCCCAAATCTGATCTCACTGGCAAGCTAGAGTTCGCGGGGGATTCATCCCTCCTCAGCCGTTCTTGTTGGTTCTGGCCGATGGTTGCTGAGGAGGCCTGAGACGCTGCTAATTGTGGGCATAGATCCACCTCGGATTCAGTGCAGTCTGCCTTCTCCAAGCAGTGAGCCCAATCTCTCCATGCCATCTTGTGTGGCACATGGGTACCTTTCACTATTCGGTGGTGAGGGTCCCAAGGGGTATCCTGCCGGGACAGCCCTGGTTTGGGCTCCTAGCTCTGCCTGCTATGTCCCGGACAACTGCTGTAATGGGGATCTGAGGCAGGATACCCATGTGGCCTGGGGGAGAACCAAGGCATCCCCACATAATAGTGGCCATGACAATCCATGCAGTCTCCCTTACAAGCCCATTATCCTGAGCAAGTAAGGGGTGGTGGGCAAAAATAATGAGGCTGATGCAGCACGCTCTGGAGATGATAATCCGATATCTTGGACCTAGGCGAAAGGGAGCGGATACTTGGCAGACGAACCGGGCCAGACGGGGCCCTCGGTGATGGGACATTGGCCAGCGGGGCAATGGAGGCCGCATCCTCCTCCACCTCACGGTGGGGAGACAAGATGGCATCACTGTCATTTGTAGCCAAGATGACAGAAGGCGGCTTAGTGACAGGAGCAGTTTTGGCGTCCTTAACTGAGGAAGCAACTCCCAATTTTTTGTGCTTCTTTAACGTGGTGTCACCTCCTTATTTTCCCTCTTCTTTCCATCTTTTTCAGAGACCTGAGATGGTTTAGGGGACGCTCTCAGCAAGATTTGAGGCCGCACCATGTCGAGAGAGGCTGAGGCGGGAACATCAGAGGATGGGAGTTCCATGGCAGAGAGCGACTTATCCCAGAGGTAGGAACAAAGTCTACTTGCAATTTTTTTAGCGCCAATTTAGAGAACTTCTTGCAGTGAGCACAGTTGTAAATTTGATGCGATTCCCCTAAGCACAATAGGCACTCAGAGTGTCCGTCTGAAAAGGGAATCTTAACGGTTTTGAAGAGGCCCACAGGGGCCATAAAAGTGTGGAAAAAACAAGAGAAAACTCTGGTAGCTGAACAGAGTGACAACCGCAGCGGAAAAAGAAAGACTGAGGTGGGAGAGCTGGGGCCAGGGATATATATAGGGAGGGGGAGGGACCTCGTACTAATGTATTTTCCCTCCCTTTTTTAAAGCTCTGGTATAATCTGAATGGAGTCCTGCGCAAGCGCAAAACCCAAACGTGTGATTCACAGACTCCTCAAAGAAGAACTTAGTGTTATCGAAAGGTCTCTGCATCTTGGCGGCTGTGATTAACAGGCTCAAGTTTTCTTTAATGGTTTAAACCTTGGAAGCGAACCAGGTTAGACACAAATATTTAAGGACCTGATGAAAAAGCATTCTTGACATCTAGTCTTGTCAGTAAGTCAGCACTCTGGTTATCTCCTTCACCTCATAAAGGTTAAAAATAATTCTGCTTGCAAGAAATGTGCTTGCCAACCAGATTGTAAAAATGCATTGGGGGGAAATCTTTTGCAGAGCCTGCTTAGCATTATGTTCCATGAACAAAGAGTTAATCCACCATTGTCTAGTTTTTTCAAATGCTGTCAAACTTAATATTATTCACTAATGTAAACCTAAACAGCAAGGCCGAGGAACTTACTCCAAATGTTGCTGGACTGCATGTCCTACTCTTCCTAGTCAGCATAGGAAAAGTGAAGGATGTTGGAGTTGTAGTCTCAACATAGAGGGTCACAAGTTACTCAACTCTGCTATATGGAAAGACAGTGAGGCAGGAGGGTTAGAGTAGAAGGTGGAATTTGACTCTTAGCCAGCTAATTTGCTGTTCAGTCGCAGTCAAGTCTGACCCTTTGCAACCCCACGGACCACTGCACACCAGCCTCCTCTGTCATCTGCCATCCTCCATAGTCCGCCCAGATTTACGTCCACCACATAAACGATGCCATATAGCCATCTCATCCACTGCCAGCTGATGGGGAGGGGCAATCATGTAGCTCTTTGCATTAAGTGTTCAATAAAAATGAATATAAACCTGGGACGATTCACAACAGCTCATTGGCAGTAAGAGTGAAAATCAAAGGAAGTATATATAGGGAAGTGATAAGAGAAAAAATATAGCCCTGCAGATGTTGCTGGCCTGCAACTCCTGTATCCCTGAGCCCCAGTTGGAATGACATGGCCCTTAGGGAGCTGGAGTCCAACATCTAAAAGATCACAAGTTCTTTAGTCTTAGCAGAGGGCAAGAAGATCCAAATGATTATCATTCTTTGTTATGGCCAACATTTTAAGACTGTAGCTAATGTCCACAATGACAGACCTCATCTTCACCAAATCTGTTTACTTGATGCATTTATCATGCCTTCTGAGTTTCGCTAACACAAGGATGAGAAATCAAGCTGGTGCCCAATTCCAACTAACCCTATTCAGTCTAGCTAATCAGGATGGATGATGAGAATGGCAGTTCATCAATATCTAAAATGTCACATGTTCTCCGAGCCTCCAACTATGGCTACTAAACATGTGTCTTGAAGCTGGTCCTCTGTAGGACCAGGACAACTCAATTTAGGCAAGTGATTGTTTTCCCACCCTCAGAGCTGCCAGCTGCAATTGAAGATGATAGTTGGGTTTGCAGGGGTGATATAAGAATTAGTAAGGACTATTTCTTACAATCAGAGGAAGCATGTGGAAAACATTTTTAGGCACAGTACTGCTTCAACTAGATGGGAAGTGTAATCCCACATACTTAAAAACATCAGTTCCCTTCCAACAAAAACAATCATACCAGGAAATAAATCCAAACTAAGCTGTCCTCTTTGACATCTTGTTCAAGACACAGGGTTCATCCCAGATACCATCCTGTCTGAAGCAAACAATAAAACAGTACCTCCTCTATCCCACTTACAGAAGTCAACTGGATTGGCAGAACCTACCTTAACACTAGCACATGGACAGCATCTTCTATCATAGCTGAAAGCAACAACTAGTTTAGGGAATGAATACAGTCTATTTGACACAAAGAAAGAAAAGGGGACAGGGAACTCAGGAGAAAGAACTGATGGGTGTCACTGAATGCCCCAAGGACTTGAAGCAGCTGCCTCATTTTGCCTAATGGTAGGTCAAACACTGCCCAGTCATTTAAAAAAGGGTCATCTCTCTAATGAGTAATTAAAGACAAAAAGATTGCAACCAAAAGTTAGCAAGAAAAATGCTGAGCATAAAGTTTTCACTCCCCTCCTTATGATTCCATCCTCCTCTGTGGAAGAGGATGACAGACATAAGGAAGAATTTCCAGGTCTGGAAACAATAAGCTGGAGGAAAATTCCAGGATGACAACATCCCCTTTAGGCTTCGTTAAGAGATCTGCTAATGCTGAGGATTCCTCAGCTCTGAGAATGAGGGCAAGTTGTCAGACCTTCAGATGTTGAAAGAGATACATATAAATAATACTCAGCAAGATGTGTCAGCAAGTTATGTTCAGCTACCACAAAATATAATAATCTAGGTTCTTCCCATTCTCTCTACTGTCATCAACTTTGGAGAAAACTGTGCAGTTCATTCACAGCCTAATCTCTTGAGAGCAGCACTTCCTAAAGCAGAGGGAGGCTGTTTCCAACTAACCATGTTATTTTTCTGGCAGGTTTTGGAATGTGCGTTTGAGCCAAGCCAATGAGCACACTGACAAGAGAGTAGGGGACAGCAGGTGCAGATGTATCTCCTGGCAAGAGGCCACCCAGCTGGTATCCAAATGGTACATCTTGGCACACTGCTTCTTCTTACTTTACTTTTCTATCTTCTCCTCCTAGACAACCAACCCACTCATGCTGTATCCATATTCTTCAGACTTAAAAATCACCACCACCACCAAGGATCTCCAACAAGTAATTCAATTCCACTAGCAATAAGTGCAATGATGGCACAGAATACTGGCAAGGGGAGGAAACCTAGGTTTTAAAAGGAGGAAATGCTTCACAGAACTAAAAGGGTGAGAAGGAAAAGGTAATTGCTATAGCAAAAGGACCATAAGGAAGGCTGAACGCAGAAGAATAGATGCTTTTGAATTGTGGTGCTGGAGGAGACTCTTGAGAGTCCCATGGACTGCAAGGAGATCAAACCAGTCTATTTTGAAGGGAATCAACCCTGATGGCTCATACTTGAAGCTGAGGCTCAAGTACTTTGGCCACCAAATGAGAAGAGAGCACTCACTTAAGGAGGCCTCGATGCTAGGAAAAATTGAAGGCAAAGGGGCCAGGGGACAGCAGAGGATGAGGTGGCTAGATGGCATCTTTGACACATGGACATAGATCTGGGTGGACTGTGGAGGATGGCAGAGGACAGAGGAGCCTGGCATGCGGTAGTCCATGGGGTCACAAAGGGTCGGACTCAACTGTGCAAACTGAACAACAACAATAGCAAAAGGAAAGCACACATGTATGCACAAATGCACTCACACACATGGCAGCATAAAGACACAAACCAAGGGAAGCATTCACTGTGATACTTCATCACCAATTCCCTGGACAATTGAACTAAAGAGCAGCCATGTGCCTGGGATCTCCTCTGTGCCTGAATTCGAACTTGGCAATTGACTTCTTCAATCACATGTATTTATTCAGGCAGGCAAGAGGAGGCTGACAGGGAGAAGTCTGAGCTTAATGTGAAAGCTATGCCCCCTTTGACCTAATGGCCCAGTCTCCAATGTCTTAGTCACTCCTGTTGAAGGCAAGAGCAAACAAGCAAGGTACATAAGTAAGCCAGTCATACTCAATAAACCAGGGTTCATGGCTTCTTCTGTCCAATGGAATGTGTAATGAAGGGTTCATTCAAAGGCATCTTCTTAACCATATTTTGGAGCAATTACAAATAAACTTGACTACAGCCATATTCATCAGTTATGACTAAGAGCCTCCTCAAAGATTGTGGATACTTTTCATTTTTGACCAACAGTTGGGCATACCCCAGGCAATGACAACCTTGTTTTGCTCACTAATCTTTCTCACACCAGATCACTGGACACGAAAGAAGAAGAATCAGTTCTGACTAACTTACTCTGCATAGTCACACTATAACATTAGTGGGGTTGCATGACTCCTTATGCCTATACAACAATAACATTAAAAGAAGCAAACAATTAAAAACTAAAACACAATAAAAGGATAGGATTTTTTTAAAACTAAAAGGCCTGGGCTTTAAAAAGATGGGGTGAATAGCATGCCTCCACTGGGCACCAAAAGGAACATAAAGAGGGCACCAGACAAATCTCTCTTGGTATTCTAAGCTTCTCCCTCCCTCGCCACTACCCACAGAACCAGCCGTGATGGTTTCCCAGAATTATTTATATCCCTCTTTATTGCTCTATTCCAGTGGAAAAATGCTATTAAAAGTAAGGTTCAACTAATATGTTGAAAGACAGTACTGTACTATCTTGTCATTTCTGTCAAACAGCAGAATGTCTGTGACAACTAACTGAGGTAAGGATAGGTGAGAGAGAAAGGTAAAGGAAATCAAAGATAACATACCATACCGTACAGTAATACCCCGGATAACGTTATGACTTGGTTCCACAAGTCATGACGTTATCTGATTTTTAGCGTTGTCCTATGCGTGCATCGAACAACGCTAAAACAAAAAGCCCTGACTTCAAGGACAAACCGCTTTAAAGGCAGGCAGGGAAAGAAAGAGACCTCCCTGCCTTTAAAGCCACACACACCCCCGGCACAGCGGTCTCTGCGACTACAGGGTTTAGATGTGTCCTTAGAAGGCAAAATATGCGATATTTGTAATTTATTATTTGATGTCTGTAATTGCTCTTGTGCTGTGATATATGCTATGTAATTGTAGCTGTTTCTTCTGTAAGCCGCCCAGAGTCGCTCTGCGAGTGGGGCGGCATATAAGTCGAAAATACAAATACAAATACAAAAGCACCCACCTTTCCCCCGACCCTACTGCAGTCGCAGAGACTCCTTGTCTCTTTCCCTCCCTGTATTTAAACTACAGGGAAGGGGGAAAGAGAGAGACGTGAGAACCAATCACAGGGAAGGGGGAAAGAGAGAGAAGAGAGAACCAATCACATCTCTCTCTTTCCCCCTCCCTGTAGTTTAAATAGAGGGAGGGAAAGAAAGAAAAAAGCAATTCTCTCTTTCCCTGTAGTTTAAATACAGGGAGGAAAAAAGACGCGATCCGATTCTAGCGTTATCCGATGCAACGTTATCCGGGGTATTACTGTATTTCGCCAAGCCTTGGAAATATTTACTTTTTGGACTATTGCTGCTATAATACCCAAGCATCATGGCCCCTGGGGAATTCTGGGAATTGTAGTCTAAAAGCTGGTTAACAAATTTTAGAGTTGCAGTTTTTTACTTCTCAAGTATGTTGAACAAACTTAAACATTTGCTGGGGGCTCATTGACAGGTTTTTTTAACCTTGTGCTACTAAACATAGCATAGAGGGAACTAAAGAACTAGATGCTGATTGATCGATCGATCGATCAAAAACAATCAAAGCTGTATTTCAACCTCTAAATTGTTTAGCTAATTTAGAAGAGGTCCCGAAGGTGGAGGGTACACGAGTCAACTGTTAAATGTAGTTGCTATTTATTTGTTTTTATAACATAAACAAGGATGAATATTTAGTACAAAATTTCTATCAAGTTAATTTTGATGTATTTTTTTAATATACTCTATGTGTATCTTAGTGGTTAAGACACTGAACTTGATGACTGGAAGGTTGGCAGGGCAGCAGTTTGAGACCCGAGTGAGCTCCCATCTGTCCCAGATCCTGCCGACTTAACAGTTCAAAAGCAGGAAATTGCAAGTAAGTATCACTTCGGTGGGAAAGGTAACAGCATTCTGTGCACTCCAGTGTCTAGGCATGCCTGCCACATGTCCATGGAAACATCTGCAGACACAGACAGTGCTGGCTCTTTGGCTATATACAGAGATGAACACTGAGCCCTAGAGTCGGATACGACTGGCTTTTGAGCAAGGGCGACCTTTACCTTTACCTATTTTTCTTTGTTTCTCTTTATATGTTTTGAAAATTAAAAGTTATATAAATTATTTAGTTAAGTCAATTAAAAACAAGACAATGAATAAATTCTTCAAGCACTTCCCGCCCTCCTCTCTTCCTTCCCTGTGGTTTGCTTTTTCCTAATTTTACTTAAAATATTTCCCAGCCCAAACCCAGCATTGTCTGCAGAGCCGCCTGGCGGAGAGTAGCAGAGCAGAGGCTTGCAACCGCTTCTGTGTTGAGGAAGATCCACATTTTAACAAGTACTACAGACGGATTTCAGCATCAATCCTCATGTGCGACTCAACTAAGAGACAAAGTTCCATTGTACTCCCTGGGGCTTCCTTCCAAACAAACACCAAGGGTTTAGACGTGTCCTTAGAAGGCAAAATAACCCCAACTATTTTAATTCTGTTCAGGAAAAGCTCGACAGTCACAGATTACGACACAGACTGGAGCCAGGCTATTTCCCCTCTGAACCCTGAAGCAACGGAGAACAGCACTCTAGGCAGGGAAAGAGGCTGCAACGTTTCTCTACAGATCTATAATTCTGCAGCTGTTCAGAGTCTCTACACCGCCCACTATTCCCGTCTTCTGCTCTTTTTCAACTGCACTCAAGCGCAGCTGTCAATGCGGCACCTCATGCCTTATGTAAGAAGCACTGCGCCAGCTAGCTTACCCAGTGCAGACGCCCGATGCAGACCTTGGCAGCCAGGAGAGGGATGGTGGGATCTTCCGGACGCAGCTTTGCACATTCCCTCAGCACTGAGATGGCATGTGCTGACTGGGAGAGAGAAGAGAGAGAAACAAGAAAATATGGTCAGACAACGCAGCTCTGTAGTCTATGTAGATTCCTTTTGCTAAATGCCATCTGACAACCCTAAGGACAACCTTGGGTGGCAAACTCCACAAAGAAGGGCGATGGTCCCCAGGCGGATTAAATCCCACGTGAATCCATCTTGATGGAGGGCAGTAGCTTCATCAATACTGGCCTGGGACTGAGGATGATTTTGCGTGCCAAAAGGGCTCAGGACCAGAAAGAGACTTGAAGAACTGGATCAGTGGTACAGCGTCATGCTGAGATAATAATACAGTGGTACCCCATTTAACAAACACTTCGTATATCAAAACATTCATATAACGAAGCATTTTTGAGCTATTGGCAATACCCCACATAATGAAAAAAAATTCTGTTATATGGGATATACCCCACATAATGAACATTTTCCCCATTCTGTTATGAGGAGTATGACCAATAGTGATTTGCATAACGAAAACATTCATATAACAAAACACTCCATGGAACGGAGCTTTTTCTTTATACGGGGTTCTGCTGTAATTTCGTGTCAGAAATTATTCTAGGTTGAAATGATTTTTTGTGGAAGAAACTCTGCTCAGGGAATGCCCAAATGAGGCTCCTTTCTTGTCTCCAAGAGCTGGGATGGAGACAGGCACTCATTCCATCATGCAGTACCTGAGTCTCGAACTGCTGACTTGCAACCCTTGCAGCTAACAAGGTGAGCTTCTTAACCACTGAGCCACTGCAGATGTGAAAGGCAAATAGACGTTCACTCCATTATATGGTTCCCAGGACAATCTTCATGGCTGAGCGCCATGATGATTGCCAATATTCTGAATCAGATACGGCAGAAGAAGAAGAAATGACACCTCTCTAACACCAAGTTTTTAAGAGATGAACTGGCGCTTTACAGGTATATTTCAAACCTGAACTTGGAAATTTTTACCTGGTTTTGGACTATATTTTTCAGAATGTGCCAGCTGGCATGGCCAGGTGAGGTTCTTGGAACTGTAGGCCAGCAAGGATAACTTTCCCAAGCTGGGACCCAAACTGTACTCCAACTCAGAAGAGTGTGTCTCCATTGCTCTTGGTCCCATATACAGTACTGTATATCAGAACTAGCTGTAGGCATTCAGAAGCAAAGCAAAGGCATTCTACGCGTGTGCTCAGAAACACTCAAAACCAGTCCAAAACCAGGCAAATTTTCCAAGTTTGGGTTTGAAATATACCTGTAAGGCACCAGTTCCCCCCCCCCTCCTCAGGAGCAAAACCCTGGCAAAGAAAGGGTTCTGTTTCTATTTGGATAAAAAGCCTCCCTTGCTCAAAGGCCAGTCATGTTTGACACTAAGGGGTGGTGCTCATCTCCATTTAGAACCAAAGAGTCAGATACTTCCGTGGTCATGTGGCAGGCATGACTAGACTCTGGAGTGCACAGAATGCTGTTACCTTTCCCACTGTTTATCTACTTGCAATTTCTTGATTTCTGGTATTCTTTGGTTTCTTTTCTTTAATGCTGTTCCAGTTTCCAGCCTCACCCCTATTTCCCAATTCCCCTCCCATACGCCTGTCAACATTCCATCAATACTGAGCACACTCTAGTCATAGCAATCTTGTTTTTTAATCCTCCCTCTCAGCTTTTCAGGGACTTCTCCTTTAAACATTTATCATTTTTTCTACAAACCTTCAGTGTCTCCAAGCTTACTGATACATACAGGTACCTTTCTTTTGTCTGTGGGCAGTGCAAAAGTATTCGTTACACAGATTACAGTTGCAACCAAGAATGTAATAAAATGTACACGTGTGAGCATATGCTATGTATGTGAATCAAATCTTTGGCAAAGTATGCATTAGTGAGAATGATCTGCCATATTAGAGTAATGATAGATTCTATACTATCTGTGTTGTGTCTAAATAACCAGATAAATAAATTGTTTGTACTTCCAGTGAGACTGTAGATGGAAAATGCATTGTTTGCAAGGTTCATGCCAGATAGCAATAATTAAACTTATTAATGATATGGCTTTAAAGTGGAGAAGATTTTAAATACATATGAACAGAAATTCCATATTTGGAGGCTTCAGTGGTTTACTCCCATTCCAGTTGTGAAGCCAATCATACCTTTCAATTTCAGATTGCAACACCTGCTGCTCAACCTCCATATGACATTTAAACGGTTCACAATATATATCAGTTTCTGTCCCTGCCATTACATCCGCCTAGAAAAATGTGCTCACTTTTAAAAAGCTGTGGACATGTATGCACCGTGGTTTGTCTTTCTCAGTTCTGACCCTGGTATTGAGAAAGACTTCCAGTCCTTCTGCTTTGCAGTTATGATGCAAAACACTTCAGTAAATGAAATGTTTGGCTATCCTTTTTTCAGTGAAGTTTTTAAAAAAGGGGGGGGGAGGAGATATTTTGCATTGAGCTATTTTTATTTTGGTGCAAATTTGAAATTCATTTATCTAGCCCTCATGGTTTCTGCATATATTGTCAAACACAATGAAGATATAGTTAGTATCAGCCAAAAACTTCAAGAGCATAGAAACTCTGGCAAATCAAGCCAGATCCTTTCTATTCAGCATCTCATCCCCTATTATTGGCAATCAGATGCTTCTAGAATGGTTACAGCCAGGACATGAGGGCAATAGCACCTCCTGCTGTTTCTCATAAGTCATGACTGCCACTTGTACACTGCACTGTTGCTCGTCAGCAGCTGCATTTTTTCCTGAGGCAGGAAAAATGCCACTGGCATGAATTTATGGTGGATGGCAGCTTGCTGTTTAGGAGTGTTGGGGGTTAAGCTGCAGCAATGCTTGAAGGGCTACAACTCTAGCCACATGTTAATACAGGGTTCCTCAAGCTTGGCCCTCCAGCTGTTCCTGAACTTCAATTTCATGATCAGCAGGCATGCTGACTTGGGCTTCTGGGAATTGAAGTCCAAGAACAGCTGTAGGGCCAACGCTGAGGAAGCCTGTGTTAATAAGAGATCTTTGAGGGGATTAGGACAGAGAATTAGATTTGCAGATCAAGGAACCAGTGCCTGAAATCATATTAGAAGGTGGAAGGCAAAAGCATAACATTCACTGGCTTCTAGCTGGCAACTAACAATTCTTGAACTGCCGACTTGTCAACCTGCTACCTAACAAGGTGTGTGCGCATGCATGCATGCGTACACATTCATAGGATCACTGTAAGTCAGAGGCAACTTGATGGCACATAACAGAATTGCAGCTCCCACAACCTTCAGACAGTAAGTGTTAAGAGTTAAGTAAAGGTCTCCTTTGTTGAAAAGCCAGTCGTATCCAAATCTAGGGTTTGGTGCTCATCTCCATTTATAGCCAAAGACCCAGCAATGTCTGCATCTGCAAACATTTCTCAAGATATGTGGCAGGCACGATTAGACACCGGAATGCATGGAACATTGTTTACCTTCTCACCAAAGTGGTACCTATTTATCTAGTTGTATGTTTTTGCTTGCCAACTGCTAGGTTGGCAGGAGCTGGGACAGAGACGGAAGCTCAGTCCGTCGTGCAGCACTTGGGTCTCAAACTGCCGACCTTCCAGGGATCAAGTTGAGCATCTTAACCACTAAATCACCACAGTCCCTAAATTAGGGTTCATTAAATAATGAAGGGAGCTGGGGGAAAAGCCAAGTACCAGAAGCATGAGTTTGCCAGACCTTAAGAGAACTGTTGAGGACATGACATTCTGGAGATTACTCCTTCACATGGTCACCATAAATGGGATCTGACTTGGCGTCACATAACCACAGCAAAAGGCATCATCTACGCTGATCACTGCAGATTCTTTTTTTTTTTTAGTGGACTAAATTTACCAACAGTTGGAGCAGGAATTACAGAAACAATGTAGGATTCTTGAAGGTCTCTAGGAACTAGTCTTTAAGGTGCCACAACTTTTTGTAGTTTTGTTTACTCTCTGAGATCTGTAATCTCTAATCTCTGCTACTATATCAGATGGATGGAAACTGCTGTGGGTTGGGACAGCCACTAGTCTGCCTGGTTTTAACATTAAAAGGACCGCTTATGTTACCAGGTAGATTACAGAAATTTACAAGATCTAATGCAAAAACCACTTCCAATAGCCTGCATTCCCCATAGCTTTAGCTATCTCAGTGTGCTTTTGATGAATTTTCAGGCACCTTTGGAAATTTCCATGAGCTCTGAAGACTTAAAGACCCCAAGTTTCTCTCTTTTCTCCAGCCAAAGAAATCAACACTTTGAGTTTCTTTAGCTGGGTGACCTTTGAAACCAAATCTTGGACTGATGGATGTACAATCTTTAACTTCCTTTCCCTGTATGTGCTATTTAAGGAGACATCTAAGGCCTTTGCTTTTCCCAAGACTCCTGACTGCAATGCAAAGACAAACGTACTGCTTCTTTTTTTTTAAAAAAAAAAGTGTGTTACTTAGCAACAGAATTTAGCTTTCACAAGGAAAGCAACAGAAGGAGCATCCAAAATCAAACCCACCCCTTCTTGCTGTGGAAAAATAGTGTCTTGGAAGTACTTACATGGTTCCCTCTTCCGCCAGGATAGCTACCTGACATGATTTTGTGCCAGTGGTTAAACTGATGTACTGCAGCCAAAACATTCTGAGTTTGATTCTGATGGAACTCAAAGTTGACTCAGCCTTCCATCCTTTCCAGGTCGGTAAAATGAGTACCCAGCATGTTGAGGGCAAAATGCTAATTACCTGGTGAACCAGCCAGACAGTGCACTAAGCGCTATATTTAAGTGGAATTGCTATGATTGCAGCATTGAAATGTAAAAATACACTAAAATGTGTTTTTTTTAAATCCAACAATAAAACCATGCCCTTGCTGGGAAATAGCTTAAAATGTAAACCAGCCACTACAGCTGCAACTTGAAATTTTGGCACAAATACTTCTATCCACATCTACACCAAGAAAAAAGAATGAGGCCAGGAAGCATTGCTGTTTATTCTCCTAATATTTACCAGAACACTCGGCTTTCAGTTTGGTACCCTCTACATTTTGGCACCCTGAGGCAAAGTTCCAGTTGTTCTGCCTTAGTTCCAGCTCTGCCAGCCAAACACACAGGCAGCCCCATGCTGGGGCGCCCAATTACTGGGGCGGGCGCTGCCAAAGTGCTTCAGATTTTCTACCACAGGGCCAAGGGGAGCCCTGTGAGAGGAGCAAAAGCAGAAACTGTTTAGGTGGCATGGCCCTTTAAGTTATGGGTTCTCAGTAGAGGTAAATGGCCGCCCGTCCTGGTAATCTGGCGCCCCAGCACAGGTCTGGAGACAGATAACGTCCTAGAGCTTGGGGACTCCTTTCCTGGACCACAGTTCTTGAATCTCTTCTTCTGTGGCTACATGCTATGCTATGTGGAAGGATTCCAGGAATTGTAGTCTATGTAGCTCACCACTGTTGTTGCAAAGTGTCAATGAGGTTATTTTGTTTATTATACACTTCTGTATACAAGTTTTCATTACCATAAATTGCCACTCTGTATTTTGCGGGCTTTTTTTTAATACAGTGCTGACAATTCCACAATCACCTCTTGCCATCAACTGAAGAAGTAGCCTCTGTCTAGGCCATTGGGAAGAAAACCCTGTGCCATCATAAATGAGCTAGCCATTAAAGCACCATACATTTTTGCTTGTTTCTGCAATAAACCTGTTGCATAAGCCCTGGTGGCTTCTGTGTTTAAATTGCTGTACTGCAACCAAAAAGGTTGACTCAGCCTTCCATCCTTCCAAGGTCGGTAAAATGAGTACCCAGCATGATCCAGGTGTCTCCCCTGCCAGATAAATATTTTAACTTCTGTCTCTTGATATATTTTAAGTAGCCTTATTTTAACTTCTGTTCCTTTTGCTGCAGAATGCTGGCCTTGGACTGTAATAAAGATTGATTGATTGAGAATACCCAGCATGTTGGGGGCAAAATGCTAATTAACTTATGAACTGCCCAGATACTGTACTAAGTGCTATGGGGCGGGGGGGGGGGTCCCTTCCCCAATCTTCAATTCCTTTGGTCTATGGGGCGGTGTAGAAGTGTGACTGCTTTGCTTGCTTTGTTGCAGACTCTTAAAACTCCAAATGCAATTAATGTGGCCCTTATTAAATTACAATGCACCTCTTGACATTTTGTGCAATGCTGACTTTTATTTTAAGGCAAGGCGTGGAAAGCAAAACAAAGCAATGGCAAAGAATTGCAGGCAATTTGCTTGCTATACTTTCTCTGCCCAATGTTCTCTGCCCAAATTGCAGCGGCATGGCAAGCATCATCTGGGAACTGTTTGATTCTCTTGCCCACGCAAAGGCTCCAAGTAAGCAAGGCGTTGGCAAGAGCAGAGCAGCTATTTGCAAAACCTCCCCCGCTGCTCCCTTCCTTATCTGGAAAATATTTCAAGTGCCTGTTAAAAGAGGCAGAAACTGCCGTTTCCTTTTAGGGATGGCCATCCTTGGCACTCCATCTGTTCTTGGACTTTAAATTCCCAGAAGCCGTGATCACCAGGTGTGCTGACTCTGGGAATTGAAGTCCAAGAACAGCTGGAGCACCAAGGTTGGCCATTCCTGCAACTGAAAAGCGCTAAAGAGAATCACAGAAGTAGCTCAATCAAATCAGGAGCATCTTGCAAGAGATAAAATCCTGTGTTATCACCCTTCTTGTTGTTCTGCTGTATCCTAATCTTGGCAATCATCACAGTAATCAGCCACGAAGACAGTCCTGAGAATATAATGCAGTGGTCTTCCATATGTCTTCCATATCACAGCATGACACCCATACCACTGATCCAGTTCTCTATCTCACTTTCTGGTCCTGAGTCCTTTTGGCACACAAAATCCTCCTTGGCTCCAGATCAGGACTGATGAAGCTGCTGCCCTCCATCAAGATGGATTCAAGTGGGATTTAATCCACTTGGGGACCATCACCCTTCCCTGTGGATTTGGCACTCAAGATGTTAATCCTTAGGGTTGTTAGGTTAGTTAACTGCTGCCTGACACTCAGCGTTGAGCTGCTGGCAGTATGGTCTACTGCAAGGATTCTCAATCTGCACCCTGTGGGCCAGAAGCTGCTCATAGTGCCATTTCATGTGGACCACCACCACCACAACTGGAAATGCCATGTTGTGGGGAAAGGGAAAAATGGCCATCTGGCCCCAAAGCTGTCTGAGGGAGCATGACCCAAACTCCAGTTTAAAAAGGTTGAGAACTCCTGGTCTACTGCTATCACCCACTGACAATTAATCCAGAATAACTACACAGGAATTGACCTGCTGGATGAAAACAAAAGCCAGAACAGTGGCCCATCAGATGACCCTGGCAAGGCTACAAGTAGGTCATGACAACAGTAAGACAACAGATATTCAAAAATTACTACCTCCTTGGCCAACAGCTCATAGGATCACACAGTCATCTGGATTGCCAGGGATAAGCAACACATGACTCATAGGAGGTAACCCCAGAACCCCTGAACATGCCCAATCTCATTTTGGTCTCAGAAGCTGAGCAAGATGGTTCTCAACCTTTTTAATACAGATTGGATTTGTTTAGCATTTGGATGGGTGATCAGTAGCAAATACCAGTGTCCTCTAGGTATGCCTGGGAAAGGATCCTGCCAGAATACCTAGAGAGCTGCTGACAGTTAGAGTTGACACCTCCAGGCTGGATGGACTAATAATCTGACTCAGCAAAAGGCATAAGTTTTAAAATACTGTACTGTACACCACTTCTGGCATTGCAATAATACACCACCGACAAAGAATATTATAGTGATTATAGACAAGTACTATATGCTGCCCTTCAGACAGACAGTGCTCTTAGCATATATTGTGCATTCTTCTGCAGTTGTTGGAAGCCAGAAACCTAACCTGTGGCTAAACCAATGAGAATGTCAGAGGTCTTTATGGTCAGAACCTGATTTGCTTACACAATTGCACAAGAAAATTATGCACGTGTTTACCACCTCCAGCAGTCTCACCTTTGCACAAGCAGACACATGGCTGTTGTTACATGCTGTCAAAATACTAGACTCAAAATTGGTGGTACAACTAGTTGTGTCAGTGGTCCCAAGAAAACCAGCCTGCTCTACCGTGGATCTCCAACAGTTCTACTTAACTTAGTTGGATTTAGCCCCAAAATAATCCTGAAGACCTATAATTTAGCTCAGTAGTATACAGTACTCAGTGTATTTAAAGATGCAAATGTCTGACTCTAGAGGGATAAAGAACCAGTGCTGTCTGCATCTGCAGATGTTTCCATGTACATGTGACAGCCATGACTAGACACTGGAGCACACGAAATGCTGTTACCTTTCCCACCAAAGTGGTACCTATTTATCTACTTACAATTTCATGTTTTCAAACTGCTAGGTTAGCAGAAGCTGGGACAGAGATGGAAGCTCACTTCGTCATGCAGCTGACCTCAAACTGCTGCCCTGCCAACCTTCTGGTAGTCAAGCTCAGAGTCTTAACCACTGAGCCACTTCAGTCCCACTTCGGTCACCCTTGCTCAAAAGCTAGTCGTATCCGACTCTAGGGTTCAGTGCCCATCTCTGTTTATAGCCAAAGAGCCAGCACTGTCTACATATGCAGACGTTTCTGTGGATATGTGGCAGCTCTACACCAGCCCAATTAATATAAATGTAGAATAGTGATATTGTGACCTATTTCAGCTCCAGGACCTCAATCACCAGTGCTTTCTGAAGGCCACATGCCAACAATTAGCATCATCCAAATGAAATAAGGGTATGATCAATACAACATTATCTCCCAACTTGCCACTTTTCAATCTGTTTCTCACTCTCTGTACTCCTCCTTAGCACAGCACTCAGCCTTTTAAAAAAGGTCCCAGTTGTACAAATGGAATCCTTTTCTTCCTAAAGCCAGCTGCTAAGTGTGAGAAGACCAAAGAGAAATCTGGATCAAAGGATTCTGCAGGCTACAATCCTGATCTAAGAGATGTCATGTCAGTTCAAGAAGGCTTGATTTTCCTTGAAGAATCTTTGCAAACTGTTTATTTATGGAGATCTATGCAGAGATAAATAAACCCCTTGTAGGACTTTTATTAGGGACTGTGCTGGCTTAGTAGTTAAGACGTGGTTAGGAAAATGGGTCTGGGGGCCAGGATTGTCAACAAGCTCCCCTTTCTGGCTTATCTGAGGCTCACCCCTTATTTAATTAATTTTTAATGTTAAGGTTATGCAGATTTTATATTTGTTTTTAGATAGTAAATGGCACAGCAGTGGGTAATATTGCTATGTTTTTAAGGGTTTTTTAATTGTTTCATACAGTAAAACCTTGGATAACACTAAGACTTGGTTCCACAAGTCTTGGTGTTATCCGATTTTTAGTGTTATCCGATGCATGTTAAAATCCTATGGGATGCATCGGATAACGTTAAAGCTCCATAGAGATACATTGTAACCGCACAGGCTTTAGCGGTTATTATCCAATCCATCCTATAGGATCTTAATGTTATTCGATCCAATTCTCCCCCCCCCCAATTACTTAACGTTATGTGATTTTAGCGTTATCAGAGGTAAACATTATCCAAGGTATTACTGCATTGGTTTTAACTTATGTACACCGCCCAAGGTCCTTTGGATAGGGCGGTATATAAATCTATTAAATTAAATTAATTATATTAAGATGCTGAACTTGATAACTGGAAGGCCAGCAGGTCAGCAGTTCGAGACCCGAGTGCTATACGATGGAATGAACTCCCGTTGTTATGTCCCAGCTCCTGCCAACCTAGCAGTTCAAAAGCAAGACATTGCAAGTAGATAAATAGGTGGGAAGGTAAACAGTGTTCTGTGCTCTCTGGTGTTTAGTCATGCCTGCCATATGTCCAAAGAAACGTCTGCAAACGCAGATAACGCTGGCTCTTCGGCTACAAACGGATGAGCACTGAACCCTAGAGTCAGATATGACTGGCTTTCAAGCAAGGGCGACCTTTAGTTCTATATCAGAAAATAAAACAAAACAAAACAAACAAAACAAAACAAAATAAAATAACACTGTAGCACTTTAAAGACTAACTGCTATATTTTTATTGTTAGCTTTCATGGATCAAGTCCACTTCATCAGACAAAGAGTGAAACTTACAGGCATGTTCTTTATATACTAAATTCAGGGGCTCAAAGGGAGAAGGGGTGTGGTCAAGCAAGATGACAGACAAGCGAGCACAAGAACGCAGTTTCACACAGCCATTAGCAACAATAGATTATTCAGATAAACTCTAAATGACTCCCTTTCAATCTCAAGGTTGCGAGAAAGCCCATTATGGTCTCTGATCAACTTGTGACCTGCATGGGGGGGGGGGGGACAAACACCTGTACCTGGTTTCTTTCTGTTTTACTAAAGAGAATTGACAGGAAAGTTGTAATATAAAATCATATAGCAATCTGTATATCGAATTTGATAATGTCCCAGAAACCCTTCACTAATATTTAGCCCCCTGTGATGGGTATCTAACAGATGGATGTATTTGATTTCTGCTGTCTCCTTTTCAATCCTAGTTTTGTAATTTCTCTGTTCCAGAATTGCAACTTTCAGGTCTTGGATAGAGTGTCCAGTTAGATTGAAGTGGTTTGAGACATGTTTCTCCGTGTTGCCATTCCAGATATCTGATTTGTGTCCATTAATTCTTTTGCATAAAGATTGTCCTGTTTGTCCTACATAAACCACGGATGGACATTTTTGGCAAGAGATGGCATAAATCACATTGGCAGAAGCACAAGTAAAACTGCCTTTAATGTTGTGTGTGGTGCCATTGGGTCCAGTAATACTGTTTCCAGAGCGAATGTGGGGGCATAGTTGACATCTGGATTTGCAGCAGGGTCTAGTTCCCATATCTGCTCCACTTCTGTGTTGTCTGTTGTGTGTCAATAGTTGTTTGAGATTGGGGGGGGGGTTGTCTATAAGTGAGTAGGGGTCTGTCACCAAGGGCTTTGGAAAGTGAAGCACTCTTGCCCAAGATGGGTTGGAGATCCCTCATTATGCATGTGAGGAGTTTAAGTTGAGGGCTGAAGGTGACAACCAGTGGTGTGCGATTGCTTTCCCTTCTGGGCCTGTCTTGTAGTAGATCACTCCTGGGTATTCATCTAGCCTAGTTAATTTGTTCTTTAACCATATTGGATGGGTATTGTAGTTTGAGAAATGCATTTTGTAAGTCTGTGAGCTTGGCATCTCTATCGTTTGGGTCTGAGCAGATGTGATTGTACCTGAGGGCTTGGTTGAAGACAATGGATTTTGTTGTGTTCTGGATGGAAGCTGGAGGCATGCAGGTAGGTACATCTGTCTGTGGGTTTGCGATATAGTGGTGTCCAGGAAATTTACTTGTTGTGTAGACTGTCCAAACTGAGTTTGATATTTGGGTGAAAATTATTGCTTGCCATGGGTAACTGTATCCCAAGTGTGCCTCCAGGATTCCTGGAAGAAGCTTATTGCTGACAACCCACATATATACAAGGGTTTGCTGATTCGCTTTGTTCACGTTAGTAAACAATGTCTTAGAAAAATCTGGTGTAGCCAGACTTTCCAAAAAGGAGGGGGGGCGTGTCATGGGGAGACATCTTTCCTACATTTCTCAAAGCTTGAGGTTGTAGTTTAACTAGGCCTAGAAATCCTTTCTTCTCTGTCTCACAAGACTACGTGTCACGAGACAGCTTGTTTTCAGTTCAGTGTTCCCTGTACTCTTATCTCTAGGCTAGCTGAGTTCCCATGTTTTGACTATTAGAGAGCACACTTCCTTCACGTGTGTAAACTTCTCTTGTTATGAGAAAGTTTTCTCTGTTCCCTGATTGGTTAAAAGGTACCCCACCTGGCTGCAGAATTCCCATCTTGGGGAGAGCAGGGGGAGTTCATTCTTGGATGTCTATGGATTAACATCTTTGCCTGTGAGACTATGCCTTTTTGGTTCTTCAAAATGATCACCTAGAGTGATTGGATTGTTTTTGGACTGACTAATTGTTTACTGAACTTACTCATGCTTTTCTGGATTATCCTTTAAGAAACCTTTAAGAAACCTACTACTACAATAAAGCTACAGCTTTTGCTTGAAGATCGTCTCTTTCCTTAACAGATGCTGACACCACACACACAAGGCCTAGCTACCAGACCTCCCTTGTTTGCTTCATTTCCTGAGCATAGTAAGAGTTCTGTTAATGCAGACCGGCTCTCCCATAGAGCTTACAAGGGCTAAAGTTCCCATAAAGAGACTGGGTCTCTGGAACTGAAAGGGAGGGACCTTTGCGTGGGACGGCCGGATTCTGACACGGTGGCAGCGGTGGGATTTGAACCCACACCCCCGAAGAGACTCTATAAGTACCAGAGTGTTTATAGTTCTTAAATAATGTCAACTAAGCTGCAGAATATTTAAGCAGTTATGTCTGAGACAAGAGTAATCAGAAGGCAGATCAGGATCTACTGTTGTGGGTGAAAGGAATTGGATCCCCTGGTCTATGGGTTTAATTTGGCCCACTACAGGATCCAGGTCTGCTCATGTCTAGAACAACCTCTGCTGAAAATGTCCCCAATTACCTTTGATCCCTCAGGTTTTTAATTCAAATCTTACCTTCCCACAAGCTGTCATAGAAAGAGCCAGTTGATACCAAAGGTGAAATTCACCAAATGCCAGCTTCATAGCACGCTCCAAACACTACAAAGGGAAAACGGTATATAACATCATTAAGATCCCCAGTTTTTTGCAGAATCAATTGCCAAAATATTTGTAAAACTTAACTAATTAATTTGTTTATCATAAGTTCTGGACTACATTCATAGAGCAGTCTAACAGATATGTCTAGATGGGAATGTATAGGTTTCACATGCACAGCATAATCATGTCAGAGGAAAATAAGTGGTATGAAAACCAGATATTATTTTATTAGAGAGGTGTGTGTGCACGCGCATGCATGCGTGTGCTCCTTTCCCCCATAATTGGGGCCAAAGGTGGCTTACAATATTGTCAAGAACAGCAGAATTAAAATACAGTAAAACCTCATATAACACTAAAACCTGGTTCCACAAGTCTTGGTGTTATATGATTTTTAGTGTTATCTGATCCTCTATGGGATCCATAGAGATACATTGTAACCACACAGGCTTTAGCGGTTGTTATCTGAAGCATCCCATAGGATCTTAATGTTATCTGATGCAATTCTTCCCCCCAGATTCCTTAACGTTATGCGATTTTAGTGTTATTCGATACTAATGTTATATGAGGTATTACTGTACAAGAAAGTTACAAGTATTACAACAGACTAAAACTATTATTGAAATTCAGCAGCAATTAAACACAATAAAATCACTCGACCAAAATAGTAATATTACTTTGTCTTTTAAAAAGCATGAGGATCAGTGGGGGAAATGCCACTGGAAACAATCATATTGGGTCCAACGTCAAAATGAGCGAGGAGGAACTCTGATTCCCAACAGTCATAGAGGTGGAAGAGGCCATGCCAGATGGACTGGCTGTGAAGGGACACCTTGATAATATCATCAAGGCTGTGGCAATCCATTTCAGTTGGGGGTTAAATCCTGCATGTCACATTTCATATGTGCCGCAGGAGATGGCTCCCTGATCATAGTGTGTGGGTCACTTCATGGCAAGCTGGCCTCCACCTTAAACTAATTCAGGCTAGTGGTATTTTTCCTCCTTGCCTTGGAGGGCAAAGGTGGCCCAGAACTAGCTGGCCTCCAAGACCAAGCCTCCCGGTGCCCGGGGGGGGGGGTGTATACTCAGATCGAACTGCAGCCAACGACAAGGAATTCCATTTTATAAAGATAACCTAGGAGGAAAAGCTTTCAGCAAGTACTGGTGCTGCCTGCTCAATCACACTCTTGGTATCTCATTAAGGAGGCTCTGACCCTACAACAAGACAGCAACAGCAAAAGCAATCATACTTATATACCACCCCATAGTGTTTAATGCAATCTCTGAGAGGTTCACAAGTTAATTAGCATTTTGCCCCCAACATGATGGGTACTCATTTTGTCAACCATGGAAGGCTGGAAGGCTGAGTCAACCTTGATTTCTGGTCAGGATCAAACTCACAACCTTTTGGTTGCAGTACAGCAGTTTAACCACTACGCCACCAGTGTGTCTAAAGAGAGAACTAGTTTACCATAGGTCGTACATATTTTACTCTTTTATTGAGAAGAGGGATGAAGCACTTATACAAGGAAGAACTTTAATTTCAAATGCTAAGAAATATCTGAGTTCTATGTAGACACTATGGAGAGGAATATCTGTCATGGGAGATTTTCTGATCTCTTGGGGTTCCATGACAGCAGGCTGTATATGAATGTTGAGGATGGGATAAAATGTTAGGACTCAAAACTGACAGATTTGCTGGTCAGTTCAAGAGTAGTATGCATAGATTTGGCTGAACAGCTCAGTGGGTTAGGTATCTGGCTGTGAACTTGAGTTTGGGAATTCAATTCCCCACTGTGCTTCTCAGGAGAACCAGCCTGTATAGTTATGGGCAAGCTGCACAGTCCCAGGGTATCCCTAGAAGGGACAATAGACACAGCTAAAATTCTTCTTCTTCAAGTGCCATATCGATTCTGAATATTGGATATCATTATGGTGATCAGCCATGAAGATTGTCCTAGAAACCATATAAGCCAGTGGCCTTCCATTTGCCTTCTGCATCCCAGCGTGGCACCTGTACCACTGATCCAGTCCCACAAGTCACTTTCTGGTCCTGAGACCTTTTGGTACACAAAATCCTTATCAGCCCCAGGCCAGTATTGAGGAAGCTGTGGCCCCCATCAAGATGGATTCAAGTGGAATTTAATCCACTTGGGGAAACATCATCCTTTCCTGTTGGCTTCGCCATCCAAGGCCGTTAGTCCTCAGAGTTGTCAGGTTAGTTAACCACCGCCTGATGATCAGCATTGAGTCGCTGGCAATATGGTCAACTCTTACCATAGCAGGATAACCTGGCCAGACAGGGACAGCTAAAATTAGTTGCTGAAAAAGACTAGTGATAGATTGAGATGCAGATTATAAGTGCATTTTTCTTTTTGTGAAAAGGAGCATTTACCCAAAATATGTCTCCCCATGTGTGCTACTATTTTTCTAATTAATGGAAGGACCCATTAGCCTTCCCATTCCTATTATAAGTAAGCTAGTGTCTGCATGAAAGAACTAGAAGCAGGAAAGCCAAACCAAGCCAGGATTGGGTACCTCAGAAAGCATGACATACTGCCCTCTTCTGCCCAGCGTGATACTTAGAAGATCGTAAACATGAGATGCATCCCGGAGACTGACAGCTCGGTCATCTTTCTGGTCTGGAGCACGGCTAATTACCGCATCCTGGTTTGCCTGGCAGAAAATTGAAAATGGAGTGTGGAGGTAAGATCTTGTGGTAATGAGTAGTGTGCACCATGTGCAGCTTAGAAAGGTATTTACCAATGAAACATACACCTAAGCAAGCTAGCACTGTCCCAAAATGCATGTTTATTCAGAGAAGGCTAATTCAGGCAGGCAGGATTCATCTGCAGAGACAATTCCTTCAAATTATCTTCCAGAACTGTCAAAATGTGAGTTGACAAAAACCCACAGGGCCAGAGCACTCCAAGGCCTGGGGTTACGCTTAAATGAGGTGCCCAATTACTCCAGCTGCCTGCAACTCTACTTAGGCAACCTTTTATAAACACAACAACACCAATGCCATTTCAGATTTTTCTTATGAGTTGAAAAAATGGGGGAGCTTAGAATGCAAATTACAACGCTCCCTACGCAAATTATGCAATTCTCCAAACTGTCAGTCAAATATTATGATCTCAAAGCTCAAGCCTCAGGTTTTTTTGACAGCAGTGCTGCACATTATTTGCATCCGATGTAATGCTTAGTGGTACAAAGCAGTTCAGAGCAGCCTGACTACAGAACAACTTCCCTAGTTTCACGTTTGTGCGTGTATTTTGTTTGGAATAATTAATAATATTTTTAAATATAAGGTTTTCCTGTTCTATGCCCATCCTAGCATCGTGCAGTTGCAAACAAGTCCAAAAAGAGCAACCATTGTTGAGCAATTCTATAAAAAGAGCCCTAATGGATCAAACCAAAAGTCTATGCATACAAGATGACTGTCTCCTTTTTCACATGTATCTGTGTGATCAATAGCCCCCAATTTCTGTTGCTGTGGCTCAAGGACCAGCAAAGGAACCATCTTCCCACTTCTTCAGGCTAAAGCAGAGACACCCCAAATTCAGTCCATGAGCTGACAGGACCTGAAACTATAGATAGGATTACCCTCCATGCATTTATGTACTTGTCCTTTCTATAGCCATCAAAGCTATCTATCAATACGACAACTTTGTTGTTAGACAATCAGATAACAGTGAGAGTATATTGTGGCTCCAACCAGAAATCTCCAGCCCTATGAAGACATAAAGTCTGATAAGGTATCAATCTCCTGACTCTGGATCTAACCTATGGTACTCCTTCATGTATTCTCAAGGTACAAGGATCAGTCTCTTTCTTCCTCAACCTTGGCCTCTATGAATGGCTCTACTGAAGTTTCTCATGACTCTTAGACACAAAGGACCTTGAGGTCACAGGAATGAGTTTAAGCCCTTTAAGATTTGCTACCAGCAGTGAAAAGAACCTCTCAGGAATTGGAACAGACTAACCTAATTTAAGCGATCAGTTGTTGACAGTTCCTAACTTCTCTGTGAGTCTCAAACTAGCCATGTTGAGCATGATGTAGCAGAGTGGGCTATCAGTTTTGGACTACTGGGAGGGGGGGGGGTGTCTGGGTTTTATTGCAGGGATTTCTGCCCAGCTACTATCCCAGGGCCTAACCTACCTTATGAAGTTATCATGAGGCTGAAATGGGATAACTTTAATGTAGGTGATCCTGCCAAGCTCCTCTGGAGATAGATTGGACTTAATTAACTTGAATAAATGTACTTTGCACATGCTTCATCCTCCATAAAAAATAGCAGCATTTGAAACATTTGCAATAATTTAAGATTTCAGGCAAAAAATGGGCCTCATCTTTTTCAAATTTTGATTTACAGAGCAGTAGATCCTTCTTCCACCCACTCCCTGTTGCCCTCCCAGCAAACCCAGGGCACATGTTTGGGAGAGACTGCCCTAGATCTTGCAAGAGGGTTATGCAATCCCAATTTGTCATCTCCGTATCTGATTGCGCTAAAGTAATTTTTTTCTATTTTCATTGTTATTACCTTTCAATGGTATGTTTAATACCAACTGTAAGACTAGAATTATTAATTTCTGCTCACCTGAGAAAGTTAGTCACTATGGAGAATTTAAAAAAAACCTAGAAGAGCAGTAATTTCTCAAATGAACTCAAAATCCAGGAAAATGAAAGCTTCAGATTATTTTAAAAAATACAAATTACTCTTGCTGCTGCTGCTGCTGCTGCTTTCTCTTCCACATAGAAGCAAAAATGGGGCTGGGGAAGAAAATGTTCTGTCTTTGCATTGGGCAAACATGAGTATTACTCGGTTTATTGTTTATTCATTATTTTTGTGTTCTGTCTTTTCTCCAATGAGTTCAAGACAGTATACACCAGGGGTGCCCAAACTATGGCCCAAGGGCTGGATACGACCCCCAACGCCAATTCATCCAACCAGCGAAGCCCTCATGAGCATGTTTTACTTCTACTTCTGGGAGCAACGAGGGCTTCACAGGTTGGATAAACTGGTGTTGGGGGCTGGATCTGGCCCTTGGGCCATAGTGACTGGCCCCCTGAACCACATGACCGGCCCATGGCCCAAAACTTTTGGGCACCCCTGGTATACATGGTTTTCTCGCCTCTTTTTTCCTTATAACAAGTCTACAAGGTAAATCAGGCTAACAAAAAGAATAAGTCTAAGGTTATCCAGTCTGCTTCATGGCTAGGAAAGTAGCTTCTTGATTTCTCCAGGCTCAGTCAACCATTCCAATTTTCATGTCACAGTGATTCTCACACTTTACTCCACTTGAAGGAGTGTGGAGGAAATGCCACTGGAAACCATCATATTGGGCCCAATGGCTAAATGAGAGGAGAGGAGGCTTGGTAAGGGTCTTAGCTATCCAGGCCGGATTGTGTGTGTCTTCTTAAGAGAGGCCAGGATAAGGGACCCACTTCACTATTCAGATTCCCAATGGTCATGGAGGTGAGGAGAGGCCATGCCAGATGGACTGGCTGAGAAGGCGCACCTTGTTAATATCCTCAATGCTGCAGCAGTCCGTTGCAGTCCTGGTGTTAAAGCCTGCATATCTCATTTTATACATGCCGCAAGAGATAGCTCCATGATCACAGTGTGTGGGTCATTTCATGGCAAGCTGGGATCCACTTTAAACAAATTCATGCCAATGGCATTTTTTCTGAAAAAGATTTTCAGGGGGGAAATGTAACTCAGATGCGAATAGCAGCCGCTACTCTGTGTGCCAGAGAAAGAACATTTCTGGAGGCAATTTAATCTAAAAACATACTATCGGCAGTCAGTATAAACGAGAGAGAGAGAGAGATCCAAGGAGAAAAAAAAATTATTAAAAAGCAGTATTTTTATTCTGGTTCTCAGAGGTGTAATTGATCTCTCTGTTTTTTAAATCCCCTCACCTCACACAACCCACCACAATCTAGTGTCCTCCAAATGTGTTGTGCTACAAGTTGAATACCTTCTTATTTAATTTCCAGGTCAGACTTTAAACTGCCAAAATGAAGCTACCTTCTTGGCTGTCATTGGCCAAACTTGAATCCTCATTGGTACAAGTAACAAGAAGAGCAGCAAACGAGCCATATTCTGTATCTCTCCACATTCACACAGCATATTGTTGTCTGCCAGCAGGCCTCACTTGAGCATGTTGGTCTTACATTTAGGGACTCTGACCCTCACTTGTTCAAAAGAGCCATTCAAAAACAGCAAACCAAGATTATGTCCGGGGGGGGGGATGGTTTTGGGGATCTTTGAAAGAGCATAGATGGCATGAAATTGATTGTAAATGGCCAGTCAGCTCCCACCCCCACCCCTACTGGCATGGTTTATATCCCCAAAATTAACTTTTCCATCATATGCTACATGAATGTGGTGAGAAGAGTGATTGAGCTGGGATGTGCAAAGCACATATGGGTACAAGTCTGAGCAGTGGTTCCGTGTCAATGAGCTACATGCTTTCTGCTCAAATGTATTATCACACTGCTTTTTTAAAAAAAATACACAAAGCAATGTTTCTCTTGTAAAAAGCTCTATACTGTATACAGTTTTGCCACTCCAAAGCTTGGGGTAATGTGAAAACTTTATCTGTGAATATTTCATGCAAATATTTTATGTATGACAAGACATCCTTTTAAAATTACTTGTCTGGCCTGCTGACAAATGCTCAAAATAGCCGACTCTGATGTGAAGCTGATTACCAGCTTTTTTAAAAAAAAGTGTGGAGGTTTGTTCAGCACAGCTGTTTTTCATAAGTAAATGGTTCAGCAGCGTTACTGATGCAGAAAGTTTTTTAAGTGCCCTGAACAATATGGAAACAGATTTAGTCAGCAAGAGGGATTATCATGCACCTCTGCCTTTCTCAACTCATTTTTTAAAATCTTCTATTTTACAGAGCATTGCATGACAAACAAGTGCTATTGATTCTTCTTCTGCTGCTGCTGCTACTGCTGTATCTGAATCATGGTGATCAACCATGAAGACTGTCCTGAGAATATAATGCAATAGCCTTTCATCTGCCTTCCACTTCACAGCATGACCCCCCGTACCACTACAAAGGGTCAACTTCCTTTGAAGGCATTCCAGCAGGAAAACATGTGCTGGCAGTGGGCTAAACAACCCTGTTTTCTACCTCTTTCTCTCCACCTGTGTCTGTCTCTTTATATCTCTCTGTGCCATTCTCAACTCTTTCTCTCTCTTTTCCAGACCTGATAAGCTAGAGCAGATCACTCTTGTAAATGTCTGAACAGATTGCTTGCTGAAGGCTTTTGGAAACAGTCCAGCTGCTGTGTGCTGCCATATAATAATAATTGCATGCCATCAAGTCAATGCTGACTTCTGTTGACCCTTTCCAAAGTTTTCTAGGTAGAGAATACTCAGATGTAGTTTACCATTCCCTTCTTCTGGAGGTGCCCTAGGACTGCTCAGCTTGTCAATGACTACACTGTCTGGCTCCACTCCAGTGATGGGATGACAAAAATTCTACTACCATGCCATGACGTCACGGACGTCATGGGCGTGGACAATGACATGACGTCATGACGTCATGGGCAGAGTTGACGTCATGACAGAGGCGTAGCTACCGCCGTATCAGCCGTATCAATTATACGGGGGGCCCGGGCTACGGGGGCCCCCAACGGCAAAAAATAAAAATAAAAATAAAAAAGAGCAAAAATTTACTGCGCATGCGCAGAAACTCAATCTGATGCATTGCGCATGCGTCAGATTGAGTTTCTGCGCATGCGCATTTTATTGGAGCCATTTTTAGCTCCAATTTTAAAAAATAAAATTTCGGAGTCGGAGCCGCAGCTTCTCAAAGCGGCTCCGATGGTGGCCCTCAGATGAGGGCACCTCCCCTGGGGCCGCCCAGAGTCCCACGGGCAGGTTGAGGCCTGCCCGGGCTGTCCGCTGCTGCCGAACCCCCATGGCCTGGGGACGCCTGGCAGAGTGCGCCACCGCCTCCTCCGGAGGATGCACTGCTGCCCGTCCTTCGTCCGCAGCGGGTCCGGAGAAGCTCAGCCCACTCGCGAGCAGCGGCAGCGGGCGGGGAAGGCGGGAGCACGCACCTTGCCCCCTCCCCCGGCCGGCTGCCGCTCACGCGCCTCCTGCCTCCCGGGAGCGCGGGTGCCTCGGAGCCCGGCGCTGTCGGAGGGCACCGCGGTCGGGCTCGGCGGGGCGGGAAGGCGCGCCTCGGAGCCCGGGGCAGAGAGCGAGAGGATGGAGCCGAGAGGGTAAGTGAGGGTTTTGTGTTTCGGGTGGGTGGTTTATGTGTGTGTTGGGTGGGTGGGTGGGTGGATTTTTATTAAATTTTTGTTTTATTTCTTTATTTATTTTAATTATTTAAGTTATTTACGGGTTTGTGTTGTGGTTGTTTGGGTGGGTGGGTGGGTTGAGGTGTGTGTTTGTTTGTTTGTTTATTTTAATTCTATTCTATTTTATTTATTTATTTATTTATTTTTATTTTTGGCCCCGCCCACGACGTCATGACGTCATGACGTTGGCTCCCCCCACGACGTCATGATGTCATGACGTTAGCTCCGCCCCGCATATAAAGGGCCCCCAACAATTTTTATACGGGGCCCCGCCAAGGTAAGCTACGCTTCTGCGTCATGACGTCATGACGTTGTGGGCGGGGCCAAAAATAATAATAATAATAAAATAAATTTTAAAAACACACACACACACCCTCAACTCACCCACCCAACCAGATAGCAACATCACAAACCCGTAAATAACTTAAATAAAATAAATAAATAAAATAAAAATTAAACAAAAATACAACCACCCACCCAAAACACAAAAAAATAGCCCACCCACCCCAAATACAACACCCTCACTTACTTACCTCCTCCTCTGAATGCCGCAGGAGCCGCTGCCGCCGCTATAGCCGCCGCTGCGCGCCGCCCCTCGCCACGGCCGCAGCCGGCCTGAAAAGGCTCCTGCCCAGCCAGTCCTTCCACGCTGCCCTTCCTCCCGATGGGCGCCCGGTCCAGCCAGCCCAGGCCACTCCGGCTAATGGGATCTCCGAGAAGGCGGAGGTGCCCAGGCCGTGAGCTCCGTGGGGCTGGAGCGCTACCGCGGTGAGCAATGCCACCACCGCTGATGCGCCCGGGCAGGGCCGCCCAAGGGGGGCAGGCAGGCTGGGGCGGGGTCTTCGGAAGGGGCGCTGGCTGGGGAACTGCGGGACTATCCTTCCATCACCCCCATTCTGGGAGCGGGAGCCTCGGGATGCCAGCCCAGCGCCAGTGCCCCTGCTGCCCTCCCATCTCGCTCCGATCGGAGCCCCCCTCCGTCTCGGGGGAAACTCAGCCCCAGCAGCTGCCGCGACAAGTCAGGCAAGGTGGGTGGGTGGGCTGCAGGGTCTCCGGTGCATCCCACACATCCCAAAGGCCCAAGGAGGAGGAGGAGGAGGCTACAGGCGGCGGCGGTGCACCCCGCCAGGCATTCCCAGGCCATGGGTGGGCTCAGCAGCGGCGGACGGCCCAGGCAGTCCTCAATGTGCGCATGGGGGCTCGACGCCGCGGGAGAGGTACCCTCCTCTGATGGCTGGTGCTGCCACCGGAGCCGCCGGAGCTGCCCTGAAAAGGTGCAGCTCCGACTCCAAAAGAAAAAAAATTAAATTGGAGCCAAAATGGCTCCAAATGACTGCGCATGCGCAGAAACTCAATCTGACACATGCGCAATGCATCAGATTGAGTTTCTGCGCATGCGCAGTCAATTGGAGCCATTTTTGCTCCGATTTTAAAAAAAAAATATTTCAGTGAGGCGTCCGGAACCGGACGCCTCAAAAATTGACTACCCTCCCGGAGAACTCTCCGGGATTGTTCCTAACGGTTCCAGGGAACCGTATGGAACCGGGGACATCCCATCACTGCTCCACTCCCAGAAGACACTGTGGGGAACTGAATTTCCAACCTCTGGTTCCACAGTCATATACCTACTGGTAACTCAGTGAGCTATCCAGCCAACTAGTGCTGCCACAGCCCCACAATATATGACTTACAGCCACTCAGGAGGAAATATTCTCGTTTAAGGTGGTTGAGGGTGGATGAAGCGGATTATCTGGACCCGTTTCAGTCAGGATTCAGGCCCGGATATGGTACCGAAACTGCACTAGTCGCTTTGGTGGATGACCTCTGGAGAGAGCGGGACGGAGGGGAGCCGTCTGTCCTTGCTCTTCTCGATCTCTCAGCGGCTTTTGATACGGTAGATCATGGCATCCTTCTGGGAAGGCTCCAGGGTCTGGGGATCCAGGGCACGGTGTTGTCCTGGTTTTCCTCATTCCTGAGGGGCAGGACCCAGTCGGTGTGCCTGGAGAAGGAGAAGTCCAGCCCTAGGCCCTTGCTTTATGGGGTGCCTCAGGGTTCGGTACTTTCTCCTCTCCTGTTTAACATCTATATGAAGCCGCTGGGTGAGATCATCCGTTCCCACGGGGTAAGGTATCATCAATATGCCGATGATACCCAGCTATACATCTCTGCCCGTGGGGACCCAAGCGGTGCGGTGGAAGTCCTTTCCAGGTGTCTGAAGGCTGTTAAGGTCTGGATGGGGGACAACGGGCTACAGCTGAATCCCGGCAAGACTGAGTGGCTGTGGGTAAGGGGTCCTGTGTTAACAAAGGAGTTGCCACCTTTGGTTCTGGATGGGGCAACCCTGCCCCAAACAGACCCGGTGCGTAATCTGGGGGTCCTCCTGGACTCACGGCTACTGTTCGAAGAGCAGGTGGCAGCCGTGGCCAGGAGGGCTTTTGCACAACTTCGTGTAATCCGCCAGTTACGCCCCCTCCTGGACCAGGATGCCCTGCTTATGGTCACACATGCGTTGGTCACCTCCAGACTTGATTATTGTAACGCGCTCTACATGGGGCTGCCCCTGATGACCATCCGGAGACTCCAGCTGGTCCAGAATGCGGCGGCCCGGGTAGTGGTGGGGTGTGGGCGTTATGCTCATGCTTCGCCGCTGCTCCGGGAGCTGCACTGGTTGCCAGTTTGTCTCCGGTTGCAATTCAAGGTGCTGGTTATTACCTTTAAAGCCCTATATGGTAGTGGGCCAGGATACCTAAGAGACCGCATCATCCCTAGAACATCTGTCCGGCCCACTAGGGCGGATCGGAGAGGCTCCCTTGTTATTCCTTCGGCGAGAAAGGCGCATCTCGCCTGTACCAGGAGGAGAGCCTTCTCCGTGTTCGCCCCGGCCCTCTGGAACCTCCTGCCCACCGAATTGCGCCTTCAGACGGAGCTCCTGCCCTTCCGAAAGGGCTTAAAAACCTGGCTGGCAGGACAGGTTTGGGGACCCGGGAACATGGGGTCCCATACCAAGTGGCTGATATAAGGACTGTCCCCTGGGTTGGTATATGGGAATTATTGGTATATATCCCTGCGTTGTTTTAACTCTGACTGTTTTAACTTTGATGTTTTAGTGTTGGTTTTATTCTTGTTTTATTCGGGCTGTAAGCCGCCCAGAGTCGGGTTCTCCCGATTGGGGCGGGGTATTAAATTTAATTAAATAAATAAAAATAAATAAATAAATAAATTAAGTTACAACTCCCAGAATCCCCCAGCTTGCACAGTGCTTGAAAGTATTTATTTCTCAGTTATGAATTTGATTCTAAGAAACCAGCAAAATACCCTACTGAGTCACATCACAAGCCACTAGCAATGTTAACAAGGAGATTCTGAGATATGTACTTCAAAGCAGGAATGTTTCCAAGCGCCACTACCCAAGTAATTCAATGAAGTCAACAAAGCTAAAGGAAATACTTACTGTTTTGTTGATGGAAAGGCTCTCTAGAAGGTATTCCAAGTTCTCTTTCCAACATCTCCTACTGGCTTTTCCTTTACTTTTCAAGGTCATATCCCATCTGGCCACTTAACTCATTAAGACTGCAATTAATCATTTCTAAATTCTTGCTAGTCACTAGGCACAATGTTTATATGTTTTGGCTACAGGCTCCCTGGTTTCCAATACAATTGAAAAGACAGCCAACTCTGCCCAAATTACCCTATGCCCCTTATGACATATTTTGTTAATCCACAGTATAACAGGGAAATGCCACACTACAATAAACACATTATTTTACTATTATTTTTTACAAAACACAGCCAAGAAAATAGTCTGAGTGACAGGTTTGCAAACTACTTTGAACTGCTATAAAGAGAAGCAAATGGATTTCCTAAATAGAAACAAAAGGACTAAAAAAATCCCCAGAGAGGAGAATGAAAGGAGATGGGCACTGGCATAAAAATGTTCCTTCTTACTTGGAAAAAACTCTTGCACATATTAAGCCGCATTAGAGAGAAAAATGCAGAAAAAAGACTGCTGAAGGGTGTGTGCAAATTAAGCAAACTTGGGGATGTTTTAAGGACAGCACCTACTCTATGTATACCAAGCATTTAGCTTTATCAAGAAGCCGCCTAAGAAAGTGGCATAAAGAAGAAAACAGTATAGCATAATGGTTAGTATGTTAGCCTAAGTCCATGATGGCGAACCTTGGCACTCCAGATGTTCTTGGACTTCAATTCCCAGAAGCCCAAGCACCCTGTGAAACCACACGAATGGGCTTACTGCGATTCATCCGGCCCGTGCTGTCCTCGTCGCTCCTGGAAGCGGAAATAAAACATGCCCATACTTCTGGGAATTGAAGTCCAAGAACATCTGGAGTGCCAAGGTTTGCCATCATGGGCCTAAGTCTTGTAAGATCCAGCTACGTTCTAGTCCCCACTAAAGCCATGAAATTCACTGGATGACCTTCATCACACTTCTCCCTCTCAGCCTGACCTACTTTACAGGGCCGTCGTGAAGATCAAATGGAGAAGAAGAGAGCTTTGTGCTTAACTGTCTTTGACCTATTGGAGGAAAGATGGGATAGAAATACAACTGAGTTAATTAGTTATGTGAGGAACTGCAGTGGCTAAGATGCTGAATTTGACAACCGGTCAGCAGTTCGATACCTGAGTGCTGCATGATGGAATGAGCTCCTGTCCTGAAACAACAGGTAACTTTGAGAAAATTAGACAAGAGGTAATGTGGAAGATGATGATGGGATTTTTTGAGGTATTATTGGCTTTAAGCACAGAAGGAGATGTGACCTGACTTGAAGACAAGAGTTGGGGGGGGGGGGAGGTCTTTTCTTCTACATTGCTCTCACAGCTTAGCTCAGCATGCCATGACTAATTTGGGACTTAGTTATATGAATATCATTCTGCCAAATATGACTATTTCCAAAAAGTCCTAAATCTTTCACACACACTCACAGACCCATAAAGCACTATTTGCCACAACCTGTTCATTAATTCATATTGTATAGTGACCAGCTTATGGTACAATTACTCTAGGCAACATCACTACAAACAAGGCAGATTTTTTTAATGTACAGTAAGTGGGTTTTTAAAGATTGCTGCATCTATGGAATTTAATGATTTAAAACTGTTTTTAAAGTGTTTTTAAAAGTGTTTTTAATATTATAATGTGTTTTTATTGTTACATGTTACACTGTTTTGAACTGTGATTATTGTGCAGTTTTAGCTGACTGTGAGTTTTCAGTCCTCATTAGAAGAAATGCAGCATACTAACCAGCCAGCCAGCCAGCCAACCAACCAACCAACCAACAAACAAACTGTTCTTAAGCCATGTTAAGAGTAATTCAAAGTTTTCTACCACATTTTCCAGAGTGTTTACTACATATTTGCTCAAATCAATCATTCACAAGAACTGGTATCATTAAGAGTATGGCTATCCAGAGCTCAACTCACCAAAATAAACAGGAAGCCCTGAAAGCACATCAGAGCTGGTTCACTATATTTTGAATTCAATCCACGGACTAAAATTACCTAACAGTACTCTTGTCATCAAGAAATGATTCTGGGAAAGAAAGAAAGACCATCCATTTTACTTGCACTAAAAACAGCTGCTTTATTTCTACCTATACCTGCAGGATGCTGAGACCCTAAAACTAGTTTACAGGCCAAAAAAGAATCTTGAAGTTCTGTCATACAAATATCAGATATAATTCTCATTACTGCCAATATTGATATTATTCTTTACAATTATTCTTGTTCAACTTACCATCGATTCACTGATCAGAAGGAGGAGGAGAGATTCTTCTACGTTGTCATGGGGGGTGTAGATACTACAAGACAGACACACTTTGAATATACATATATATTATATACACAGATATACATATAAGCCACATGAACGATTAGACTCATAGAACACTCATCATCACCGCCACAGGACTGGTAACGTGAAACGTCTCATGCATGATTAATCTGCTACACAATAGTTTCCTCTGACCAGAATGACTAAAAGCCACATATATTGTTTTAGAAGAAAACTCAACTATGATTTGAATTAGGGTGGATGACTGGGCAGACAACACTTTGTTAATCAAGCAATTTCTATCCCAAGGATTCTCATCATATTTGACCTATTCTGTAACAGTTAAACTATCGGCTTATTTTAATTCTTTGTCCGATTTTAGGTGCTACTTTTTTAAAAAAATTATAAAACAAGAAAAGGCTCAGCACTCACTTATATGAAGAAGGACTTGTATTAATAACAATCTACCCAAGCCTTACCACCTGTTTCCAAGGCCTTATTTCCTGCTGGGTCAATTAGAACAGATAGGTAGCAAAGTATCAAGGAGAAGGCTCTTTACTTGGAAACTCTTGTCTGTTGGTTTTTAGGGAAATAAATACATTTTTATTCCAGGAAGCTTTTGGATAACACATGAGTTCATATAATTATCTTGTGCTATTTTATATGGTAACATACTTTGGATACCTTGGAGTCATTATTCAGCGAGGAGTCGTGCATTGGTGGGTGTCTCTGCGATGACATTATGCACATGCAAATGGACTTGAGAAATCAAGTCCATTTGCATGCATTTTTTTAGCCATTTGGATATCACGTCACCTGCTGGCTAAGCGGAACATGACGTGTGCCCTCCTCTTTTTCCTGGCCCAAGGGATCCAACGGATGACGCTTTGGTGAGTTTTAGTCCCAGCCTAACATCAGTGACAAGAGATGGGCAACACTGCCTAGTTACACTAATCAAGCCCCTGAACCCCAACAAGGCTTTCATCTAGCAGGGAATGGGAATATATTTTACATAAATTAAATATATTTTATATTTTATTGTATACATGTTTTAACTGCACTGAAAGACACTCTGGGAGAGCCAATATTCTTAATTATAGGCTATTAATATAAAAGAATAAAGATGTAGACAGGAGATGTGAAGTAGAGCAGGCTGGATTTTTATTATTTTAAAAGCAAATTATTTGCGTCCAGAGTCTGGCAACCAAAGATCTTTTTTCTCTAAGTCGACCTCATCTCCAACTTGTCCTATAGTTTAAATGGTTCATCACTGAAAAAGTCGGTGTCTCAACACAAAATTCTGAAGTGTGGTGGTCCCCAACAGCACCTACAGTGTACAATAAAATCTCTAAAACCTGTGAGAGGTTCTTTCACTTGCTAGAGATTCCATGACACCACAGTAGCCCATTCAATGATTAGACAGGATAGCAGTCGATGTGGAATAACTGATATTAGGCAGCAGCCATTCAGACTATTATTTTCCTTTGAATGAAATATTGCAAAAGAACAATACGTACTTATCGCCTGTATGTAGCTGCAGCTTCTGACGTAGAGTAGTGCAAATGTAAGAATTATCCTCTTTATTCATAAACTCAGGAAGAGGATCAGATAAAGGACTCCAGTAACAATCCTCACTGAGGGAATGAAGGAGTAGTTCTGCCAACTGCTTAGCTGCTGTCTAGAGAAGAGCAAATAAAAAAAAAACCAAGAAGGCATTTTTAAAGAATTCCTGAAAAACATTTACTCACCCTCAGAGGATGGATAACTCCATAGAATCATAGAATAACTGAATTGGAAGGTGCCTTTTAGTCCATTGAGTCCAACCCCCTGCTTAATGCAGGAATCCGAATCAAAGCAGATATTACAAGACAGCTGTCCATTTCCTCTCTTGAATGCTTCCAGTGCTGGAGCACTCACTACCTTTCAAGGCGTTTGGTTGCTCTGTTGTACTGCTCTAACCGTTAAGATGTCCCTCCCCCCCCCCCTGATATTCAGCCTTACCTGGCTTCCATTAGCTTGAGCCTATTATTAGGTGACTATCTTCTGTAAATCAGTAAAATATGATGCAAGAGGCTACATTGGACCACTCTTCTAATTTGGAAACATCAACCACACATTTATTTTTTAACTCTATAATGTATTTCTGAATCAAAGTTTTATTCAAAGAATGATTAAGGCAACTTGTAATTCAAGTATGAATATCATAAAAAGGGAGCAGGCACCTTGTTTGTGTTGGGAGGCCAGCCTCCATGTTTCAGAGGAGCAAATTTAGAAATGTTCTCCTTTTCAGGCCTTATTCAAATTGGTGCTATAAATATGCTTAGAAAATACTCCCTAATACTGTACTTAATTTCCCCTGATCCCATGGCTAGTTTTTCACAGCATATGAACAAGAACTCTGAAAATCTACATTCTGACTCATGTCTAGAGCCTAACCCTCAGGATAATTTTTTCCTCTTCAGATGGAAGACCATAACTATGAAGAATGTGACAAGATAGGACACAATCAGCTGCTCTACTCTTAGCATGCTCACAGCACTAGGTTGGATAACACCTGAGCAGGTGAAGTAATGCAAACAAATATAATACTGTAAAGATAATATGTTTGGAGGTGAGAACCACATATATTGCCCTGATCTTACTGAAGCAAAGCTTGGAAAGAAATTTAACAAAGAGACAAACACCCTACACATACTCGCAGAGAAGTAATTCTCCTTAAGATTTACTCTCCAGTAAAAAATTCAAGTGGTTGTCTGATGAGGCTCTTCAAATAGCTGAAGAAAGAAGGAAGGCAAAAAACAAAGGTGAAAGAGAAAGATTCACTCAACTGGATGCAGAATTCCAGAGAACAGCAAGAGGAGATAAGGAGGTCTTCTGAAATGAACAGTGCAAAGTAATAGAGGAAAACAACAAAAGGGGAAGGACTAGAAATATCTTCAATAAAATTGGGGAAATCAAGGGAACGTATCAAACAAAAATGGCCATGATATGATTGTGTGGATCACAATAAACTGTGGCAAGTTCTTAAATAGATGGGAATACCAGACCACCTCATCTGTCTTCTGAGAAATCTGTATGTGAGTCATGAAGCAACAGTTAGGACAGGATATTCCTGGGCCCCTCCCTTTGGGGCCGGGGAGAACAAAAGCTGCCAGCTCTTGCGGGCGAGCGGACTGCTGCCCAGCTGATTCCCGGGCCCCTCCCTCCGGTGCCGGGGGGAAAGAAAAGCTGCTGGCTTCTGCAGGTGGCCGGACACTGCCGCCCAGCTGATTCCCAGGCCCCTTGCTCCCGGGGCCGAGAAAAAGACCCCCAGCCCATCGCCTTCTCAGAGGCAAGTGACTATAGCTGTTTTGTAACTTTTTTGTTAAATTTTTGTAATTGTCTTATGACACACACTGATTATGTATGGACTGCAGCTGCACACCGCTGCCACTGCTGGACCCCCAACCAGTGTTCTCCGGCCAGGAGGAGGAATGGACTGCAACTGTGGGTGGTTGTTTTTTTAATCTAATGTTTCTATGATGTGTATTGATTTATTGTATGGTATTTTATTATTTTGCTGTACTGTATCCCATTATATTTTTGTTGCACTGTAATAATTGATATTTGTGGGTTCTGTGAGCCGCCCTGAGTTGGTTTCTCCAAGTAGGGCAGCATACAAGTCTAATAAATGAAATTAAATTAAATGAATGAAATATGGAACAACTGATTGGTTTAGAATAAGAAAAGGAGTACGACAAGGCTGTATATTGTCATCCTGCTTATTTAACTTATATGCAGAGTACATCACGCATAATGCAAGGTTGGATGAAGCACAAGCTGGAATTAAGATTGCTGGGAGAAACAGCAATTTGAGATACTGTATCCAGATGATACTACCCTAATGTCAGAAAGTGAAGAAGACCTAAAGAGCCTCTTGATTAGGGAGAAAGAGGAGAATGCAAAAGCTGGCATGAAACTCAACATCAAAAAAGCCAAGATCATGGCATCTGGCCCCATCACTCCCTGGCAAATAGAAGAGGAGGAAATGGAAGCAGTGACAGACTTTACCTTCTTGAGATCCAAGATCACTGCAGATGGTGACTGCAGTCATGAAATAAATCTACTTGGGAGGCAAGCTACGAGAAACCCAGGCAGCATAATAAAAAGTAGAGACATCACCCTGCCAACAAAAGTCCGCATAGTTAAAGAAATGGTCTTTCCAGTAGTAATGTATGGCTGTGAGAGCTGGACCATAAGGAAGGTGAATCGCAGAAGAAATAGACACCTTTGAACTGTGGTGCTGGAGGAGACTCTTGGGAGTCCCCTGGACTGCAAGATCAAATCAGTCAATCCTAAAGGAAACCAACCCTGACCGCTCCTTGGAAGAACAAATACTGAAGATGAAGATGAAGTACTTTGGCCACCAAATGAGAAGAGAGGACTCACTGGAGAAGGCCCTGATGCTGGGAAAGATCAAAGACAAAAGGAGAAGGAGGTGGCAGAGGATGAGATGGCTAGATGACATCATTGACACAGTGGGTGTAGATACGGGCAGGCTATGGAGGATGGCAGATGACAGAGGAGCCTGGCGTGCAGTGATCCATGGGGTCACAAATGGTCTGACTCGACTGTGTGACTGAACAACAAACAACAAAAAATTCTCAAGTTTGCACTGTGATTTACAGCTTGCTTTGTCTTTGAGTCTCCTGAAAGACAACACACAGTCTTTTATGACACTGACTTAGAAAGGTTCACATGCAAATGTTTTTATTAGAAAAATAAACAATAATAGGAAGAATGCTGGTGGTATGATGCAGTGTAAACTGGAAACCATGCAGGCAGCCTATGCAATCTTTTTGGTAATCCATTGCACACCGATATGCTCAGGTTGCACCAATGAATGCACATTCAGTTGTGCAACAGGACACGTGATAGATGCAGACAAAATACAACAATAGTCTGCACAATTGCCCTTGCATTTGCACTATTTTTCAATAGCATTGTGACCAATAAGCCTCAATTATGATAGCTATACCAAACAGAAATAGGGCAATCTACAGCTCAGAGCAAACCAGCACTATATAGCTGGATTGAAAATAAAACTGCTGAAGAAAGCAGAGCTCAAAAATGTTATCTTTTGGACTACAGTCTCCAAAATCCCCAACTGGCTGAAGTTTCTGGGAGTTTCTAGTCCAAAAATTAGCATCTCCAAGATCTGAAGGCTGCATTATATTAGCTGTAATCAAATAAGGCCATATTCAAGAAACTTTAATTAGATGTACTAAAAAATGTACATTATTTTGAAGAAAAAAATCTAACTACTATGTACTTAATAATTTCAAAATAATCAAAACCATGGCCACATTTATGGACCTAAAAGAGCACATGTGGCGTTAAGGCTGCAGGTTCTCCACCCCTGAGCAGAAACTCTACACTGCAAAACAGACAAACATAAAGGCATTTAATCCTAAATGCTGGTAAAAGTATTTTCATAACCTCTACCTGATCTAGTTAATAAAGAATTGCAGGGCTATTGTCTGCTCCATTGTAGACGTTATTAAGAATATGCACCGAGTAGGGCGGCATATAAATTGAAATAATAATAATACATACATACACACAATATATCCTCACAACCTATTTTCTTCCCACTTGCCAAAAGAACTGCTACATCTTCTAATAAACTGTTCTTACCATTCGGAAGCTCTGAGTTCCCTTCGTTTCCATGGTCCTTAACAGTTCTCGAAGGTTTCTTATTCCTTTAACAATATTGCTAAAAGGAAAGGAAAGGAAAGATATGCCAAGACTGATTTGATTGTGAGTTAACACACTATGAAAGTGGAGGCGGGAGGAAATCTCTGACATTAAAAAAATGTCCAATTATGCTCAGGTTGTGCTAACGGTAATAAAACAAGCCAATGAAACCTTCACAGGATAGCTTCTTAAACATCTTATCCCAGATGGTGACCTATGAGAAGATCTCTGACGAACATAAGGGACATCTGGAAGCTTTTTATGGATCGTATTTTAAATCTTTATCAAATGACAGCATCATTTCTCTTTGTGTTTAGTATACTGAAGCCTCGGAGTCTGGAGATTTGTGTTCCAATCTCCAGTTGGCCATAAAACAACTCAGTATGACCTTGGAGCAATCACTACTGTTCCATCTCTTCTACTTCCTAGGATTGCTGTGAGCATAAACCATATATGTTGGGAGGGCATCATTATTATTCCATTTATAAACAGGCTTCCTCCAAGTACTTAAACTGCTTGGAGGAAGACTACAGTCAAACCTCGCATAAAGAGCGCCTCACTTAAAGAGCAGAATTTTCTCTGAATGTTCGCTTCGCTTAACAAATAAAACCAACCAAAAACTCGCTTAACAAATAAATCGGGGTTCACAATCCCCCCCACAATTGGTCACTTACAATGGTGTTTCGCTTAAAGAGCAAACTCGGTTAAAGAGCAATCCTGTGCAACGCATTATGCTCTTTAAGCGAGGTACAACTGTATTTATAAATGCAATGACAAAGGCAGTAATAGTATGAGTTATATCAGAGGTTCTCAAACTATGGCCTGTGAGCCGAATCCAGCCCACAGTGCCATTTCATGTGGCCCACTGCCCTTGCTCCCGTCGTTGCTGGCAGAAATGGTGGAAACAGTTGTAAATGCGTCCGCAGCTGTCACAAACACATTTTATTGCAAGGGAACCACAAGTCCAGCCTGTTCAACTGTCTGAGGGAGCATAACGTGGCCCGTGACTTTAAAAGGTTGAGAACCCACAAGTTATACAATATCTTTAACTTATTTTTCTCTTATTCAAGGTATTCTATAGATCAATTTTATTAACATCAGCCCTCACAGATTGCTGCTTATGGTATAAAGTACAAATAAATGTGTAGATTTCTGCAAACAAAAAATTAAGAGAAAGTTCCTAACAGTAGTAGTTGTCTGCCTTGGTCAGTGGTGGCAAACCTATGGCATGCGTGCCAGAGGAGACACACAGAGCCCTTTCTATGGGCATGCCCCAGCACAGAGTTTGCCTTGCCCCTCTACCCAGCAGCCAAATGGGAGCGCTTCCTTCCTTCCCCAGCACAGAGTTTGACCTGCCCCTCTGCCTAGCAGCCCAATGGGAGCACCTCCTCCCTCCCCGCAGCACATAGTGGGCTTTAGGATGCAGTTTGGGCACTCAATTTCTAAAAGGTTCGCCATCACTGGCCTAGGGAGATAGTGAGTTCCCCTTCACTGGTGACATGTAACCTCATTCAGGGAGGTGGGACATTTTACTACCCCACAAGTCATGTTTTGTTGTAGAATTCATAAAGTCAGATCTACAAGATATGCATTTTACATTTTTACTTTTTGTTGTTGTTGTTCAGTCGCACAGTCGATTCCGACCCTTTGCGACCTCATGGATCACTGTCCGCCAGGCACTCCTGTCCTCCACCATTCCCCTCAACTTGCTCAGCTCTGTGCCCATTGTTTCTACAATACCATCTAACCATCTCATTTTGGGCCTCCCCCTTCTTCTTTTGCCCTCGACCTTTCCAAGCATCAAGGCTTTCTCAAGTGAATCTTCTCTTCTCATTTGATGTCCAAAGTACTTTAGCTTCATCTTTATTATTTGACCTTCTAAGGAGCTTTCAGGGTTGATTTCTTCTAAGATTGACCTATTTGTTCTCCTCGCTGTCCAGGGGACTCTCAAAAAACGTTGTAAACAGTACCTCCAAATTTCAGCCACATGCTATGTACAAGTTATTTATTGTATTTCTATACCACCCATTTGAGTGGTATGCTAATGCTATAGAGATCAAGACAGTAATTACACTATAAATTCATGTAAATACAAATACAAATACAAATGTTACCACATATTTACTCATGCTTAATCTGTTAAGCAGTAAGTGTTCTTTGACACTGTTCTTGTCATTTATAAAAGACTTCGTTTTGAAGCATTTTTTTTACTCATATTCACTCATCTTAAATAAATATTAAAAGAGAATTATGTTCATTGCCTCTCAATAATTGTAAAGATGATAGCAATTCATTTGTAAAAGTGGATATACTAGAGAACACCTTGCAAAGATGCTGGGGACACAAAATTTTCTTGGGAGAATTTTGGAATTTGGGAAAGAACCTGGAATCTCAAGGTTAGGCAGTGGGTGTCTACTGTGCAGTTTGCATAGGAACAACTTAATTCCGTCCTAGGCGTTGGCAAATTCTGCCTCTCACAAAGGTTATCACAACCCCTCTTAATCAGAGCTTGGAAAAGTTATGGATCTAGTCTATAATCCACAGAATCTTCCAGCCAGCATAGTTAGTGTATTTCCTCCCCACCCAAGCTCAGGTTTACATTATGTGTAGACTAGCCTTTCTAAAGTGACTATATATAGGAAAACAGAGATGTAAGCAGTTTGTTTACATGCCACGGTTCACTTGGAAAGTACATCATAGCCTGGAAAAATTTGTCCTCCAGCCTACAGTCTGTCTGGTAAGAAGAAATCTGTATACAGTACTGTACTTTCAAGCTGAAGACTTATAACAAGAGAATTTCTCTAAGCTCTTCATTTTTGGAATTCACACATCACATAAAGAGCATGATTAAATGTCACTCCCCAGTTTCAAAATTGTTTGATATACACTTTATTAAGAGACACGCATTTGCCCCCTTGTGGCAGACAAAGAAACAAGTTCAACTCAACTTGTCTTCTCCGTAACCCACATTGATCTTTGAACAGAAATCAATTGTTAAGATTTCTGTTAACAGACTTTCCCAATAAAGTGACTACCAAATGTTGTGGTTTATGTCTCCTATCATCCCACTTAGCATGGTTACGGATTGATGGGAACTATGATCCAAACTGTCTATGGTTATAGGCAACATGATGGGAAAACCTGCATCCAAGCAACTGAGAAATTACATTTGAGCCTTCTTATAATTCAGGATCACAAACTGACACTTGGGTTAATGATTAACCTATGCCTCTATATGAGTTAAATAGAGAACAAGGTGGAAATTTTCTGCACAATAAACTGACAGATGAGTTGAACAGAACAAAAGATTGAAACACAGTATGGAAATGTTTATGTGAATCCTTTAATCAGAGCTCCCAAGTGGAGAGAGGACCATTAAGACACATAAATGCACTTGGGGACTCATTACAGGGCAGTATTTCTTCTACTGTAGCTTCCCTCCAGTATTAACTCAATATATATCTGAGGTTTATGTGTTACTGTACTTTAACATCCCTTTTGTTTTGCCAAATAATACAACACTGTCACATACTGGCATAATAGCAATAGCAATTACATTTATACACCACTCCATAGCACATAGTGCACTCTCTGGGCAGTTCACAAGGTAATTAGCATTTTGCCCCAACATGCTAGGTACTCATTTTAGCAACCTCAAAAGGATGGAAGACTGAGTCAACCTGTATTTATATTTGAGATTGTGATACAGTACTGTATATGTTGCTTATGTTATGTGAGCTGCTCTGAGTGAGGCGAGTAAAGCGGCATATAAGTCTAATTTAATAATAATAATAATAACCTTGAGGCCCATCAGGTTCGAACTCACAATGTCAGCAGCAGTTTGGCCTGCAGTACAGCAGTTTAACCACTGCACCCCCAGAACTCATGATACCATAAGCCTGTGATACCATTTTATTTCATTTATTTATCCACAGGACTCACATCTTACTATGTTTCTAAGAAGAGCCAAGGAAGCTCAATACAACATCATTTCTTGGAAATGCTGCTTTTTTTTAATCTACAGTTCCTAGTTAACCACTGATTGGGGGATTCCAGGAGTGTCTTAAAAAGGTATTATTATTATTATTATTATTATTATTATTATTATTATTATTATTATTATTATTATTATTATTATTATTATTATTATTATTATATAAAGAAATGAAATAAAATAGATTTTAAACAAGAAAGAAAAACAGTTATAAAAGGTGATATAAACAGAACAGAAATAAAATCTTAGTACTGTACCATAAACAACAAACATATACAGTAGAATCCCATATAACGAAAATAATTGGTTCCACTGGCACTTTGTTATATGATTTTTTTTTTCTTTATATGATGCATGCATTGTACAGCAAAAATCCCTATGGGAAAAAATCATACAACAAAAATCTCTATGGGATGCATTGTATGATGAAAAGTTTTTGTTGTATAATTCCCACAGGGATGCAATGCATCGTACAATGAAAATTTTCGTTGTACAATACACCGGGTTTTTTCAAATTTCCTTCGTTGTACAATTTTGTTATATGATGTATTCATTATATGGGGTTCTACTGTATAAAGCAGTTAACAATCCGTAACTTCAATTCAGTAGTTAAAAGTTTCTATTCAAAACTTACACATAATCACTTTTACTTGCTTTGTTATATTAAATGATTAAGTAATGTATAATTTCTTATATGTTAGCCGTTCACCATTAATTACTCTTTGCTAAGCTATGGTTGTTAATTATTTTCTTACTAGCATATGTAAAATCTATATTATGTACACCCAACACCGGTATGGGGAACCACTTTCATCATTTGTCTAAAATAAAGTTTTCAATATGCATTTTCGCCTTTCCAGAATTCCAAAGTTTCTTGGTATTTCTGAGCACTGAATAAAACATATAAGCTGAAATTCTGTTGTGCAATTATGTAAACAGAGTAACACTTAAATGAGAATCACCATAAATTACACAGAACGCAATAGATAATGTGTTTGGAAATTTCCAGCAATTTACTTCCAAAAAAATTACGCCGCCTGTGTAACTGCACAACAGGATTTCAGCCAGCATTACGTAAAACACATTCAACATCAGTGATTTGGGATGGTAAGCCGATTCTTTCTACCTACCCCAGGGGTACCCAAACTACGTCCCATGGTCCAGATCTGGCCCTTGATGCCAATTCATCCAGCCCGCACCACCCTCGTCATTCCTGGAAGCGGAAGTAAAATGTGCCCATGGCCAGATAAATTGGTGGTAGGGGCCAGATCCGGCCTGCGGGCTATAGTTTGGGCTCCCCTGGTTTAAGCAGAAAAAATGGCAGCCTAAAATCTATCTCATCCTGTTACAAAACATATCTGTTGCAAAAATAGATTGCAAGGCATGTTTTACTTCCGCTTCTATTGGGAGGAACCACATGACCGGCCCACTGAACCGTGTGACCAGCCTGCTGAACCACATGATTGGTCTGTGGCCCGAAAAGTTTGGGCACCCCTCACTTACCCTCTTTTCAGATGAGCCACATAGGCACTCTGTAGGGCAGCTTCCAAGAAGTAAGGCAGTTCAAAATCTGAAGTAGATGTGTGACCTCCTTTTATGCCTCTTGGATGCGCATTGCTGGAGCTCTAGTAATGTAGGTGGAAGAGACAGAAATAGGGATTATTACAGAAAAAAGAAATTATCATCTGGTTAAAATTGCCAGTTCCTCTATTCATACAAAATTGATAACATTTGAGTAATGGGATGAGAGAGAAAAAAAAAGGGGAAATTGTACAAAATTATTACTGTCATTCCTATATGAGTTTTCTAGGCCATTTTTGTACTGTTCTCACAGTGGTAGCTAAAGCAAAATATCTGTGTTTATCTAGAAACTTTCCCATGCTTCCAGTAATACTTTGTAGCACAGGCCTATGCGGTTTGTCCTACTCAGCCAAACATAGGACATATAGATAAAGGTAAAGGTCACTCTTGCTTGAAAGCCAAACATACTCTAGGGTGTGGTGCTCATCTCCATTTACAGCCAAAGAGCCAGCGCTGTCTCTGCGTCTGCAGATGTTTCTGTGGTCATGTGACAGGCATGACTAGACAATGGGGTGCAAGGAACACTGTTACCTTCCCACCAAAGCGGTACCTATTTATCTACTTGCAATTTCTTGCTTTCAAACTGTTAGGTTGGCAGGAGGTGGGACAGAGGTGGAAGCTCACTCCATCATGCAGCACTTGGGTCTTGAACTGCTGACCTTCTGACCTTTCAGTCATTAAGTTCAGCGTCTTAACCACTAAGCCACCACAGTCCCTAGAACAGTAATGGCAAACCTTGGCACTCCAGGTGTTCTTGGACTTCAATTTCCAGAACCCCATGTCAACACTCCTGCTGATCAGGACTTCTGGGAACTGAAGTTCAAGAACAACTGGAGTGCCAAGGTTCACCATCACTGCTCTAGGACACACAGCCAGCCACAAATTATGACCACACGCTTGCTCACTCTCTCTCACACACATTAATACTCCACATCTAAAATGAAAAATGTAGGAATTAGGTCAAACATCTCAAAAGTCACACTACTTGCACAGCTGAGTAGATAGTAATTCATGATAACCTGCTAAAGGCTTGGCAAAATAACTACAGTATTATAATTTTGGATGGCATCTCCCAGAATCTTCTAGTCCAATGTTCCCCAACCTTTGGGTTTTGGACTTCAATTCCCAGAAGTCTAAGTCAGTACATTGGCTGATCGGTGCTTTGGGGAATTAACTGAAGCCCAAAACCCAAAGGTTGGGGAACACTGCCCTAGCCTGTCTGGTTGTAGGCAATGCTAGTGAGAAGGACTTTGAGAGTTGTGATAGCAATAGCAATTACACTTAGATACCACCTCACAGTGCTTAGTGCACATTCTGGATGGTTCACAAGGTAATTAGCATTTTACCCCCAACCTCAGAAGGATGGAAGTCTGAGTTATCCTTGATCCCTGTCAGGACTGAACAAACAATGTTTTGGCCGCAATACAGCAGTTTAACCAGTGCTCCACCAGGACTCATTAAGTTGCCGGCAAAAGTAACAAAGAAAAAAGATAAAGGAAAAATAGAGTAACACTTCAAAAACTAACAGTGTCATTTGAGTGTCAACACTTGTGAATCCACTTCTTCAGACACAACAGCCCAAATACAGAACATGCTTGCTATATTCATTTTCCACAGGTGAGATTCATACCCATGTAAGGATATGGATAACAGACAAGTGACAACAGCTTGTTAACACAGGAATGAGATTATCAAACTCAATTAGCAGTTCCTAGTCAGGATGACAATACAGTGGTACCTTGCTTAAAGAGCATAATGCGTTCCACAGGATTGCTCTTTAAGCGAAACACCATTGTAAATGACCAATTGTGGGGGGGATTGCGAACCCTGATTTATTTGTTAAGCGGGTTTTTGGTTGGTTTTATTTGTTAAGCGAAGCGAACATTCAGAGAAAATTCTGCTCTTTAAGCGAAACGCTCTTTAAGCGAAACGCTCTTTATGCGAGGTTTGACTGTACTTCAAAGACCAACAGTGTTTATTGGATGGGATAGAGGTCAGAGTATCTCAAAAGAGAAAATCTCTTTTCCTCCACTCTGAGCTGTAATGGCTCTCATGGAAAATGTGGCCCTCATATTTCTTCACTTGAGAGATACCCCAAATTGTATGTACTGTACAAGTTAGTTCAGCATAACAGTATAGCTGAAATGAAATGCCATGCACATTTAAAACTTGTATATTTCATTTGGGGTATTTCAAGATTTTTCACATTTGGGATCTGAAATGCAACGTCTCGTGAAAGCTGGCCTGGATCACTACTAATACTAAAGAAAAGGAAAGTGAAGATATCTAGGTGCCACTTGACTGTAACTTCCACCAGGCTTAGGTTTTCACCAGGTGTTGTTTCAATGCAGATGGGTAAACATGGGAAACACAGTCTAAGCCAGGTTATTCTGCTACGGTAATAGAGTAGAACATATCGTCAGCAATTCAACACTGAACATATCGTCAGCAATTCAACATATCATCAGCAATTCAACAGTGTCAGGCGGCGATTAACTAACCTGACAACCCTGAGGACTAACAGCCTTGGTTGCCAAAGTCCACAGGGAAGGGTGATGGTCCCCAAGTGGATTAAATCCCACTTGAATCCATCTCGATGGAGGGCAGCAGTTTCATCAATACTGGCCTAGGGCCAATGAGGACTTTGTGTGCTAAAAGGGATCAGGACCAGAAAGTGACTCATGGAACTGGATCGGGGGGGGGGGGGGGTGTCATGCTGCAATGTGGAAGGCAGATAAAAGGCCACTGCATTATATTCTCAGGACAGTCTTCATAGCTGATCACCATGAGAATCGCCAATATTCAGAAACAGAAGAAGAAACATGGGAAACAAGGCCACATGCAGGGTGTATGTGTCCTGTTCTTACTTAAAATTCACAGATGTTATAAGCAAGAGATCCAGACAAAAAGAAAGTTATTTTAAAAGTTTGGGTAAATAGAAAAGGAAAATAATACCCAGAGGACCAATTGAGCTACAGTATCTGAAGTACAGTAAGTGGATGAAGCCTTGCTTGGGCACTTCAAGTAGGCTTCTGTTTACCTTGTCAAGTTCTTGTAGGAACACTTGAGCAATCACACATGCCTTTTCAAAACAAGCCATGACTGTTTCCTCATTTTCCGAGAGCCGGGCCCGAGAAGCTACTGAATTGGGGGAACGTTCCAGTGCCAAGCCTGTGAAGACACCAATTCCCTTTTAAAGCCAAGCTGAAAAGAACCACTAAAGAATTGGCTGTCACAATGCAGTAATTCTGAGCCTTGTGCCCTCCAGATGTGTTAGACTTCAACTCCCACAATCCCACAGCCAGTTGGGGAGTAGGGAGTTGATGGCCAGCACATCTAGAGGACACATGGCTCAGAAAAGTTGATAAATTCATCACATTCAGGTCTCTTCCCCGCATTCTCCATACACCAGACACACATATACCTACACCAATGATGGTGAACCTTGGCACTCCATGTGTTCTTCAGTTTACTGCATGCATGCAGTAAACCCATTTGTGTGGATTCACAAAGACTTGGCCTGGGAATTGAAGTCTGAGAATCACCTGGAGTGCCATACCTCTCCTCACCACCACCACACACACAAATCAAAATGTCCTATAAAGATGCTATTTTTAACCTGAAGAGGCTAGTGACAAAGCAATGCATTTTTAATTGGGGAGATTGCTTTAAAATGGCAAAACTGCATCCATGTTTCTTAGAGGGCAGATAGGGCCTATTTCACTCCAAAAAATTTAAGACAAAAAGTTTTAAGTTGCTTCATGTTCTGGGATGCATTTGGGCACTAGGAAGCCACACACAATGTATGGGCTTCATGCTGTTCACCCAAGCATTATAACAAGTCTGAGCAACATAGACTAGTAGACTAACTCAGTGTAGGGCAATCTGAAGGTAAGGCTTAGTTATCATCAGTGATGGGATGTAACAGGTTCTCACCAGTTCTCCAGAACCGGCAGTAACTTTTTTCAGTGTCCTGGAGAACCGGTTTCAGCTTTTGGGGGGAACCACCTTCGGGGCTTACCTTTTCACTGGTTCCTCCACTGCACATGTGCGCCAAGTACTTGGTCTACATGCAGGCCTACAGTGCTTGGCGCGTATGCACAGCCTCCTAGCTGTCCTCCCAAGTGGGGAGGAGGAAGAGAAGCTACTAACCTGAAGCTCCCTATAGCCTGCTACCCTAGATATCCTAGAGAACTGGTTAGGCAAAGACTTAGTACCTAACTTCTTTAACTGTTGAAAAGTTGAAAAGTGCCAAAATGAAGCCATCTTGTGGTGAGTTCATTCTGTAGTTCCTTCCATCTGACCTAGTGTGAGAAAGATTAGTCAGAATAAGCTTTAAGCTCTGGTTTAAAAGCTCTGGTTGTTTTGTGTTGTGGGTGGGTGGGTGTTTGGGTGTATTTTAAAGCATTATTTATTTATTTATTTAATTTATTTACAGGTTTATGTTGTGGGTGGGTGGGTAGGTGGGTTGAGGTGTGTGTGTGCGCTTATTTTTATTTTATTTTTTATTATTTTTAATTTGTTTTCTTTGCCCCCGCCCACAACATCATGATGTCATTACATTGGCTCCGCCCATGATGATAGCTCCGCCCACACTGTGATGATGTCATGGTGGGGTAGTAAAAATTGTGACATCCCACCACTGGTTATCATCTTCTTCAAGTGCCATATCCAATTCCGAATATTGACTAACACCATGGCGATCATTTATAAAAGATTGTCCTGGGAGCAATATACTGTAATACAGTGGCCTTTCATTTGTATTCCACATCGCAGCGTGACACCCAGGTATTAATGAAGCTGCTGCCCTCCATTCAGATGGATTCAACTGGGGACCACCGCCCTTCCATTTGGGGACCATCACCCTTCCTTGTGGACATCGCCACCCAAGGGCTCGTCTTCAGGGTTGTCAGATTAGTTTACCGCCACCTCATGATTGGCATTGAGCCCCTGGCAGTGTGGTCTACTCTATTACCATAGCAGGGCAACTGAACCAGACATGTTAACTAGTTAAACTTAGTTATCAGATAACTAAAAATAAATAAATAAATACAAATTAGCTTTCAATTTTGCATTTGGGCTTCCTCAGTATAAGTTCCAAGAATCATGGTCAGACTGCATGCTAGACTCTTTTGTTAAAAGCAAGTTTCAAAATGGAGGCTGTAGGCTGAGGCAAAGGATATCTCTCCCAATTCTGTTAGAAAAAAGGCTAGTTACTTTCAGCAGCATCCTCTCCAATCAATATTAGGCAGCTTCCTATCTGTCATTTTTCTCCTTTCCAGATTCTTTTAGTCACTCCTGCCTTCATTCCATACATGGCCATTCATCCGTCATGCCTACTCGGCCTGGAGACTGCACAGAATGTACAGAGGAGGTGTTGGGAATACGGGGGATAAATCCCTTCTATTTATTGGATGGTCTTCCTGTAGTGGCTCATCTCTACAAAATGAAGCTCTCTTAAGACAGAAGGCAAAGCATCAGCTACGTCAATCTCTGAGTTTCACACACACTGTGACACACACCACAAGTAGAGCTCCTGCACATTCAACCCATGAAGTCACATGCAACCTAAAATTCTGAGCATCTCCTACACCCTTGTGGTTTTAGAGAAGACCTGTCTGCACCAAAGCTTCAAAGTCTTTTTTCCCCATCAAGATAGTATACAGTTATATCTCGCTTAAAGAGCATAATGCGTTCCACAGAATTGCTCTTTAAGCGAGTTTGCTCTTTAAGCGAAACACCATTGAAAATGACCAAGGGGGGGGGGGGGATTGTGAATCCCGATTTATTTGTTAAGCGAGTTTTTGGTTGGTTTTATTTGTTAAGCGAAGCGAACATTCAGAGAAAATTCTGCTCTTTAAGCGAGTTACTCTTTAAGCGAAACACTCTTTAAGCGAGGTTTGACTGTACTGCAATATCCACCTGGATAGTGTTCTCCATATTGGGCGGCAGTCTTTCTCTCTTTCGCCCTGTACATGTGCACATTGAGAAAGAGCAACATAAATCTGCTCAATTACACAAAAGTTAGGGACAGAGGGGGTGGAAACATTTTTGAGTTCCTAGAATGCCAGAGGAGACATTGCTGCCAGCGAATCAACACCAAGTGTCAGACTGAGGTTAATTAACCTGACCACCCTGAGGACTAATGGTCTTGGGTGCAGAAGTCCACAGGAAAAGGTGATGGTCCTCAAGTGGATTAAATTCCACTTGAATCCATCTTGATGGAGAGCAGCAGCTTCATCAATACTGGTCTAAGGCTGTGGAGAACTTTGTGTGCCAAAAGGGCTCAGGACCAGAAAGTGACTCGCGGAACTGGATCAGTGGTATGGGTGTCATGCTGCAAAGTGGAAGGCAGATGAAAGGCCACTGCATTATATTCTCAGGACAGTCTTCACAGTTGATCACCATGATTATTGCCTATACCAGTGATGGCAAACCTTGGCATTCCAGCTGTTCTTGAACTTCAATTCCCAGAAGCCCTAATCAGCAGGAGTGCTGACTTGGGCTTTTGGTAATTGAAGTCCAAGAACACCTGGAGTGCCAAGGTTCACCATCACATGCCTATACTGTATTCTGTTACGGCAGAAGAAGAATGCAAATTAGGTAGGAAATCTTCAGCTCTCTATACCAGGTGCCCCCATGTGGTGAAACATGAATAAGGCAACTGGGAATAAAGAAAAAAAGTACTGTGCTGTACAGTAAAACATTCACCGAGCTAACCATATCCTAAATAGGGATTGTCATTTAAGGTTGTGATCTCAGCTGACTATCAAAGGTATTCCTGGTATGTTTCTGTGCATCAACTGTTACCAACTCATCTTCAACAACTGCCTATGGTTCAGTCCTCATCCATGTCTACTTTCAATGAGTTGTTCTGTGACCATCAAATCACTTCCAAGTTCAGGGCTACCTTGAAGGTAAAGGTCACCCTTGCTCGAAAGCCAGCCATGTTCAATTCTAGGGTTTGGTCATCATCTCAGTTTACAGCCAAAAAGCCAACACTATCTGTCTTCAGACATTCTCATGGTCATGTGGCAGGCATGACTAGATGCTGGAGTGCATGGAATGCTGTTACCTTCCCACTGAAGCAGTTCCTATCTACTTGCAATTCCAAAAGATCTTATCATTAACAGTCCTGCTAGTTTCCTGCAGACTAAAGGCCATGACTTTCTTTATTGAGGCAATCTATATTATGCTAAATCAGGGGTGCCCAAACTTTTTGGGCCATGGTCCTGGTCATGTGGTTGAGGGGACACTATGGTCCACCAGCCAGATCTGACCCCCGACACCAAGTCATCTGGCTCACGAAACCCTTGTTGCTCCCAGAAGCGGGAAAAAAACATGCATGTACGGGCGTGTTTTACTTCTGCTTCCGGGAGCAACGAGGGCTTCGCAGGCCGGATGACTTCGCATCAGGGCCCAGATCAGGCCCATGGTCCGTAGTTTGGTCACCTCTGTGCAAAGTCTTCTCCTTCTGCTAATTTCCATCTTTGCCAACACAACTGCCTTTCCCAATGAGTCTTGCTGCCTTGTGATATTTCAGATGTACAACAGCCTGAATTTAGTCATCTTCTCGTTGGAAGAAGTTCAATCTTGTTTGGTGTAGCATTCACTTATTTGTCTTTCCAGCAGGCCCTGGTATCCATAAAGTCTTTCTCCAACAATATGTTTCCAATTAATTATTTTTTTCCCTCTGTCAGATTCTGGGATGTTATTTTTAAAATCAATGACATAACAAAGCTGCCCATAACCGAACAGTTAAAGGATACAAGACATCATCCTACCACTGCTCCATTACAAATTGCTTCAGTCAGTTATCAAGATCATTTATCTTAAAAGCAGATTTCCAAGTTCTCGAGTTGTCAGTAGAGTGCACCATAGTCAGCACAGCTAAGGATGAGAAATGATGGAAACTGAAACCTAACATCTGTAGAGCCATATGTTGCTCCGGCCTCACTTTGAGCAATTTGTCATGGGCAGCATGTAACTGGTAAGTGGGTTCAAAATCATTTCTTGGTTGTACCACTTCCTTCCCACTCAACCCTACCTCTTTCTCCTTTGTTTGTGCCCCATAGGCTGCAAGGTAAGGCTTTATGCCAGTGTTAGTTGTTAGTTAGTATCGTAACAGAGTAGATTGTAAAGCCAGCAACTCAACAGGCAGCAGTTAACTAACATGATTCCCTAAAGGGGCCAATGGCTACAGGTGGATAAGCCCCTTTAGGTGGGGTGATGGATCCCTCAATGGAGAAAATGCCACTGGAAACCATCATATTGGGCCCAACGGCAAAAGGAGCAGAGCAGGAAGTCTGATTCCCAACAGTCACGGAGGCAGAAGAGGCCATGCCAGTTGGACTGGCTGTGAAGTCGCATCTCAAGGCTGTGGCAGTCCATTGCAGTCTTGGTGTTAAATCCTGCATCATGTGTACCACAAGAGATGGCTCAGTGATCATACTGTGTGGGATCCACCTTAAACAAATTCATGTCAGTGACATTTTTCCTGCTTCAGGAGAAAATGCATTCTCGGATACAAGTTGCAGTCAACGACAAGTTGTGGAATATTTTAAGAAGGTGTATAAAATTTGAGTCACAAATTGTCCACCCCTAAATTACAGTCTAAGCCACATTAGCAAATGTAGCTGACTTGAAGAACTGAGACTTCCACAACAACATCTAACACCTGTGTCAGTCTCTAGGGATCAGGTATCCCCACCCCACTGCTTGTTTGTTGCTTTGGTCAGGATGTAGCAACTCACTCCCACACATAAACCTGCCCAGGTGCAATAATCCAACTCTGAAATGTCCTTCCAAGCCCATCTGCCATTAAATGTACAAGGATGGGCTCTAGATATTGGGCTTCTTCTGTGACAGCACCTAGAATTTGGAACATGCATCCTCAGCCATTTTCCTCTGTTGCCACTTTCAACTGTCTTCTTCTGCTGTATCCGATTCTGAATATTAGGTATCCTCATGGCAATCACAATGGGCACAGAGCTAGGCGGGTTGAGGAGGATGGTGGAAGACAGAGGTGCTTGGAGGACAGTGGTCCATAGGGTAGCAAAGGGTTGGAATCAACTGTGCGACTGAACAACAACAAATGGTGATCAGCCATGAAGATTATTCTGGGGAAAATATAAAGTAGTGTCCTTCCATTTGGCTCCATGAGTCACTTTCTGGTCCTAAGCGCTTTTGGCACTCAAAGTCCTCCTCAGCCCCAGGTCAGTATTGACAAAGCTGCTGCCCTCCATCAAAATGGATTCAAGTGGGATTTAATCCACTTGGAGACCATCATCCTTTCTTGTGGACTTCACTACCCAAGGCCGCTAGTTCTCAGGGTTGTCAGGTTAGTTAACCACCGTCTGACAATCACTATTGAGTCGCTGGCATTATGTTCTACTACCATAGCACGATAACCTGGCCAGACATACTCAGCTGTCTAGTATTTCTTGAAATTCAGAACTGTCAATGGCTACTTTTGATAATTTGATTATTTCCATACGATCCTGTTGATGTTTTAATGACAATTTTTATTGTGGGCTTCTTGTACATTCATTAGAATTTCTAGCCATCTATATTATTTTTATATGTAAAGACAGGATATAAATGTCAGAGCTAGAATAATAGCGAGCAATTTTCTTTTTGGGAAAATCCTTGTTTATATCCTGCAAATCACCCAGCATTGGTTAGACCTATGTTCAGAAACTTCTATATGCCTTCTTACAACCAACACACAAAAACCTGTCACTTAGTGATGATATCTTGTGGCTGGATGGATGCTTAAGCTCTTTCTACTACAAACCCCAGCCACTTATCAGAACAGAGAGACCCAAAGATATTCTGCAATAAAAAGCTATACCAAAAACACCAGAACAGCAGATTAGAAAGACATGCACAATCTACAAAACAGTGGCACACATTAAGCTGACTCTATCAATGCACTAAGTGTTCATTCCTATGGTCCTGGTAGAATTTTTGTCTTTGTCTTTACATACCATTGGAAGGTATCTGATCATCCCAGAGTTCCCATTCACCTAAAATCTGGTAGGCATGCTGAAAAGGAGTAGAAAGTAGATAGATAGATAGACAGACAGCGACTATTTGAGCAACATTTATAAGAAGCATCGAAACCCAACAGAAAATGGAGATTGTAAAAGTGATTTCTTTCTAAATAAATGCAAAATACCCAGAAAATTTAGCCAGACCATTGGTTCAAGCAATCTAATGGCAACCCTCCTGCAAAAAAAATTAAACAAAATTTCAGGCATCAGAGATATTATTTTTTCACCATGATGTCTGGGGGGTAACCCTGACAGCAAGGACAACATGTATAGTGTCACAAAGAAGAAAGAAAAAATCAAACGTTCCAGGTAATTGGCCAAGCACTACTAAGAAAGATTGGAGGCTACAGAAGCAACACTAGGATACTACAACTAAAGAAGCAAGTGTTATTTTATGCTGCATGGAAAAGGAACATCTTGCCCTTAAATCAACATGAAAAGTCTTCAACTTTTTTAGACCCTTAGCCCTAATCTGCAACATGGGATAGAGTTGGAATTATTAATATGCAATTGCCCCCTTTTCTTCCCATAGCCTTTGCATGGGGTTTTCCCCCTTTCCCAGACAGATTTTCAGTGCAGACACACAGTGCTTGTTGAAAAGTTGCCCTTCCTTCCTAGGGAATATGGGGGTATATATTTCTGATTGTGAATGCAGTGGGGCCAGTCCTTCAAATGTACTTAGGCTAAAAGGAAGGCCAGTAATCTAAAGCAAACTCTTCTAATCCAGTACCTTCCAGATGTTTGAAACTGCAACTCACAGAATTCCCCTGTTGCAGTCCAATACACACCTGGCAGGCAAAAGACTGACAAAGTTTGTTCTAAGGTGCTATATTGTATGTTACAGTATTTGTTTTCTCTACAAGCTCAGAAGGATAGAAAAGGATTGCTAAAACGATAGACAGTTTATATGGCATAGTAGTTAGATTACACACTAAAATATAGAAGTTCTGGGTTCAAATCCACTTTCGCCCATTAGATTCTCACTGGGTAATCTTGTACTTGGTTACATTCTGTCAGCCTCAGGGGTTGCTGGGAAAATAAAATCAGCTAACTGGAGAAAAGATAAGATAGGAGTGAGGTAAATAATTAAATAAAATGGGATCAAGCATCTATACTTTTAAATTATAAGACTGAACTCTAAATGGTCTCTGCAAACTTAGTCTGTATGCTATGTTTTCAGGTTTTCCCCTTTTTCACACATATGATAAAGGGGTCAAAATTTCATCAGCTCCACCCCAAATCCATTTTAAAATGCCATTCAGAAAAGACAACATTGGGGTCTATTCAAACTGATTTTGCAAATCAATGTAAAGTGGGAGGCTAAATTTGCTGCTGTGAATAATCATTTTGGATGCCACAGATATGGAAAGAAAGCCCTGGGGCTTGAGAAGCTTCAAAGGATCTGATATGTAAAGAATCTCAGAAAGGAGATCTATTTGAAATACTGTACATGAGATAGGAGGGTTGCGGTGGCTTAGTGGTTAAGTCAATGAGCTTGACAACTGGAAGGTTGGCAGGTCTTCAGTTCAAGACCCAAGTGCTCTATGACAGAGGGAGCTCACATCATCTATCCCAGTTGCTGCCAACCTAGCAGCTCGAAAGCAAGAAATTGCAAGTACTGTACTGTATATAAATGGGTACCGCTTTGGTGGAAAGGTAAAAGATGAAATAACAAAACTCAATTTTTGGCTGTCAATAATAAAGATTCTGCACTCTTCTTCTTCTTCTTCTTCTTCTTCTTCTTCTTCTTCTTCTTCTTCTTCTTCTTCTTCTTCTTCTTCTTCTTCTTCTTCTTCTTCTTCTTCTTCTTCTTCTTCTTCTTCTTCTTCTTCTTCTTCTTCTTCTTCTTCTTCTTCTTCTTCTTCTTCTTCTTCTTCTTCTTCTTCTTCTTCTTCTTCTTCTTCTTCTTCTTCTTCTTCTTCTTCTTCTTCTTCTTCTTCTTCTTCTTCTTCTTCTTCTTCTTCTTCTTCTTCCTCCTCCTCCTCCTCCTCCTCCTCCTCCTCCTCCTCCGTGTCAAGATCAGATGTGAAACTGCCAAAATGAAGCTACCTTCTGGTGAGTTCATTTCCAGAGTTTCTTTTGCCTGACCTAATGTGAGAAAGATTAGCTGGCAACACAAGGTGGTCATTGCCCGGGGTATGCCCAGTTGTGGTTAAAGAGACTCTTTCTGTGAGCTGAGCTAAGCAAAGTTCATACTATTAAGCGAACAAAATGCACATATGGATCTTCTTCTTCCACTGTCATTAATGAGGCAACTGCTAAGAAGGATGGATTTCTATAGATCTGGCAAAGATCCCACACACTTAAGTCAATGTAGGTTGGTGAAAGAAGTCATTCTTTTCCTAACTGTAGCTTGGTAACAAAACTGCCATTAAGACCTTATATTTTCATGCTGGGTCCTTCTGTGGCCAAGGGAAACATCAGTAGGCTACCTAAACTACACCTGCACCAGCTACAGCTGTGGCAACCATCTTTTTGTAGTGTAAAAAAGATAGAAGAAAGGACAATGAACAAATTTATCTCCTTTCTTTTAACTACAGAATCTCATTGCCAGAAATGCAGATATTTTGTTCAAACCACCTTCGGTAAAGGTAAAGGTTGCCATTGCTCGAAAGCAAGTCGTATCCACCTCTAGGATTCAGTGCTCATCTCTGTGTATAGCCAAAGAGCCAGCACTGTCTGCATCTGCACACATTTCCATGGACATGTGGCAGGCATGACTAAACACTGGAGTGCATGGAACACTGTTTACCTTCCCACCAAAGTAGTACCTATTTATCTACAGTACTTGCAATTTCTTGCTTCCAAACTGCTAGGTTGGCAGGAGCTGGGACAGAGATGGAAGCTCTTGCCATCATGCAGCACTTGGGTCTTAAACTGCTGACATGCTGACCTTCCAGTCATCAAGTTCAGCATCTTAACCACTAAGCCACCACAGTCCCTTCAAAACACCTTAAGAAGTTCAGTCTGCTCTAGGCATAATTCTTTGTATATGTCACATCTGGCTGACAGGATATTTCCCTTTTGCATGGATAGTTAGTGCTATTGTTGCTACATAAGGCCTAACAATGGTGATTTTAATCTCCTGTTAACATATATGTTGCTGTAAGTTTTAAAGTAGTGAGTCCTAATAAAGAATAGTGTGAATTTTCACCCCTTAAAATAAAAGTCAAGCAAAGAGAAAGAAAATAGCAAATTTCTTGAGCTCATTAGGAAACACAGGATTGAAGGGAAAACAGTTGCCAAAGGAACCCATTATTCTTTGAGTTAATTTGAAGATTAAATATTAGTTAGACTTTTTTACTCTCCAAGATATTGTTGTTGGGTTGGTGGTGGTTGTTTTTGGTGATGTGGGTGTGTGGAAACGTATCAGAACTGTTTGTGACTTTTTGATATGCTACCACCAGCCTTTTAAATAGATATTTTAAATAAAAGTGAAGCTTCTATGTGTATGTACACTGACAGGCAGGCAGAGTTAAAATAGTTATTGGGACATAGAGAAAGTAACTGTGAAAATGTAAGTGCTTTTAAAATTGTTTTATAAATTGTTTGTATGTGTTATATTTTGTAACCTGCCTAGAGTGGGTACAATACCCAGATGGGTGGTAAAGAAATTAAATAAAAAACAAATCTGTTGCTTGAGCTTTGCAATTGTACATCAATTACAGTAGGGTTTCTCAGCTGTTCTTGGACTTCAGTTCCCAGGAGCCCTGCTGAACAGGTGTACTGATTTGGGCTTCTGGGAATTAAAGTCGAAGAACACCCAAAGTTGAGAAACACTGATTTGCAGCATCATAAACATTCATATTTTCTACCTGTCAAGGATGCTTACCAGTAATTTCCCTCGATTTAGAATGCCAATCAAGTTGTTTTTGGCATCATTCATTTTGGGCTCATTTTTTTCCATTAACGGAATGGCATCTTTGATTTTGGCAAGGTTCTCTTTCAAACACAGCTCCAGCATTGCCTCAGCAAACAGTAGAGTCCCATAGTCTTCTGCAAGTCACAGTGAATTGAATAAAGAGAAGTCAAACACAGTATCATGTTTCCATATATAGTAGGCCACAAAGATGAATCCTAGCCACAGTATAAACATTCCCTAACTCAAGGAAGTTCTAACACTTAGTGCCAAAGTCAGAAAACTTGGATGATTCTCTATTGATCTGCGAGACCTTTTTTTAAAAAAAAAAATCTCTCATTTCTGTTAGAAGATTTTGCTCATGCTATGCAAGTTGGGTCTTATTTTCACTGCTATTAATATGTGCTGAACCATCGGTTTTTATTATACATTTCATCAATATATAAAACAGATTGAGACAAAATCATTTATAATGCTAACAATTATATCTGCTATATTTATAATTTATATTGTTAATATTGCACCTTTCCCCCAGTTAAAGAATTAAATCATACTTTAGTTACACCAATTGCGTGTCATTCTAAAAACCTGGCCAATGCCAAATTTTGGGCCAGAATCAGGTAATTATCCAATCTGGTCTGCCTAACGTTTTCAACTTCATCTTCTAGAACAATGTTTCCCAACCTTTGGTTTTTGGATTTCAGTTCCCAGAAACCTAAGTCAATTCCCCAAAGCACTGATCAGCCAATGTACTGACTTAGGCTTCTGGGAATTGACGTCCCCCTGTGGGGCATGGGCCCCAAATTGGGAACCACTGTCCTAGAAGTATCAGCTGCCAATGCCAAATGTAAAGGATTGAGGAAACTGAAATCCAGAGCCCTATTGGGTGTGTGTATGTCAAAGCTTCTCTCTACTTCCAGAAAGGAAATTTCAAATTACTGTTTGTGGACACATTACACATAACGCGGTTGCAGTCATTTATCTGGGAACAGAGCGACATACTTTTGAGGCGTTTACACAGGATTGGACTATCAGATTTATAGTCTCAGCTAAAACCATGTTTGCTCAAGTTCCAGAAAAGTAGCCATACTAGATTTAATTTAAAGAGGAAGAGGAAGAAAATGGTACAGTCCTGGAAATAACTGTACCTTTTCACGCTGGTGCCACATTCATATATAGTAGTTAAACACTTTCACCCCAATGATATCTCATTGAAAGAGAATGTTAGCACAGCAGGGAGAAATGTTCTCTCTTAGGATTCCCATTGAGTTGCTTGCATTTTACTGTAGGGAAGGTTGTGGTTTTAGAACAGCACAGCAAAGGCGGCAAAACATGCTGTCTAAAGTGGTGGCTTCTTTCCAGAAGTGCTTCTATTGAATATTTCAAGAGTTCCTCAGGTTGTAATTCCAAGAAACCAAGGAATGTTGCAGTGCCACTAAAGAAACCATCTGAGCTACTGTGATTGTGCAGGCAAGGATCCTATCTCATCAACATCGCAGGAACAATCAAATGTAATAAGGTTTTGGCTTTGAGTCTCTCCAGTGATGTATCCTTTAAACGCAAAGAGGAGGGAAGGGTGGATGCATTCTCTTAAACAGAGGTTCCCAACCTTTTCAAGTCAGGGGGTAGGTCATGCTCTCTCAGTCAGCTTTGAGGGCCAGATGGCCATTTTGCCCTGCCTGCACGATGGGGGTGGCCATTTTGTCCCAACAACTTCAAAGGGGTGGCCATTTTGTTTCTCAAATGCCCTTGGAGGGATGGGGACTACATGACATGGCACCACAGGCCGGATCCAGCCCACAGGCCATAGGTTGGGAACCCCTGCTCTTAAAGAAGGGCTCCTTCTCCAATGAAGTGACCTAAGTAAATACAAAGAAAATTACATGAAGAGCAACCGAGGACCATATGCAACCTACTGGTGGTCCACATATGAAAATAAATACATTTCATGTCAAAAATTACTCTGGTTTAAAAGGATTTTTGCTAGAGAAACTCTGCTCTGGGAATGCCCATATGAGGCGCCTTTCATGTCCCCAAGATCCATTGTGCAGCACTCAGATATCGAATCCTGACCTTCCAGTCTCTAAGCTCAGCATAGCATCATAACCACTAAGCTTCCACAGTGCTGCGGTCCAGATATGATGTAGCACTTTAAAGACCAACACTGATTTTCTGAATAGGGTGGAAAAAACCCACTGAGAGCTTTCAAAGAGGGTTTTAAGTTAAGAATAAGATGTACTATGTGCTGAGCATTAGTTAAAACCCTCACCTCAAAATACTGGATGAGCTGCAGCTTCTGAATGCTTTTCAAAGGAACCACAGCACACTGGAAAAGATCAGCCTAGACGCATGAGCAGCATGACATAGCAGTTAAGAGAGTCAGACCAAGACTGAGGAGACTCAAGTTCAAATCCCCGTTCAATTCTGAATCTTACATTCTCTCTGCATAACCTGTCTCAGATGCTTGTTATAAGGGCAAAATGAGGGAAAAGAGAATCATGTGCATTGCTATGATTAACTCAGAGTAAGGAAGTGATAAATACCTAAGTAAGGCAGTGGGTTAGTGGTTAAGATTCTGAACTAAACGACTGGAAAGTCGGCAGGTCAGCAGTTTAAGAGTCAAGTACTGCATGATGGAGTGAGTTCCTGTCTCTGTCCCAGCTCCTTCCAGCCTAGCAGCTCAAAAGCAAGAAATTGGAAGTAAATAAATAGGTACCGCTTCAGTGGAAAGGTAAACAGTGTTCTGTGCACTCTGGTGTCTAGTCATGCCTGACACATGTCCACAGAAATATCTGCAGATGCAGACAGTGCTGCCTCTTTAGCTATAAACAGAGATGAACACTGAGTCCTAGGGTCGTGTATGACTGGCTTTCAAGCAAGGGCAACTTTTACCTAAGGAAAGAAAACAATAAGACAGAGAGCCAAAGTGGCACAGCAGTTATAGCACTGGACTACTGCTTGGGAGATCAAGGTTGTAGTCCTCAAAGAGCAATGAAACTTACTGTGTGGCCATGGGCTAATCACTGCCAGATTGAGCTACTCAACAGGATTGAAAGGAAGATAAAGTAGGGAGAAAAGGAAAACATTTGGCCTACTAACAAAAAGACATTATATAAATTTAACCATCTAACAAGTCAAGATGATGATGATGGTGTACTGCTAAGGTTTTCTGGGTAGTGTGTACTCAGAAGTAGTTTACCATTCCCTTTTTCAGGGGGCACCCTGCTACTGTGCAGCTTGCCCATGACTGCACAGACTGGCTCTTCTCACAAGAGGCACAGTGGGGAACTGAACTCCCACACCCTAGCTAATCCACTGATCTATCAAGTCAGTTAAGCTGATAAGTTCGAATACCAGTCCTGTCGGACTCTAGGGCTCAGTACTCATCTCTGTTTACAGCCAAAGAGCTAATGCTGTCTGTATCTGCAGACATTTCCGTGGTCATGTGGCAGGTATGGCTAGACACCGGAGTGCATGAAGCACTGTTTATCTTCCCACTGAAGTGGTACCTATTTATTTGCTTGCAATTTCTTGCTTTCGAACTGCTAGGTTGGCATGAGCTGGGACAGATGATGGGTGCTCACTCTGTCACGCAAACTGCTGACCTACTGACCTTCCAGTCGTCAAGTTCAGCATCTTAACCACTAAGCCACTGCAGTCCTATATGATATCTCTAAAAGTTGGAGAAGAGAAATGGCATCTTTTTTTCTCCCTCAGCTGTGCTGCTGGGCAAGCAAGCTGTCTTAACAGGATGTGAACACATGAATCATCTACTCACTCTTTCTCTTTCCAGTCTCCTCCCTGAGGAGGTAAACAGCTTTAGAAGACAAACATCTAAAATTCTTTTAAAAAGAAAACTCTTCTTTAACCAACCGATCTATAGTCTTCAGTTTTAAAAATGTAATAAAAACTGATTTAACATTTCCTCAAAAAATGCAGAGATGGGCCTGTTGTGAAAACATGGCAAATACTGTAAATCAGGGGTGCCCAAACTTTTTGGGTCATGGGTCGGTCTCGTGGTTCAGTAGGCCACTTACATGGTTCCTCCCACTGGAAGTGGAAGTAAAACACGCCTTGCGATCTGTTTTGCACAGGATGAGATAGATTTTAAGCTGCCATTTTTTCTGCTTAAACCAGGGGTGCCCAAAACATGGCCCATCCAGGCATGTTTTACTTCTGGTTCTGGGAGCGATGAGGGTGGTGCAGGCCAGATGAACTGGCATTGGGGGCCTGATCTGGCCCACAGGCCATAGTTTGGGTACCATTGCTGTAAATAATAACAGTTTTACAAAGAGACAAAAATGAAGCAGGTAAAAATAGTGAGTTGATATGCAAGACTAGATAAGGCCATGTCTGCACTATTGTGAACTTTGTGAATTGCTCTCTGGCTAATGGACTTGGCCTATAAAAGACCTTTGTCTGTTTTTTATATCTTTAGCAATAGCAATTATAGTACACTTATATACTGCTTATAGTGCTCCATAGTGCTTAATGCACTCTCTGGGCAGTTTACAGGTAATTAGCATTTTGCCCCCAACATAATGGGTGCTCATTTTACCCACCTTGGAAGGATGGAAGGCTGATCAAGATTGAACTCACAATGTTTGGGCTGCAGTATTGCAATTTAATCACTGTGCTACCAGAGCTCCATGCCTCTCTTGGTAGAAGAGGAGCCTGTATGTATATGGCAGCCCCGCTTCCCCACCCACACCTCCCTCTGCCAATGGGAAGGTAAGATGGGAAGCTGAAATCCAATTTATGAGGTGGGGGTGGAGACAAGGTGAGGTGACCAAATACCACCCACCCACTCCTCCTAGGAGGAAGAGGAAGCACACCCACCCAGGGGGGGGGTAGGTGTACCCACAGGGGTGAACATATGGGGGGCATGCACTGGGGCACATGCAGGCAGGCTGCACCCACAGGAGTGTGCTACTTTATAAGGCTACAGAAACAGCATTGAATAACAAGATAAATGCCTCAGTGATGTACACACACAGTTGTTCTTTCTAGCACAGGAGTTCTCAACCTTTTAAAGCTGGGGGCCGGGTCACGCTCCCTCTGACAGCTTTGGTCATTTTACCCTTCCTCCGTCACATGGCACTTTCTGGTGTAGTGGAGGCGGTGGGGGGGCAAGTTGAGAATCCCTGTTCTAGCAGGAGTGGGGGAGCCTCGTTTTGATTTTTTTTTAAAGTGTATTCCTGCACATCCTTCAAAATGTGGCAATTCAGCTGTACTGTGGCAGGGTACATAGAAAGAGCCTCCACAAAGATTGTGAATAAAATTCTGGTGTACCCTGGGCGGCTTATCTAACACCGGTTTGAACAAAGGGGACTAAAGAATGAATTCCATTAAAGGAGGATACGGCTGAAGAACTTAACCTCCCCAAAGTCACTTGGAGGACCCTGAATAGGCTGTGGGTCAGAGACCCTACATGCAGGACCAACATACTCAAGTGGGGGCTGCTGATAGACAACACATGCTGTGAATGTAGAGATACAGAATGCAGCTCAATTACTGGTCTGACAATTACTGTCAGAAACATGAAGACTTACGTTTGACCAACAACAAAGCCAAGAAAGTAACTTCATTTTGGCAGTCCAGGGTTTGATCAGGACATGAAAGAAGATGGCTGAGGGCCATCCTGCTGAATGGGGCCTTGGATGTCTCCCCAGCCTTTTGCTACAAGTGCACCACTAGACTGCCAACCAGTGAAACAGAAACCCATTCGTTCTCAAAGACCTTTTAGCTTGTGTTCCCTCTAACACAGGAGTGGCCAAACTACGGCCTGTGTCGCCAAATCATCCGGCCCACACCACCTGCAACGCAACCAGAACAGGGGTAGGCATCAGAAGGTTCACACCAGTTTTCCAGAGCCAGTAGCAGAAATTCTGGCGGGCCCTGCCTATCCAAGTTTTGAAATAAAGTACTGTAGTCCTAATTCAGGTGCAACATAGGGCTTTCCCTCTGGCCACACCCACAGTGTGGTAGTAAAAATTTTTGGAGCCCACCACTGAACCAGAAGGAGTAAAACACACCCATGCATATGCGAACACTGCCATAAATGCACCTGTGGATGTCGTAAAAGCGTTTATGACAGCCATGGACTTGTTTTGCAACAGGAGGAACCACGTAACCAGCCCGCTCAACCACATGACCGGCCTGCGGAGTGAAATTTTTGGGAACCTCTTCTCTAACAGAAAGGAAGAGCTTCTTCTTACGTCCTTGCATGTAAGGGTACGTATTGGGTGATCAATTGCCTCGGTTTACTAATACATTCAGTGCTTCTTCCCAGGGGACTTGTATATTCAAATCTTCTCTAAAAGTGGCTCTTCATGGTTTTATTTCATCTACCTAGTTTCCTTTTACTCCCTTGTGGCACCCACTGCTATTTTCAGGTGCCAGTGCTCAAACAATTACAAGATATGCCCTGTAAACCTCATTCTTTGTTTTTGTATCCTATGTTCCAGGCTCCATGGCCCACTTTGACACAACCCTCTTCATCTGTAGTCCAATCAAAGTATGTGATGCTAACAATATTTCTCAAGCATCTATGTTGGAAAATGCTTCACTTCTGGTCTATCTTCCTTGCAATTTTCATGTTTCACTTTGATTATATGAATGGGGCCTTGGATGTCTCCCCAGGACAATAGTGTTAAACAAACAAAGTTTAATAGCAATGTTTATTACCCAGATAACCAAAAATTATGCATTCATTGAAATATAGCTGTTGCCTTTCCATCTGAAGTAAGATCAGCTACATATTTCCTTTCAGAAATAGCTAAAACATTTATTTCACCAAACATTTTCATCTGAACCCTCTTGTTTATAAATAACATTTTGGTTTTGACCTGAGTTACTAGGCCCATATGATAGAAATATTTTAAGATTTTTAAATTATTGGGGCAATTTGAATTTACAGTTGCCATCTGGATGCGTATGTTTAATAACTTACTTGTTGTATAGTTGTATCAATTATGTTTTTATTTCTATGAATTAACAATTATTTTGATTTTATATATTATTGTTTGGTTTATGGAGTACTATGAGTTGCCCAGAGTAGTGTTTTTGCAATAATTGGGGAGAAATTAAATTAAATTAAATTAAAAGTTAGCCAATCCTGCATTTTACATCTTCAATTCTCCGACTGGTGGTCCCCATGCTAACAAGGTAAGTAAATTCCCAGGCTTCTTCCATCCTTTGGGGGGAGGAGCAGTCATTATTAAAAAATCAGGTGTGCTGCTCTGAACGAAGCACCTTCAAGCACTGGATAAATAGAAAAATGTATCAAGGAAGTTTCATCAGGGCAGGCCCTACTGTTAGGTACAGTGAAGCAGTTACTGCAGGCAACAGATTTGATGGGGGGGGGGGGCCTCATAAAGGAACCCAAATTGTTCATTCATTACCTTCACTTGCCAGGGACTTTCTGCCTCATATGCTAAATTAATTTGGCTGATTTGGGGTATTATGCACATTTGCAAACACAACCCTGTCAACATACTGCTCTACCTCAGCCAGCAAAATGTTTGGGGCTGTCCCTGCCATTCACAGCACCCATATTCAATAAAAGGCATAGCTCATACTCAGCAAACCGGAAGGCCAAGGTAATTAATGTAGTTCTATAAAGGTAGAATCCGGAGTCAGATCCTTTGAGTTGACAGGGATTTATTCCCAGCTCAGTGCAACATCAAGACTAGTAGTACAGTACTGTCCTCTACTTCTCGAAGAGCCTTGGTGGCACAGTGGTTAAATTGCTGTACTACAGTCCAAAAGTTGTGAGTTCGATCCTGACAAGTATCAAGGTTGACTCAGCCTTCCATCCTTCTGAGGTCAGTAAAATGAGTACCTAGCATGTTGGAGGCAAAATGCTAATTCATTTATGAACCACCCAGACCGTGTACTAAGCGCTATGGGGCGGTATATGCAGTAGAACTAGGTATAACGAATGCCTTGTACAGCAATTAAATCATACAAGGATATGAAAAAACATTGTGCCCCGTATAACAACTAAGATTGTTATACAATGCAATGCATCTCTATGGCAAAAATAGTACAACGAATTTTTGTTGTACAATTTTTCCCACAGATATTCGTTGTACAATACATCCCATAGGGTAAATCGCTATACTGTACGATGCATGCATCGTATAGCAATTTTTTCGTACAACAAGCCCCCTGGAACAGGGATGATGATATGATATTGTTTGATTTTTCTGCATTCTGTTGTACTGTAATATTGTAAATATTAGATATATGTGATTAGATTGCATTGTGATTGTTGTTAACCGCCCTGAGTCGTGTAGCCGATATGGGCGGCATACAAGTCTAATAAATCAATCAATCAAATCAATCAATGGATTAAAATTGTTGTATGAAGTACAGTGATGGGATGACAAAAATTCTACTACCACGCCATGACGTCACGGACGTCATGGGCGTGGCCAATGGCATGACGTCATGACGTCACGGCCGACGTCATGACGTCATGACGTTGTGGGCGGGGCCAAAATAAAAATAAATAAAAAATAAAAATAAACATACACACACACCCCTCCCTCTCAGCCCACCCACCCAGACACAAATAAATAAATAAAATAAAAACAACCACCCACCCAAAACACAAATAAATTACCCACCCACCCCAAATAAAAACCCCTCGCTTACCTTTCTTGGGACCCGGCACCCCGATTGCTGTCCACAGCCGCCGCCGGAGCTGCCTGCACCCCTGTGGCGTCCTCCTTGGGCCGGTACCTTTTTAGCCCGGCTCCGGCCATGGCGAGGGGCGACGGGCAGCCGCGGCTGCCGCGCCTCCCTGGGCCGTCCCCATGCCGCACCGCCGCCGCCTACAGCTTCCTCCTCCGCAGCGCGCGGCAGCCGAGCTCAAAAGGGACCGACCCAAGAAGGAGTCCACAGGGATTCAGGCAGCGGCAGCTCCGGCGGCGGCGGCTGTGGACGGCGGGTGCAGGCACCCGGCCCACAGGCGCCCGGCGGAGGCGGAGGCAGCAGTGTACCCCGCCGGGCGTCCCCAGGGCATGGGGCTTGTCAGCAGCGGACGGCCGAGGCAGCCCTCAACGTGCCGCGGGGAGGCGCCCCCCTCAGAGGGCTGCTGCCGCCGCCGCTGCCCTGAAAGTTCTAAATGTTTTGAAAATCGGAGCGAAAATGGCTCTAATTGACTGCGCATGCGCAGAAACTCAATCTGACGCATGTGCAATGCGTCAGATTGAGTTTCTGCGCATGCGCAGTCAATTAGAGCCATTTTCGCTCCGATTTTAATTTTTTTTTTTTTCGGTCAGGCGTCCGGAACCGGACGCCCCAAAAGTGGACTTCCCCTCACGGAGAACCCTCCGGGATTGGTCTTACCGGTTCCAGAGATCCGTCTGGAACCGGTGACATCCCATCACTGATGAAGTACCACTGTAAATGTAATTACTATTGCAGTTGCTGCCTTCCTAAAAAAAATATTAAACTCAGCCAGACACAACCAAAGCCTTATTTCTGAGCAAATATATCAAAAAAGATTCTTGATTCCTTTTGAGACTTTTGATTAGACAGAAGGACGGCTCCGAATGACCAAGTGGCAAAGCAGTGAGAGAGAAATCAGCGGGTGAGTCTGTTGGGAACCTCAAAATATAAAATTTTGCCTTGGGTGAAAAGCTAGCCATGGCATGTTAATCAGCTCAACCCAGTATGGGGTTCAACAGAATTTCTTGAGGAGTCGTCGTTGTCGTTGTCATCATCGTCAGCAGCTACTCGTTTCCGAGCATTCCCCCCCTCCCCAAAAGTCATTATTTCCTCCATTGATGGATGTGTCTCTGGTGACTCAATAAGCAGAGTAAACAAGACAAAAAGACCCAAAAATATTGTGGCACCTTAAAGACTAACTGCTGTATTTTAATGTTAGCTTTTGTGGATCAAGTCCACTTCATCTGATAAAAGAAACATTTGAAAAGCTAACATTACAATACGCCAGTTAGTCTTTAATGTAATACAACTGTTTTGACATTTTGTTTCGTTTATGTTCTGATCTGCTTACACAAACTAACACGGCTACCACTTCAAAAGCTTCTCTTGAGTGACTCCGCTATCACTCAGGAGCCCTGGTGGCTGCAGTGGTTAAAGGTTGAGAGTTCGATCCTGACCAGGGTTTAAGGATGACTCTGCCCTCCTTCCTTCCGTGGTCGGGAAAGCGAGTACTCAGCATGTTGCGGGTAAAATGCTAATTAACTTGTGAATATACTAAGCGCTATGGGGCGGCATATACGTGCGATTGCTTCTGCTACTATGACAAGACCAATGAACCGGCGAGGTCTTCTTTCAATGGCGCGCCGGAGTGGGTGTAACGTGTGAACGGGTTAGCGCACAATGGGAAGACGCGATCGTCGCAGCCCAAGAGGGCAGAGGCGAGGGGATTGGAATGACGGGGACGCCAAACTGATAGGGATCAGGGTCAAACTCTGCCGAGAAGGAGGGAGGACGGGGAAGCCAGTGGGTTGGGTGGAAAGTAGTAGCCGAGTCTCGCAGCGAGACTCTCGCTCCAGCACGGATTTTGAAAGTCCCCGTCCTTGCAGGGCTGAACTTGCGGAGACCCTGATGGAGACCCACAGCCCGGGGGGGGGGGGGCTGACCCCTTCTTCCGTTGCCTGGAGCTGTTGCTACTATATATTGTTAAGCGATTCCCGCCTTCCAGCCAAGAAGTGACCCGCGCCTTACCGGACTTTTGGGGCTCGACTCCGTGTCCTCCCTTGGCTCCCTTGTGGCGGGGGCTGGAGGCCCGGGCCCGCATCTGGCCCACCAGTGCCAGCTGCATCTCCCACTGACACTCCGCCCGGGACTTCTCCACCGCCTCTTCCATTTTCAGGTGAAAATGCAAGCCCTTCGCAGCCATCTTTACGTGGGTGGTTGCCTCCTGCACAACAGGGAAGTCCCGGCCGGGCCCTGGGAGGCGGGCAGGCAGGCGAGCGAAGGCGGAACATGTGCAGAATCTCGGTTGGCAAAACGAGTTCGAGACGCTGCTTTGCCCCACCCTGGACAGCGGGGTAGACACAGACACGTGGGCGCGCTCTGGGGGTGAGATCTGATGTTTCCTCACGTTGGTATCGCTCCGAGAAGTAGCAGCGGACGCCGAGAGAACTAAGCAAGAGGATTTTTTTGAAGTGGTAGCAGAGAGTAAACAAAACAAAAAAGACAAAAAACGCTGTGGCACCTTAAAGTCTAACTCCTGTATTTTAATGTTAGCTTTCGTGGACCAAGTCACAGTGATGGGACGTAACAGGTTCTCACCAGTTCTCCAGAACCGGTAGTAACTTTCCCCAGTGTCCCGGAGAACCGGTAGCAGCTTTTGGGGGGAGCCACCTTCGAGGCTTACCTTTTCACTGGTTCCCTCACTGGCTGGCTTGGGGTTTTTAAGCAAAGTCTTGGAGTTACCTCATCAATAAGCTACACCTGTGCTGTTCCAATTGCTGTTCCAATTGGAGAACCCTTAAGGAGTTACAAATGTTTTACATTTACATTAAGGCATACTATCCTAGAGAACTGGTTAGGCAAAGACTTAGTACCTAACTTCTTTAACTGTTGAAAAGTTGAAAAGTACCAAAATGAAGCCATCTTGTGGTGAGTTCATTCTGTAGTTCCTTCCATCTGACCTAGTGTGAGAAAGATTAGCCAGAATAAGCTTTAAGCTCTGGTATTTTAATGTATTTTTTTATTTAATTTATTTATTTAATTTATTTATTTAATTTATTTACGGGTTTGTGCTGTGGGTGGGTGGGTTGAGGGCTGTGTGTGTGCTTATTTTTATTTTATTTTATTATTTTTTATTATTTTTTCTTTGGCCCCACCCACAACATCATGACGTTGGCTCCGCTCATGATGTCATGATGTCATGATGTTAGCTCCACCATCACTGTGATGATGTCACGATGGGATAGTAAAATTTTTGACATCCCACCACTGCATAAGACTCTTACGATTGATGAAGTGGACTTATCAAACCCTTATGTCTGGTGAAGTGGACTTATCAGACTCTTATGATGTGGACTTGGTCCATGAAAGCTAACATTTAAATACTGGAGTTAGTCTTAAAGGTGCCACAGCGTTTTTTGTCTTTTTGTTTTGTTTTGTTTATTATCTGATAAGCAAGATAATGACCCTTGACTTCCTCTGAATGAATATGTGCCTCAAGTCCACAGGCTCAGATCCAGGAAAAGCTTTATGGCAAGACCAAACACTCTTGAGCAGGGATTCTCAATCTGTGCCCGTGGGCCAGATGTGCCCGTGCAGGGTCATAGCCAGGAGGGCAAAACCCCTCCTGAACTAACAGCCCCCCCAACCCACCCATAATGTCAATGTTAAATATGTGAGTGTGACATTGCTGTCCCTCCGGAAAAATGTTTGCCCCTCCTGAAAATTCCCCCCCCCCCCAGAATCCCAGCTACAGCCCTGTGCCTGTGATACCATTTCATTTGGCCCCCACCACCTCCACCACACCAGGAAGTGCCATATGGTGGAGGAAGGGCAAAATGGCTGTCTGCCAGTGATGGGCTGCTACTGGTTCGGACTGGTTTGGACCGGCAGCTTTCCAGAGGGGATCGCTGGGGGGGGGGGTAGAGAACCCCCAGGCAACTGGTTGGGTTGCCTCTCCGCCCGCCTTCCGGATGTGGCTGCCCAGAACTGCGCATGCATCAAACCTCCATTTGACGCATGCACACTAAAAAATAGAAGTGTGAAATAGAAGTGTGCATGCGTCAAATGGAGGTTTGACGCATACGCAGTTCCGGTCAGCCATTTTGGCTGCCCGGAAAGGGCGCAGGATGACCTGGAGAAGCAGCGGCCTTTCCTCGCTGGGCCGTGCCGCCAGGCTGCCGTGCCGCCAGGCTGCCGTGCCACCAGGCTGCCGTGCCACCAGGCTGCCGTGCCGCTGTGGCAGTTTGCTGCCACAGTAGTTTGCCGCCGTGCTGCCTGCCAGCCTGCCTAGTGCCTGCCTGCCTAGTGCCTGCTCCCTGACCCCAGGCCAGTTAAGTGACGGGTTTGTGTTTGGGGTGGGTGTATTTTTATGTGTATTTTTATTTATTTTTTCTTTGGTTCCGCCCACAACGTCATGATGTTGGCTCCACCCACGATGTCATGACGTCGTGACATTGGCTCTGCCCATGATGTCGGCTCCACCCACAGCGGGGATACCACTCTATGACTGCTGTTGTCCAACATCCATCTGTCATTCGAGAGACGTGTCCAGCCCAGCACAATTTCCATTTATGATATTCAGCAACAGCTTCATTGATTCCATGTTGTTTTCTTACCTGGGCATTGAGGACGTGGTTGCGAAGGGGTACCTTTAGCATTGATCTTTCCATGGCTGCAGTGGCTCAAATGGTTAAGACACTGAACTTGACAACTGGAAGGTCAGCAGTTTAAGACCTGAGTACTGCATAACAGAATGAGTTGACTTCTCTGTCCCAGCTCCTGCCAACCTAGTAGTTCGAGAGGAAGCAATTGCAAGTACTGTAGATAAATAGGTACCACTTTGGTGGGAAGGTAAACAGCGTTCTGTGGACTTCAGTGTTGAGGCATGCCTGCCACATGTCCATGGAAACACCTGCAGGTGCAGACAGCGCTGCCTCTTTGGCTGTAAACAGATATGAGTAATGAATCCTGGAGTCAGATATGACTGGCTTTTGAGCAAGGGTGACCTTTACATTTACCTTGGATCGCTATTACGGCTCTTGATAGTTCTTCCTTGGCCTTTGTTAGTGACCATGTTTCCCATAGAGGACTGCAGGTAGTACTATCAAATTAAAAAGATGGGTGCGTTGTTTCTTGTTGAGTTTCTCGTTTAGCAGGATTTGTTTGATGGAGTTGAATGCTGCCCATCCCGCTTTCTTTCTTCTGGCTAGTTCTGCTCTGCTCGTTGTTTATCCCGAACAAGTTCTGCTATACAAGTTTTATATTAGCGTAGCTTTCTTATTTTCATGATTTTCAATGGATTAACTCTCTTAAATCTGTTTTACTAAAAACAACAAAAAGTTCGATGACACTAAAGAGACAGTCATTGTTTTGATATTTATTAATTTTGGTTATATCAACATTTCTAACGAAGAAAAAGAGTGGCCTTTACTATAGTTCTGGAAACGGGGGTGAGGGGGGCTGTGCATGGCCTAAAATGATCATCAGAGGACTTTGCTTTACCATTTTTAACATTAGTCACTGAGTCACATTGTGAATCCTTTTGGTGCCACTGTCCCTTGAAAGAAAAGCATGGAACTGAAGTATTTCATTGAACTGTCAAAGACCCATATTGTGGCTATGATGATTACCTCTTTTGTATACATTTCATTGTCTGCTGCTCTTTTCAGCCTGGGATGAACAAGTCAGTAGACATAAACATACAGTAATTTAAAATGTAGCAGTAAAATCGCATGTGCATACACTAAAACAAATAGATCGATCTTAGAAGAAATCAACCCTGACTGATCCTTAGAAGGACAAATAGTAAAGATGAAGCTAAAGTACTTGGACATCAAATGAGAAGAGATGATTCAATTGAGAAAGACTTGATGCTGGGAAGGGTGGGGATCAAAAGAAGAAGGGGGCGGCCAAAGAGGAGATGGCTAGATGGTATTGTAGACAAAATGGGCACAGAGCTGGCTGGGTTGAGGATGGTAGAGAACAGAGGTGCCTGACAGGCAATGGTCCATAGGGTTACAAAGGGTTGGAATTGACTGTGCACTGAACAACAAAAATACACTCTCTCCCATAGAACAGCTGCCTGTATCACTCCATCTTGCCAAACACTGCAGGTTCAGGTGCCGACATGGAGAATGGCAAAGAAGGGCCTTCTCGGTGGCAGCACCTACACTGTGAAATGATCTACCAACTGAGCTGCGTCAAACCCAGAGGCGTAGCTACCGCCGTATCAGCCATATCAATTATACGGGGCCCCCGGGCTACGGGGGTCCCCAACGGCAAAAAATAAAAATTGGAGCAAAAATTTACTGCGCATGCGTAGAAACTCAATCTGACGCATTGCACATGCGTCAGATTGAGTTTCTGCGCATGCGCACTTTATTGGAGCCATTTTTGGCTCCAATTTTAAAAAATAAAAATTCAGAGTCGGAGCCGCAGCTTTTCGGAGCGGCTCCGATGGTAGCCCTGTCAAGGTAAGCTACGCTTCTGGGGGAGGGGTGCTATAAAAACCACATGAGGGGAAGGGGGGGACCCCAAAACGAGGAGCTAAAGCGCGCCCTGAGAGGACTGATCCGGAAAATGAGGCGCGCGCGGGGGCGGCTGAGGCTGGTCGGTTCGCCAGAGCCGGGTTTTTTTATTTGCTCTCTGTGAGGGAGAGGAAGGAGCCCCGGGAGGGAAAGGGGCTGGTGTGGGTTTCTTCAGGGCAGGGCTCAGGAGGAGACGAGCCTGGGCCACCAGACATGGGGGGAGCACCCGAGGGAGGAAGAGGGACGACCTCAAGACGAGGGAGCAGGAAGGAAGGAGGAAAATGACAAGGGCTGAGGAGGGAGTTTCGAGCTCCCAGTCCCAAGTGGACGCCAAGAGCGCTTCACGAGGGGATTCCCCTAATGCTTATTAACCCTACAGTCAGATACGACTGGCTTTCAAGCAAGGGCAACCTGGTCCTTTGTAAAGACTTCTCATGGTCTGAAAAGAAGTCAGAACTGGGGCCGCATGGCAAGGCGCGCTGCCCCCAACTGCAGCCTCCGCCTCCTCTTCCGGAGCCGCTTGCGGCTTGCCGCTGCTGCTGTCGCCGCCACCACCGCCGGACCCGGGTGGTGGAGCAAGGTGAGGGGAAGGGAAAGGAGCCAAGGCTTTGCTGCCCATTTTGGAAAGCGCCGCCGCAGGGGGCAACCGGCCCCCCTCACCTTGCTCCACCACCCGGGTCTGGCGATGGTGGCGGCGACAGCAGCAGCGGCAAGCCACAAGCGGCTCCGGAAGAGGAGGAGGAGGCTGGAGTTGGGGGCAGCGCGCCTTGCCATGCGGCCCCAGGAGGGTAAGTGAGGGTTTTGTGTTTCGGGTGGGTGGGTGGTTTATGTGTGTGTTGGGTGGGTGGGTAGATTTTTATTAAATTTTTATTTTATTTCTTTATTTATTTTAATTATTTAAGTTATTTACGGGTTTGTGTTGTGGTTGTTTGGGTGGGTGGGTGGGTGTGTTTGTTTGTTTTAATTTTATTCTATTTTATTCATTTATTTATTTTATTTTTATTTTTGGCCCCGCCCACGACATCATGACGTCATGACGTTGGCTCCCCCCACGACGTCATGATGTCATGACGTTAGCTCTGCTCCGCATATAAAGGGTCCCCAAACAATTTTTATACGGGGCCCCGCCAAGGTAAGCTACGCTTCTGGTCAAACCTCATCCCTGGATATATTTTTTAAAAACCTAAACCTTTCTTTTCAAAGAGGTTATTCATGACCTCTCCAATGCCATTTAACAGTTTAGTTGGTTTTTAATTGAGTGATTACCTCATACGTTGCCAATTGATAATTGATTTTATTGCTGTTGTATGTATGTATAACCTTGTAATAGCCCCCAAAATACACTTGCAATATAGCCCATAATAGCAAAGCTTGGGAAAACATGTTTGGCATGTGACTGGGAGGATCTGGAAACGATATTCCAAAAGTGACTTTTCCAAGTCTTGGATAATGACTATACAGTATCATGAACTATGAACTAAGGGTGAAAGAGTGGGAAATATAAAACAACAAAACATTGTATAGCAAAAATTGAAAGAAGGGTATCTATTAAATAGCCAGCAAAACAAGGAGTCCTATGACATCTTAAAGACTAATATATACCAGAGGTTTTCATGAACTACAAAACCTCTTCATCTGTAGCATTGGGGTACACAAAAAAGAGCCTCCTAGATCATGGTATTTTTGAACTACAATCAGGCGTACCCTGGTAATGGCAAACTTGTGTTGGCAACTATCTTTCTCACACTAGGTCTGGTGAAGAGAACTGTAGAATGAACTCACCAGAATGTGAGGACAGAAGAAGAAATCTGTACTATTTGATCATGTGGGCTATAGCTGATGAATACTACAGTAAAAACAGTTAGCCTCTAAGGTGCTGCAGGGTTTTGTTTTTGTTGCAATGGGCTAGCTGGTTTGCCGATTACTACCAGAACATGTACTGATGAAGATTTAATTTTGGACAACAACAAAGTCAAGAAAGTGGCTTTGTTTTGGCAGTCCAAAGTTTGATCTGGACACAAAAGAAGAATGGACTAACATAGCTAAACTTCTGAACAATAATTCCCAACAAGCATACCACAGATTGGGGGCTTAAAGAGGTTAAGTACAGTACTTTGAACGGGCAACTATATCTGGCTAGGAACCTCTCTCTGAGGATTGGCTGTGTCTTCTGTCTTTAAAAATATTTATGTAAGTACTACTTCTGTACTTGGTATGCAGTATGCAAAATGGAAAACATGTGCCTGCTTAATTTTCAGCATATGTCAATTGACAAGCCAGTCTTAAAGGAGAAGATTTCTACTGTATTAAGGGAGCAACAAACTTAATAGCATATATTTACATCCTGTGAGTAAGTATTAATGAAGCTCCACTCTTGTATTGTTATATCACAGTTTTCTCCCGCCTGCAGCCCTTCAGATATACTGGCTAACAGCAGATAGACACTGTAGTCACAAACCCTAGGCTTTATTTATTTTAATTAATGATATGTCATGTTATGGAGACAGAACTGCACAGAGTTGTACCATTATAAAATATATTTTTTTAATTAGTAAAGGTAAAGGTCAGCCTTGCTCAAAAGCCAGTCATGTCTCACTCAAGGGTGGCGGTGCTCCTCTCTGTTTACAGCCAGATATTTCCATGGTCATGTGGGAGGGATGCCAAGATGCTGGAACACATGGAATGCTGTTACTTTTCCCACCAAAATGGTACCTATTTATCTACTTGCAATTTCTTGCTTTTGAGCTGCTAGGTTGGCTAGGTTGGCAGGAGCTGGGACAGATGAAGGGTGCTCACTCAGTCCTGCAGCACTCAGGTCTAAAACTGCTGACCTTCCAGTCGTCTTAATGGCATCTTAACCAATTTGCCATTCACAAATGGCACAGAAGATAAGACATTAGTGTCTCCAAATGAACATATGTACACTAGTACCTTGTATAAGGTACTTCGTCGTTATCTGGTTTTTAACGTTGTGCGATGCATTGATTGCACAACATTAAAAAAGCCCTGTTTTCCTGGAGGCTGCAGCAAGCCAGAACGTCGGGATTTGAATCCTGACGTTTTGGCTTGCTGCAGCCTCCAGGGAGGTGGGGGAGGTCCAGAAACAGCTTGGATCGGGTCTTCCGACCTCCCTGGAGCCGGCAGGGGGATAGCCCGAAATGGGTAAAAAAAAGTCAGGTTTTTTAAAACCCATTTCAGGCTCTCTGACCCCACCCCACCCCACCCCACCCCACCCCCGCCAGCTCCAGGGAGGTCGGAAGACCTAATCCAAGCTGTTTCCAAAGCTCCCCCACCGTCCTGGAGGCTGTAACAAGCCAAAACATCAGGATTCGAATCCTGATGGGGAACTTCAAAAATAGTGCGCATCGGGTCTCCCAACCTCCCTGGAGCCAATGCGCACTTTTTTTGAAGTTCCCCCACCATCCTGGAGGCTGCAACAAACCAAAACATCGGGATTCGAATCCCATGTTTTGGCTTGCTACAGCCTCCAGGGAGGTGGGGGAAATTTGGAAATAGCAAGGATCAGGTCCCCTGACCTCCCTGGAGCCGGCAGGGGGGTCAGGAGCCCGAAATGCATAAATTACCCATTTTGGGCTCCAGGGAGGTCGGAAGACCCGATCCACAGCTGCAGGGTGGCTGGGGAAGCCAACAGGGACTCCCCGTTGGCTTCCCTAGCCACCCGCCCATGCCTCCGCAGCTGTGGGGTGGCTGGGGAAGCCAACAGGGGAGCCCACCGTCAGCTTTCCAGCCACCCCACCCCTGCCTCCGCAGCTGCAGGGTGGCTGGGAAGTTGAACAGAGAACCCTGTTCAGCTTTCCAGCCACCCTGCTGCTAAGAACGACTGCATTGGATAACGCTGACAGATTGTCCGATGCAAAAAAAAATTCCGATGTTAGCGTTATCAAAATAATTGTCATCAAAATAATCCATAATTTGGAGAGAATGACAGGAAGTGGCTACTTCAAGTGTAAAACACCCAATTTACATCTCCATAGCACATTGTGAATACGTTAAGGTAATAGGACAGTTTATTGAGAAAATAAGAGTTAGTTTTCAAGAACCTGGCCTATGCATATCTATTTGAAGGTCACCTTATTGAGTTCAATGGGCCTTATGACCAGCCTTGGGCTTTCATAATAAAACACTGGTATGTATTAGGAATCACTGATATGTATCTGTATTAGGAAAGCTGAGCACAGAAGAATTGATGCCTTTGAAATATGGTGTGGAAGGAGAGTTTTGAGAGTACCCTGGACAGCGAGGAGAACAAATGATCATAGAAGAAATCAACCCTGAATGTTCATTAGAAGGTCAAATAGTAAAGATGAAGCTAAAGTACTTTGGACATCAAATTTGAAGAGAGGATTCACTTGAGAAAGCTGGAGGGCAAAAGAAGGAGGGGGACAAAAATGAGATGGGTAGATGGTATTATAGACTCAATGAGCACAGAGCTGGGCAGTTTGAGGATGGTGGACAGAGGTGCCTGGCAGGCAGTGGTCCATAGGGTCGTAATTGACTGTGCAACTGAACAACAAAAAATGTGCTTCTACTACTTAAAAACAAATTATTCACTTCAGACAAATTTATTCCCCCAAAAAAGTAATAAAATTAGATCTGTTCACTCAATAAAGCACATCTCATTGCTTTCCACTTATAAAAATCTTGAAGTAATTTACAAATATTTTTGTGTTTACAAATGTTTAGATTTTAGCTTACAAGTGTTATTTAGAAAACATTGGAAAGAGTTAATAAATTTTCAAGTTTAAATTGTACACAACAAAATGAAATAAGCTGCAGCAGACAAGAATTTAAAAAGGCATCAGTTAAAGGTAAACATTTTGTGAAAATGGGAGTGGGTGTGGAATTTCACTAGACTGTTGAAACAGGTATGGAAGGCAGGGCTAGGCAAAACCTCCCTGTTAAGCAACGTCTAGAAGGTAAGGTTTCCCTTGCTCGAAAACCAGTCGTATCCAACTCTAGGGGTCAGTGCTCATCTCTGTTTCTAAGCCGAAGAGCCAGCGCTGTCTGCTTCTGCAGACGTTTCCATGGTCATGTGGCAGGCATGACTAGACACCGGAGCGCACGGAACGCTGTTACCTTCCCACCGAAGTGGTCCCTATTTATCTACTTGCAATGTCTTGCTTTCGAACTGCTAGGTTGGCAGGAGCTGGGACAGAGACGGGAGCTCATTTCCGTCCTGCAGTACTCGGGAATCGATAAATGAATCCTAATCCTAGATTAAGTCCCATGTAAATCCTGTAGAAGACTATGAGCTGAACAGTTCAGTATCCAGAGAACTTGGGGTGCGGGGTGAGCCCTTTGTTTAAGCATTATGGTGCTACATTGTGAAAAATTAAAACTAACACTGAAATCCAAGCAGGAGAGGATAAAAGCATTTCAAGGTTTATTACGTTTATATCCCACCCATCTTGAATATTCTCCCATTCTGGGTGGTGTACAATAAATTAAAAGATTTTTTTTACAAGTAAGAATATAAAATTAAATGATAAACCAGAAAGAATAAATTATTGGCAGAAAAGGATCCCTAGCCTAATCCCAATTAATTACTGTATTCTGGACTAATTGTTCTTCTCCGAATAATAATCAAGGTCTCCATAAGCAACACCCAGTAATAATTACATTATCAAAGGATGAAAGACTACTTTTGTCTGGAACAGCCCTAGGCTTGTGGGTTTTATTTCCTTTTTAAGTGCTCCATTCCTTCCACTATCTCACAACGCCCTCAACATTCTAACCTCAATAACTAATTCAGACCACTGATTGAAACCTATCTGAGCGTATCAGCGCAAGGAATGGAGAGTGGGACCCTCCCCCTATTATAGAACATCAGCTCGGGAATAGAAGAGGCCACGTCATAAAGGCAAGGAGGAGGGGGCGTGGCCTCTCGCTGGACCGACCGCCCCTCCTTTTCTCTGTCTTAGTTTCCATCCGTCGAACTCGAAAGCAGCTGACCAATCAGCGAGGAGGGGCGGGGCATGATAAGGCGCTCGCGCGAAAGGTTCAGAGGTGATTCTGCCAGCAAGGGATGGTGGCCGGGTGGGTTCAAGTGTTTATGAGTCCGCGCTTAGGGAGATGTTGTCATCTTAGCAGCTGGTAAGCAGGGGGGGAGGGTGTAGGTGAGAGGCGTGGCCGCGGTGAGTGAGACGGAGGCGGCGGCAAGTATAGAGACCTGGCGCAGGTATAGATCCTTTCCCCGCTCTCAGCCGTCTTGTTTGCCGCCTGTTTAGCAGTGCAGAGACCTTTGGGGTTGGTTGAGGAAGGGAGCCTGTTATTTTGTATATTTAAGGCTGTAATTCTGCACAACTCCTGCCAACCTAGCAGTTCGAAAGCAAGAGATTGCAAGTAGGTAAATAGGGACCACTTCGGTGGGAAGGTAACAGCGTTCCATGCACTCCGGTGTCTAGTCATGCCTGCCACATGACCATGGAAACGTCTGCAGAAGCAGACAGCGCTGGCTCTTCGGCTTAGAAACAGAGATGAGCACTGACCCCTAGAGTCGGATACGACTGGCTTTCGAGCAAGGGAAACCCTAATTCTGCACAAAAAAATTAGAACTGCGGTGGCTCAGCGGTTAAGACGCTGGACTTGACGACTAGAAGGCCAGCAGTTCGAGATCCGAGTGCTGCGCGATGGAGTGCGCTCCCGTTTCCGCCCCAGCTCCTGCCAACCCAGCAGTTCGAAAGCAAGAAATTGCAAATAGATAAATAGGTACCACTTTCGCGAGAAAGGTAACAACAGTGTGTCCCGTGCGTCAGTGTCTAGTCATGCTTGCCACATGGCCACAGAAACGTCTGTGGATGCAGACAGCGCTAGCTCATAGAAGCCAGTTAGCAAGGGAGAACTTTACCTTACCTAAATCTGCACGTAATTGCGTGTCTTGAGAATTACATCTGAGCAGGATTCCAGATCTCTAAGCTACATTCTGTCTCTGATAACATTGGAATGGAGGAATATTCTTTTTTTTTTAAAAAACTGCCAGCAAAAAGACACTGGGGAAAATATATTTAATTTTCCTCAAAGTTGTTGATTCAAGTATTTCTGCCCCCATCTCATTTAAAAGGGTTTAGTTTTGTTTGGCTTCCGCTTTTGCAATCTTCCACCCCACTGTAAAATAATTTTTAAAGTTTGTGGGATCTCCCCGCCCCCCCATTGCTCAAGTGCAAGCAAAAGATTGTACATACAGTTGCACTTTGTACCACCCTTTTATACTGTTTTACCCTAAAACAATGTAAGGGTCATTGAGGGGGCATTTTGCATTAAAAATTAAGCTGTAATAGTTACAGAAGTGCAATTAAATTCTTAAAATTAAACGTGTGTAATGATGGAAGAATTAAATGACATTTTCTCATTTATTTCAGAGCTTTCCCCCCATAACTATTCATTATGGTTGTGTATCTCATTTTTTAACAGCTATTATAAATGGTTTTGAAATTCTTAGTAGAAAGACAGGATGCAAACTAAACATCAACGTACAGGTTTTGTAAATATATAAAATAAATGAGCAAATAGTTGGAAGTTTAGTCTGAAACAAGGTTAGCGACATGACTTTCTAGGAAGTTTGCTGATCTGTCTTAGAAAAACTTTTCAAAACCCATTGTTTGCCCTGTAAAGTTGTCTTCATTATTTCAGGCGTTGAAGGACATATAAAATAGTATGTGCTCAGATCTTTAGCCAATAGCTGTTTTTTGTTCCATTTGTGTTAAACTATGGTCAGAATATTTTGGAGTAGGTATTTCTCCCTTTTTCTTCCTTAACATTTTGATGTTATTGTTCCAGCTGTTCCTAAGGTCACTGTCATTTTACTTACAGACCAGAGCTGGAGGACTGGGTAAGTAATTACATTTTACATGTATTATTTTGTGTGTCACTAAGAGGGGAGGGATAGTAAATTGATTCTGCCCAAAGCATGTGATGATGTTACAAGTAATCAATTGACTCCAAAGGCTCACTGTTTCAGCATTCAGGTTTAAAGGTTTGTTGATATGTTACCTATTAATAGGCCAGGTAAATAAAGATGACTACTAGATCTGCTGTTTGGTATGTGCTAAGTAGTCTGTATTGTGAAGTGTGACACACCCTTTAGCAGTTCAGATGTTTTGGTATAGAATTCTCATCAACACTAATCTATCATTGTAATGTGTAATGTTTGAATCACATATTGCCCTCACTGCATGAAAATGGCTAGAAAAGTATTGTTTCCCACACTCACTAGCTAGCTTTGGTATCAGTTCAGATCAGACATGAATGATAGTATTATTCTGGACAAGTATTATAGTTAGAAAGAGAATTATTTTCCTCGCCACAGATGCAATAAAATGACAGCTGTTGTGCACATAATCATAAAAAGTTGGTTGAACAGGTAAAGTTGAAAAGGAAAAACAAGCTGATTGAGAATGTTATGTTGTAACAGCCTTAGCTATTTCAAAGGTCTCTGGCTTAATGACTTACGGTATATAATAAAAGGAAATAAGCATGGGTACCACATATACTCGAATAAAAGCCAAATTTTTTAGTCCCAGAAATGAGCCCCAAAAAGGGGACTCGGTTTATAATCTGGTTGATGATCACAAAGGTCCCAAGATTGTGCCAGATTGAGATGTGCCAGCAATTTACTTAATTTTACCATATTTTCATGTATTTTGATTATTGAAACTCACCAGCAGCAGCTGTATTTCCCGCCTTTGGCTTATACTCGGGTCAGTCTATTTTCCTGGGTTTTCAGGTTAAAATTAGGTACCTCAGCTTATATTCGGGCTGGTTTACACTTGAGTATATATGGGTAAGTATAAAATGTGAAACACTGTGTAGTCAAAATTAATTGGGTTAGATTTCAAAACATAAGAAGATACACATTGTTATGATATTTTAATAAAGACAAATATTAAACTTTCTTTCAGAGGCATGTGTTTATTATAGAACCGTGACGGAAAACCTTGGCACTCCAGGTGTTCTTTGACTTCAATTACCAGAAGCTCAAGTCAGCAATCCTGCTGATCAGGGCTTCTGGGAATTGAAGTTCAAGAACAGCTGGGGTGCCATGGTTCACTATTACTGTTATAGAACATCTATTTCCCATCTTTATGGAAATCAAATTTCAGCCTCACCAGCTGCTTAGCTGAATATCTTTCCAATCTTGAGCTACAGATGCTTTATTCCCTATGGAAATGAATTGATATTAAGAATGTGTTGATGATCTTTGCATAGTTGGCTGGATAACTCCGTGGTTTAGGTATCTGTAGAGCCAGAGTTTGGGAGTTCAGTTTGTCATGAACATGGAAACGTTACTTTGGATTAAGTTACTTACTGCCACTTAGTTTGAGAAACGGAATTTTGTGTTGTAATAGGGTCGCAGGGTCCCAACACACCAGATAACAGTCCACTGTGGCGTTTTGGGTTGTTGAACTACTCAATGTCCAACATTTCCTTCATGTTTGAAACCAACAATTGATTGCTGTTCTATTGTTGAAGTAAGAGAGTCATTCTAAAGTTTTGATCTGTTTCCTCAGTCATATCTGAATATATTTGGGAAGGTTTATGTAACAATATCAGTCCACTATTACTCTTGTCTCAGGCCCTGTTCCCTCCTGAGCCTCCAAGACCAGCAGGCTCAGCTTCATTACACCTGAAACTCCAAGTACCTAGTAGCTGATAGGGTATTGTCCTGCAAATTACCTTCCAGCGACCTGGGTTCCTCTCAATTACCAAGAGCCCAGACAAAGACTATGGAGAGAATGAACGTATGGTAGCATATGGCATGAACTTGGTTTGCTCTTGAACTTACCACCACCACCCCTTTCCAATAAACAGACATTGAATTGCAGGAAATGTTGTTTATTTATCTTGAAGCATAAAGAAAAGGTTACAGTCCATCTGTTAGTTTCAGGATACAGATAAATCCATAAAGCAATCTCTAATCAAAATTCCACAGGAAAATCCACACTTAGGTTCCCCCCCCCCAAAAGAAAGAAATCTGACCAATCTAGGTAATAATGATTAAGCTTGGGTGGAGTATGGACTCCGTTTGTAGGTTGGAATCCCACTCTCCCTCCTGAATGATCCCACTCAGAACCAAAATAGCATTAACTCACAGTTCCATGTGCCTATAGCAGTGATGGTGAACGGGCATGTTTTACTTCTGCTTCCAGAAGCAACAAGGGTGGCACAGGCTGGATGAATCACAGTAAACCCATTCGTGTGGATTCAGGGGGGCTTGTGCTTCTGGGAATTGAAGTCCAAGAACATCTGGAGGTTCGCCATCACGGGTCTATAGCATAGAACATGAGTCTGGCTTCCTGAATTATCATATGGCCAATCAGAGTCATCCAGGGTTTGTGTGAACATTCCCTGTTCTTATAACAAAATCTTGTTATTCTCAGGATTTGAATGTTGACGTGTGCAGACATTCCAATCCTGGAGACTGAGACAAAACATAGGCCGAGGGGCTTGAGAAGCTCTGCAACTACACCTGCTTGATGAGCAAGCAGGAAGGAAACAGGGCCTTTGCAAACAGTTTCTGAACCTAGGGAACTCCATGTTGAATTACTTGTGACACTTTGCTATTACAATTTAATTGTACACTAGTTACTATACCACAGGTATTGTATATTTAGGACAAATGTTTTTCTTTCTTTCTAGAAACATGGCTACTGTGGGAAATCTGAGGATTGATAGGATATATTTGCTTGGCTTCTTAGTCTTTGCTTCTTTAGCCATCTGTTTTGCAGAAGAGCATCACCCTGGTGGAAGCCATCAAGCCGGTTTACGCCTTGATAAGAACATTGTGCAAGATAAGGAGTAGGTGTTCAGTAAATTTACATTTGGTAAAAATGTTGAGTTTTAATAATTAATATTTATGACATACATACATCTCACTCGAAGAGGACAGAGTAAGAGTGGATGGTAGATGATACAGAAGATCATGAATTAAAAGACTCCTAGAAGATTGTGGTATTTTTCAACCACACTTTGGCATACCCTGGAAATGGCAACATTGAGTTGCTGGCTAATCTTTCTCATATTAGGTCAGGCAAAAGGAATTGCAGAATGAACTCACCAAAAGGTACCTTCAGTTTGGCAGTTTCACATCTGGCCTAGACAGGGAAGAATAAGAAGTATAGAACATCCTGTGCCAAGGTAAGTTCCAGTTAGAGTAGGTTCACTTGAGTCAGTGGGACTTACAGAGGAAGATTCTCACTAAATCTTCATTGATTCAGTAGGCCTATTCAACTGTGATTTATTATGCTCAACAACAGGTTTTGGGATCTGTAATGTTCAGAAGATGGGACTGCGGTGGCTTGAGTGGTTAAGACACTGAACTTGATGACTGGAAGGTTGGCAGGTCAACAGTTCAAGACCTAGTATTGCATGATGGAACGAGCTCCTGTCCCTGTCCCAGCTTCTGCCAACCTAGCAGTTTGAAAGCAAGAAATTGCAAGTAGATAAATAGGGACCACTTTGGTGGAAAGGTAAACAGCATTCCATGCACTCCGATGTCTAGTCATGCCTGCCACATGTCCACAGAAACGTCTTCAGATGCAGACAGCTGGCTCTTTGGCTATAAATGGAGATGAGCATTGAACCCTAGCTTTCGAGCAAAAGCAACCTTTATCTTTACCTAATATTCAGAAGAAAGCATATATGGTGAAATGGATATAATTGGATTAGATTTTAGAAGACCTTTGTTCAGATCCTACCTCAGCTATGGAAACTCACTGGGGATTGCCGGTGGTAAAGCACTCCTTGAGTATTTCATATGTCTTGATAACTCTTAGGGCTGCCATAAATAAGAAGAAACTTAAGGGCACATATTTCAAGAGCAAATATATAAGACAGCTGTCGGGTATAATATATTGATGTATATTGTATAGGATGAATATACGTGTCTATCACTTTAAGAGACTGTAACTGTTGAGCACAGCTGTAAGCACTGATGTCTGTGACTCAGCAAAAATGCTCTATAAATGAAGTGCTACCTGAGGACTTAGTTGGAGGAGTTATGAAGGTGTACTGAAAGAGCACAAGGGTTTACGCTGGAATAACCGAAGGAGTTCATGCTGGAACTCATGCTGAAGGATACTGGAGCAAGGAGAAGGAATGCAGAAGGACTGAACCTGCAACCCTCAGGCAGAAAGCTCTGTCTACAACTGGGTTCAGGAAACATTCCATAAGCACCAACTATCCTCTTTAACCAGAGTGTGTGTTTGTTTTGTGCTTGAAAGGACTGAACTGTTTTGTACCAGTTAATATGAAGCCAGAATGAGTATTGGTTTTCATTCGGTCTTGAACCTACTTTAATGAACTGAACTACTAAATACTTAAGCAAAACAACCAGCCTCTTAATCAGTGTCTGAAAGTCCTTGGAAGACTGCTGCCGATGCAGAGAGACTATGAGTTTGTGTAAATAAGTTATATAAGAGAAGTTATCTTTGTTTATGTTTGCACTGAGAAATATCAGCACCTGAAAAGTAAAGACAGTCTATTTTTCTGTGGAACTGCATTGCTTTTCTTTTATGTGTGTGCAGTCCAACGCACACTGCTTCCACCTGTGTAAATCTTAAAGGCTACTCTGCTACTGCTGAACACGCACACACACAATAACAATTAGGTAAGTAAAGGTTTCCCTTGCTCGAAAGCAGGGTTCAGTGCTCATCTCTGTTTCAAAGCCGAAGAGCCAGTGCTGTCTGTTTCCGCAGATGTTTCCGTGGTTATGTGGCAAGCATGGCTAGACACCGGAGCGCACAGAATGCTGTTACCTTCCCACTGAAGTGGTCCCTATTTATCTACTTGCAATTTCTTGCTTTCAAACTGGTCGGTTGGCAACAACAGCTAAATTTCTTCTAGACTTTCACACTCTAAAGCAAGGGATGCCAACCTTTTTTAGTTGGGGGACAGGCCATGCTCCCTCAGACAGTTGAGCTGGCTAGACTAGTGGTTACCTCCCCCCAGTGTAAATGTTGCTGTAAAATGCATCCATGGCTGTCATAAATATGTCCACTTCCACCGATGACCCGGGCCAGATGATTTGGCCCATGGGCCAAGTCCGGCCCACAGGCCACAGGTTGCCCACACCTGCCCTAAAGGGGTGAATGTCAGCCAATATTAAATATTCTTGTGAAGTGCTACTATATGCTCTGTTTTGGTAGTGTTATGTGCGGTTTATAATGGCTGATCATTAAACCTTGATTAGAGGACTTGATTGTTTCAGTAACCTACTTTAAGTGATCAAAACTTTTTTGTTGTTGATAAACAAGTCAGAATTAAAATTTCTTTTTTGAGTCATGGTAAAAAAAAAAACAGGTATTCAATAGTAAGTACTGATCTACCTTAACTAAATGATTCTTGAATGCACTTCAGCCAAGCAATTATTAGCAAGATTATTCAAATTACTCAAACCACCATGATTGCTTTGGAGAAATGGAGCCTGTGGTTTAGAAACTGGATTTGTTCTATGACTTGAGCTATTTTCATGTCTAGAACAATATTACCTAGATTAAGGTACACTATGTCTCTGATACAGAACCATTTTTTAAAAAGTTCTTCCTAGATTATTTTCTAAATTAGTTTCAAATGCTGTTTCCATTATTGTTTGGCAAGTTCTCTTGTGAACTATGTTCTAGTGATGGCAAACCTTGGCACTCTAGGTGTTCTTGGACTTGCCAGAAGCCTGAGTCAGTGCTCCTTCTGATCAGGGCTTTTGGGAATTGAAGTTCGAGAACATCTGGAGTGCCAAGGTTCACCATCACTGTTCTAGGGGCAAAATGTTTATGATATTAGTTGTGAACATAGTTAATGATACATAGTATCGTTGTGTTATGTTACTAGCAACCACAGAGAAAACTATGATGTATTGCTGTCACTGGTATGGCCAAGTTTTTGGACAATTTTCTCTAATTTTGATTTTCACATTCCTATTTCCTCTAGCCCTTCTGTCTTCTACCGGTTATATTTACTTACAAGCCAAACTTTTCTTTTAACTTTCGCTTAGACAAAGGCTTTCTCCATCAACCCTTAATTTGTTTGTTTATGCTTGGATATGCTTGTTACTCATCAGTGACCTTTGAATACCATTAAGAACTTTATGTGACTGTTAGATGACCCTTAATGATCAGTGTTAAGACTGTCACCAAGCTAACATGTGTCAAAGTTTATCAATACCTTCATGGATCAGAAAAAGATTACAAATAAAATGAACTTCTGTGTTCTCTTAAACTTTTTAATCAGGTAAAAATGATATGAAACATGGGATAAAGGCAACTAATTAAATTTTCTATCTAAGGCTTATGAAACCATATTGCCAACATGGCAAAATGAGAATTTAGATTAACTATGAAGCAGCTGGGAAAGAAGACCAAATGTGAGATGGATTGACTCCCTAAAGGAACCCACAGGATTGAGTTTGCAAGAATTGAGAACAGGACATTTGGTGAGGAATGACCTTGCATGCCTCACCCAGCCTGAAGGCAGAGTAGTTGTATGTTCCCTATTCTGTGTTGGTCAACAGTGTTTGGCTATGGGTTTGATGATTATTATGTTATTTTGCAGTCACATCATGGAGCATTTTGAAGGTGTCATTGACAAACAAGAATCAGAGATGTCGCCGCAAGAACTGCAGCTTCATTACTTCAAAATGCATGATTATGATGGAAACAATTTGCTTGATGGGCTTGAGCTTGCCACTGCAATAACCCATGTACATAAAGAGGTGAGTAGTAGTTTGCCTCAACAAGAAACCTAGTCGGCCACTTGGCAACATTGGGGTAGACAATGAAGTTTCTAAGTGGCAATGTGTATAACATACTGTATATGATGTATATCTATGTTACATTACCAGAATTGGCCACTAGAGGCCACCATCTACAAAGTAATGTTTAAAAAGAATGGAAGCAACCATTTTGTTAGCATATGTGTAGAATGATGGAGGTATAATTTGCACATACTGCTGCTTCTATGACTTGGGTATGCATGCTTAAATATAAGGTTCATTGTTTCACATGATTTCAGCTATCCACAGAAGAGTATGGAAAATATTATTATTATTATCATCACCATCATCATTATTATTAGTCATACTTGTCAACTGCCCTTCTCACCGAGGTGACCCAGGGCTGCTCACAATTCATTACAAACAAACAAACAATAAAACACTCTTTAAAACATTCCTAAAAAACCCTCAATTTAAAACTTTAAAATCAAAATCTAAAAACTAATTGAGGGCAAGCAGGGCTTAAATCAACCAGCAGACTGGAGTCATAGTCCCTCCTGCACTCCAAACCTGCCCTGCCAGCCATGTTTTTAAATTTTTCCTAAAGGGCAGCAACTCTGTCTGGAGACGTAACTCCATTGGCAGGAGGTTCCGTATTCCTCATAGGTACAGGGAATTACCTGTATTACATACAGTACTGTGCAAAGGTTTTAGGCCACTACCAGCTGGCTTGGGGAAAACTCAGAGAGTGATATGTGATAGAAGAATAATTCAGCCCTGAGCCACCTTTTTTTTGTTGTTCAGTCGCAGTCGATTCCGACCCTCTGCGACCCCATGGACCACTGTCCTCCAGGCACTCCTGTCCTCCACCATCCCCCACAACTCGCTCAGCTCTGTGCCCATTATCTCCACAATACCATCCAGCCATCTCATCTTGGGCCGTCCCCTTCTTCTTTTGCCCTCGACCCTTCCCAGCATCAAGGCCTTCTCAAGTGAGTCCTCTCTTCTCATTTGATGTCCAAAGTACCTTAGCTTCATCTTTACTATTTGACCTTCTAAGGAGCAGTCAGGTTTGATTTCTTCTAAGATTGACCTATTTGTTCTCCTCGCTGTCCAGGGTACTCTCAAAACTCTCCTCCAACACCACATCTCAAAGGCGTCTATTTTTCTGCGTTCCGCTTTCCTAATGGTCCAGCTCTCTCAACCATACATTGCCACAGGGAATACCATTGCCCTGACTATACGAATCTTTGTTTGCAATTTAATGTCTCTACTTTTCACTATGCTCCCCAGATTTCTCATCACTTGCCTCCCGAGAATCAGTCGCCTTTTTATTTCATGGCTGCAATCACCATCTGCAGTGAGCTTTGATCCTAGGAAAGTAAAGTCTGTAACTGCTTCTACTTCTTCCCCATCTATTTTCCAGGGACTGATAGGGCCTGTTGCCATGATCTTGGTTTTCTTTATATTGAATCTCAAGCAAGCTTTTTCACTCTCTTCTTTTAACCTAATCAGGAACTTCTTTAGGTCCTCCTCACTTTCCGCCATTAGGGTGGTATCATCTGCATATCTCAAGTTGTTGATTTTTCTCCCAGCAATTTTGATCCCAAATTGTGATTCCTCCATTCCTGCATTGCGCATTATGTGTTCTGTGTATAAGTTGAATAAGCAGGGTGACAAAATGCAGCCTTGTCTTACTCCTTTTCCTATTCCAAACCACTCCGTCATTCCATTTTCTGTCCTAACTGTTGCCTGTTGATTCATGTACAGATTTCTCATGAGGCCTATAAGGTGTTCCGGAATTCCCATCTCTTTAATTACTTGCCACATTTTGTTGTGGTCGACACAGTCAAAAGCCTTAGTGTAATCAATGAAACAGAAATAGACTTGTTTCTGATATTCCTTTGTTTTTTCCATGATCCATCTTATGTTGGCGATGTGGTCTCTAGTTCCCCTGCCTCTTCTGAAACCCGCCTGCACTTGTGGTAATTCTCTCTCCACATACTGTTGCAGTCTATCCTGTATTATCTTGAGCATCACCTTGCGAGCGTGAGGGATGAGTGCAATTGTTCGATAATTTGAACATTCTTTGGCATTACCCTTTTTGGGGAGTGGAACGTATACAGATCTTTTCCAATCCTGTGGCCATTGTTGTGTTTTCCAAATCTGCTGGCATATAGAATGCAATAATTTGATTCCATCATCTTGTAGGGCTTTGAAAAGTTCAACTTGGATACACTACCTAGATACACCAAAATCGGAGATATTCTTCTGCTGATTCTCCTCTCAATCCTCTTCAAGTGTAGTGAAGTTGGATTTAGGGTATATGAGTTAAACATCCTCCCAAATCACTAACTGAATTTCCCCAAACCAGGTGGTAGTGACTAAGGCTTTTGCACAGTACAGTAATTCCTTGGATAATGCTAAAACTTGGTTCCACAAATCTTAGCATTATCCAGTTTTTAACGTTGTGCAATAAATTGATTGCACAACGTTAAAAAAAAAGCCTGGTTCCCTTTCTGAAGAGGAAAGAACGGGGTCGATCTGCCTGCCTCTTTGGAAAGGGCAGTGGGGATTCCATGCAGATCAAGCCAAGCCCCAAAGTCATCAGGACTGGGGCTTGGCTCTCCGGCAGTCTGAGCATCTGAGTACCAGTTTCCTTGGGGTAAGGGTGTGTGCACCCGGTCTTCCCCCAAGGAAACCGGCACTCTGAGTGTCCGAGCACCAGTTTCCTCAGGGTGAGGGTGCATGCATCCGGTCTCCCCCCAAGGAAAGCAGCACTCTGAGCATCCAAGTGCCGATTTCCTTGGGGTGAGGGCACGCGCACATGTTCTCCCCCCCCCCCCCAAGGAAACCAGCAGTCTGAGCATCTGAGCGCCAGTTTCCTTGGGGGAGAGTGCGCACTCTCACCCAGAGGAAACCAGCGATCCTATGCTTTGGTCTACTGAGGCCCCCTTGCCCTCCCCAGCAAGGGGGCCTCCAGAGATCTCTGCCCCAAAGCCCTGGGGCAGAGATCAATGTTGAGAAATTTGAGGAAAACTTTTGCATCGCACAACGTTAACCGGGGTATTACTGTACTACATTTCTAGGATTTTTTACTGAATATTTTTGGGTCATGAATAAGTTAAACTGCAGTTGCCAAACCTGTAGATACATGGAGTCTACTGTATTTTTAAAATGGCAGACCAAAATTATCATTTTGGGATCAGTTTTCTGAACGATTCTAGCCCAAACTGAAATTTAAGCAAAGGGACGCAAAAATTGCAGCACTGCTTTCAAAGGTTCCCCCTGTTCGAAAGTCAGTCATATCAGACTCTAGGGTTCAGTGCTCATCTCCGTTTACAGCCTAAAAGCCAGCACTGTCTGGGTCTGCTGATGTTTCCGTGGACATGTGGCAAACATGCCTAGACACCGGAAAGGAGGGAACGCTGTTATCTTCCCACCAAATTGGTACCTATTTATCTACTTGCAATTTCTTGTTTTTGAACTGCTAGGTTGGCAGGAGCTGGGACAGAAACAGGAGCTTGTTCAGTCATGCAACACTTGGGTCTCGAACTGCTGACCTGCCAGCCTTCCAGTCAGTGTCTTAACTACTTGAGCCACTGCAGTCCCTCTGCTTTGAAAAGAGATCAAATTGAAAATATTACATAATAGCTTTTAAATTGAGACCCATCCTTTCCTGCCCTTCGCTTCCTATGTTTTAGCAAAGTTAGTGCACTTCTGAAGCAACCCTGAAGGACAGAGTATTAAAATAATAATGTGGTTTTTTTTACTTGCTTCCTTGCTAAATCACCCATCTTTTTTGTTACAGGGAGGTGAAGACATTCAAGTAATGAAAGAAGACGAGCTAGTTAGCTTGATAGATGGTGTTCTGAAAGATGATGATAAGAATAATGATGGATACATTGACTATGCTGAATTTGCCAAATCACTGGAATAGTAACTCTAACAATTATTTAAAGAATCTTCTCATTGATGTGACCTAGTACAATGTGACTATTGGAGTGTAGAGCTGGACAGAGTACATCCTTCCCAGTGCTTTTGGACTGCGACTTCTCTCACTTCTTGATGGGTTTAGTCATTAGTAAAGAATGCTGGGGAATTGCAGTCCAACAACATTTGGAGAGCTACAGCTTGCCGACTCCTGATTTTGTTTATGTTTGTCTAGATCAGCGCTTCCCAAACTATGTTCCGTGGAACACTGATGGACTTCAATTCCTAGAAGCCTAAGCCACTACATTGATTGATCAGTGCTGTGGGGAATTGACTTAGGCTTCTGGGAATTGAAGTCCAAAAACCAAACTTTGGGAAACACTGGTCTAGAGCACCCTCCAAGCTGGAAAATGAAGGCTAAGGAAGTGTAATTTCTTGAATTCCTATTCTTCAGTGGTATGTTGGAGAGCATGGAAGGTTACGTTGGGAACAGTTTCAGACTCTGGTTAAATAACAATATTGAGCAATATAGTCCATTGTCTTTGTTAGCATATTATTTTGCAGATGGCCAAAAAACTCATTTCAGAAAGATATTACTACAGTCATTACGTTCCAACTCTCAGAGAAGTCCAGTAAACATGAAAATATAAAAGTTACAGTACTATGAAGCCTGAAATTGTGTCTTTACAGTGATAGTCAATGTTTATTTTATTCTTGTTTTTGAGCTGAGAAATCATTTTGGCATGAAAGCTAAATCCAAGAAAAAATTAAGCCCTTTTAACATTTATTGATGCCATTGAGAAAGCTAAGTGACTAATGAAATCTTCTCATTTAAAATTGATGAGAGTTTAAAGCTGCTTTAGGCTGCATTTGGACCTGAAATATTTAGTACATGTGTTCTTTGGGTCTTCTCTGTTTGAGAGTAACAACTGGTTTTAGCCTTAATGTATTACTGTTTGTGTTATACCATTAATACAGTATTTTTCTTTAGAGAAGTCTTTCAGAAAGTGACACCATTAGCTGTTGCTGATTAGCAAAATCTTCAACCAATAATTTGTTCCTAAATTAGCTAAATTTCATAATCACAGTAAAATGCTGCCTTGCAGAGGTTCTCATCAGTGTACCTTGACAGGAATTCATGGTGTTAGCTATGAGAATACTTTGTGTTTTTTTCTAAACCTCTTCAAAGAGTGTTCAAATACTTGAATGGTCCTCATATTTAAAAGTGGTTGAGCAACTATATACAGTTGTAGGTTGAGCAGCTGTTATAGATGTAAAATGGCTTGTTAACTATTCTTGGTGTTTGACCTGTTGTATGAACCAGGGTGGGAAACATTCATTTATTTAATCAAACTTATATTCACTAAAGAGAAAACCTAAAAGCTCTCTGTAAATTATATAAAGACCTATTTTCTGTATTAAAACTATTCTTATACAAAGCATATTTGTAAAAAAATGCTTCCTTTCTTAACAGCATAATAAAAAAAGCTGATTGTATTATGCTCTTCTAATAGCTGGATCAATAGGCTGGATTTGTGCAATTATGATTATTCAGATGTACAAGTCAAGTAGTGCAGGTTTTGAAAACTTATGTCCCCCTTGCAATACATCATTCACAAATAGAATTTTAATAGCATCTGTTCTTTTGTTACTGAAATACTGTAGCATGGTTGACTTTTTTTTTGTCAAATTGTTTCCCATACAGCCCCATCAATAGATCAGGTTGAAGAAGGTAATGTAGTAGAGATAATATAGTTGTGCAGGTACTGTTAGTACTAGTCCCTCCCCCCTCCTTTCCAAAAAACTCTGACTTCATGCTATTTCATATTGATTGAACCCACTGGGATGTTTGCTAAGCATTTTCAAGCTCTAAGAGACAGGCCTCCTGTGTCATAGCAGCTGTAAAACTTCGATTAAGCAACTAAGGATACTGTCTCCTATAGCCTTCCATTTATAAAAGCAGTTTCAAAGCTGGTTTTTAAAGTTGGTAGTTGGCTTTTGTTACATTTTGTTTTAATTTTATTTATATCCTGTCTTTCTCCCAGAAAAGAGACTGTTCTTTTGTGTAAGGGAGTTCCATAGATTGGGAACAACCACCGGAAAGCCACAGCCATGTGTATGTCAAGCAGGGTTATAAAGGTGGTGGGACTGAGGCTTTTCCTCTCAAAGATCTTAAAACCAGGAAAGGCTCGCAACAACACAAAATGGAAAAAAATGTTGTTCAGTCGCACAGTCGATTCCGACCCTTTGTGACCCCATGGACCACTGTCTGCCAGGCACTTCTGTCCTCCACCATCCCCCACAACTCACTCAGCTCTGTGCCCATTGTGTTTACTATATCATCCAGCCATCTCATTTTTGGCTGCCCCTTCTTTTGCCCTCCACCTTTCCCAGCATCAAGGCTTTCTCAAGTGAATCCTCTCTTCTCATTTGATGTCCAAAGTACTTTAGCTTCATCTTTACTATTTGACCTTCTAAGGAGCAGTCAGGGTTGATTTCTTCTAAGATTGACCTATTTGTTCTCTTCGCTGTCCAGGGGGCTCACAAAACTCTCCTCCAACACCACATCTCAAAGGCATCTACTGTGCTCAGCTTTCCTAATGGTCCAGCTCTCACAACCATACATTACCACCGGGAAGTCCATTGCTTTGACTATGCGAATTTTTGTTTTCAAAGTGATGTTTCTATTTTTAACTATGTTCCCCAGTTTTTTCATGGCTTGTCATCCAAAAATCAGTCGCTTTTTTATTTCATGGCTACAATCTCCATCTGCAGTGATCTTGGATCCTAAGAAAGTAAAATCTGTCACTGCTTCTACTTCTTCCCCATCTATTTTCCAGGGACTGATAGGGCCTGTTGCCATTATCTTGGTTTTCTTCATGTTGAGTTTCAAGCCAACTTTTACATTCTCTTCTTTCAACCTAAAAAGGAGCTTCTTTAGGTCTTCCTCACTTTCTGCCATCAGGGTGGTATCATCTGCGTATCTCAAGTTGTTGATGTTTCTCCCAGCAATTTTGATCCCAAATTGTGATTCCTCCATCCCTGCATTGCACATTATGTGCTATGTGTATAAGTTGAATAAGCAGGGTGACAAAATGCAACCTTGTCTTACTCCTTTTCCTATTCCAAACCACTCTGTCCTTCCGTATTCTGTCCTAACTGTTGCCTCTTGACTCATGTACAGGTTTCTCATGAGGCATATATGGTGTTCTGTTATTTCCATCTCTTTAATTACTTGCCACATTTTGTTCTGGTCCACACAGTCAAAGGCCTTGGTCTAGTCCAGGGATCTGCAAACTTGGCTCTCCAGGTGTTCTTGGACTTCAATTACCAGAAGCCCAAGTCAGTATGCCTGCTGATCAGGACTTCTGAGAATTGAAGTCCAAGAACATCTGGAGAGCCAAGTTTGCAGATCCCTGGTCTAGTCAATGAAACAGAAGTAGACTTGTTTCTGATATTCCTTTGTTTTTTCCATGATCCAACGTATGTTGGGAAAGTGGTCTCTAGTTCCCCTGCCTCTTCTGAACCCCGCCTGCACTTCTGGTAATTCTCTCACCATGTGCTGCTGCAGTCTATCCTGTATTATCTTGAGCATCACCTTACAAGTAAAAGAAAAAAATAACACAACATTGTACTCCCCATCACTCTTTGGACCACTTAGACCAGAGGTGCCCAAACTTTTTGGGCTGTGGGTCGATCACATGGTTGACTGCCATTACCTTTCCCACCCAAGCAATACCTGTTTATCTACTTGCAATTTCTTGCTTTTGAACGTCTAGGCAGGCAGAAGCTGGGACAGAGACACAAGATCACTCTGTCGTGCAACACTCGGGTCTTAAACTGCTGAGCTTCCAGTCATCAAGTTCAGCATCTTAACTGTAACCTTTATTCGATCTCTGGACTGTGGTGGCTCAAGTGGATAAGATGCTAAACTCAATGATTGGAAGGTCAGAGTTCAATTCCCAAGTACTGCACGACAGAGTGAGCTCCCGTCTCTGTCCCAGCTCCTGCCGACCTACCAGTTCGAAATCAAGAAAGTGCAAGTAAATAAATAGGGGCCACTTCGGTGGGAAGGTAAACAGCATTCTGTGCACCCCGGTGTTGAGGCATGCCTGCCACATGTCCACAGAAACATCTGCAGATGCAGACAGCACTGGCTTTTTGGTTGTAAACAAAGATGAGCACTGAATCCTAGAGTCAAATACAACTGGCTTTCGAGCAAGGGCAACCTTTACTAATCAAATGACAACGTCATTTCAATCTAATAACCTGTTTCCTTTTTTACTAATTATTTTTTTTAGATTCTCTGGAAATTCTTAGCGTTCCCTCATCTGGGCTTTCTCTTCATTGTGTACTTGGACAGGTCGATGCTTCTACATACAGTAAAACCTCATATAACACTAAAACCTGGTTCCACAAGTCTTCGTGTTATATGATTTTTCGTGTTATCTGATCCTCTATGGGATCCATAGAGATACATTGTAACCACACAGGCTTTCACGGTTGTTATCTGAAGCATCCCATAGGATCTTAATGTTATCTGATGCAATTCTTCCCCCCAGATTCCTTGATGTTATGCGATTTTCGTGTTATTCGATACTAATGTTATATGAGGTATTACTGTACTTGCCATATGTTATTTAAATCTAACCTTACACTTTCCTGAGGCAGTGCATTGAATGTCTAGAAAGGGCTGTATCGGAGGTGGTGAGGAATTCCAGTTGCTTTTATATTTCAAAAGAATACTAACATTTCCCATCTGGATCCTGGTGCGGGAGACATACACTTAGAATTACAGAACTCCAAGACTAGGAATATGTTTGGTATCTCAGAAGTGAATGGAGCTCACAATTCTATATCACAAAATCCCATTCCTTGTTACCCTGAGCTTTATTTATCTTAGCATTTAGGACAAGAGGGAAAATGTTACATTCTCACCATTACTAAACATTTGAGTCATTATCTTGTGAATAATAGACATAATATAAATCTAGCCAAACATCACAACCGCTTGCTGAATGTTAGTTGTGTTGGCAGAAATCTTCAACGTGATACTGACTTTGGGAGACAGAAATCCTTGCTGGTCTACTACAGAATAATGCAAGGATGTACCAACCAGTCTAGATCAGTTTTCTGCCTTGCAGTAAGTCAGTGTGCACATTTATTTTACATGTAACCCTCAAGTAGTGATGAGAACAAATTTGTGCACAAAACAGCTTATCCTCCCAGATTCTATCTTTGGAGCTATAATTGTGCGTGCATACTGCATATGAACACAGCATAAAATATGAATATTGAAATATGTTGCATCTCCCATTCCTATTAAAAAGCATAAATGTGTATTTTCCCTCTGCATTCTGATGTGGGCAGAAGTGATTATCACCAAACTGCAGGCTTGGTGTACAAGATCATGTGTGTTTCTTGAAGCCATAGAGCAGGGGTTCCAAAACTTCACACTGTGGGCTGGTCACATGTTTCCTCCAGCCGGAAGCAGAAGTAAAACATGCATGTGCAAGTGCTGTTGTAAAGCGCATGCATGGCTGTCATAAGTGTGTTTACAACTGCAGGTGCATTTACGGCAGCATCTGCGCACACGCGGGTATGTTTTATTTCTGCTTCCAGTGGTGGTGAGGATGGTGCACACTGGATAAAATGGCACCATGGGCTAGGGCCAGCTTGGGGGCTGTAGTTTGGCCACCCCTGCCATAGAGGAAAGACAGGGCAAATACACACCATTCAGATTTTGCTGTGCCATGTAAATAAGTCCTTCTGCCACTAGGTGGCAAGAAAGATTGCTTTTGCTACTTTTTCTTCTTCTGCCATATCCGAATCTGAATATAGGCACTCATCATGGCAATCAACCATGAAAACTGTCCTGAAAATATAATGGAGTGGCCTTTCATCTGCCTTCTATATTGCAGCATGACCTGCATACCGCTGATCTAGGTCTGCGAGTCATTTTCTGATTCTGAGCTGTTTTGGCACGCAAAGTCCTCCTCAGCCCCAGGCCAGGATTGATGCAGCTGCTGCCCTCCATCAAGAGGGATTCGAGTGGGATTTAATCCACTTGGAGACCATCACCCTTCCCTGTGGACTTCAGCATTCAAGGTCGTTAGTCCTCAGGGTGATCAGGTTAGTTAACCGCCGCCTGACGAGTCGCTGGCAGTATGGTCCACTCTATTACCATAGCAGGATAACCTGGCCAGACTTTTCCTAGACTAGTTATTTATGGGCAATAAAGAGTGATTAGTTTTACAAAATATGGCACTGCTAGAACTCTGTGGTCAATATGAGTCAACGCAGGTGGCTGCCCTTCAAAAGAACTGTCGTAGCAAAGTAAGCCATGTCCCTAGACTTCAGCTTGGAAGATAGAATGGCCCATAAGAATATATATATTCAAGCCAGTTGCAGCAGAGAACTAGAGCCAGTTTAAAAAAACTGCCTTTAATAAAAACAATATTCTGCAGACATACTGGCCAGATAATTGTATGACTCTCAATGTTTGCTGTTGCCAGAAAGAAGGCAGCCAAAAATTCCAGTGAAAGAGAGAACTGTACTGGACTGAAATATTTCAGGCTTAATCCTAAACCATATTAAAAGTATCCCAAAATACATCTATCCAGTTATCCCACAGTCTAAAACGGGATTATAACTACAAATTCAGCAGTATTTGGGACCACAGCTTTTGGTTCCCATCTGTCTTGCACCGTTTGGCCCCTGAAAATCTTGGGCAATGGAGAATTATTTTCTTTTTCCCACTTTTCATTTTGACTTACATGGACGGTGGTTGTGCTAAACTTCTGTACATCTGAAAATTTAGATGTTGCTACATCTCTTTGTGTCTTGCAATGAGAAGAGGAAAACCAGTGTTCTTTAGCAGCAGAAGGATTTAAAGAGGTTGCATTGCGCACAATCAGTATTCACATGTTTGTTCCCCAATTATTATGCTACAGCCATAGTTTGGAACTAACTAGTTACAAGTAACAAATTTATAACTAGTTACTTTTCAAAAGATAGCTTGTAATACGGTGGTAACAATCAGAGCCTACAAATGTTACATTTGGGCCTACAGCTCTCAGATGTCTCCTTGTTATTTCAATTAATTGCTGGGCATTTCAAGTAATTATGAATTATGTTTAATTTATACAGTTGATTACTAAGTAACAAATTGATTTTACAGACTTATAAAAAAATAAACATTTAAAAGTTAATTTACTTTGATCAATTGAATAGTAAGGCAGTAACATAGGGTTGCAAAGGGTCAAAATCAACTGTGCAACTGAACAACAACAAGCAGTACCGGTAATTATCAAATTTCTGTTCTCTGTCCAAAGTATCAGAGAACTAAAAAAATTTAGAGTCTCCCCCCAATTTTCTAGTTCTTCAAAATACAAGAACATAATTTTTGTGGCTTCATGTATATGGAACTTATTGGCTAGAATCCTTTTTGTGGCATTGTGTTAATTTTTAATTTAAAGTTTCTTATTCCACCAAGTTTTGGATATTAAAGGCTTCTGCCTTCCATCACAAGGCTTATAAAGGCTTTCCTTGGTTGAAGAAGATTCCTGAGGTGTCTAGGAGTGAAGGGATATAGGAAACTTTAAATTAAAGAGTGACATCTCTTTCTGATGACATAATCACCACTTATGCCTGCAGAGTTGTGCAAGAGAGTTTCAGCTTTTGTTTTCTTGCCTTTCAAGTCAGGTTAAAGTCCACAACTTAATATTACCCTCATGGTGAGCCTAGTGTAGACTTATACAGAATTCTTAAATGTTAGTTTTCTGTGCTGTAATTACAACATGTGGGACACAGAGTTAGTGAGTGACTAGATTTAGCTTAGTGACTTTTGCTTCAAAATCCAAATCGAGGCCATTGAGTGCAATCAACCTCATTCTCTAAATGACATGTTGGGGATCTGGCAAGCAGCCAAACCATGATCATCACTGTTTCAAGCAAAAGTCTGGTGCTGAGAACCAACAATACAATGAGGAGTTGCACTCACATCCCTACAGGCTTTGTCTGAGAAGAGTCACTATCTCTCTACATCACAAATAGGTTTTTCCTTTAGGGTTTTGTTTTTATGTACTGTATTTATATTACAATTTTAAAAATTGTGTCTGTTTTTATTTTTGAATTTTATGCTGCTAGTCACCCAGAGTAGGAAAGATTTCCCCCCCTAGAGGAGCAGGGTATAAGTTTAATAAAATAACATTAAATTAAATTAACAAAATATAATATACAAAATATATAGCAGCATATTTATTTGTTTTATTTGTTGGATTTATATAACCACCCTTTTCGCCTAAGTGACCCAAGGTGGCTCACAACGTCAGTTAAAACCTATACCCAAGGCTAATTAAAACTAAATAGTATAAAACTATCTAAAAGCATTTATAAAACCTCCCCAATCCCCTTAAAAAGAAGGACACCCGGGCAGGAGTAAATAAGGACCCCAGGCAGAGCTAAACAAGCCAGCAGGGCTGAGTTGTGGTACCACTTGTAGCCCATACCTGCCGGCATAGCCATGCTTTTAAGGCCTTCCTGAAGGGAAGCAACTCTGCCTGGAGGCACAATTCAAGTGGCAGGAGGTTTACAGGGCTGGAGCAGATTTGTTTGTTTATTTGTTTGTTTGTTTATTAGTCATACTTATCAACCGCCCTACTCATCAAGGTGACCCAGGGCAGCTCACAATTCATTTTTTTTTAAACCAACAACAATAAAACACTCTTTAAAACATTCCTAAAAAATCCTCAATTCAAAACTTTAAAATCAAAATCTAAAAACTAACTGAGGGCAAGCAGGGCTTAAATCAACCAGCGGGCTGGGGTCATAGTCCCTCCTGCACCCCATACTTGCCCTGCCAGCCATGTTTTAAAAATTTTCCTAAAGGGCAGCAACTCCGTCTGGAGACGTAATTCTATTGGCAGGAGGTTCTATAGGGTTGAGGCAGACACTGAGAAGCCCCTCCATCTTGTGCCAGAGAGACGCGCCTCTCTGGCCAATGGAAAAACTAGAGAGCCTCTCCGATCTGCTCTAGTGGGACAGGCAGATGTTCTTGGAGTGAGGCGGTCTCTTAAGTATCCTGGCCCACTACCATATAGGGCTTTAAAGGTAATAACCAGCACCTTGGATTGCACCCAGAGACATATAGGCAACCAGTGCAGGTCCCAGAGCAGTGGTGAGGCAAGTGCATACCCCCCACACCCCAACACCACCCACGCAGCCACATTCTGGACCAACTGAAGCCTCTGAATGGTCATCAAGGGAAGCCCTGTGTAGAGCGCATTACAGTAATCCAGTCTGGAGGTGACCAGAGCATGTGTGACCATGAGCAAGGAGTCCCAATCTAGGCGCGGGCGTAACTGGGGAATCACATGAAGTTGTACAAAAGCCCTCCTGGCCACGACTGCCACTTGCTCTTCGAGCAGTATTCTCGAGTCCAGGAGGACCCCCAAGTTACGCACCGGGTCTGTTTGGGGCAGCACCGCCCCAGCCAGGACCAAAGATGTTAGCTCCCGAGATAACACAGGACCCCCAACCCACAGCCACTCAGTCTTGCCGGGATTCAGTTGTAACCCGTTGTCCCCCATCCAAACCCTGACGGCCTCCAGGCACCTGGAAAGGACTTTCACTGCATCGCTAGGGTCCTCACGGGCCTAGATGTAAAACTGGGTATCATCAGCTGTGAGCACTGGGGCCATTCCATCACCGGCACTCCGCCCTGCCTGGGCTGGCTTAAGAGACACCGAGACGGATGGCAGGACCTCTCCGCTCTCGCCTCCGGACTTTTGACTGAGCAGAGAAGCCACCACAGCTGTGAGCGCCAGGGCCATTCCATCACTGGCGCTCCACCCCGCCCAGGCCAGCTTAAAAGACGCTGAGACAGATGGCAGGACCTCTCCGCCCTCACCTCCAGACTTTCAACCGGGTAGAGAGGCCACCACAGCTGTGGGTGCCAGGGCTGTGCCATTGCTGGTACCCTATCCTCCCCGGGCCAGTTCAAAAAAACACTGCCGTGGCATACAGCTCTCACCAGGACTTTTTTTACTGTTACTGTGTTATTGATATATTTATCTCTCTCTGATACTGTGATGGTTGTTATTGTGGTGTTGTGGAATTTATGATTGTTATGTTGCTATTTTTTATATAATTTATAAGCCGCCTAGAGTCAGGTTCTCCTGAGCAGGGTGGGGTATAAATTTGAAATAATAATAATATTGATGATACCTCACCCCATGGGAATGAATGATCTCACTCAGCGATTTCATGTAGATGTTAAATAGGAGAGGTGAGAGTACTGAGTCCTGTGGCACCCCATAACAGAGGGGCCTCGGGTTGGACACCTCGTCTTCCAGCCACACTGCCTGGGTCAAGCCCCTTAGAAATGAAGAAAACCAGGACAACACAGTGCCCTGAATCTACAATCCTTGGAGCTTTTCCATAAGGATACCGTGGTCAATGGTATCGAACGCCACTGAGAGGTCAAGAAGAGCCAGGACAGACAGATGACCTGCGTCCCACTCTTGCCAGAGATCATCCACCAGCATGACCAATGCAGTTTCCATACCACATCCGGGCCTGAATCCTGACTGAAAAGGGTCCAGGTAATCCGCTTCATCCAGGTCTCCCTGCAACTGCTGTGCCACTACCTTCTCCAAAACCTTGACTAAAAAAGGCAGGTTGGACACAGGCCAGCAATTGGTAAGCACCATGGGGTCGAGTTATGGTTTTTTCAGGAGGGGGCGCACCAAAGCATGCTTTAATTTTGCTGGAAAGACCCCCTCCCATAATGATGAATTTATGATGGCTTCGACCCAACCGCCTGTCACCACCCTGGAGGTTTTAATCAACCAGGCAGGGCATGGATCTAATGCACAGGCAGTGGCATGAACAGATCCAAGGAACCTGTCCACTTCCTCAGGGACAACTGGATCAAACCGATCCCAGATAACATGGCCAGACTGCACTCTAGACAACCCCAGCTCTACATTGTTCACGCCAGGATTAAACTTCGAGAAGGCTCTCCTGATCCCAGTGAGATGAGCCTCCCTGGCTGATGGGACCACTAGGGAGCCCATTCAATCTGCTCTTGTAGGATGGGTCTTGTAGGATGGGTCCTTCCGGAAGAACTTAAAGACCTGGCTGGCAGGACAAGTGTGGGGTTCCAGGGATGGGGGATCCCATGTGGGGTGGTTAGTCTAGGGATACTACCCTTGACGACACCCCCAGATACTGTTTTTAGTTTATGAATTTTAAATTTTTATATTGATGTGTTTTATTCTGTGCTGTAAGCCGCCCAGAGTCGGGCTTGCCCGATTGGGGCGGGTTAGCAAGTGTGAGAAATAAATAAATAAATAAATAAAACCTTGGAGTGATGCAGTCTCTTAAGTATCTTGGCCCCCTGTCATAAAGGGCTTTAAAGGTCAAAACCAGCACCTTGAATTGCAATCTGTGTATCATATTTGTATCATATTTTGTAAAGTCCCATAAACCCCTGGCTAATATTCAAACCTTTGTGGTGGGTGTCCAACAGATTGATGTATTTGATTTCTGTTGTCTCTCTCTGGATCCTAGTCTTGTAATTTCTCTGTTCCAGAATTGCAACTTTTAGGTCTTGGATAGTGTGTCCAGGTAGATTGAAATTGTTTGAAACAGGTTTCTCTCTGTTGCCATTCCAGATGTGTTGCCATTCTGGATGTTTTGCTCCCATGAAACAACATGACTACTGAAAATCAAAAAAGCACAACATCACTGATGGGAGTGCAGTTGGCAAGGTCTTGGAGGATGATATTTTCTATTATAGTAGAAATACAGTAGTCTATAAAAAAATTTTAATAGTTTTATCTTTCTGCTTGGCATTGAGTCTGCAGTTTGCTTTGTCATTTTCTTTTGTTTAAAGTGAATGAAGATTGTTAGCTTCATATTATTAAGCCACCCAGAGGGTTCTTCAGAATAGAAAATTAGGTGCATGAATATTTAAATAAGTCCCCCTGACTATAATAGGATTTATGTATAGATAAGTAGGCTTAGAATTGCAGCTTTTCTGTGCTGTTCTTGTTTCTGCCAGATGCTTCTCAGCTCAGCCAAGAGGTATAGATGCTTCATGCAAACTTCATTGCTTGATTTTACAGCTGAGGATAATAGATGAGGACACATGAAATTCACAGTCTTGCCATGAAATCTTAGAAAGCATATTTGGTCACCTGGTTCACATAGAAACAAAGAACTGGGATTACATGCCATGCATATTCATAGGAACCTTAAATCATTGAAGGTTCATCTCCAAGTAAGTTCATGTCACAATCCTCTTTCACAAGACTATTTTTGTCATATAAATATGGAGTGGGAAAGTCACATTGAGTTGACTCTTCCAGTTCACAAATGGTAATGAAAATTGATCCACTGTCAGCATCATAGTTAAGTTGGGTGGGCTGTTAGTCTTCAACTCTCCTTCAATGGCTCCCATTAAGATGGGAAACACATTGTAGCCTCAAAGCATACACTAGTACCCCGGATAACGATGAGACTTAGTTCCACAAGTCTCGTTGTTATCCGGTTTTTAACGTCGTGTGATACATTGATCACACAACGTTAAAAAAATCCCTGTTTCCCTGGAGGCTGGAGCAAGCCAGAATGTCGGGATTCGAATCCTGATGTTTTGGTTTGTTGCAGCCTCAAGGAGGGTGGGGAAACTTCAAAATTAGCGCGCATCGGGTCTCCCGACCTCCCTAGAGCCGATGCATGCTATTTTTGAAGTTCCCCCACCCTCCTTGAGGCTGCAACAAACCAAAATGTCGGGATTCGAATCCTGACGTTTTGGCTTGTTACAGCCTCAAGGAGGGTGGGGGAACTTTGGAAACAGCTTGGATTGGGTCTTCCTACCTCCCTGGACCCCGCAGGGGGGTCAGGGACCCCAAAATTGGTAAAAAAAAACCATCCATTTTTTTTTTTACCAATTTTGGGGTCCCTGACCCCCCTGCCGGTTCCAGGGAGGTGGGAAGACCCGATCCAAGCTGTTTCTGGGCTTCCATGACATCCCCAGCCAGTGGAGCAAGCCAAAACGTCAGAGTTCGAACTCTGACATTTTGGCTTGCACCACTGGCTGGGGACGTCGGGGAAGCCCAGTAACAGCTGTAGATCGTGTCCCCTGCCTGCTCCAGAGAGATCAGAGGACCCGATCTACAGCTGCAGGGTGGCTGGGGAAGCTGACGGGGACTCCCTGTTGGCTTCCCTAGCCACTCGCCCTTGCCTGCAGCTGTGGGGTGGCTGGGGAAGCCGACAGGAGAGGGCCCCCCCTCAGCTTTCCAGCCACCCCACCCCTGCCTCCGTAGCTGCAGGGTGGCTGGGAAGCTGAACGGAGAACCCCGTTCAGCTTTCCAGCCCCCCTGCTGCTAAGAAGGACTGTATCGGATAACGCTAAAAAGAACGTTATCCGGTGCAAATCTTCCCCCCAAATTTGTCGTCGTTATACGGTTTTAGTGTTATCCGATGTAATCGTTATCCGGGGTATTACTGTAATTGTATATGAATTATGAACCTGATGATATTTTCTTGACATAAGATAAAATGCTAACATCCAAGTCTTCACTTCTTCCTTGAATTTTGCTTTTGTGATTATAAGTAAGCTATGTATTGTTCTAATTTATGCTGTAAGCTGCCCAGAGTTGGGTCTACCTGATTGGGGCAGGGTAACAAATTGGAACAAATAAATAAATAAATAACATACTGTATAAGTAACATACTGTACTACTGATGAATGTATTGTTGCACATGGCTATTCCAATGAAGACAAATGGCATTTATTTCTAAACATGTATACATACACTCCCCAGGCCTTCTGGTAACACCTGTCTTTTAACATTGGAGGAAAAAAATGGAGCAAAAAAAAAAAACCCCACCACCATAACCAAAGTCTATGAAGAATGACTGTTGATTATTTAATGATATCCTGATTTTGGCCAATTAATACTTCTAACTTTGCAATTGTACATGTTTCTCAACTAAACAAATCCATGCCTTCCTTTGTCCTCTTCTGTTTTGGTGCAGCATAAGTCTGGTATGATCTGATCTGGACCTTCTGTTACTGAGGTTTTACCATGATGCTTGTAGACACTGAAAGAACCAAACTTTCTTATGACTTGTCATGACTTCAACTGTCCCACCTCTTTTGCAAGAGGTACAAGAAGGCAGAGCCTCTGAGGCCAAGACAACAGCCTCGTTTCTTCCTGTATCTCATTCAAGACTAGCACACTAACCTTGAGGAAGGATTCCTGGCAAAGAACAGAAGGATGGCAGAAAAGCTTCATATCTTCCACACAATAGGTTACCACTGTTGTTGGAAAGCCACAGGTTTTTCTAAAGTGTTATGACTGATTCAAAATCTATGACAGCCTAAGTCCATGAGGGCAAACCTTGGCACTCCAGCTGTTCTTGGACTTCAATTCTCAGAAGCCCAAGTCTGAAAATCCACATTAATGGGTTTACTGTGTGTACACACAGAGACTTGGGCTTCTTGGAATTGAAGTCCAAGAACACCTGAAGTGCCAAGGTCCGCCATCACAGCCCTAGGCCAATCTAGTTTGGCATTTGGGAAATGAGACTTCAGGAAAGCCGCAAAATATGTCAGGCACCAGCAGGCTGCAAAGTGTGAACTGTCAGCTGCTCAGCCTCATTTGAACAGGGCTATTTAGGTACAGAATGTTATTACTAGTATGTGATCACATTAGTGTACTTTTTCTGAGCTCATTATGCTGGTAGTTTAAGCTCTTAAATGAACTATTATTTTCTCTTCCCTCTTCTGATTCAATGAAAGAACCAATTGTGTAACTTTATTCGTCACAAGCTACTTATGAAAGTAAGAAAGAACATCCTTTCTTCTTGTTACATTTCCCTCCAGAAGGACCCAAAAAAGATCCCATATGTGTCTCAAATTTCTTAGATGAGGTGAAATGAAATGAAAAGGGCTCACAGTCCAATTAACAATAAACAGTGGCTTAAATCTAATAGCAAGTTGTAGCTAGAGCAGACTTAGTGAATCAATGGAACTTGCCAAGTAATTGATCCACCTGGATTCAGCTGGCCTACTCTACTTGTGAGTAAAGCAAGAACCAAAAGGGATGGGAATTACGTTCCTTGAAGACTATGCTGGACATGTGAACCTTTTTTGAAATGATCAGGCAAAATTGGATCAAGACTCCTCTGTAGTTGGGCCTCTTCAGGAAATATTCTGGAACTGATCAATCCCTCCAAATATTAAGACTCCTCTTGCAATTGCATCACCTCAGGTGCTCCATGAAATACAATTCTGTGGGAGTTAACAGAATTTGAACATATAGTCACTGCACATATTATTACTGATTGCCAAGGCAGACTGAACAGAGAAGCAATTTTCAGCTTTCTGACTATATCTAGCACAGGGTGATATCTGTTGTAATGTCTTGACTAGAAATTTTAAATTACAGATGGAAGGTAGTCTTTCCTGCTCTCAGCCTCCATCTCCCAGGGAAACCTCAAGCATGACCTGTTTCCTCTTGAAGTGTCATCTCACTGAACCACAGACAGGATTAATTTCCAGGGGTAGGAGATTAAAGGAGGAAAGTCTGCAGAAGCCATTTGTACTCCGTACAATTTGTACTCCAGATCTTTCTGTCTTATTATCTCTCTTTGTGGTTTTCCCCCAACTAGAATTTTACTGAATGAATGACGAAATTTATTCTTTTCCTACTGTTTGTGTAGTATTTCTCACTGTTTGTTTTATATTTGTCCCATCAACTACACAACATAAGTGCTCTTTATAAATACTGTAGATCCAATATTTTTGCATGAGTGTGCAGTATATGTCGTTTCTTCAGCAAGGTTTGTGTTTCGCTCTGTGTGTGTGTTTGTAGTGTTTCTATGTGCATTATTTTGCCTTGCCTTTGGCTAATGTGGTTGCATACACCATTGTTGCTTGTGTTTAGATGAGGGGTTTCCAACCTTTTCAAGCCCAGCTGGGTCACACTCTCTCAATCAACTTCAAGGGCTGGATGGCCATTTTGCTCTGCCTGCATGATGGGGTGGCCATTTTGTCCCAACAGCTTCAAAGGGGTGGCCATTTTGTTTCTTAAATGCCCTTGAGGGGTGGGGAGCCACATGAAATGGCTCCATGGGCCGAATCCAGCCTATGGGCCTTAGGTTGGGAACCCCTGATCTAGATGATATCACTAATTATGCACAGAGTGGGATATGATGTGGGTGTGAATTCTACTTTTGTCTGTTTTCGATTCACAAGAATAAGGACTATAGTTACAATGCAATTTACAAAGTGTATTTTTAAAAATATTCTCCCAGTTCACTGCTATATCAGATAGATCTCCTCTATAGCACTGAACTGATACAGCACTAATTCAAATGCTTATCATATCTTGCCAGTTCAGCACTATTTTAGTTACTAAACACTGAAAAAAGGAAATTTGAATCCTCCCCCTGCTGACTCCTGCAAATTGTGTCTAGACGCCTACAGCCATTTCACTGTACATTCCCTGCTCTGTAGTTGCAACCATAGATCACACTTACTAGATATATAAAGCAACTGTAAGGTAAAGGTAAAGGTCACCCCTGCTTAAAAGCCAGTTGTATCCAACTCTAGGGTTCAGTGCTCATCTCTGTTTCATAGTCGAAGAGCCAGCGCTTTCGAATTGCTAGATTGGCAAAAGCTGGGACAAAGATGGGAGCTAATTCTGTCCTGCAGTATTCAGGTATCGAACTGGTGACCTTTTGCCTTCCAGTCAGCATCTTAGCCACTTGAGCCACTGTAGTAGCTAATGGCTGCTAAGGCCATTGGGAGTAGTAACGTTGCCATACTCAAACTTTAGTCTAATGCCTTCCTAATTCAAGTAACACTGGCAAAGTCACAGCTGAGAAAGAACTCAGAAGTGTGTGTACGTGTATGTGCGTGTGCGCGCACACACACACACACACACACACGTGCAATTTTTACGATGTTAAAAGGGGTCCCTGTTTCTTTCTTAAGCTTTTTTCACGTTCCTATATGAATAATGGGTTAGAAAGTCTAAGAAGATTAATTTCAAGAGCAATGCTGCCAAAGAAGATTTTCCATTTACATTGGAAGGATGTAAAATAAAGGCAGTTCAAGCTTTGGCAAGTGACAACACCTAGAAAGCATGCACATGGCTCCATGTGTAGGAGTGCATTCTTCGGGGATTGTGTGAGAGATAAAGGGATTGAGCATCTGTGTTTTTTATACTGCAGAAATGGACTAATTTAAATTTGGCAATGTGGCTGCTATTTCCTGTTAGCTCCCTAAAATTTTTCACCACCTTGGATTTAAAGGGCAAAAGATGGTCGAAGCGGGGGGGGGGGGGGGTTTGAGGAGGGGCAACAATGTCACACTCACATATATAACATTGGCATCATGGGTGGGTTTTGGGGGGAGCTGTTAGCTCAGGAGGGTTTTTAGCCAAACCCCCTGGCTACAGCCCTGGGTCGAAGACTGCAGAATGCTAAGGGTGAGGGTGAGAGGAGAGAATGGTCATGGGTGTTGTATGTGGTATCACTATTCTACTGACATTTGGAAATCCACTTACAATACACGTCTATCTACTTGGCTTTTGCTTGCTACTCATCCCATCTCATCCTCCCTTCAATGTGTCCTGGGGATCTCACTCTTTCTGCTGACAAAGATCAAGACCAAGCCTCAAGAGTGAACTGATTGCAAAGTAGCAATCTAACTAATCTCTTCCATTCCCTGATCCCAAGGGAATACAGTTTCAATTTCTTTACACAGTTTGCTTCTTCTTAAGAGGGGTCACCTCTGAGTTATAAGCAGTGGTGGCAATGATGGGATGCAACAGGTTCGCACCAGTTTGCCAGAACCGGTAGTAACCTTTCCCAGTGTCCCAGAGAACTGGTAACAGCTTTTGGGGGGAACCACCTTCGGGGCTTACCTTTTCACTGTGCTTGGCGTGTATGCACGGCCTCCTTGCTGTCCTCCCAAGCGGGGAGGAGGAAGAGAAGCTGCTAGCCTGAAGCTCCCTATAGCTTGCTCCCCAGGGTAAGGTACTACCACAGTTCCTAAAAAGGCCTGACGGCCAGCAGGCCTAGTGGCTTGGCTTGGGGTTTTTAAGCAAAGTCTTGGAGTTATCTCATCAATAAGCTACACCTGTGCTGTTCCAATTGCTTTTCCAATTGGAGAACCCTTAAGGAGGTACAGCTGTTTTACATTTACATTAAGGCATATTATCCTAGAGAACTGGTACGATGACCATCTCCATCTTGCAACATGGTGCTTCCCAGGCACTTATACTAACAGATAAGTGACGGGTTTGTGTTTGGGTGGGTGGGTGTATTTTAATGTAAATTTTATTTTTTTATTTAATTTATTTACAGGTCTGTGTTGTGGGTGGGTGGGTTGAGGGGTGTGTGTGTGTGCATGCGTGCTTATTTTTATTTTATTGTTACATTAAAATACACCTACCCACCCAAACACCCCAAACATGGTTTTTTTTATTATTACATTAAAATATGCCCACCCACCCCAAACACAAGCATATCAGAGAGTAAACAAAACAAAAAGACACACACACACACCATTCCTCTCCACACCCACACCCACCCAACTCACTTACCCTGGGGAGCCTGTGGCAGAGTGCTTGGGCAGCTGTTTTTTCTCCTCCTCCTCTACCCTTGGGCTGACAGCTGATGCCAAGGAGCGCCCAGGCCACAGCGGTGGCAGCGCAGCCATGCTGGGCCCAACCACGCTTTCTCCTCCTCCTCCCAGCATGGGCGTGACGCACAGCATGGGCATGCAGCATGCACATGCATGGCACACAGGGGAAGTGGGACCCCAGGGGAGGCAGCCACACCAAGGCCAGTCCACTGCTCCGGGTGATCGACTCTGCTCACCACCTGTTGTTGGAATGGAGGAGGAGGTTGGCGTGGTGGGGCGGGGCAGGGAGATGGCCATGGCCACCCAATTCCACTACCACCCTGCCAATGTTGCCGCCGCCACCGCTCGGACTGGTGCAGACCGGTCACTGCCCGTTACTGGTTATAGGTCCTTGTGATTGAACAGTCTGTGCTCCCTTTTGGCTGCCACTGTCTGTCTTATTTTTAAACGCATGTTGTAAGGTAAGCTTTTTTTTTTTTTTTTGCAAGTCTTCCCATTGTACTGCATGAATAAGAACTCTTGGACTATACCAAAGGTCAAAGGGAAGTGTTGACCATATGCTCAGATCTAAACAACTGTGGAACAGAACTTTATTAGTGGTCATTACGGTCTATACAATTAATAAATAGGCAACATCAACAACATTTGAGGCAGCTAACATCAAATCTTCCATAGTACATGTTGAAGGATGTAGAGTACACTGACTTAGATGTGAAATTGCTTCTCTGCATTCACGAAGGACTTTGATGGTGTATAAAACTCCAACTTTCATAGGTTCAATTTGATCCTGCCAACTCCCATCCATAGCCTCTTAAGTGACTTCCATGTAATCCAGGTCTCTGTGTGGCAAGAAGTTTGACTTTCCTGGAGTTCCATGCATTTTAAGGGTGGGAAGTTCTTTCTTCCTTCAAGATTCACAGATGTTCCGAAAAAATCTTTTCCTGGCTTTTAATCTCAGAGGAATGGAGTCATAGCCAAAAAGTGAGTGTGCATAATACTGAATGTCTCTTCTTTAAATAACTTTTGACGGATCTCTATTAAACAATTCTTGGCCAGTATGAACATGGTGATCTGCTCTGATTCTTCTGTTAAACTCTTTACCTAGATCACTGCAACCTTGATTCTAACTTTGTTTTGATACTGAAGTGGTCTTGGTTGCCTTAGTAAACAATCAGCATTGGTAAATAAACAGGAAGGATGCATTTCTTGGTTCTGCCAAAACTCTGAATGGCTTTCAGTATCCCCAGCGTGTCATTCTTGGTTCCTTAACCAAGCTTAGACTTGCAATGCCACTTTATACTAATACTGTACATAACTTTCATTGAGGGTGATGCTCAGCAGTGATGGTAGGAGGATATTTATTTATTTATTTAGACTTATATTGCTGCCCCCTCCTAGAGTTATACAAGTGGGCAAATATGAGGAACTTCAAGGTGGTGTAAAGGTCACCCTTGCTTGAAAGCCATTTGTATCTGGTTATAGGGTTCGATGCTCATCTCCGTTTACAGCCAAAGAGTCAGTGCTGTCTGCATCTGCAGATGTTTCTGTGGACATGTGGCAGGAATGAATAGACATGGAACACTTTACCTTCCCACTGACGTGGTACCTATTTATTTACTTGCAATTTCATGTTTTTGAATTGCTAGGTTGGCAGAAACTGGGAAAGAGATGGGAGCTTACTCCTTTGTGAAACACTCAGGTCTCAAACTGCTGACCTTCCAGTTACCAGGTTCAGCTTCTTAACCACTAAGCCACCACAGTCAAAGTGAGAAATGAGATTTTTCCTATTCCCCCTGGGGGGGGATTCAGTTTTCCAGTTGAAAAGCTGGGAACTTTGGGGAGCCTACTTCTAGTAGGTGTCAGAATCTTTGAGAGAACCTTTGGTTATAGATTTCAAGGTATAGGGACACAGAAGTTTAATACTCTTTCTTTATTATGGGTTTTATTCAACTCTATTTCTATAAAGCTAAGGTTTCTACATATTGTGGGGGAAATCCTGTTGTGAAAAACCCATGCACCTAAGTGCCTGCACAAATGAGTTTCATGGTATGGAAGTTTTCTATCCACAGGACTGTTGGGATTTGCAGGTACTCCTCTTAATTCTGAAGGACTGGAACCCTCAGTCTGGAAGCAGTTGCTAAGCCCCCACCTGAGAGTGCTGGGGAAAGTTCTGGGTTTACATAGGCTACAACGGGAGACTCTGGGGGCTTAGCTATACAAGAACTGGCCCTTCCTCTGGATCTCTTCCTTTGTTCCTGATTCCCACTTCTGAAGACCTCTGACCAGTTCCTGTTTCTTATAGACCTGTGATGGCGAACCTTGGCACTCCAGCTGTTCTTGGACATCAGTTCCCAGAAGCCCAAGTCACTGTGAATCCACACTGTGAATCCATTCATGTAGATTCACAGGGACTTGGGCTTCTGGGAATTGAAGTTAAAGAACAGTTGGAGTGCCAAGGTTTGCCATCACTGTTATAGACTGTTGTTGTGCCTTCAGCAACTAAGGTCAGCAGACTTGCAGTTACTTGGCTCCTATATTGCTTGCCTTGTTCCTGGTTTCTGGTATCAAAGATCTCTGCCTTGGAAGACAGGAGGAGAAACAACATTGTAGCATCTTAAATACTGACTGCTACACAGTGTTTTGCAAAGTGCTGTTTGGGTTTTACCCTTGAGTCCTCTACTGAGTCACATCGGCGGTAGGGAATGGGCTAAAAGCCATGTTACAACTGATCTCTGTAATGTGGCCTCACTCTATTTTATCCATGAAATACAGTAAAGGCAGTGGTGGCCAGCCAAATTTTTTTACTACCACACTGTGGGCGGAGCCAATATTGTGGATGGAGCCAATGTCATGATGTCATGGGTGGAGCCATTGATGTGGGCAGAACCAACGTAAAAAAACCCATAAAAATAAGTACACATAAAAATACAAATTAAATACACATAAAAACATAAAAATACAAATTAAATACACATAAAACACATAAAAATACACATTAAAAATAAATACACATTAAATACACATTAAAATACACCCGCCCACCCCACACCCAAAGGTGAGTCACTTACCCTGGGGAACAGGCTATAGGGAGCTTCAAGCTAGCAGCTTATCTTCCTTCTTCCCACTTGGGAGGACAACAAGGAGGCTGTGCATGCATGCCAAGCACTGTAGGCGCGCATGTACACCAAGCACTTGGCGCACATGCGCAGTGGGGAACCGGTAAAAAGGTAAGCCCCCAAGGTAGTTCCCCCCAAAAGCTGCTGCCAGTTCTCCAGGACACTGGGGAAAGCTACTACCGGTTCTGGCAAACTGGTGTGAACCTGTTGCTACCCATCACTGAATAAAGGTGCTCAGTTTAGTTTAGTCCTTGATGGAGTCTCATGATGGGACAGATTGGGTGCAGGCTGGGGCAGATTGACCTGACTGCAGTATAGACATGATTGAGCCAATCCATCCCAACCTGCCTTAAAGGCTATATGGCTGCGTAGGTAGAGTCTTGAATGTTGTTGTGTTGAACACTTCTCTGGGATCTAGTCCATAGCAAAACCGTAATGAATAGAATATTGCACTCTTCCTCCCCCCCCCCTCAACAATTACTTATTGCTAATGGGTAAAATGAAGCAATGAGAGGAAGGGAGAAGGATGAAAAGACATTTCTTTGTGTGTGGGATGTTTTTTGTTTTGTTTTTTGCAATAACACAAACCATATTTGCAGTTCGAATGATGATTTTGTGTGCCTGTCTCCATCTCTAAATAACAAGACATCATAAATTGTCTGTGACTAATTCAGCCAATGTCCCATCCACAAAGGGTTCGATTATACTTATGCAAGCCTGAGTCATTCTGCATCTGCTTCAGCTTCTGGAAAAGAGGGAAGGGAAACACGAGGCTAGTGGTCAGACATCCCCCACCTCTGTACAGCAGCTCTCGCGTTGCCTGGTAAGTTTGCTTGAAACATCACATGGTTGTTACTTTTATAACTCTTTAATTGATTTACTGTACTGTAATATCATGGGAACAGCAGAAATACATTTCACTGCTCAACTAAAAATTGTTTATTTGCTACAAAAAGCTTTCTGGAAAATCCAGGATTTTAAAAAATAAAATTAACTTGGGGCAAATATGAAACAGCTATCATTTTGGCGCAACCTTCTCTCAAAGGTAACATATCTGTTTCTTCTGCCTGAAATTAACATGCTTGGCTAGGAACAGATGTTAGAAATAGTGTGCAACTAGAACTAAAAGCAAATTGATGTTGCAGGTATCAACAACGGTCTTTCCATGTTTGTAAAACCAGGCTTTAAAGGAATGCCATTCTCAGGTTTTCATGACCAATCACCAAACTAAACAAGCTGAATAACAGCATCCCTGAAGTGAGAGCTGTTCATTCTGTGACATTCAGAAGCTCAGAAACAAGTCTACTTCTGTTTCATTGACTACACCAAGGCCTTTGACTGTGTGGACCACAACAAAATGTGGCAAGTAATTAAAGAGATGGGAATACAAGAACACCTTATATGCCTCATGAGAAATCTGTACATGAGTCAAGAGGCAGCAGTTAGGACAGAATATGGAATGACAGAGTGGTTTGGAATAGGAAAAGGAGTAAGGCAAGGCTGCATTTTATCACCCTGCTTATTCAACTTATACACAGAGCACATAATGTGCAATGCAGGGTTGGACGAATCACAAGTTGAGATCAAAATTGCTGGGAGAAAGTCAACAATTTGAGATATGCAGATGATAGCACCCTAATGGCAAAAAGTGAGGAAGACCTAAATAAATTCCTGATTAAGTTGAAAGAAGAGAGTGCAAAAGCTGGCTTGAGACTTGAGGCTCAATATCAAGAAAACCAAGATACAGTAATGGCAACAGGCCCTGTCAGTCCATTGAAAATAGATGGGGAAGAAGTAGAAGCAGTGACAGATTTTACTTTCTTAGGATCCAAGATCACTGCAGATAGAGATTGCAGCCATGAAAAAGGTGACTGATTCTTGGGAGACAAGCTATGAGAAACCTGGGGAACATAGCAAAAAGTAGAGACCTTGCCCCCTCCTCTGGGCCCACAACAACGGCCTGAGAGAGAAGACTCCATTGCCTGACAGGCGACTGAGAACATCGCCCCCTCCTCTGGGCCCACAACAACGGCCTGAGGGGAGTTAGTCTGTGTTCTGCTTTGGTTGTTTTGTGAGGTTGTATTTTATAATTTTTACTGTACTGTTGCTGTTTTGACTGTAAGCCGCCCGGAGTCGCCTCGGCGAGTGGGCGGCAATATAAATCTGAATAAATAAATAAAATAAATAAGAAATAAGAAAGGTAACAGCATTCTGTGCCCTGCTGAATGACCCACATACCAGCTGATGTGGGATCAGCTGAGAAGTTTGCTCTTTCGGAAGAGTAAATGCTGCTTGGGTGCAGGAACTGAACCAAACAACATTTTTTCCCTCCCTCCAGCTCAAAGTGGCTTATAAAAAGCTACTCAACACTGACCCAGGAGGGCCATTGTAGACAAGGCCTTAGAAGGCAAGAGGTCATTTTACTGTGGTAGGAGTAGAAGGGTAGAAAGATAAAAGGTATTCTCCTTTGGTTTTGAAATGCTTACATCCTTATTATATATTGATGGTTTGGGGTAAACAGAAAGAGGCTCCTCGTAGATTGTGGTAGTTTTGGACCACAATCAAATGTACCCCAGGCAAAATCAACCTTGTGTTGCTGGCTACTCTTTCTCACACTGGGTTAGGTGAAAGGAACTATGGAATGAACTCACCACAAGGTGGTTTCATTTTGACATTTTAGAGTCTGACCTAGACACAGAAGAAGATTGATGGGTTTTGTTGGATACAGTTTCATTAAGGGAGAAGCTCATAAATCCTCAGTGCTAGTAAGCAATGCTGGTGTATTTCCATTGGGGACTTTACATGACTTCTTTTTAAAAATACAGTACAGTAAAATGAACATTGCAAACATAGACAGTTTGCAAGGATTTTCAATTTTACAGAAATGGCAGCAACAATACAAACACACCCCATACACCTGATATCCTGGTACCCGTTATGTACTGAAACAGGTATTTTGGGGGGTACACAGAAAAAACCTCCTTGAAGATTGTGGTACTGTATTTTTAAATCAGAATCAGGGATACCATGGTAACGGCCACCTTGTTTTGCCAGCTGATCTTTCTCACACTAGGTCAGGCAACAGAACTGCAGAATGAACTCACCAAAAGGTTACTTCATTTTGGCAGTTTCACATTTGGCCTAGATATGGAAGAAGAAACAGGTATTTGTTCAAGGAAATCCCTGGCACCAATCTCTACATTAAAAATCAAATTTTCAGTCTCAAAATGTTATTTCTCTTGTATGGGTCAAGACGCATTTCTTAGCAGCCAAGTGCTTTCTATCCACAATGACCTGCACTGTTAAGAATAAAACTAGTAATCTTGTGATCCAAGTGGAAAGGTTTATTCCAAGATTTCAGAAGGGTCTTTCACCCTGTTCAGGCATAAACCACACACATATAAGATGCTCCCATCTTTTCATCCCCCTGCTCTGTTAACAGAGCAAAATGCATTCTGTAGTCAGATCAGTCATTCATCAAGGTCAGTATTGCAATGGGTCTCCATGATCTGAGGACCAAACCATATACAGTATTACATATAGTTTGTAATGTATAATTTGGCCCTCAGACAGGAACCTTCCCCCAGTCCTACCTAGAAATGGCAGCAAGTGAAGTTTTCTCTTCTGTGGACAAACAATACAGTATATTCTATCACTAAGCTGCAGCCTTGTCCTTAGTTGCATTTCTTTGAAGAGATCTGGTGAGTTTGGCTTCTGGTTAGAGCTAGAGGTTGAGGACTTGATTACCCACTGCTCATCCCAGAACAGCTAGCATAGGTTGCCCTGGGCACCCTGCACAATCCTAGGACAATCCCAAAGAAAGGAATGGCAGACCACATTTGAGTATTCCCTATCTAGAAAACTCTGAAAGGTTTGCCAGAATTGGCTTGATTAACAACAAACCCTTCACTTACCTAGGCAGGCAGCAGGCAGGCAGGAACCATGGTGGTGCAGCAGCAAACTGCTGCTGTGGCAAACCACCGCAGCAGCGCAGCGGCCTGGCAGCATGGCATGGTGCGGCGAGGAAAGGCTGCTGCCACCGCTTCTAGAGGTGTTGCCTGCGCCCTTCCTTTCCAGGCAGCCAATATGGCTGCCCTCCATTTGATGCATGCACAGTTCTCTTTTTTAGTGTGCATGCATCAAATAGAGTTTTGACGCATGCGCAGTTCCGGGCAGCCATTTTGGCTGCCCAGAAATACACTTCCGGAGGGGGTGACCGAACCAGTTGCCCGGGGGTTTACCATCCCCTGGCGACCCCCTCCTGATGGGCACTACCGGTTTGGGCAAACCGGTCCGAACCGGTAACAACCCATCACTGTCTCCACTTCTCCCATTCGTTGTTCTTTTTACATTTCTGACCTCGGATAAGGAATCAACTTGTAGCTCTGCAAACATTTTACACCAGGCATGAATTTTCCCTTTAGTTTTTAATGTTGCCTTGTCTTTTTACTGCCAAAGTCAAAGGGAGTATTTAGCTACAAGGATCAGAAGAAAACATACATAAAGTATTTCTCCCCAGACAAAACTAATCCCTTTGTTTGTGTTTGTGACATTGCTTGAAACTTCTCAGCATTCCACTCAATGGTAGAGACTGCCAAACATAGAGGCCAGAATGTCACTGGGACATATTATTACAATAAACGCCAGGTTTGTTAATGCGTATGGAAAATTACCAAAGGATTTGGAGTTTTGAGCCTGGAGTGTTCCAGTGCAGAAAGGAAGAGGATGCATATATACAGAGCTGTGTGCGTGTGTGCATGCAAAATATTAATGATTAGACCATAAATGGTGGCTAGCAGATCAACTCGATATTTTGAAATGGTCTGTTTTCACTAATGCCTGTCTGCATTTTGCTTGCTCCAGTTTTAGTCTGAGTTCCTCAAGAGTTCATTTTGAATATTCTGTTTTCTTTGGGTGGGGTAGAAATTGCATTTTAAAAAAGGAAAACAGCAGCTGTTATTATTCAAAAGGACTTGGATAGAGTTGTTAGCTGAATTTCTGGGGGTGCACCTGGCAAGGAGCACCCCTTTACCTGTGTTACCTGAAGCCCAAAATTTGTAGCACTTATGGTGATGTGGGTGCAATGACACAAGGGCTGAAACACTCATGATGGGGGTGCCAGCACCCTGGAAAACAAAACAAAACATATACAGTACCTGTATTAACAGTGATGGGATGTAACAGGTTCACACCAGTTCGCCAGAACCGGCAGTAACTTTTCCCAGTGTCCCAGAGAACCGGTAGCAGCTTTTGGGGGGAACCACGTTCGGGGCTTACCTTTTCACTGGTTCCCCCACTGCACATGCGCTCCAAGCACTTGGTGTGCATGCATGCCTACCGTGCTTGGCACATATGCACGGCCTCCTTGCTGTCCTCCCAAGTGGGGAGGAGGAAGAGAAGCTGCTAGCCTGAAGCTCCCTATAGCCTGCTCCCCAGGGTAAGTGACTCACCTTTGGATGTGGTGTGTCTGTGTGTATTTTAATGTGTATTTAATACCTTTACCTATATTGACGTACTACCACAGTTCCTAAAAAGGCCTGGCTTGGAGTTTTTAAGCAAAGTCTTGGAGTTACCTCACCAATAAGCTACACCTGTGCTGTTCCAATTGCTGTTCCAATTGGAGAACCCTTAAGGAGGTACAGCTGTTTTACATTTACTTTAAGGCATACAGTATTATCCTAGAGAACTGGTACGATGACCATATCTATCTTGCAACATGGTGCTGGCCAGGCACTTTTACTAACAAGTAAGTGAAGGGTTTGTGTTTTGGGTGGGTGGGTGTATTGTAATGTAAGTTTTATTTAATTTATTTACGGGTTTGTGTTGTAGGTGGGTGTGTGGGTTGAGTGTGTGTGTGTGCTTATTTTTATTTTATTTTATTTTTTATTTTATTTTCTTTGGCCCCACCCACGACATCATGATTTCATGACATTAGCTCTGCCCACACTGTGATGATGTCACGGTGGGGTAGTAAAATTTTTGACATCCCACCACTGCTGACACCCCCCTCCCTCCCAAAAAATCACATGGTTTCTACAGTTTCCCTGATTTGAAGAGAAACGGCAGAAGCATGGCTGACCTGGAGCCTGAGGACACCTTCTGCCCCACTCCCAGACTCCCACCTGACCAGGGGGTTAAAAGCCATGCCAGCTTGAGCAGTGGTGAACAGTCCCACCTGGAGTCTGAGGATGCCGGCTGCCCCACCCCTGGACTTCCATCTGGCTGTGGGGGGGGCCTAAAATTTTGGAGTCACGTGACTTCATGCCAAACCCCCCTCCCCCCGTGACTTTTCATTACTTTTGGTTAACCTCCCTCCCCTAAAAGGGTCACATGGTATTTGAAAGACCCCTAGGTTGGCAGGAGCTAGGACAAAGATGGGAACTCATTCCGTCCTGCAGTACTCGGGAATCGAACTGCTGACCTCCCGCCTTCCAGTCAGCATCTTATCCACTTGAGCCACTGCAGTCCTGTCAAATATTACATATGTTTTACATATGTTGATTAAGGCTAATTAATGGGGTTACAATAACTATAAACTAAAAAGTATGACTTTTGTTATAAGGTATGCAATGTTAGTTCTCATATTACTATTACTATTACTATTACTATTACTATTACTATTACTATTACTATTAATATTAATATTAATATTAATATTAATATTAATATTAATATTAATATTAATTTATTGTTTATAATTTTCTATATGTGTGTCTTTATATGTATGTTAAAAAAAAGAAACATTAAAAAAATATGGACCAAACACATTTCTCAGTCACACTAGTTAGCTTTTACAAGAAGCCTGTTCCTTGCATGGTCTAAAAAAGTATTACCATTATCATCCTTGTTGAACTTGGAGAATGACTGCTGTGAGAACACTTTTCCAGCAAGTAATTGGCTTGATGAGAAAGTCTGGAATAACACAAGCTGGCTTCACTACTGAGAATGATTTTTCCTTCTCTATTTATTTAATTACTTACGTAGCATGTTTTCTTATGAATATAGGTAAACTGTATGTTTGCACATGTCATCCATCTCCATGAATGATCTACAGACTTGTGTCATGGGCTTTATGTCTGTTTTTTTTAGTGCAAGAAATCAAGACCACCAAAAAAGGAAAACATGGGAGTAAACTGAATTGCCAGACCTTTTATAGGAGACCTGTGGAATCCCTGTGACTTACCAAGTTGTGTAGCCACATACAGTTGGCCTATTTTATTTATCGTATGATGAACTTCAGTTGTCTACATTAATGCTGATATATACAGTGAGCACAAATTGACCATCTCAAGATCCTAACTAGAGTTCCACCCACTGGATGGTTTCATCTGTGGCACTATGCAAATCCTCCAATGTGCCTCTAAACAGGCATAAGGGACACTTAAATATAATGTGCTCCATGGTTTGGTCTTCTGCATGGTCATACTGGGGAGAGGACTTCCATCCAGATCTGAACAGAGTGGCCCCCACATCTACCATTGAGCCAGTGCAATTTACTCATGTTGTCTTTATAAGCTCTATTAATTCAGTGGAGCTACTCTGGTTAGAACTAAAAATTGGATTTAGCCTAGAGTAAAGGTAAAGGTTTCCCTTGCTCGAAAGCCAGTCGTATCTGACTCTAGGGGTCAGTGCTCATCTCTGTTTCTAAGCCGAAGAGCCAGCGCAGTCTGCTTTTGCAGATGTTTCCATGGTCATGTGGCAGGCATGACTATACACCGGAGCGCACGGTACGCTGTTACCTTCCCACCAAAGTGGTCCCTATTTATCTACTTGCAATTTCTTCTGCTAGGTTGGCAGGAGCTGGGACAGAGATGGGAGATCATTCCGTCCTGCAGTACTTGGGAATCGAACTGCTGACCTTCCACCTCCCAGTCAGCGTCTTAGTGACTTGAGCCACTGCAGTCCCTACAGTAGGGATCAGCAAACTTGGCTCTCCAGGTGTTATTGGACTTCAATTACCAGAAGCCCAAGTCAGCATTCCTGCTGATCAGGGCTTCTGGGAATTGAAGTCTAAGAACATATGGAGAGCCAAGTTTGCTGACCCCTTGCTTAGAGAGCTGGTATATGTGCAAGCAATTCCATCACTGAGTTGTGATGTACTACCAACTGCCATGATCTCTGTAGCCAAACTGAAAGATATTTAAGTTGTTCTGATTTGGAACCATACTTTTACGTCTCATTTTGGAAGCAATGATACTGAAATATGCTTGGCTTTTGCTGGACTGTTACCATTGACTCAGGCTCCTGCTGCACTTTACATAAACCCATGTGTTTTAAATCTTAAACTGTTCAAATTAGCCTTCTTAGATACAGTAATACCTCGGATAACGTTAAGACTTGGTTCCACAAGTCTTAACGTTATCCGATTTTTAGCCTTATCCGATGCATGCACCAGATAATGTTAAAATCCTATTCAGGAGGATCAGATAACATTAACTCCATAGAGATAAGCAACAGAGGCTTCAAGGGAAAGTCAAGTAAACATGCTGGAAACTTAAAGAACTTTAAGAAATAATTGTCTAAAGGGTAAATACATTACAAAAACATGCCAGACCACCCTGACTTTAGGGGAACAAAGCCATACAGCATTTTTAAATTTTTGAAAATTTTATAAAGTGCTGTTTTAAAAGATCTGAACAGAAGCTAGGAAAATGCTTTCGTTTAGAATCAGGCCACCTACCATTGCTGTAATAAAGGAAGTTCCCTCAGGGCTTTGCAGGGTGTGAAAAGCTTAATTGCTTTGTAGGTGAAAGGTTTCAGTCTGCTTGTTTTCCATTGACAATGCATGAGGCTTGCGGAGCTAGAATCTTGGGTTCAGGCTGTTTAGAATTTAAAGGGGAAACTTCATAAAGGTAATTGGGTCAAATTGTCTCTTTGCAATTATTTTTCTGCAAAGTGTTCTGGGTTACACTGGGGAAAGGGTCCTAAGCCTCTCTTAAGGAACCCCACCCCCCATCACTATGTCCCTTAGCAAGCCAGACAGAGGCTTTCTGAACAGAAGCTAGGAAAATGTTTTCGTTTAGAATCAGGCCACCTACCATTGCTGTAATAAAAGAAGTTCCCTCAGGGCTTTGCAGGGTGTGAAAAGCTCAATTGCTTTGTAGGTGAAAGGTTTCAGTCTGCTTGTTTTCCATTGACAATGCATGAGGCTTGCGGAGCTAGAATCTTGGGTTCAGGCTGTTTAGAATTTAAAAGGGAAACTTCATAAAGGTAATTGGGTCAAATTGTCTCTTTGTAATTATTTTTCTGCAAAGTGTTCTGGGTTACACTGGGGAAAGGGTCCTAAGCCTTTGCTTTGCTAAACTAGTCAGACTGGTTTTTGCAAGCCTTTGTTATTCAAATGTGGCAAGCTTGAGAACAGGCAGCCCCTCCCTTTCTCCCAAGAGAAACTGGTGAGTCACAGCCACACCTCAGGGAATTTGAGGCAAAGGTTATCTGATGGATCAGATAACGTTAACATAATGGTTAACATAATGTTATCCGATCCAAATGTTTGCCTCAAATTCCCCAACGTTATGCAATTTTAGCATTATCTGATCCAATCGTTATCCGGTGTTTTACTGTAGTGATTCTCAGAAAGGGATGGTAGACACTGACACCTTGTTTAGCTGTTTCATCCATTCTACAGTTCCACTTTACTAGAAAAAAAGACAGTTGGGAAAACAATATAGGAAACTAATTTGGAGGTGAAAACTGCACTGAAACCTTCCTCTGCTCTTATTTGTAAGCCTACCTAGTCAGATTTTGATTTTTAAAAATCAAACTGGGGGGGGGGAGGAAGCAGCATTCTGTGCAATACATAGATGGGGGCCAGAGGATCTGGAATATGACCCTATATATTTTCCCACTGAAACTCATCATAGATTCCTGCAAGTGGGGAAGGGAGACCAAGAATTTGATCCAAAGGGTAACAATAGAAATTACACTTAAATATCCCCCCCCCCTCGCCCCAGCGCTGAATGCACTAGTCAGAAACAAAGTCACAACCTTTTGGTAACAGTACACTACTTGGTTACAATACAGCAGTTTAACCACTGATGGTATTGCTCCACCTAAGATCAGGAGAAAAATAGCATCAGATGCTGAGAGAACTAAGCAAGAGAATGACCCTTGACACCCTTGTTGTTGTTGTTGTTCTTCAGTCGCACAGTCGATTCCGACCCTTTGCAACCCCATGGACCACTGTCCGCCAGGCACTTCTGTCCTCCACCATCCTCCTCAACTTGCTCAGCTTTGTGCCCATTGTGTTTTCAATACCATCTAGCCATCTCATTTTTGGCCGCCCCCTTCTTCTTTTGCTTTCCACCCTTTGCAGCATCAAGACTTTCTCAAGCGAATCCTCTCTTCTCATTTGATGTCCAAAGTACTTTAGCTTCATCTTTACTATTTGACCTTCCAAGGAGCAGTCAGGTTTGATTTCTTCTAAGATTGACCTATTTGTTCTCCTCGCTGTCCAGCGGATTCTCAAAACTCTCCTCCAACACCACATCTCAAAGACATCTATTCTTCTGTGCTCAGCTTTCCTAATGGTCCGGCTCTCACAACCATACATTACCACCGGAAATACCATTGCTTTGACTATACAAATTTTTGTTTGCAAGGTGATGTCTCAACTATTCACTATGTTCCCCAGGTTTCTCATCGCTTGACTCCCAAGAATCAGTCACCTTTTTATTTCATGGCTGCAATCTCCATCTGCAGTGAGCTTTGATCCTGAGAAAGTAAAATCTGTCACTGCTTCTACTTCTTCCCCATCTATTTTCCAGGGACTGATAGGGCCTGTTGCCATGATCTTGGTTTTCTTTATATTGAGTCTCAAGCCAGCTTTTGCACTTTCCTCTTTCAACCTAATCAGGAGCTTTTTAAAGTCCTCCTCACTTTCTGCCATTAGGGTGGTATCATCTGCATATCTCAAATTGTTGATGTTTCTCCCAGCAATTTTGATCCCAAATTGTGATTCCTCCATCCCTGCATTGTGCATCATGTGCTCCGTGTATAAGTTGAATAAGCCGGATGACAAAATGCAGCCTTGTCTTACTCCTTTTCCTATTCCAAACCACTCTGTCATTCCATATTCTGTCCTAACTGTTGCTTCTTGATTCATGTACAGATTTTTCATTAGGCATATAAGGTGTTCTGGTATTCCCATCTCTTTAATTACTTGCCACATTTTGTGGTTGTCCACACAGTCAAAGACCTTGGTGTAGTCAATAAAACAGAAGTAGACTTGTTTCTGATATTCCTTTGTTTTTTCCATGATCCAACATAAGTTGGCAATGTCGTCTCTAGTCCCCCTGCCTCTTCTGAACCCCACCTGCACATCTGGTAATTCTCTCTCCACGTGCTGCTGCAGTCTATCCTGTATTATCTTGAGCATCACCTTGCTAGCGTGTAGGATTAGCGCAATTGTTCGATAATTTGAACATTCTTTGGTATTACCTTTTTTGGGAATTGGAACATATACTGATCTTTTCCAATCCTGTGTCCATTGTTGTGTTTTCCAAATCTGCTGGCATATAGAATGCAATAATTTGATTTCATCATCTTTTAGGGCTCTGAAAAGTTCAACTTAGATACCATCATCTCCACTGGCTTTGTTGTTTGCAGTGCTTTTTAGGGCCTTTCTGACTTCACTCTCTAGGATGTCTGGCTCAAGTTCAATTTCCTGTTCATTGTTATTATCAGGAGTGTTGAGGTCCTTTTTGTAGAGTTCCTCTGTGTACTCTTTCCATCTTTTCTTAATCTTTTCTGCATCAGCTATCTCTTTGCCGTCTGGAGATCATGGGAAAGGAACATTAAAGGTGGATATCACAGAAGATCACAATCTCCCCTATGTCACTTGGAGGAACCTGAACAGGCTGAGGGTTGAAGTCCCTAAATGAAAGACCAACATATTGTACTCAGGTGGGGACTGCTGGCACATGGACAACAACACATGGCATGAATGTGGAGATATGCAGTTTTGCTGGTCTTCTGATTGGAAAGAAGACCACTGCACCACCAATACAGTCAGACCAACACCTCTGCATCTCCTGTCACAATTTCTCTATTTTGATAATAATAACTCAGTGCCAGAAATTATTTTGTGTTGGAAGGACTTTTATTACATTATCACCGCCCAACATAAAGTATACCTTCTTTTTTCATCACTTAATTAGTAGCCCCCAAAGGGGGCCTTCAAAAATTGGGGAAAGAGCTTCCCACAAACCGAAGATACACGGAAAGAGCTTTCCATGGTCTCCGGGGCGTACTGTGAATCTTTCTCACGAGACACGAAGAAGAAGTGGAGAAAGGATGCTGAGCTCACCCTGGCTAACTGAAGACGTTTCTATACGTCATGGTAACCACCCATTTTCACTCTTCATGTGTAGTGATAGCTAAAAACTCCTCGATGCTGTCATCGCCGTCCAACGCGCACAGCTTTTGCTACTTATATTTTTCCGGAGACAATTGCAATTTATTTGAAAAACTTTTTTCGTGCGCAATGCATCATGGGTTATATGCAAATGATCTCCCCGCCACCCAGCCGGCTTCCGCTGTGAAGTTCATTGCGGCCCCCCCACCCCCCACCCCCCCACCCCGTGAATCTGCGTTTCAGACAGATTCATGGCAGGAACTCTGACTGGAACAAAAGGGCCGTGTTAAAAAACAACAACAACCACAACCCCAATTTAGTAAAGGTTGTTCGTGTGAATCCTGTTCTCCAGGTTGGCCAGAGCGCCGAGCTCTCCGGTTCCACGCATGCGTGGTCAACGTAATGTTAATCCCCCCCTTCCTCTTAAGAAAATGTCGATTTTTAAGGGGGCCTTACAGGACAACTGGGTCTTTTCTGGTCGTGTCTGCGGTTTCTACAGTAACAGTTAATAGACCCGAAGGATCTCTTGGAAGGAATTATTGTACTCCCTTCCCCTGCTCCTTTAAACACAGATTTACCCACATCTGAACACAACATAAGGCAATACCTATCTCAGCATAAAGAAACATCTGATGCAAAGCATATTCATTCCCACCTTATGCTACCAGTGCCAAATATTTACACTTACAACAAAATATATAAATGAAAGTTGTTCACCATGGAAATGAGATGCAAATAGAAGGCCACTGCATTATATTGTTTCCAGGACAATCTTCATGGCCAGTTGCATTCATTGTTGGTTGCTATTCGTATCAGTACAGTATACATTTTTCCTGACAACAGGAAAAATGCCACTGGCTTGAATCCCAGCTTGCCATGAAGTGACCCACACACTGTGATCACGGAGCCATCTCCTGTGGCACGTATGAAATGCAGGATTTAACACCGGGACTGCAATGGACTGCCACAGCCTTGAGGATATTAGCAAGGTGAGCCTTCGCAGCCAGTCCGTCCGGCATGGCCTGTTCCATCTCCATGACCATTGGGAATCAGAATCAGAATAGGGAAGTGGTTCCTACTCTACTAATTTTGCCATTGGGCCCAATCTGATGGTTTCCAGTGGCATTTCCTCCACTGAGGGGAACATCACCCCACCTAAAAGGGCTCATCCACCTGTAACCATTGGCTCCTTTAGGGAGTCAGGCTATTTACCGCTGCCGAGCACTTGGCATTGATTTTCTTGCTGTACTGTCTACTCCCATTACCATAGCGGGATGCCCAACCAGACCCTATGCATCATAAGAGGCAATATTCAGAATTGGATATGACACAATAAGAGGAAAGCTGCTGGAGTGACTAGAAGGGATAAAATCAAGAATGAGATTATAAAAGAAATAATTGGATTAGAACCAATCTTAAACTATAACGAGACAACAAATAAAGTGGTTTGATCATTTGGAGAGAATGTCTTGGAATTCCACTCCATATCATACAAGGCATATGTGGAAAGAGGAAAAAGGCAAAGACCACGAGTCAGTCCCAGAGGAAGGTGGAGAAACTGATGGGGATGAGGGCAACATGGCTGAAAGCTAACAGCTCAATTCACCAGCTACTGCCACCCCAAGCCTCCAACATGCTAGCCAAGGGCAGACCTCCACCCAGGGGCAAGAAAACACAGCGGAAAAGCCCTTCCTGATGTGACCCCCCCCCCCAAAAAAAAGAGAGGAAGCACCATAAAAAAAAGAAGAAGAAAATTGAGAAAAAGCAGATCAGAATGGAAGCCTTTCTCCAACTGGCAAACCAATAGACGTCAGGAGAAGTGAGTAATAATTCTTTTATCACTGCCTCAACATCAGAAACAATCCCGAATGAGAAAGAAAACTCACCAGGGGAATATCCACCCACCAGCACAGAGAAATGTGTACAACAGCCACGACTGGAAATTATCACAAAACTGTGAGATGTGTGCCTCATTTCTGAAGAATCACTCCTTCAGATATTTGAACATCTCAACAAAACCCAGGAGCAGATACATACCCTGGCATTACCCCTAGATTTTCCCCAACTCCCTGTCAAATTTCTTCATCATCCACCCTTTATATTCATAACTGCAATCACAAATACCACAATAATGGTGATTTTAGACTTGGTCTCGAACTAAACCTTCTTACTGTGTATAATCTTTTCTAGTTTCTTCATAGCTGCTCTTCCAAGTCTCAGTTATCATTTGTCTCTATTCTGTTTGAGATTAAATCAAGGTATGGAATTTCTGGGATTTCCAACCTCATGGGTCATTGTAACTTGTCTTGGTTGCTATGATGTGTTTGTACATCTAGGGGTGTCAGTTCCTACTCAGCATCAGATGGTAAAACATCTTGAGCTGGATATAACAGGTTGACAAGTGCCTTCTGCATATGTTTTCCTATGTTGTTGTTTTCACTTTTTTCTCAGACTATGCCCTTCCTCCTCTCATTCCCACCCTTTTAGATGTCTGGCCGGACATTCCACTACAGTAATTGAGTAGACTGTACAGCCAGCAACTCAATGCCGAATGCAGGGCAGTGGTAAATAACCTGACTCCCTAAAGGGGCCAACGGCTATGGGCAGATGAGCTCCTTTAGGTGGGGTGATGGTCCCCTCAGTAGAGGAAATGCCACTGGAAACCATCATATGGGCCCAATGGCAAAATGAGCGGAGGAGGAACTCTGATTCCCACCAGTCATGGAGGTGGAAGAGGCTGTGCCAGATGGATTGGCTGTGAAGTCCATATCCTCAAGCCTGTGACAGTCCATTGCAGTCCCAATGTTAAATCCTGCATGCCTCGTTTCATATTTGCCACAGGAGATGGCTCCGAGATCAAAGTGTGTGGGTCACTTCATGGCAAGCTGGAATCCACCTTAAACAAATTCACACCAGTGGCATCCCCCCCCCCTGCCTCAGAGGGAGAAGGTGGCTCAGAACCACCTGGCCTCCAAGACCAGGCCTCAAGGCACCCTGGGACAGGCAGAAAAATGTATACTCGGATCAAGTTGTGGTTGACGACAATGATACCCTAGAACTAAACATAGGACCTAGGATCTAACTAATCCCTGTCAATAGCCACAGTCTCCCATATAATTCTACCCAGGCTATAAACTCTGTTGGAGAGACCCTTCCTGCCATCCCACTATCTTTATGGACCCTTTGGGTAGAGGCTTTAAAAAAAAAGGAGTGTTTTATTAATGTCCATGTGCAGCCTCTGGAACTCCTTGCCAAGAAAAGCCAGGTTCGTTTGCCCTCTCTACTATCCCTCTAGCAGCAGGCAGAGACCTTTCTAATCAGACAAGCATTCAGAAATTAAATGCCTCAAATTATAAGATATTTTTATGTTAGCTGTCTTTTTAAAGGTAATTGCATATTAGAATTTTTAATTAAATATTTTAAAGTGCTCTAAATTCAGTTTTAATGTTAGAATGAATTTAATCCAATGCTAATATTTGTAGTTCTATGGTATTTTAAAACTCTGTTGTTCTAAACTGTTCTGCAATGTGCCTTGAGTCACAGTTCTATCTAGGAGAAAGGCAGTGTTGCAAATAAAATCAACCAATCCATCAAAATAGCCCTTTTCATGTCATATGGCCTTGCCCCTCAACTGCAGTTTATGTCAATCTGATTTCAACTTTTATTATATTTCTTTTACAGCAGAAGGAGTGATTAAGTTTAAGAAAAGGTGACTTGATCAAGGCCTTGGACAAAACAATGAATTTTTTTCCTTGGGTCTGTGAGATCCACATTCTTTCTTCTTGGTTGCTATGCTACAACTACTGACATGGGAGGCTGAAACTCCCATCAGCCCTTAATGGAACATTAAAGGTTCTTCCCACATAACATATCAGACCTGTAAAATTCAGGCCTATAATTAGTACCACTAAAATGCCCATCCCAATATTACAGGAAAAGTTAAAACTTAAGTGCCTCTCATCATAATGCGCTTGCGTCTTAGGTTCTTCACTGACCCCTCAGCAGTGTACAAATTGCCTAAAGCACAACAGCACAAATTGGAGCCTTTGTAGCAGTTATTCAGACACAGAGCAGTCATGGCTTCATCATAAAAAATAAGGACATTCTACATAAAAAGGAAGACATGTTTACATAAAATTTGCATATAGAGTAAAACCTCATATAACACTAAAACCTGGTTCCACAAGTCTTGGTGTTATATGATTTTTAGTGTTATCTGATGCATGTTAAAATCCTATGGGATCCATAGAGATACATTGTAACCACACAGGCTTTAGCGGTTGTTATCTGAAGCATCCCATAGGATCTTAATGTTATCTGATGCAATTCTTCCCCCCAGATTCCTTAATGTTATGCGATTTTAGTGTTATTCGATACTAATGTTATATGAGGTATTACTGTACTGTACTAACTTAAGCTAATATATGCAAAGATCATCACAATTAGACATTATTACTATGATTTAAATGGAAATATGTTAATGTTTTCCATATTACACAAAGGGATTGCGGTGGCTTAGTGGTTAAGATGCTGAACTTCACAACTGGAAGGTTGGCAGTCTGAGACCCGAGTGCTGCACAATGGAATGAGCTCCCATCTCTGTCCCAGCTCCTGCCAACCTAGCAGTTCGAAAGCAGGACATTGCAACCAATAATAATAACCAATTATTTGAGAGGAATGGTGTGAACAGTGGTTTCAGAATGTCCATTCTTGGGGCTGAACTCACTGTTGAAGTTCACACAGAATTTGACATGCTATGTTGTCTTGTTCCTGCCATCCATCAGCAGTTATATCAGTGTACAGTATATGGCTTCTGTTTTTTCTTACAATATGGCTTCCCTCCAAACCATTTACAGTAATACCTCATATAACATTAGTATCGAATAACACTAAAATCGCATAACATCAAGGAATCTGGGGGGAAGAATTGCATCAGATAACATTAAGATCCTATGGGATGCTTCAGATAACAACCGCGAAAGCCTGTGTGGTTACAATGTATCTCTATGGATCCCATAGAGGATTAGATAACACTAAAAATCATATAACACGAAGACTTGTGGAACCAGGTTTTAGTGTTATATGAGGTTTTACTGTAATTTTAAAAAATGAGAGAAGGCTGATTGGATATTTTTACTAATCAACCCTTGGCTAAAGAAATTCACTGGGGTGCACAGTAACTATCATCAAAAAGAACTATCATCATCTCTTAGGGAAAATTCAGTGAGTGATTGGGGGTGGGGTGGGGACATATCTTGGACACTCGAGCTCCAAATTTCACCAACCTGGGAAAAGATTGAGAGGAGAGTGCCCAAACTGCAACCCAAAAAACACTTATTTATCGCAAAGTGCCAACACAGCAACAGGGGGAAGAAGTAAATGCTCCCATTGGGCTACTGGGCAGAGAGGCAGGGTGAACTCTGTGCAGGGGGAGAGAGGAAGTGCTTCCACTGAGCTGCTGGACAGAGGGGCGGGGCAAACTCTGTGCTGCGGTAACTGCACAGGTGCCCACAGAGAGAGCTCTGAGTGCCACCTCTGGCACGTGTGCCATAGGTTTTTCACCACTGCTCTAAAATATTATTTAGCTAAAAATTGTACATTGTGAGTTAATAGCTTATTTGCTAAAAAGACTATTATTTTTAGGCTGATATCCTATTGCTTAACATAGTATGTTACACTAGAATAGGACATTGAATCAGGGGAATTAGTGAGTCAACTCCATACATTTCATTGATTCAATAGGCCTATTCTAGTTACAACTTACTCAGTGGTGGGCTCCAAAACAATTTACTACCACACTGTGGGTGTGGTATGGTGTGTGTGGTATGGTGGGTGTGGCCAGGGAAAAAGCCCTGCATTGCACTCGAATTAGGACTACTTTATTTCAAAACTTGGATGGGTGGGACCAGCCAGAATTTCTGCTACTGGTTCTAGCGAACTGGTGCGAATCTGCTGATGCCCACCACTGAACTTACTACACTAAAGTCAGTCATAACTAAAGCCAATTTGATTCTATGAAATTTATGGAGGAGTTGACTCACAAATCCCCACCGATTCAGTGGACATAATCTAGTGCGTGTCACCACACTAAGAAACAGTATTTTAGCCTTACAGTCTTTGCTATCCAGGGAAATATTCGCTGAGAATAAATATTTCTTCCTTTCCTTCCTGTTCAAATAATTCACAGAAGGTTCTTAAAATTACAGTGAAAAATATAACATACATACTGTCTCTTTATTTATATTTCCATTACTGTATAAGGTTCATCTGCAGTTTCAAAGACATACAATAAAACCTTGCATAAAGAGCATCTTGCTTAGAGACTAACTCTCTTAAAAAGCAGAATTTTCTCTGAATGGTTGCCTTGCTTAACAACTAAAACCAACAAAAACTTGCTTAACAACTAAATCGGGGTTCGCAATCCTCCCCGCCCGAAGTCACAATTGGTCACTTACAATGCTGTTTCACTTAAAGAGCAAACTCGCTTAAAAAACAATCCCATGGAACTCATTATGCTCTTTAAGCGAGGTACCACTGTATTAATGTTTCATGAATGAGATTCACTTCCCTTTGGAAGCAGTGCAGTCCAAGGAACAGATGTGGAGCAAAGTTTTGCCATGTGAGATTTTTGCACGGATAATGTGCTTCCTGGAACATCTTCTGGCCAAAAGGCTCTCACAGCAAAGGCTCCAGTTGTGGGTGAGGGGATAACAGCAAATATGTGCTTGTTTCCTGGGGAGACTGTGTCATCTTTTCCCTGGAGAAACTGGTGTCATGTTGCTTTTCTTTCTTTCTTTTGTTAGGAACTTTTTCCTTCTCATCACATAAACATGTTAATTTTTAACTTGCAGGTGTTTACAAAAACTGGAGCTATCAGGTTGGGTGAGGAGGAGGAAGTGTTAAGAAGAGATCTGTGTAACAGGTTTCTGAATATTTAATGCGATCACAGTCTGATTTATTTTTTGTTTAAAGCATGTGAAAGATGGAGTGAGGACAGACACTGGGATAAATCTTAGATCAATGTAGTATATGGAGAGGCTTTAAAGCCCCATCTCATTCCTAACTAATACTGAGGCTCTCTGGCTCAGTGTAAACAGGTTTGTATGCATTTAATTCAGTGATGGGATGTAACAGGTTCTCACCAGTTAAACAGAACCGGCAGTAACTTTTCCCAGTGTCCTGGAGAACCGGTTGCAGCTTTTGGGGGGAACCACCTTCAGGGCTTACCTTTTCACTGGTTCCCCCACTGCACATGCGCGCGAAGCACTTGGTGTGCATGCACGCCTACAGTGCTTGGCGCATATGCACGGCCTCCTTGCTGTCCTCCCAAGCAGGGAGGAGGAAGAGAAGCTGCTAACCTGAAGCTCCCTATAGCCTGCTTCCCTAAATATCCTAGAGAACTGGTTAGGCAAAGACTTAGTACCTAACATTTTTAACTGTTAAAAAGTTGAAAAGTGCCAAAATGAAGCCATCTTGTGGTGAGTTCATTCTGTAGTTCCTTCCATCTGACCTAGTGTGAGAAAGATTAGCCAGAATAAGCTTTAAGCTCTGGTTTAAAAGCTCTGGTTGATTTGTGTTGTGGGTGGGTGGGTGTTTGGGTGGGTGGGTGTATTTTAATGTATTATTTATTTATTTATTTAATTTATTTACAGGTTTGTGTTGTGGGTGGGTGGGTAGGTGGGTTGAGGGGTGTGTGTGTGTGTGTGTGTGTGTGTGTGTGTGTGTGTGTGTGTGTGTGTGTGTGCGCTTATTTTTATTTTATTTTATTTTTTATAATTTTTAAATTTGTTTTCTTTGGCTCTGTCCACAACATCATGATGTCATGACATTGGCTCCACCCATGATGTTAGCTCCACCCACACTGTGGTGATGTCATGGTGGGGTAGTAAAAATTTTGACATCCCACCACTGATTTAATTGTAAATGACATGATGGGTCTAAGTCAGAGGTGTTCAAACTATGGCCCGTGTGCCGGATTTGGCTCTTGATGCCAATTAATCTGACCCACACCGCCCTCGCTGCTCCCAGAAATGGAAGTAAAGCACACCCATAGTTCCACTTCCAGGAGCGATGAGGATGGTGCAAGCTGGATGAATTGGTGTTGGGGGCTGGATCCAGCCCATAGGCCATAGTTTGGGCATAATGCTCTTGATAGAAGAAACTCTCTCTTTCTTGCTAAGATTAAGGTACATTACAACAGTAATTAAAATGTAAGGCTTTCCATTTAGCAGCTACATTACTTGCTTCCATTAGGCTCCAGCAGTCGATGTAAGCATGTTGTAAAAAAAGTTATTTCAAACTTGTTCAGCTGGCAGCCTCAGCATGAGGACTCTTTGTCCTGCCAAGAGTAACATTGAAGTGAAACTCATGCATGTCTAAGAACTAAAACATATGTAAATGATTTAGGCACATGTCATGTGGACATTAAAAAAAAGTGAAGGAGAAAATTTTCAGTGCTTGCATTGAAGAGTATTGAGGGGACTCATCCAAATGTCCCTTGGAAACCGTCAGAATGCTTAACTCTTTGGCCTGGGCATGCCATTGAGAGACGGGAGAGGAATCATTGCCATGACTGACCCCCCAAATGAGGACATAATCTCAGCATTGTTCACTAGCATGAAGCTCATTACACTCAGAGAAAGGAGCCCAGCTCACTCTTATTCACTCTGTGTAGGCAGAAAAAGAGAGGGCCACTCTGGATTAGAGAGTGGGAAAGGAAGGAGGAAAGAATATGTGAAAATTACCTTAGCCAAGAGCAATGATGGAGAACCTTTTAGAGACCGAATGCCCAAGGAGAAGGAGACGCGTGGGCAGGTACTGCGTGTACCCACGCACCCATGTGACATTGCTGACATGCCTCTGGTGACACGTGTGTGTACACGCACATGCACCGCTTGAGGCATGCCAGTAATGTCACGTGGGTGCATGCGCATGCCCCCGTAGGTTCCTCCCTTGGGTGTACATGCCCCCCTGTGGGTTCATCCACCTGCTCATAGATGCATACACCCCCTGTGGGTTCGCATGGTCCCCGTGGGTTCCTCCATCCCCCTGCAGGTGTACACATGCCGGCACCACCACCACCATGGGTTCCCCGTCCCTGTGGGTGTGCATGCCCCCCTGTGTGCACTTTCTTATTCTCCTAGGAGGGGTGGGTGAGGGTGTCTGGTCACCTCACTTCTTCCCCATCACCACCACCTCCCGGGTAGGACTTCAGCCTCCCCTCTCGCCTCCCCATCAGCAGAGGAAGAGGGCTGGGTGAGGAAGTGACACTGCCATTGACGCAGTCCAGGCTAGGCATGGCTTGCCTGGGACAGTGCGTGTGCCGACAAAAAGGCCTGTGTGTGCCACCTCTGGCACGAGTGCCATAGGTTCACCACCACTGGCCAAGAGCAACAACCACAAGAGGCTGGAGAACATGAGGGTAAGGGTGACATATGGCCATCAACCTTCTAGTTCTCCTTTCCTTCCCAGGAATCAGGTTTTTTTGAGGAACCAAAATACAGAGTGAATCTTCTTCAAAGGAAGACAGGAAGTCTACACATAAAACTGAAAGTCTACAGTTCAATGTCCCTATCCTGCTACAGTAGAAGGCTCAGCCACTATGGCTTTTATGGATTAGTGCAGTGTTTCTCAAACTTGGGTCCTAAGATGTTCTTGGACTTCAATTCCTAGAATTCCAACTCTGTACACTTGCTAATCAGGGCTTTTGGGAACTGAAATCTAAGAACATTTGGGGACCCAAGGTTGAGAAACTGAGTGAAACCTATCAATTCTCTGGCAGCAAAAAGGGAATTTTGGGGAACTGGAAAGGAGAAAGTTTTGGATCCATTAGATCCAAAGTCTTTCCTTTACTGCTGACATGCATATACAATCAGGAGGAGGATGTAGAGTTGCATATTTTCCTTTCCAGTAAGAATGGGGTGGGGTAGGGTGGATAAAAAAGATAGATGGGGGAAATGCTATCCATTCACCTTGCACTTTCCTGTCACAAGTCTAGTAATTTGTAACAAATGGTGGTTTGTCCATCATGGACATTCTCTCCCCCAAATGAACTGCTCTGTAAAGTAAGATAGCAGATGCATTCACAAGGAAAAGCACAAAAACTCTTGGCAGCAAATTGTCTCAAGGTGCTGGTTGCATTTCTGAGTGTGTGTCCAATCTTAAACATAACCCAAAAGATAATTCCAAAGGGATTGTTCTATTCACTATTTTCTCTTGTTGTTTAGGTCTTGTTCCTGAAAATCTTTAGAGAAACTTTAGAAAATATTTATTCACTTGTTTATTTAAATAGCTATAACCCATGTTTGTGTATCAAGCTGGTTCAAAGTGGTAAATAATTTACAAGATTAAAAATGCAATAATATAATGGAACTTTAAAATATAAAAGCTACAAAAATCTACAATATATAAAAATGTAGTCCATGCAATATTATATTATTTACAATGAAAGTAACTGTTATTTTATTAGACATGGGGGAGAATAAAAGGCTACCCAAAGTCAGCCCAACTGTCAACCCATTGTAGGGGCAACTGCATTACCAATAATTAGTAGAAATAGTCTGGTTTTGAGAGAGTCAGAGTTGCCTTATTTTCCATTGACTGCACAACACATAAATCAATGCTAATCAGTCTAGACTTTTGGCTCACAATCTGATCCCCCCCCCCCCCGGCAGTCACTGGGGCTTCTATTTTTTGTGTTGTGGATGCATTTCCAATGGCTCAGACGGTGTGATCATTTGTGTTACTGCATACAGTTTCAAAGCCTTCTATGGAGGGCTTTGTAGCCATTCTATTAGAAACTATTCTACCTGGCTTGCTTGCTTGCTTTTAAGGCTTGGTGTCATTGTAATAGGCCTAGCTAGGGCATCTAGGAGACCAAAGGAAAAAAGCAGATTGAAGGGACAACATAGAGCAAGGAGGAAATTGCTAATCAGCATCTCTTTGCAGCTTGTTAAGTAATTCTGCTGTTCCCTCCTTTCCTGAAAATCTAGATGGCCACAGGGAAATTATCTTAACAAGCTGCAGACAAGGCTGTTTGCCAATTTCCTTTTCTCTCTCCTGTGTGGTCATCACTGGCTACACCCAGTGATGGGATGCAACAGGTTTGCACCAGTTCACCAGAACCGGCGGTAACTTTTCCCAGTGTCCCAGAGAACTGGTAGCAGCTTTTGGGGGGAACCACCTTCGGGGCTTACCTTTTCACTGGTTCCCCCACTGCACATGCGCGCCAAGCACTTGGTGTGCATGCACACCTACAGTGCTTGGTGCATATGCACGGCCTCCTTGCTGTCCTCCCAAGTGGAGAGGAGGAAGAGAAGCTGCTAGCCTGAAGCTCCCTATAGCCTGCTCCCCAGGGTAAGTGACTCACCTTTGGGTGTGGAATGTCTGTGTGTATTTTAATGTGTATTTAATACCTTTACCTATATTGATGTACTACCACAGTTCCTAAAATGACCTGGCAGCTGGCAGGCCTGGTGGCCTGGCTTGCGGTTTTTAAGCAAAGTCTTGGAGTTACCTGCAAGAAGAGGACATAATCGCTTGCAAAATGATGGTGCAACTTAGAAATCATGCAAACAGATGGTGGGGCAAAAAGCAAGCTCTTTATTTACAAGCTAATCTGTGTTGCAGTTTGTCAAAAGTGTTCTCATAGTCAATGAAGCAAGCACTCACATCTACGTTCATTTCATAGTATTTCTCCCCAAGTACCTGTATGCCACAGCACCAGTATTTCCCGGTTCCCAATACTTATCTGATTTCAGATTGTGTGTTTCGTGCAACTTCTTCATATCTGTTATAGAATCTGACATGTCTCAGCAAGCAAACAGAAGCAAATGTTTCATTAAGTTTCTTGTTCTGATTTTCATTTAGGATAATATAATAAAGGTTCATCTCAGTAAAATTTCAAGAGTGATTTCTGTTCTGTCAATTAGACTCATAAGGTTCAGTAAAACATGCAAGTTGTCATCTTCTAAGAGTTTTACTTCTTTTGCAAAAACAACATTGTGGTTGATTAACAAGTTCATTCCCAGTTTACATTGTAGGCTAAACTCAAAGACATTAGTAAAGAGAAAGGTCACCCTTGCTCAAAGGCCAGTTATAGCCAACTCTAAGGTGTGGTGCTCATCTCTATTTAGAGCCAAAGAGACAGCGCTGTCTGTGACTGCAAATGTTTCCATGGCCATGTGGCACACATATCTAGACACCAGAGCATACAAAACACTGTTTACCTTCACACCGAAGAAGTACCTATCTACAGTAAAACCTTGCATAATGAGTGCCTCACTTAAAGACTAACTCACTTAAAGAGCAGAATTTTCTCTGAATGGTCGCCTCGCTTAACAACTAAAACCAACCAAAAACTTGCTTAACAACTAAATTGGGGTTTGCAATCCCCCTTGCCAGAAGTCACAATTGGTCATTTACAATAGTGTTTCACTTAAAGAGCAAACTCGCTTAAAGAGCAAACCTGTGGAACGCATTATGCTCTTTAAGCGAGGTACCACTTTACTTGCAATTTCCTTCTTTCAAACTGCTAGGATGGCAGGAGCTGGGACTGAGATGGGAGCTCACTCCATCATGCAGCACTCGGGTCTTGAACTGCTGACTTGCTGACCTTCCAGTTGTCAAGTTCAGTGTCTTAAAATACTAAGCCACCACAGTATCTCAAAGAAATTAGTTTTCTGTAGATTCCACTGATAATAATCAGTGAGACATGTTGGTTCTCTAAGTAAATAATGTGACATTAATTTTAAAGTTCCACTAATTTTGATTTTTGTGTGATGAATTTCCCTTGGGACCATACATTTCAGACAATAGTAGTTGTTACATATGAATCAAGAAAAACTAAGAGCAAGTCCAAACATATCAGTTTTTGTTGTTGTTGTTGTTGTTCAGTCGCACAGTTGATTCCGACCCTCTGCGACCCCATGGACCACTGTCCGCCAGGCATTCCTGTCCTCCACCATCCTCCTTAACTCACTCAGCTTTGTGCCCATTGTCTCTACAATACCATCTAGCCATCTCATTTTTGGCCGCCCCCTTCTTCTTTTGCCCTCTACCCTTCCCAGCATCAAGGCTTTCTCAAGTGAATCTTCTCTTCTCATTTGATGTCCAAAGTACTTTAGCTTCATCTTTATTATTTGACCTTCTAAGGAGCAGTCAGGTTTGATTTCTTCTAAGAATGACCTATTTGTTCTCCTCGCTGTCCAGGGGACTCTCAAAACTCTCCTCCAACACCACATCGCATTTGCTAAATCCTGATGGTTCTCTGGCTTTATGGAATATCTAGAGCCATGATGGCGAACCTTGGCACTCCAGATGTTCTTGGATTTAAATTCCCAGAAATCCAAGTCTCTGTGAATCCACATGAATGGGTTTACTGCACATCACAAAGACTTGGGCTTCTGGGAATTGAAGCCCAAGAACATCTGAAGTGCCAAGGTTCACCATAAGTGATCTAGAGTATGCAGAGGATGTTAGTTTGAGGATGGCTGATTCGGTAAAACAAATCTGCCCTATTTCTACTGCCACTTGGGATAGAGTTAAGACATTGACGCAGCACCTGTCTTGGCTCAAAGAGAGTTTGTCTTGGCGGTGGAAAATTCCAACTGCTGCTTCGTCTGCCACTTTCCTTCAGAAGACTGCTTTCAAGGATGAAACAAAATACAGCTATAATTGACTAGAAGGGAAATGACTCTTCCTCTTTGTTGAGTCTGCCAGTCAAGTAGAGAGGAAATTAGGTCAGATGGAGAAGGAAAAGAGGCAAGTATTTGAAGATCTCTTGACCTTTAAAAAAACTAGCACAAAAAAAGGCCAGTTCTGTTGCAAGGAGGAGAGCTGGTTTCAAACTTCTAATGCCAAAGGGAAATTCAAAGTTGCCATTTGGTGGAAGCTGCAGTTTTGTTAGCTGTTTATGAGATGGGGGCACTTTTACCTCTCCATCTCAGACATATATGCACACACAAGTGCCTTTTCCTTTGGTCTTCCCAATATTGTTTCCATATCTTTTACTCATTTTGCCTGAATACCATTGCCCCATGTATTAAGACAATTTTCTTTCTCCACACACTTTTCGCTTTGATGCAAAATAGTAGAAGGTTCTAGATAGAAGTGGTTTGATGATGAAGTGGCCACCAGCAATTCCAGAAAATATTAGTTTATGGGTGGCTGACCTATGTGGCATAGCTACAGGATTAACAAACCACTTCTGGGTCACCTGCCATAATTTAAAAAAACAACTGTACGTGAAAGGCATATAGACTGCTGTCGTCATAGAGGATGTGTATTACTGGCCACTAGTTACAATGGGTACATAGAGCAATAAACTTTAGAGAAAGGCCCCTAAAACGGGCCTGCTCATGAGCAACACTGGGAAATGACCCCTGGCCTTTCATGTTCTACTTGTGGACTTTCAAGAAATTGTGCTGTTGTGCTGACTACAATGGGAAATACAATGTTGGTTTAATCCAAAAGAGCTCTTTCTATGCTTTTATAAGCCCTAAAGAGAAAACTAAATGCACTCATGGAAGTCAGGATATATATTCTTTCAGACTACAGAAGATGGAGTATGTGTATGTGTTCTTTTAAAGACTCTCCCCTCCCACAGAACTGCTCTCCTCTTGTAAGAATGTTTCATCTTTATTCTAACACAGTATGGCATGTTAATGGGAGTTCACAGAAATAGCTTCCTCGAAGACTGTGGTATTTTTGAACTGCAGTCCGGCATACCCTGGGCAACAGTCACCTTGTGCTGGCTATTCTTTCTCACACTAGGTCAGGCAAAAGGAATTATAGAATGAATTCGCTTAAAGGTGGCTTTGTTTGCCAGTTTTACATCTGGCCTAGATATGGAAGAAGAAGAAGCAGGAGCAGATTAGTGTATACTGCTATTAAACAAGAGAACTATTTTGAAAATCCTTACTTATGTACCTTGTTTACTTCTTCTGCAAACTCAATCTAAGCTAGTGAAGAAAGCCCTCTACTGCTGTCCTCTGTGTCAACGCGTCAGTTAGTTTTCAACTAAGCTTTCATGGATCAAAAACCACTCCCTCAGCTCCGATTTGTTAATTTGGAACCACAGTTCCTCATGTGTGGGAAAGTGGATTTTGATCCACAAAAGCTTACTTGGAAGCAAATCTACTAGCCTTTAAGATGTCATTAAATGTTTGCCAACAATTAATTGGCTTCCTGGATGAAGGAAAAAGTGAAGTACTTTACATATTGCCAAAGAGTCAGTTTGAAAAGACAAGAAAGAACCAGATGGCTACCCAAATTCTCCTGGATAGCTTAACATCTATTTTCCTCCCCCAGACAATTTTAATTGTTATTATGCTGCGCTTTAGACATCATATCAAAATTGAATAGTGCATGAACCAAACTAGGCAGTCAAAATTTCAGCATACAGATCCTGATTAATCATGGAACATTGTGCATTTGGTGATAAGGGATGCCAACATTTTAAATAGACTTTTCTTCAATGTATTTGAAAACAGCTTGTCAGTCATTAGCAAGTCATAATGCAAACCTCCAAGCTATGAAAGAAATGTCATCTGCTGATTTCAGCACATCAAGCTAACATGAAAAATCCATGAGATGGATTGGTTCTTTCTTTTTTTAATAGTTGTTTGGGCATCTTACAAATCCAGATAATAAAGATGGAGAAATCTTTTCGTTTCACTTTCTTCTTTTGAATGTCCGACTTAAAAGCACGTTCCTAAGTGGAAATCTGTGAATTTTGGTAAAATTTCCAAAAACCAGGGAAACAAACTTTTTCCCCACCTCCATCTACAGAAGTAAATACAGTAGCTGCATTTATTATTGGCACATGGAGGACCCTATGGATATGTATGATGTATGTACGTATTAAAGAAGTGCCCCTTAGAAGAAAGAGGTTGCAGTAGCGTAGCATGGGGGGCAGGCTGCCCCGGGTGGCACACTCCAGGGGGCAGCAAAGCCTTGGCTCCTTTCCCTTCCCCTCACTTTCCACCACCCAGGTGAGCGGCAGAGCCAGCAGGAGGGCCCCAAGGGCCAGGAGAGGGACTCCTCCATCAGATTTCACCACCACCACCATCACCATGTCTCCCAGGGCTGCAGGGCGATCGCAGGAGGCTGTGAGGAAAGGCAAGGTGGCAGCCGAAGGACGGGGGCGAAATAAGCGGGGCTCTCGGTGGCCTCAGCCAATGGGGAAAAGGCACAGGTGGCGAGTCATCTGTTGCTGGGCAAGACTTCCCCAGGCTGTTCTTCCATGGACTCTCCAGAAGCGAAATGCCTCAGATGATTTATTTATTTACCCTCTGTGTCCCCGCCTCCTCCTCCTGCCTCTCACTCGTGCTTTGCAGCGCTGCTGGATGCGCATGGCCCCTCCAGTCCTTCCCACCTGTCCCAACTCCTGCCAACCTAGCAGTTCGAAGGCAAGAAATTGTGTCGATAAATAGGGGACTGGTGTGTGTGTGAGCCTAGAGGGGAGGCAGTGAGCCGGGGGGGGGGGGGTGGCAGTGAGTTTGGCCTGGGCCCTGGGTGGTTGAATCCCATGCTACACCAGTGAGAGGTAGCAATCCTAATTAGCACTAATGTACACAGGCCAATCCAGCAATTTAAGAGTTAAGTATGAATGAAATGAATCTGGGTCAGAAACAGACATTAGCCAGAACTGAAAGCACATTAATATTGCAGAAAGGCAGATGGAGGCAGGCTTTCTGTATAAGTAAAATTGAAGGTAAAGAAAATCCAAGTCCTGAAGACTAATGACCAGAGAAAGCAGGCTACCGTAATTTGTACAGTAATGAGACGAACAAAGCAAGTCCCTGCTCTGATACTCAGATGTTTTCATTGTTAAATATATTTTTTTCCTAGAAGGGATTGTCTATATTGTCTGTTTCTAACCTGGAAAAATGAATCTATCAGTTTCAATTTTTCCTACATTTGTTTTTATTTTTAATCTCAGATTATTTCCTTCTCATTTTTGAAGAAATTAGTGGGTTTTGGTAAATTCTTTTTAAAAATGGAAATGAAATTCTCACTCATTCTTACCACCACTAAAATAACTGTCCTAGTATCAGCATAAGTGGCTTTATTAAATTTTTGTTCATGATGTAGCTCTTGTTGAAATATGTATGGACTAAATTACTAACACAGTTGATCACATGACCCTCTTACAAGAAGAAAAGAGGCTATTTATGAAAACTAACTTATGAAAACTAACAGGCTTATTCTCTTCCTGTCATTTAAAAAAAACGTAATTAACCTTCCTCACTCTGAGGCAAATTTGTCTTCTTTCCTCCATCTTTTGAGGTATATTTTCTGTGGCGCTCTCTCCTCAGCTATGTAGCAGAGAATGAAAAATGTTTTTTATGTTTTTAGAAACCTGTACATGAATCAAGAAGCAACAGTTAGGACAGAATATGGAATGACAGAGGGGTTTGGAATAGGAAAAGGAGTAAGACAAGGCTGCATTTTGTCACCCTGCTTATTCAACTTATACACAGACCACATAATGCACAATGCAGGGATGGAGGAATCGCAATTGGGATCAAAATTGCTGGGAGAAACATAAACAATTTGAGATATGCAGATGATACCACCCTAATGGCAGAAAGTGAGGAGGACTTACAGAAGCTCCTGATTAGGTTGAAAGAAGAAAGTGCAAAAGCTGGCTTGAGACTCAATATAAAGAAAACCAAGATACATAATGGCAACAGGCCCTATCAGTCCCTGGAAAGTAGATGGGGAAGAAGTAGAAGCAGTGACAGATTTTACTTTCTTAGGATCAAAGCTCACTGCAGATGGTGACTGCAGCCATGAAATAAAAAAGATGAATGATTATTGGGAGGCAAGCGATGAGAAACCTGGGGAGCATAGTGAAAAGTAGAGACATCACATTGCAAACAAAAATTGGTATAGTCAAAGCAATGGTATTCCCAGTGGCAATGTATGGTTGTGAGAGCTGGACCATTAGAAAAGCTGAGCACAGAAGAATAGATGCCTTTGAGATGTGGTGTTGGAGGAGAGTTTTGAGAGTCCCCTGGACAGCGAGGAGAACAAATAGGTCAATCTTAGAAGAAATTAACCCTGACTGCTCCTAAGAAGGTCAAATAGTAAAGATGAAGCTAAAGTACAATACTTTGGACATCAAATGAGAAGAGAGGATTCGCTTGAGAAAGCCTTGATCCTGCGAAGGGTGGAGGGCAAAAGAAAAAGGGGGCGGTCAAAAATGAGATGGCTAGATGGTATTGTAGACACAATGGGCACAGAGCTGGGCAGGTTGAGGAGGATGGTGGAGGACAGAAGTGCCTGGCAAACAGTGGTTTATGGGGTCGCAGAAGGTCGGAATCGACGGTTCGACTGAACAACAAAAAACTTCATCTCCCGGGGCGGGGGGAGCCAGCCTGTGTAGCTATGGACAAGCTGCACCTTCCCAGGCCATCCCCAGAAGAAGGGAACGGTAAATCACTTCTGAGTAGTCTCTACCTAGAAAAACTCAAAGAAACTCTGGAAGTGGTTGACATAGGTCAAACTTAGTGGTATCCAACTGCTATTATTAATCAGTTAAGGAAGCAGTAGGAATTGAAATGTCTTTTTAAAAAACAAACTGATGGTAGAGGTAGGGGAGCTATAGGAAGGGGAAAGGCTGCTGCTTCTGCTGCTGCCCCTGCTGCCACCACTATCACCACGTTCTTTTATGAATCCTGATTGGCTTGAGCCCATTAAAGAGTAGGAAGTGGTTGTTCCTCCACCACGAAGTCTCAGCTACAACATGCAAGACTGTTCTACAAAGCAGAACTTCCTATCACAGGGGTCCCCAACCTTTTTTTTTTTTAACTTCAATTCCCAGAAGCCTAAGTCAATTCCCAAAAGCACTGATCAGCCAATGTACTGACTTTAGGCTTCTGGGAATTGAAGTCAAAAAACCAAAGGTTGAGGACCCCAGTCCTATCCCAAGTTGAGAGCCATTTTTACTGACTTTATCCTAGGAAATCCCCCGGTTAGCAATGGACTGAAGAAATACTGCCTTTTATCAGTTTTCTGCTTTTTAGCTTCTATGTTTTATGCTTTGTTTCTTGAGTTTTAGGTTTTTTTGAAGAACAGGAGCAACACTGTCTATTTTCCCATGTCATGTATAAATTTTATTGCTATTCTCTTCCTTTTCTGTACCTTCCCTAGCTCATATAATAGCCTTTCTTTGACACAGACACTGGAACGGTACGCCATGTTCCATATGTGGGGATCATCTAGAGCAGTAATAATAATACTGTAATTACATACCATCAAATCAATTCTGAGGTAGAGTAGCCCTTTCCAGGGTTTCCTAGCTATAGAATATTCAGAAGGTATTTACCATTCGCTTCATCTGGGGTTACTCTGGGACTGTGGAGCTTGTTCAACAACACATATAATGGCTCTTCTCTCCCCCCTCCCAACCCCCCCAACAATAACAACAACAACAACAACAACAACAAACTGGGGAATCAAATCCCCAACTTCTTGCTCCATAGCCAATTGTTCTAGCTCATTAAGCTAGCTACAACCATATTCAAGTGCTATGAAAATGGGTTGAACACACACTTAAACTGAGAATACATGAAAGTATTTCCATCACCAAGACAGGGGTTGGGAATGGTATCTTTCTAAACAATAATAGAGCCTGAGCAAGGTGTGAGCATAGCAACATCAGTCTACCTGAGAGGTTAAGGGCGCATGTGTTTCTCAATTGTACACATTGCACTTACTGATATCTTTGTTTCACCATTTCATTAAGTCCAAAACAATATTTTGGCACAGAGGGACTTACAGCCACATGCCAGTTATTCTTGCTTCTGTCCTCCCCCAGCAACCATAGTACAGACTGTTGGGTACTCTAGTGCAACTCCAACAGTAACCAGAGACAGGAAAGACTAGCCTGACCTAAAGGAAGTTGCTTTGCATTGTTTGCCTGTAATTACAATTAGAAAGGTTCTTTCCTGCCTCAGAGATCACCTGACCATATTTGCATGTGTTAAGGCCTTTGTTTTGCTCTGGCCTTCTCTCTCTTGCTTTTCTGCTTTGGAAGAGGAACAATGTCTTTTGGGGCTCCCCCATCTTCCAGGCCACATGGCTGGGAAAAAGACTTTACTTCTTTCTATACCAACTTTACCAAGACTCCAGAGCACATGTATCTTCTGACCTCATGTTGTGAGTAAATGATTTTTTTTTTTCTCTCAAGTACCTAGTCCATGTGTGTTTATTAGCTGGGTTTAAAAGGGGTGAACAGGAGACTTGCATTTAGACATAAAATTGCCTAAAACCTGTCCTGCTTTGCGGTGCTGCAACAAATAACTTAACACAGACCATGTGCTCATCTTCTAGGATTCTCAGTAAAGGTAAAGGTTGCCTTTGCTTGAAAGCCAGTAATATCTGACTCTAGGGTTCAGTGCTCATCTCTGTTTATAGCCAAAGACCCAGCACTGTCTGCATCTGCAGACATTTCTGTGGACATGTGGCAGGCACGACTGACAGAGCACAGCACAGGATAATTCTACATTAGGAATTTTTTGTTGAAATATGTGTATAGCGTGTGCTTAAATTAAACCCTGTTTTAAAAAGCTAGGAAAGTCAATTTTTTTTAAAAAAAAAATCTGTTTATGAATATGAGAATATGTTGACCAAGTTCAAGATATAGTTTTGTATTGTATTTTAACTTATTATTGCATGATTTTAATTGTTGTGAGTTGCCTTGAGTTTCCTATGTGTATTGTTTTAATTTTTGTGATTAAGTTTTGATGACTTTTTAACCTGATGTTTTTATTGATGTAGATTGTCTTATGTTTTTATTCTTATTTTTAGTCTCATGTAAGCCGCTCAGAGTCGGGTCCTCCCGATTGGGGCGGGGTATCAAGTATAATAATAAAAAAAAAATATGAACAAACAGACAGACACACACAGAGGCTTTAATTACATTTCATCTGCAGATCATGGACATGTTGTGGAGAAAGCAGAATTGCTCCACTTATTCCTTGCATGCTTCCATCATCTTCTATCGTTCTCCTTTACCCTCTGAATAATTACGAATGCAAGAAAAACAGTGTTCTGCATCTCATAAAGAGCTTTGAGAAGTAGAAAAGAGTTAATAAAATACTGTACCATTCAACACAGCTTATGTAAAGACCACCCTGTCTCTTATGACCATTTCAGTGTATTAATACAACCAAAGGTTCATGTGCAGGAACTCAGTATCACAACACCCCGGTCCAAAATCTATGTTGTGCTCATGCTTGCCATAGTAAGTACACAGCAACATTTAAAAATATACTGTATCACTGGAAAAGGTGCAAAAAGGAACAACTAAAATTATCTTAGGTCCCTTTAAAGAAGGAAGATATGACAGAAATCTGTCAATCAATCAGTCAGTCTGGTCTTGAAGCAACTGTCCTGTGAGGAAAGGTTACACTGTCTGGGATTTTTAGCGTTCAAAAAAGACAAGTAAGAAAGACATAACCAGTGATGGGATGATAAAAATTTTAGTACCCCACCCTGACGTCATCACAGTGGGGGCGGAGCTAACGTCATGACGTCATGGGTGGAGCCAACGTCATGACATCATGACGTTGTAGGCGGGGCCAAAAATAAAATAAATAAAATAAAAATAAAACACACACACCCCTCAACCCACACACACAAAACCGTTAATAAAAGAAATAAATAAAATAATAATTAAATAAAAATACACCCAAACACCCACCCACCCCAAACACAAACCCCACTTACAATGGGGACCGTTGGGGCTGGCCACGAGCCTCAGCGCCCAGCGGCGGCGCCTAGCCGGGTGGCCGAGGGCCTCCCGGCCGCAACCCTCCATGGGCAGCCCTGAGCCTCGGCACCCATCGGCGGCACGCCTAGCCGGGCGGCCCAGGGCTCCCGGCCGCAACTCTCCACGGGCTGCCCCAAGCCTCGGCGCCCGGCGGCGCTCCTAGCCGGGCGGCCCAGGGCTCCCGGGCGCAACTCTCCACAGGCTGCCCGTGGAGAGTTGCGGCCAGGAGCCCTGGGCCGCCCGGCTAGGCGCGCCACCGGGCGCTGTGGCTCAGGGCTGCCCATGGAGAGTTGCGGCCAGGAGCCCTGGGCCGCCCGGCTAGGCGCGCCACCGGGCGCTGTGGCTCAGGGCTGCCTATGGAGAGTTGCGACTGGGAGCCCTGGGCCGCCCGGCTAGGCGCGCCGCCGGGCAGCGAGGCTTAGGGCGCCCGTGGACAGTTGCGGCCGCCAAAGTCATCCCCACTGCAATCTCCGCCGCCGCCATTATCGTTGCTGCCGCTGCTGGTGCCGTCATCGCCGCTCCCGTCATCGCCGCCACTGCCTGTGTTGCCGCCGCCGTCAGCGCCGCCACCGCCACTATCTCGTTCTTGAGGACTGCCGGTGCTGCCGATTTTTTTTAAAAATCGGAGCTAAAATGGCTCCGATTTACTGCGCATGCTTAGAAACTCAATCTGCCGCATTGCGCATGTGTCAGATTGAGTTTCTAAGCATGCGCAGTAAAATTGGAGTAAAAATTGCTCCAATTTTATTGCGCATGTGCAGAAACTCAATCTGACGCATGCGCAATACGGCAGATTGAGTTTCTGCACATGCGCAGTAAATCGGAGCCATTTTAGCTCCGATTTTTTTTAAAAAAAATTCTTTCGGTGAGGCGTCCGGAACCGGATGCCTCAAAAGTGGACTCCCCTCACGGAGAACCCTCCGGGATTGTTCTTACCGGTTCCAGGGAACCGTATAGAACCGGGGACATCCCATCACTGGACATAACTGAAGTTGTTAAAATTCAGAATGGTGTGAAAACAGTGGAAGGGGAATTTTTCTTCCTCTGTCTCATCCACTTAGGTCCGTGATGGCAAACCTTAGCATTCCAGATGTTCTTGGGCTTCAATTCCCAGAAGCCCAAGCTCCCGTGAATCCACACAAATGGGTTTGCTGCAATTCATCCAGCCTGCGCCACCCTCGTCACTCCCGGTAGCAGAAGTAAAAGAAATACATTGAGAAACAGATTTTTAGCAGTATGATTAGATGGTGATTGTCTACTCCAGGGTATCTCAATGGATCCACAGGTGATCTTGGACTTCAATTCTCAGAAGCCTAAGTCAGTATACCTGCTGATCAGGGTTTCTGGGAATTGAAGTTCAAGAACATCTGGGAACCAAAGGTTGAGAAACACATTCCTAAAATAAATTGCTGGCTGGTCAGTATGGGAAACCTGATGGTAGGTTATATTATTATTATTATTATTATTATTATTATTATTATTATTATTATTATTATTATTATTATTATTATTATTATTATTATTATTATTATTATTATTATTATTATTATTATTATTATTATTATTATTTAGACTTATATCCCGCCCCACTTGCATACAGCGACTCTGGGCGTCTTACAGGAATGCAAAATATACAGTTACACAATCATAATAACATCATACAAAGATCACAGGTAAACACCCCAAATACAATAAATGCATAGTAATACAATACATATATGGGCTTTTGATCTGACCTCAGACAATTGGACTCACAGAATTGCTCATCAGCAGGGCTACCGGCCAAGGGATTCTGGGAGTTTTAGGCCAAAGGGTTTTTGCACCTCTCGTATGTGTGTTGTTCTAAAGCGGGGGTGGCCAATCTATGGCCCATGGCACTATTTAATGTGGCCCGCCGCCACCCTTGCCACTACCAGAAACAGAAGTGGACGCATTTATGAAAGTCATAAAATGTTCCTGCACATAAATAAATGCACCCACGCCTGCCATAAATGCTGCTGCAAATGCACCCGGGGCTGTCTTAAATTCATCTACGACAGCTGTGGATGCATTTTACGGCAGCATTTACGACAGGAAGAACCACATGACCAGCCTGCTCAGCTGTCTGGGGGGCATGGTCCATGTGGCGCGAAAAGGTTGAGAATCCCTGTTCTAAGGCGAGGAAATCATGGAAGACAGACAACACTTTCTTTCTACCCCACCTTCCTTCACTCCTCTCTATGAGTTCTTCAGACATCCTAATGTACAATGATTGAGGGAGCAAGCTACCATTTTTCATTCTACCTTAAGTACCAAATAGTCTTAGGTTAGTGCTTTGATAGGAAAAACAGAATAGCCCAAAAAACATACCCTCATTCAATACACAGTTGATTTTGAAATTTGTTGCTACATTATATTTTGACGACTGGTTTGGCTTTGACATAGAACTGGAGGATCAGTCTAATGGCTACAAGCCATCATAGCTGCACAACATCCAGATGTTGAAAAATGCATTCATTCATTCATTTATTCATTTAGTACAGTTCCCATGGTCCCTCATGTTGGCTTAAGGGGAGGAACACTGACTCTTTTTAAAACTGATCTTAAAGAGCTCTTCCTAAGAAGCATAAGAAGAATTGCTCACAAACTCTTAACATTACAGTGGGGGAGGATACAAAGAAGAGACCTCAATCATTAGGAAAATTCTCATTATTAAGATGGTATCAGTGACAAAAGCGGTATGAGTATGTCTGTAGAAAAATACTGTCACAATTTGTGCAATGTATGCTTGTACAATATCTGGTAAGAAAAATAGGGGGATACTTCCATTAGGCTATGGTACAGCTAAGGCACTGATCTTGATAGCACTTCTCTAGGTTCTTATGTCAAGGGTACATGATATACAGTATATTAAAATAGAGGAAACAAATATAAAACAAGTGACAGAGATCAAATACCTAGGAACAACATTTACTGAAAATGGCAAAATGGACGAAGAGATTAACATATGGTGTAGCAAGGCAAACCAAATATTGGTACAATTAGCTTCATTCTTACAACATAAGGCAATACTGACTAGCACAAAGAAACACCTCATACAAAGCATAATAATTCATTCACACCTTATGTTTAACAGTGTTTTATTGTTTGTATGTTTTTTTAATGAATTGTGAGCCGCCCTGGGTCACCTCGGTGAGGAGGGCGGTTGATAAGTATGACTAATAAATAAATAAATGTTACTGGTGCCAAATATGGACACTAACAACAAAACATAAAATAAAGTAGGTTACCATGGAAATGAGATGCCTAAGAAAGAGTGCTGGGGTGACTAAATCAGAAATGAGATAATAAGGGAAAGAATTGGAATAGAACCAATTTTGAACATATGCAGAGGCAACAAATAAAGTAGTTTGCTTATTTTGAGAGATTGTCTTGGAATTCCAAACTGCACACGGCATATGCGAAAAGAGGAGGACAATGAACACAAGGCAGAGAAGCTGGAGAGATAACATCAAAGACAAATGGCCCTACTCTAGTTGTGACTTACTTCAGCATAGTAAATTGCAGTCAGACTAGTCCCATTTGAATCAATGGGACTTTTAGAGGAGTTTACTAATTGAATCTCCATTGACTCAATTAGCCTACTATCGTACAATTTAATATGCTAAGCAGCTGAATTTTGGATGATTGTACAACAGTTCCTTTGTTATAATTCAATAGAGGATGATAATCGTTTTCTAAAAATGTCACAAAGAGCCAATGTCTGTTGTATTCACTCTACTTTTCCAATGGAGCCAGTGATGGGATGTCACCGGTTCCAGACGGTTCCCTGGAACCGGTAAGAACAATTTCGGAGGGTTCTCCGAGAGGGTAATCTATTTTTAAGGCGTCCGGTTCCGGACGCCTGAAAAAAAGAAAAAAAATTTTTTTAAACTGGAGTCAAAATGGCTCCAATTCAGTGCGCATGCGCAGAAGTCAATCTGACGCATGCGTGCTGCAATTTTAAATTGCGCATGCGTCAGATTCTGTTTCTGCGCATGCGCACTTGTTTTTGCCGGAGCCGGACCATTTTGAAGTGGCTCTGGCAGTGGCGGAGGGCTTAGGAGGAGGAGCCGTGCCTAGCCGGGCGGCCCAGCGCTCCCGGCCGCAACGCTCCACGGGCGCCCCAAGCCTCGCTGCCCGGCGGTGTGCCTAGCCGGGCGGCCCACGCTCCCGGCCGCAACTCTCCATGGGCAGCTCGGGGCCGCCCGGCTAGGCGCGCCGCGGGGCGCCGAGGGTCGGGGCCGCCCATGGAGCGTTGCGGCCGGGAGCGTGGGCCGCCCGGCTAGGCACACCGCAGAGCGCCGAGGGTCGGGGCCGCCCATGGAGCGTTGCGGCCGGGAGCGTGGGCCGCCCGGCTAGGCGCGCCGCGGAGCGCCGAGGGTCGGGGCCGCCCATGGAGCGTTGCGGCCGGGAGCGTGGGCCGCCCGGCTAGGCGCGCCGCGGAGCGCCGAGGGTCGGGGCCGCCCATGGAGCGTTGCGGCCGGGAGCGTGGGCCGCCCGGCTAGGCACGCCGCGGAGCGCCGAGGGTCGGGGCCGCCCATGGAGCGTTGCGGCCGGGAGCGTGGGCCGCCCGGCTAGGCGCGCCGCGGAGCGCCGAGGGTCGGGGCCGCCCATGGAGCATTGCGGCCGGGAGCGTGGGCCGCCCGGCTAGGCGCGCCGCGGAGCGCCGAGGGTCGGGGCCAGCCCCAACGGTCCCCATTGTAAGTGGGGTTTGTGTTTGGGGTGGGTGGGTGTTTGGGTGTATTTTTATTTAATTATTATTTTATTTATTTATTTTATTAACGGTTTTGTGGGGGGGGGTTGAGGGGTGTGTGTGTGTGTGTTTTATTTTTATTTTATTTATTTTATTTTTGGCCCCACCTACAACGTCATGATGTCATGACGTTGGCTCCACCCATGACGTCATGACGTTAGCTCCGCCCCCACTGTGATGACGTCAGGGTGGGGTACAAAATTTTTTATCATCCCATCACTGAATGGAGCTCTTAAGCGCCCTTATCTAGAGGGCAAGAAGAAATCACCTAGACCATACTAAGGGATAAAATGTATCATATAGATTATTTAAGATTACAAAAGCTGTATTTGCTGTTGCAGAGGAAAATGCGTGTAAAATATAGAATAATGTTTATATCCTATACATACATTTCACCATTTTGCCTATTTTATTTGTTTCCGCTTAGATTTCTAGTCATGTCTGAGGTTTTAACTTATTATTTTTGTTAGGCATGGAAATGCAATGATTCTTTTTCATGCAACTGAATGAATCAAATTGATTCATTGTACATGTCTAAAGGCACATTCACACTGTTGCTGAAAACAGAACACGTTTAATTTACACACTCTTACTACTGGTTTGTTCTGCAGAATCTGTACAGGCATGGTGCAAGAGCTCAACAGTGGGAGAGGCAAGCAGAACAGTCATCCAGTACGTGAGAAGAGGAAGTAGCCACTTAACTGGACAGGGGACAAGATCTGCTCATTTGGTATAAACAGCCTTGCTCTTAAAGTCTACCTTGTTCAAACATACATAGCCTTAAGAGAGTATTAAGAGATGTCAGCCTGCAAAATATTTATACCAAAATAGAAGTGTGTTTGCAAAATGAAAAAGAAAGCCAAGTCACCTGCCACAACAGTCAGTCATGCCATTTAATCTGAGGATGTTATCTATCCCTAATCCAAAGACTTTTTGCAAGGGGGTTTCGGGTACCATCACAAATGGTGGTGATCAGGCATGGGTGGGCCACTGGGCCTGGGGGGTTCATCCCAGTTCCCCATGGACTCTGGCACCTTGGGGTGCAGATAATAATTTTATTAATATTTTATCTGCCCGGCATGCTGCACTTTATATTAAGCCATTGCTCCAAGCTCCTCCTTCAGCTCCGAGCAATGGCTTATTCTAAAGTGCTGCGTGCCAGGCAGAGCAAGCGAGAGGCAGTGACCAAGCGGTTCCCAGGGTCAGCCTTCTCCCCTGTCCAGTGGTGGGTTGTCAAAAATTTTACTACCCCATTGTGATGTCATCACAGTGTGGGCGGAGCTAATCATGATGTCATGGGCAGGGCCAAATAAAATAAAATAAAAATACAGTAATGCCCTGGATAACGATTGCACCGGATAACGCTAAAACTGCATAACAACGACAAACTGGGGGGAAGATTTGCACCGGAGAACGTTCATGTTAGCGTTATCCGATCCATCGTATTAAAGAAGTAAAGGAGGCCAAAGCTTCTCTTCCTGCCACTTCCCTCCTTCCCCCCCCCCCCAGTTTGGGGACTCCCCACACCCACCCCACTGCCTGCTCGGGAGAATCCAGCCCAGCCCTGGCCATTTACCTTCAAGCCACCAGCAAGCTTTTCTTGCTGAGCTGCATGCTCCGATGATTGCTGGAGGCTTGTTTTTCTCTCTCACTTCCTGTATTGACAATACAGGGAGGGGGAAAGAGAGAGAGGTGATTGGTTCTTTAGAGAACCAATCACATTTCTCTCTTTCCCCTTCCCTTTAGTTTAAATACAGAGAGGGAAGGGAATGAAGGGAATGGAAAAAAAACAAGCCTCCAGCGATCGTTGGAGCATGCAGCTCAGCAAGAGAAGCTTGCTGGTGGCTTGAAGGTAAACAGCCAGGGCTGGGCCGGATTCTCCCAAGCAGGCAGTAGGGTGGGTGTGCAGTCACAGCAGTGGGGGGAGGGGGGTTTGGCTTTAAAGGCACCCCACTGCCTGCTCGGTTTGTCCCTGAAGTCAGGACTTTTGGACTTTTTTTAGAGTTGTTCGATACATGCATCGGACAACGCTAAAAATTAGATAACGTCATGACTTGTGGAACCAAGTCATAACGTTATCCGGGGTATTACTGTAAGCACACAGACACACACACCCCTCAATCCATCCCCACCCCAAACACAAACCCGTTACTTACCTGTTAGTATAAGTGCCTGGGCAGCACCATGTTGCAAGATGGATATGGTCATTGTAACAGTTCTCTAGGATAATATGCCTTAACATAAATGTAAAACAGCTGTACCTTCTTAAGGATTCTCCAATTGGAACAGCAATTGGAACAGCACAGGTGTAGCTTATTGATGAGGTAACTCCAAGACTTTGCTTAAAAACTCTAAGCCAGACTGCCAGGCCTGCCGGTTGCCAGGCCTGCCGGCCGCCAGGCCTTTTTAGGAACTGTGGTAGTACGTCAATATAGGTAAAGGTATTAAATACATATTAAAATACACACAGACACACCACATCCAAAGGTGAGTCACTTACCCTGGGGAACAGGCTATAGGGAGCTTCAGTCTAGCAGCTTCTATTCCTCCTCCCTGCTTGGGAGGACAGCAAGGAGGCCGTGCATACGTGCCAAGCACTGTAGGTGTGCATGTACACCAAGTGAAAAGGTAAGCCCTGAAGGTGGTTCCCCCAAAAGCTGCTACCAGTTCTCCGGGACACTGGGAAAACTTACTACCGGTTCTGGCGAACTGGTGCAAACCTGTTGCATCCCATCACTGCCCCCGTCCCTTGGCCCTGTCCAGCACCCTCCTATGGTGCCCAGCACACCCCTGGGGGTGATGGTGAACCTGCCGTTTCCTCTCCGTGGGAAATGTACCATTTGTAGGCTTCTTTAACATTAACCAAGATGACTGAAACTGGTGGAAATAGAAGTCTAGCGATATTCTATTCTATTCTATTCTATATTCGATTTATATCCCGCCCCAATCGCGAAGTACGACTCTGGGCGGCTTACAAACATATCAATACAATATCATACAATATAAAAACATTCAGCAAATAATAACCATCTATACGATAAAACATCATAAGACATACTAAATATCCATCAATACAAAAAAGACACAAATTCCGGTACAGAATCATATGGGGAGAATTATACTTAGTTTAAGAATTAGCATAAAAATATCGACTACAATCTACCGGATACTAATTTTTTTAAAAAAATTTAAGGCTAAAAAATTAAAAGAGGTTAAAACGAGAGGCAAGAGGGTGGGTGTCTAATCAAATCAGCCACCCAACATGGGATCCCCTATCCCTGGATCCCCAAACTTGCCCTGCCAGCTAGGTTTTTAGGCCCTTCCGGAAGGGCAGGAGCTCTGTCTGTAAGCATAGTTCCATTGGCAGGAGGTTCCAAAGGGCCGGGGCGGACACAGAGAAGGCCCTCCTCCTAGTGCCAGAGAGATGCGCCTCTCTAGCCGATGGTATGATAAGAGACCCTCTCCGATCCGCCCTGGTGGGACGGACCGATGTTCTTGGGGTGACGCGGTCTCTTAAGTATCCTGGCCCACTACCATATAGGGCTTTAAAGGTAATAACCAGCACCTTGAATTGCACCCGGAGACATACTGGCAACCAGTGCAGCTGCCGGAGCAGAGGTGAGGCTCGAGCATAACGCCCGCACCCCATCACCACCTGAGCAGCCGCGTTCTGGACCAGCTGCAGTCTCCGAATGGTCATCAAGGGCAGCCCCATGTAGAGCGCATTACAATAATCAAGTCTGGAGGTGACCAGAGCATGTGTGACCATGAGTAAGGCATCCCGATCTAGGAGTGGGCGTAATTGGCGTATCACACGAAGTTGTCCAAAAGCCCTCCTGGCCACGGCTGCCACCTGCTCTTCGAACAGTAGTCGTGAGTCCAGGAGGACCCCCAAATTACGATGAGGCCGAACTGCCCCATCCAGGACCAAAGCTGGTAACTCCCGAGTTGATACAGGGCCCCTCACCCATAGCCACTCAGTCTTGCCGGGATTCAGTTGTAGCCCGTTGTCCCCCATCCAGACCCTGACAGCCTTCAGGCACCTGGAAAGGACTTCCACTGCACCGCTTGGGTCCCCATGGGCCGAGATGTACAGCTGGGTATCATCTGCATACTGATGATACCTCACCCCGTGAGAACGGATGATCTCACCCAGTGGCTTCATGTAGATGTTAAATAGGAGAGGTGAGAGTACCGAGCCCTGAGGCACCCCGTATTGGAGCAGCCTAGGACTAGAACTCTCATTCTCCAACCACACCGACTGGGTCCTGCCCTTCAGAAATGAGGAAAACCAGGCCAGCACAGTGCCCTGGATCCCCAATCCTTGGAGCCTTCCCAGCAGGATACCATGATCGACGGTATCGAAGGCCGCTGAGAGATCGAGAAGAGCCAGTACGGACGGATGACCTCCATCCCGCTCTCTCCAGAGGTCATCCACCAGAGCTACCAGTGCAGTTTCCGTACCATATCCGGGCCTGAATCCTGACTGAAAAGGGTCCAGATAATCCGCTTCATCCAGGACTTCCTGTAGCTGCCGCGCCACTGCCTTCTCCAAAACCTTGCCCAAAAAGGGTTGGTTGGATACTGGTCAGTAGTTGGCAAGTACCGTAGGGTCGAGGGATGGCTTTTTCAGGAGGGGACACACCAAAGCTTGTTTTAAGGGTGCTGGAAAACATCCCTCCCTCAGAGATGAATTTATAATCGCCTCGACCCACCTGCCTGACACAGCCTTAGATGCCTTGACTAGCCAGGCAGGGCATGGATCCAGTTCACAGGCAGTGGCATGAACAGATCCAAGAAGCCTGTCCACTTCCTCAGGGCCAACTGGATCAAACTGATCCCAGATAACATGGCCAGACTGTACTCTGGTCAACCCCAGCTCTGTCTCTTCCACGCCGGGGTTAAACTTCAAGCGAATTTGAGCGATTTTCTCTGCCAGATAATCAGCAAAAGCCTCAGCCGATCCCTGCCAACCAGGGCCAGACCCCCCTCTTCCAAGTAGGGACCTGGTCACCCGGAACAAGGTCCCTGGGCGATTATCCGCGGAGGCAATAAGGGTGGTGAAATATTGTCGTTTCACCACCCCCATCGCCACTAGGTAGGCTTTAATAGCTGCTCTAACCAGTGTTCGATCAGACTCACTCCGGGTCTTCACCCAGCGGCGCTCTCGGCGTCTCTTTGCCCGTTTGAGCTCCCTCAGTTCCTCTGTGAACCAAGGGGATGATCGATGCCCACAAGCATGGAGAGGCCGTAGTGGAGCGATCACGTCCAAGGCTGCTGCTGCTCTCTCGTTCCATGCGTTAACGAGAGCCTCAGACGAATCGCATCGCAGGTCAAGAGGAAGACCCCCCAGTTCCCTCTGGAATCCTTCCGGATCCATTAGTCGCCGGGGGCGGGCCATTTTAATGGGCCCTACCTCCCTGCGGTGGAGCCGCGCCCCCAGAAAGTCCAGAGTCACCAGATAGTGATCTGACCATGGCACAGGAGTAATGTCTAAATTCTGTGGTTTCAGATCACTCTGCCATAGCTCCGACACAAAAATTAAATCCGGGGTGTGGCCACTGCTCCTGGTAGGACCCTGAATTACCTGGGTCAGGCCCACAGCTGCCATGGAAGCCATGAACTCCCGAGCCACCTCCGAGCCGGTCCCTAATGATGGCAAGTTGAAGTCCCCCAGAACCATTAGTCTGGGGAGCTCCAACGCCAACATCGAGACCGCCTCAAGGAGCTCAGGGAGGGAATCTGCTACACTGCAGGGAGGCAGGTACATGAGCAAGACTCCTAACTGTCCCTTAGGGCCCAGCCGCAGGAGCAGGGCCTCACAGCCCGGAATTTGTGGAGCCGTGGCCCTGGCAACTCCCAGCGACTCCCTGGCTATTACTGCGACGCCACCGATATTGGGAGGATCACAGATTTCCCAGACCTGTTATGAGGTTTTAGCACTTTGGAAAGCTTTTGCATTCTTTTCAGAGTGATAACACTTACACATTCTTGTGAAGGATTCATCTTTACTTTGTCTTTTTGGTTCTTTCAACACAAGCAAGAAATATTTGCATTGCCAGCTGAGTTGGGATGGGTGGGGAAGGACAGTGTGATCTACTCCTGTGTCTTGACCAGAGGCCTACACAATCAGCAAGGGAAGCTTTTCCACAACATGAAGATAAGAATTAGCACTTGCAGATGGCTGTAGACCAGTGTTTCCTAACCTTTGGTTTTTGGACTTTAAATCCCAGAAGCCTAGGCCAATTCCGCAAAGCCAATTTACTGACTTAGGCTTCTGGGAATTGGAGTCCCCACATTGGGAGCCACAACCACTGCTGAAAGCCATCAAGCTATTGTTTCTTCTTTTTCTTCCGAGTCTAGGCCAGACGTGAAACGATCAAAATGAAGCCACCTTTTGTTGAATTCATTCTGTAGTTCCTTTGGCCTGACCTAGTGTGAGAAAGATTAGCTGGCAACATAAAGCGGCCATTGCTGGGGTACACTTGATTGTAGTTTTTAAAAAATAACACAATCTTGGAAGAGGCTCTTTCTGTGAACAAGGCATAGGAGGTTGGTTACTCAAGATGTTTTACAGACCCTGTTTGTTCAATATAAAGGGTAAAAATTGTCCCGTCACATTCCCACCACCACCGGCGCAGCCTCTGATTATTTTTCTAAGGCAGAGCTATATAAAGCTTATTAAAGCAGTAAAGAGTGTTACTTGAAAATATAAATGGTCTCCAATGAATTTCTGTACCTTACCCTTGCCAAGCCCTTAGACCCAGTAAAATTTGATCAGTCAAGTTCAAACACTCCAACTTTCACTGTAGAGTCTTTGTTGTTCTTGCCAGCCAGCCAGCTGTCCCAGTGTCATCCTGTTGGCTGGTTTGTTCCAAGCACCACAGTCTGCACAGTGGGGTCTGGCAGAGACCATCTCTATTTAGAGGAAACTTTTTGAAGCTGTCTTTGAAAGCCTATGAGCAAATTTTTACTGAGACAGGACAAAAGAGTGAAGCATTTAAGCAGGTGCAAACCTCCTGAGCTATCTCAAAGCCTTCCACTATGAGGTGCTTTTGTAAGGTAAAGGTTGCCCTTGCTCAAAAGCCAGTCGTATCCAACTCTAGGGTTCGGTGATAATCACCTGTTTATAGCCAAAGAGCCAGCACCGTCTGTGTGCAGATGTTTCCATAGACACATGGCAAACATGACTATCACTGGAGTGCACAGAACACTGTTTACCTTCCCACCAAAGTGGTCCCTATTTATCTGCTTGCAATTTCTTGCTTTTGAACTGCTAGGTTGGCAGGAGCTGGGACAGAGGCAGAAGCTTACTCCGTCATGCAGCGCTCAGGTCTTGAACTGCTGACCTTCCACTCGTCAAGTTCAGTATCTTAACCACTAAGCCACCGTAGTCCCTGGTGCTTTTATAACAATTTATAATAATCATGTGCCATCCAGGCAATTCCAATTTATAGCACTGCTTTCCAGAGTGTTCTATCTATAGTGTAGCTCAAAAGTGGTTTACCATTCTTTCTTTCATTTATTCCCCAAACTAGGGATTGAGCCTGCAAGGTTGCAATAGCTACAAGGAAGCTATAAAAAGCAGTGTAAAATCAAACCAAATCAGTCAGTTAATTTGGCCTTCAAAGTGATCTGGTTTATGATTTCCAGCATTTCCAACCAGACTAGCCAATAAGAATGGGCTATGGGAGTTGTAGCCCAAAACATTTAGAGATATCATAACCCATCCTTGACTTATACCATACTCAATTCCATACTATTTACGGACTAAACAAAGGATTACAAGAATTTAATTCAGGCCTTCCAGGTGCAACCCTAATGTTTGACCTACTCGGTTAATCTGACCTGTTACAATCAACACCTTTTTGACTTAAACTAAGCCAGAAACCTATGTCTGGTTTGTATTACAGGGTGTCACTTTTGACATACTGCACTTTCTGAACCAGGACAAATTACGTAAACAGCCTCTTTCAGGTGTTTTTTTTTTTTCAGATGATGTACACATTTCTCTCAGCCAGGTTGAATAACACATTCCTTGCCTTCTATAAGGCCAGGAAGAAAATTATTGCCAGTCAGTTTTAATCACAAATTAGTTATTAGTCTCTTAGAGATGGTGCTTGGAGTGACTTGGCTTTTGAGACAGCCTTTGTACCTACCTCTGTATAAAGCTCTTGGCTTCCATCTCTGCTCATGGAGACTTAGCAGCTAATTGGAAATCTCAGTTTATGAGTTTGCATTTTAAGAACCAAGTACATTTTCAGAGTCAACTCCCCAGAAGATGGGTGTGTATTTCTTTTAAGCAGCAGTTAAGTGTTTCCAGATGTGGGTTCATGCTCAAACTTTAAAGGAACAGTACAATCTTTGTTTTAATATTTGAAAGCTATAATACACAGGCGTGGGCGTGGGTATGGAGGACCAGGGTTGAAAGCATCCCATTTTTAGAACATACTGGAGAGGGGTGAAGGGTGAAAATGAAACCCTTTTTTTTAAAAGTACAAAAGCATGATCTTTGACTGAATTTGTATATGGACTACTGGACTTTAAGCATTAACATCCAACAACCTGTGGCTGCCAGATGTTTTGGGGCTGCATTCTATCAGGATTTGCTAGATATGACAGATGAGAGTGGCCCCCTGAAAACATTTTGCTTTCAAACCCCTAAATGTTGCTTCCAGGCATAGTGGATAAAGATCTGCAATCAAGATTTCCGCTGGGTTTTTGATATTATTTGCTAATTCATTGGGCACTCTTGAGATTGTAAGATTTTAATTAGAGAGACCTGGGCAGCATAATAAAAAGTAGAGACATCACCCTGCCAACAAATGTCCACATAGTCAAAGCAATGGTATTCCCAGTAGTAATGTATGGTTGTGAAAGCTGAACCATAAGGAAGGCTGAGCGCAGAAGAAGAGACGCCTTTGAACTGTGTTGCTGGAGGAGACTCTTGAGTGTAACCTGGACTGCAAGGAGATCAAATTAGTCAATCCTGAAGGAAATCAACCCTGACTGTTCATTAGAAGGACACATACTGAAGTTGAAGCTCAAGCACTTTGGCCACCAAATGAGAAAAGAGGACTCACTTGAGAAGGCCTTGATGCTGGGAAAGATTGAAGGTAAAAGAAGGGGCACCAGAGGATGAGGTGGCTAGATGGCATTGTTGACGGACTGCAGAGGATGACAGAGGAGCCTGGCATGCGGTGGTTCATGGGGTTGCAAATGGTCGACTTGACTGTATGACTGAACAACAAGAGCAAAGGAAAAGGCGAGGGTTCTGGGAAGATGCTTCTTCTGGAGAGGTATATGCAAAGACATTTCCTTAAAACTCAATTTTACTAAACATTAGTACAAAATAAAGGGCAGACCTTTGCAGAGAATCAACATGGCATTTGCCAAATCAAATGACCATTTGCCAATATGGAAAAGGCATCAGAAATTGGAAAAACAATACTATCTATTAAGGCCACTTCTATATCACCACAAAAAGACATTCAGCTGTCAGAACAATCAGCTCTTGTCTATGCAAATCTAGGGGAAAACACAGCTTTTTGTCCGCTTCAAGCAGCAAAATGTTCTTGGTTGCATGAAAAGGTTAGATTTGTTCCTTTAATTACCTGTATATTTAGGCCACATCTGTGTCAGAGGCCCTAAATCTGCAATTTGTTTATCATCTCTCCGTTGTTCGATACCCTTTGGAGTTAATAGCTTGTCCCCACATATGCTTCTACATCAGCAAAAATCCATGCCCACTTCACCTTTTCTCACAAAGTGGATCTTTCATACCTCTGCCCTGGTTCAGTGGTTAAGCAGCTCACCTTGTTAGCTAGAAGGCTGGCAAGTCAGCAGTTCAAGACCCAGGTACTGCATGGGGGTCTGAGCGCCCGTCTCTGTCCTTACTCTAGGTGACATGAAAGGAGCCTCATTCAGGCATCCCCTGAGCGGAGTTTTTCCAGCAAAAATCCTTTCAACCCAGAGTAATTTCTGACACGAAATTACAGTAAAACCTCACATAAAGAGCGCCCCACTTACAGACCAACTCGCTTAAAGAGCAGAATCTTCTTTGAATGGTCACCTCACTTAACAACTAAAACCAACCAAAAACTCTCTTAACAACTAAATCGGGGTTCACAATCCCCCCCCAAGAAGTCACAACTGGTCACTTACAATGATGTTTCGTTTAAAGAGCAAACTTGCTTAAAGAGCAATCCCATGGAACGCATTATGCTCTTTAAGCGAGGTACAGTAATACCTCGGATAACGCTAAGACTTGGTTCCACAAGTCTTGGTGTTATCCGATTTTTAGTGTTATCCGATGCATGTTAAAATTCTATGGGACGGATTGGATAACGTTAAAGCTCCATAGAGATACATTGTAACCACACAGGCTTTAGCGGTTGTTATCCGATCCATCCCATAGGACCTTAACGTTATTCAATCTAATTCTCCTCCCCAGATTACTTAACGTTATGCGATTTTAGCGTTATCCGAGGTAAACGTTATCCGAGGTATTACTGTACTACTGTATTACCTTTGAAAGCTAGTTTCTATTTCTGTATTCCTGCTGGGCTTGGTGCCTTCCTTCTGGCTTTTGTCTACTGACCTTGGCAGCCACTTATAATCACTGCCCCTGCAATAGCACTCTTTAATGGGTTTTAGAGGCACTTGACTCTCACTGAACAATGCAGTCACTATTTTCTCCTATCGACCTATCCCTATAAATGTATTTTAGATACTTTGAAAGAGTAATCATGGGCTAGGCTAAACCAGGCTGTAGAATATTCTGAGTCTCTGAACCAAACAGGGGAGACACAATGCAAACCCAATACTGCAGGACTGTTGTCACAATCTCTTCCCAGTGGCAATGGTGGCTAGGCAATGATAGGAATTGCGGTCCAACAATATCTAGAGGATCACACTTTTCCCAACCCTTACGTTATGCATTAAGCTCATAACTGTGTGGTGCCAAAGCAAGGCGTCTGTTGTTAAATCACTTATTTGTAGTTGGAAGTAAATGAGTTTTTTTAGGAAAATAATTGCTTTAAAACAGAAGCACATCCAATAAATTTGTCACCTCAAGCTTGTTCTTTTCACGCTGTAATGTTTTCTCAACACTAAGTTCAATTGTCATGGGGCTTAAGTGCCTGTAGAGTGGGTGGCTCAGTTTCTGAATTTAACAAGTTGGCTGTAAATCAATCATTCAGAATCTAATACTTGGAAGCAGACCATAATTTCTAATTTTGTTAAAACGTTTAGGAAACACAGTGTATTTCAAGGCTGCTCCCCAAACTTGGACCAAAAACCAATTTCAGCATTGAAAACTGTTGCACAACTAGTAATAAATGTACTGTTGGGCCCAATATGTTGGTTTCCAGTGGCATTTCCTCCAATGAGAGGGGACCATCACCCTACCTAAAGGGACTCAGCCGCCCATAGCCATTGGCTCCTTTAGGGAGTCAGGTTATTTAGCACCACCCAACACTCAGTGCTGAGTTGCTGGTTGCACGGTCTACTCCATTACCATAGCCGGATTATTGTTAGTAATCATGATAGCCTTGTAAAATAAGCTAGACTTATTGTTTCCATAGTGGGAAACCTGTTGTTTCCACCGGGTAAAGGAAAGCATAGAGGTAAAATAGTTTGCCAAAAAACATGCATAAAGTTTGTGGCAGTGGACAGAAATAAAATTAGACTTCCTAGTTTAGAGTCACAGTTTGGAAAGACAATCATTATAACATGATTAATAGTGGTCCAAGAATTTCTGGTGATAACATCTTAAAAGTTCACAATATTTGCTAGAATCTTAATTAAAACCACCATTTATCATTTTTCTCTGATTTTGCTTGCAACTGCAGATGACACAAAGATGTTGTTTTTTTACTGAAAACAGTAAAAAAAAACCTGACATAGCTGGGAAATACACAGAAGGATCACCTGTGATTATCTAATTAGAAACTATAACATACAATTCAGGACCCATTTGTCTATCAAAACAACATCTTTCTGGAAGAAATTGAAAGGAAAATTGGCACCAGATGTATCTCCAATTATGGAAATGGGAGATTTGAAAAGTTTTCTAGTGAAGATTGATAGAAAAGTGGAGGAAGTTTTCTAAAAAATGATCTGTTCCTGCTGAAAGACTGGGTCCAGATATGTAAGGATAGAGGGGAAAATTAGAGTTCTATAGACATATGAATTTGAATTGGTTCCAAATTGTATCAGTAAATAATTGGAATAGAAAATATTTAGATGAACCAAATTTAGAAAGGGAAAGGACAACATTTGAGGAAATGGTTTATTGTATAAGGGGGCAGATTGGTGTTAAAAGTTTGGTTAGCAAGATAGATAAGATTCTAAATTAAGAAGGAAGTGCACAAGAAGTTTTAAAACCAATTTGGGAAGAATATTTGAATATTAAAATTGCAGAATTGAGTTGGAAAGGTAAATGGGAGAAAAGGATAATGATAACCCTGTCTGTTAAAGAGCATAATTTTAAAATGTTGTGGAGGTGGTACCTGACCCCAATTCTGTTGCACCAGATGGATAGTACAAAAACAAAAATGTGTTGGAGATGTAAGAATATACTCGGGATGTATGGACATATGTGGTGGAGCTGTAATGTGTTAAAGGATTTTTGGATAAATATAGAGAAAGAAATTAAAGAAACAATGGATGTGGACCTAAAGTTGGGATCAGGTGCTGCCTTATTGACTGAGGCCAATCTGACCAGGTTATCCTATGGTAATAGAGTAGACCATACTGCCAGTGACTCAATGTCAACTGTCAGACAGCGGTTAATTAACCTGACAACTCTGAGGACTAATGGCCTTGGGTGCCAAAGTCCACAGAGAAGGGTGATGATCTCCAAGTGGATTAAATCCCACCTGAATCCATCTTGATGGAAGGCAGCAGGTTCATCAATATTGGCCGGAGGCTGAGAAGGACTTTGCGTGCCAAAAGGACTCAGGACCAGAAAGTGACTCATAGAACTGGATCAGTGATACGGGGGTCATGCTGAAATGCAGAAGGCAGATGAAGGGCCACTGCATTATATTCTCAGGATGGTCTTCATGGTACAGATACACAGAAACAGCCTCCTCTAAGATTGTGTTATTTTTAACACAATCAGGCATGCCCTGGTAACGGTAACCTTGTGCTGCTGGCTAATCTTTCTCACACTAGGTCAGGCCAAAGGAACTGCTGAATGAACTCACTAAAACAGGGGTGCCCAAACTTTTTGGGCCATGGGCTGATCATGTGGTTCAGGGAGCTAGTCACTAAGGCCCAGGAGCCAGGTGCGGCACTCAACGCCAGTTCATCTGGCCTGCAAAGCCCTCATCGCTCCTGGAAGCAGAAGTAAAACACTCCCGTACAGGCGCGTTTTACTTCCACTTCCAGGAGGGATGAGGGCTTCGCAGGCCAGATGAATTGGCATCAGGGGCTGCACCCGGCCCCTAGTTTGGGCACCACTGCACTAAAAGCTGGGTTATTTTGGCAGTTTCACCTCTGGCCCAGACATGGAAGAACTAAATTCCCATTGATTTAATAAGCTTACTCTAGTATAACTTGCTACAATGGGCACCAGGATTTTTGCCAATGGATCTTTGTACCCAAGTTCTTACATTCAGCAATTAGTCAAATGGATTTATATTGAGACATACGGTAAATATTTCTCAAAGGGAATCTACAGACTGAATCATTTTGGCTTATTTTAAAACATTTGATTTGAATGAACTACATTGTCAAGTGGGTCAGCTTATTTAATAGTAGTCTCCTTATAGATAGGGCTACAGTATTTGTCTGCCTTTCCTTTTGTGATACAGAAGCTGACAAACTTCCTACACCTCCCAAAATAAAAACGTGAGCAAAAGGAAGCTTTTAATTTTAGCTTTATCTTTCAATTGTTAACAAACAGAACATTGTCAAAACTTCTAAGTTTGTAGAAATGCCCACCTTAGCCTAATTAGCATGGTGAGGTATGTCCTTCAAAACTACAGAAAGAAACTTATAAAGCAATGGGCAATGGCAGGTTTTCTGTAATGAAATTTAATCTTTTGAAATTTCTGTTGGTGTCATGTTTATTAATTTGTCTTGGCTGTATTGTCATTTTGAATTTACTTCTGTAATATTTCTATTGTTTTCCTTTTCAAAATGCCTAGAAGAGGGCTTGATCTGTCAGAAGATAAGAGTGTATGGTTTTAAAAACAAAGCAGAAGAGCTAGATTGTCCATGGAATGCAATCACAGCCATGGGTCATTTATGGCAGCATTTTGCACATGCACAAGTGCTTTGTGCACTTGTGTGCATGTTTTAGTTCCGCTTCCAAGAGTGGTGCAGGTGGCGTGGGCCAGATTAATTGGCAGCACGGGCTAGCTCTGGCCCACTGGCTGTAGTTTGGGCACCTGTGGCCTAAAGGAAAGTGTTTTAGGTTCTGCCTACTTTGCAATTCTCTATTCCTCTGGAACTTTATCTTCTTACCACTAGGCCCACCTTCCGTGAAATTAAAGAACCATGAAGCAATACACAAGGACATTTTAGCAGGTGAAATTACAGAAGGTTCTCACTAAAATTACTGCAATTATTTCCACCGATGAAGAAACACAGCTTTGAAATATTTGATGCAGGACAAAAATCAAATGTTTCATCTGAATCATTTTGAAGAAATTCACACCAAAGAGGCATTCTTAACAGTAGAAACTTAAATGCCACAGTTTCCGACATTCCCGAGCCGCTGACTAGATAGCTTTCTACTCAAAATTAAAACCCACAAAATTATAGGGGACTTTTTCTTAGGAAACCAGGCACAGGATTACAGTCCTAGCTATTATGTGAGAAATACAGCTGAAACTATATTTTCCACAATTGCTGGGGGGTTCGTTCAATGCTTTTCTTTATAGTGGACTCACTAGTGCAAAAGGGAAATATATTTAGCCTGGTATAAAATGTTAAACTGGTGCTATCTAGATCTTGGCCATCTTGGCTGGGTATAATAGAAACTGCATTCGGATGGCATTAGTGTGGGAAAGCCTTATATAAACAATACCCTTTCCAGTGTCACAAATGGCTAACCCATCTGATCCAGAAATTTGATCTTTAAGCCACCTGGAACACTTTAAATCAAAATTTCCAAATATAATTTACACAAGCACAGTTATAGCAATAATAACATCTGAGTATAATCACCTATCACCAAGTTTTATGTTTCTTACTGGAAGGGTTTCTTAGGTACCATTTTTGAAGGAGTCATTAGTATAGATACCACAGGCAAACTTATTCCTTCCTATGCTTTTACAATGACTGCAGTATACAAAGCTATCTTCAACTATTTTTGTCTCTTTCAAAGCATACATTAAACATACAAGTACAGGTACTTGGACATGTCTATATCTTTGTGTTCTGAAAAATATTTTTATCATGAAATGTGGTAACCAGGCATGTAATTAGCAATTGCACATTATTTGTGTAAAGTTTAGTAAACTAAACTTAAGATGTTTATTACAAGAGAAATTATGCAAATACAAAAGAGCAAAATATACAACACTGAAAATACTGTACTTTATTAGCACAAAAACCGCTGTAACAAGGCACAGCAAGCAGAGGAAAAACACGTGTATTCATAAACAGGTTACTGTTGGCATACAAGTACAATTTTCTTGTATAATCTGTTATGAAGTTTTCCTACCTCCATGACTGCCATGGAAAACAACATATTGTTGCAGCTGGTTAGAAAACAAGAAGCGTCATTCATTAATACAAGATACATAAGCAAAACCAGAGGACTCTGTACTCAAACACAAATTTTAGTGCAAACACAGCTAGGACAAAACTGGTTATGTTCTGTCCACAAAGAGGAAGGGAAGCAAAAGAGCAAGATATTAGAATTATTTTGCTCAAGGAGGAACAACACAATCTACAAGTTACCCAAAAAAGTGCTACATGGTTTACAAATACAATAGTACCTACAAAGCCTGAAAATTTAGTTCTGATGCAGTGAGTAGATGGAGGAAGGCAAGATAAATGTAAAAACTGTTCTGAATCAGGTTGATATTGAACTAGATAGTCTTGACAGATTTTAAAGAGACAAGTTAAAAACAGGTTGGAACTACTCAAAATTAGGTTAATGCATCAGTAAACTTTTTTTAATGGGACTGCAATGGTTCAAGTGGTTACCATGCTGAACTCAACAACTGGAAGGTCAGAGTTTGATTCCCGAGTACTGTATGGTGGAGTGAGCTCCTATCTCTGTCCCAGCTCCTGCCACCCTAGCAGTCTGAAAGTAAGAAACTGAAAGTAGATAAATAGGTACTGTACCACTTCGGTGAGAAGGTAAACAGCGTTTCGTGCATTCAGGTCTTGAGGCATGCCTGCCGTGTGTCCACAGAAATGTCTGCAGATGCAGACAGCGCTGGCTCTTTGGCTATAAACAGAGATGAGCACTGAACCCTAGAGTCAGATAAACTGGATTTTGATTAAGGGCAACCTTTACTTTTACCTAAAGAGGATATTCTCTTTTTAAAAGAAAATCAGCTGTGGTTTGAAAAGAATGCAAACCAACTTTGTTTTTATGTATTGAGAACTGCTATTCTTATGTTAGATCCAAAGCACTTTCCGGAGACTTTGATATTAAACTAAGATATCAGTGCCTAGTTATATTTAGTGCATAGTGAATGAAACAATCTCTGCAAAGAAATGCTTTGATCCAAGAGTGTATCATATTTTTATCTACTATCTGTTCTCTTTCAACGAAACATAAATAGGGACCACTTCGGTGGGAAGGTAACCAGTGTTCTGTGTGCTCTGGTGTCTAGTCATGCCTGCCACATGACCACGGAAACGTCTGCAGAAGCAGACAGCGCTGGCTCTTCGGCTTAGAAACAGAGATGAGCACTGACCCCTAGAGTCGGATACGACTGGCTTTCGAGCAAGGGAAACCTTTACCTTTACCTTTAGTTGACTACTAATAATTTTGTGTCAGCAAATATTCTGGGTTGAAAGGATTTTTACTGGAGGAACTCCGCTCAGGAGGAACTCCGCTCAGGGGACACCCAAATGATGCTCCTTTCATGTTCTCAAGATCTTTGCCCACTGAAGTGGTACCTATTTATCTACTTGCAATTTCTTGCTTTTGAACTGCTAGGTTGGAAGGAGCTGGGACAGAGACAGGCACTCAAACCATCGTGCAGTACGCAGGTCTTGAACTGCCAACTTGCCAGCCTTCCAGCTAATAAAGCAAGCTTCTTAATCACAGAGCCACCACAGCCCCCTGGCTAGTTGACTGATAGTAAGTTTGTTAAGTGGTCAATGCCAAAGGAAAAATATTTTTAAAATATAAGTTATGTACTTTGATTTGTAGGAAGTTGCTGTGGATCTCGGAGGACCACTTAACAAACTTACTTTCAGGCTAGTTGACTGAAAATAAGTTAAGTGGGCCTCAAAGATCAAAGTACATTAAAACCTCACATAAAGAGCACCTCGCTTAGAGACTAACTCGCTTAAAGAGCAGAATTTTCTCTGAATGGTCACCTCGCTTAACAACTAAAACCAACCAAAAACTCACTTAACAACTAAATCGGGGTTTGCAATCCCCCTTGCCAGAAGTCACAATTGGTCACTTACAATGGTGTTTCGCTTAAAGAGCAAATTCGATTAAAGAGGAATGCATGGAACGCATTATGCTCTTTAAGCGAGGTACCACTTGTACAGTACATAACTTATACTGTATTTTAAAAACCTTTTCCCTTCAGCATCAGCACTGATATAATCTGTGACATTTCACAAAAATTGGGAGCCCTATGACAGAGAAAGGCTCATCTAATTTGTAAATGTTTATACAAACTGCATCAATTCCATGAGAATCAAATACAGTATCATATACCAGAGGCTACTCCATAATTCAACCCTTGGCAAAATAGTCTCCATTTCAATTGTGAGAAAAATAAATCAAGTGCAGGGTCAATTACAGCTATTATTGGCATACAGTCTTTCCACAGACCAACTGAATGGAATATCAGAGAGTAAACAAAGCAAAACAAAACAAAAACATTGTAGCACACTAAAGACTTAACTGCTGTTTTTTAATGTTAGCTTCCATGGATCAAGTCCACTTCATCAGACATAGGAGTGAGACTTGCGGCATCAATTTATACACATCAGGTACAAGGTGGTTGGTTAGCATAACAGAGAAGTATACTAATCAGTATGCCTTTTTACAACTGATAATAGCAGATGATCTCTGGTAGTTATTCAGATCAGTCATAAATTCTCACCCTGCTGAATTGCAAATAGCCCTCCCTGAATGAAATATATGGACCATCAGTGCTGTGCAAATCAGTCTGAGTGAATATGAAATTCCAATCCCCCATGTGTGGGTTTTTTTTTTAAATGGCCGGGCCAAGTTCATCCTAGTAATGATAATAATAATGCTAATAATGGTAGCTGGCTTAGTTATAAGTTGCTGAAGCTTTCTACATGTACTAATTTTTTTGGTTTTAGAGCGAAGTCTTGCAATGATTGAGTAAGGAAACCCAGACTGATTGGCTGAAGGTGAACTAACTGAACAAGATTTTTTAAAAGTACATTTTAAATGTTTCAGTAAGTTGCAAATCACATTTTATACAAGACATTGCCCCTTCTGTGTATAACAGTATGGCACTCTTCCCCAGTGAGGTACATCTCAGATATGTCAAAACATAACTCTGATCATCCCCAGCCAACATTGGCCATGGTGGCAGCAGAGTAATGGGAATTCTAGTCTATAAAACACTTGGAAGGTACTAAGTTGAGGAAGGATGCAATAGGGTTAATGCCTCTCCTGAATTACCACATTAAGCTGTATGTGTAGATGTCATCTACTACAATGTTTTTTTCTTTTAGAATAACTATTTTAGTCATATGCAAATATATAAAGATTTAGCTAGCTGGTTAAATTACTCTCACATAATTAATTCACTGAATGTCTGTAACTGGGAGACGGCTCTATTTAGAAAAAAGCAAGACACAAAGAAATGTTCATTAATGCACATTACTGATTTTTAGAAGTTCCAAGTGATGGCATGGTTTCCCCGTTGCTCATGATATTTCTTCTCAAAAAGCTTTAATGCAACAATTAGCATGAGGGGAAACTGAACTTTGAAAAGTGTTCTGTTTTGTTGTTGAAAAAGCAACTACACAAGAACATATGTGTTGGTATTTAAGTGCTTGTATTCAAATAAGCAAATAAAAAGCCAGTAGCACACTTTGTTCAGAATTCGGAAACTGAATAGAACTTAGGTCAATGCCCAACAGCTGCTTTACATAATTACTATAGGAACTGCAGCAGAAATAGTACAGTTCAGAATTAGCTAATTATAATCTTAAAGTCTGCATTAGAGAGAGAGAGAAAACACCCAGACATGTGATTTTTGTGTTCTGCATTATACTTCAAGAGGAAGCCTTGATCAACTGCAGGTATAATCTGAAGCACTCGTAAACACAATAAGCTTAAAATACAATATTGCAAAAAGTAAAGCTAAACACTGATGTGCTTATTGCAATTATAAACACAAAAAGCATAAATTCTAGTGAGCTTGATGATGACTATCATCTGTTTATTTTGTTTTAATTGGTTCTCTCTCCAACCATCGCACTCGAACTTTTTGCTTATAATGATATTCCTTTAGGAAGTCCTGCAACATTGAGGGCAAAGGGAGACAATCAATCCCATCATATGAAGTGTACTTGCAGATTACAGCCCGACAGATGTACTGCAAACTGAAAGGAAAAGTCCTGTTTAGGGAAACTGTAAGTAATGGTTCAAAAAACATGCAAGAACTAGGATCTTTGTAGTGTTCTAGAAGCCCTGTAACAGTGGAGGAGTGAAACACACATGGATCATGAGCATCAAAACTGAAGTTATGGTTCCACTGCTCGATGCGTGCATGTAGAGACCGGTTATAACGGCGGAAGCTCACAGAGAAGAGGTAATCTTCTTGAGCAGAATCCCTGAGCAAAAAAGTGCCTTCAGGTTTTCCTTCCAGAATTGCTTCAGCTTCATAACGGTCCATTACTCCCCAGTAGCATGGATTACCAGTAATCTGAAGTAAGTCTGGCACAAGACAGTGTATGTAATCAATCTGAGTATGTACTTTCCAAGCTCCTTGTCTGCTGACGTGACTATGGCTCTCTCCAGACATCTGCCGTTGCTTCTGCTTACGTGGCTGCAAACAAAGGGTAGTTGTGTCTTCCTCCAGGTCTGAACTTCCCTGTGGTGATGAACTACATTCTCCTGACACCTCAGACATACCAGGGGCCAACTTTGGTCCCAGTTTGTATAATGGATTCACCTGTGCGGTAGCTTCAAAAGTATGGATCTGAGCATTGGGAGGTGGATCAACTCCTTCTTCAATACTGAGCCTTCGTCTTTCTCTGAGTCGATCTTCTTCATCTTCCGTAGAAGCCAAAGATGGGTCAAATGCATCAAAAAGAGTTGAGTGGGGGCTCACTGGAGCAGTATGCTGCTTAATAAGATGCCATTTTTGGGCCAGGTCTGACCCAGCAGGGAAAGGGCATTTTTCTAGCATAAGTTCAGAAAGATGTATCTTCCTTTTATTAGAAAACAGAGGTTTGGACTGTTTGCAATATGTTCTCACGGGGAAACATAGTCCCACAGTGTCCTGCAGTCTTTGCCGCAGAGAACGACTCCCTACAGTCCTGCTTGAGACACTATCTGTATCATGAACAGAGCTCACGCCGTATCTTCTTTCTCGCCTCTGCAATCGAGAAAGGCCAAACCTTTTATCATTCTCCAAAGAGCTTTCAGTTTTTGTAGAGCAAGAATGCTTCTTTTTACCACCCCATGGTGCATGCCGTGAGTATGAATCCCTTCGTGCAGTTCTAGCTCCTGTAGTAACACCTAAGTCACTTTCTTTCTCAATGCTTATTTCCACAATCTGTGGGATTTCTGTGACACAGTTTTGATTTTTTCTTGAAGAATTTTTTGAAATATTTTGGCCTAGCTGTAAAGGGACATCTCTCAAAGGACTGCTTGGTTGCTGCTCAGCCGTGTCAGGCATAAAAACACTTTTATCTTGAACAGATGAATTACAGTTTACATCTACATATTCACTTCTGTTCCCACCTTCAGTGCTGAAAAGATTCTGGCATCTGTATTTGAAGCTGTTCCACATCTTTCCAACTTTACCCATGGATTAGGTTACCTATACGTGAAAGACAAAAGGACAATATTTTGGTCAAGTCATATGAAGTATTAAAAAATCAAAATGAATCTCAAAATACGTAAGACATGAACATGGCCTAGATGAAAAACTGGGGTAAATCTAGATTTCTGTCTCTCCTGCTTTATATGCTCAACAGGATCTTTAAGAGAGCTTTGAAGAAAATTTTAAAACAATGTTTATAAAATGGGGAGGGAGAGATTAATTTTCATACATGATTTGGCATCCTGACATGACTGTTCTCCACTTGAAACATTTTGACCCTTAAAGACATGATCAAGCATTATTTTGCAATGTGGTATGTAACAGAGCAAGACTGCAGTGGCTTTGTGGTTAAGACACTGAACTTGATGACTGGAAGATTGGGAGGTCAGCAGTTGAGATCCAAGTGCTGCATGACAGAGTGAGTTCCTATCTCAGTCCCAGCTTCTGCCAACCTAGCAGTTCGAAAGCAAAAAATTGCAAGAAGATAAATAGGTACCACTTTGGTAGGAATGTAATAATGTTTCATGTACTCTGGTGTCTAGTCATGCCTGCCCCATGACCCTGGAAACATCTGTAGGCACAGACAGTGCTGGGTTTTTGGCTGTAAATCGAGATGAGCACCCTAGAGTCAGATACAACTTGCTTTCGATCAAGGGCAACCTTTACCTTTAATGTAACAGAAAACACATCTTCAAATAGAATTTTTGTAAACATACAGACAGGCTTCGAACATGTACACATATATCTTTAAAGTGAGAGAAAAGCAGCAACATCACTCAAAAGGTTCTTTAAAGAATAATCATTTCATATTACTCTGAAGAGGAAAGGGAACAGGGGGTCAATCCGGTTTGCTTGGGGAGAGAAAGCGCCCTCCCTCCCCAAGCAAACTGGCGCTTGGGTTGTGGCGTGCGATCGGTGTTTGGGTTTGGGGGGAACCAGCACGTGTGCCTGTTCGTCCCCCCAACCCAAGCACCGACTGCACATTCCCTTCACAAGCAAAGGGTGATCCCAGAGAGCGATCACCCTTTGCGTATGATCAGCACTTAGGTTGGGGGGGAACAAACGGGTGCGTGTGTCGGTTCAACCCCCAACCCAAAGGCAAAAGGCAAACCAGCATTGTTAGCAGAGAGATTCGCCCTGCTCCTCCTGCTAAAACAGAGTGAGCAGGGCGAATCCCTCGCTGTTAGGTTTGCCTTTGGCCAGAGGCTTCTCCAGCCAAAGGCAAACCTAACAGCGAGAGAGATCCCTTGCTTTTAGGTTTGCCTTTGGCCAGAGAAGCCTTCAACCAAAGGCAAACCTAACAGCGAGATTCACCCTGCCTCCCCCTTGAAACAACAGGGTGGGCATGCACACCAGTTCAACCCCCAACCCAAGTGCCGATCTCAGCGGGGCAGAGATCACCGCGCCGCACCAGGTCCCTCCAAAAATCCCCGCTGCTGCCATCCCCCCTGGACAAGCCTCGCGCAACTGTATGGGCACTGGAAGTGCTTCCTACGGCTGTGCCAGGCACCGAAAAAGCTCCAGGTGACTGTGCCAAGCCACCGCCTTCCCACAGACAAGGCCCCACATGACTATGCTATATCTCATAAAGTCTGGTGGTGCCAAGCCTCACTCACCCTTAATTGAATGAGGCTGAAATCTCACCAGGAGGCAGGGGATGAACACGCACCCATTGGGGCCGGTGGAGCAAGGCTTACCTGTGATGGTGTGTATGCCCACAGAGAAGCCTTTGTGTGCCACCTCTGGCATCCGTGCCATAGGTTCACCACCACTGGAAAAGGCAGTGTTCACCACCCAGAGCAATAAGCCTATTTTTATACTGATCACTCTAGTATGAACCTTATCTAGTACTGGACACTTATTCACCAGTTCCACTTCTGTCACCAGCTCTGTATCTGTTAGTGTTGTTACCCTCTAACATAATGACAATATTTGGATGGCAAAACATTTAATGCAAGTTTTCATAGACTAGAGTTAGTCCAACAGGAGAATGACAAAGAGAGCTCCTAATAAAATCCCTGAAGGCTGGAGAAGAGGAAATCAATCTTACAAATGAGCTGGTTTTTTGAGGCAATGGGCCAGAGTAAGAAAATCACACAGCTACTGAACAGATTCAACATACAAGATTCTAGACCTGTAAAAACTCCGATGGTAACCAATTTCACCCAAGAACTAACTGAGAGTCCTTTATTCGATAAAGAAATTTATCAATCCCTGTTAGATAGTCTAACCTACTTGGCCAGCTGGACTCGACCATTTGACCAAAGCTCAAACCACTGAGAAGCATGAGCAATGCTGTTTACGATATAATCTGAAATTGTAAGCAATAAGACATTTTGTACTGTTTGTTTTCTGTATGTACATGTATAAATATTGTTATACTATTCAATAGGAGCAGCATGACAGGACAAATTTGTTCTGGTATTAAATGTGTACTCCAATACAGTAGTACTTCGGATAACGCTAAGACTTGGTTCCACAAGTCTTGATTTTATCCGATTTTTAGTGTTATCCGATGCATGTTAAAATCCTATGGGATGGATCGGATGTTAAAGCTCCATAGAGATACATTGTAACCTCACAGGCTTTAGCAGTTGTTATCCAATCCATCCCATAGGACCTTAACGTTATTCGATCCAATTCTCCTCCCCAGATTACTTAACGTTATGCGATTTTAGCGTTATCCGAGGTAAACGTTATCCAAGGTATTACTGTATTGACAGCTACTCCTTTAACAAGGCTTGCACAGCTGCAACTACTGAGTACAGTGACTCAGCATTCTTGCTGTATAAATCAAGGGGCTCTGAAAGCCCACACCTCAAGGAGAGTCAACAAGGAAAGCTTACCAGGAGAGTTACTGTGAGGAGAGTTTACCAGGAGAGTCAACCAAGAGAGTTTACCAGGACTGCCCGTGTGACATTTTGGCTGCTGTTGTTGGTGAGTGCTGAGTGCTGTTTCACCAAGAAGCTAGCTGTGTGTCCTGGCTTGAAGGGGTTTGCTGGTTGTCTGTTGCCAGCAGCACTCTGTGCAAGCTCTCAACCCCAAGGACGGTCAGCAACTATTACTGGTATCTACTGTTTTGTTGTTGTTCAGTCACACAGTAAATTCCAACCCTTTGCGACCCCATGGACAACTGTCCACCAGGCACCTCTGTCCTCCACCATCCTCCACAACCCGCTCAGTTCTGTACCCATTGTCTCTACAATACCATCTAGCCATCTCATTTTGGGCCTCCCCCTTCTTCTTTTGCCCTCCACCCTTCCCAGCATCAAGGCTTTCTCAAGCGAATCCTCTCTTCTCATTTGATGTCCAAAGTACTTTAGCTTCATCTTTATTATTTGACCTTCTAAGAAGCAGTCGGGGTTAATTTCTTCCAAGATTGACCTATTTGTTCTCCTCGCTGTCCAGGGGACTCTCAAAACTCTCCTCCAACACCACATCTCAAAGCCATCTATTCTTCTGCGCTCAGCTTTCCTAATGGTCCAGCTCTCACAACTATACATTGCCACTGGGAATACCATTGCTTTGACTATACCAATTTTTGTTTGCAATGTGATGTCTCTACTTTTCACTATGTTCCCCAGGTTTCTCATCGCTTGCCTCCCAATAATCATTCATCTTTTTTATTTCATGGCTACAGTCACCATCTGCAATGAGCTTTGATCCTAAGAAAGTAAAATCTGTCACTGCTTCTACTTCTTCCCCATCTACTTTCCAGGGACTGATAGGGCCTGTTGCCATTATGTATCTTGGTTTTCTTTATATTGAGTCTCAAGCCAGCTTTTGCACTTTCTTCTTTCAACCTAATCAGGAGCTTCTTTAAGTCCTCCTCACTTTCTGCCATTAGGGTGGTATCATCTGCATATCTCAAATTGTTGATGTTTCTCCCAGAAATTTTGATACCAAATTGTGATTCCTCCATCCCTGCATTGCACATTATGTGTTCTGTGTATAAGTAAATAAGCAGGGTGACAAGATACAGCCTTGCCTTACTCATTTTTCTATTCCAAACCCCTCTGTCCTTCTGCATTCTGTCCTAACTGTTGCTTCTTGATTCATGTACAAATTTCTCTTGAGATATATAAGGTGTTCTGGTATTTCCATCTCTTTAATTACTTGCCACATTTTGTTGTGGTCCACACAGTCGAAGCCCTTAGTGTAATCAATGAAACAGAAGTAGTCTTGTTTCTGATATTCTTTTGTTTTCTCCATGATCCAACGTATGTTGGCAATGTGGTCTCTAGTCCCCCTGCCTCTTCTGAACCCCGCCTGCACTTCTGGTAATTCTCTCTCCACGTGCTGCTGCAGTCTATCCTGTATTATCTTGAGCATCACCTTGCTAGCGTGTGGGATGGGCCCAATTGTTTGATAATTTGAAGATTCTTTGGCATTTCCTTTTTGGGGATTGGAACATATACTGATCTTTTCCAATCTACTGTACTCTGTTGTAAGTAGACTGTGTCTATCTACTGGCTGAAGCTACAAAGACTTAAACCAAAGACTGTTCTGCTGTACAAGTACTTAGTTTATCTACTGGCTGAAGCTACAAAGACTTAAACCAAAGACTGTTCTGCTGTACAAGTACTTAGTTTTGTTGTTCCAGAGAAGTAATCCGTTTGCCTTGGTTTCATCCTTAAGTAAAAGACTTTGTTTTGAATAAACTACTTTCCAGTGGTGCTAGCAGTTTTTCAAGCACATCTTTTCTGCTGCTGCACTCTGCACGATAGCCAAAGCGGTCTATCATATGCTATCAGTTTCAGTGCCATTCTTCCAAATAGGCATGAGGACACCTATCAAAATACCACTCACAGATTGTTACTACCATTTAAGCAAGTTAAGTTAAATCTGTGATATAGCACTGATCCTATTCAAGATTTTGGTTAGCTATACCCTGTACAGTCAAACCTCGCTTAAAGAGCGACTCGCTTAAAGAGCAGAATTTTCTCTGAATGTTCGCTTCGCTTAACAAATAAATCGGGGTTCGCAATCCCCCCCACAATTGGTTGTTTACAATGGTGTTTCGCTTAAAGAGCAAACTCGCTTAAAGAGCAATCCTGTGGAACACATTATGCTCTTTAAGCGAGGTACCACTGTATAGAAATAGTATACCCATCATATAAGGCAGGCTATAAACATTTAAAAGAAATAAATAATAAATAAATACTCTGTTCCACCCCTTCTGAGAGCTTTCCATTTTCTCCCTTAAAAGGTCTCCCTTCCTGAAGTTCCTTTGTTTCTGAGGTTCCCCTCCTTCTTCTGATATCAGTTTGATGCCATTTTCAAAATACAAGAAAATGTGCTTGCTGTTTAATATGTACATTAAACAGGATCCTCCACAAAAATCCACTCAGGACAAGAAGTATGAGGAAAGAATTTTTTCCTACCTTATTCCTTCTTTAAATTTTCTTAAGCACATGTGCTCCTTCACTCATATTCCACCTATGCAAAATAAGAAAACTGCCTCTCATATTGCCCTGTTGCTTCACTAGTGACACTAATTAGTGGGAGAGAAAATAAATACATGCGTACCACCAAATGTACAAGTGATATGGACAGAAGAGTGAAGCAGTATGAACCCAAACTGCCATTAAAAACTGAAACCCTGTTTAAACATTGAGATGCTATGGCTAAAATCCTGCAGCACAGGTTCCAAGTATGCAACATGAATGATATAAACAGGAGTGGCAAATTGCTGCTGATTACAAAAATCTTTTGGAGATTTTTGGGTAATTGCAATTTGCCCCATCCTGGGTTTCTGTATCCACTTATTATCTGGAACACCTTCTCCTGTCCCAGCAGGGTTCAGTTTAAGCTCTCCAGGCCAGATTTGTAAGATTCCAGTAAAAATGTTTTTGCAAGCCCTATAAGGCACAACATATTTTTTGCCAGAAGTCCTACATGGAAGTGCAAACAAAGTCCAAGATGCCAAACTTTCTCTACAATCATCTCTACAAACAGATGTTCACCTCCAGTTGTTTCTCTTCTCAGGCCACAACCTTTGACAGGGAGCATAAAAACATTTATTTTCTAAGGTCCTTAGCCTTTACATTCAGAGTCACATAATCATTCACAGTAAGAGGAACACTGTGTCTGGCAGTTTCATTTGTTCCTAAAATGGATGAGATAATGATAATTGGATTTGATGAATCTTGGCAAAACTTCTATCATGTTCTAGACCAGTGTTTCCCAACCTTTGGTTTTTGAACTTCAGTACCCAGAAGCCTAAGTCAATTCCCCAAAGCACTGATCAGTCAATGTACTGGACTGACTTAGGCTTCTAGGAAATGGAGTCCCCCTGTAGGGCGTGGGACCCCATGTTGGGAACCACTGTTCTAAATCTTTGCACCAGGAAGGCAGCACACCTTCTGGGACATTCTGTTGTACATTCATTTACTCATCCTGTTCATAAAATTGTGCTAACAGGTTTGCAGTATAGACCTAGCAGCAGGGCCAGATTTACATGAAAAGAGGCCCTAGGCTATTCCACTTATGTGGCCCTTTCACCTCCTATTTTTAAGTTTGTAAATTACATGAGAGATAATAAAATACATCATTACTGTGATATATATCAATATATAGGCCCCTCTTGATCTTGAGGCCCTAGGCTGAAGCCTAGTTAGCCTATAGGAAAATCCAGCCCTGCCTAGCAGCTGCTAACTCTACCTCCAACTAACTCATGAGGCAGGGGAATACTCTTCTAAAGCAGTGTCATGTATAACTAACATATAAGATGAAAAAAGTTCAACATATACCAGCCTAAAACCCAAATTCATGTCTGGCATAACTGGCAGGAACAATGTAAAGACCGCTTACTATGTTCAGGCCTAGACACACTGGCATCATAGAATCGCTGAGTTGGAAGGGGCCTTCTGAGCTATAGAGTCCAACCCCTGCTCAATGCAGGAATCCAAATCAAAGTAGGTCAGACAGATGGTTGTCCAGTTCTCTCTTGAATGCTTCCAGTGTTGGGGTGCTCACCACCTCTCGAGGCACTTTGCACTTTGTCAAGGATTTTTGGCCGTATATGTGTTAACGTAGCAGACAATCGGTTAGCTATTGCGCAGCGGAAGGTTTGGGTGCAAAGACACACATACAGTCTCAGTGAATAGTGCAGTTTACTTCTGGGTGAGGGAAAGACAATAGACACAGAACTATATACACAGGTACCAGTCTGTCTTCAAGCCCCACAGTTACATCAGGGCTTGGAATCCTGAAGGCTCAAGTCCAATGAGCACACACAGAGTCCTGCCAGGAAACACTGACTGCAGTTTGTCCAAGTCAATGTGCTCTTCTCAGTAGTGTAGAGTACTGTACCTGATATCAAGCAGCACGTCTTCTTCCCTCGTAAGTCAGTTGTCGTCTCCGTCACAGTTCCTCCTCAGAGTAGCCCATCTCAGGTGGGCTATAGTTATACTGTACTACTGCTGAACCACCCCCAAAAAGGTTACAGCTGTGCTTAGCACTGAGTCACATCCCCAAGCAATCACAGCTGTGTAATCAGTCTATGCCTCAACAGCTAACAGCTGTGTCTAGAGCTCTAAAAGTCTCTTAAAGGTATATTGATTACTGTAATGTGCTCTACATGGGGCTGCCCTTGACGACCATTCGGAGGCTTCAACTGGTCCAGAATGCAGCTGCCCGGGGTGTGATGGAGTGTGGGCAGTATGCACATGCCTCACCTCTGCTTCAGGAGCTGCACTGGTTGCCGGTTTGCCTCCGGGTGCAATTCAAGGTGCTGGTTATCACCTTTAAAGCCCTATATGGTAGTGAGCCAGGATACTTAAGAAACCGCCTCACCCCAAGAACATCTGCCCATCCCACCAGAGTGGACCAGAGAGGCTCCCTAGTTGTTCCATCGGCCAGGGAGGCACAGCTCTCTGGCACTAGAAGGAGGGCATTCTCTGTGTCTGCTCCAGTCCTATGGAACCTCCTGCCAATGGAGCTACAACTCCAGACAGAGTTGCTGCCCTTTAGGAAGAATCTAAAAACATGGCTGGCGGGACAGATATGGGGTATGGAAGGTATAATGACCCCAGCACATTGGATAAACTGAGTCCCTCTCTTTCTCTACTTTTAAATTAGTAGTTGTAGCATCTGGTGTGCTTTTAATCTGTTTTTAATCTTTTTTTAGATTTTAATTTTAAATTTTAACAGTTTTAAGGTTTTTAGATGGAAGCTTCCACTTCCTAATCCTGGACCCTATCTGCCCAGGAAAGGATAAGACTAACGTCCTGTGGCCAGGAGGAGGAATGGATTTTAGCTGTTTGTGTTGTGTGTGTGGTTTTTTTCCCCTGACTGTAAACTGCCCTGAGTCGCCATGGCGAGTGGGCGGTGATATAAATCTAAATAAATAAAATAATAAAATAATAAATAAATAAATTTACACAGCGGGCAGAAATCTTGCTACAATACCCATAAAAATGCCCTAACACACTTATCTGTTAAATTTTCTTCTGTTGGTTTCAGCCCAGTGTTCAAGCCTATCAAGATCTTTTTGAATTCTGCTCCCGTCTTCCAAGCTATTTGATATTCACCCAGTTTTTGTCATCCACAATTTTTATAATTGTTCCTCGTACTCCCTCACTCAAGTCATTTATGAAAATGTTGCAGAGCACCAGACCCCACTTGTTACCCCCTCCCAGCTTGAGAAGGAACCATTCTCTAACCAACTGTATATTTGCTTGGCACTTTTGACACTTACATGTTGTGTATCAACATCTGCAGGAAAAAAAGCAAACATAGAAGCAGATGTTTTTGCTTGGTTTACCATGGATATATTATTAGATATTTAAAATAATTTTGCAGAAACTTATGTACAGACACTCATTCTCCTTTTTGTTTGAGAGAAAAATAGTACTCTTTCTAATCCTATTGTACTTCCTTCTTGCTTCCTCCCCCCCACCATATTAAAAAAATACAGAACCTCTATATGTTTACAAGCCTTGTACAAGGCAATTTACTTAGGTATTTCAGAACACACTTGATTTTAAAAAATCATTATGGCAAGATTGATGCCGCAGAAAGCTTCACCACTTTTCTTAACTCAGGTCCCCGTCCCCGTCCCCCCAGTTGACCTGTTCTTAGGTGTCCAAGTTTCAAAATAATTTCAGGCAGAAATTATTTATTTATTTATTACTAGTTCAAATTTATATTGCTGCCCACTCGCCGTAGCGACTCAGGGCAGCTTACAAACAATACATTACAATACAATTATTCACGAACCATTATATGTCAAAGAGTAAGCAGTATTGGGGGGGGGGGATCCTTTTTCATGCTCAAGAATATCTCTACTTCGAGAACTGCAAAATGTTCCTGGAAAGATATTCATTTTCATAGAAAGCCTATTTTTTGTACAGCTATATTTTAACTTATAGGCACCAGAACATTATTGACTCAAAATGTGAAAATGTACTGTTTATTTTACTTTTAAATATTCATTTGTGTCTAAAGATTTCAATGACTGTAATCAAACCAGATACTTGCACTGATAGAGGAAACCCTACTAACTAATCCAGGAAGGGCTGAATTTTCTCTCCACATAACATCTGCAACAAGACAATCTCTTTCTTTCTCCTTCTCTGTCTAGTTCTCTTCACCATCCAAAACTAAAGGTAAAGAGGGGCTTTAATGGGCCACTGTTTCTGAATTTGCCTTTCTTCATGCATGTGCCAAACTGTATACTGGGTAACTTTGCCAGACATTGTTTCTTCTATAAAATTACTCATGTGTAATGGGAGTCCATAGAATATTAAAATCATGTTATTTACTACACTGCACAACAACAATTTTGCCACTGGGAATAACACCTGTGATTTACATGATATCGAGTGTGTTGATTCCAAATCTGAACTCAGAATTTGCCTATCACATACAGATTTTAAGTAATAGGTGTACTATAGCTGTTCAAATGTTATTGGGTGATGCATTTTTACATGGGAACATTACAACAGTTGCAGCTACCACTATGCTTGCTGCCACCTCAGCTGAATCACATCCTCTGGTTCCAGCAGTGGCCGGGCATGTCTGGGCAAATCAGCGAGCTGATGTCAGAAATACCGTAGGTATACTGTATAAGGCGAGATCGACCAAGGGCTTGTCTCTAGTGTGAAACCATCTTTTTGGCTAGTACAGCTAGGCCATAGTGAGTCTGTTTTAAGCTAAAGATGAGTAGGCGCAAATGTGTTAATAAACTGGTCAATTTTTGCTACATTTGTGGCAAATATATCCCATGTGATCAACGCAAGAACCTAACCAAGAGGGTGAGATTTGCTTAAGATCCTGATGTCCTAGGTGGAATCGGACTTCAGACTTGGATTCAGCGCACTTGATTTAGTATAGGACACATAGATTAGACCAAGGATTCTCAACCTATGGCCCGCAGGCTGGATGTGGCCTGTGGTACCATTTCATGTGCCCCCCCCCCCCGCCTCCAACACACCAGGAAGTGCCATGTGGTGGAGGAAGGGCAAAATGGCCATCTGGTCCCTGAAACTGTCTGAGGGAGCTTGACCCAGCTTTAAAAGGTTGAGAACTTCTGGAGTAGACCAAGTAGCAGATAATTTTTTTTATGCTGCAGTGTATCATCCACAATTCACTTTATTTCCAGCAGGAAAATATTCATTGAACTTCATTAGAAACATCACCTGGAGTAGGGTTCCTCAAACTTGGCTTTCCAGATGTTCTTTGATTTCTATTCCTGAAAGCCCTGACTGTGCTGACTGGGTTTCTGGTAACTAAAGTCCAAGAACCCTAATCTAGAGTATCAAAGTTTATTGGCTGAACTACAGTGATATCACAAATGTGCTATGTATTAAAGCTCTGGTTTCAATTTACCAAAATGAGAACTGAGAAATATTGCAAATGTAATTGATAGAATATTTGGAAACTGCATGTGGGACTATGGAAGAACATATGAATTAATATATTATTTTCAAACTGCCAACTAATCTCAAGAATTTATGAGGCAGCTGACCAAGATAAAATTGTGATGAATTATACAACACAATTCTTTCTCTAACATGCCCTCAAACTTGTTGTTTGTGGGTTCCCATTTCTAGAACTATGCGCTTTGACAAACTTCTTTATGAAAATCCCTGAAAATACATCTATGCAAATGTAATACATCTATGCAAAGCTGTGTTCCTATTCTGGAAGCAAAAGCTGAGGTGAATAATTGAAATAATGTTTTTCGTACAGCTATATTTAAGTTTTCAACTCTGAAATCTACTGCAGTTAAAATAAAAACAGGTGGTCAGACTGTGAGAAGAGCATGGCAGAGCCCTTGACGACCTCTTTAATGAAAGCAATAATTTGAGGGCAACTATGTTCTAATATACTCAACTATTTGCCCATAAAATAGAATTGGCTCTTATCGATTAAAGTAAGAAACAGGATAGAACTGCAATATGAAAAATACTGCTTTTAAATTACAGAATACTAGAACAAAAGAAATGCTAAGTTATTTCATATACTGTATCATATGCCTGCAAAACAACTCAAATGTAGTCTGACAATTATTTCAATAACACCAAACCACATTGTTGTGTACAAAATCGTTAAGAATTTTCCTGGCAGAAATAATAGTTCAAAACATTTCTTTCAGCAGTACAGTGTCAACTCTATAATTTCCTGAAGATCATAATTACTGTACTGTTCTCAGCTACTAAAATCTGAATCCAATGGGTCCTGAACAATATTGGGCAGAAATATATATTTTTTGCACTACTACTTTGGTTTGGCCAAACAGGAGCTTATATAGAAACCAGTCAGGTTTCTTAGCCCTGGACATTTTCAAAGCATTTGATTCTTTGCAATGGGCAACAATACATGAGGTAATTAAACAATATGGATTTGGGGACAAATTTCAAAAAGTTATCAAGAACTTATATAAACAGGGAATAGCAATAGTGAAATTTAATGATAACTATACAGGAGAAATAAAACTGGAGGCTGGAACTAGGCAGGGCTGCCCATTGTCGCCCACATTATTTGTTTTGGCTATGGAACTATTGGCGAATTTAATACGGCAAGATAAAGAAATAGTTGGAATTGAAGGAAATAAAATAAGCTTGTATGCCGATGACACATTAATCACAATTAAACAACCAATACAAGGAATATTAAGGATTAATAAACACCTGAAAACTTTTGAGGAAATGACAGGTTTAAGGGTGAACTGGGATAAGTCCGAGATGATTCTAATCAATGGGAGTAAGAAGGATGAAGAAGAAATAAAGCAAAAATTTAATATTCAAATTCCGGATAAAGTGAGATATTTAGGGGTAATACTTGCTAGAAAAACTGGGGAACTTAAGGAATTGAACTATGGAAAACAAATGAAAGAGATAGAAAAAAAGATATTACAGTACAATAAGTTAAATTTATCGTGGTTTGGCAGGGTGGCAATGTGTAAAATGATGTTGTTACCTAAATTAAATTTCTTATTTGATGCTCTGCCAATAAAACATACAGAAAAAGAATTGGAAAAATATCAAAATACTATAAATAGATTCTGCAATGGGAAAAGAAAAGCAAGGATACCTAAGATTTTATGGTATATACCACAAAAAGAAGGGGGACTGGGTATTCCGAATATTAGCAAGTATTATAGAGCTTTTCAATTACGAAGTGTTATTAAATTACTAAATAGAGAAGAGCCGATATGGGGAAAATTAGAATCAAAAGAGTTTTCTAGGAAAGGGAAGGCATTCTTTTTATGCGGCGATAAGGATAAAAAAATGAGGATTCAGGGCAAGATGATAAGAGCAACAATAGAAGAATGGAACAAAGTAAGAAAGGAACTTATTCCAGGGATCTCAATGGTTACAGAATTAGAAGATTTTAACAACTTTCCGATAAAAATAGAAGGTAGGATTAAGGATATCTTATTAAAAAATGGGGTCTCTCTGTTGAAGGATTGGATCAAAATTTGTAGGGATTTGGAGAGGAGAAAGGAGCTCTATCTGCAACTGGAGTTGGATTGGTTTAAAGTCCTCCAGATAAATAATTGGAATAAGAAATTTTTTTTTGAAATGGGATTTGACAGGGAGCTTACAGAATTTGAAACACTGCTGGTCAAATTGAGAAAAGGAGACATAGGTTTAAAAGGGATAGTTAGTCAAATATATAAAATTTTAAATAAAGGAGGGAAGGCTCAACAAGTATTGAAAGATAGTTGGGAACAAGAATTGAACATAACAATCAACGAGAAGACTTGGGGGAAAATGTGGAGAAGACGAATTATGAGATCTATGTCGGTAAGAGTGAAGGAACATAATTATAAATTAATTTGGAGATGGTATAGAACCCCAGTAAAACTGCATCTAATGTACAAAGATGTGAGTGAGAAATGTTGGAGATGTAAAAAAGATAGAGGCACATATGAACACATGTGGTGGTCTTGTGAGGCTTTGAAGGACTTTTGGGGAAAAATAGAGGTTGAAATTAAAAATATATTGGATTTGCAGGTTGAACTGGGCCCAAATACAATTTTGTTAACGGAGATGGATAAATATAAAATGAGTGAGGATAAAAATGAATTGATGGCGATAATGTTATCAGCGGCCAGACAATGTATAGCTAGAAATTGGAAAAATAATGAAAACTTACAAAGAAGGAATTGGTATAATGAAATGTGGGATTTGGCACTCAACGAAAAGCTCACTTGGGAGATAAATTTTAAAAAGGGTAAAGTAACTGGTAACAACTTCTGGAGGATTTGGAAACCTTTTATTGATTATGTAACAGTAAAGAATCAGGGCATACCCCCTGTATCTGAGCAAAATGACTTTTGGAAAACATAAGTAAACATAAATCCCCGGACATTGTATATATCACAAGGGTGGTTTTAAAGATAAGAAGAAAAATTGAGATAGAGAATAACATATATTGGTTATGAGGTGATAGATGGAAATATAGTTTGGAGATTGATGTAGTAAATAGTGTTTTATAATGAGGTAATAATTTTTGATGGATGTTAACAATGTAGTATTCTTATATATGAGAGATTTTACTTTCCTTTTTGAATTCTCTGTTTATATTCTTTAGATATGTAATTCATTTTGTTTATGTATGTGTCTTGTTTTGTATCACTTTATATACCTAATAAAAAATTAAAAAAAAAAAAAAGAAACCAGTCACTCAAGCAAAAGACCTCTTAAAAGCAAATTATCAGGTGAGATCATATAAAAGCTTCTAGGGAAGGTTCATTCATTAGTCTTGCAAGTAGGGGATTTGCTTTTTTTTTTTTTTTAAGAAAAATACAGCTTTTTTTTTTGCTTCATTTTCTTCCCCATGTACAACATATCTAGGCCCACAGCTTCATCGTAATGAAGTACAGTAAAACCTCATATAACACTAAAACCTGGTTCCACAAGTCTTCGTGTTATATGATTTTTAGTGTTATCTGATCCTCTATGGGATCCATAGAGATACATTGTAACCACACAGGCTTTCGCGGTTGTTATCTGAAGCATCCCATAGGATCTTAATGTTATCTGATGCAATTCTTCCTCCCAGATTCCTTGATGTTATGCGATTTTCGTGTTATTCGATACTAATGTTATATGAGGTATTACTGTATACAACTGAGCTACATAGTAACTAACTTCCACAAAAGTACTTCACTTGAAAATGAAAACAACTGTTTGCTCTGGACACTGGGGGAGAAGTTACCAATGCAGCAGTAAGAAAAAGCTGAGATGACAAGCTTTTTGGCACACAAACATGCATGGTAGAGTAGATAGTCCTAATGGTCTTCCCTTTGTTTTCAAAGCTCTGGTACCTTCTGAGGGAGAGTTCAGCCCAAATTCAAACATGTGATTAACAGAGACCATGAAAAACATTTAAAAAAAACAAAAGTCAATTTAAAGATTACAAAAGGGATAATGTGGCCTACTATTCAACTGTCTTCATAAATATTTATTGCTATCAAGATGACAACCACGTGCATAAAACACTAACTGGATGCCATTACAAAGTGCTGCATGCAACATGCCAGCAAATTTAGAATATGCAACAGTGGCCAAAGAATTGGAAAAGGTCAGTTTATGTTCCAAGTCCAAAAAAGGGAATGCCAAAGAATGTTCAAGCTATCATACAATTGCGCTCATCCCACACACTAGCAAGGTCATGCTCATGATCCTACAAGGTAGGCTCCTTGGAAGGACAGATGCTGAAGCTCAAATACTTTGGCCAAAAAATGAGAAGAGAGGACTCCCTGGAGAAGGCCCTGATGCTAGGAAAGATGGAAGGCAAAAGGAGAAGGATGCAACAGAAGATGAGATCGCCGACATGGTGGACGTAGATCTGGGCAAACTCAAGAGGATGGTGGATGACAAAGGAGCTCTTGTGCTGTGGTCTATGGATTTACGAAGGGTGTGAGTCGACTGTGTAACTGAACAACAACAAACCAACTCAAGTGCCACATATACTGTATTAAGTTAAATGGATTGAAAGTTTCCTGTCCTCCCATTTTCAGATTCTGAGACTCCAGGGCTCCCTTTTGCTCTAGAGCAGTGGTTCCCAACAAGGGGTACACAGCCCACTAGTGGACTTCAATTCCCAGAAGCCTTAGTCAGTACACTGGCTGATCAGTGCTTTGGGGAAATGACTTAGGCTTCTGGGAATTGAAGTCCAAAAACCAGCATTTGGGAAACACTGCTCTAGAGAATCTTCTGGAGTATTACCACTAGGATTAAGACCACTAATGACTATTTGGCAGCTTTTTAAAAAAAACTACTAATCTCTCCCTCCTCCCCATGTCCTAAGAATCCCAAAGACTTTCCCAAGGCAAAAGGGACTCTTGGCGAGTCTCAGAACCTGAAAGTGGGTGATTTTGTTTTTGTTACATGCCAGCAAGTCACCCCTGAAGTAGGACAACCCTATGAATGCACAATTTCTAAAATCTTATGTATTCAACTGACCTACTTGGCTCTTGTAAACTTAAACCTGTAGTGCCTTTAGGACAGGGATTCTCAACCTGCCGACCATGGGCCAGATGTGGCCCACAGCACAATTTCATGTGGTCCTCCACTGCCTCCACCACACTAGGAAGTACCATGTGGTGGAGAAAGGGCAAAATGCCCATCCAGCACTCGAAGCTGTCTGAGGGAACGCGACCTGGCCCCTGGCTTAAAAAGGATGATAACTCCTGCTTTAGGAAGTCAATCCATCTTCTATTTGGTCTTCCTCTTTTTCCTGCTGCTTCAGCTTTTCCCAGCATAGTAATCTTTTCCAGAGAATTTTCACTACTCATAATTAGCCAAAGCATGACAGTATCAGTTTAATCATTTTTGCTTCCGAAGATAGTTCAGGCTTGATTTGCTGGAAGGGCCATTTGCTTATCTTTCAGGCAGTCCACAATATCCACAGAGCTATCTTCTAATGCTATATTTCAAGTGAATCAATGTTTTCCCTATCAGAACTCTATCTTATTATATCAGGCTGTGGTGGCTCAGTGGTTAAGAAGCTCGCCTTGTTAGCTGGAAGGCTGGCAAGTTGGCAATTTGAGATCCGGGTACTGCATGACGGTTTTGAGCACCTGCCTCTGTCCCAGTTTCTGTCAACCTAGCAGTTTGAAAGCAAGAAATTGCAAGTAGATAATTAGGGACCACTTTGGTGGGAAAAAGATATTGAGGACATAAAAGGAGCCTCATTCGGGTGTCCCCTAACCGGAGTTTCTCCATCAAATATCCTGTCAACCCAGAATAATTTCTGACACAAAATTATTATTATACCTGAAGATCAATGGATAATTTGTTAAAATCTGATTTCAGGTTCAAAACCCTTCCTAACTATGAAGCAATACACTTAGCTTCAGTCCCACAATCAATATAATATTTAAAATATGAACAGCAATAATCTTCAAAGCTATTGCTTTGAGGATACGATGGGTTACACACGAAGGCTGATATTCTGTTGGAACAGAAAACCAATGTAGTATAATGACTAGAGTGATCAAGTAGGATTCAGGAGACCTGGGATCAAATCCTTGTTTAGCCATGGAAACTTACTGGCAGGACAGAGGTAGAATTGGTAAAATTACTCCTTAAATATCTTACTTACCTTGAAAGCTCTGTTCAGGTTGTATAAGATGGTTCTGATTTTATGGTATCACACACTCATATGGAACAGAAGGAAAATTACACAAGTGTCTGGTCACTAACATTTACATCAAATGCTTGTTCTTACATGGGTTGTGAGATCAGTCCCATAACTGGTCACACAATGGGGACTACCAGAGTAGAGGGGTAGCATGATCCCAAAAAATTTCTTAAGAACAGAAGATGAGCCATACTGGATTAAACCAAAGGCATACTGAATCCAACATTCTATTCACACAACTGAAGTTGGGATAATGTAATCAATATAGTCTGGCAAACACAGGCAAATTCCCTACCAAAAGCTATTAAAATATCTATGTTACCACTTGCCTTGAAGACTTTTTGTATAATCACAATGGACAATATAATTGACTGCCTGGTTTGTACAGTCAGATTAAGTGTTTCACAGGCAAACCGCTCCAAATCTTTCTTTCTCAGAATTGCTGTTTTTTTCTAGGAAATGTCTTTTTAACCTTGTTTAGAGCCAGAAATACTCGACACACCATTTGTTCAATATCTAAAGCAACATTTTTAGCTCATGGTTTCACCATATTTTCAATAATAGTTCCAGAACTTTATCATTACTAGTACTGTACTGGAATTATATATGTAACCTACAGTGAGAATAAAGGGAAACAATGTCATTTTTTAACGAATTGACAAAACTCACAGAAACCTTGTTAATTCAGGAAATGTCCCACTCTTTTTCTTTTGGCAGCTTCACTGAAAAACTATGCCAATACTAAAATCTCACAAATTGAAAAATATTCCTACAGATAAACCACATTTCATTATGACAAGACAGTAGCAATCCACAATTTTTTAAAAAATTTTTTTTTGCAGAGGCCGTTAAATCAAGAACAGGCAATATCCTGATTTTGAATTGCACAATATATATCAAATTCTGCAGATATTAGATAACTTCCAGAATCCAAAGAATATCTACTGACATGACTTGCTTACAAATAGCCTAAGTTTGTGATCTCATAAATTTTACATTGAGTTTCTTGGCTCAGGTTATAGTGATTAAAAGGTTAGATATGTATGAATAAATGGATGTTTCCTAAGGGCACTCTCACATCATTCTACTTCACTGTTCTACAGGTGACACTGAGTAAACATTTTATTTTGTGTGCCAACTTGCAAGGCAAGCAAATACCATATTCTTCATTATTGCCAACCTAAGGTTAAAACATTTGCTAGATATTTTTACCCTAGAAATATCATGTCATCTTCTGGTTAACAAAGCAAAGCCATTTTGTATACAAGAGATCTAAATACAGTGTCAGTTCTGGATATGCTACCAGATAAAATGCAACCAGAAAAGCATTTTTGCCTGATTAAGCACTATGTCTCAAGGCAAGTTTACATAATGGAATATATATGCTGCACAAAAAGAAATCCTGACATTATGTAATGAACGTTTTACATCCTTCCAATCCTAAAGATACAACCCTGCAGACACCTGGTTTGTGGAAACCCACTGGTAGCAGGTAGACAAGAGGAAGTAACTTTATCTGTATATATTAAAAATCTATTAACTAAGTCAATGGGCCTACTTGTGAGCAAATATATTTAGGACTAGACTGTAAAGCTCTGAGTTTGCAAAAGAGCTAAATATTAGCTTTATTATAATAAGACTTTCTTACAATATTGCAACTATGGAACTCTAAAGAAAAAACATTTTTCAAATAAAACTGTGCTCAATATACACAGTTTGGAAAATGACTCACACAATATAATTCGCTATGTAAATTAGTAATAGATTGATTAAAATATATGCTGTATCATCTCCTACTTGAAACAATATATTTCTGATGAAATCAGAACAAGGGACATATCAAAGGAGAAAAGAATAAAAGAAATGGGGAATCTGTGGTTTTTCTGAGCATAACTTCCATTACCCCTGATCTCTGGCAATGTTAGCTTGGGTTAATGGGAACTGTAGTCCAACAGCATCTAGGCAACCATATTCCAGTTGCATGTAAAGAATTCAAGTACAGTAATACCTCGGATAACGTTTACCTCAGATAATGTTAAAATCACATAACGTTAAGTAATCTGGGGAGGAGAATTGGATCGAATAACGTTAAGGTCCTATGGGATGGATCGGATAACAACCGCTAAAGCCTGTGCGGTTACAATGTATCTCTATGAAGCTTTAACGTTATCCGATCCATCCCATAGGATTTTAACATGCATCGGATAACACTAAAAATCGGATAACACCAAGACTTGTGGAACCAAGTCTTAGCATTATCCGAGGTATTACTCTACAGTACAATTTTTAAAATGGTATTAACATATTAACTGTCCTCAAAGTAGATGATATGAGTACAGTATTACAGTAGCTAATCAAATTAAAGAATTCTTTCTCATGTTTTGAATATGCACCATTAAATCCACATAATAAAACTGAGAAACCTGATTCTCCCAACATAACCAATGTAAAAACTCATACTTCAACACATTTCACTATTAATGCTCAGAGTAACCATATTGCATGTGAATTCATTCCTTTACATATTCATATAATATTTCCAGTTGGAATTTAAAAAAATAAGTATTTCTACAGCATTATGTATAGAGAACTTGACAGATACAGCATAACATTTCCCAGGAAACAAAGTATCTTTGCTCAATTTACAAATTAACAATTGTGACAAAAGGAAAATGACTTATTCAGTAAGTGTTGTTTTGAACATGACAAACTTTATACAGACAGTATTGTCAGGTAGGATCATTTAAACCACAGGTAGCCATGTGAAACAATCACAGACACATGTAATCACAAATGACTTCAGCCCCAATGGGCAAGAAATTTGCATACACCCATTTTCTCATATAGTTAATGCATGTGATTTGCACATTAGATTTTCAGATACTATACTGAGCATATCCCAAACTCCTTTCTGTTTACAGTCTGGAGATATCAGTATCTTAACATACCATCAGTCCAGATAAGTATTAAACCATAATAGGAATGAACTGTCAAAGGCTGAGCCTCCAGGTTATATTATCTCAGATAGCAGGGCTATGATGTAAAGACATGAAAGTGCAAGGAGCTTATGTCAGGCAGAGAAGCCGATTAGATCACTGTTTATTCATTCATTGTATCAATTTGTTACAATCAATTCTTACATAGATGTACACAGAAAGAGTCTCCTCAAAGATTGTGGTACAGTATTTTTGAACAACAATCAGGAGTACCCTGGTAATGCCAACCTTGTGTTGCCAGCTAATCTTTTTCGCACTAGGTCAGACTGTTGAATGAACTCACCAGAACGTACCTTCATTTTGGCAGTTTCACGTCTGGCCTAGACATGGAAGAAGACATTCTTACATATACCCTTTAACAATGACAGTCATAATGCAACAATAATCTAATTTGAAATATGGAAAGCCAGTGCAGCTTGAAATAATTTTAAATAAAAACCAGACTGTTTTGAATTACTAAATGGCAAATGATAAAATGGGACCCAAAACTGGAACAGTTATAAACTTCAAAGTGAAATATATGTCACCAACTCTGAAACAGCCCATTATAGCTCAGTTGCCAGTATTGAATTTCAAAGCCAGATAACTACAGATGCCCATTAAAAACCCTAAGAAAATAATCAATTTTGAGCAACAATCCTATTAGGATGAATCTTAATTCTTCTCATCTCTCTGTCTGTAGGTCGTTTCTACTCAGGCCACAAAGGCCCAAATCTTTAAGACTATATAATACATAAAAGTGTTTCTGAAGTCAACAAAACTACTGAAAGACCATTTCTTATACAGGATGGCTGGAATTTGACTGTACATGTTCCAATCTACCATTGGTGTGAACTCAACACCTATCTAGCCCCACTCACAACTTTAGAGTAATTCAGAACTGAAGCTCAGGGTTTTACCCTGCACCATGAGTTAAGGAGCAGATGAAACTCCAAGTACAGTACTGGAGTTATACCTCAGCTACTCTTACATAAAGGTAAAGCTCTCCCTTGCTCGAAAACCAGTGTCTGATTTTAGGGGGTGATGCTCATCTCTGTTTCCAGCCAAAGAGCCAGCACTATCTGCTTCTCCAGACATTTCTGTGGTCATGTGACAGGCATGGCTAGATGACAGAGCAGAGTGCTGTTACCTTTCCCACCCAAGCAGTACCTATTTATCTACTTACAATTTCTTGCTTTCTAATAGCTAGATTGGCAGGAACTGGGACAATGGGAGCTCACTCTATCACACAGGACTTGGGTCTCAAACTGCGGATCTTCTGGTCATCAAGCTCAGCGTTTTAACCACTTACGTACCCCCATCCCCTTCAATTAAGGTTATAAAGACAACTGGAATGAGAGTTCACATTTCCTGTCCCTTAAGATACGAAACCTCTATACGTCTCTTTAAAATGTCCTATTTACACTAAACTGAAACAGTAATTTAGAGTTGGGATTACTGGATAACATAATTATATATTTTTAAAAATGAAGAATGCCACAAGGCTGGATATTTGAAATAATGATAATAATAATGTCTCAGAAATTATTCTGGTTTGACATGATTTTTGCTGGAGAAACTCTGCTCAAGGGACGCCCGAATGAGGCTCCTTTCATCATGTCCCAAGATTTTTTTTTCTCCCCACCGAAGTGGTCCCTATTTATCTACTTGCAATTTCTTGCTTTCGACCTGCTGGGTTGGAAGGAGCTGGGAATTATCTAACTAGAGAGAAGTCCACAGGACCAACTGCCCTACAATTAACCCAATTAGGCTTTTTTTTTGGGGGGGGGGGTCTTTCTCCCACCCCACTTCCTTAAAATCTCCCCGCGGGGGCGGGGGAAGGTGCACCCGAAGTGGACGTCGCCCGCTCTTCCCTCACAGAAACCAGGCCTTTTTGGAGAGAGAAAGGGACCAACCGCCCGGCCCTGCTCTCCCTTCGCCTCACCTACCTAAGAAGCCCCGGTTCGGCTGTTGAAGCTGGCGGTGTGCTGGTGCAGGGCCGGCGCATCGCTCCGCTTCCTTTCCTCCTAGCAGCCTGCCTGCCTTTCTCTCAGCGCCGCGCCGGCCGCGGCCCCCTCGAAACGGCCTCGCACCGTCTGCCTCCGAAGCGAAGCCCCCCTACTCCTCGCGCGGCCTGCGATTCCCTTGCTCTCCCCTCAGGCCGAGAGAGAACGAGGAAAAGGGGCTTCGCGAAGGCGGGCGAAGAGTGGAGTGGCAGCGCCCCAGCCAATCGGAAGGAGGGGGCCGACTTCCTCCCGCCCCGCCCTGTCTCCGCCGCCGCCGTCCTCGGCCAAGGCGTTCTATCTAGGCTGCGCGAGAGGTTTTCTCGCCGTTGGAAAGCAGAGAGCTGAGTCGGGATCATGCCGCTTATGTAGCCCCGCCCACTTCCTTTCAACCTTCCCCCCCCCCCGACTGCTAGCGCCATCTTGTTTAAGGGCAAATCGTGAGAGGAGTTCGCCGGATCGGACATGTTGATTTCTGGAAAGCAAGAAGGTTGGCGGTTGTTTGAGGGAAGGCGGCGGAGGCTTTCTTAAGAGGAAAAGGTCGCGCGGACATGGCCAGATTCGGAGGGCAAAAGGACCACCAGTGTTTTCAGCGGGGTCCCTTCTGGCTGGGGGGCGCCAAATGATCCCTCCATAAAAACGTAGACATTTTTGAAGTGGTAGCCATGTTCTGTGATACTGATATTGACTATTTATTGACTATTTTCATTTGATATTGATATGTTGTGACTGTAACTATACATGTGTGTAAACCGCCCTGAGTTGGCTCTGCCAAGTAGGGCGGTATAGAAATTCAAATATAATAATAATAATAATAATAATAATGATGATGATGATGATGATGATGATGTTAGTTTGTGAAAGCATATCAGAGAGTAATTTTTTTTAAAAAAAACCCACAAAGTTGTGGCACCTTAAAGATTAACTCTTGTATTTTACTGTTAGCTTTCGTGAAACAAAAGTCCACTTCGTCAGACATAAGAGTGGATTCTGTTTGACGGAGTGGACTTGTTCCACGAAACGAAAGATAACATTAAAATACAGGATTAAGTCTTTAAGGTGCCACAACGTGTTTGTGTGTTTTCTTTTGTTTACTGATAAAACGGACATTTTCTTGAGAGGAAGCGGGAATTTAACAAGACGCTGACAACGCATGCGTGGAAGCGGACGTCACGACAAGAGACCTGGAGAACAAGATTCACACGAACAGGTTAAAATTGCCGGAGACTATGTTGTTTTGTTGAAACACGTCCCTTTTGTGCCAGTGAGAGTTTTTGCCAGACTTCTGTCCTCTGAACCCATCACGGAGAGAGACTGCCGCGGGGGGGGGGGGAGAGACAACGAACCTCAAAGCGGAAGTCGGTTGAGTGGTGGGAACTTCTTTTGCATATAGCCCATGATGCATCACGCGGGAACAAGTTTTAAAAATCTCAATTGTCTCCGTTAAAATATAAGAGGCAATAGTTGTGCAGCCTTGATCATGTGGCAGCGGGGACGCTCCTTTAGTTATCACGACACGTGGGTTGGTGTGAAAACGGGGGGGTCACCATAACCTTGAGAAATGTCTTCTGCTAGCTGGAGTTCGTGAAGGACGTAAAAAATTTAGATGGCTCCGTGATCATAGTGTGAAATGTATGCTCGGATACGATAGACGACGACCGTGGGAACTCTATTCCCCAATTTTTGAAAGCCCTTTGGGGCTAATAACGCATGTTCTGAAAGAAAGATGAAGTAGTTCCACATTCTTCTATAAGGGCTTCAATGTTAAAATGCAGATAGTTGTTCAATTTTGACTTATTTCTGAGGTGGCTAGATGGTGTTGTAGACACAATAGGCACAAAGCTGAGCGAGATAAGGAGGATGGTGGAGGACAGAAGTGCCTGGCGGACAGTGGTCCATGGGGTCGCAAAGGGTCGGAATCGACTGTGGGACTGAACAACAACAAAAAATTCATGTTAATCTGTATAAACATATCAGAGAGAAAAATATAAATCTGAATAAATAAAACAAAACCAGACAAAAAATGTGAAATGTCTATATCTTGCAACTCTACAATTGGTTAGATGTTTAGTACCAATCCACGTTTAATCTTAGTCATACACTTATCATTACTTTTAGCACATTGTATTTTGATTTTTCCTGCCAACCTAGCAGTTCGAAAGCAAGAAATTGCAAGTAGATAAATAGGGACCACTTCAGTGGGAAGGTAACAGCGTTCCATGCACTCCGGTGTCTAGTCATGCCTGCCACATGACCATGGAAACGTCTGCAGAGCAGACAGCGCTGGCTCTTCGGCTTAGAAACAGAGATAAGCACTGACCCCTAGAGTCGGATACGACTGGCTTTCGAGCAAGGGAAACCTTTACCTTTACTTATTTTGATTTTAAATTTAACACATCGTCTTCCAAAAAAATCTCCATTTCCACACACATTGCTATCCTTCAATTCTATGTCTTTCTGAATAAGATCATTTATTGGCAATAATTTTACCATACCTTTAAATTAGAATGCCTTGTAATAAGTTTTAATATTAGGTAACCCCAATCCTCCCTCTTTCCGTGAGCTATGCCACAAACTTTTAAATATTCTTGCTCTTTTCCCACCATTACAATAATTATTCAATAAGTTTTGAGAAATTCCAATTTCTCTATCTGTTTGTTTAATTGGGAGAACCACAAATAGAAGATTAATTTTTGGAAGCAAACTCGTTTTACAGATGGCAATCCTTCCAAGCCAAGAGGTCTTCAACTTCTGATATTGAATAATAAAAAAAAATTCATCTTTCACTTTACCAAAATTTAGCTTTTTTGGATCCTCTATATTGTCCATAATATTTACTCCCAAATATTTTATGCTCTTCCTAATTTTAATTTTATATTTTACCTTAATTTTCCCTTGTTCATCATTATTCAAATTGCAAAAAATTGCTTCCGAGGATGAAAAAACTAGAATGGAGATTTATAAAGAATTAAGATTGAACTGGCTTCAAATACCATCGGTGGACAAGTGGAATAAAGGATATAAAGAGAAGATACAGTTTGTAAGACAACTGACAGATTTCGAAGAAATGATATATAAGATAAGAGGCTTAATGCGGATAAAGGGAGTAGTGAGCAAGTTGTATAAAATTATAAATTGTATTGAAAAACCCCAGAATTCCCTTAAAAGAACGTAGGAAATAGATTTAAAGATAAGCATTTCTGAAGAAAACTGGAAGAAAAAATGGTGGTGGTGGGGGGGAGAATTATGTGAAGCCTGTCCATGAAGGTTAAAGAACATAATTATAAAATCCTGTGGCGGTGGTATATGATGCCAGTTCAACTAAACCAAATAAATAATAGTAACTCAAAAGTATGTTGGAGATGTCAACAAGAAATAGATACATATGTGGTAGGATTGTGTAATTGTTTCTGATTTTTGGCACAAAATTGAACAAGAGATAGCCAAAATTCTGGATATTAATTTAAAATTGAATGGGAAAATTGTACTATTGACTGATTTAGACGATTTGAATTCAGATGAAAATAAACAAGATTTATTGGCTATTTTTCTAAACATTAGCAAGACTACAAGTTGCCAGAAATTGGAAAGGTGGTTTGAAACTAGATTTGAGTAAATAATATATTGACATTTGGGATATGGCACTTAATGAAAAACTTACATGGGATTTAAACAAAAAAAAGAGGATTTCAAAACAGATTTGGGGATATTTGGAAACCATTTCTGCAATACACATTGGAAAAAAATAAAAGGGACAAAGTTGTACTGGAGGTAATGAGTTTTTTATATTGGTAGAATGGTTAAGAGAGTGACTGTAATGAAATGATTAATCTGCATCATTTTTATTTTTATGTATTATGTTCATGTAATTCTTGTATTTTTTATTATTATTATATTACTATTTTCCTTTTTCTTTTAAAATACTCAATAAAATTTATTTTTTTAAAAAAAAGACTAACTCCCGTACAGTATTTTAATGTTAGCTTTCGTGGAGCAAGTCCACTTCAAAGACATAAATGGATATCATGGTATACATTTATAAATATCCATATTTTTCTAAATATTATTTTAATTTATCAAATTTAATTTCTTTTTCTCCCTACACTTCTGAGCCTGCTCTGCAAAATGAATTTAACCCCTTGGTTGTGTCATTTTAAAATTTGATATTTTTTTTTTGTTTTGTTGTTCAGTCGTACAGTCGATTCCGACCCTTTGCGACCCCATGGACCACTGTCCGCCAGGCACTTCTGTCCTCCACCATCCTCCTTACTCAGCTTCGTACCCATTGTGTCTACAATACCATCTAGCCATCTCATTTTTGGCTGCCCCCTTCTTCTTTTGCCCTCCACCCTTCCCAACATCAAGGCTTTCTCAAGCGAATCCTCTCTTCTCATTTGATGTCCAAAGTACTTTAGCTTCATTTTTACTATTTGACCTTCTAAGGAGCAGTCAGGGTTAATTTCTTCTAAGATTGACCTATTTGTTCTCCTTACTATCCAGGGGACTCTCAAAACTCTCCTCCAACACCACATCTCAAAGGCATCTATTCTTCTGTACTCAGCTTTCCTATTGGTCCCGCTCTCACAACCATACATTGCCACCAGAAATACCATTGCTTTCACTATACGATTTTTTGTTTGCAATGTAATGTCTCTGCTTTTCACTATGTTCCCCAGGTTTCTCATCGCTTGCCTCCCAAGAATCAGTCGCCTTTTTATTTCATGGCTGCAATCTCCATCTGCAGTGAGCTTGGATCCTACGAATGTAAAATCTGTCACTGCTTCTACTTCTTCCCCATCTATTTTCCAGGGACTGATAGGGCCTGTTGCCATGATCTTGGTTTTCTTTACATTGAGTCTCAAGCCAGCTTTTGCACTTTGATAATGAAAATTTGATAATGTCCCAGAAATCTCTGGCTAATATTCAGATCTTTTTGGTGAGTGTCCACTGTGTGTATATATTTTATCTCCGCTCTCTCTCTCTGAATTCTTGTCTTCTAATTTCCCTGTTCCTGAATTGCAACTTTTAGGTACATTATACAATGTCCAGGAGAATTAAAATGTTTTGAAACAGTTTTCAGTGTGTTGCTGTTTCTGATGTCTGATTTATGACCATTGATTCTCTTGTGAAGAGACTGTCCTGTTTCACCTATGTAGAGGGCAGAGGGGCATTTTTGGAAGAAGATGTCATAGATCACATTAGTACAGGCACAAGTTAAACTACTCTTAATGCTGTGTTTGACATTGTTGGGTCCAGTAATTGTATTTCCTGAGTAAATGTGGTGGCATAGCTGACATATGGGTCTGTGGCAGGATGCAGTCCCCATCACTGTTTCACTGTTGTGTTGTTTGTTGTGTGTCAATAGTTGCTTGAAGTGGTCTCCCACCAAGAGCTAGGGAAAGTTAATTATTCTTGTTCAGGATAGGCTGAAGATCTTTTATTATGCATGTGAGAAGCCTGAGATGTGGGTTGAAAGTGTCAACCAGTGGTACTCGGTTGTTTTCTCTTCTTGGCCTGTCTTGCAGCAGGTTTTTTCTGGGTATTCAGCTTGCCTGGTTGATCTGTTCTTTAACCATACTGGATGGGTACTGTAGTCTGAGAAATGCATTTTGTAGGTCCTTGAGTTTGGCATCTCTGTCATATGAGTCACAAGAGAGATGCCAAACACAAGGATCTACAAAAAAAATTTTTTATGGAGCAGGATCCTATGATTGGCAGTACCATATGCTGCAATTAGGTCAATGATCCACAGGACTTAGTCTTTAAGGTGCCACAACTTTTTTGTGTACCGTTGATGTTTTCCTTACTCTGATATGCTTGCAGAGACTAACACAGCTACCACTATGAAAATAGGGAGTTAAAATAACTTGTAGAAATAGAAGACATTAATTCATTACGATTGGTCAATAATGCTGCATTTTTGCTGGGAGTATGCCCAAGTCAATGGAGATTTTTTTCCTGTGGTTCTTTGGATAAAGTGAGAAGCTCCTTCCCCAATTTTTTTAAAGTCCTGAGGGCTGCTAGGCACAGGCATAATGTAGTAGCAGGTTTTACTGATTCAAAAAAGCTGCTTCATTTTGGCAGTCCAAAGTTTGAAGAGTGCATTTGTGCACAAAGACAGTTAATAAGAACAGGTATACAGTTGTACCTCGCTTAAAGAGCATAATGCATTCCACAGGATTGCTCTTTAAGCGAGTTTGGTCTTTAAGCGAAACACCATTGTAAATGAGCAAGTGGGGGATGGGATTGCAAACCCCAATTTATTTGTTAACCGAGTTTTTGATTGGTTTTATTTGTTAAGCGAAGCGAACATTCAGTGAAAATTCTGCTCTTTAAGCGAAACGCTCTTTAAGCGAAATGCTCTTTATGCGAGGTTTGACTGTATATACATTACAAGTCTGGCCAGGTTATCCTTCTATGGTAATAGAGCAGGGCCATAGCCAGGGGGTGGTGGTGGGGGATCAGCCCCCCCTCAGCTAACAGCCCCACTCCAGGGCAAAGTTCTAATGTTGTGTGTGTGTATCTGTGTGTGTGAGTGACATGGTTGCCCCTCCTGAAAAAATAGTCGATCCCCCTCACCTAGAATCCTTGTTACATCACTATAATAGAGTAGACCATACTGCCAACAACTTGGTTAACTAATCTGACAATCGAAAAGGACTAATGGCCTTTTGGGTGCTGAAGTCCACAGGGAAGGGTGATAGTCAGTGATGGGATGTTACTGGGGCGAACCGGTAGCGCCCCATCAGGAGGGGTTGCCGGGGGTGGTGGTAAAACCCCAGGCGACTGGTTCGGTCACCTCTCTGACCCCCTCCAAAAATGTTTTTCTGGGCAGCCAAAATGGCTGCCTGGAACGGCGCATGCGTCAAACCTCCATTTGACGCATGCGCAGTTATATTTTTTAGTGCACATGTGTCAAATAGCGGTTTGACGCATGCACACGAAAAAAGAACTGCGCATGCGTCAAACATTTTAAATTTTTTATTTATTTTTTGCTCCGCCCATGACATCATGACGTCGGCTATGCCCATGACATCAGTGACATCATGGTGGGTTAGCTAAGATTTTAACAACCAACCACTGGTGATAGTCCCCAAGTGGATTAAATCCCACTTGAATTCACCTTGATGGAGGGCAGCAGCTTCATCAATACTAGCCTGGGGCTGATGAGGACTTTGTGTCAAAAGGGCTAATGATCAGAAAGTGACTTTCTAGTCCAGTGGTGGGATGTCAAAAAATTTACTACCCCACCGTGATGTCATCAGTGTGGGTGGAGCTAACATCATGATGTCATGATGTGGGTGGGGCCAAATAAAAAAATAAAAAAATACAAAATAATAAAATAAAAATAAGCATACACACACACCCCTCAACCCAGCCACCCAGCCATAACACAAACCCGTAAATTAATTAATTAATAATACATTAAAATACTCCCACCCAGTGAAAAGGTAAGCCCTGAAGGTGGTTCCCCACAAAAGCTGCTACCGGTTCTCCGGGACACTGGGGAAAGTTACTGGCGACCTGGTGAGAACCTGTTACATCCCATCACTGGTCACTCCATTAATCTTCCTCTTCTTGTGCCATATCTGATTCCAAATATTTTCTATCATCATGGTGATCAGCCATGAAGCTTATCAAGGGAACAATATAATACATTGGCCTTGCATTTGCATCTCATGTCCATGGTGAAGAATTTTCATTTATGTTTTGTTGTAAGTGTAAATGTTTGGCAGCGATAACATAAGGTAGGAATGAATATGCTTTGTATAAGATGTTTCTTTGTACTGATCGGTATTGCCTCATGTCGTGTTCAATCATAGGGGTTTTGTTGTTCAATTGCACAATCGATTCATAGGGGTAAATCTGGGACATTTACTTAAGAGGAAAAGGTTTAACACAACGTTGACCACGCATGCGTGGAAGCGGAGAGCACGACGCTCTGACTAACCTGGAGAACAGGATTCACACAAACAAGCTTTAATAAATTGGGCCTGGGGGGTTGGGTTTGTTTTTTTAAAAAAACATGGCCTTTTTGTTCCAGCGAGTGTTCCTGCTATAGATCTGTTCGTGTGTGGGGGGGGGGGGGGGGAGGAGAGAGAACTTCAAAGTGGAACCCTGTTGGGTGGAGGGGATATTTTTGCATATAACCCATGGTGCATCGCGCGCGAACATGTAAAATAAAGCGCAATTGTCTCCGGCAAAATCTAAGTAGCAATAGTTGTGCGGGTTTGGCGGCCGTGACAACATTGAGGAGTCTTTAGGTATCACGACACGTGGAGTGTGAAAATGGATGGTTACGATAACCTTAAGAAACGTCTAAAGTTAGCCAGGGTGAGCGCAGCCTATTTATCGTACTTCTTCTTCGAGTGCCGTATCCAGAAAGATTCCGAATACGCCCCCGAAGACATGGAAAGCTCTTTCCGTGTTTCTTCGGTTCGTGGGAAGCTCTTTCCCCAATTTTTGAAGGCCCCCTTTGGGGGCTACTAATACGGGTATTAAAAGAAATTGTATTATGAAACACTTAGGGGGCCAATTAAAATACATGTTCTTCTCTAATCAAAGGTTGTGAATTTTGATCTGGAGCATTCTTCAAGTTTGAGTCAGCCTTTTTTCCTTCCCAGTTGAGTGAAAGTAGGAAATCAAAAAGTAAATGGAATTAACAGGCAAGTTTGGTCTTGGAACACAGAATGAAGCACGCCAAAGACTGATAAGAGTTCTGCCAAGATAACGCACTGGTCATAGCAAAAACACTCTTCCAGCAACACAAGAGGAGACTTTACACATGGACATCACCAGATGGCCAACATAGAAACCAGATTGATTACATACTCTGCAGTCAAAGATGGAGAACTTCCATACAGACAGCAAAAAACAAAACCCAGGAACTGATTGTGGCTCAGATCACAACCTACTGATCGCCAAATTCAGACTTAGAATAAAGAAAATAGGGAAAACAATTAGGCCAGACAGATATGACCTAGACAATATCCCTAAGGAATACACAGTGGAGGTGTGGAACAGATTTAATGCCTTGGACCAGACAGACAGAGTGCCAGAAGAATTATGGACAGAAATGCGGGACATCATGCAGAAGGCAGCAAGGAAAACCATACCAAAAGAAAAGAAGCATAAGAAAGCTAAGTGGTTGTCCAATGAGGCTCTTAAAATAGCAAAGGAAAGAAGGCAAAGGAGAAAAGAAAAATGCAATCAATTGAATACAGAATTACAAAGAAAAGCAAGGAGAGATAAGGAAAACTACCTGAATGAACAGTGCAAAGAAATAGAAGAAAACAACACAAGAGGAAGGACTAGAGATCTTTTTTTTTAAAAAATGGGAAAATCAAGGGAACGTTTAAAGCAAAAATGACCATGATAAGGGACAAAGATGGCAAGGAGTTAGCTGATGCAGAAGAGATTAAGAAAAGATGGAAAGAGTACACAGAGGAACTCTACAAAAAAGACCTCAACACTCCTGATAATAGCAATGATGAAGAAATTGAACTTGAGCCAGACATCCTAGAGAGTGAAGTCAGAAAGGCCCTAAAAAGCACTGCAAACAACAAACCCAGTGGAGATGATGGTATCCAAGTTGAACTTTTCAAAGCCCTAAAAGATGATGGAATCAAATTATTGCATTCTATATGCCATCAGATTTGGAAAACACAACAATGGCCACAAGATTGGAAAAGATCAGTATACGTTCCAATCCCCAAAAAGGGTAATGCCAAAGAATGTTCAAATTATTGAACAATGCTCATCCCACACGCTAGCAAGGTGATGCTCAAGATAATACAGGATAGACTGCAGCAGCACGTGGAGAGAGAATTACCAGAAGTGCAGGCGGGGTTCAGAAGAGGCAGGGGGACTAGAGACGACATTGCCAACATATGTTGGATCATGGAAAAAACAAAGGAATACCTTTGCATGAACATGGGCCCTCCTTCAGCCAGTTGGGCTGAGGATAGGAGAGACAGCTGTGTGGCTCTGCCATCCAGCCATAAAAATGCCGCCCCTGCTGCCATGGCCAACACTGAAGAGACAGCTGCATGTCCCCACCGGTTGGCCGAAGACCGACACTGTTGCCACAGCATGGCCGTTTGGCTGAGGATGCCTACCGCCCCTCCCCCAGGCTTCACCCATGCCCGGGGTTTGAAAAGCCACATTGGCTCCAGATGGCAGACGATGACCTGCTGTTTGGCCAAGGACACCTGCCTCCCTTCCCCCAGACCTCACCCATGGCCGGGGGGGAGGGTTTGACAAGCCAGGAGTTGGCTATTGGGGCTGGGGGGGCTAGACATTCCCCCCACTGGCCAGGTTGGGCCTTGGACTTTCTTGCTGGCTGTTTCTTATGAACTTTTCTATGTGGAACAGAAGACGGTCCCACCTTGAGGCTGAGGATGCCTGCCACCCCACCCCCAAACTTTGCTGTTTGTTTGGGAACTTTTTATGTGGTTGTAACTTTGTCATTATATGATAGTATTGTATTGTGTTGTTGTATATTATTATGTGCTGTTTTTTGTAGATTGAATTTTGTATATATTGCAAGTAGATAAATAGGGACCACTTCGGTGGGAAGGTAACAGCGTTCCATGCGCTCTGGTGTCTAGTAATGCCTGCCACATGACCACGGAAACGTCTGCAGAAGCAGACAACGCTGGCTCTTCGGCTTTGAAACAGAGATGAGCACTGACCCCTAGAGTCGGATACAACTGGCTTTTGAGCAAGGGAAACCTTTACCTTTACTTTATTATTGTGTATTTATTGTGTACTGTATATTGTTTAATGTGAGCTGCCCTGAGTCAGTTCTCCTGATTGAGCAGCATATAAGTGTGAAAATTAAATTAAATTTAAATTAAACATGCAACATCACTCTGACCAACCTGGAGAACAGGATTCATGCAAACAAGCTTTACTAAATTAGCATTGTGGGTTGTTGCTCTTTTTAAATACAATCCTGTTATTCCAGTGAGAGTTCTTGCCATAGATCTATCCGAAATGTGGCTGTCCTTCACGGCAGTCCTCCAGTCAATTTCAAAGGACAATGTAGCCAATGGAGAATTCAAAGAAATGGCCTCCTGCACGGCAGTGTGCTAGCCCCACACTGTTTAACATATATACTAACTATCAACTGCTGCCGGAAGCCCCTGGGAGTTTTCTTTATGTAGATGACCTGGCAATTGCCATACAGTCTGCAACCTTTGAGGCTGTTGAGAAAAAAACCGGCTGAAGCTTTGAATTTAATGACTATATATTATAAGGATAACCAACTGAAGCCAAACTGCCTAAAAACTCAACTCTGTGCCTTTCATTTGATAAACCACAAGGCATCAAGAAACCTGCAGGTGACTTGGAATGGCACCAGGCTCGAACATTGCATCACCCCCAAATACCTGGGAGTTACCCTGGATTGAACTCTCATTTTGCATTAATACCAAACAGAAGGTTTTTGACAGGAATATTTTGAGGAAAATAACAAGCATGATGTTATATGGCAGTGGTGGTGAACCTATGGCAAATGTGCCAGAAGTAGCACTCAGAGCCCTCTCTGCAGGCAACCATGCATTCACCCCAGCACAGAGTTTGCTCCACCCCTCTGCCCAGCAGCCCAATGGGAGCGCTTCTGTATTGCCCTACCCCAAATAGCATGGTCGCTGCATAGTGGTGCTACACAGAGATTCTATTTGAGGAGAGTCCAAATAGCAAAATCCAAAGAGCAAGCCGAGGTCTGGTTACTGGTAGTTCAAGCAAGTGTCTAGTCCAAAGGATGTCCAGGGGCATCATCAGGGTTAGCATAGAACAGGCATGCCCAAACTACTTACTTTTAGCTCCGACTGAAGTCCCTCTCTCCACTCTTAACAATAACAGAATGACCTCTGGCGTATTGATTCAGCCATTCTAAAGTAGATTCGGCAGAACTCCTAGTACTAAGCAGGAGGAGGAAGGAACTAGGTAAATCACTCTTTCACTGACTTGTGATCCCTCCGCCCAAAAAAAAGTTCGCCCAAATTTTTTTTAAAAAAATAAAATAAAATTATAAGAGTTCTTATACCATGTCGGGGGCCGGATGAAATGGCCTGGTAGGCCAGATCCGGCCCACGGGCCGTAGTTTGGGCATGCCTGGCATAGAACTTAGGGCCACAGCAGGCAGGTCAGGGTCTATGCATGCTATCTGAAGTCAAGCAGGGTATCGGTCTTTGCACTGAAGAATTGTACCAAAGCTGGAATGCTACAACAAGCTTGCTTCAAAGCCTCCCAGCTACTTCCTATCAGCTGGGAACCTTCTCTGGTACTTAGTTCTAGCTTGCTTGCATCACAGGTGTAGCTCCTTTCTGGATGTTTCCCTGACTGAGGACTGTTTCACTGTCAAAGTCAGACTTCTGATCTGACAAGTCATCTGCCTGGGGAAACAGAGTTGGACCAGAAGCAGGCTGAGATTCCTGGCTCTGAGGTTTGGGTGCAAGCAGAATTGGGCTGAGCATAGGAAGTGCCTCCTGATCCAGGTCATCTTTGGAGTCTGATGAGGACTAGATCACAACAGCTCCCTCCCTCCCACAGCATGGAGTTCACCCCACCCCTCTGCCCAGCAGCTAAATGGAAGCGCTTCCTCCCTTCCTACAACACAAAGTCCACCCCGCCCCTCTGCCAAGCAGCCCACTGGGAGTGTTTCCTTCCTCCCCTGATATTGTGTTGGCAGTTTGTGCCAAATAAATGGGTTATGGGCAGTGGTGGGCTCAAAAATATTTTTACTACCATAAAATGGTAGTATGGTATGGTGGGTGCGGCCAGGGGGAAGCCCTGTGTTGCACCCGAATTAGGACTACTTTATTCTTTATTTCAATAATTGGATAGGTGGGGCCTGCCAGAATTTCTGCTACTGGTTCTGGCGAACTGGTGTGAACCTGCTGATGCTCACCACTGGTTATGGGTTGCAGTTTGGACACTTGGTCTCTAAAAGTTTTGCCTCGGTCTCTAAAAGATTACAGCAGAGCCTGTCCTTTCATGTATTTGAACCATTCTGAATATTTACATAAAATAACTGTGCAAGTGAATTTGGATTCTTATTCTTATTTCAATATGGAATGTGGGAGGAAGGGAAACTGAGATTGTAGGATAATGTTTTGTTAAAGCCAGAGCTCAGAAAAGGCAAGTGCTGAATCCTATTCACAGGGGCAAAAGACAAATAAAAGCCTTAGTTCATTCGATGCCACTGTTTTTGTGGATTGCCACACAATCCTAAATTAACCTACTCAAAAACAGAATATAATGCACTTCATTAAACTGTAACTTTTTTTACAGTCATCCTGCTATGGGAATAGAGTAGACCATACTGACAGCGACTCAACACTAGTCGTCTGACAGCGGTTAACTAACTTGACAACCCTGAGGACTAATGCCTTAGGTGACAAAGTCCAAAGGGAAGGATGATGGCAGGGGTGTGCTGGGCACCATGGGAGTGTGCTGGACAGGGGTGAGGGTATTGACCAAGGGATCGGGGAGAAAACTGTCATCAGGAACTGCTTAGTCACTCCCCATTGCTTGGTCCACCCAGCGGGTGGCACTTTAGAATAAGCCATTGCTTAAAGCTGAAGGAGGGAGCTTGGAGCAATGGCTTAATCTAAAGTGCAGTGCACCAGGTGGATAAAATAATAATGAAAGTATTATTTGCACCCCAGGGCGCCAGAGGTGAGGGCACAGCCGGAATAATCCCCCTGTCCTGGTGACCTAGCCCATGCCTGGATCATTGCTGGCCTGGGGCTGATGAGGACTTTGCATACCAAAAGGTCTCAGGACCAGAGAGAGATTTGCAGAACTGGATCAATGGCATGGGTGTTAAACTGTGATGCAGAAGATGGAAGGCCATTGCATTATATTATCAGGACAATCTTCATGGCTTATCGCTATGATGATGACTGCCAATATTTGGAATCAGATATTCCACCAAGATTCTGTGTAACCAACCAGAAGAATTGTTTTTTATTGCTTTAAAATGTGCATTGCTCTTGAAATATGTATTGTTTTTGAAAGTGTACTGCTCCTGAAATGTTTTTTGTTATGTTGATGTGATTTTGTAACTGTAATTTGTGATATCCTATCTCTTTGTTAGCCTCCCAGAGTTGCATTGAGAGTGGGGCGGCATACAAGTTGAAATAACCACCACCACCACCGTTCTTTGCTGCAGTCTTCTCGTGCTGCTGCTAGAGGTGGAAAATAATCTGGCCACCTGGGAGAGACCATACTCAAGGGTGAAGTAATCCCAGTGAACTTGAACTCAGATCCCACTCTTGATCTCAGATTGCTGTTCAAAAGAGACTCTAAATCAGGAGTTCTCGACATTTTAAAGCTGGGGGCCAGGCAGTGGTGTCGGGTAGGGATGGCCAGGGGGGCACCCCGCCCCAGGCAGTGCTTTTTGGGCTATGGGTGTTCTTGGACTCCAATTCCCAGAAGCCCTAGCGGGAGTGGGTGCTAGCGTCTACCAGGGGGTGGCAAATTTGGCTGAAGCCCTGGGCAGCTGAAATCCACACAACATTACTGGGGCTGGGTCACGCTGCCTCAAACAGCTTCAGGAGGCGGACGGCCATTTTGCCTTTCCTCCACCACATTCCACTTCCAGGTGTGGCAGAGGTGGTGGTGGGTCACATGAAATGGCACTGTAGCATCCAGCCCATGGGCCACAAGTTGAGATTCCCTGCTGTAAACGGATCTGAATATTGTGTGTTTCTTCACTGGCTAGGACAATTTACTTGCGTGTAGGGAGACACAATAATTTACCTTAGCACTACATATCACATTCAAAATGATTTTGTCTGTCTTGCTGTTTCTCCCAGTGTCTCCACAGATAGAACCATGGTGGTACAAAAACACTTTTCATCAGACAGAGAATGAGATACTGTAACTGCCTTTTTCAATCTTACAGATTGCTGGTTGTGTTCTCATGGACCAGCTAGTGTAGGAGTGGCCAACCTTTTTGCACCACAGGCCAGATCACACCCCCTCAGATAGCTGAGTGTGACAGAGGTGTGGTTCTTCCAGCTGTAAATGCTGCTGTAAACACACCTGCAGCTGCTGTAAACACATTTACAACAGTCACGGGTGCATTTATGGTGCGTTTTCAGCTGTTTTCGCCACTTCTGCCACTTCCTGTGAGAGTGGCAAGGGGAGAGAGGGTGGTACATTTTTGGCCACTTTTGGATGTTTTCGGTGTGTTTTGGTGCTTCCACACTTCCAGTGGCGGCGGCATGGTCATCACCACGAGTTGGATGAATTGGCACCATGGGCCAGGTCTGGCCCACTGGCCGTAGATTGGGAACCCCTGAGATAGTGCCTCACAGAGTTTCTCTGTCCTGCCCACCAACCCACTATCTTTTCAAGAATGGAATGAAACTGATTTATATGTCACGAGTTTTAATGAAATTGTTCCCAGTGCTTCAAATCAGTATGTGTTATCTGCCAGGGCTTGAAGAACTGTGTTTCTGATTGTACAATGAATCTCTGGTGGATGTAGCTCCTCAATATCATACACTTCTCCATCCCAATATAGGGGTTGTTGTTGTTCAGTTGCACAGTCGATTCCGACCCTTTGCGACCCCATGGACCACTGTCCGCCAGGCACTTCTGTCCTCACCATCCCCCTCAACTCGCTCAGCTCTGTGCCCATTGTCTCTACAATACCATCTAGCCATCTCATCTTGGGCCGTCCCCTTCTTTTTTTGCCCTCCACCTTTCCAAGCATCAAGGCTTTCTCAAGTGAGTTTTCTCATTTGATGTCCAAAGTACTTTAGCTTCATCTTTACTATTTGCCCTTCTAAGGAGCAGTCAGGTTTGATTTCTTCTAAGATTGACCTATTTGTTCTCCTCGCTGTCCAGGGGACTCTCAAAACTCTCCTCCAACACCACATCTCAAAGGCGTCTATTCTTCTCCGTTCAGCTTTCCTAATGGTCCAACTCTCGCAACCATACATTGCAACAGGGAATACCATTGCCTTGACTATGCGAATTTTTGTTTTCAATGTGATGTCTCTACTTTTCACTATGCTCCCCAGGTTTCTCATCGCTTGCCTCCCAAGAATCAGTCGCCTTTTTATTTCATGGCTGCAATCACCATCTGCAGTGAGCTTTGATCCTAGGAAAGTAAAATCTGTCACTGCTTCTACTTCTTCCCCATCTATTTTCCAGGGACTGATAGGGCCTTTTGCCATGATCTTGGTTTTCTTTATATTGAGTCTCAAACCAGCTGTAATCAGACAATTCATTTGGGCTCAAAGGGAGATCAAAGTCTGAATCTCCAAAGACCGTTTAGCCCCCATAAGACAATGTAAGCTTGGTCCCAGAAGCGTAGCGTGCCTTGGCGGGGCCCCGTATAAAAATTTGTTTGGGGGCCCTTAGGAAGGGTAAAGATTTCTCACAAAAGAAAAAAATTGCATAAAATTAAAAGAAATATTTATTCATCATAATTATCTATCTGTCACTTTTTCCAAAATTTTTACAAACAATTCAAATTAAATATACACTCTCCTTGCCTTTTGCTTATGCATGTTGGGGGCCCCCATGGCCCCCATATAATTGATACGGCAGATACGGCGGTAGCTACGCCCCTGCTTGGTCCTCAATTCACTGTATTCAAACCGAAGCTTAAGGGGCAAAGCAACAATGCAAAGAGTCAAAGTCATGGCCTTTCTAAAGGTAAAGTTCTCCTTTGCTTGAAAGCCAGTCATATCCGACTCTAGGGTTCAGTGCTCATCTGTTTATAACCAAACAGCCAGCACTATCTGCGTCTAGACGTTTCTGTGGACAGGTGGCAGGCATGCCTAGACAGACACCCGAGTGCACGGAACACTGTTACTTTCCCAACAAAGTGGTACTTGCAATTTCTTGCTTTTGAACTAGGTTGGCAGGAACTGGGACAGAGAAGGCAGCTCATTTCGTCATGCAGCACTCTGGTCACGAACTGCTGACCTTCCAGTCATCAAGTTCAGCGTCTAGTATAGCCGGGTTAAAAACACGACGGTTCAAACACGACGTTGACCACGCATGAGTGGATGCGGAGCTCACGATGCTCTGGCCAACCTGAAGAACACGATTCACACGAACAAGTTTTAAAGAGTCGGGAGTTGTGATTAAAAAAAAGGTCCCGAAACGTTCGGAATGTTGTTCAAGGGGCGGGGAAAGAGCCTCAAGGCGGAAGTCGGTTGGGCGGTGAGAATATAATTTGCATATAACCCATGATGCATCACGCGCGAACAAGTTTAAATAAATCGCAATTGTCTCTGTCAAAATATAAGCAATAATAGCCGTGCGGGGTTGGACGCCGTGATAGCTTCAAGGTTATTTTCGGTACCACGACACGTGGAGTGTGGAAATGGGCGGTGCCCATAACCTGAAGGAATGTCTGCTGCAAGTGGAGTTCGTGAAGGACCCAACAGCCGTTTAGTTTTATCTGATGTTAGGAAAATACCCAGACGACTTCAAGTGACGTGTTGTTGTTGTTGTTGTTCGTGGGAAGTTCTTTTCCCCAATTTTTGAAGTCCCTTTTATGGGACGAATAATCAGTAAGTTAGAAAGATATAACTTGAAAGAGTCTTGAGGAGTGACTTCCTGTTCTAAATGCAGAGGTGAAAATAAGTCTTTTTAAAAGCTGGTCATACTAGTGCAAGAGCTGTATGTGTCTGCAGACTTTCGTAGAAGGTAATACTGTTAAGTTCCACCAGAGTGTTACTTATTTATCCACAGTACAGTACTGTATTTGCAATTTTTTGTTTTTAAACCTTTAGGTTGGTAGAGCTGGGATAGAGACAGGACCTCTAGTGTACCAAATTGCTGACCTGCCAACCATTGAGTAATCAAGTTCGGTGTCTTAACCACACTGGAAGCCCAGAGGAAACAACAAAAACAGAAAACAACAAAAAAAGTTGTAGCACCTTAAAGACTAACTCCTGTATTTAAAATGAATCATGTCCATTTCAACAGACATAAGGTAAAGGTTAAGGTTTCCCTTGCTCAAAAGCCACTTGTTCCCGACTCTAGGGTTCAGTGCTCATCTCTGTTTCAAAGCCGAAGAGCCAGCGCTGTCTGCTTCTGCAGATGTTTTCATGGTCATGCGGCAGGCATGACTAGATACCGGAGTGCATGGAATGCTGTTTACCTTCCCACTGAGGCAGTCCTTATTTATCTACTTGTAATTTTCTGTTTTCGAACTGCTAGGTTGGCAGGAGCTGGGACAAGGACCGGGGCTCATTCCATCCTGCAGTACTCGGGAACTGAACTGCTTTCCAGTCAGCATCTTAGCCACTTAAGCCACTGCAGTCATAAGAGAAGCTGAAAAATAGTAAGGGCATGCACAGTGGGGGAACCAGTGAAAAGGTAAGCCCCGAAGGTGGTCCCCCCCCACCCCTAAAAGCTGCTACCGGTTCTCCGGGACACTGGGGAAAGTTACTACCAGTTCTGCTGAACTTGTGAGAACCTGTTACATCCCATCACCGGCTAGATGGTATTGTTGATGCAATGGGTTTAGACCTGAGCAGGCTGTGGAGGATGGAGTGCCTGCCCTGCGATCAGTGGTGGGTTATCAACATCTTCGCTACCCCACTGTGATGTCATTGACGTCGTGGGCATAGCCGACATCATGACGTGGGTGGAGCAAAATAAAAATGTCTGCGCATGTGTGATAAAATGAGGCCCCAAGTTCTTCACATATCCAAAATGGAGTTTAGTAGGTTTTTAGTCTATAGTAGAAATGTGGCTTCTCCTGCTAGCCAAAAGGGCCATTTGGTTGTTTTCACACTTTGGGGCCCAGGAAGGGAAGAGATAGACAGAGAGGCGCCCATTGTAAACAAGACAACCAGAGTTGTTTACCCCAACTCTGTTATTTGATTGGATGTCTGCTAGTTATGTCACACCTGGAAAGAGGGAATGGCAAGCAGAAAGCAGGATGCAGTTAAGCAGTTGAGAGAAGCAGAGAGAGAGAGAGAGATTTTGATTCTCAAGCAGAGAAGATGTAGAACTTTTAAAGGGGGAGGAAATGGGCTAATGCTGCAAGCCTTTCTTCCTAGAGATAAGCCATGAGCACATGGCTAGATAGAACAAGGAGTTTGAAAATGGTTGTCAACTAGGTAACATCGACAATACAGAGATGGGCTTTCCAACTAGGCCTATCTCTGGAAATCTTAATTATGGTAACTTAGAATAGCTAGACAGATTCTTTTTTTATTAAGGGGAATACTTGTCTGAAACATCCTTTCTCTAAAACAAATTAAAGTAGTAAATTTTTCTATGCTGAGAGCTGAGATCTGTAACCTGATTCATCAAGAACCATGCTACCAATTTAAATAAAAATATTTTCTTCAATCAACGCATGTTCATTAAAGATGGGATATTGGTAAGTCCCTCATTTTTGTCTCTTGAAAACGCTACAGAAACCTCTCAAAGTAATTTGGGCTTGTCTCTGTAAAGAAAGAGAAAGCCAGTTGGATCAGCTGGGTTTGGCTGGAGAACGAATGGTGAACATATATTTTCTTGCGTGAGCTTGGAAGAGTTCTAGAGGGGATTTTTGTTGAATAATCCGCCTTGGAAGAAACGCTTGAGAGGTCCCAAGCAAGTGAGGAAGAGTGTGCATTCATCATAGCATGTGTCAAACCTCTGTAGGACGCATCCACAGGTTTTTTTAGTATGCATGCGTCAAAAAATAGAACTGTGCATGCATCAAATGGAGGTTTGACGCATGTGCAGTTCTGGATAGCCATTTTGGCTGCCCGGAAAAACATTTTTTGAGGGGTCCGGAGAGGCGACCAAACCGGTCGCCTGCGGTTTTACCACTACCCCAGCGACCCCTCCTGATGGGGTGCTACCGGTTCGGGTGAACTGGTCCAATCTGGTAACATCCCATCACTGCCTGCGATATTCCATGGGGTTGCAAAGGGTCGGACTCGACGATGCAACTGAACAATAATGGATAATCTCTATAGGACTGCAGTGGTTAATGTGGTTAAGATGCTGAACTTGATGACTGAAAGGGCAGCAGTTCAAGACCCAAGTGCTCCATGACAGAGTCAACTCCCTCTCTGTCCCAGCTCCTAACATTTTGGAAGCAAGAAATTGGAGGCAGATAAATAGGTAACACTTCAAAGGGAAGGTAAACAGCATACCATGCACTCGGGTGACTAGTCATGCCTGCCACATGCGTATGGAATGTCTGCAGATGCAGACAGCACTAGCTCTTTGGCTATAAAGAGAGAAGAGCACTGAACCTTAGAGTCAGATTTGACTCGCTTTCAAGCTAGATAATCTCTGTCCACATTTTTTGAAATCGTCCTGTGAATTGCCAGGTGCAGGTGAAGAGAAAGTAGAAACCATCAGAAGTGTATGTTTTTGGGACTGGAGGAGTGATATTTGCGACAAGGTTCCTGTTTGAGACAGGTGATTAAATGGCTTTTTAAAAAAATCAGTAATATGATAGTGTCATATCAAACCTCTTACTCAATTTGTTCTTATCTCTAGTCCCCACCCCCATCTCCAAAATGTCCTTTCCTCAACAGAGCTTTTGGAAACCCAAGACTGTAGCTTCTTTTAAGGAGTCAGATTGTCTTCTACAGTATTTGGTTTTTCTCTTTTATGGCTCCTTCACCTTTTCCCAGTACGTATTATGGTCTTTTTCAGAGTGTTGCCTTCTCAGTAGGACATCTTCAGCTTCACATTTTTGCCTCCAGAGGTACTGAAGGCTTGATTTGCTCTCTCTTTGCTTTATTTTTATTTATTTTTTGGCAGATCCAGGTATGCACAAAGCTGTCCTCCATCACCACACTTCAACTAAGTCGCCACCCCTTCAACTTTTTTCTTTTTCTAATACTTTTACTACTGCTCTTCCAAGTCTCAATCTTCTGATTTTATTGGCTGCAGTGCCAGAAGAAAATTTTTGCAACTCCCTCCACACTCGATTGGGTAAAAGAGGAAGCAAAGAAGTCCAGCCTTCCTTTGGATTGATTTTGAGCCAAGGTGTACATAATCCTTCACTATGTCAATTTCTTCCTTATCAGTGTTAAAGCTTCATTTTTCTGCTTCTTGATATTCAAAGCAGTCCTGCTTTGGCACAATTTTCTTTTATTTTCACATGGAAATATGAAAAGCTTTTTTCACAGTGCGAAAGGGTAGAGCAGGGGTACTCAAGCTACAGCCCGGGGCCTCAAAGCCAATTCATCTGGCCCAGAAAGCCCTCGTCGCTCCTGGAAGCGGAAGTAAAATGCGGGCCAGATGAATTGGTGTCAGGGACCGGATCTGGGCCCCGGGCCATAGTGACCGGCTTTCTGAACCATGGTACTGGCCCGTGGCCTGAAAAGTTTGAGCACCCCTTCTGGGGTAGAGGGTCACTTAAGAAGCATTTGTTTACATAAAAGTCAATAATCCTTGGCCAAAGGTAATCTAGGGGTGCCCCGAGAGCAGTGATGGGATGTAACAGGTTCTCACCAGTTCTCCAGAACCGGTAGTAACTTTCCCCAGTGTCCCGGAGAACCGGTAGCAGCTTTTGGGGGGAACCACCTTCAGGGCTTACCTTTTCACTGGTTCCCCCACTGCGCATGCGCATCAAGCGCGTATGCACGGCCTCCTTGCTGTCCTCCCAAGCGGGGAGGAGGAAGAGAAGCTGCTAGCCTGAAGCTCCCTATAGCCTGATCCCCTAGATATCCTAGAGAACTGGTTAGGCAAAGAGTACCTAACTTCTTTAACTGTTGAAAAATTGAAAAGTGCCAAAATGAAGCCATCTTGTGGTGAGTTCGTTCTGTAGTTCCTTCCATGTGACCTAGTGTGAGAAAGATTAGCCAGAATAAGCTTTAAGCTCTGGTTTAAAAAAAGCTCTGGTTGATTTGTGTTGTAAGTGGGTGGGTGTATTTTAATGTATTTTTTTATTTATGTGTTTGTGTTGTGGATGGGTTGAGGTGTGTGTGTGCGTGCGTGTGTGTGCTTATTTTTATTTTATTATTATTTTTAATTTTTCTTTGGCCCCGCCCACATCATGATGTCATGACATTGGCTCCGCACATGATGTCGTGATGTTAGCTCCGCCCATACTAAAATGATGTCATGGTGTGGGGTAGTAAAATTTTTGACATCCCACCACTGCCCGAGAGGTTTCCCGACCTCCGTTCGAAACAGGAGAGCCGAGCCGCGGTCACGCAGTTAGTTAGCCACGCCCCCGAAGGCGTTTTAGTCCGGGAGGGGGATTCTCAAAGGGGGGGGGGCAAAAAGAACACTCAAAGCGGAAGTCAGTTGGGCTGCGACAACGTAATTTGCATATAACCCACGATGCATTGCGCGGGAACAAGCATAAATAAATCGCAATTGTCTCTGGCAAAATATAAGTAGCAATAGCAGTGCGGATTGGACGCGGTGACAGCGCCGAGGCGACTTTAGATCTCATGACATGCGGAGTGTGAAAACGGTTGGTTCCCATAACTTGAAGAAACGTCTTCTGCAAGTGGAATTCGTGAAGGAAGCCACGGTGCTCTGAACATTTTGGCAGTTTCACGTCTGGCGGAAGAAGACTTCAAGTAATGTGGGAAACTTATTCCCCAATTTTTGACAGCCCCTTTGGGGCTAATAACTTATGTATCAAAAAAAGTTTGACTGTCGTTTTGCTAACATGATATTGGCGCGTATTTGTTTATGGTGGATCATATCTTTCAGGAGAATGACACACGCTCACTAGCGATCACAGAGCCATTTCCTTAACAAGGTGTGCTTTCGCAGCCAGACCACCTCCATTACCCTGGGGAACCAGAATGAAGTAATTTCTCCACTCATTAGTTTGGCTTGGGTCCAATATGATGCTTTCCAGTGGCATTTCCTCCACTGAGGGGGCCATCACCCCACTTGAAGGTGCTCATCTGCCAGTAGCCGTTGGCCCCTTTTCAAACTGCGGGCTGAGTCATGCTGCTTCAGATAGCTGCCATGGCTGGACTGGTGGTTCCCCCTGTAAACGCTGGATGATTTGGCCCAGGTCTGGCCTGTGGGCCATAAATTGCTCACCCCTGCTTTAGGGAGTCAGATTGTTTACTGCTGCACAACACTCAGCATTGATTCACTGGCTGTATGGTCTACTCCAGTGTTTCCCAATGCTGGTGTTTGGACTTCAATTCCCAGAAGCCTAAGTCATTTCCCCAAAGCACTGATCAGCCAATGTACTGACTTAGGCTTCTGGGAATTGGAGTCCACTTGTGGGCTGTGTACCCCCTGTTGGGAACCACTGGTCTACTCCAGTGGTCAGCAAACTTGGCTCTCCAGGTGTTCTTGGACTTCAGTTCCCAGAAGCCTTGATCAGCAGGAGTGCTGACTTGGGCTTCTGGGAATTGCAGTCCAAGAACACCTGGAGAGCCAAGTTTGCAGACCCCTGGCTCTACTCCATTACTGTAGCAGGGTGTCTGGCCAGATGGACATCCCACTTTAATCCATCTTGATGAAGAGCAGCAGCTTCATCGATACTGGCCTGGGACTGAGGGAAGAGAACTTTGTGTGCCAAAAGGATGAGATGAAGGGGGCGGGAGGAAAATGAAGGGCCACTGCATTATAGTCTCAGGGCAATATAGTATGGGTATACAGAAAGAGTCTCCTTGAAGATCGTGTTATTTTTGAACCACAATAGGGTGTGCCCTGTTCCTGGCTAATCTTTCTCACACTAGGTCAGGCCAAATGAACTGCAGAATGGACGCGCCAAAAGGTGCCTTCATTTTGTCAGCTTCACGTCTGGCCTAGACATGGAAGAAGAAGAATCTTCTTCATCAATACTGGCCTGGGGTTGATGAGGACATTGTTTGCCAAAAGGTCTCAGAACTAGAAAGTGACTCACGGATATGGCAGAACAAGAATAAAAAGAAAGAAGTTTTGATGGCAAAAGAGAGCTGCAACCTCATATTGTGTATGCACTGGTGGAGGAAGTAAATTTGAGAGTGAATAAAGAAGCGGAAAAATAATACAGATACAGTGGTTGCTAGATAATCTCTGTCAACAATTTTTGAAATCCTCCTGTGAATTGCCAGGTGCAGGTGAAGAAATGTCTGGCCAGGTTATCCTGCTATGGTAATAGAGTAGACCATACTGCCAGCGACTCAACACTGAGTGTCAGGCAGCAGTTAACTAACCTGACAACCTTGAGGACTAATGGCCTTGGGTGATGGTCCCCAAGTGGATTAAATCACACTTGAATCCATCTTGATGGAGGGCAGCAGCTTCATCCATCCTGGCCTGGGGCTGAGGAAGACTTGTGTTCCAAAAGGACTCAGGACCAGAATGTCACTGGAGGCTGTAGGAACTGGACCAGTGGTACAGGAGTCATGCTGCAATGCAGAAGGCAGGTAAAAGGCCACTGCATTATATTCTCAGGAACTCTTCATGGCCTTTTTTTTTCTTTTGTGTCATGACCAGACCATGGACTGCCAAAATGAAGGCACTTCCTTTGTTTTGTCATTGCCCAAACCCAAGTCCTCATCAGTGCATGTCTCTGGCAGCAATCTGCAGACCAGTAAATGAGCTGGACTCTGTGTCTCTCCACATCCACACATTTGTTGTTGTCCACCAGCAGTCCCCACTTGAGCATGTTAGGTCTTGCATTTAGGGATTCCAACCCTCAGGCTATTCAGGGTCCTCCAAGTGATGTAGGGGAGATTGAGATCTTCAGCTATATCCTCCTTTAATGATGTACCTTGCCCAGTGAGCTTCTTCCTCCATCTTCTAATTTGGTTTTGCTCTCCCATTGTTAAATAGCTTTCACCAGCAGTATGCTTTTCATAAGCTAAAGGTGGGTCTCAGTTCTTGAAAATTGAATCTAGTGATTTAAGACCTGACCTCTGGAAACAAGGTGAATTCTGGCTTTTTCCCATAGAAACCAATAGAAAGCTTTTGCTAACCACATTCGTAATTAAGTAACACAGGGTAAGATAAGTACATACTGTAATTTTATTTATAGTTGAAATGTAAATTTGATGCATGTTTTCCTAACCAGTATATGTTATTAGTTTGAAAACTCACATTGTGTGCTGGAAAAGCAGATTCAATTATGAAACAATTCCAGGCCATATTATAATGTGGAGACATAAGCTTCATCTATTCATCAGACTGATGCAACTATGACATCATTTTGTAGAAGTGCTCCAGATGCCATCTCTGTAAGCCCCACTCACACACGTAGTCAAAGGTGAAACAAAACAGAACTCCACTCCATTAATAAGAAATGCATTAAAATGGTCTCAACACAATTTTCTTTTGCCCTTTCCTTACGTATCTCTCCAACTGCGTCAGTGATTCCCAACCTTTTAGACCAAAATGTTCCTGCACTAAATCCCAGAAGCTTTTACTATAAGCTTTCCTGGACAAAATATCTGGGCAATATTGTCCAAGAACTAGGTTGGGAACCACTGAATTTCGTGAACTAGATTATTATGCCTGAGTTACTTAAAAGGGCAGGATGGGTAACGAATAGGGATACCATGCTTAGAAAGAGACAGCATCCTCCCTGATCCCTCTTGTTCAAGCCATCTGTATGACTACACATATGTAAAGTTAAGGTCGCCTTTGCCAGTCGTATCTGACTCTAGGGGGTGGTGCTCATCTCCATTTACACCCAAAGAACTGGCACTGTCTATGTCTGCAGACATTTCTGTTACCTTTCCCAAAGCAGTACCTATTTGTCTTCTTGGAATTTCTTGCTTTCAAACTGCTAGATTGGCAGGAGCTGGGACAGAGATTGGAGCTCACTCCATTGTGCAGCACTCAGGTCTTGAACTGCTGACCTGCCCTCAAATTCAGTGTCTTAACCACTAAGACACTGCAATCCCTTAATGCCTTCATATAACCAGTGGTAAACCTGACATATGTTGGTGTAAATGTACTCTTGGAATATATGTTTGTTGGAATTTGTGCTCAAATCATATGGGCTGCAACTCTGAGGAACACCCAAAGTTATTGTTTCCCCCACTAACTCCCCACCTCCCTAAACTCTGATAAAAACTCACATAGTGTGGTTTTTCATTTAAAAGGGGGCAATACATATCTCAGCTCAGAAAATGTACCAAAATTGTACTGTTTATTAAAATTTGTATTTTAGTTAACTGCAAATAGAAATCCACATTTTGGAGTAGGACATATTATAATTCAAATTTTATATTAAAGCGTGTGCAAGAATGCACATTTTGTGACTTTTGCTGGGCCCAATAAAGATATTCTACTACAGATGTTAATTTTAAAACTTTTTTTTAAAAAAACTGCTATTGGAAGGCTGAAAAAGAAACAGGATGGAAGAGACCTGTGGTGAAGAAATGAATGAAATGAAAAATGACACAAGTCACTAGGTTTGCAGGGGTCTCAATTTTTGTAGAACTGGGGGAGGAAGGGAGTTAGAGAATAAATCCATAAATGTGAGGGCAGCTAGAATGGGGACTGAGGAGAGTGGGAAAATAGAGGGGGGACTGAAAATGGAACAAAGAATTCTGGAAGAAGGCATGGCTGATTGATTGGATTTCTGACACTGGAGTAGCCCATACAGCAATAGTCTATAAATGCTGATTTTAAAAACTATTTTAAATATACCCAAATATTTCTCTTTTTTTACTTCAGAAGTTAGACACACAGGCCTGCCATCGTTATTAAAGATTTCCAAACAGAAAGAACCTTGCCTGAAATCCTTAAGAGCCATAGCCAGTCGAAAGTGGTGTCACAGGGCTAGAAGGGCCAGTAATGGTCTGACTCTATATAAGGTAACTTCTTATATTTCTAATAAAATACAAGGGGCAGCGGGGATAGGTGAGTGCCTTGGGAATTTTTCCCCCCTCCTTGTATGGAAAACTAAGGTGTATTTACTTAACGTGTTTTACTTCATCTTTGCATTAAAATCATGAGGTGGTGTAGTGGTTAAAACACTGAGCTTGGAGACTGGAAGGTTGGATTTTGATACCTGAGTGCTGCATGACGGATCTTGGGGACATGAAAGGAGCCTCATTCAGGTGTCCCCTGAGTGGAGTTTCTCCAGCAAAAAGCCTTTCAACCCAGAATAACTTCTGAAACAAAATTTATTTATTTACACACATAAATCGATAAACTGCTAGGCAGGAACTTGGATGGAGCTGGGACCTCACTCTATTATGCAATACTAGGGTTTCAAACTGCTGACCTGCCAACCTTCCAGTTGTCAAGTTCAGCATCTTAACTACTGAGCCACCACAGTCCCACAAACATAAATAGGAACAGATTAAAACAACGGCCTGAGGGAAAAGATGCGAAGGCCTAGCAGTGGCTGAGAACATCGCCCCCTCCTCTGGGCCCACAACAAGGCCTGAGGAGGAAGATGCCAAGGCCTAGCAGTGGCTGGGGACCTTGCCCACTCCTCTGGGCCCACAACAACGGCCTGACGGAAGTTAGTTTGTGTTCTGGTTTGGTTGTTTTATGTGGTTGCATTTTATAATTTTTATTGTACTGTTGTTGTTTTGATTGTAAGCCGCCCTGAGTCGCCTCGGCAAGTGGGCGGTAATATAAATCTAAATAAATAAATAAATAAATAAGAGACCCAGCAAAAATCTATTTTTGTTCCTCTCTTGCTGGAAGTTTGATATCATCATGGCTAAGGTACAACTATATTGCAATTTACTCACAGTGTGGACCAGAGCTGGCATTTCTTGCTTTCAAACTGCTAGGTTGGCAGGACCTGGGACAGAGACAGGGGCTCATTCTGTCATGTTCTTGAACTGCCGACTTGCCAACCTTCCAGCTAACAAGATGAGCTGCTTAACCACTGAGCCACCACAGTCTCTTGACTCAAGTAAATTCAGTCTTATTTCATAGGCATTCTTTACTTTTTGCTCTTCTGGCTGGGTCTGAAGTGTTGGTATCTTATCTGCAAATGAAAAAGTTCTTCTTCTTCTGCCAAAATGAAACTTCCTTCTTGGCTTTGTCATTGGCCAAACTTAAATCCTCACCAGTATAGGTTTCTGGTAGTAATGGGCAGACCACCAAATGAGCTGGATTCTGTATCTCTTATTTATTTATTTAGATTTATTATCCCGCCCCAATCAGGCGAACCCGACCCTAGGCGGCTCACAAAAAGAAAAAAGTTACACAAATGAGTGCAAACAAAACAATCCATGCCCACCATACCACATCCACCGTGTGGTAGCAATTTTTTTGGAGCCCACCATTGATGACAAGCCACTCAATCGTCCTCCAAAACCACCAAGAAGACTATACTGTACATTCTCTTGACATAAACCAAGCTGAATTGCAAACCGAGAAAAGCATCTACTCACACACATACACACCAAGTAACTTTAATAAACATGACCCTTTTGATTCCAATTTAGCTTTACTAGCTTCTTTTACCTAGCAATTAAACCAAATTCTAACCATAACCTACTGATGGATGCTATGTTTCTGTCTTCTTTTTCTCACATCCCCACAGCCAAATTGGAACTTTAAAGTAGTCAGTGCATGGATGTGCATGTGGAAGGGCACGTATAAATTAATTGACTAACCCAGGTGTGCTCAAACGATGGTCTATTGGCTGGATCCGGCCCCTGACACCAATTTATCTGGCCTGCACTGCCCTCGTCACTTCCGGAAGTAGACGTAAAACATGCCCATTACGGGCACATTTTACTTCCACTTCTGGGAGCGACGAGGGTGGTGTGGGAGGGATAAATTGGTGTTGGGGGCCAGATATGGCCCATGGGCCATAGTTTGGGCACCCCTGGTTTAAGCAGAGAAAATGGCAGCTTAAAATATATCTCATTCTGTTGTGAAACATTGCAAGGCATGTTTTACTTCCGCTTCTGGTGGGAGGAACTATGCGACCAGTCCGCTGAACCATGTGATCGGCCCGCTGAAACATATGACTGGCCCACAGCCCAAAAAGTTTGGGCACCCCTGGGGCCTGGGCTAACCTTTGTTTGAAAGGGGATGGAAAATTCCAACCATGTTGCCAGATGTGGGGTTTGAGATCACATCGTCCAGAAGCAGTCTGTAGCCAGAGGGACAAAATGTTATTTTAGTCCTTGCACAGGTACCTTTTCATCTCAAACAAACTTGGGACTGACATCTGTCATTTATTTTGGGAACAATTTTCCTGCATTGCCCATAAAATGTTGGTACTTTAAAGAAATAAAAGTTTTATCCAGGAAAGCTTTCACTGATTGATGTTTTTGTTGTTGTTCAGTCGCACAGTTGATTCCGACCCTCTGCGACCCCATGGACCACTGTCCTCCAGGCACTCCTATCCTCCACCATCCCCCTCAACTCGCCCAGCTCTTTGCCCATTATTTCTACAATACCATCTAGCCATCTCATCTTGGGCCGTCCCCTTTTTCTTTTGCCCTCCACCCTTCCAAGCATCAAGGCTTTCTCAAGTGAGTCTTCTCTTCTCATTTGATGTCCAAAGTACTTTAGCTTCATCTTCACTATTTGACCTTCTAAGGAGCAGTCAGGGTTGATTTCTTCCAAGATTTAGTGATCCAGTAATTATATCCCTTTCCCTGCATATGTATTACCTGCCTAGAAATCCTAAACTGATAACTATTGTTACAGCAACAGACATGTCTCTTTCGCTTTTTTACTCTTGTTTCTTCTACATACAGACATTTGTACATGGAATACATATTTTAATACTGTATTGACTACACATGCGTGGAAGCAGAGAGCACAACTCTCTGACCAACCTGAAGAATAGGAATCACACAAACAAACTTTACTAAATTGGGGTTGTGGGTTTTTATTAGTTTTTAAACATGGCTCTTTTGTTCCAGTGAAGGTCACTGCCAAAGATCTGTCTGAAACATTGCAGTCCTTCACGAGCCCGAGGAGATTTTTTTCCTTGATGGGGGGGGGGGACTTTTAAAGCGGAACCTGGTTGGGCGGGGGAGATGTTTTGCATATAACCCATGATGCATCGCGCGCGAACAAGTTAAAATAAATCGCAATTGTCTCCGGCAAAAGATAAGTAGCAATAGCTGTGCGGTTTAGACGCTGGTGACAGCATTGAGGAGTCTTTAGGTATCACGACACATGAAGTGTGAAAATGGGTAGTTGCCATAACCTAAAGAAACGTCTTCAGTTAGCCGGGGCGAGCTGAGCCTTTTTTTCCTTACCATCCTCCGTAAGTTTAGGAAAATGGACCACGTCCGCCCCGGAGGCATGGAAAGCTCTTTCCGTGTTCTTTCGGTTTGTGGGAAGTTATTTCCCCAATTTTTGAAGCTCCTTATGGGGGCTAATGAATCTAGTCTACAAAGAGAGAAATTATGAAAGGAGCTGCAGAGGTGGTGCCTTGTCTATATTATAAATTGGGAATGCAGTAGTTTTTTGATGGCGAACCTTAGCACTCCAGATATAAGTTCCCAGAATCGACGAGAAAGGGCTTGCTGTGATTCATCTGGTCCGCTCCCCCTCATTGCTCCCAAATTGTGCCTGCATGGGTGCATTTTACTTCCACTTCCAGGAATCCTTTCTTGTGGGTGCATGGGGCTTGGGCTTCTGGGAATTGAAGTCCAAGAACACATGGAGTGACAAGGTTTGCCATCGCTGTGGTCTTCTGCAGACCACAAATGGACCAGATTGTGTGGCTCTCAGAATTCACCTTGTGTTGTTGCCTGCCAGCAGTCGCCACTCAAGCATCTTGGGTCTTGCATTTCAGTCCTCGCAGTGATGGCGAACCCTAGCACTCCAGGTTGTCTTGAACTTCATTTCCCAGAAGCCTAAGTCAGCACTCCTGCTGATCAGGGCGTCTGGGAATTGAAGTTCAAAAACATATGGAGTGCCAAGGTTCGCCATCACTAGCAGGGTCCTTCACGTGACATAGGGGAAATTGAGATCTTCAGCTATATCCTCCTTTAATGTTCCGTTCCCAACAAGCAACTTCCATCTTCTAATTTGGGTTTGCTTTTGGTTAAGAAGCTGACTGGAAGGCAGCAGGTTAGCAGTTCAAGACCTGAGTACTGCACAATGAGCTTAAGCACCCATCTCTGTCCCAGCTTCTGCCAACCCAGCAGTTTGAAAGCAAGAAAATGCAAGTAGATAAATAGGTACCACTTCGGTGGAAAGGTAAACAGTGTTCCTTGCACTCCGATGTCTAGGCATGCTTGCCACATGCTCACATAAATTTATTTATTTATTTATTATTCATATTTCTCCACCGCCCTCCTCACTGAGGTGACCCAGGGCAGCTCACAAATCGCAAAGACACTACAACAAAACACAAACATTCTTAAAACCCTCAGATATAAAACTGTGCAAGATTAAAATTAAGATGCAGACATCGCTGGCTCTTTGGCTGAAAACAAATGAACACTGAACCCTAGAGTCAGATACAACTGGCTTTACAGCAAAGGTGACCTTTACCTTTACTATCCTCAAGAATGTTTGTTCTTTACATAAAGCTCTTCCTGGATGTGAGTCATCAGACTTGAGGTTCATATCCATTCAGAAGATGTTGGGGGTTATTCTCTTGCTTAGTTCTCTCACCATCTGCTTCTACGTCTCTCCTGATCTTAAGTGGAGCAATACCAACAGTGGTTAAACTGCTGTACCAGTTAAAAACCTCAGTTAACATAATTAGTGCATTCTCTTGGATGTTTCTTACAGCAAAAATTACTTTAACTGAATTTTCATGCGCTCCAGTGTCTAGTCATGTCTGCCACATAACTGTGGCATACGAATGCATTGAATGCAATTTCCCATAAGAATGCATTGAAAATTAAAATACTTTAACCGAAACATGCTTTCTCATAGAAATATATTGAAAACAAATTAATCTGTTAAAAAAAATTCTGTAAACCGAGCCACTATTTTCTATGGATTTCCTTTTGCTATGCAGTTTTTATGTTAACTGAGCCATTTGTTAACCGAGATTCTGTCTGTACTGTAACCAAGTACTGTAACCAAAAGGTTGTGAGTTTGTTTCTGACCAGGTTTCAAGGTTGACTCAGCCTTCCACATAAAGAGCCTCCTTGAAGATTGTGGAGTGTACTCCGGACAATGGCCACCTTGTGCCAGCTAATCTTTCTCACACTAGGTTAGGCAAAAGGAACTACAGAATGAATGCCTCAAAGGTGGCTTCATTTTGGCAAATGCAGCCTTTCCAATATGCTCACACAGCCTCCTTCTTAAATCTGCAATCTACATTATCATTATCCTTCAAACATCATTAAAATGGAAAGTTTTCCCTTGTTCGAAAGCCAGTCACGTCCAACTCTAGGATTTGGTGCTCATCTCTGTTTACAGCCAAAGAACCAGCATTGTCTGTGTCTGCAGACATTTCCACAGTTATGTGGCAGACATGACTAGACACTGGAGTGCATGGAATGCTGTTACCTTTCCCACCGAAGTATTACCCATTCATCTACTTGCAGTTTCTTGCTTTTGAACTGCTAGATTGGCAGGAACTGGGACAGAGACAGGACTTCACTTCTTTGTGCAGCACTCAGGTCTCAATCTGCCAATCTGCTGACCTTCCATTTGTCAAGTTAAGCATCTTAACCACCAAGCCATAACAGTCCTCTCAAACATAATTACATACCTATTAAAAAACATAGGTATCTAAAAATGTGCATCATATAAAAATAACATATGAGATGTACAAACTCAGAGAGAAGACGAAGGGATGAAAAAGAATTCCTGGAATTCATTGGGTGATGGCGATTTTTGAGTGATCCAATAAAGGTATTGGCTTCCTCCTGCATTTTTTTTTTTTTTTTTGCTTATTTAACAATTTGAATATGGATCATATGGCTAATTTTTTTTTGTCTTAAAATTTGACATTTTCTTAAGAGGACGGAGGGGGTTTAACACAATGTGGAGCACGCATGTGTGGAAGCGGTGAGCAGGGAGCTCTGGCTAACCCGGAATAGAGGATTGCTGCGAACAAGTTTTACTAAATTGGGGTTGTGTCTTAAAAAAAAAAAAACGTCCCTTTTGTTCCAGTGAGAGTTTCTGCCATAGATGTGTCCGAAATGTGACAGTCCTTCACATAAAGATTTTCCCACAGGGAGGCAATGTACTGTACTTCAAAGCGGAACCCGGTTGAGCGGCGGGGAGTTATTTTGCATATAACCCATGATGCATCTGCGCGAGACCAAGTTAAAATAAAATTGCAATTGTCTCTGGCAAAAATCTAAGTAGCAATACCTGTGCAGGTTGAACGGCCATGACAGGATCGAGGAGTCTTTAGTTATCATGACACATGAAGTGTGAAAATGAGTGTTTGCCATAATCTGTAGAAACATCTTCAGTTAGCCGGAGGGAGCTCAGCCACTTATTGGCAAACCTTAAACAAATTCACGCTCCCGAGGGCACGGAAAGCTCTTTCCGTGATGCTTCGGTCTGTGGGAAGTTTCTTCCCCAATTTTTGAAGGCCCTTTTGGGGGCTAATAATACGGGTATCAAAAGAAATAAGTTATAAAAAGAGGAGTTAGTATATCTATGGTATCCTTTAGTAATGCAGTAGCTAGACTGCTTAAAAGTAGGTAGAAGGTTGTAAGTTCTATCTGGACCATGCTCGAAATACATTCCATTTCTCTGAGGTCGGTAACTGAGTACCCAGCCCAGCATGTTGGATACAAAAATGTTAATTGACCTGGCAACCTCCCAGAGAGGGCACTAAGCGCTATTTTTGTGGTTCAGTCACACAGTCGATTCCCACCCTTTGTGACCCAATGGACCACTGTCTGCCAGGCACTTCTGTCCTCCACCATCCTCCTCAGCCGGCCCAGCTCTGTGCCCACTGCATCCACAATACCATCTAGCCATCTCATTTTTGGCCACCCCTTCTTCTTTTGCCCTCCACCTTTCCCACCATCAAAGCTTTCTCAAGCGAATCCTCTCTTCTCATTTGATGTTCAAAGTACTGTATTGTAGCTTCATCTTTACTATTTGACCTTCTAAGGAACAGTCAGGGTTGATTTCTTCTAAGATTGACCTATTTGTTCTCGCTGTCCAGGGGACTCTCAAAACTTTCCTCCAACACCACATTTCAAAGGCATCTATTCTTCTGTGCTCAGGTTTCCTAATGGTCCAGCTCTCACAACCATACATTACCACTGGGAATACCTTTGCTTTGACTATACAAATTTTTGTTTGCAAGGTGATGTCTCTACTTTTCACTATGTTCCCCAGGTTTCTCATTGCTTGTCTCCCAAGCATCAGTCGCCTTTTTATTTCATGGCTGCAATATCCATCTGCAGTGAGCTTTGATCCTAAGAAAGTAAAATCTGTCACTGCTTCTACTTCTTCCCCATCTATTTTCCAGGGACTGATAGGGCCTGTGGCCATTATGTTAGTTTTGCTGATGTTGAGTCTCAAGCCAGCGTTTGCACTCTCTTCTGTCAACCTGAGCTTGCTTTGGTCTTTGTCTTTCTTCTCTTTCCACAAATGACTTGTATGGTATGGAATTCCAAGACATTCCCTCCAAATCGGAAAGCCATTGTATTTGTTGTCCATATACATATATAGTTTAAGCTTGGTTCTAATCCAATCATTTCTTTTATAATCCCATTCTTGATTTTATCCCTTCTAGTCACTCCAGCAGCCTTTCTCTTCCTCTTCTTGTGTCGTATCTGATTCCAAATGCAGTCAAACCTTGCATAACAAGCGTTTCGCTCAGTGAAAAACTCGCATAACAAGCAAGTTTTTCGCTAAGCGGTCTGACTCGCATAATGAATTTTTCACTATGCGAGTCAGACTTTTCCCTATGGAAAAACTCGCATAACGAGCATTTCTATGGGGAAAACTCGCATAGCGAATTTTTTTCGCTATGCAAGTTTTCCCCATATAAATGCTCGTTTTCGAGTTTTTCCATAGGGAAAAGTCCGACTCGCATAGCGAAAAATTTGTTATGCGAGTCAGACTCGCATAGCGAATTTTTCGCATAGTGAGCAACCTTGCAGAATGAATTAAATTCGTTATGAGAGGTATGACTGTATAGGCAATCATAGGCAAAAATTGTCCTGGGAACAATAAAGTGCAGTGGACGCCATTTGCGTCTCATTTCCATGATGAACAACTTTCCTTTATGTTTTGTTGTAAGTGTCAATGTTTGGCACTGGTAACATCCTTCTGGTCTATTAATTGTTACTATAGATACCGTAGACATAGTCAGCAAGGGCTTAGGTGTTTCCTGCGGGTCTCCTTCTCCAGTCCACTTTAAAAACTGACATTTTCTTAAGAGGAGGCCGGGATTTAACAAAACGTCGAGCATGCATGCGTGGAGGTGGAGAGAGCCTGACGCTCTGACCAGCCTGGAGAACATGATTCACTTGAGCAAGCTTTACAAAATTGGGGTTGTGTGTTGTTGGTCTTAAAACACCACCCTTCTGTTCCTGTGAGAGTTCCTGCTATGGATCTGTCCGAAACGTGGTAGTCCTTCACTGAGAGATTTTCCCACATGGTGGGGGCAAAGAACTTGAAAGCGCAAACCGGTTGGGCGGGGGAGATGTTTTGCATATAACCCATGATGCATTGCGCGCGAACAAGTTAAAATAAATCGCAACTGTCTCCGGCAAAATCTAAGTAGCAAGAGCTGTGCAAGTTCGACGGCCATGACAGCATTAAGAGATCTTTAGGTATCTCACGACACGTGGGAGTGTGAAAATGGGTGTTTGCCATAACATGAAGAAACGTCTTCAGTTAGCCGGAGTGAGCCATTTAGCTATTTAGTACTTCTTCTTCATCTGCCGTATCCAGAAAGAATCCGAATACGCCCCCGAAGACATGGAAAGCTCTTTCCGTGTTTCTTCGGTTCGTGGGAAGCTTTTTCCCCCAATTTTTGAAGGCTCCGTTAGGGGCTAGTAATAAAGGTATGTAAGAAAAGAAAGCGATAGGGGTTACAGTTGAGGTGTTTTTGACCTAATCTGGAACATGTGGAATTTAATACATCAATGGGCTGTACTTTATCATCCAATCCATCTGGCATGGCCTCTTCCATCTCCATAATATTTCATGTCAGAAATTAATTTGGGTTGAAAAGATTTTTGCTGGAGAAACTCAGCTCAGAAAGTGTCCAAATGATACTCCTCATGTACCCATAAGCTGGGACATCCAGTACCTGTACCTGGCTTCTGAACTGCCAACTTGCCTGTCTTCCAGTTACCAAAGTGAGCTTCTTAACCACTGAGCCACTGCAGCACCTGTTTCTGCCTCCATGACTATTGGGTATGGCAATGGTATTCCCTGTGGCAATGTATGGTTGTGAGAGCTGGACCATTAGGAAAGCGGAGCGCAGAAAAATAGACGCCTTTGAGATGTGGTGTTGGAGGAGAGTTTTGAGAGTCCCCTGGACAGCGAGGAGAACAAATGGGTCGATCTTAGAAGAAATCAAGCCTTACTGCTCCTTAGAAGGTCAAATAATAAAGATGAAGCTAAAATACTTTGGACATCAAATGAGAAGAGAGGATTCACTTGAGAAGACCTTGATGCTTGGAGGGGTAGAGGGCAAAAGAAGAAGGGGATGGCCCAAGATGAGATGGCTAGATGGTATTGTGGAGATAATGGGCACAGAGCTGAGTGAGTTGAGGGGGATGGTGGAGGACAGGAGTGCCTGGAGGACAGTGGTCCATGGGGTCGCAGAGGGTCCAAGTCGACTGTGCGACTGAACAACAACAAAAATGGGTATTTTCCAGTCCCTGGAAAATAGATGGGGAAGAAGTAGAAGCAGTGACAGATTTTACTTTCCTAGGATCAAAGCTCACTGCAGATGGTGATTGCAGCCATGAAATAAAAAGGCGACTGATCCTTGGGAGGCAAGCGATGAGAAACCTGGGGAGCATAGTGAAAAGTAGAGACATCACATTGCAAACAAAGATTTGCATAGTCAAAGCAATGGTATTCCCTGTGGCAATGTATGGTTGTGAGACCTGGACCATTAGGAAAGCTGAGCGCAGAAAAATAGACGCCTTTGAGATGTGGTGTTGGAGAAGGGTTTTGAGAGTTCCCTGGACAGCGAGGAGAACAAATAGGTCAATCTTGGAAGAAATCAACCCTGACTGCTCCTTAGAAGGTCAAATAGTAAAGATGAAGCTAAAGTACTTTGGACATCAAATGAGAAGAGAGGATTCACTTGAGAAAGCCTTGATGCTTGGAAGGGTTGAGGGCAAAAGAAGAAGGGGACGGCCCAAACTGAGATGGCTAGATGGTATTGTAGAGATAATGGGCAAAGAGCTGAGCGAGTTGAGGGGGATGGTGGAGGATAGGAGTGCCTGGAGGACAGTGGTCCATGGGGTCGCAGAGGGTCGGAATCGAATGTGCGACTGAACAACAACAACAACAACAATGGCTTGCCTTGGGGACGACAAAATGATAGAATCATAGATTACTTAGCATTCCAGAAATTAACCCTTTTTGGGTGTTTGTGTGTGAGCTATGCCACAGACATTTTAAATCTAAGGCCTTGTGGCTAGCATTACAAAAAGGAGTACAATAATTTCTTTCAAGAGCTCCTCCTGGTCTGTTAATTTTTACTGCAGAAATCAAAAGAAAATTTCTGTTTACAGACTACCAGACTTCTAAACCTATCCTATTGTAAGTATGAAGTTCAAGATAGGAAACAAATTCATTTAATGTTAGTATGGAGGAAGGCAGTTCTTGTTGGAGAATTTTGATTATTTTTTTCCTAGTTATCAAAGTATTAGATAATGACAACAGCTGAAAAAGTGAGAGATTAGCTCAAGTCTCAAGCATACCCCTTTCACAATGACTAGCATTTTATATAATAAAAATCAGTCTAGTAACTTTTAAATAGAAGAAAAGGTTCCTTTACTTACAATTACAATCTGTAGTGGCAGTCAGAATTTAAAAAAAATAACAAAATTGAATCTCTGCCATGTGCAATAGACTTCTTCCATGCTTGCTTCATGAAACTTGGTCAGGAGAAGTAAAAAAGGGGCAGGTAGAGTCTAAGGACACTACAGTCGGGTGATTTGTTTTGTGAATTCAAATCACAACTGAGTTGTTGCTGGTGGCTACAAAAACCCTGCCGCCGCCGCTCTCAAACCTGTTTACTTCCACGTCCAGCGAGAAGGTGACAGTTAGAGAGATACTTCTTAATAACCTCTTCACTGCAGGGTGGGTCCTGATTCCCCTCCCCACACTTTCTTTCTTACCTTCATTCCTTCACGAAATGAACAGGTTGACAGCCTGTTTACTTCCACATCCAGCAAGAATGCGAGAGTTGGAGAGAGACTTTTGTTTTGAAGGAAGGTTATAAAGAAAATGTATTTCTTTGTTTTAAACCTTCATAGAAAATATTTCTGAAGTCCAAAACAAATTGTATAAGTGTCACAAGAAAGGTTATTTTGTCCTCTATCAATCGCACTTTGGATCACTTCGACTGGTTGATCGGTTTGGTAGCTGCCTCACTGCCAACCGCCCCTCCCCCCTGAAAATGTCATTTTTACCAGTCACATTTTTCCTTAATATCTTTGTTGTTGATTACTGCTTCAGTGTCATTTTTCTCCACATGTTGTATTCGAACTGTATCCACCTCAGGAAGTTGTCATATTCAGTTTCTAACACGTTTTTCCCTTTTATTTTTGTGACCTCCTTTGAGTGTTTTTTTGTAAACTGTTTCATAGTCGTTGTTGTCCCCCCACCCCGAAGTCAAATGTAATAGTGTCACCACAAAGTTTATTATTTCCTCTTTCAAACACACTTTGGGTCACCTGAATCGGTTGTGTGGTTTGGTTGCTGGGCCGCCGAAAACCAATCCCCCCAGTGAAGATTGCATTTTTTTTGAGCCAACGTTTGGAAGCAATTATGTTATTGCCTTGTATTTTTGGCCAATGGCTCTTTACATTTCTGAAAGTCGCTGAGACAAGCTTTCAGTTGATGTAACCATTGTTTTTGTGGGTGCTTTAGTTTTGTGGTGGCTGCTTGTTGAAAGTACATTGTTTTCGTTACATCGCAAAAACTGACAGACCACCCAACCGAAATGTAAGATGTTTATTGAATTCATGTCAAAATATGACAATGTAGAAACAAGTTAATAAAACAGGAACTGTGGTAAGTGCTGGTCTGAAATGCTTCTGGCAGGGAAAAAATATTTACCAATAAGTGTGAGGCAAAAACACACTGTAAGATGTAAAAGCTCCCAGTGTTACTGCATGCAAAATTGTCATTTTCTCAACTGTTCCCACTCAACAACACTAGGTATAGAGAAGGGTTTCTCAACCTACGGCCCATGGTGCCATTTTATGTGGCCTGCTGCTCTTGCTCCCACCATTGCCACTGCGAGATGCTGTACCATGTGTGGTTACTTTTTTAATGTAAACAGCATTTCAAAGCTGTTTACATTAAAAAGAAACTACATATAGCACAGCTTCCAGCAGTGGCAGTGGGAGTGAGGGCAATGGGCCACATGAAATGGTGCTGTGGGGGAATGAACCATTAGGCTACTGGCTTTGTCTCACCCACCCACCCCCTCTAGGACCCCAGCTCTAAGGATAACCTCCAGTCCCACAAGGAAGGACTAGTCTCCTTAAAAACCCCATCCACCCTCTTCCTGAGCAGCCAATTATTTATTTATTTAATTATTCATATTTATATTGCTGCCCACTCGCAGAGGCGACTCAGGGCGGCTTACAGTCAAAACAGCAACAGCACAATAAAAATTATAAAATATAACCTCACAAAATACAAAATACAACCAAACCAGAACACAGACTAACTCCCGTCAGGCTGTTGTTGTGGGCCCATAGGAGTGGATGATGTTCTCAGCCACTGCTAGGCCATGGAGTCTCATTAGTGTCAGTCAGGGAAGGTAGGGGGGTCCAAAGCCTCCATTGACAATTGGCATATCCCCCCTTTCCAGGGAGAAACAAAATGGCCACTTCTTTGAAGCTGTTGGGGCAAAATGGCCACCTCAAAATGTCCCCCCTCATCATGCAAGGCTGGGGACTTTGCCCACTCCTCTGGGCCCACAACAATGGCCTGACGGGAGTTAGTTTGTGTTCTGGTTTGGTTGTTTTATGTGGTTTTGCATTTTATAATTTTTATTGTACTGTTGTTTTGACTGTAAGCCGCCCTGAGTCGCCTCGGCGAGTGGGCGGCAATAAATAAATAAATAAATAAATGCAAGCAGGACAAAATGGCTATCTGGATTACTTAGCTGTCTGAGGGAGCATGGCATGGTCCATGGCTTGAAAAGGTTGAGAACCCCTGTTATAGAGAAATCAATCTAAGACTATAATAACAGTTTTCCAATTTTCAGCAGTTTTAATTCTTGCTCACTTCCATTTCTTGATGCCAAGATAAAGAAAATAATGCATTAAAAATCTTTTTCTACACAATTGAAGTAGCTCCCTCATCTTATTCACAGAGAATTTAAAAATTCCCAGAACTTATGCAGCACTATTTTAGATACATTGGCGATACAGTACCTGTCTGCACTTGTATCTGATAAAGTACTAACATGATGGATGGGAAATTAACAAAACGCAAAGGAGGCAGTTGCTGTGGCTCCCAAAATACAAAAGGTGAGGAAGGGTGTGAGGCAAGGGAAAAAACATTTTTTTCCCAAATACAGTATGAGAATTCCCCAAGTATTTCTGGAATTTCAGGAAGAGCGTAGCACAAATGGTATTTGGCAACAACAGAAAGATGCAGCCCTAGTGGGTTCTGGGTTAGGGCACTGTTACCCACTCTATCCATGGGAGGATGTCCTTTCTAATCTAAATCATTATATGCTGGTTGAGAATGATGGGAGTTTTACCCGCACACGTGAGGAGAGTAAGGTTGGGGAAAGCTGTCTTACAGCAGGAGTTCTCAACCTTTTAAAGATGGGGGCGGGTCACACTCCCTCAGACAGTTTTGGGGGCTGGATGGTCATTTTCCCCTTCCTCCCCCACATGGCACTTCCTGGTGTTGTGGAGGTGGTGGTGGTGGGCCACATGAAATGGTGCAGTGTGCCACATCTGGCCCACAGGTTGTAGGTTGAGAATCCCTGTCCTACAGGGTAGCCTGTAAGTCCCTTTTTGTTGTTCCGTCGGACAGTCAATTTCGACCCTTTGTGACCCCATGGACAATTGTCCCTACAGTAAGTCCCTACAGGGCCACAAAGAGAGTAGCGCTCTGCTGGGGGAGGGAGGAAGTGCTCCCATTGGGCTGCTGGGCAGAGGAGCGGGGCGTGTGCCCACGGAGAAGACAGGTGGGGATTTGCAGGCTGGGTAGGGACTTGCTGGCTGCCTTGTAGATTGCACGGGGTGGTGGTGGTGCTTGATCTGCTTTTATTTTAAAATAAATACTGAGATTGCATCATATATAGTTGTGTGAAGCATGTAATATGCTCCTGAGCATAAGCTCAAAGAATGGTGTGTGTGTAAAAGCCATTTCCAGGGTTTCAGTTTTTTAATTCCCCATTCATACTTTGTGACACTAGTTACCGCAAACACGGCCAACAGAAGCCCAGTTGTCTTATGGGGCTCCTTCTGGAGTCCTCTTAAAAATTGACGTTTTCTTAAGAGGTTTAACGCAAGGTTGACTAAGCATGCGTTGAAGCGGAGAGCACAGGATTCAGACGAACAAACATTACTAAATTGGGGTTGCGTGCTTGTTTTTTTTTAAACGGCCTCTTTGTTCCAGTTTGAGTTCCTGCCATAGATCTGTCCGAAACGTGGTAGTCCTTCACGGAGATATTTTTCGGGGGGGGGGGGGCTTCAAAGAGGAACCCTGTTGGGTTGGTGGGGGGATTTTTTTTTTGTATATAACCCATAATGCATCGCACGCGAACAAGTTAAGATAAATTGCAATTGTCTCCGGCAAAATCAAAGTATCAATAGCTGTTCAGGTTGGACGGCAGTGACAGCATCCAGGAGTCTTTAGGTATCACGACACATGAAATATGAAGATAGGTATTTGCCATAACGTGAAGAATTGTCTTCAGTTAACTGGAGTGAGCTCAGCATTATGTCTCGACATCGTTCTCGTCGGCTGCAACTCATCAAAATGGTTTTTCTCAATTGAAAAATTATATCCGAGTATGTCCCCGTGGGGGCATGGAAAGAAATTTTCATGTTCCTTTGGAATTTTTGAAGGCCCTTTTGGGGCTATTAATATACGTATTAAAGGAAGGACTTTTTGGTAGGAATGGTTGTTATAGCTGGGTTATATATGGTGATCTTGATGTGAAACTTCTTATTTACTTATTTTATTTTGCGGGTCCCTTCGCCGGTTTCAGTATGAGAAAGATTAGCCAAACTAGGTTATTCCTGAGTGTGGCTCAAGAATACCACAATATTGTTGATAATAATAATGTAAGAAATTATTCTAGGTCCGTGATGTGCCTTGGCACTCCAGATGTTCTTGGACTTTAATTCCCAGAAGCCCAAGCTCCCGTGAATCCACATGAATGGGTTTGCTGTGATTCATCTAGCCCGCACTGCCCTTGTCGCTCCTGGAAGCGGAAGTAAAATGTGTCCATACAGGCGCATTGAGTCGCTGGCTGTACAGTCTATCCAGTGTTTCCCAAATGCTGGTTTTGGGACTTCAATTCCCAGAAGCCTAAGTCAGTACATTGGCTGATCAGTGCTTTGGGGAAATGACTTAGGCTTCTGGGAACTGAAATCCAAAAACCAAAGGTTGGGAAACATTGTTCTAGAAGATGAAGTTGAAAACGTTAGGCAGGCCAGATTGGATAATTACCTGATTCTGGGCCAAAATTTGGCATTCCCCTTGTTGGGAACCTATGGTAGCAGAATATCCAGCCAGACATAATCACGAGATATGGGTACTCTTAATAGAATACATACAGGATACAGTAGATGTGCAGACTTTTTTCATAAATGGAGGAAATTACCATCACCAGCATGCGAGTGTGGGACACCGGGACAGACTGTGTAACATGAACAATGTAGCCTTAGAGCAGAGGTGGCCAAACTATGGCCCATGGGCTGGATCCAGCCCGCAGCTCCAAATCATCTAGCCCACGCTGGCCTCGCCAGTCCTGGAAGTGGAAGTAAAAAGCAGCCACACATGTGCAAAAATTCTGCCGTAAATGCACCCACAGCTGTTGTAAATGCATTTATGACAACTGCAGACATGTTTTACGGTGGGAGGAACCACGTGACTGGTCCGTGGTCCAAAAAGTTTCGCCACCTTAGAGCATATGAGGGCGAAGATTTAAGGACAACACCTGGTGCAATCGAAGATATAAATCGTTTACATGTTTGTTTATAAATTAATGTTTAGTTTTTATACAGTTTATATATGTTTTATTTTTGAATCTACTATGCTGACTCAGTGTGTACATTAGTGCCATACACTAACAAATCTCTCTTGCATTCATTTGGCGGAGAGCCAAGAGAAGAGAGCGGAGTAACAGTGGAAAACAGCCAGGCGAACGGAGGCACTGACTTCCTCCTGCTGCCCCGTCTCTGTGATCCTTGGCCAAGGGGCGCTCTAGGCTGCCTGAAAGCCTTCTTTCCCCCTTTCCACAGCGGAGAGCCCAGTCTCTATCATGCAGCTACATCGTCACGCCCCCTTTCTCAACATTCACCGCCTGCTAGCGCCATCTTGATTACGGGAGGAGGGGTCTGACCAAACGGCCATGTTGGTTAAGGGAAAACAAAAGGGTTGGCGTTTTGAGGAACGAAGCGGGGTGGGGGGTGGTGATCAAGCACGATTTTGGCCGCGCATGCGTAGACGCGGAAAGCACGACGCTCTGACTGGAGAACAGGATTCACATGAAGAAGTTTTTAAAAGTCGGAGGTTAGGATTTTTTGTTTCGAAAACACGGCCCTTTTGTTCCAGTGGGAGATTTTGTAAAAAGAAGCTCTCGAAACATTAACGGTCCTTCGGGGGGGGGGGAACATTATCAAAGGGGGAGGAGGGGAAAACCTCAAGCGGAAATCGGTTGAGTGGTGAGAACGTGATTTGCATACAACCCATGATGCATTGCGCGAGAATAAATTAAAATAAATCGTAATTGTGTCTGGCAAAATATAAGCAGCAATAGCTGTGTGGATTGGACGCTGTGACAGTGTCGAAGCCCCTTTAGGTATTATGACAGGTGGCGTGTGAAAATGGGCAGTTCCCATGACCTGAAGAAACGTCTTCTACAAGGGGAGTTCGTGAAGGAAAACTACTTTATTGTCGGCTGGAATTCGACCCGGAGTATACTGCATGACGTGGGAATCTTTGTCCCCAATTTTTGAAGGCTCCTCTGGGGCTAATAATTTGTGTATCGAAAGAACAGCTTTGATAATAAGTTTGTGTTAGAATTTGCTCAAGAGTCTTAAAATATTTTTGCTGCAAAATAAACTATTCAGTCAACCCCTGAATGAGGTTCATTTCATATCCCCAAGAGCTGGGACAATGCCAGGGTCTTGAGTTTGGTCAAGGAGAGTTTCAGCTTTAATTAAAAAAAAAAGAGAGAAAGAGGTGCAGTATCATGTAGTGTAAGGTTCTGTAAATTAGAGAATGAATACAACAAAAAAATTGTGACACCTAGACTAACTCCTGTATTTAAATCTGAACTTTCATGGAACGAGCCCCCTTCATCAGACAGGAGAAGCTAAAAAATAATACGGATAATACAGATGTGGTGATTGCTAGATAATCTCAAGGGGATGGGTGGCTCAAGATGCTGAACTTGATGATTGGAAAGGTTGGAGTTTGATATATGATGGAGTGAGTTCCCATCTGTGTCCCAGCTCCTAACAACCTAGCAGTTTGAAAGCAAAAAATCGCAAGTAGATAAATAGGTACAACTTTTGTCTCTAGACATCCCTGCCACATGTCCATGGAAATGTTTGCAGATGCAGAGAGCGCTGGCTCTTTGGCTATAAACAGAGAACACACTGAACCCTAGAGTTGGATATGAATGGCTTTCAAGCAAGGGTGACTTTTACCTTAGATAATTTCTAGGCGGCACTGTTCTCTAGGCAGGACTGTGAGTTAAACAAGATGACTGGAAGGTTCGCAGGTCAGCAGTTTGAGATCTGAGTACTGCATGACATAGTGAGCTCCTGTCTCTGTCCCAGCTCCTGCCAACCTACCAGTTTGAAAGCAAGAAATTGCAATTAAATAGGTACCACTTCGGGAGGAGAGAAAACAGTGCTCCGTGCACTCTAATGTCTAGTCATGCCTTCATCTGCCCCATACCATTGATCCAGTTTCATGAGTCACTTTCTGGTCCTGAGCCCTTTTGGCTCACAAAGTCCTCATCAACCCCAGGCCAGGACTGATGAAACTGCTGCCCTCTGTCAAGATGGATTCAAGTGGGATTTAATTCACTATGGGACCATCACCTTCCTTGTGGAGCTTGTCACCCAAGACCATTAGTTCTCATGGTTGTCAGGTTAGCTAACCGCTGCCTGACACTGAGTCACTGGCAGTATGGTCTACTCTATTACCATAGCAGGATAACCTGGCCATACTGGTGCATTGCCAGGTGCATGTAAAGTTAAAGTTAAAAAACAAAAACAAAAGTATTTTCAATGATCTTCCTTTTTGGGACAAGTGGTTAATTTTTTAAAATACAACAGTGTGGATAACCTTGGTCTTGGTCTCATGCTTACACCAGATTTTTTATTTTTCTAATACTTATTCCCCGTCCAAGTCTCACTCTTCTTTTGATTCATTTTTCTTATTCTTGACATTCAAAGCAGTCTTGCTTTGGCACTCTCTTATTTTTTCCACTAATCATGGCTGTTTTCTGTTATGTGCAGAAACATCATCTTCCTATCATGGATTATTAATGTTTATTCTACCAATTTTCACTGCATCATTTGGGGATTCCAGATGCAGAGATGGGGAGAAAGGAGAGCATCTTGGAATGCCTAGCTGTCAGAGAATCAATTGTTAAGTATACAGTATTAACATATGGTTCCACATGGGAAGGAGTTGTGCAGCTGAGTCACATTCATTAAAAAACAGTAATTCTCTTTGTCTTTTTTCAGCACTTTGATGTCATAGAACGCTATTCATAAAATCATAGAATAATTGAGTTGAAAGGTGTCATCAAGTCCAACCCCCTGCTTAATGCAGGAAAGAAAATTCATCTTATTCAGAGAATATTTTTTTAAATCCCTAACTGATGCAGCATGCATGCACACTCACATATACACTGCCTGTGTGCAGTGTGATACCTCACTGCCTGAGTTGAACCAAGTAACAAACTATAATGTATATAGAACCTTTATCGTATTTTATTATGCTCTTGCATCATCCAATCCCACCATCACCACTTACCAGTCTGTGGAAAAATTGTTTAGCATGAAATCAGTCTGTGGTGAAGAAAAAGTTGGGGACCCCTGCCCTAGATGATCAACCCTAAACGTTGTCCTAGTGGAATACATTTTTTGACATTCATCTTAGTGACCTTGCTGGGTGACTTTGAAGATAAAGAACTGTAGGTAGAAGTTAGGATGTGAACTTAATTAAAAATCTTACAGTGAACTGAAAAATGCCTCTTGATTCTTTTTCTCTTGTGATATAGGCTGACCCAGGAAACAGCAACTGGATGAAACAGCATCATAATTCAGCACATAGGACTAAACAAGAGAATGACCTTTGAGACCAGTGATGGGATGTAACAGGTTCTCACCAGTTCTCCAGAACCGGTAGTAACTTTCCCCAGCGTTCTGGAGAACCGGTTGCAGCTTTTGGGGGAACCACCTTTGGGGCTTACCTTTTCACTGGTTCCTCCACTGCACATGCACGCCAAGCACTTGGTGTGCATGCACGCCTACAGTGCTTGGGGCGTATGCACAGCCTCCTTGCTGTCCTCCCAAGAGGGGAGGAGGAAGAGAAGCTGCTAATCTGAAGCTCCCTATAGCCTGCTCCCATAGATATCCTAGAGAACTGGTTAGGCAAAGACTTAGTACCTAACTTCTTTAACTGTTGAAAAGTTGAAAAGTGCCAAAATGAAGCCATCTTGTGGTGAGTTCATTCTGTAGTTCCTTCCATCTGACCTAGTGTGAGAAAGATTAGCTAGAATAAGCTTTAAGCTCTGGTTTAAAAGCTCTGGTTGATTTGTGTTGTGGGTGGGTGGGTGTATTTTAATGTTTTATTTATTTATTTAATTTATTTACAGGTTTGTGTTGTGGGTGGGTGGGTAGGTGGGTTGAGGTGTGTTTGTGCGTGTGCTTATTTTTATTTTATTGTATATTATTTTTTAATTTGTTTTCTTTGGCCCCCGCCCACAACATCATGATGTCATGACATTGGCTCCACCCATGATGTTAGCTCCACCCACACTGTGATGATGTCATGGTGGGGTAGTAAAAATTTTGACATCCCACCACTGCTTGAGACCCTCTGAATAGATATATGAGCCTTAAATCCCCTGCTAAGATCCAGGAAGAGCTTTATGACAAGAACAAATATTCTTAAGGGTACCGCAAGAGCAACACCAAATCAGAAGATGGAGGTAGGAGCTCACTGGACAAGGAACTTTAAAAGAGCATATAGCTGAAGATCTCAACCTTCCCTACATCTCTTGGAGGACCCTGAATAAGCTGAGGATTGGAGTCCCTGAATGCAACACCAACATGCTCAAGGCGGGGTTGCTGGCAGACAACACATGGTGTGAATGTGGAGATGGAGAATCCAGCTCATTTACTGGGCTGCTGATTGCTGCCAGAGACATGCACCAACGAGGACTTGGGTTTGGGCAGTGACAAAGAGAAGAAAGTGAGTGGCTTCATTTTGCCAGTCCAGGGTTTGATCGGGACACGGAGAGGAGGTAGTAGTAGTAGTAGTAGTAGTACATAGGACACCTTCCTCAATTCAGGTGGGGGTGGGGGAGATTCCTAGGTTGCAGCTCCCTGGCTGCTTTTATTTTAAAATACTAAAGTTCCATTGTATATATTTGCATGAAGCATGTAGTTTGCAATCCTCGCCCATGGTGCTCTAGGTTATCCCCCCCCCCCTTCGACAACAGAGAGCCTAGCCTTGATCGTGCAGCTACGTGGGCCATTACCCCTTTGCTCCCGTGAGTCTGAGAGATTCTGTCAGGGAAGCTCTCGAAACGTTGGCAGTCCTAATCAAGGGGAGAAAATTCCAGGCAAAGAACCCCAACGCGGAAGTCGATTGGGCGGTAGGAATGTAATTTGCATATAACCCATGATGCATCGCGCGCGAACAAGTTAAAATAAATAGCGATTGTCCCTTGCAGAAATATAACCCGCAATAGCTGTGCGGGTTGGACGCGGTGACAACGTCAAGGCGCCTTTTGGTACCACGACTCGTGGCGCGTGAAAAATGGGCGGCGCCCATACCCTAAAGAAACGTCTTTTGCAAGTGGAGTTCGGGAAGGAAGTTGTAGGTTTTTTGAATAACGACTCCAAGGTATCGTGGGAATTTATTTTCCCCAATTTTTGAAGGCCTACTTGGGGCTGTAGCGTGTGTATTAAAAGAACATTTTTAATGTGGGAGAAGAGCCACGTTTTTTGTTTCATATGAAAAGAGAGAAAAGATAACTTAGAAAGTAGATTTGTTTTGCTGTTCAATCGCAGTCGATTCCGACCCTCTGCGACCCCATGGACCACTGTCCGCCAGGCACTTCTGTTCTCCACCATCCTCCTCAACTCGCTTGGCTCTGTGCCCATTGTCTCCACAATACCATCAAGCCATCTCATCTTGGGCCTCCCCCTTCTTCTTTTGCCCTCAACCCTTCTAAGCATCAAGGCTTTCTCAAGTGAATCCTCTCTTCTCATTTGATGTCCAAAGTACTTTAGCTTCATCTTTATTATTTGACCTTCTAAGGCGCAATCAGGGTTGATTTCTTCTAAGATTGGCCTATTTGTTCTCCAGGGTACTCTCAAAACTCTCCTCCAACACCACATCTCAAAGGCGTCTATTCTTCTGTGCTCAGCTTTCCTAATGGTCCAGCTCTCACAACCATACATTGCCACAGGGAATACCACTGCATTGACTATACGAATTTTTGTTTGCAATGTGATGTCTCTACTTTTCACTATGCTCCCCAGGTTTCTCATCGCTTGCCTCCCAAGAATCAGTCGCCTTTCTATTTCATGGCTGCAATCTCCATCTGCAGTGAGCTTTGATCCTAAGAAAGTAAAATCTGTCACTGCTTCTATTTCTTCCCCATCTATTTCCCAGGGACTGATAGGGCCTGTTCCCATGATCTTTGTTTTCTTGATATTGAGTCTCAAGCCAGCTTTTTCACTTTCTTCTTTCAACCTAAACAGGAGCTTCTTTAGGTCCTCCTCACTTTCTGCCATTAGGGTGGTATCATCTGCATATCATAAATTGTTGATGTTTCTTCCAACAATTTTGATCCCAAACTGTGATTCCTCCATCCCTGCATTGTGCATTATGTGTTCTGTGTATAAGTTGAATAAGCAAGGTGACAAAATGCATCATTGTCTTACTCCTTTTCCTATTCCAAACCACTCCGTCATTCCATTTTCTGTCCTAACTGTTCACTGGTCATAGCAAACACTCTCTTCCAGCAACACAAGAGGAGACTTTACACATGGACATCACCAGATGGCCAACATCGAAACCAGATTGATTACATACTCTGCAGTCAAAGATGGAGAACCTCCATACAGTCAGCAAAAACAAGACCAGGAGCAGATTGTGGTTCAGATCACAACCTACTGATTGCAAAAGTCAGGCTTAGACTAAAGAAAATAGGAAAAACCATTAGGCCAGACAGATATGACCTAGACAACATTCCTTGGGAATACACAGTGGAGGTGTGGAACATATTTAATGGTTTGGACCAGATAGACAGAGTGCCAGAAGAATTATGGACTGAGATGCGGGACATCATACAGGAGGCAGCAAGAAAAAACATACCAAAAGAAAAGAAGCATAAGAAAGCTAAGTGGTTGTCTGATGAGGCTCTCAAAATAGCAGAGGACAGAAGGAATGCAAAATGCCAAGGAGAAAGGAAAAAATACAGTCACTTGAATACAGAATTTCAAAGAAAAGCTAGGAAAGATAAGGAAACCTACCTGAACGAACAGTGCAAAGAAATAAGAGGAAAACTATTTCAGGGGTAGGACTAGAGATCTTTTCAAAAAAATTGGGGAACTCAAGGGAACATTTAAAGCAAAAATGACCATGATAAAGGACAAAGATGGCAAGGAGTTAGCAGATGCAGAAGAGATTAAGAAAAGATGGAAAGAGTACACAGAGGAACTCTACAAAAAGGACCTCAACACCCCTGATAATCACAATGATGAGAACATGGAACATGAGCCAGACATTCTAGAGAGTGAAGTCAGAAAGGCCCTAAAAAACACTGCAAACAACAAAGCCAGTGGAGTTGATGGTATCCAAGTAGAACTTTTCAAAGCCCTACAAGATGATGGAATCAAATTATTGCATTCTATATGCCAGCAGGATGGAATGAGTTCCCGTCTCTGTCCCAGCTCCTGCCAAACTAGCAGTTCGAAAGCAAGAAATTGCAAGTAGATAAATAGGGACCACTTAGGTGGGAAGGTAACAGCGTTTCATGCACTCCGGTGTCTAGTCATGGCTGCCACATGACCATGGAAATGTCTGCAGAAGCAGACAGCGCTGGCTCTTCAGCTTAGAAACAGAGATGAGCACTGACCCCTAGAGTTGGATACGACTGGCTTTTGAGCAAGGGAAACCTTTACCTTTACTATATGCCAGCAGATTTGGAAAACACAACAATGGCCACAGGATTGGAAAAGATCTGTATATGTCCCACTACCCAAAAAGGGTAATGCCAAAGAATGTTCAAATTATCGAACAATTGCGCTCATCCCTCACGCTAGCAAGGTGATGCTCAAGATAATACAGGATAGACTGCAATAGCACGTGGAGAGAGAATTACCAGAAGTGCAGGCGGGGTTCAGAAGAGGCAGGGGGACTAGAGACCACATCGCCAACATAAGATGGATCATGGAAAAAACAAAGGAATATCAGAAACAAGTCTGCTTCTGTTTCATTGATTACATTAAGGCTTTTGACTGTGTCGACCACAACAAAATGTGGCAAGTAATTAAAGAGATGGGAATACCGGAACACCTTATATGCCTCATGAGAAATCTGTACATGAATCAAGAAAATAGATGCAGCGAAACAATAAAACAGTTGTGGTTTTTTAAAGGCTAATTTATATACAGGGCTTCGTTTAAATCTGAACCTTGGTTGATTAGGCCACATTCATCAAACATAAGAGAGTTTGAAAAATAATAAGAATATGTGTGTCTGTGATGGGAGGTTTATCCTTAGGCTGAAAAATAATAGATGTGGTGTTTGCTAGATAATCTCTAGGGGATGTTGAATATTGACGGTTGGACTTTGATACTTGAGTACTGCACGACAGCAGGAACTCCCATCTCTGTCCTAGCTCCTGCCAACCTAACAGTTCAAAACCAAGAAATTGCAAGTAGATAAGTACAGTGGTGGGATTCAGCATGTTTACCTCAGTTTGCCAGAACTGTGTGTGTGTGTGCTTATTTTTATTTTATTATATTATTATTTTTCTTTGCCCACCCCCACAACATCATGACACCATGACGTTAGCTCTGCCCATACTGTGATGATGTCACGGTGGGGTAGTAAAAATTTTGACATCTCACCACTGCCTAGGGTTCAGTGCTCATCTCTGTTTATAGTCAAAGAGCCAGCACTGTCTGTCTGCCTTTTACCTGCCTCTAGTCCCCCGCTCACTTCCCCGATGTGTGATCTCCAGAATGTCCTTTCCTCAACAGAGCCCTTGGAAATCCAAGGCTGTGGCTTCCTTTAAGGAGTCAATCTATCTTTTATTTGGTTGTTTTCTTTTATCCTGCCTTCAACCTTTCCCAGCATTAGTAGGACATCTTCAGCTTCATATTTTTGTCTCCAGAGATACTGAATTTGCTCTAGGATCTCTTTGCTTTTCTGGCAGTTTAAGTAGGATATGAACAAAGCTCTCCTCCATCACCATCACTTTTTTCCTGGTCAGCTATCATATTTAAATGTGACTGGAAAAGCAACAATGTGAATGACCTTGGTTTTGGTCTCATGCTTAAACCAGATGATTTCTTTTTCTAATACTGTACCTTATTATTGCCCTTCCAAGTCTTAGTCTTCTTTTGATTTATTGTGTGTGTGAGAGATTTTGATTCATATTATTTACAAGCAAGTGCAGCCATTTTAATTGAAAGTAGAATCAAAATGATACTGTGACCTACAGTAACCTCCGCAGGTGGCTCAAGACAGAATTGCACGTGCCTCATGCTGACCACATGCTCACGTGTATCTTGCTAACCACAAAACGTGAGATGACCTAATGTACTAGAAAAAAAGGTAGTTTAGAAAGTATAAAAGGGAGGAGGAAAGACAGGCATTTGGTCATTGCAAACACAGGATCCTAGGGAAACCTGTCTTTGCTTTGTTCCAAATTTCTATATTATTGGCCAATCTTAATATTACTTGCATCTTTATTATTATTAAGGTATTGTACTTTACAGAATTTGTTCTGATTTTATTTGGCTTATGCAAACAATAAATTAATTAATAATATTTTAAGATATTGTGCCTACAGTCCTTTTGTGTGTAGCAACTGGGGAAAATAGAAATAAAATTTCCCCAACATTGGCTGCAGTCTTCATTTGGACTGATTACTAAATAAAAAATTGTATACAAAATTTTTCACCATTTCAGTGTATCCATTATCAATGTAATGTTAAAGTTGCATAGTTATTCCATAGACTTCACTTTTTTCTTTTTGATATTCAAAGTAGTCTTGCTTTGGCACTCTCTTCTTTTTTCCACTAGTCATGGCTGTTTTTTCGTTACCTGCAGAAACATCATCTCTGTATCTTGGATTGATAATGTTTATTCCACCAATTTTCACTCCTTCATCTAAAACTGTTCTGACTTTTTATATACCGGTATATATTCTGGAGACTGAACAAATAAGGAGCTAAAATACACCCTTATCTGACACCTTTCCTATAGCAAACCATTATGTCTCTCCACACCAACGACCTGAGGGAGAAGATTCCATGGCCTGGCAGGTGGCTGAGAACATCGCCCCCTCCTCTGGGCCCACAACAACGGCCAGAGGGGAGTTATTCTGTGTTCTACTTTGGTTGTTTTGTGAGGTTGTATTTTATGATTTTTACTGTACTGTTGCTGTTTTGACTGTAAGCCACTTTGAGTTGCCTTGGCGAGTGGGTGGCAATATAAATCTGAACAAATAAATAAGTATTCTGTCCTGATGCCAATCTCTTGTTCACAATACAGATTGCACATTAGGACAACCAAATACTGAGGCACAGAGATCCCCCTACCCCGAACAACCAATACTTTCCCATAAACTATATAGCCAAAGACTTTGCCATAGGCTGATAGGCCTTATTAAATTATTTTGTATTCTCCAATAGCTAGTAGGTAGCTATTGGAGCATACAAAAGTCTTAGAGAGCTCTGCCTAGTAGAGCCCAATGTATCTGCATAATGCAATAGCTAAAGCAGGGGTTCTCAGCCTTTTAAAGCTGTGGGCCAGACCACACCATCTCAGACAGCTGAGCGGGCTGGACTGGTGGTTTCTCGCACCATAAATGCTGTGTAAAATGCATCCATGGCTGTTGTAAATGCATTCACAACAGCTGTGGGCGCATTTAGTGTAAGAGTTTTTAAATTAAGTGTTACACCTGAATTAGGACTACTTTATTTCAAAACTTGGATGGGTGAGGCCAACCAGAATTTCTGCTACCGGTTCTGGTGAACTGGTGTGAACCTGCTGATGCCCACTACTGGTTATTTTCTTTATCTGGGCATCAGACAGAAATACTGATGGGCATCTCCAGTGTATCTAGAATAATACTGTAACAGTTAAGGTAGAGAATATAAAAATAGAGCAGGGGCTTTCTCTGTTTCCCTTTTAATATCCCAGCCCTCTATGTTTATCACAGGGCTATAACCATTGAGAATGCTGTCCACACCTCTGTTTGGGAATGGATTATCCAAGTATATTGATTGCAGGATGGGATAATCAGGAAAACTCCCAATCTCACGAAATAAATTAACCCTGTTCCAGAAGGGAATGGGACAGTTTACAAAAGAAGCAGGATATATTGCTACTTCTGAAAACACATATAGGTAAAGTTTTCCCTTGCTCGAAAGCCAGTTGTATCCGACTCTAGGGTTCAGTGCTCATCTCTGTTTCAAAACCAAAGAGTCAGCGCTGTCTGCTTCTGCAGACATTTCTGTGGTCATGTGGCAGGCATGACGACACTGGAGCACATGGAATGCTGTTACCTTCCCACAGAAGTGGTCCCTATTTATCTACTTGCAATTTCTTGCTTTTGAACTGCTAGGTTGGCAGGAGCTGGGACAAAGACGGGAGCTTATTCCATCTTGCAGTTCTCAGGAATCGAACTGCTGACCTTCTGCCGCCCAGTCAGCATCTTAGCCACTTGAGCCAGTGCAGTTGCTGAAAAATAGGAGGACCAAACTGCACCAAAGGTGAGCCAGATAGTGAGGTGCTGTATCTGCTTCTCACAATTGCCCTTTAAGTACACAATTTAAAGCCTGCTTAATCAGCATTCTTTTTAAATAATTTATTATTTAATCATTTATTGTCCTTCTCTAGTATCCCTTCCTAGGGTCTCTTAAACAAAACAGTGGCATTTACTCCTGCCATTTGCATTCCACACTGAACTATTTAAATTAAAGAATTGGTCTCCATGAGCAACCATATCCTATTTTTTGTGAACCCTGCAAGGTTTTTCAGCAGTGCTACAAATCCACTTTCCAAGTACAGTACTAAATAAGCTGACCTTCAATAGTCACTCGGAAATGTGTAGTCATGGGTATTTCTAAATCAGGAAAGCCAATGGCAGGGGAACAAATGGTTTTAGTATTAGGTTGGGATGAAGAATGTCATGGGAAGACCTCATGATTTCCACTTTTGCAAAAGGTTCTTAAGAGACTCTGTGAATATATACAAAGTGCAGATATAATCCATTTTACCTTGCTTTGTTTTTCTTGACCCTTTTCAGCTAGTTTTCCATTAATAGCAGATAAACTGGAACAGGTTCAAAGTAGGGGAACAAGGATGATCAGGGGACTGGAAACCCGGCACTATGAGGAAAAATGGAAGAACCAGGCATGTTTAGCCTCGAGACAGGGAGACCGATAGCACTATTCAAATATTTGAAAATTGTTACACAGAGAAGTGGCAGAGTGCAAAACAAGTAATGATGGGCTTATGTTACAGAAAGCCAGGTACAAGCTGAATATAAAAAAAACCCCTTAATAATTTGTGCAGTATGTCAATAAAACCAATTTCCTCAGGAAGTGGTGAGCATTCAATACCGGAGGCATCCAAGAAAAAAATTATATTAGATCCTTTTTGATTTGGACCCCTGCATTAAGCAGTGGGTTGCACTTGATAGCCTTAGAGGCACCTTTCAACTCAATTATTCTATGATTTTATGAATAGAATTCTATGGCATCAAAGTGCAGAAAAAAGGACAAAGGGAATTGCGGGTTTTTTAATATATGAATGTGGCTCAGCTACAAGAGTTATACACAGCTCCTTCCCAAGTGAAACCATATGTTAATATACAGTCAAACCTTGCATAAAGAGCGCCTCACTTAGAGAGTAACTCGCTTAAAGAGCAGAATTTTCTCTGAATGGTCGCTTCGCTTAACAAAACCAACCAAAAACTCGCTTAATAAATAAATTGGGGTTCGCAATCCCCCCCCCCCACACACACACAGTTGGTCACTTACAATGGTGTTTCGCTTAAAGAGCAAACTCGCTTAAAGATCAGTCCTGTGGAATGCATTATGCTCTTTAAGTGAGGTATGATTGTACTTAACAACTGATTCTCTGACAACTAGCCATTCCAAGATGCTTCCTTTACTCCCCATCTCTTCATCTTGGATCATGGAGTACCTGAGCATACAAATCGTGCAAGGTTTAAGATAGAGGAATGGCAGGGACTGGCACAGACCTGTGTCAAGTCCCCTTTTTAATTGTGTATACTTAGCATGAAGAGTGGGACTGCAGTGGCTTAATGTTAAAATGCTGAACTTGATGACTGGAAGGTCAGCAGTTCAAGACCTGAGGGGTGCAAAAGAAGTAGAAGATCAAATGTAAAATCCAGAATAACAAGGGCAGTCTATTGTGTCAGTCTATAGCAGGAGTGCCCAAACTTTTCAGGCTGCAGGCTGGTCATGTGGTACAGAGGGCTGGTCACATGGTTCCTTCCTTCAGCCCATGCCACCCTCATCACTCCCAGAAGCAGCAGAAAAATGTGCCTGTATGGTCACGTTTTACTTCCGCTTTCAGGAGCAAGGAGGGTAGTGCAGGCTGGATGAATTAACATCAGGGGCTGGATCTGCCCTGCGGGCTGTAGTTTGGGCACCCCTGGTGCCAGGTGTGTGTGTGTGAGTGTGCGTGGGTGCGCCTCACTTCCAGACAGGTCTAGACAGACCAATGACCTGAGAATAATATGCCTTCCTATTTGACCATGTAAGGATAACAAAGCCCATTATCCTACTACCATAACCAACCTTTTGCTGCTTCAGAGTTCTGCTCCATGGTTCTGCTCCAGGATAGAAAAATCTGCAATAGGTTTCAATCACTGTTTATGCTTGCACACCAGCCAGGTCAGGTAGGAAACAGCAATGTAAATTAGGTAGCAATATGTAGCATTGCCAATAAAGAAATAAAGGAACTAGAAATCTCCCACCAGTTTATGCTTATATAAAAAGTACAGTACATCTTCTGTAACAAGTCAGCTTTTATTTGAAGGAAAAATGTTCAAAGTTTAGGACCACAAAAATAGATACAAAAATAAAAAAGGAACAAAAATAGATATAAAAAAAGGAACATTTTTACATTTCCCCTTTCTTGGGATAAAATAAGAAATGCATATCTATCTATATTTCCTGGCATAGCCAGCTAACAAATTAAGATTACATATTTCTATTCTACTTGCAAGCAAGCATAGGTAATTCCTGTCTCCACCTGCTATTGGAACATGCACACTACTAATGATGTTTTCTTCTAAATTCTAAGATAAAACCCACTTTTTATCTTTCATTCCACCTCTTCCTGTCTGTCATCCAATAAGAATTCAATTTCAGTGTTCATCATACCTACTTCCACGCTCATAGTTTCAGCTTCTTTTGAATTCCAATAGCACGTGAAAGTCATAATGTTTCATGCTTCATTTATCTTTAGAAGCTAAGAGAGTGACTTCAGTAAGAAGCTACTGAAAAGCTACTTTATTTTGTGACATTCTTTGATAAAAGGTTACTGTTGCCACAGTTAGTTTTGGGCAAATTACAATTTCATGGTCTTTATGTTCAATCAATGGACATCTTAATGGATAAGAATGCCCAACAGCTTATGTAAATGTTCTTGGGATCGAGTGGGAATTTATGAATGTGGCTGTCTTTAGAACAGCAGAAAATTGTGAAAATGAAAATTGATCTGAATGTTTCACTTGTTCTGGATGATCCAGTGAATTTTAGTGTTGAATAATCTTTACAGTGCAAAACAGACAAGGATTAGGGCTAGATACTTTGATATGAAAGCTGTACCCAATTCCCCTTTTCTCTTAACTCAATAATTGAACAAATACTCAGGTACAACTTTAACATAGGGAAAAAAAGATAAATATTTACTTATAAGGCTTATGTTCAAATAAAGTTATCTAGTAGATGGCAGAAAAATATGTATAATACAGCCATTTACTTCATTTTAGTTACAAAAAGCAGGAAGGAAAAAAATCTTCCAAGTAAATGACGGTTGCAGGAGGGTCCTGAGTTAACACACTTTTAGTCAGAAAAATACTGAACTAGGCTAAAAACTGAAACAGAACAGACAGATTGAACTCCAACCTATCCACATGGCAAGTGGAAAGCAGTTATGCCTGATGGGAAGAAACATTTTGCCTACTGATTGGGTGTTTAGATTCAATTCCCATCTTTATGTTAGTATGCAAGACAAACACAAAGCACGATAGGATTGCCTGCTGTAAGTTCAGCATTTACAAGATGTTCTGATGTGCTTCATTTCCTTTGCAGTCCATTGGACAGAGCTCCAGCACCAAAGATGACAACTATACATTCAAAAACAGTTGCACAGTGTGCAGGCTGCCAAACCCAACTGGTTGTCCTACTCTGCAGCCAGATACCTAACTCATTGAGCTATCCAACCAGCATAATTAACCACCCTAAATAAGGCAGTATATTTTCACATGGAAGGCAGGTCAGTCCCAGTGGCTAAAGTGGCTAAGAACCCCTTGGAGTTCCTGATTATCTGTATCTTATACAGTCTGCCAAATTGTTTTACAGCAGATGTGGAGTTGAAATTGAAAAGAATAAGCTTTTGCCAAATATTTAAAGATTATAAAATAAACAATTACAAAATCACAGATTTAGATAATTATCTGATCCAAATTCATGCCAACATGGATCCACTTCTGATGGATTCTAATCAAAAGATAGCCCCTCAACTTCTAAGGCAGTCTTTCCCACTATTAAACAGCTTTCACCAGCAGTATGATTTTCCTAAGCTGAGTCTCAGTTCTTGAAGTTTGAATCTAGTGATTTAAGACCTAAACTCTGAAAATAGGGGGAATTGTGGCTTTTCCTGCACAAGCCAAAAGAAAGCTTTTGCTAATCACACTCCTCCTCTTATAGAGGTTGTTGTTGTTCAGTCGCACAGTCAATTCCGACCCTCTGGGACCCCATGGACCACTGTCCGCCAGGCACTTCTGTCCTCCACCATCCTCCTCAACTCGCTCAGCTTTGTGCCCATTGTGTTTACTATACCATCTAGCCATCTCATTTTTGGCCGCCCCCTTCTTCTTTTGCCCTCCACCCTTCCCAGCATCAAGGCTTTCTCAAGCGAATCCACTCTTCTCATTTGATGTCCAAAGTACTTTAGCTTCATCTTTACTATTTGACCTTCTAAGGAGCAGTCAGGGTTGATTTCTTCTAAGATTGGCCTATTTGTTCTCCTCGCTGTCCAGGGAACTCTCAAAACTCTCCTCCAACACCACATCTCAAAGGCGTCTATTCTTCTGTGCTCAGCTTTCCTAATGGTCCAGCTCTCACAACCATACATAGCCACCGGAAATACCATTGCTTTGACTATACCATTGCTTTTTGTTTGCAATGTGATGTCTCTACTTTTCACTATGTTCCCCAGATTTCTCATCACTTGCCTCCCAAGAATCAGTCGCCTTTCTATTTCATGGCTGCAATCTCCATCTGCAGTGAGCTTTGATCCTAAGAAAGTAAAATCTGTCACTGCTTCTACTTCTTCCCCATCTATTTTCCAGGGACTGATAAGGCCTGTTGCCATGATCTTGGTTTTCTTGGTGTTGAGTCTCAAGCCAGCTTTTGCACATTCTTCTTTCAACCTAATCAGGAGCTTTTTTAATTCCTCCCCACTTTCTGCCATTAGGGTGGTATCATCTGCATATCTCAAGTTGTTGATGTTTCTCCCAGCATTTTGATCCCAAATTGTGATTCCTCCATCCCTGCATTGCGCATTATGTGCTCTGTGTATAAGTTGAATAAGCAGGATGACAAAATGCAGCCATGTCTTACTCCTTTTCCTATTCCAAACCACTCTGTCATTCCATATTCTATCCTAACTGTTGCTTCTTGATTCATGTACAGGTTTCTCATGAGGCATATAAGGTGTTCTGGTATTCCCATCTCTTTAATTACTTGCCACATTTTGTTGTGGTCGACACAGTCAAAGGCCTTAGTGTAGTCAATGAAACAGAAGCAGACTTGTTTCTGATATTCTTTTGTTTTTTCCATGATCCAACGTATGTTGGCAATGTGGTCTCTAGTCCCCCTGCCTTTTCTGAACCCCACCTGCACTTCTGGTAATTCTCTCTCCACGTGCTGCTGCAGTCTATCCTGTATTATCTTGAGTATCGCCTTGCTAGCGTGTGGGATGAGCGCAATTGTTCAAAATTTTGAACATTTTTTGGCATTACCCTTTTTAGGGATTGGAACGTATACTGATCTTTTCCAATCCTGTGGCCATTGTTGTGTTTCCAAATCTGCTGGCATATAAAATGCAATAATTTGATTCCATCATCTTTTAGGGCTTTGAAAAGTTCAACTTGGATACCATCATCTCCACTGGCCTTGTTGTTTGCAGTGCTTTTTAGGGCCTTTCTGGCTTCACTCTCTAGGATGTCTGGCTCAAGTTCAATTTCCTCATCATTGTTATTATCAGGAGTGTTGAGTTCCTTTTTGTAGAGTTCCTCGTGACCCCCATATTGGCCCAATGGGTCACATGGCAAGATTGCTGGACATGCAAGATTGCTGGACTCCATGCATGCATGCATAGAGTCACCTCCCCAATGAAGAGGGCCAATTACATAGGCCATAAATTTAACAATAAAAGCTTCAAACAGAGGTCCCTCCTCAGCTTATCCTCTGAGGGAAAAATACATTCTTAAGAATGGTTGTGAGAGCTGGACCATAAGGAAAGCTGAGCACAGAAGAATAGACATCTTTGGAAGGTCAAATATTGAAGATGAAGTTAAAGTACTTTGGACATGAGAAGAGAGGACTCACTTGAGAAAGACTTGATGCTGGGAAAGGTCAAGGGCAAAAGAAGAAGGGGCTGCAGAGAATGAGATGGATAAATGGCATTGTTGATGCAACAGGCACAATGGGCTGAGGAGGATGGTGGAGGACAGGGGTGCCTGGCGTGCGGTGGTTCATGGGTTCACGAAGGGTTGGAATCAACTGTGCGACTGAACAACAATGACGACAACAACAACAACATAGAATGGCCTATGGAGAAGCCACATCCCAAATTGGCCTACAACCTAAGTATCAGCATTGTATAGTACAGTACTGTATTTGTATTAGAATTCACAATTGGCTTCACAATTAGCTCTATTGGAAAGCACTCCTTAACTAGGGGCATCATTCCCTTTACATATGAAAGAGTTAATTACCAGTGGGGAACAATAGGATCTTGGCTTTTGATCCTCTATAAGTTCAAAGCCAAAGTTCCTTGCTATCAAACTTTCACTAGCTTTCCCTCTTGTTGCTTTCTTTTTTGTTTTATCATTTTGTGTACTGTACTAATTTTGTAAGCCGCCCTGAGTCACCACGATGTGGAGAGGGGAGGCTATATAAATTTGAACTATAAAATAAATATCTGGCAGGCAGAGTCAGCTAATACTTTACTCTGTTCGTGAAAATATAAATATTAAAACAATAGACCTTCAATTTCCCCAATCGATATTGTTTCCTCCATTTTGTTCCTATGTTCCTCTGTGACCTTTTTTATCTGTTGTTGATCAAAATATCCTTGCAACTTACTTAGATTTACTTCCTTTTTTGAATACAACTCTTTATAAAAATTTTCAATCAACTCTGCCTTGTCTATTTTTTTATTACATCTTTTCCCATTTTTATCTACTAGTATACCTACTTGCCCTTTATTTTTTTTATCCCTTGCTGCTTTTGCTAAAAGCCTGGAATTCTTATTACCATATTCAAAATATTCCCTTTTAAGAAAAATCAAGTCTTTCTTTACTTTTTCAATATCCTTCCCATCCAGCTCTTTCTTAATTCTTTTGATCTCTTGAAATATTCCCTGGTCTTTCTTTTTAGCGTATTCAGAATGAAGATATTTTAACTGCCCTTCCAATTCCTGATTCCTGTTCCTAATTTGCCTATTCCTAATACTTTTTAATTTTATCGATTCCCCTCTAAAAATTGCCTTCATTGTGTCCCAAACTCCTCCCCCACTGATCTCGTTATTTTCATTAAATTTCCAGCTTTCCTCCCATTTTTCCATAACTTGCTTCCTTGTTGATTCCTTCTCATATAACTTCGCATCATATCTCCAAATATATCCACTTTTTTCATCCTCTTTAAAATTTATATCTGCAGTTACTTTTGCATGGTCGGATTCTCTAAATGTTCCAATCTTAATGTCATCAATTTTATTTACCATCTCTTCTGTCACAAAGATATAATCTATTCTTGAGTACATATCATGCACATGTGAATAATATGTGTATTCTCTTTCTTGGGCTTTTAACTCTCTCCACACATCCTTTAACCCCAATGATTTTCTCCAATCCTCTAATATGTACTTATTACCTCTCTTTTTTACACCTGTGCTATCAATGTCTGAACACATCAAATTAAAATCTCCACTTAAAATTAAAATGCAATTAAAATGTTGCACTCAGTTGCCAACAGATTTGGAAAATTCAGCAGTGGCCACAGGATTGAAAAAGTTCGGTCTATGTTCCATTTCCAAAGAAGGGCAATGCCAAAGAATGCTCAAATTAATGCACAGTTGTGCTCATCTCACACGCTAGCAAAGTGATGCTCAAGATCCTACAAGCTAGGCTTCAGCAGTATGTGAACTGAGAACTTCCAGAAGTACAGGGTGGGTTCCGAAGAGGCAGGGGAACTAGAGACCAAATTGCAAACATTTGCTGGATCATGGAAAAAATCAGGGGAGTACCGGAAAAAAGTCTACTTCTGTTTCATAGACTACACCAGGAGTTCTCAACTTTTTAAAGTTGGGGGTTGGGTCATGTTCCCTCAGACAGCTTTGGGGGCTGGATGGTCATTTTGCCCTTCCTCCACCACATGGCACTTCCTGGTGTGGTGGAGGCGGTGGGGGGCCAACATGAAATGGTGCCATGGGCCACATCTGGCCCACAGGCTGGAAATTGAGAATCCCTAGCCTACACCAAAGCCTTTGACTGTCTTGACCACAATAAACTGTGGCAAATACTTAAAGACATGAGAGTAGCAGACCACCTGATTTGTCTTCTGAGAAATCTGTATGTGAGCCAAGAAGCAACAGTTAGGACAGGATACAGAATTACTGATTGGTTTAGAATAAGACAAGGAGTACAACAAGGCTGCATAGTGTCACCCTGCTTATTTAACTAATATACAGGGTACATCATGTGTAATGCAGGGCTGAATGTAGCACAACCTGGAATTAAGATTGCTGTGAAAAACATCAACAACCTGAGATATGCAGATGATACTACCCTAATGGTGGAAAGTGAAGAAGACCTAAAGAGTCTCTTGATTAGGGTGAAAGCAGAGTTGCCATAATTATCTCCCACAAAACCAGGACAGAAGTATACTTGACAAAAATGGTCGGGTGTGTTTCCCCAGGTAGGTCTCCTTATGAGTAAAGGTGGAGAAAGTTCCCCTCCACCCCATTTCTTCCCACACCTGTTGAAGAGAGAAGAATTTACCTCAGACTCAAAACCATCGGCTCTTCCGTTTTGGCGACTCTGAAGCTGCCAGAGGAAGAACAAGGGAATGGAGAGGAGAGGATGATGGACAAAGCAGGGGCACATGCATGCACAGGGAGGAAGATGCTGCCACCCCAAAACTGCACAGCCCTGTGAGGGGGAACCTGGTCCCGTATCCACCCCACTAGGCACACCTTCCCCTGAGAATGAGACAGGAGTGGCCTCCTAATTGGACTCTTGGAAGGGCCGGGGATGGCACTGGCTGAAGCAGGCACTGCCTCCTGGCTCTCCCAGGACCCTTGGTAGAGCAGGGTGGGTGGGATGGATGGGCGGGTTGAACACTAACTGCAATAAGTGAGTTTTTAAGGTGGCACAACCTTATTGTAATGGTGTGTTATAATACAAAATCAGTACATTTTAAAAAGCCAGGACTTTAACATGAATTTTATTGAACTGGCCAGGACAATTTTTAGGACCTTGAATCTGGGACAATCCTGTTTTTTCGGGATGTATGGCATCTGGCCCCATCACTCCCTGGCAAATAGAAGGGGAAGAAATGGAATTAGTGACAGACTTTACTTTCCTGGGATCCAAGATCACTGCAGATGGTGACTACAGCCAAGAAATAAAAAGACACTTCTTGGGAGGCAGGCTATGAGAAACCTAGGCAGCATAATAAAGAGTAGATACATCACTCTGCCAAATAAAGTCCGCATAGTCAAAGCAATGGTATTCCCAGTAGTAATGTATGGCTGTAAAAGTTGGACCATAAGGATGGCTGAGCACAGAAGAAGAGACACCTTAGAACTGTGGGGCTGGAGGAGACTCTTGAAAGTCCCCTGGACTACAAGGAGAACAAATCAGTCAATCCTGAAGGAAATCAACCCTGACTGCTCATGCTAAAGCTGAAGCACTTTGGCCACCAAATGAGAAGAGAGGACTCACTTGAGGAGGCCTTGATGCTGGGAAATATTGAAGGCAAAAGGAGAATGGGATGGCAGAGGAGGTGGCTGGATGGCATCGTTGACACGATGGGTGTAGACCTGTGTGGGCTGAGGAGAATGGCAGAAGACAGGGGAGCCTGGTGTGCGGTGGTCCATGGGGTTGCAAAGGGGTCAGACTTGACTGTGTGGCTGAACCACAACAACAAAAAATCAAGTAACACAGGGTAATCTTATTTCCAGTTGAAATGTAAATTTGATGCATGTTTTTATAACCAATATATGTTATTGATTTGAAAACTCACAGTGTGCTTTAAAAACAGATTCAATTATGAAACAATTCCAGGCCATATTATAATGTAGAGACATAAGCTTCATCTATTCATCAGACTGCTGCATCCATCACGTAATTTTGTTGAAGTTTTCCAGATGCCATCTCTGTAAGCTCCACTGCAGCCCACACTCACACATGTAGTCAAAGGTGACACAAACCAGAGCCTCACTCCATTAATAAGAAATGCGTCAAACTGGGTTCAACACAATTTTCTTTTGCCCTTTCTTGATGTATTTCTCCATCTGTGTCAGTGATTCCCAACCTTTTGGACCAAGGTGTTCCTGCAGAAGCATTTACTATAGGTTATTCGGGACAAAATTTCTGGGCAATATTGTCCAAATACAAGATTGGGAACCACTGGCCTATGTAAACTAGATTATGATGCCTGAGTTATTTAAAAGGGCAGGATGGGTAAGGAATAGGGATACTGTGCTTAGAAAGAGACAGCATCCTCCCTGTTCCCCCTTGTTCAAGCCATCTGCATGCCTCCATATACGTAAAGATAAAGGTCACCTTTGCTCTAAAACCAGTTGTATCTGACTCTAAGAGGCAGTGCTCATCTCCATTTACAGCCAAAGAGCCACCATGATCTATGTCTGCAGACATTTTTGTAGTATATGTGGTAGGCATGATTTGATTCTGAAGTGCATGGAATACTGTTACCTTTCTCAAAGCTGTAACTATTTATCTTCTTGCAATGTCTTGCTTTCGAACTGCTAGGTTGGCAGGAGCTGGGACAGAGATAGGAGCTCACTCCATTGTGCAACACTCGGGTCTTGAACTGTTGACCTTCCAGTCTTCAAGTTCAGTGTCTTAACCACTAAACCACTGCAATCCCCTAACACCTCCATATAGCCAGCAGCAAACCTGACATACGTAGGTAGGTGTAAACCTACAGTTGGAAAATGTTAGTTGGAAGCTGTGCTCAGAACTTATGGGCTGTGGCTCTGAAAAACACCCAAAGTTATTGTCTCTCACTCATTCCTCCCCCTCAACTCTGATCAAAATTGATATATGTTGGTTTTTCATTTAAAAAAGGGCAATAAATGTCTCAGCTCAGAAAATTTACAAAAATGTATATTAAAAAAATGTATATTAAAAAAATTTATTCTAGTCAACAGCAAATAGAAATCCACAATTTGGAGTACGGCATATTATAAAGCAAATAGTATACTAAATTGTGTCAAAAAATGCACATTTTGGGACTTCTGAATTCGCCCAATAAAGGTACTCTAATACAGATTTTGTTAATTTTAAAACATTTTTTTAAAAACTGTTATTCGAAGGCTGAGAAAGAAACAGGATGGAACAGACCTGTGGTGAAGAAATGAATGAAAAGAAAAATGACACAGGTCACTAGGTTTGCAGGGATAAAGGTAAAGGTCACCTTGCTTGAAAGCCAGTCGTATCTGACTTTCATATCCATGGTGCTCATATCCATTTATAGCCAAAGAGCCAGCATCTGCAAATGTTTCTATGGACATGTAGCAGGCATGACTAGACACTGGAGTGCATGAAACGCTGTTACCTTCCCACCAAAGTGGTTCCTATTTATCTTGCATAATACCCTGAATTTAATGACTAGAAGGTCAGCAGTTTGAGATCCGAATGTTGCATGACAGAGTGAGCTTCTGTCTCTGTACCAGTTCCTGCCAACCTAGCAGTTCGAAAGCAAGAAATTACAAGTAGTAAATAGGTACCAGTTTGGTGGGTAGGTAACAATGTTCCATGAACTTCGACATCTAGTTATGCCTATCATATGACTATGGAAACATCTGCAGATACAGACAGCACTGGCTTTTTGGCTGTAAACAGAGATGACAACCTTTACCTTTACTTATGTGATGTAGGGGAGACTGAATTCCTTAGCTATATCCCCCTTTAATGTTGTTCCTTGCCCAGTGAGCTCCTTCCTCCATCTTCTAACTTGATTTTTCTCTTGCGTACCCTGAATGGTCATCAAGGGGCTGCCCTTAATGACCATTCGGAGGCTTCAACTGGTCCAGAATGCGGCTGCCCAGGTGGTGATGAGTTATGGGGGGTATGCACATGCCTCGCCTCTGGTTCGGGAGCTGCACTGGTTGCCGGTTTGCCTCCGGGTGCAATTCAAGGTGCTGGTTATCACCTTTAAAGCCCTATATGGTAGTGGGCCAGGATACTTAAGAGACCGTATCACCCCAAGAACATCTGTCCGTCCCACCAGAGCGGACCGGAGAGGCTCTCTAGTTGTTTCATCGGCCAGAGAGGCACATCTCTCTGGCACTAGGAGGGCCTTCTCTGTGTCTGCTCCGGCTCTATGGAACCTCCTACCAACTGAGCCATGTCTACAGATGGACTTGCTATCTTTTAGGAAGAACTTAAAAACATGGCTGGCGGGACAGGTATGGGGTCCTGGTGGTACCATAACCCCAGCTCGCTGGTTGGTTTGAGCTCTCTCTCTCCCCTGGTCTTCTGGTCTTTTAATCTTTTATCTTTAAGTTGTTTTTAACTTTTTAATTCTTATTGCAATATGTTGATTTTTATAAATTTTAAAAACTTTTTGAATTTTTATAATTGTAACTTTGAAGTTTTTGATAATGGGTTCGGGTTGTATTATGTTATACTTTTATGATGTTGTAAACCGCCCTGGGTCGCCCCAGTGAGGAGGGCGGTATAAAAATGTGAATAAATAATTAAAAATGTGAATAAATAATGTTTGTTCTTGCCATTAAGGCCTCCTGGATCTTAGTCAACTGATCTGAGACACATATTTGTTCAGAGGGTGTTTAGGGTCATTTTCTTGCTTAGTTCTCTCAGTGTCCAATGAAATAGTGCTGAACTGATATAACAATTTGTTGAATCAATCAAATAAATGCAGAAGGGAGACGGTACCTTTTATAGGTCACTTAAACATTTCAGAACTTTGCAAGCTTTTATAACTCAGGGTTACTTCTTCAGGCTTCCTCATGGCATGGTGTCCCAGCCAGGTTTTATTTGTAGATGTTCCATGGGGACACCATGTCATGAGGAAGCCTGAAGAAGTAACCCTGAGTTATGAAAGCTTGCAAAGTTTTGAATTTTGATGGTTTTAATATCTGTACCCACCCAGAGTCTTTGGAATTGGGCGGCAACACAAATCCTAAAATAAATAAATCTTTTGAAGTGACCGGTAAAAGGTACCATCTCCCTCCTGCATTTGTTTGATCAATTCAACAAATTGTTGTATCAGTTCAGCACTATTTCATTGGACACTGAGAGAACTAAGCAAGAAAATGCAAAGTTTTGAAGGCCCTATGTGAGATTCATGAGCAGTGCTATAGACTGACACAATAGACTGCCCTTGTCTGATTTTATGGATGAGTCACAAGCCTTATTTTTGTTTGTTGAATTGACATACGTACTGTATAACCCTTCTATTAAATTTACTGTATGTTAGGGGTTTAAAATTAAAAAAGGCTAGAAATATGATCACAGCTCTGCTATATTTGACTTGTATTCTTCATCAAAAGCTCAGTGTTTTAACCACGAAACCACTGCGGTCCACATATTTCTGTGTGCCCTGACAATAATGCTACGAAAACTGAAGGCAGCAGGAAAAGGCCAAATCTGAGGTGGACAAACTCCACACAGAAAACCTTGAATGTGCAAGAGCTGAGCTGGGCTGTTATGAAAGAACATTTGAGAAAGCCACCCATTCATAGAGTCGCCACCAAATCCGTGGCGGCTTTTACAACACAACTTGAACAGTCGGGCCTTTTTCATCTCGACAAGGTCCAGATAAGTCACGCAGGCATGTGCGCACTGTGAAAAACATGATGCGTGAAGAACTAAGCCCTGGGGCGAATTAAAGCAAGGCGGGGGGGGGGGGTGGAAATGAAGCCAACCGGGTGCAGGGAGGAGACGGCCCCGATTGCCTCGCTCCATCATCCCCGGGTCACGCCCGTTCCCCACATGCGGCGTGTCTAACACTCTGGTCCTAACCTTATTTCCTCTGATTACAACCACCCGGGGCGGGGTGGGGGGCGCCAGGTGACAAAGAGCCTCTTAATGAAGCTGGCCCAGCTGACAGTCGCAAGACCGTCGCCTTCTGACGGAGGTTGAGCCCGAGTGGCCTACCCGGAGGGCACCATAAATAGGGCCCGGCGAGCCCGGCTTGACCCGGCCAGCTCTCCGCGCCTTCCACTCCACTGGAAGAGCTTCTTCTCCCGCCAGAAGTAACCCAGGGCCCGGCGCTGCAGGCAGAGCAGCACCCCAGCTGCTTCCCGCGCCCCTCCACAGACCCTTTTCCCACACGACGCCTTAGGGCAAAAACAAAAAAAGCCCAAAGCAAAGCGCGCGGCTTTGCGACGACATCTTTGCTTGTTTTGGGGAGAAAGCCGTCGTCCGGCGCTTGAGACGAGCGTTTCCAGCCCAGGCCGCCCTTGGCACGAGCCCCGCCGCACCATGGAAGCCCCTCAGCCTGAGCCGCAGTGCTACCACAACGGGGACGTCGTGCATCCCCTCCGCCGCCTCGGGGGCCGCCTGGGCGAGCTGCGAAGCGGCGGCGGGAAGCCGTCCCCTGCGGAGCATCCCCGGGCGCCGCTGGGCGACAAGAAGTGCCACCGGGAGCACGAGGAGGAAGGGAAGAAGGCGCCGGACTGCTTGCCCGCCCTCGAAGCCGCCTACAGCACCATCTTGCAAGGGCTGGGCGAGAACCCGGCTAGGCAAGGGCTGCAGCTCACGCCCCGGCGGGCGGCCAAAGCCGTCCAGTTTCTCACGAAAGGCTACCGCGAAACCGTCGACGGTGAGTCTCGCTTTCTCCTCCTTTGCCAGGTCACGCTCCCTCAGACAGCTTCGGGGGCCGGAGGGCCATTTCGCCCTCCCTCCACCACATGGCACTTCCTGGTGTGGTGGAGGCTGTGTGGAGGGCCCCACATGAAATGGCGCTACGGACCGCATCCAGTCGGTGGGCTGCAGGTTGAGAATCCCTGCTCTTCAGTTGTAGCAATTACACGAACATGCCGCCCCATAGCGCTGAGTGCACTCTCTGGGCGGTTCACAGGTTAATTAGCACTTATTTTACTTATTTTACTGTCATGGTGTCGGATATGTCTGGCTTTCAAGCAAGTGCTCCCTATTTATCTACTTGTAATTTCTTGCTTTCGAATTGCTAGGTTGGAAGGAGCTGGGACAGAGATGGGCGCTCACTCCATCATGCAGCTCTCAGGTCTCGAACTGCTAACTTTTCAGTCATGATGTTCACCATCTTAACCATTAAGCCACTGCAGTACAGCAGTTTAATCTCTGTGCCAACAAGGTTCTTAGTTCTTGAACTTTTATTATTTTCTTTTTTTGTATGTGCCTTGGATATGTATGTATATTATGATGAAAGGCTGAGTCAACCTTGTTTTCTTAGTCAGGATCAAACTCACATTTGGGTTGCAGTAAAGGTAAGGTCGTCCTTGCTCAAAAGCCAGTTGTATCCGACTCTAGAGTTCGGTGCTCATCTCTATTTACAGCCAAAGAGCCAGTGTTGTCTGTCTGCAGACGTCTACATGTCATGACTAGACAAAGGAGTGTACTGAATGCTATTTACCCTCCCACCGAAGTGGTCCCTATTTATCTACTGTACTTATGATTTCTTACTTTTGAACTGCTAGGTTGGCAGGAGCTGGGACAGAGACGGGGACTCAGTGGGGAGGGGGGCTACTACATCTCAAAAGAGAGGCAAAATGCTCTTTAAAAGAAAAAGTTATGGCTGAAAATGTACCACTCAAAGTAAGGAAATTTAGACCACATCTCAACCCCTATTAAAACAAGGGCACAATGAAACATACTGTGTATATAAATGCTATAGTGTAATCCTACTGTGCACCCCATTCTCTCTATAGCACAGAGTTGGCTGGCCTACGGCACCATTTCATGTGGGCTGCTGCCACTATCACCACTACCAGAAGCAGAAGCGGTAAAATGCACCCATGCATGCATAAATGTGACCGCGCCTGCCGTAAACACTGCCATAAATGCACCAGCATTTATGACAGCCGGGGATGCGTTTTACACAGTGATGGGATGTAACAGGTTCTCACCAGTTCACCAGAACTGGTAGTAACTTTTCCCAGTGTCCCGGAGAACCGGTAGCAACTTGGGGGGAAAACCCCCCCACCTTCAAGGCTTACTTTTTCACTGGTTCCCCCACTGCACATGCCCGCCAAGCATTTGGTGTGCATGCACACCTACAGTGCTTGGCGCGTATGCACGGCCTCCTTGCTGTCCTCCCAAGCGGGGAGGAGGAAGAGAAGCTGCTAGCCTGAAGCTCCCTATAGCCTTTTCCCCAGGGTAAGTGACTCACCTTTGGATGTGGTGTGTCTGTGTGTATTTTAATGTGTATTTAATACCTTTACCTATATTGACGTACTACCACAGTTTCTAAAAAGGCCTGGGGGCCAGCAGGCCTAGCAGCCTGGCTTGGGGTTTTTAAGCAAAGTCTTGGAGTTACCTCATCAATAAACTACACCTGTGCTGTTCCAATTGCTGTTCCAATTGGAGAACCCTTAAGGAGGTACAGCTGTTTTACATTTACATTAAGGCATACAGGTATTATCCTAGAGAACTAGTTAGGCAAAGATTTAGTACCTAACTTCTTTAACTGTTGAAAAGTGCCAAAATGAAGCCATCTTGTGGTGAGTTCATTCTGTAGTTCCTTCCATCTAACCTAGTGTGAGAAAGATTAGCCAGAATAAGCTTTAAGCTCTGGTTTAAAAGCTCTGTTTGATTTGTGTTTGGGGCGTGTGTGTGTGTGTGTGTGTTTGTGTGTGTGTGTGTATTTTAATGTTTATTTATTTATTTATTTATTTATTTATTTATTTATTTATTTATGGGTTTGTGTTGTGGGTGGGTGGGTGGGTGGGTGGGTTGAGGGGTGTGCATGCGTGCGTGTGCTTATTTTTATTTTATTATTATATTTTTTTCTTTGGCCCTGCCCACAACATCATGATGTCATGACATCATGACATTGGCTCCGCCCATGATATCATGATGTCATGATGTTAGCTCCGCCCACACTGTGATGACATCATGGTGGGGTAGTAAATTTTTTGACATCCCACCACTGGTTTTACAGCAGCATTTAGAGCAGGGGGGATCCATGTGACTGGCCCGCTCAGCTGTCGGGGGGGGGGGAGGGATGTAGTCCAGCCAGCAGCATGAAAAGGTTGGGAACCTGTGCTATAGCGCAACACTGGTGGTGGAGAAGAGCTAAAATGAAATACAGTACAGGGTTTGATGTTCTCAGCATCCTAAAATAGTAGATTTAACAGTCCTTTCTTCAGTTACATAATCTTAATTAGTCCAACATAGCCAAAGAAATCTTGTGCTTAATGCTCTTAGTCCTAAATACACAGAGGGTTTCTCTTCTGTTTGAGGAATTGGAAAGAGGAACCACAAAGGCTGGCCATGAAAGCTTGTAGCATAATTCAACTCGGTGGTATTTTTCTTGATACTGTATTCTCTATTATACCTTATCCAACAAGTTGATTTCAGAGTACTGTAATGCTTTGTATGTTTTCTTTCATTTTGATAGCACCTGTAGTGACACAGCAAATATACTGTATTTGCTGGCTTACAAGACACATCGGAGTATAAGACACCCCTCCCCCCATTTTTTAAATACACATTTTTAAGGGAGAAAATATTTTTCTACATTTTTTCATGAATTTCCAAAATTAACTCCAGGGAATGGGGAGGGCGAAATGAGGACTCCTTTGAAGCCCGTTTCCCCACTATCCCACCACCACTGGCCACCAGGCGCCAAGGAGAGTGTGGGATGGGTGGTGAGGAGAAGGCTCCTTTAAGCCCGTTTGCCCTATTCCACCACCAGTCAATGAGAGTGGGATGGGGGGGGGCAGAAGGATCCCTTAAGCCCATTTACACCACATTCCACTGCCGCTGACCATCAGGAGATGGGGAGGATGGGATCAGCTGGGCAAGAGAGCTCCTTTGGAAGCCACCCTTTGTCCAGCTTCTAGCAGTCAGCAGCAGCTGCCAAACTGCACCAGCGGGGTGTATGTGTGAGGGCAGCTTTAAAAATACCCCTTTCCTGTCTCCAGATCTCCTCTAGTCACTGAACAGCACCAACGCTGGGAAGGGGGGATGACTGTTATCAGTTTTTAAGACAGTTTTTCTAGTGTATTTAAGGAGAAAAAGTGTGTCTTATATGCCGGCAAATAAGTACTTCTGACCATTTTCGTTCAGTTTTGCATTAATCTCTGATTATGGTAATCAGTTTCTTAGTTCTGTTCTTTATTTGCTGCCCAGAAGCAAGTTGCTCAAACATCCTTTTAATTAAAACAGGGGTTTTCAACCTATGGCCCATGGGCTAATCCCGGCCCATGGCACTATTTCATGTGGCCCGTTTTACTGTTGCCGCCACCGGAAGCGGGCACATTTATGACCACCATGGACTCATTTTACAGCAGCGTTTACGGTGGGGGGAACCACCAGTCCGGCCCACTCAGCTGACTGAGGGGGCACAGTCCAGCCCATGACTTTAAACAGTTGAGAACCTCTGTAATAAAACATCATCTTGTTCCAAGGTTAACAGATTATTTCTGTAATACAGTCATTCAGCTCTAACTAGGCATTTGAGAACTTTGGTTGAGTTCTTTTTGCATGAACTATAAAAATTTACAGCTCAAAAATAATAATTTCATGTCAGAAATTATTCTGGGTTGAAAATATGTTTGCGGGAAAACTCTACTCAGGGGTTACCCAAATGAGGCTCCCTTTATGTCCCCCCAAGTGCTGGGACAGAGACAGGTACTCAATCTGTCATGTAGTACCCAGGTCCCAAACTGCCTACTTTCTAGCCTTCCAGATAACAAGGCAAGCTTCTTACCACTGAGCCTCTGCAGCCCCTTACAGCTCAATGAAAGTAGAACATTTACTAGCACATAGCAAGCTTGCACCCATGGGCACCTTTCACAACAATGACAAGATTCTTGTTCCAAGCAGTGGAACACTGGTATGGGGACTTGTGGTGAAATGGGGCTCAGAAATCTGAATTATGATCCTACATGGAATACTCTCCACCCCCCTCTTCTGATGATATGGTAAAATTTGGAGGATTTCTTTGGGTAGAATAAGTCTTGTTTTAATGCATATCCTAGTAGTCCCAGTCAGAATATCCAGTAGTTTTCCTGATAAGATTTTTAATTCAACAGGATCTGGAGGGCTATTTATTTCCCACCTCTGTTTTAATTAATTCTTTCCTGCTTTCATACATGTTGATTATGCATCTGAACATTTGTTGTTGTTGTTCAGTTGCATAGTTGAGTCTGATCCTTTGTGACTCCATGAACCATCGGATGCCAGGCACCCCTATCCTCCATAGTCCGCTCAGCTCTATTTCTATTGCATCAACAATACCATCTAGCCATCTCATCCTCTGTTGCCCCCTTCTCCTTTTGCCTTCAATCATTCCCAGCATCAAAAGGCCTTCTCAAGTGAGTCCTCTCATTTGGTGTCCAAAGTACATTACTTTAGCTTCATTTTCAATATTTGTCCTTCCAAGGAGCAGCCAGGGTTGATTTCCTTCAGGATTGACTTATTTGTTCTCTTTGCTGTCCAGGGTATTTTCAAAATTCTCCTCCAGCACTGTATATTTCAAAGGCTTCTATTCTTCTGCAGTCAGCTTTCCTTATGGTCTAGCTCTCACAGCCATATATTACTTCTGGGAATATGACTATGTTTGACTATGTGGACTTTTGTTGGCAGGGTGATGATGTCTCTACTTTTTATTATGTTCCCTAGGTTTCTCATAGCTTGCCTCCCAAGAATTAATTGCCTTTTTATTTCATCTGAACATACTTCAGTCTTAAAACTAGATTTTTGATTGATGCTTGCTAGTAATTTGATCGGCAAGGAACAAGGCCCTCTCAGTGGTTGTGGTGTTGTGGTAGTTCCTTCCCTTCTCCTTACTTAAAGATACTGTATTTTGTTTTGTCAGACATTTGTTTATTTTTTCCAATGCTTTTATACTACTGAATTCTTAGTGTTTTTGCTTTTCTAAGCTCTGGATAGGAGTAAATCCCTTCAGCAGAGCTTAGTTCTAAACATCTATAGAATTCCATTTCCAGTTCAGCCTCATTTAGAAGTTCACACCTGTCCCTTTTTTATTAGAATGGTATGAAGGAAAGAAGGGCAACAAATCCATCCCCTCATTTCTTGAGCAGTACCCTGCTTGGTCTGTTAGAGACTAAACTGTGTAGAAGCCTCAGACTCTAAAGATGAATGCAGCTCTCTGGATTTGTTTTATACAGCTATGCCCTTTTTCACCATACCATCATACAGTGATTTTCCAACTTTTGAGTGGATTTTTCGGCATTATAAGATTCCTTCCTGAGTTTAGTTAGTGGTAATAAGGGCTCTTAAACTTGAAATACCGGTATGTTGGCATTTTTGGTCCCACCCACAGGTCTTTGGACCACCCCAGCCTTTTGAATTCCGTCCCTGAGAACTTATCTGAAATTAAAGTTGGCTTCTGGGATGGAATGAGCTTTATCATTATTGGTTAACGGCCTCATCCTTACTTCTCCTCAACACACAATTCTAATTATGTGCGGTTGAGCTTATAAATAAGACTTCTTTTGTTTTGTATGCAAGGACAAAATTGGATGAAGAAATGGAATCATTTTGTCCCTTTTTAAAACAAAGAACTTCTATTTTGTCTTTTCAGAGATACTCAACGATGCAATTTTCGATGAGGACCACAATGAGATGGTGATTGTGAAGGACATTGAGATGTTTTCCCTTTGTGAACATCATCTGGTACCATTCTTTGGCAAGGTGGGATCTCCTGTTGCATGTTAAGGGCTCGAATCAGGGAACCTGGGTTGAAATCCCTGTTTGCTCATTGAAAGTCACTGGAGTGGGATGGCTGTGGTAAAATCACTTATTAGAGTTGCTGCAAGGTGATTACAGCTATAATGCCTTCAACTAGACCACTTTTCGCAGCTGAATTGTAGTCTGATACAAATTGAGGCGGGGATGGAGGAAAGCAATATATCATGTGACTCAAAATTCGTACATGTGTATTATTTATTTATTTATTTATTTATTTATTACTCATATTTACTATCCCACCCCAATCGGGTAGACCCGACTCTGGGCGGCTTACAACATAGTTTAAAATCACAGGTTAAGTCTAGTATAATAGTGATATTTAAAACCTTAAAAATTCATAAGAAAAATTAAAACAGCGCAACAGCTAAAAACAAGAGCAGGAAGGGGTGGTATTAAAGAGAGCTCAGAAACATACTTTTTTTAGATTATAGTTGAGATTTTCCAAGCTTCAATATCAATCATCTTTCATCTGATCTTCCTTTCGGCAGGTCCACATTGGATATTTACCCCAGAAGAAAGTGGTTGGCTTGAGCAAACTTGCAAGGTTCTTATTATGAGTCTTATTTTCTTATAATTCATTAATGGTGATAAGTAGTATGGTATATGCCAACAGCTACAAAGTTAGATAACATTAAGAGGGGATTGGACAGATTCATGGGGTGGGCCAGGGAGATAGTGGCTACTAGGCATGATGGCTTTACGGATCTTCAGAAGTAGGAAACCCATGAACAGTTGCAAGGGGGGAATGTTGAGAGATTACTATTGTCCCTGTAATTTGTTTGGCAGCTCCCCGAAGACTAGGAGTGCCCAAGGTATGGCCCATGGGCCGGATCCAGCCCCTGACACCAATTCATCCGGCCCGTGCCGCACTTGCCGCTCTTGGAAGCAGAAGTAAAATGCGCCCATACGGATGAATTGGTGTCGGGGGCTGGACCCAGCCCACAGGTCATAGTTTGGGCACTTCTGGTTTAAGCAGAGAAAATTGCAGCCTAAAAATCTATCTCATCCTGTTGCAAAACAGATTGCAAGGCACATTTTACTTCCACTTCCGGTGGGAGGAACCACGTGACTAGCCTGCTGAACCACGTGACCGGCCCACTAAAACATGTGCCTGGCATGCAGCCTGAAAAGTGTGGGCACTCCTGCTTTAGATCTATGGGACTCAGACTGCTGGACTGCACAGGCATTTGGTCTGATCCATCCATGGTGTAAAGAACACTTGAATGAATCATTGGATGTTTATTGTGTAAAGACAGAGCTTGCATCACCTGTCAAGGCAAAGCCTTTTAGGATGTTCCTCTTGGATGTTTACTGCAAATAGTAAGGTTATTTCCATATTGAGTACATGTGCTTTCTGAGCATCTTCTGGGGAACTAAGGGTAGGGTACACGAAGCAGAGCTCGGAAGAGTTACTTTTTTGGATAATGACTTCCAGAATTCCCTAACCAACCAAATTGGTTGGGGAACTCTAAGAATAGTACTGTACTCCAGAAAACGAATTGTTCAAAGCTCTAGTGTAAGATTATCCACTCCCCCCCCCCCCGGTAATAATCTAGTGATGAACATTTGAATTGTGAACCCAGATACCTTCCTCTGGTCCACATAACTGTGTGTGATTTATGTTGATATAGGGATGATTTAGAGAATGTTTGGGAAAATAAAACAGGGAAGCTAGGAAAAACAAAGAAAAATGCTGGTGGTGAGTTTTGACAATTTCCTAAAAAGTTATTGTTACTTCAATTAATTAAAAAAAGGAATATTAGTCCTTTTATCAGAGGAGTCCTAGTGGTGCAGTGGTTAAGTCGATGTACTTTAGCCAAAATGTTGCGAGTCTGTTTCTGACAGGGTCAAGGTTAACTCAGCCTTCCATCCTTTCAAGGTTGGTAAAATGAGTACCCAGCACACTGGGGGCAAAATGCTAAATAACTTGTGAACTATCCAAAGAGTGCACTAAGCACTATGGGGCAGGATATAAGTGTAATTGTTATTGCTGTATTAATGAAGTAAAATATTGGTAACCACAGCCTCACATTATTCCTAAATTAGCACCCTCTAATTGTTCTGCACTTCTGTTAAAATTTGTTACTTAGTTTTGCCAGATGGCTATTTGCTTTGGGAGGGAAAAACACCTGCATGTTATTTATTTATTTTCTTACCATATCAATCTTTTCTCCATCCAGAATTGTTGAAATATTTAGCCGAAGGCTTCAAGGTTTGTATCCTTTCCACAGTTAGATCCCTAAACTACTTGTTATCATTTGTTTTTCACTCTAATACTGCTGTACTGGAGGAAGCTCCTCTTCAAGTATACCTGATATGGGGAAGGGGAAGCCTGAAGGGACCCAGGTGGGCACTATTTCAGGAGCATGAGACACTGAAATCACCACCTGCTCCTCCAGCTGAACTTCTCCACCAGTTACCAGAACTAATAGCAACGACAAGTTAGCAATCTCTGTTAAGAACATACAGTCAGAATCTAGCGTTCTTGTGAAGTCTTCCACTGCAAGAAGGTGTTCAAGTGTGGACAGGACTTGGGTCACCTTTCTAATAGTAGCATGCTCAGTCACCTGAAGCCCCAGCACAGGGTGTTGCTGCTTGCAAATTAAGTAGTGTGAGGGCAAGTGGCTTTTCTACAGTGAAGGGTAAGAGCCATCAGAGGGCATAGTTTGAGCCACAAGCTCAAGGAAGTAAGTGAGCAACTAGCAAGAAGTGAGAGGCAGCAAATACCAGACCCGCATCTCAAAAATCATTTCATTCATTCATTCATTCATTCATTCATTTATTGTATGTCTACAGTGAGCACAAATTGACCATCTCAAGTTCTGAACTAGAGTTCCATGTATCGGATTGAAAGTCATTGATGGGCTTCATCTGTGGCACTATGCAAATCCTCCAATGTGCCTCTAAATGTGCATAAGGGACACATAAATGTAATGTGGTTCATGGTTTGGCCTTCTTCTTCACAGTCATCCTGGGAAGAGGACTTCCATCCCCATGTGAACAAAGTGGCTCCACATCTACCACAGCCGGTCCTCATTCTTTCATTCATTCATTCATTCATTCATTCATTCTTAACATTTATATACTACCAGACACAGGGCAATTTCCAACATAATATGCAATCATCAAACATAAATATTAAAAAAATCCAATAATATGAATAACAAATAACAATGAGAAATAATAGAACCCCAACTAACCACCCGCAGCAGTTGGTCATAGATACAAGTGTCTCAAGAAAAGGGGGTCGGGGACCCTAAAAAATAATGACAAAGGAGAAAAAGAAAGCCAAAATAGCTAAGATAAAGCCTCTCTGAAGTTTCCTTCAAAGTTAGAGGGAATGGCACACTCTGCTCACAGTAGTAGGCATTCCATGCTTTAATCTGCTGCCGTTCCTTCTACCGCTTTCATTCTTCCAACTGATAGTCCAAGAGTGTGATCACTCACTTAATTGCTGTTGGCTTCGTTCCCGCCCACCACAGGCTATCAGCTGTTCCATTCTGCCTGCCGTTGCTGCCAAGAGTGTTTGCCCACTCCCTGCACCACCTGTTCTCTGCTTCCCCAATGCTGCTGGCATTTCTTGCTGGCACTCCCACTGTTCACGGTTCAATCGGTATGCCCATTACAGTCATTTCCTAATACAGTACTTAGGCATTGCTAGCAGTTGATGTGTACTCTTTTTGCGTGGCACAATCACTGGGAAGGTGTGAGAAGACACAGGGAAATCTTTTTAAAAGCTTTTGCCTGTTTGTGGTTTTCAAAAGAGAAAATAATAATTATATCGTATTCATATTGACTGCAATGGAGTTCCAGATATCCAGAAAATAAAAATAAAAATTAAATTCTGAATCTGAAACTAGGTGTCACTACACTTTCCCACTTGCTAGAGTTGACATGTCTCAGGGTTTAGTCCAGGGGTGCCCAAACCTTTTGGGTCATGGGCCAATCATGTGGTTCAGGGAGCTGGTCACTAAGGCCCAGGGGCCAGGTTCAGCCCCCGATGCCAGTTCATCCTGCCTGCGAAGCCCTTGTTGCTCCTGGAAGTGGAAGCAAAATGCGCCCGTATGGGCACGTTTTATTTCTGCTTCCAGGAGCGACGAGGGCTTCGTAGGCCGGATGAATTGGCATTGGGGGCCACACCCGGCCCCCGGCCCTTAGTTTGGGCACCACTGGTTTAGTCTCAAGACTCGGGCTTTGGAGTCTATTCTTCAGGTCTCAGGCTTGGGACCTGAAATCTCAGGGAAGGGGATGCTGCCAGGAGGGCAATCCTAAATTTGGGGATTTATTCTCACAGCTTCAGGACATGCCATTCACTCAGAAATACACTTGTGTTTTTCAGTATCTTGCATTCTATAAAAATGTTGCTTTTGGATTCACAGTCTTGCTGTAACATTCATTATATAGTCTCTGCATAGTAAAGGTCTCCCTTGTTTGAAAGCCAGTCGTATCTGACTCTAGGGTTTGGTGCTCATCTCTGTTTATAGACAAAGACCCAGTGCTGTCTGCAGCTGTAGACATTTCTGTGGTCATGTGGCAGGCATTGCTAGACACTCAAGTGCACAGATAGTTCTTACCTTTCACTCTGAAGTGGTACCTATTAATATACTTGCAATTTCTTGCTTTCTAATGCTAGGTTGGCAGGAGAGACTGCATAGCCTACTTCAAATAACACTACAGTATTTTGCATTTGTGAAAGGGTGTGTCCCTTTGTCTGCACTTAAATACAGAAATAGTTGAGGAAGGGCTGTTGCTTATTTCTAATTGTCTCATACCAAAGGAGATTGTAGGTATCTTTGGAGACAGCATTGTGGGGGTAGGAGGGCACAAAACAATGGATGCTCCTCCTTGCTTGCATAGGCCATTTTAGCTCCTTTAGAACGGGTCGGCAACCGTTTAAAGTCAGGCCAGGTCATGCTCCCTCAGACAGTTGAGGGGACCAGACTGGTGCTCCCCCCACCATAAACATGGGTGTAAACACGTCCACGGATGTTGTAAATGCATTTACGACAGCCGTAAACATGTCTGCAGCCACCATAATGCATCCCTGGCAGTGGCAGTTGGAGCAAGGGAGGGGACCTAATGATTTGGTGCTGTGGGCCGGATTTGGCCCATGAGCCATAGGTTGCCAACCCATGCCTTAGAATAACTGAGAATATTATATATTAACTGTGCAGTGTCTCAATTGGCTAAGACGCTGACTGGAAGGAGGGAGGTCAGCAGTTCGATTCCCGAGTACTGCAGGATGGAATTAGCTCCCATCTTTGTCCCAGCTCCTGCCAACCTAGCAGTTTGAAAGCAAGAAATTGCAATTAGATAAATAGGGACTACCTTGGTGGGAAGGTAAACACCGTTCCGTGTGCTCCGGTGTCTAGTCATGCCTGCCACATGACTGTGGAAACGTCTGCAGAAGCAGACAGCACTGGCTCTTTGGCTTTGAAACAGATATGAGCACTGAACTCTAGAGTTGGATATGACTGGCTTTCGAGCAAGGGAAACCTTTACCTATATTGACTCTGGTTGAATTAGGAGTATAAAGTAGAGAGCTGCTAGTAATGCCCTTTGGAATGTTGGCACACCACGATGTATTTGTATTCCAAAGCATACTGAGGAAATTGAGAAAGTAGCAGCCAGCTAGAAAGTGCGGACAGCTTGTAAGTTTTACCCTCTCCCCAAAATGCACAAAAAGAGAGGTAGTTTTGTCCTTCTTTCTTTATGACGACAATTGTTCCTGCAATTCTATAAAATAACTTGATTGTTGAACATTTTTACCCATACACAGTTTTAAACAAATAACATATTTCTTGTTCTTAAAACAAAATAAACACGTACTGTACTTGCTTTTGCCAGGGGATTCAAGGCAGTGTCTTTACTCCTAAACAGAAATTATATTTTCCAGTTCAGGAACGGCTTACCAAGCAGATTGCCTTGGCCATTACTGAAGCTCTGAAACCTGCTGGAGTGGCAGTGGTCATAGAGGCGTCGTAAGTTGGTCATTCTTGTTTCCAAAATAATCTCTTTTGTCATCACTTCTTTTCCATACTGCCTTTTTTCCTTTTGCCCATTCCCTATTTGTTGTGTGAGCATTATGTAGAATTTCTATTGAAAAGCAAAATATTAAAATTATTCAGCTGTGCCCACTAAGTCTGAATTGTAGAGGTCCAAATCAGAGAGTGCTGTAGAAAACTTATTTAAATAAAATATTAAAAATGGACAGTAGAATCTGCTTGCTTTTGTAATGAGCAAACCCACAGCCTTGAAAAAAACCTGCACTACTACTCATGCAGGTTTGAAGGGGTTTTCAGTTCTCTAGAGCAAATTGCAATTTATACAAGGGCTACGGCATGGAGGGGAATCACCAAACCCCAATTTTAACTTGAATCAAATTTATTATATACAACATTTTTCTGTCTTGTCATATCATCTACAGTTCTTCAAATCTCTTTGGGACATTTTTTTACTGTGTCACTTTTTGGCTGTTTTAGTTTCTTTCCAGCTCCTTTTGCATGAATGATGGGGAACATAATCAGTGGTTACCAACCTGATGTTTTTGAACCAAAACTCCCATATGCTTTTACCATTGGTTGTGCTGGCCAAGATTTCTGGGAACGTATAAAACATCTGGGGGCCTATATTGGGACCACTGATATAGATGATCCTTTGCTGCCTCCATCTCCCCAAATCATTCAGTTTTCTGCTCCTCTGCCAACAGAACACAATTAGAAGGGCAGTCATAGTAGCAGAAAGTTCTGGCACTCCTTGGGTGGACCTCCCTTTCTATACTTGAAATGAAAGTTCTAAGACATTGTGTGGTCCCTGGGATACTGAAGACCAGTGGTTCCCAACATGGGGCATATGCCCCACAGGGGGACTTCAACTCCCAGAAGCCTAAGTCAGTACATTGGCTGATCAGTGCTTTGGGGAATTGACTTAGGTTTCTGGGAATTGAAGTCCAAAAACCAAAGGTTGGGAAACACTACTAAAGACAATAGGATTGCATCCTTAATATTTTTGTCTGTCCCATTAAAAATTTGTTCAACAGTGTTGCATTCACCAACTGACTCCAGTCTTAAAGGCTGGAAAAGTGTTATTGATATTCCTTAATTTTATCCCTTGAGGTCATATTCGAAGAGGGATGAGGCATTTAAAAAAGCACATACAGTATACCGGTACCTCTGTAATATAGAGTGATATAGTTCTATAATCTGCCATGTGATTTTCCTGTTTCTTCTAGCACTTTAAAAAAGAAATTATAGTAAACATTGCATTGCTGTTTGTAAGTTGTCAGCAGTTTTAGCATTAACCTGATCTCTACCAATTTGATACTGAAAATGCCTTTTTCAATGTTCTCACCAGGCACATGTGTATGATCATGAGGGGTGTTCAGAAAATGAACAGCAAAACCGTCACCAGCGCCATGCTTGGAGTCTTGCGAGAAGATCCAAAAACCCGGGAGGAATTTCTTGCTTTGATCAAGAATTAAATTGCAACAGCTTGCAAAGCTCTGGGGGCCTGGATCCCACACTAAAAGTGATTGCCAAAATATAATTGCCTTATGTGAGCTAGTTTTCCTCTCTCAGAGTCTATGGATTGGCAAAAAAGTAAAAAAAAAAAGTTAAAAAAGAATTATCAACTTTGTTCTTACTTTTGGGTAAGCCTGCTGTATCTGCAGGTTCAATACCTACAGTTTCAATTATCCATGGCCCAGAAATATTTACTGAAAAATCCACAAAATATTTAATATATACAGGTCACCTCCCATACTTTTATTTTATTTTATTTTTGGGGGATACATTCTAAGACCTTACGGATATCTGAAACTGCAGAAAACAGTGCATCCATATTTAAGCATACACACCTCAGTCATAGAAATGGGTGGGTGTATGCAAACATATTCTATTTGTGGGTGAGGAAAATTGCTGCTGTAACAAACAATCAACTCCTTCTAAACATTGTAAACAGTAGCCTCTAGTTGTCACCTCTGGTAATGTACTATATAAAAATATATACAGTATTATGCATTTTAAGGATTTTTATTGAATATGTTTAGAACCATGAATAACTGAAGCCACAGAAATGGATCCTGCAGATACAGAGGAGGTGGCCTGTATGTACAGTCAAACCTCGCATAAAGAGCGCCTCGCTTAAAGAGCAGAATTTTCTTTGAATGTTCGCTTCACTTGACAAATAAAACCAACCAAAAACTCGCTTAACAAATAAATCGGGGTTCACAATCCCCCCCACAATTGGTCACTTACAATGGTGTTTCGCTTAAAGAGCAATCTCGCTTAAAGAGCAATCCTGTGGAACGCATTATGCTCTTTAAGCGAGGTACAACTGTATTTCCAAGTTGTAGAAGGAATCAGAGATTATCCAGTTTATAGGGTTCACTGCTATCTGTGGTTTCAGGTATTCATGTTAAGTCTTAGACCAGGGATTCTCAACCTGTGACGCCATTTCATGTGCCCCCCCTGCCTTCACCATACCAGGAAGTGCCATGTGGTGGAGAAAGGGCAAAATGGCTGTCCAGCCCCTAAAGCTGTCTGAGGGAAAGTTAAAAAGGTTGAGAACGCCTGTCTTGGACCCTATCCCCCATGGATACCACAGGACTACTATGTTAAACATTTGTAGGGAATGCAGGCAACTGCCTTCATTTCATAAAAAAGAATCCAAGCATTCCAGGAGCTTGGAAGTAAGTCATTGCAAATAATGGGTTACCCATAATTAACTTCTTTGTGTAATAACTAAAGCATAACTTAAGTTACATTACTATCATGATAGCATAAGGGAGAATGCCACCTCCTTTGTGGTGTAACTTAATCTGTAACTGTTTTGAGTTACTTTTATCGTTATAGGATATTGTGGCTCAAACCTTGAGTGTGTTCTGTACCACAAGCTGGTAGCTTGTAGCATTCAAAGGAACTTTTCAAAGGCATTGAGGTGATTAAACTATGTCATTAGAAGAGAGTTTTCCTTAAGTATTGAAGGTTGACACACGATAAGTTTTTCATACCTCCCACAGGTTTGCAGCTTAGTTTGCTTTTTGATACATGGATATTAGGAGGTAACACATGGGTTTCATTTGCAAGCATGATTGCTTAGATATGAAGCTCTGCTAGAATCACATCTCTGGAACACTAATGTGCTTTCTAGGAATGGGATTTTGGGGATTTAAGGATTTCAGATTCCATAATTCAACAGGAACTCCCTGAGTTGAATTATGGGACTGAAAGTCCTTGAATTCCCAAAATCCTATCCCTACAAATTTCAGTTTCTAATGAGGTGCTACCTTTAACATTTAGTTTTTAGTTCAAGCTTCTCTCACTCGATGCATCAGAAATATATTTGCATTAGAAAGTTACACTAGTAGTAGCATGGGTGAACCCTAAATAATTGTGAAACTGTAATGTGATCTAGGCATTCAGCATTCCCTGGTGCTAGAGCCATAGGAACTGCCATCCCCAGGAATACACTTTCTAGAGTTGTCTGGGGAAGAGGAATGTGACACTAACTTGAACCTGTTGTCCTTTGTATGCTTAGTAAAACTTCCAGTGGAAAAACACTCCACTGTACTTGTGCAAGTTAGGTATGCCCAAAGAAAGCCATCTAGCAACTTTGATTGCATCATATTTCCCCTTTGTTCAACTGATCTCCACTCGGATCTCCACTTGGTGAAGTTCCTAGCCTTGAGTTCCCAGATAATATCAGTTTACAACTGCCATCCTCCCTAACAGTGTGGTAAGAGATGCTCAGATTTGCAGTCAAATACTACCTGAGAATGCAAGCTTGGAAAGGTCATCACATTATACTACATAGACCTGTGATGACGAACCTTGGCACTCCAGCTGTTCTTGAACTTCAATTCCCAGAAGCCAAAGTCCCTGCGAATCCACATGAATGGGTTTACTGAATTGAAATTAAAGAACAGCTGGAGTGCCAAGGTTTGCCATCACTGACCTAGACAGCTCTGACCTAATTTTCAGCTGCCATCACTCTGTGTAAAAAGCTCAGGTAGAAAAACTGGAATTGAGAAGGAAGATTGGGGATATTATACAGTACAGGTACTCTGGTTAGCATTTCATTAGAAGCAGAGCTGCCCTAGTAGATGTTTGTTGTGCTACCTAACTGCAAAGCCGTATCTCATACAATGTCTATCCCATTCCTTCCCAAGAGGGACTGGTATTCCAGTGATTTTCTAAATGGGAATTGTGTCTGCAGCCCTAACACTTAGACTGAGAGGAGGGGAGGAGATATTCCTCCAGCATCTGTTCTAGAACAGTTCTCCATCCAGCTGATAAAGTATATGGAAACCTTTTCCACATTTGTATAGATGAGGACAGGATTACAGCTTTGATGTAAAGAACAGGAAATCTTACATTAAGTTTCTAGCTAAGTCTTACTGGAAACAGCATTACTTCCTTTTGAGCAAAACCATATGGAGAAGCAGGTTATACTTATATCATTGTTTTACCTGAAAGCTTGCTTTTAATGGGAGATTCTCTCATCAGTTACGATTAACTAAATTCCTTACAACAAATTTCAGATTAACACCCCCGCCCTCCTTTGGCTAAAGCATCTTTGCGTGATAGCTCTTTATGTTAGTTACATTATCTTTAAAGAATTACACCACATGACTTAAACTATGCCTTATAGAATGACAATGCCTTGAAATGCACAGAAAATGCTCATTACTGTTTTAACTTTTTAAAATCATCAAATAGCACTTCAGATAGGTTTGTTCTGAATCCAAGAAGGAAGCTGTTAATTACTAAAATACATTTGAGTGACTAAATAACTGAAATACTGTAGTAAGTATATAACATTGTGAATCCTGGTGGTGCAGTGGTTAAACTAGCGCCCAGTGGTTCCCAACAAGGGGTACACAGCCCACAGGTGGACTTCAATTCCCAGAAGCCTAAGTCAGTACATTGGCTGATCAGTGCTTTGGGGAAATGACTTAGGCTTCTGGGAATTGAAGTCCAAACACCAGCATTTGGGAAACACTGAACTAGCCAAAGTGTTTCATCCTGATGGGGGTTCAAGGCTGACTTGGCCTTCTGTCCTTCCAAGGTTGGTAAAATGAGCACCCAGCGTGTTGGGGGCAAAATGCTAACTATCTCGTGAAACACTCAGAGAGTGCACCAAGAACAATTGAGCAGTATAGAAGTGTAATTGGTATTGCTATGTTGCCAGTCTACTTAGAATTCAAAGCAGATTGTGATTATGGTAGCCAAAACATACAGTAGTGTTTTAGTATTTCTTTTATTCTGACACACATATATAACCTTTTACTTCACACAGTGCATCCTTCTGAAACGTACTACCTTTCAGCTGTTTTGGGATATAATGCTGTTGGATAAGGACAAGACCTGTAGACATATACCTCCAGAGTGCACTTTCAGGCTGGAGAAGTCTGAGGGTCAAAGCAGAAGCTTCACAAGAAGCAGAGTTGACTTATGTAGTAAAGTATCCAAGGTTGTTTTCTAACAGCATTTACAGCCTCAGACATTGCAGATTGCCTGTTTGCATGTTGATTATAAAGATGGTGGAGTTAATGTATTATCCCCACCAATGACAAGGCTGCTTTGTGATCTGTCTTTGGCCCTGATTTAGTCAAAGCAGAGGCCAGAATTGTATAGGCGATTTATAATGGCGTAAGTACAGTAGTGTAAATCATAGTGATGAGCTGCTCTTACTTAACAACCCAAAGGTGGGTGATGGCTGCTGTTCAATTTTAAAAAATTGATAGTGTAATAAAGATATCCCTTGCTCTTGTCTTTGAATTGCGCACAAGGACCATATAGCTTTCCCCCTTTTGTCACTGCTCATGTTGTCATGCAACAAGTAACATAAATAAACAATATTTGCAATTGATGTTCATAAATTGGCTTTTTGTATTGTCACATGTTGGGAAGTGTCCTTGTTCACACCCAAGGAGTGGAAGACATTCCTTTGTGGCAGCTAACAGGTTAAAAAAAAAGGTTTATGAGGAGAAATTATTTTCAAAATGGTGCTAATACTTATTTGTAACAAAAATATCACTTTACTACTGGATTTATAAAATGCTTGTACTAGAGCTATAATTCTGTCCTAACCTTCTTTGTCATAGTTTAGTAGACAATTGAGTAATACAGAATTGTATTATTAGCAAAATATTAAAAATTGTATACAAACTGCTATATCCCACCACTGTCTTCTGTCTTTCATTTTACAACATAAAACACATAATAGGATAAGATCAATATATTATGGGCATGGTGTGTTATACTCCAAAAAAAAAGGGGCAGGTAGAGTCTAAGGACACTACTGTCGGGTGATTTGTTTCGTGAATTCGAACCACAGCTGAGTCATTGCTGGTGGCTACTTTTTTTTTGAAGGAAGGTTAGAAAGAAAGTGTGTGTATCAAGACCCACCCTGCAGCGAAGAGGCGAGGCAGAAGCAGCAGACGCAAGTGAGCACTTTTTAAACTTATTGATTGCCTCTTCCCTGCTGGGTGGGTCCTGATTCCTCCCTTTCTTTTTTGACTTCCTTCCTTCACAAAACGAACACGTTGACAGCCTGTTTACTTCCACATCCAGCGAGAAGGCAAGAGTTGGAGAGACTTTTTTTGAAGGAAGGGTAGAGTATTTTTAAAATCCAAAATGTATAAGTGTCACAAGAAAGGTTATTTTGTCCTCTATCAATAGCACTTTGGATCACTTTGATCAGTTGATCGATTTGGTTGCTGGCTGACCCCCAACTCCTCCAAAATGTCATTTTTACAAGTCACGTTTTTCCTTATTATCTTTGTTGTTGATTCCTGCTTCGGTGTCATTCTTCTCCACATGTATTTGAACTTTATCCACCTTGGGAAGCTGTCATATTCTGTTTCTAACACGGTTTCCCCTTTTATTTTTGCGTTTTTGTGACCTTTGAGTGGTTTTTTGTAAAATGGTTCATAGCCCCCCCCTGAAGTCCAATTTCAAATGTAATAGTGCCACCAGAAAGGCTATTCTTTCCTCTTTCAAATGCACTTTTGGTCACCTAAATCGGTTGTGTGGTTTGGTTGCTGGGTCACCGAAAACTGACCCCGCCCCCGCAAAGATTGCATTTTTTCAAGGCAACTTTCAGAAGCAATGACTTGTATTTTTAGCCAATGACTCTTTACATTTCTGAAAGTCATCGAGACAAGCTTTCAGTTGATGTAACCATTATTTTAGTAGGTGCTTTAGTTTTGTGGTGGCAGCTTGTTGAAAGTACATGATTTTCGTTACATCACAAAAGCTGCCAGACCACCCAACCAAAACGTAAGACATTCATAGAATTCACATCAATAAGGTGCTGTCCTACCTCAATTTGCTTATCATTTTAAAAAGCCATGGGGAAAAAGCAGAGGTAGCATAAGAGGATTGTTGCAATTACATGTACTTTGGTTAATGGTAATGGAGTAGACCCGTGATGTCAAACTTTGGCACTCCATATGTTCTTGGACTTCAATTCCCAGAAATCCAAACCCCCATGAATCTGCACTAATGGGTTTACCGCGATTCATCCGGCCCATGCCGCCCTCATCGCTGCTGGAAGTGGAAGTAAAATGCACCCATATGGATTCATGGAGGCTTGGGCTTCTGGGAATTGAAGTCCAAGAACATATGGAGTGCCAGTTCACCATCATGGGAGCAGACTGTACAGCTAGCGACTCAACACCATGTGTTGGGCGGAAGCAAATAACCTGACTCCCTAAAGGGGCCAATGAATATGAGAGGATGAGCCCCTTTAGGTGGGGTGATGCCACTGGAAACCATCATATTGGGCCCAACGGCAAAATGAGCAGAGGAGAAACCACTTTATTCCAATTCCCAACAGTCATGGAGGTGGAAGAGGCCATGCCAGATGGACTGGCTGTGAAGGCAAGCCTTGATAATATCCAAAAGGTTGCAGCAGTTAGATAGCGAGAAAGGTCTATATTTGATCAGTGGAAGGGGGCACTTCTCCCAGAACGATATCCCTTAAAGTAATCCTTCCAACTACTGGGGAATCATTCCAGCCTAGCCCCCAAACTTAATAGTCCTACAAGTGGACCTAAGATATCCACCTTATGCATGTAAGGAGGTGGTGGTCAGGCTGGAGTACACATTGATCTGTACTAGAAGCAGTCTAAAAAGCTGCCTATATATACCCATGTGCTGGTAGCCTTAAATTACTTGAGTCACGCACTTCAGTGGCCATTCCAAGGTTCAAGCTTTGATGAGGTAGCTGGAAAACTTACTGGAGCACTGGAAGAATTAGGACAGTATTACAACATCAACCATTTGAAGCCTAATCCAAGCAAGACTCAAGTACTGTATGTGCTTTCCACCTTCGAAAATGAGAGGCGATGGTTAAAGTGAATGTTACATGACAAGGGAATCAATTACAGCACTGTTCAACACCAAAATACCTCAGTGTGACGCTTGATTTGACACTCTTAAGCAGCACTGCCTGAATACCAAAGTCAAAGTTAGTACAAGGAACAAAATCATCAGGAAACTCACGAACTATAAATAGGGAACTCAACTATCCACGCTGAGCAAATCAGTTTTGGTCCTGAGCATCTCTGCAATAGAGTATGGTGCTCCAGTATGTAACACATACACATATGCAAAAGTAGACATTGCTATTAATGAAGCCATGCAGATAGTAACAGGATGCCTTAAATCTACACCAGTTGAGAAAATAGACCCTCTTGTTGGTACTGCTCCACCTAAGATCAGAAGAGAAGTAGCATCAGATGCTGAAAGAACTAAGCAAGAGAATAACCCTTGACACCCTCTGAATGGATATGAGCCTCAAGTCCGCCAACTGATATCCAGGAAGAGCTTTATGTCAAGAACAAACATTCTCGAGGGTATACAATAGCAAAACCAAATTAGAAGATGGAAGAAGGAACTCACTGGGCAAGGAAAACGTTAAAGGTGGATGTAGCTGAAGATTTAGTGAAGAAAGTGGCTTCATTTTGGAAGTCCAGGGTTTGATCAGGACACCGGGGGGGGGGGGAGGAGGAAGTGGGTCTGTTCTAGTTGATACTGATGACTGGAATCTGCCCAGGGATGGGAAAAGCACACATCTCCATGCTTTCCTAGACTGCATCACCTAACTTTCCTCATCATTGGCTGTGCTGGCTAGGACCAATGGGAGTTACAGTCCAACTTCTGGGTGGCAGCACAGCCAGCCTTTGGTTGATTTCGCCTATAATGTATGACTTCTGAATATGTTTGCTATTGGTTTAACGTTTCAGCTTGTCAAAAGTTTTCTAGAGGAAATGGGAAGGTTCAGGAGAGGACAGCTTGATGGCTCAAGAAACAAACTGCTTCTATAACAAAAAGAAACAATCAAGAACTAGTGGGGCATAATCTGCTCCGTACCACGTACAAACCATCCCCATGATTCAGATTTGACTGGCACTTTTGTATAGGGATTGATATTTTTCAGTAAATATGCTTGAAACCTGGGGAACATAGAGAAAAGCAGAGACATCACATTGCAAACAAAAATTCGCATAGTCAAAGCAATGGTATTCCCTGTGGCAATGTATGATTGTGAGAGCTGGACCATTAGGAAAGCTGAGCGCAGAAGAATAGATGTCTTTGAGATGTGGTGTTGGAGAAGGGTTTTGAGAGTCCCCTGGACTTGATGCTTGGAAGGGTTGAGGGTAAAAGAAGAAGGGGGCGGCCAAAAATGAGATGGCTAGATGGTATAGCAGACACAATGGGCACAGAGCTGAGTGAGTTGAGGGGAATGGTGGAGGACAGAAGTGCCTGGCGGACAGTGGTCCATGGGGTCGCAAAGGGTCGGAATCGACTGTGCGACTGAACAACAAAAATGCTTGACACAACAGGGCTCACCCTCAAGTGGTGCCCAGGCAAGGGAAACGCCAGGCTAGGAAAACAAATATTTTTGTCAGCCAATTCCATTACGTAACTACATGCCTGGCTTACTGTTTTTGTTTTTTGGAAACACATGGGGAGGGGGTTAGTAGTACAGTTTGCATTTTCTGTTATATAACCTCTTGAATAATGCAAGCACTTGTGCAATAAATTCTTAATAAGCCTTGAAGAATAAAAGCCTTTTGCTTCCTGCAGATCCCGTTCCTCTCCTTGCACTATGAATAATTTCCCTACTTTTGAGATTAAACTCCTCAGTATCAACAGACATTTAATACCCAAGCTAAGCCTCTTGACCAGAATGAAAGTCTGCCATCACAGCCTCTACCTGCCAGAAGGTATTCAAGGCACTAAATGTTAAGCATGGAAACAGAGGTTTGTTGGGGTGGGGTGGGGGGGAGAGACATGTTTTCAGTGTTCCATGTTGTGCTGCTTATGGAATGGAATCAATAGTTAATGTGAAGTAACATCAAGTGTCAGAATGGGACTTTGAAGATCTAGATTAAAGTACCCATTGAGTCAAAAAAACTACTGGGTAAACTTGTGGTCAAACATTCCCAGCATAATCTACTCTGTGAGGATGAAGGGGGAAAGTATGTATACCTTCTTGAGGCTAGGTCGCTAAACAGTACAAACAATTAACAATGTTAACACTTTTCCTAGAACTGGAGTTCTGCAATTTAATTCTGAACACATTTAAGTAATTGAATGGCAGTGCTGGAATTCTTCAAGTTGTAGCCCCCGAGGTAACACTTCCAAACTCCGAGCCAGTACCTGTGTCTGTACCTTACTGAATGTTGCTGTCTGACCCTAAGTCAAAGACTTCTCTATTTGGAAATGGATTTAACTATATACAACTATGTAAGACATATAGACGCCATTATGAGCAAAAGCCAATATTGAAAGCAGAAAGCATCAGATGAACTGGGGAGATATCAGGGTTCCCAAGACATTGGTATTTTGGTGCTAGGAAAGGGAGTAGATGGACTTCTTTGAACATGCATGCACATCTCAACCACAAGCCCCCAGTATATGTGTGAGTCAAAACTTAAATGTGCCATCATTCAGCCATCAATCATGAGCTGAACAGAAAAAAGCAGTGTAGAAGAGCTACCTGCCGGGGTGGGTGGCATTATGTATGTACAGTTGTACCTCACTTAAAGAGCATAATGTGTTCCATAGGATTGCTCTTTAAGCAAGTTTGCTCTTTAAGCAAAACACCATTGAAAATGACCAATTGTGACTTCGGGGGGGGGGTTGTGAACCCTGATTTATTTGTTAAGCAAGTTTTTGATTGGTTTTATTTGTTAAGCGAAGCAAACATTCAGAGAAAATTCTGCTCTTTAAGCGAGTTACTCTAGAAGCGAGGCACTCTTTATGCGAGGTTTGACTGTACCTAGTTTCCTGTTTGAGGAATGGGCGAGATAATGGATCCAGCTTGTTGTTTTTCTCCAATTCACTTCTAAAAAGCAAAGCCTGACACATCATCTTCCATAAACTTTAGGGACTCTCAATAATTTTCCTGCACTATCAACAAGAAATTAGTGCATGCCTGAAAAAAGTGATCTTGATTCATGAAAGCTCACATTTTTTTTAGCGATCCAATAAAGGTACAGTATCACTTTTCCCTTGCATTTGTATTGTGTAAGTATACAAGGCTATCTTTGTTTATGGTACTATTAAGGATACTACAAAAAAGCCATCCTATAGCACCACTAAGAACTCCAGAAAGACTTTTAGCATCAGTCCAGAAGGACTACTAACTGAAGGAAACAGCTACTTACAACCACTAGATAATATTCCTACAACTGGCATACCTAATAAGTAAACCAAATATTAACTCCAGTTCCCTGATTTTTTTTAAATGACCCAATAAAGCAATCTACTTTCTCCTGAATTTCTAGAGATGCTTGAGATGTAAATCAGAGCAGGCTGCTGCTGGTTCCACACATGCCTTTAAAGTAAGGGGTGGCAACATTATAGGTTTGGGCAAATTGCACTTCTTAGAACCACTGGGGTCTACATCCTCCTACTGCAGTTGACAACCCACTACTACATAAGTGAATTCCCGGAATTGTGCTCCTGAACTGTATCTCCACTGCTGGTAGAGTAATTCCACCCATGCAACGTCTCTTGCTAAACTGACATGGCACCAAGAAAATGACAAAGGATCGAGACTCATGTAGGCCTAGCCATATCTTCTAGTCCAGTGATGGCGAACCTTTTAGAGACCAAGTACCCAAACAGAGGGGCGGGGCAAACTGTGCTCCCTTTGGGCTGCTGAGCAAAGGGGTGGAGTGAATGCTGCTGTGGGGAGGGCCCTCTCTAGTCTAATCATGCCAATACAAACTAAGTCAGTTCCCTTCTTCACAATGAAATGCTGGAGTAAGGATGCTTCTACTTTCTGTTCATACCATATGCATTTTCAAGAGAATTATTAACCACTTAATAGATTAAGGAATATAACTACCAAAGTAAATATTCAGTGGCAATATGGACAGTTGCCTTTTTGTTTTAATGCAAAGAATATATATATGAACAAGAATGCCTCAGCACTAGTTCTATATGATGAAACTATACCTACCAGTTAACCTAACCTTAAGCTTCAGGACAACAAAACTAGATTACAAGTAATGTTAATGGACACTGCATATAGTATCCATCAAGTCTTCAAAATACGTGCCCTAACCAACTAAATGAAGCCTGAAAGCTACGGCCACATGTTCAATACTTTGTTGTTTCTGCACATTTAGGAAGGTGCCAGAATCAGAACCTTTACAGGTTTTCTGGTGGGCAGTGGTTGCCATGGCGCACCATAGGTTGTACATTTTTATATACTTAAGATGTACTGTTCCATAACTAGTGCTTTGACGCTACTTTTAGTTCCTCTGCAGCGCTTTTCCTTCTGACAGACTTAGGAACTAACAATACAAACCTCTAAATCCCTTTATATAGCAGTTACTATAGGAAGTATTAAGAGATTAAACATATCCACTGTTAAGATAATGAAATTACAAGATAAATAACATCAATGTGATAGTATCAAATATTTTTCTGTTATGCAATTAAGTGCCAGTGGCAGATCATTCTCTATTCCACACTATCAAAAATGCAAATCAAGATTTTAACCCCATTAAATTACCAAAATAAAACATATTTCTCTTACTGTCAATTAATACAATGATGAGTTAAGAAACATTTAAACAGATTTAAATTTAGAACTAAAGCAATGGAACCAAAAGTACAAGCTAATTCTGAAAGAATTCAGTTGTAAGCAGCCACTCAAGCAGCGATAACATCCACTGTTTCTACACTCAACATTGGTCAATAAAATGTCCGAGTAGACAATTAAACAGATGTTTGCTTGTAGTTTTTTGTATCCAAGACTTTCTTCCCACACATTGCACAAATGCCTGTGAACAAGAAGAAAAGGTAAATTGAAGTATTTTTTCCTCTAGTGTAATTATTTACTTATTACGGTAAAACCTCGGTTAACATAATTGTGTTCTCCAGGACGTTTCTTAAAGCGAAAATTATTTAAACTGAATTTCCCATAGGAATGCATTGCATGCAATTTTCCATAGGAATGCACTGAAAAACAAAGTACATGATGTTAACTGAAATGAGGTTTCCCATAGGAATGCATTAAAACAAATTAATCTGTTCCAGAAAAAAATTATGTAAACTGAGCCATTATTTTCTATGGATTTCTTTTTGTTACGAGATTTTTGTGTTAACCAAGCTGTTTGTTAAACGAGGTTCCACTGTATTTTAAATTTAAATACATTTTAAATTTAAATTTAATTAGATTTTAAATTTAAATACAGCAATACCTCGGATAATGACTGTATCAGATAACGCTAAAATTGGATAACGATCTGTTAGCGTTATCCGATACAGTAGTTTTGTAGCAGCAGGGTGGCTGGAAAGCTGAAAGGGGTTCTCTGTTCAGCTTCCCCAGCCACCCTGCAGCTGCAGAGGCATGGGTGGATGGCTAGGGAATGCATCGCACAATGTTAAAAACCGGATAACGACGAGACTTGTGGAACCAAGTCTCATCGTTATCCGAGGTACTAGTGTAATATATACTGTAAGGAGAACAAGAACATATAAACATCAGAAGATTGGATGCAAATGTCTCACCCTTTTTGTATGCACATCCCTGGCAGTAGTGAGAACCTGGTTGATGAACTGAACTTTTACAGATCCGGCATATTGCAAATTTGTTTTTGCCATAGGGATCGAACCTAGAAAAGCAAAAACGACTTGGTTATTCATTTCTTATCTACCACTCATGCCACTTTAAAGACAAATATTGTCTCAAATAGTAGCTCATACCAGTTCAAAGAGAAATATGCTTGGTCATCAAGGTTACAAACCAAGAAAGTGAAAAACGGGAGTGGTGGGAAGGAAGAGGAAGGACATCAGATTTTCAAGATCAGAAAAAAAAGTGGCTTGTGACCACACATTCCTATCTCATCTGGGGCCAGGATAATCTTCTCTTGCTGATATTCTTGCTTGAATATCAACTGGGAGCTGTTGTTTCTTGTCCTTTATGCCTTCAGTCTCAACATAGTAAGCAGTTGGGAATAGTGACATTTTATTTATTTATTTTTCGACTTGTATGCCGCCCCACTCACAAAGCGACTCAGGGTGGCTAACAAATAATAATTAATTTTTATTGTACTGTTGTTGTTTTGACTGTAAGCTGTCCTGAGTCGCCTCGGCGAGTGGGCGGCAATATAAATCTGAATAAATAAATAAAATAAATAAAGAGCAAAATAATTACAATCACAACTACAAAGCATCAAATAACAAAAATATTTCAAAAATAAAGGAAAAAATATACATCCTAACCCCAGTCAAAAGAAATGTCCGCTGGCAGCAGTGGTTTTACAGCCGGGCTCGCTGGGCAGCTGCTGCTTCTTGTCACTCCTCTCTCCAGGCCGGGGCTGGCAAAGGGTGTCTGGTGGCAGTGGTTTTATGGCCAGGCCTGCCGCTCAACTACTGGTGGGAAAGCAAAATTCTCCCTCTTTTGCCAACTGATGGGGCAAGTTCCTCCCTTTAGCTTGATATTATTCCTGTGGCAAAGGTGTTGTACCTTTGCTGTAATTCTGGATCCAACCCCACCCCCTGACAGAAACCACTATTCTAAGTCATCGGTTTATTTGCAGAAGTGTGCTCTGGAAGGAAGGTGGAATTTGTTAATAATGAGATCCTGAAAAGACACATCCCAGTTATGTAAGTGTAGCTCATCATCTATCAATATAGATTAGCTTCCACCACCAATTTATTTGGAATTATGCCTATACTTTTTTAAAAAAAGAAAACAGATTTTCTCATATCTCCCACACAAATGGGTAGACTGGCCAAGAGGTCTTCTATGATAGTAAGTTGATTTGAAAGCAAAGACTATACAAGTGAGATATAAAGGTGACAAGTGGAAGTGCTATTTTACTTCTCCCATGCTTGTTTGGAGGACAAAGAGACAGCAATAATAGACGATCATTAAATGGATAGCATTTGTTCAGTCAACATTCATATAAGTCCAGTTGATTCAACAGGATCAAAAGGAACTGGAATTTCACCAACTGCTTTCTGTCTCAGCAATAGTACTAACTACGAATTGCCTTCCGCAATGCTCTTTATTTCTCAGCAGAGAAGAAACAGCACAACTACCATATGATGTAAGCAGGTCAACAGACAAAGTAAAGACAAATTAAAGATGAGGGAGCAAAAAAGAGAGTGAGAAAAACAGAGCAAAAGATTAAATGGTTTCCCCCAACACATGACATCACTGACCTTGCCTTCTTTGATGTCAATGCTTTGTTTTCATTTAGTTTTCTCCCACCACTCTCTATACAGGGGGAAAAACAATAAAGTATTGCTTAATATAAGTACAGTAATTTGAAAAATGATATACAGTCAGTCCATTACCAAAACATCACACCTTTCCCAAACATAGAATACAAAGAACAGAAAAATGTACAAATGTCCAGCTACACAGATGGGGCCCTTTTATCCTGCATACTGTATTTATGAATACTCATTGCATTTATATACATTATTGTACGAAAGTCTTAGGCCACCACCAAGTAGTTTGCAGGCAAATTCAATGAGTGATTGGGGAGGGGATAACTCAGCCCCTGAGCCACCTAGACATGATAAAACTGGAAAGAGTCTTCTGCGGAGTCTCTTCTCAACCCTTTGGAGTTAGGGTGTCCAAGTTATGGCCCCACAACTCACTCACTGAATTTTCCCCAAACCAGCTGATGGTGGCCTAAGACTTTTGCACAGTAATTTAGATGGTTCGTTACTTGAACATTTTGGAAAAAAATATTCTTATTAGTACAATAATATTAATTGATCAAATATTAAAATTTCATTAATAGGTGTTAGAAAGGTTCTTGCTTTGCTGGCAAACTCCTTCTAAGCTTCTCTAGAATTCAGCATAAGCAATGGAAATTTTCCTGTCCTCTTCCATGACTAGGTAGCAGAGAAAAAAGTGGCGTGTGATGGTATGACAGTTTCAGGGAGTTCTTCTCTAACCACTCAGTAATACTACCCAGTCAATGAGCCCTGGCAAGTTAAATGTGGTGAAATGTCAGGATTCAAATCCTGACATTTTGGCTTGTTGCAGCCTCCAGGAGGGTGCGGGAACTTCAGAAGTAGCGCAGATCTGGTTTCCAGACCTCCCTGCAGCCGGCAGGGGGGTTCCCTGCCGGCTCCAGGAAGGTGGGGGACCTAATCCAAGCTGTTTCTGGACTTCCCCCACCCTCTTGGAGGCTCCAACAAGCCAAAACGTCAGGATTCGTATCCTGACGTTTCGGCTTGTTGCAGCCTCCAGGAGGGTGCGGGAACTTCAGAAGTAGCACAGATCTGGTCTCCCAACCTCCCTGTAGCTGGCAGGGGAGTTCCCTGCTGGCTCCAGGGAGGTGGGGGACCCGATCCAAGCTGTTTCTAGACTTCCCCCACCCTCTTGGAGGCTCCAATAAGCCAAAACGTCAGGATTCGTATCCTGACGTTTCGGCTTGTTGCAGCCTCCAGGAGGGTGGGGGAAGACCAGAAACAGCTTGGATATTTTGGCTTGTTGCAGCCTCCAGGAGGGTGGAAGAAGTCCAGAAACAGCTTGGATCAGGTCCTCTGATCTCCCTGTAGCTGGCAGTGAGGTCAGAGAGCCTGAAATAGGTTAAAAAAAGGTCCACTTTTAACCCATTTCGGGCTCTCTGACCTCCCTGCCGGCTACAGGGAGGTCGGGAGACCCGATCCGAGCTATTTCTGAAGTTCCCCCACTGTCCTGGAGGCTGGAACAAGTCGAAATGTCAGGATTCGAATTGGTTAAAAAATCGTACTTTTTAAAACCATTTTGGGCTCTCTGGCCCCCCTGCCGGCTCCAGGGAGGTGGGGGGACCCGATCCAAACTGTTTCCAAAGTTCCCCCACCTCACTGGAGGCTGCAGCAAGCCAAAACATCAGGATTCAAATCCCAACGTTCTGTATTGCTGCAGCCTCCAGGGAAACAGGGCTTTTAAAAACGTTGTGCAATCAATGCTTCGCACAACATTAAAAACCGGATAACGACGAGACTTGTGGAACAAGTCTCATCATTGTCCGAGATACTTTTGTTGTTCAGTTGCACAGTCGATTCCGACCCTCTGTGACCCCATGGACCACCGTCCGCCAGGCACTCCTGTCCTCCACCATCCCCTTCAACTCGCTCAGCTCTGTGCCCATTGTCTCTACAATACCATCTAGCCATCACATCTTGGGCCATTCCTTCTTCTTTTGCCCTCGACCCTTCCAAGCATCAAGGCTTTCTCAAGTGAATCCTCTCTTCTCATTTGATGTCCAAAGTACTTTAGTTTCATCTTTATTATTTGACCTTCTAAGGAGCTGTCAGGGTTAATTTCTTCTAAGATTGACCTATTTGTTCTCCTCGCTGTCCAGGGGACTCTCAAAACTCTCCTCCAACACCACATCTCAAAGGTGTCTATTCTACTGCGCTCAGCTTTCCTAATGGTCCAGCTCTCACAACCATACATTGCCACTGGGAATACCATTGCTTTGACTATGCGAATTTTTGTTTGCAATGTGATGTCTCTACTTTTCACTATGCTCCCCAGGTTACTCATTGCTTGCCTCCCAAGAATCAGTCGCCTTTTTATTTCATGGCTGCAATCACCATCTTTAGTGAGCTTTGATCCTAAGAAAGTAAAATCTGTCACTGCTTCTACTTCTTCCCCATCTATTTTCCAGGGACTGATAGGGCCTGTTGCCATTATCTTGGTTTTCTTGATACTGAGTCTCAAGCCAGCTTTTTCACTTTCTTCTTTCAACCTAATCAGGAGCTTCTTTAGGTCCTCCTCACTTTCTGCCATTAGGGTGGTATCATCTGCATATCTCAAAATGTTGATGTTTCTTCCAGCAATTTTGATCCCAAATTGTGATTCCTCCATCCCTGCATTGCGCATTATGTGTTCTGTGTATAAGTTGAATAAGCAGGGTGACAAAATGCAGCCTTGTCTTACTCCTTTTCCTATTCCAAACCACTCCGTCATTCCATTTTCTGTCCTAACTGTTGCCTCTTGATTCATGTACAGATTTCTCATGAGGCCTATAAGGTGTTCCAGTATTCCCATCTCTTTAATTACTTGCCACATTTTGTCGTGGTCGACACAGTCAAAAGCCTTAGTGTAATCAATGAAACAGAAGTAGACTTGTTTCTGATATTCCTTTGTTTATATCTTTGTTGTTGTTCAGTAGCACAGTTGATTCCAACCCTCTGCGACCCCATGGACCACTGTCCGCCAGGCACTTCTGTCCTCCACCATCCTCCTCAACTCGCTCAGCTCTGTGCCCATTGTGTCTACAATACCATCCAGCCGTCTCATTTTTGGCTGCCCCCTTTTTATTTTGCCCTCCACCTTTCCCAGCATCAAGGCTTTCTCAAGTGAATCTTCTCTTTTCATTTGATGTCCAAAGTACTTTAGCTTCATCTTTATAATTTGACCTTCTAAGTAGCAAAATTCAAAAAGATTTTAAAAAATTCAAAAATAACTTGTAGCCAAAAAAGTCAATTCTGAGACAAAGCCTTGAGCAATTAAGAGATATACTAAAAAAAAAGCTACCTAATTTACTTAATACTTACACCTTAGTGTAGGATCAACATAGCTCTGAAGCATATAAGGTACATACTTTCAGGCATGGCATGATCTCCCAATCATGCTTTGAGTTACCCCAAATGTTCACAAAAGTAAGATCACTTTCTGTCCCTCTAGTGACACATCTGAATCATTTTCCAATTAGCACCGTAGCAGGGAACACATTGACTTGGCCTTGCAGGCTTCCGTTGGAAAAAGATACTGTAGGTGTTATGCCTTCTCCTTGCTGGCAGACTCTACTCTCCTTACGATTAGCCAGCCATTACTAGGCGCTGTCAGAGAAGCCTGAATTTTACAAAAATGTATTATTATACACCAATTACGCCCGCTCTTAGACCGGGACTCCTTGCTCATGGTCACGTATGCCCTGGTCACCTCCAGACTGGACTATTGTAATGCGCTCTACATGGGGCTGCCCTTGATGACCATTCGGAGGCTGCAGCTGGTCCAGAATGCAGCTGCGCAGGAGATGATGGGGTGCGGGTGTTATGCCCGTTCCTTACCACTGCTTCGGGAGCTGCATTGGTTACCAGTATGCCTCTGGGTGCAATTCAAGGTGCTGGTACTGACCTTTAAAGCCCTACATGGTAGTGGGCCAGGATACTTAAGAGACTGCGTCACCCCAAGAACATCTGTCCGTCTCACCAAAACAGACCGGAGGGGCTCTCTAATTGTGCCATCTGCTAGAGAAGCTCGTCTCTCTAGCACAAGGAGGGCCTTCTCTGTGTCTGCGCCTGCTCTATGGAACCTCTTGCCAACTGAGTTGTGGCTACAGATGGAGTTGCTGCCCTTCAGGAAAGAGCTAAAAACCTGGCTGGCAAAGCAGGTGTGGGGCACCGGGGGAGTGGTGATCCCCACCTGCTGTCTCATATAACAAGATCGCGCCCTGTCCCTTTTAACTGATGGGGTGGGGTGAGTAATCTTTGTGGGTATTTTATGGGTTTTTAAAGGGTTCTAGTTATGATGGTGATGTTGTTTTAATGCTGTTAACCGCCCAGAGGCGGTGTCGAGTTGGGCGGCAATAGAAATTTAAAAAATAAATAAATAAAGTTCCATGCTCCCCTATTTCTCAGTTTCATAACAGGATGAAACAAGTGAGAAAAATAAAATGAGCATTTCACAATAACTGAATTTCTGAGAAAAATGTTAAAGCATCATCCTGATCAAACCCTACTGCAGTGATGGCGAACCTTGGCACTCCAGGTGTTCTTGGACTGCAATGCCCAGAAGCACTCCTGCTGATCACCTGGAGTGCCAAAGTTTGACTTCACTGGCCTACTGCTTCAAAAATATACTATCTAGAGCAGTGATGGAGAACCTTTTAGAACCAGAGTGCCTAAACAGAGGGGCGAACTCTGTGCTGGGGGAGGGAGGAAGTGCTCCCATTGGGTTGCTAGGCAGAGGGATGGGGTGAATTCTGTGCTGGGGGAGAGAGAAAGCGTTCAGATTCAGCTGCTGGGCAGAGGGGCGGGATGAACTCTGTGGTGGGGTGACAGTGCGTGTGCCAACAGAGAGGACTGGGAGTGCCCTGTCTGGCACGCGTGACATAGGTTTGCCACCACTAATCTATAGGCATGTTCCATTTATTCCCCTTTCGACTTACGTATCTACGTTTTTCCTATTTTCTCTTCTAAACTCATGACCATAATATTTATCTGTCCCAGGCTATACTGGAAATCTCAGCTTTTAGGAGAATCCTGTACTGGCACTGCACATTTGGCTTGAGGAGCTCAAAATAACACATAGAGAAAAAAGGAAAAGGAAGGGCACGGTGGTTTGAAGTGTAGGGCTATTTTGGCACCAACCTGAAGAGAAACAGATGGAATTTGCTTTTAATCTAACTAAGGAAGTTGTTTCTTGCCTTAGAACAGAAGATTGGTGCCAAAGGGATTTGTGGATAAAACTAAGAAAGGACTTCACCACTGAAAAGTACAAACCATCACAGCAAAAATCAGAAAAAATAGAAATGTCCTCTTGATCCTAATGTACTAACATTTTCCTATCACAAGAAAACTATTAGTGTTCATCATTATCATTTTCGATTTATATGCCACCCTACTTGGTAAAACTGACTCAGGGTGGCTCACAACATACAATCGAATACAATGTTATAATTCAATACAACAGCACAATGTCACAGTATACTCGGATATCATACATCAATAATTCAAAACAAGAAAATATCATAAAATACAATAAAGTAAAAGCCCCAATATACGTCATAAGGTTAGTGTTGTCAATAGTTATACTGGACCGATAAAAAACTGAGTATTGTATCTTGTCCACAAATAGAGCTGAAATTGTTTATTCTTCCAAATCATGTTAATCAGTGCTCAGTTAAATCATATCCACATCTAGTTACGAAGTCTCTTTAAGCACATTTGATCTGTATTTCTCTCAAGAAAGGCTTCTCTTACAGGAACAGCTAGATAGGTAAGGAAGTAACCTGGGATCATGCATCTACAGGGCAATTACATGGTCTAATTGTCTAGTGTTAAGTATGAAGCACCAGAGCATGAAGATTTTGGCAGAATCATTTAACTATAAGAAGCACTTTCTAGTGTTCCAAACACATTTTGGCCTTTCTTTTCTCTCTGTGTCTAAAAAATTGATAAAATTCAAAACGAATTAGGTAAAGGTCACCCTTGCTCAAAAGCCAGTCATATCAGACTCTAGCAAGGTGATGCTCAAGATAATACAGGATAGACTGCAGCAGCACGTGGAGAATTACCAGAAGTGCAGGCGTGGTTCAGAAGAGGTAGGGGGACTAGAGACCACATTGCCAACATACGTTGGATCATGGAAAAAACAAAGGAATATCAGAAACAAGTCTACTTCTGTTTCATTGCTTACACTAAGGCCTTTGACTGTTGTGACCACAACAAAATGTGGCAAGTAATTAAAGAGATGGGAATACCAGAGCACCTTATATATCTCATGAGAAATCTGTACATGAATCAAGAAGCAACAGTTAGGACAGAATACGAAAGGACAGAGTGGTTTAGAATAGGAAAAGGAGTAAGACAAGGCTGCATTTTGTCACCCTGCTTATTCAACTTATACACAGAGCACATAATGCGCAATGTAGGGATGGAGGAATCACAATTTGGGATCAAAATTGCTGAGAGAAACATCAACAACTTGAGATATGCTGATGATACCACACTAATGGCAGAAAGTGAGGAGGACTTAAAGAAGCTCCTGATTAGGTTGAAAGAAGAGAGTGCAAAAGTTGGCTTGAGACTCAAACATCAAGAAAACCAAGATAATGGCAACAGGCCCTATAAGTCCCTGAAAATAGATGAGGAAGAAGTAGAAGCAGTGACAGATTTTACTTTCTTAGGATCAAAGCTCACTGCAGATGGAGATTGCAGCCATGAAATAAAAAAGTGACTGATTCTTGGGAGGCAAGCAATGAGAAACCTGGGGAACATAGTAAAAAGTAGAGACATCACATTGCAAACAAAAAAATTGTCTAGTCAAAGCAATGGTATTCCCGGTGGCAATGTATGGTTGTGAGAGCTGGACCATTAGGAAAGCTGAGCGCAGAAGAATAGATTCCTTTGAGATGTGGTGCTGGAGGAGTTTTGAGAGTCCCCTGGACAGCGAGGAGAACAAATAGGTTAATCTTCGAAGAAATCAACCCTGACTGCTCCCTTGAAGGTCAAATAGTAAAGATGAAGCTAAAGTACTTTGGATATCAAATGAGAAGAGAGGATTCATTTGAGAATGCCTTAATGCTGGGAAAGGTGGAGGGCAAAAGAAAAAGGGGGCCACCAAAAATGAGATAGCTAGATGGTATTGTAGAGACAATGGGCACAAAACTGAGTGAGTTGAGGAGGCTGGTGGAGGACAGAAGTGCCTGGCGGACAGTGGTCCATGGGGTCGCAAAGGGTCGGAATCGATTGTGCGACTGAACAACAACAAAATCAGACTATAGCATTCAGTGCTCATCTCTGTTTACAGCCAGAGCCAGTGCTGTCTGTGTTTGCAGACATTTCCATGGACATGTGGCAGGCATGCCTCAGCACCGGAATGCACAGAACGCTGTTTACCTTCCCACTGAAGTGGTCCCTATTTATCTACTTGCAATTTCTTGCTTTCCAACTGCTAGGTTGGCAGGAGCTGGGACAGAGACAGCTCATTTTGTCGTGCAGTACTTGGGCCTCAAACTGCTGACCTTCCAGTCATCAAGTCCAGCATCTTAACTACTTGAGCCACCGGAGTCCCACAAATTAAACAAAACCAATTAAAATGTTATAATAATTAGATGATTTTTAACCAAAAGTGGACTACTTCAATAGCATTATCTTGGTCATTTATTAGATCTTGAGGGACATAGTTGGTGCCTCCCCAGAGTGGAAAGCAATGTGAATTCATTCTGACATCCCCTGGGCAACAGCATGTATCCAGCTAATCCTTTCTATCTGGAAGCATTGTACTATAAAGTTTTGAGCACATACAATGAAACAGATAATCCTCATATATAATCACCTGATTATTTAGGAATACAAAGCAAAAATAGCTTGAAATAAAGACTTGTCAACTTTAATACCTGTCATTTTTAATCTTACTCAGTTTCTTGTGAACTCACTTTAAAGAAATGTGAACAATCAATATCTAATGTACTGATATAAATCACTACGTGTACCTGTAGTGTTCCTTGCGCCATCTTTCCATGTATCAGGTGTAATTACGGTACCAAGTTTTCTCTCACCTACGGAGAAGAACAGACATTCAGAATAAAGGCTATCAGAGAGTAAACAAAACAAAACAAAATGACAAAAAACACTGTGGCGCCTCAAAGACAAACTGTTGTATTTTGATGTTAGCTTTCATGGATCAAGTGCACTTTGACAGACATAAGAGCGAGACTTCAATGCAACAATTTCTACACATCAGGTAGACAGGCACACAATGACTGGTCAGCCTAACAGAAAAGTAATACTGCAGCTTTTTACAACTGGCAATAATAGAAAATCCCCGGTTGTTATTTAAACTTGCTGTGAAGCCTGTCCCTGATGAGTTGTAAATGGCTGTAAGCAAACTTCCCTTGCAAATTGATGTATCACACCCTAAGGACAAATGAAAAACAAACACTGTGGCATTACACTTTTGGTAATGAGTTAGCATCTATTGACAATGGTATGAGTGACGCAAACAAAATTGCAGCATATAACTACCTATTGGCTATGTTGCATCAAATCTGATAATGTCCCAGAAACCCTTGACTAATCTTCAAACCTTTGAACTGGGTGTCCCTTATGTGTATGTAGCAAAATCTCTGATCCTTATCTTGTACTTTTTCTTTTCCAGAATGGCAACTTTCAAGTCTTGTGAAGAGTGTGTTTGAAATTTAAAAAGCCTTACTTTATTATAGTCTTAATTTAAAATGTTATCTTCTCCTTCAAGTGATGTATCCATTCCGAATATCATCATCGTGATAATCTTCCTGTTCTTAACTCCTCGGAAGAGTTCTTCTGCGAACATTCCACACTAGTCTCTCTAGTTCTTTAGCAGTGAAGTCCATCTACATTCAGGGCATCTCATCCCGAGGATCTTCCCTCGCATAGTTCTTGTTCTTTATCCATCCGGCGCAACACTTCTACATTAGTCCCATGGCCAACCCATGAAATCCTTAGCAGCCGTCTATAGAGCCACAATTCAAAAGCTTCAACTGACGTTTTTGAAAATATGTTATAGCCCAAAGATTTTATTACTGAATAGGGTTGTAAATGTTAGCTATTTATTATGAGACAAAATGAAACATTTTGTAAAAAGGATTAATCAAACACTCAATCAAAACTGGGGCCTCAATTTTTTGGTAGTAATTGTCAGACCAGCAAATGAGCCTGATTCTGTAGCTCTCCACATTCACACAGCATGTTGCTGTGCACCAGTAGCCTCCACTTGAGCATGCTGGTCTTACATTTAGAGATTCCAACCCTCAGCCTATTCAGGGTTCTCCAAGTGGCATAGGGGAGGTTGAGTTCCTCGACTATGTCCTCCTTTAATGTTGTTCCTTGTCCACTCCCCTCCTCCCCTCCATCTTCTAATTTGGTTTTGCTCTTGCAGACCTTTTATGTTCTTGCCATAAAGCTCTTTCTGGATCTGAGTCAGTGGGCTTGAGGCTCATATCCCTTCAAAGGATATCGAGGATCATTATCTTGGTAAAGGTTGCCCTTGCTCAAAAGCCAGTCGCATCTGGCTCTAGGGTTCAGTGCTCACCTCTATTTATAGCCAAAGAGCCAGCTGCCTGCATGGAATGCTGTTTACTTTCCCACCAAAGTGGTCCCTATTTATCTACTTGCAATTTCTTGCTTTCCAACTGCTAGGTTGGCAGGAGCTGGGACAGAGACCGGAGCTCACTCCGTCATGCAGTACCCGGGAACTGAACTCCAACCTTCTAGTCAGTGAGTTCGGCATCTTAACCACTTAAACCACTGCAGATCCTTTTCTTAGTAAAGGTCACCCTTGCTCGAAAGCCAGTCGTATCTGACTCTAGGGTTCAGTGCTCATCTCAGTTTCATAGCTGAAGAGCCAGAGCTGTCTGCATCTGCAGATGTTTCCGTAGTCATATGGCAGGCATGACTAGACACCGGGGTGCATGGAACACTGCTTACCTCCCCACCAAAGTGGTCCTTATTTATCTACTTGCAATCTCTTGCTTTCGAACTGCTAGGTTGGAAGGAGCTGGGACAAAGACAGGAGCTCATTCCGCCCTGCAGTATTCGGGTATCGAACCGCTTACCTCCCTTATCTTAGAAGTCCATTACCTTAGAAACCTTTTAAAAGGGCCAGACAAACTCTGAAGAAAGCAGGCTCATATAGACGAAGGGAACAAGCCGTCGCCTTTCCAAGCAGCGTCCGTTCCCAGAGACTCACACAACCTCCCTCCTCCCCTCATCGCTGTGGATTCCTGGGTCGCTTTCTCGGGAGTAAACAAGGCCCAAGCGCTTTAAAAACCGCCCTTTATAATAAAGCCTCCTCCTCACGTCCCATTAACGCCTTTCTTTAACCACTCACCGTCTCGCTCCCCCATTCAACTTACACTTCTCACAGACCATGGCGAACTCGTCTCCCCGCGAACCATCAACGCCGCCGCCGCCGCCACAACAAAACACAATTCCTTCTGACTTCCGGCAGCTGAGTCTCCTCTTCCGGGTTCCTCCTCCTCCCTATTGGTCGAGATCACCCAAGAGGCTGTCCTACGAGGTGACGTCACAAGCGACGCAGAGCCCTCGGGAGGTGGCGAGTCACAGGTGAGCCGCGAGGGCTGAGATGAAGATGGGAGATGGCGGTTCGTGACCTTTGAACTCTGTCGGTGAAGCTCCGCCCACCGGGCCCGTGGAGACGCGCAGGTAAGGCGGAATGGCAAATAGCAATTGTATTTATATAGCACCCCACTTCCGGACCCCTGTTTACTCTTTCCCTTGATAGGGCTTTGTTTGCATGTGAAGCGCCCTGGCTTTGCCTGGACGGCACATTGTAGAGATGGGGAGGAAAGACCTTTATTTAGGAAAGTGTGTGTGTTTGTTTTGAGAAGTAGCCCAATTTTTTTGCTGTCTGAGGACGAGATTAGCAATTACACTGATATCCTCTGCTCCATACTGCGGTGGCTTAAGTGATTAAGATGCTGAACTTGACAGGTCAGCAGTTTGAAACATGAGTGCTTCACAACAGGGTGAGGTCCCGTCGTCTGTCCCCAGCTCCTGCCAACCTAGCAGTTGGAAAGGAAGAAATTGCAAGTAGATCAATAGGTATCACTTCAGTTGGAAAAGTAATAGCGTTCTGTGTGCCCCAGTATCTAGTCATGCCTGCCACATGACCACAGAAATGTGTGCAGTTGCAGACAGAACTGGCTCTTGGGCTGTAGACGGAGATGAGCACTGTACCCTAGAATCTGGAGTCTGATACAACTGGCTTTCGAGCAAGTGCAACCTTTACTGCCCCATAGCCCTTATGGGCACTCTCTGGAAGGTTCATAAGTGAATTACCATTTTGCCCCTGCAGTAAGCTGGGTATTCATTTTACCAACCTCAGAAGGATGGAAGGCTGAGTTAACCTTAATTCTGTCAAGATCGAACTCACAACATTTGGGTTGCAGTACAGCAGCCAAACAGGCCTTCCCTCCCCATTCCATCCTCCAAAATTGTCTGGACTCTCTGCTGCAAGTCAGTCTCATGTTTTCACTCAAGGGACTGTGCCCTGCACCCTCCCTCAGATAACAGACTAGTTAATGGGGCTCACTGCAGGTTGTATGGTGTGCACGCTCAAGCCAGCAAGGTGAACCACCTGGGTATTTATTATTGCTGTCTGAGACAAAGTGCAGGACACTGTCCCGACTGACTGAAGATACTGCTGTCTTTGGTAACCCGTTTTATGATAGTGTCAGTCCAGTCATCATTTTAACAGTTTCACGTCTGGCATTGTGGTGTTATTGTTTCATCCTTACTAAGTTTCTAAGCAGAATTTGTTCTTGTGTGTCATTGAGTCACCTCTCTGATATGGTGTCCCAATGAAATAGGGACCTCCAAAGAAGTCTTCTCGTTTATACCACTCTGCTCAGGTCTTGTAAACTCAGGACTGAGTTGATCCATCTCATTTTGGGTCTTCCTGTTTTCTTGCTCACTTCAAAATGAACATATCTCTTGTGTCATGCAAAGACAAGATAAAATTGCACAAAATGAGTGTAGATTGCTTGGAAGAAAGTAATCTTGAAACTGATTTATGTTGGGACACATCTACTGCTGTGGATGAATTGTACAGTTACAACAAGAATACAGTACAATGAATTTAACTATCAATTCCTGCTAGGCATAAGCACTTCAGAATTCACTCACTTTGACCTTGGATGGCAGAGCAGAACTTGGGTCATTATTCTGGACTGACAGCTTCTTTCTGTGGGTACATGTGGTGGCACTTGTAAGCAGTGGTCACCAACTGGTCTCTTCTAGGTGATTGGTCCTTTGCATTTTACCTAAATTTAACTGTGGTCTTAAAGCCCATTCCTTTCTGGCGCTAGTAACCCTGAGTGATCACCATGCTTTGCTTATCCTATATACAGTTTATCTGCTCTGCTAGTCTTTGTAGTCTAATCACATTCTATTTCTACCTTTTCTCAATCTGGTGGCCTCTATTTGTATAAGACTTCAACTCATCGTCTCTAAACTGGTATAGCCAGTTGCAATCCAATTTTAAGATGACTGATCTAATCCAACCACTGGACTGAAAATGGAATGATTTACACACAAAATATTGCTGACAGGTTTATCGTAAGGTTTCAGAAAAATCCATAGAAAAATATTTCTGAACTGCATTGCTAGGAACCTTCTAATATTTATCTGCATTAATCACCTTGTATGTTTTGAAAAGTTGCTCCTTCTCCTGTTCAGAGCAGGAAATAGCAATTATAACATCTCTTTATTGGGCACTTTCTATCAGAAAGAAACCAACAGTATGTTTTTATGTAATGTAAACAAATTTATGTTTACAGAGGTAAATTTCACCAAGTTTAATCTATGTATATCAGACTGTATCTTCTGTTCTAAAGTTATGCCGTTGATTTTTAAATTAATCTCAAAGTGGTATACAGTAATTTTAAAATTGAACTGTAGGCCAGTTTAGAATTCCATATCTTTTTTTTTTCAAAACCTCATCATCCAAAGAGTATTATCTGAAGCACATACATTGTAAATGTCTTATTTTGATTCACTGCAGGTGAAGACTGGAAAGAAAACATGAAAGATACTGAAATAAAGAGACTATTGTCTGCCAATATTATTTTGATATTTTCCATTATTGTTGCAACTGTTGTTCCTTCTCTTTTTCTGGAGACTTTCTCAATCTTGGGAACACACCTGATATGGTTGTGCATCTGTTCAGCAACTGTTGGGACTGTTAATATAATTTTGTTTATTATTCTGAAACCAAATCCATCTACTAGGAGAAGTTCTCTTGCTCATAAGGTGAGTTCTGGTCATATTAAAGCAAAGTTATATTTATATAGTGAATCTTTAAAATGTATTATGTCTCTTGTTGCTGTAAACCTTACAACTCTTTTTAAAAAATTATTTATCAGGTGGCAAAGTTTCTAAAATGCTGTATATACTTCTTGATGTCTTGCATCCTGTTCCATGGAATCATTGTCCTTTATGGAGCACCACTAATAGAGTAAGTCTCAAAAATCTTCATGGTAAATTGTAAACCTTGAATAGATAACTTTGACCCTTCAGTTAATAAAGGATTGCACTTCTTGTAATCTTTCATCATTGACTAAGTTGGGAAGAACTGATGGAAATTATAGGCCATACATGTCCAAAAGTCCCAGTGACAAAAGCCAAGAGTAACTTTAATAGCATATGGAGGACCATGGCTGTTTCCTTACTGGGTTTCCATGTCCCTTGTTGGGGCTTTTAAGGCTACAATACTATACATGCTTGTTGGAAAAGAAATCTCAATTAACTTTGTTTTAGTATTCTTTTTGAATGAAAGGACATTCTTACATACCTGGATTGGGATGGGATTCTAATCAAAGAAGAAATCAGCCTCTCATAGATTATAGAAGGCCAACACTTTCACTCTACTATAATCCACACCAGTATATGGCACCAGTGCATAAAAAGCCAGAAATACAGTATGTGCATTCAGTCAAATGACAACAAAACGACCTGTCTTGGAGGCTTCTTGGAACAAACCTTTTTGATAGATTTTTTAAGGTAGGGAAATTTAAGGCAGTACTTGGCCCACCCTGGTTTATTTTGATGCCTAAACGCAGCTGTTGATTTAACTCTTACTGATCCTGTCTCTTTCATGTTCTCTACTATTCTTTCCTCACATTAGAGGTTGGTAATCCATGGTCCTCCATATGCTATTAAAGTCAAGCTTTTAATCAACCTTATCTTGCATAGCCAAATGAAAAGAATTAGGGAAGTTGTAGTCTCACAACATCTGGAGAGTTGTAGTTTCACTATTTTTGCCATATGATATAGAACTTAAAAGAAGTAAAGCTTCTTTTGTTGTTAAAGCTGCCAAAACCGAAGTTTGAAAGGCTTCCTAACACTGCCCCTCTGTTTTTCACCCGTTCCTTTCAGGTCAGTCCTGGAGACTTTCTTATTTGCAGTACTCTTGTCCACATTTACTACTTTGCACTGCTTGTGCTTGCTGGGACCAAATATTCAAGTGTGGCTCAAAGTGTTTAGTAAAAATGGGTAAGTTGTGTACAAATATTTTTCCCCTCTTCAGTGCCGTGAATGCAGTTGAAATGACTCATTTCATTTATTGGCTAAATCTAATTTAATACAGAAATTACAATGTTGTTGTTCAGTCACACAATCAAGTCTGACCCTTTGCGACCCCATGGACCACTGCACGCCAGGCACCCCTATCCACCATCCTCCGCAGCCTGCTCAGCTCTACACCCACTGCGTTAACAATTACAATAACAATTACAATAAATTACAATAAAATGGATTTAATAGAATTTGTCTCCAGGACAAAGGCTGACAATTGAACTGTGTAGTAGGATAGTTTGCAGAAAGGAGTAGGTAACTTTGCAGAAAGAAGAATAGAAAATGATTGATTGATTTTTTAACTTTACTATCAAACATCATCTTCTACAAGTATTATGTTGCTTGCTGCTGTAAACCATGAATGATTGATTTTATCTTACTGCACTATCAAACATTTTTATAAAGTATTACGTCTCTTGCTGCTGTAAACCTGAGTATTATCAAACAACAACTGAGTTGTGGTCTTAATTTATGTCCAACCCAAAGTATGTTTTGTCACTTAATGTACTGAATTTGTAATTTATAAATGGATTTGATTACATACAGAGGGCCAAATCCTGTTGGCTTCTGGTTCTAACAGAGTAAACTGGGTCAATTTACACTGCACAAAGTGATGCAATCAGTCATTGCCCCAATGTGTTCAATGCTGAAAGAATGTTGGTGTATATGAATCAATAGTGCTAAGTGAGTCATGCATTTAATATGACTACATTTGTTTCTTCACAAAATTGATTTAGTTTTCCTTGTTCGTTTTTAACTCCTAATCCATGTTCCCTGCTGCAATATTATCTCTTCCTTTACCAATTTTCACACCAAAGTCCTCTTATATAATGTTAATATTTCTTAGCAGAATTTAGAAGACAATTAATTTGATGATATATTTCATCTACTTTTTCATCTGTTACATTTGTAGTAGGAGCCTATATTTGTATTGTTTACGTCTGCCAGTGTTTAATATACTGTAGTTGTATTCTAACTAATACTGCTACAAAAAGATTTACAAACTTTTTAATGTGCTTATCAATTTTTATTGCTATGATGTATTGATTAATGTCTTGTGAGCCTGAATAAGACCATGAACTGGTTACTACTTTACAGTTTTCCATTCCTATACCATCTGTTGACTTCATGTACCCTTATACCTACCCTTTCTGTTTCTTTTATTATATTTCCTAATTTTTCTGCCTTATATAAAGTTCTTACATTCTAAATTCCAATCTTAACAATTCATTAAAACAATTAAAGCCAGGGAGTCTTTGCACTGTCTGAGCACTGAAGGTCTGCTAGGGACTGAGGGCCACCTGGATTATTTATTTCTGCTGTGTTGCTTTTTCTTGAGAGCTCTAATGTGTCAGTTTCCATTGCCTTACGCACTGCAGTACTATGACTATTCCAATATATTTATATGCCTTCTGCTCATAAGAAACTTATGACATTTTCATTATCTCTACATTCATGTAGTACTGAAAATGCTGCTGCCTGCCTTCTAGGATGACTATGGCAGCCAGTAAGTTCATAATTATTTAAAAGATGCCTTTGATAGCCTTTCATTTAGATTAGTCTTTGTGTCAACACGCTTACCAGAGTGTGGCTTCTGTCATACTTAACAGTTTCTTGGAATCATAAATGAATGTTCAGAGTGGTTTGAGAACCAAAATCTGATCTGACAGCCCAGCAGTTCTGAGTGTAGAAGTACTATCAGTAAGCAACTTCCTATACACACCTTGTATCAATTTTACCCATTCTTTTCAGGTTTTGGTTAATGGCTCTGGGGTTTCTATTTAAATAAATAAATAAACCCAAGAAGGTTGAGATCTGCATTCTCCTGAGCTGTTACATCAATGTAATACTAAACGTTTGGACTTTGTATATTTCCTTTAACCTATTTGTTCTTAGAACAGTGAATCAAAAGAGTAGAATTTTTAAAAATTTCATCAAAATCACCTCTGTCAAAGAAAAGTGTAAAAGATATGATCACCAACAAATAGGAAATCTGACATAGAAATAAGGAGATTAGAAGATTTCCATATAAGATTTCCAGTCTTGCCAGGCTATCCTGCGATGTTGATAGAGTAAACTAGGGGTTCCCAAACTTTTTGTGCTGTGGGGCGGCCACATGGTTGAGCGAGCTAGTCATGTGGTTCCTCCTGCTGTAAAAAGCATACGTAGCTGTTGTAAACTCATTTACAACAGCCGTGGGTGCTTTTACAGCAGCGTTTACACATGCACAGGTGTGTTTTACTTCCACTTCCAGTAGTGGTGAGGAACGGTGTGGACTGGATGATTTGGTGCCAGAGGCCGGGTCTGGGCCACAGTTTAAGCAGAGAAAATGGCAGCTTAAAATCTATCTCATCCTGTTGCAAAACAAATTCCAAGGCACATTTTACTTCCGCTTCCGGTAGAAGGAACCACAGGATCATCAGCCTTCCTTGTGGACTTCACCATCCAAGGCCATTAGTCCTCAGGGTTCTCAGCTTAGATAACTGCCACCTGACAATCGGCATTGGCAGAATGCTCTATTCTATTCCAGGAGTGGCCAAACTACGGCCTGTGGCTTGGACCCAGCCTGTGGCATCAAATCATCCAGTCCACACCGTCCTTGCCTCACAGAATACACCAGCTATTCTGAGAGCACAGAGATATTTTTTTTTTTTGGGGGGGGAGTCCCTAATTGTCCCTTTCTCATCTTTTGAAGAGTGTGAACAGTTTTCAGTGTTTGCCCAGAAATGCTTCACTACACAGAGAATTACATAAGTAAGTCACATTCTGTGTTAAATGGTTCCTCAGCAGGGTTCCTTTCTTCTTCCTGGGTTTGACACTCTTGGCCTTATAGGTGTTTCAGCATCTAGCTATTGTAACCAGTGACTCTGTGTTAATGACTAGCTGTCAGAGGCCCATAGTGGGGAAAGAAATGCTGTGATAAGATTGTCATTCCTAATGCACTAGAAAAATGCTCTTTGCACGGCTATTCAGTCAATTGTTCAACCATTGTCAGCTGTGATCATAAACTTAATGAAAATCTTGCCTTTATCTGCAAGCAACTGGTAATTCCGTTGAAGCATTATTTTTTCCTACTTACATGCTATGTGTGTATCTTGCAATCCCCAGCTTCAGAGATGCTGGGTTTTATTTTATCACTGGTGTTGTCTTTTTCTTCTGCTATACAGTATCTGAATCTGAATATTGGCAATCCTCATGGCGATCAGGCATGAAGATTGTTCTGGGGATGTTGTGTATATCTTTTGAAATTGGACTACAGTTGTACCTTGCTTAAAGAGCATAATGTGTTTCACAGGATTGCTCTTGAAGTGAGTTTTCTCTTTAAGTGAAACACCATTGTAAGTGAGCAATTGTGACTTCTGGTGGGGGGGATTGTTGTTCAGTCACACAGTCGATTCCGACCCTTTGCGACCCCATGGACCACCACCCGCCAGGCACCTCTGTCCTCCACCATCCTCCTCAACTCGCTTAGCTTTGTGCACACTGTGTCTACAATGCCATCTAGCAGTCTCATTTTTAGCTGCCCCCTTCTTCTTTTGCCCTCCACCCTTCCCAGCACCAAGGCCTTCTCAAGCGAATCCTCTGTTCTTATTTGATGTCCAAAGTACTTTAGCTTCATCTTCACTATTTGACCTTCTAAGGAGCAGTCAGGGTTCATTTCTTCTAAGATTGACCTATTTGGGGATTGCAAACCCCAATTTATTTGTTAAGTGAGTTTTTGGTTGGTTTTATTTGTTAAGTGAAGCAAACATTCAGAGAAAATTTTGCTCTTTAAGTTTAGATCAATGTTTAGTTTTTGGACTTTAATTCCCAGAACCCTAAGTCAATTCCTCAAGGCGCTGATCAGCCAATGTACTGACTTAGGCTTCTGGGAATTGAAGTCCCCCTGTGGGACATTTGCCCCATGTTGAGAACCACTGTTTTAGATAGTTCAGTAACATTGCCCTCAACTTTCCTGATGCACCACATTGAGGTATACTTTCCAAGAGGGAAAGTTGAAAGATCAACATGGACATATGTTAACTGATCAGAATGAAATGAAATTGGAATCAATATGCTAAAGAAATATACCCAAACAATTCTCTGTAGTTTTAAAGAGTGAAGTGAAAGCTGTTCTCAAATTATTTGGGAGTAAAATTAAGCCCAGGAGTAAATGGAACACTATTGGAACAATTTCAAGTTATAGAGATTAAATGTATCAGAAGCTTAACAAGAATATGCCAGTTTATATGGAAAGCAAAACAATAGTTCTAGATCAAATCAAGCCTGAATTGTCTCTGAAAACAAAAATGATTAAATTGAGGTTATCATACTTTGAGCATATTATAAGGATTCACTGGAAAAGACAATGAACTTAGGAAAAGTGGAAGTAGGCAGGGATAGAGAAAGCCATGCTATCAAAAATGGGTTGACTCAGTGTGGAAATTGAAAGAAGGCTTCTGGGCCCACCTGAGCCACAGCCATGACGTAATGTGGCCAAAGGAGACAAAAGTTGGATGGGGCTGAAGTTATTTGGATCTGCATTACAGAAGGGTTGAAGGAGACTTGCAAGAATTGGTTTTAACAGGATATGCAACCACAAGCACAGGATGAAGAATTGCAAGGTTGGCATGGCAACTTAACTGCAGCGCCATGGCAACGTGACCACAAGAGTCACAGCCATGGTTTGTTGTTGTTCAGTCGCACAGTCGATTCCGACCCTTTGCGACCCCATGGACCACTGTCCGCCAGGCACTTCTGTCCTCCACCATCCTCCTCAACTCGCTCAGCTTTGTGCCCATTGTGTCTACAATACCATCTAGCCATCTCATTTTTGGCCGCCCCCTTTTTCTTTTGCCCTCCACGTTTCCCAGCATCAAGGCTTTCTCAAGTGAATCTTCTCTTCTCATTTGATGTCCAAAGTACTTTAGCTTCATCTTTACAATTTGACCTTCTAAGGAGCAGTCAGGGTTAATTTCTTCTAAGATTGGCCTATTTGTTCTCCTCGCTGTCCAGGGGACTCTCAAAACTCTCCTCCAACACCACATCTCAAAGGCATCTATTCTTCTGCGCTCAGCTTTCCTAATGGTCCAGCTCTCACAACCATACATTGCCACAGGGAATATCCAAGAATCAGTCGCCTTTTTATTTCATGGCTGCAATCCCCATCTGCAGTGAGCTTAGATCCTAAGAAAGTAAAATCTGTCACTGCTTCTACTTCTTCCCCATCTATTTTCCAGGGACTGAGAGGGCCCGTTGCCATGATCTTTGTTTTCTTTATATTGAGTCTCAAGCCAGCTTTTTCACTCAGCCATGGTAAAGGATATAAAATACAAATCGGTGCCTTTGCAACTTCCTTCTTAGACCAGAAGTCTCATTCAAACTTCTGAGCTTTGCACCTCATATTGCAATAAGACAATTGTTATTTAGATTTTAGTGTTAAGGAGGATGTTTTTTGTTCTTGCCTCTTATTGCAATAAAATAACTGTTATTTAGATTTAGATTTTAGTTTGTGTTTGTTCTATTCTCCAACTGTTCTGTTGTTATCTCAATAAACAACTCATCCTCCATTACAAGACAGTCTGGATGGTATCCTTGGATTTATTTTTCTGACACCAGTAAAGGAAACTATAACCCTTAATTTACAAGATCTGTTCAGGGGGTATTAGTGGTGGGATCTTTTGAACGTCATTAATTCATAAGACCACGATAAGTCAAAAATAACTTCATCTGTAAATTTTGTTTTCCTGGCCTTTTCTTTCACCTCAGATCTTCAGAGTATTGAATCATCATTTTTGTTTATGTGTGGGTACAGAGATTTCATAACTCTAATCCTCCATCTTCCCTATACAGTTATTTTTCATGCTAAGATACTGTACGTAACCTAATGAACCAGTTTCTAAAATTAGTGCAATAGATGATGTTTTGCATATGCTGTGTATCTTAATGTTACAAAAATGAACTTTTTTGCTTAGTTGTTTTACTCTCCTTGTTTTCTCCTTGGCCATACTCAGTTGCCAGCTCAAATATAGCTAAGCAAAGCACCGAATGGGATGCATGCAGTTCCTGCGTAAGCAAGAGATGTCCCCTTGCAGTCTTTGCAGAAGTATTTGCTTATGCCAGAGTTTATTTTATAGGCGCCAGTATAACTTTGGAACTTGAAATGCTGCTGCAGCTTTGCGATTTTGTCTATTTTATGACTGTTGTGAACACTTGTGGTGTAGAGCAAGGGTGCCCAAACTTTTCGGCCCGGGGGCCGGATAACATTTTATCAGAGGCTCCGAGGGCCGAACTATCTCTCCATGGTACATACATCCACCCAGCCTTGCCGCCGCCGCCGCCGCCGCCACCACTAACGCCTTTGCCGCCGGCTCCTCTTTCACCGGCTCCTCCTTCGCCGCCTTCGCGGTGTCCTTTAAAAATGTCCTTTTAAAAAAATATGACAGATCCTAGAAACTCACATCCAGCTTGGTCATTGTGGCATCCAAGGAGCTGTTGTTGTGTTCCAAAGCTTCAGGTAGGTGGGATTTTAATTAGCAATGAAAAGTCATTAGCCTTATAAAAGATCCGCTTCCTGACATGATGTCAGGAAGCGGATCTTTTCTAAGGCTAATGACTTTTCATTGCCAATTAAAACCCCACATACCTGGAACTTTGGATTTTAATTAGCAATGAAAAGTCATTAGCCTTAGAAAAGATCCGCTTCTGACATCATGTCAGGAAGCAGATCTTTTCTAAGGCTAATGACTTTTCATTGCCAATTAAAATCCCACATACCTGGAACTTTGGATTTTAATTAGCAATGAAAAGTCATTAGCCTTATAAAAGATCCGCTTCCTGACATGATGTCAGGAAGCGGATCTTTTCTAAGGCTAATGACTTTTCATTGCCAATTAAAACCCCACCTACCTGAAACTTTGGATTTTAATTGGCAATGAAAAGTCATTAGCCTTAGAAAAGATCCGCTTCCTGACATGTCAGGAAGCAGATCTTTTCTAAGGCTAATGACTTTTCATTGCCAATTAAAACCCCACCTACCTGAAACTTTGGATTTTAGTTGGAATGAAAAGTCATTAGCCTTAGAAAAGATCTGCTTCTGACATCATGTCAGGAAGCAGATCTTTCATAAGGCTAATGACTTTTCATTGCCAATTAAAACTCCACATACCTGGAACTTTGGATTTTAATTGGCAATGAAAAGTCATTAGCCTTATAAAAGATCCGCTTCCTGACATCATGTCAGGAAGCGGATCTTTTTTAAGGCTAATGACTTTTCATTGCCAATTAAAACCCCACCTACCTGAAACTTTGGATTTTAATTGGCAATGAAAAGTCATTAGCCTTAGAAAAGATCCGCTTCCTGAAGCAGATCTTTTCTAAGGCTAATGACTTTTCATTGCCAATTAAAACTCCACCTACCTGAAACTTTGGATTTTAATTAGCAATGAAAAGTCATTAGCCTTAGAAAAGATCTGCTTCTGACATCATGTCAGGAAGCAGATCTTTTATAAGGCTAATGACTTTTCATTGCCAATTAAAACCCCACATACCTGGAACTCTGGATTTTAATTAGCAATGAAAAGTCATTAGCCTTATAAAAGATCCGCTTCCTGACAGGAAGCGGATCTTTTCTAAGGCTAATGACTTTTCATTGCCAATTAAAACCCCACCTACCTGAAACTTTAGATTTTAATTAGCAATGAAAAGTCATTAGCCTTAGAAAAGATCTGCTTCCTGACATCATGTCCTGCCTGGCTTCCTGCAGCCTCAGAGGGTGGGGGAACTTCAAAATTAGCGCGCATTGGGTCTCCCAATCAATTTAAAATCAGGAATTACACAATGCACAGCCATAATACTGTAAATCAATTTTGACTTCCAACTTATACCAATACAGTAATACCCCGTATAACGTGAGTATCATATAGCGCTAAAACCGTATAACGTTACAAGATTTTCGGAAAAATCTTGTATCGAATAACACGATTTTAACGTTATCCGATACAGTCGTTCTTAGCAGCAGGGTGGGTGGAAAGCTGAACGGGGTTCTCCGTTCAGCTTCCCAGCCACCCTGCAGCTATGGAGGCAAGGGCGGGTGGCTAGGGAAGCCGACAGGGAGTCCCCTTCAGCTTTCCCAGCCACCCTGCAGCTGTAGATCAGGTCCTCTGATCTCTCTGGCGCAGGCAGGGGACACGATCCAAGCTGTTTCTGGGATTCCCCGACGTCCTGAGCCAGTGCAGCAAGCCAGAATGTCAGGGTTCGAATCCCGACATTCTGGCTTGCTGCACTGGTTGAGGACGTCGGGGATGCCCACAAACAGCTTGTATCGGGTCCCCACACCTCCCTGGACCCAGCCGGGGGGGGGCCAGAAACCCCAAAATTGGTAAAAAAAACGGACTTTTTTTTTTTTTTACCAATTTTGGGGTTTCTGACCCCCCCCCCCCCCGCGCGGGTCCAGGGAGGTGGGCAGACACGATCCAAGCTGTTTCTGGGCTTCCCCAACGTCCTGAGCCAGTGCAGCAAGCCAGAATGTCAGAGTTCGAATCCCGACATTCTGGCTTGCTGCACTGGCTCAGGACGTCGGGGAAGCCCAGAAACAGCTTGGATCGGGTCCCCACACCTCCCTGGACCCGGCGGGGGGGGGGGGGGTCAGAAACCCCAGTGCAGCAAGCCAGAATGTCAGGATTCGAATCCCGACATTCTGGCTTGCTGCAGCATAAAAGAGGGTGGGGGAAGTTCAAAAGTAGCGTGCATCAGCTCTAGGGAGGTCGGGAGACACACACACCTCTTTCTCTCCCCCACACACACCTCTTTCTCTCCCCCCCCACACACCTCTTTCTCCCTCTCCCAGAAGAAACTGCTTGTAATCCTGGACACACACACACACACATCTCTCTCTCTCTCTCTCACACACACACACACACACCTCTTTCTCCCTCTCCCAGAAGAAACCATTCTCCCCCCCCCCCTCAGCCCTGAATAAGCGGAAGGCTAAGACAAAATGGTGGACACTTACTTTTAGCTCCCGGATGGCCTCAGGCTCAGTCTCTCTCTCCACTCTTAACAGCCAAATCAGCTAGGCGGAGGGATTCAGCAATTCTAAATTAGATTTGGCAGAAGTCCTAGTACTAAGCAGCAGAAGGAAGGAACTAGGCACTGATTTGTGATCCCTCCGCAAAAAAAAAGTCCACAAAAAAAAAATTTAAAAAATAAAATAAAATAATAAGAGTTCCTATACCATGTCGGGGGCCGGATGAAATGGCCTGGCGGGCCGGATCCGGCCCACGGGCCGTAGTTTGGGCATGCCTGGTGTAGAGGAATAGTTGCTAGTCTCTCTGTATATATATGCAATCAATGCAATAATGTTGCAATCAAATGGCAAAGTATCTGCAAACACAGAGTACGAGAAGCTCTAAATTGGCTTTCTCTGTGACCCCTAAGAAACATTGTAGTTACTTTATTTGTTATAATATAATGTCTGGCCTGACAGCCTGCTATAGTAATGGAGTAGACTGTACAGCTGAGTGTTGGGTGGTGGTAAATAACCTCACTCCCTAAAAGGCCCAACAGCTATGGATGGATGAGCACCTTTGGGTGCGGTGATGGTCCTCCTCAGTGGAGAAAATGCCACTGGAAACCATCATATCGGGCTCAACAGCAAAATAAGCAGAGGAGGAACCACTTCACTATTCTGATTCCCAATGGCCATGGAGGTGAAAGAGGCCATGCCAGATGGATTGGCTATGAAGGTGCACCTTGTCCATATCCTCAAGGCTGTGGCAGTCCATCATAGTCCTTTTGTCAAATCCTGCATGGTCTCAGTGTGTGAGTCACTTCATAACCAGCTGGGATCCACCTTAAACAAATTGACACCACTGGCATTTTTTCCTGGTGAAAAATGATTTCTGGGTGGAAATGTCTGCTTGGATACAAGTAGCAGCCAATGGCTTTATTTACCTGAGTTTTAAATTGATGCAAGCTCTATCAAAAGGCTTGCTAAAACTATTCTCCCTTGTTTCTGTATGGCTTCTATAGCATTCCAACAAGAAATGAGACAGAAAGTTTGGCTGTCAAAGTGTGATTTGGTCAATTTTTGCATACATGTACATATCATTAATATGCAATGAAGTGTTTCAGGGCTTCTGGACAGTTCTTTTAATTGTTAGATTGTCTATATATGCCTAAGGCAGCAAACCAAACTACAGCAAAATGTAAAAACCAGTGTTAAGCAAAATCCAAACCACAAGCAAGCAAAGCAGTAAATAAAATTAATTAAACTGAAAAAGTGAGGAATAATAACAATCCAGAATAGCTTGAAGAATTCACTCAAACTATGAGTGCTGTATATACTCGAGTATAAGCCTAGGTTTTCAGTCCCAAAAATGAGCCCCCAAAAGGAGAAATGGCTTATACTCTGGTCAGTGACCACGAGGGTCCCAAGACTGCGTCGGATTGAGATCTGCCAAAAATTTAATTAATTTTACCATATTTTCATGTATTTTATTGAAACTCACTAGCAGCTGCTGCATATCCCATCCTCGGCTTATACTCGGGTCAATCTATTTTTCTGGTTTTTCAGGTCAAAATTAGATACCTCAGCTTATATTCACATTGGCTTGTACTCGAGTATATATGGTAACTAGGTGATTCTGGGAGCTATAATCTGTAAAATTATTTTAAACGTTCATTAAAGTATTTATGTTTTTTTCCTGCCTTCTAGACCTCCAGAATTATTACCAGTTTGTTTTCTTTTCATGTCATCTGCCTGAGATAGTCGTCTCCCTTCATCTAGACCTAGGGCAGCCCCTATGTGCCTAAGAGTGGAACAAGTTGCATGGCATTGAGTATCTTCTGTTTTTTCCACCCTAGTCTGGATAGCTAGAATTTGCCAGCCTTCATTCTGTCCCTCTCCTGCAATATATGACTTCATCAGTAGCTGTTTTCTCAGCAGGCCTGGAAAGAAATGAAACAAATGCTAACACATTCCAACTCTTGATGTAAATAAGCATAAATCCCATCAGACTCATGTGGAGAGACATCTGGCTCCAGGAACAGCAGCCTCTCCTGGTTTTTTGTGTCCATGTCTCTCAAAATCATCATGCAAGAATCTTCATTTACAACAGCTTCTTTAACATAACCTCCCTCACCACAAATGCTGGTCTGTATTTTCTATCACAGTTAATTAGTATGGCCCACAGGCTTTGCAGGCTGGCTGATGGGAGATGTTAATTAGAAGGCCCCCATTTAGGCATGGGTGGAGTTAATTTACAGTGTCTGCATTTTACACTTGTTTAAATATTAACTATTTGAATCATATTTTTCCTACTAAAATTTCTCAGCCTGGAACTATCAGTGCCCTGTAGAACTTGAATTAGAAAGCTAACCTAGTAAGAGAAACTGCAGTCTGACAGAACTCAACCATGATGGAAACTGAGATTATGTGCAAAGGCCCATTGTGAGTTGGGTATCTGTCTGCTGAGCCAGTGGTCAGAAATTCCATTCCTCCTTGTGCCTCTCAGGAGAAGAGCCAGCCTCTGAAACCTTGGCCAAGCTGCTTGGTCCCAGAGTACCACCAGAGAAAAGGAATGGTAAACTGCTTCGGAGGACCGTATCCCTAGAAAAACTTTGAAAGAGTTGCCATACATTCAAATCAACTTGGCAGCCTGTAATTATTATAAATAGCAGTACAACTCAAAAGTAACACTATGAAATGATAGTCAACATGTCTATTCTAAATGCCTGTGAAAAGGGCAGTGCTTCCATAAACGCCTTCAAACAATATAAAGTGCCAACTGATCCGTTGAGAGAAAAAGAGAGTACTGTATCTTGATGTTAGACTGCTGAAGAAGTAAAGAAGTATAAGCCATCCTTATAACAGGCTCTCCTTTGGCTGTTTTTATAATCAAGTTGATGTTGGGGAAGATACCCTGAATGAATGCTGGGTCCTGCCTGGGCTCATTAGAAGTAATCAACCTTAAACTTTAATTGAACATAATTTAATGCTTTTAACCTCACTGCTGTTCTAAATAAGAAAACTATATGATTGTTATTGAAGTGTGGCTCATAGTTTGTAGTTTTTTTAGTCTTGCATGCTGGCCCTGATTATGTCCACATAGAAATAAATTTTGCACTTCTGTGGGAGCCATTTCCTAATAAACTGCTTAGATTTACATCTTTGCATAGACTGGTCAAATGCAACACACAAATGGAAAAAAGAGCTTTGGAAGTTACAAAATTGTGCTTGTAACTTAACGAAGGATGACAACTACTTTTATAGTATACTAAGACCCACACCACATAGGCGTTTTATATTACATCTCAGTGGCTTATAGCATTTTAAAAAACAAGCTTATTTGTCATTGGATTACTTTTTAGTAATAAGAATGCAGAGATTTACTTAAAAATGAAAACTACATAATCAGAGTTTGGAAATACTGCTCTTATTTTTGGACCATGACCCGAAGAATCTCCCAGCTAGCATGACTACGTGAGATTTGCAGTCCGCAGAATTTTTTTGAATTCTGATATCTACTTTGCTAGACGGTATGGTAGCAACTGTAACAAATTACTTCTAAAAGATAACGTTTTTCACTTCCAGTAATGCCCTCTTTTTTTTTTTTTTACTGAGAACTTGTTTCTTTCTTCAGAGCTACGTCCATCTGGGATAACAACTTGCAAATAACAACCATGTGCAGTGTGGTGGGTGCATGGCTCGGAGCATTTCCTATTCCTCTGGATTGGGATCGACCGTGGCAGGTTGGTTTTTTTATCTTCTATACCTTGCTATTACTAACACTGAAATATCAGGTCACAAACCACCTTGTCTGCCATTCCATTTCTAAGACTTGTGAGCCAGATCCCTTTAGGACACTTATGTAAAGGGCACTGAGGTAGCATCCTTTCTGTTGTCTGTCCTGTATCTCTGGATTCCAGAGATGTATCATCTTGAGCAGGGGTGCCCAAACTATGACCCGCTGTCCAGATTCGGCCCTTGACGCCAATTGAAATTAGAGCCTGGGAGCCTGAGTGTATAGCAAAGGTCACAGAGGAGGAGGGAGACGAGATGCCTAAGGAAGGAACAGAGAAGAAGGGGAGAAAAGGGAAGATGGTCCTCTATCGATTGAGATGGAGACTGTTCTGCTCATCAGGAACTTCATCAGTCTGAATCCCCAGGAGTTTGAGGAGATACAATATATGGAAGATTGACTGTTGGACTGGGGAACTGGTATGGTTCAACCTCTCTGCTGCTGAGATATGATGGATAGAAGAGGTGAAGCCCCCAGCCAAGCCATCATATTGGGGAGAGTGGGAAAGAAAGGAGTGACATTATTGGAACCACATTAAGGTTAAGATGTCGAACTTGCTGACTAGAAGGTTGGAATTTGATTCTCAGAGTGAGCTCCCATCTCTGTCCCAGCTCCTGCCAATGTAAGAAGTTCGAAAGCAAGAAATTGCAAGTAGATAAATAGGGACCACTTTGGTGGGAAGCTAAACAGTATTCCATGTACTCCGGTGTTGAGGCATGCCTGCCACATGTTCATGGGAACCTTTGCAGACGCAGACAGCGCTGGCTTTTTGGCTATAAACAGAGATGAGCACTGAACCCTAGAATTGGATACAACTGGCTTTTGAGCAAGGGTGATGTTTACCTTATCTAAGGCAGAGCAGAAAACTGCTAGCAGTGGCCCTTGTCACTCCTGGAAGTGGAAGTAAAACACCTCCAACATGGGATTTAATCCACTTGGGGACCATCATCCTTCCTTGTGGACTTCGGCACCTAAGCCTTTTAGTCCTCAGGGTTATCAGGTTAGTTAACCACTGCCTGACACTCAGCTTTGAGTCACTGGCAGTATGGTCTACTCCAGGAGTGCTCAACCTTTTAAACATAGGGGCTGGATCACGTTCCCTCAGACAGCTTCAGGTGCTGGATGGCCATTTTACCCTTCCTCCACTACATGGTATTTCTGGGTGCGGTGGAGGGCCACATGAAATGGTGCTGTGGGCCGCATCTGGCTCGTGGGCTGCAGGTTGAGAATCCCTGGTATACTCCATTACTACAGCAGGATAACCTGGCCAGACACCTTGCAAATTCACATGCACACCATAAAGAATACTGAGAATATACAGTAATTTTCTTTTAAAAATCAATAGTATTGCTTGAAGAAGGGTTAGATCACTGTTCTTTTTCTGATAAGGCATACATCCAATTCAACACCTACACACTTTTTGTCTTTGAGAACAGACTTATAATAGTGCATCCAAATTTAAAAAAAACTGAGAATCGTCTGTGAGAATTAGAAAGACCTGAGTTTTCAAAGAGGTTGATTTCAACTGGTGGTTTCTATAACATAAGTAAAAATCTTTTAAGGCAGAGGTTAGTTGGTGCTTAGTGGATTTGAAGGTTTCTCCTTGGGACTGTTAAGGCAAGATTATCAGCATACATGAAACTCCAGGCATATGAGAAAATTGATAATCTGTAAATGTTAAAAGAGTAATGTTGCTAGGATACTACTCTGTAGCAGACCTTTCATTTGATTTCTCCAATGTTAATCAGCAGAGTAACATTTGGCAAGATCCTTTTTAAAAACATGAATTGAGATCCAATGGCAAAAAATATCTGAGATACCGATTCATAAAGTAGAACTCTAGAAGGCTTTTCTGCAGTTGTCTTCTATTGTCTCTTGATCTTTAGACCATTTCATACTTAAAAGTACCTAGTTCTTTATAACCTTTAAGAAAAAGGACTGTAGGCCACAGGATCCATTTGTTGTTGGAGCAAACTCCTTTTCCTGTTTGACTGGTCACTTATGGTTGTGCCTGAAGCTAATCAAGTTGCCAATTCAAGCAGTGGTGGGATGTCAAAAATTTTACTACCCTACCGTGACATCATCACAGTGTGGGCGGAGCTGACATCATGACATCATGGGCAGGGCCAAATAAAAAATAATTAAAAATAAAATAAAAATAAGCACACACACACCCCTCAACCCACCCACCCACAACACAAACCCGTAAATAAATAAAATAAATAAAATAAAAATTACATTAAAATACACCCACCCACTCACCGTAAACACAAATCAACCCACCCCAAACACAAACCCGTCACTTACCTGTTAGTATAAGTGCCTGGGCAGCACCATGTTGCAAGATGGAGATGTCCATCGTACCAGTTCTCTAGGATAATATGCCTTAATGTAAATATAAAACAGCTGTACCTCCTTAAGGGTTCTCCAATTGGAACAGCACAGGTGTAGCTTATTGATGAGGTAACTCCAAGACTTTGCTTTAAAACCCCAAGCCAGGCCTGCCAGCTACCAGGCCTTTTTAGGAACTGTGGTAGTACGTCAATATAGGTAAATGTATTAAATACATATTAAAATACACACAGACACACCACATCCAAAGGTGAGTCACTTACCCTGGGGAGCAGGCTATAGGGAGCTTCAGACTAGCAGCTTCTCTTCCTCCTCCCCATTTGGGAGGACAGCAAGGAGGCTGTGCATATGTGCCAAGCACTGTAGGCATGCATGCACACCAAGTGCGTGGTGCACATGCACAGTAGGGGAACCAGTGAAAAGGTAAGCCCCGAAGGTGGTTTCCCCCCCAAAAGCTGCTACCGGTTCTCCGGAACACTGGGGAAAGTTACCACTGGTTCTGGCGAACTGGTGCAAACCTGTTGCATCCCATCACTGAGTTCAAGCAGACTTTGCAGCTAATTAAGAAACCTGGTTATGCAGTATTATTCTCTGGTACCACAGGAGCAAAGCTCGTTGCAAAATCTCTTGCAATCCAATAGAAGTCAAATGAATTATTGCTCCTGGAGACTTCCAGGAGCAGCATATCTTCTCTAAAGGAAGATGTTCCCTGATAGCTTGTTATTGGAAAGTCTATTCTAGTTTTTTCAAACTAGAGGTAACCTCCAGTTGCATCTCATTTCGCATGTTGGGTCTAATGCAGCCACTACTTTGTAGCAGTGGACAACCTTGGTGCTCCAGGTGTTCTTGAACTTCAATTCCCAGAAGCCCTGATCAACTAGTGTGCTAACTTGGGCTTCTGGGAATTGAAGTCCAAGAACACCTGGAGCACCAAGATTGGCTACCCCTGAGAGCATGCCCAGTTTTGCCATAAGTGGAGAGGTGTAGGCACTTGTGAGCTCTTGGCTGTTTTTAAACATTGTGGTTAGGAGAACTAATTTTTTTTTGTTTATACTAATCCTTTGTGTTGAATAATTAAGAGTGATTTTATCTCAGTAGTGATAGCCATTAGATATACATCAAGCATTTCCCCTATAAATACATACATCCTCTTCCTTTGTCTGCCTAGCAGAAATGGGACTGGAAGCTATTACAGTTTTTCATTCAAACACTACAACATCTTTGCTCAGTTTGTCCTTTATTGTTTTCCAATGATTGGTCAGTTCCTGAAGAAATTGATTTTTTAATAGACACTTTGATTTAAAGTAAGCCTTGATCAACAGAACACAACAAACTGGCATTAGATGAACATTGTCTGAAGTCCTTTGACATTTTGTAGAAGATATGCAGTGCTGTGTTAACAAAGGGAAAACAGGCAGATCTTTGGTTTCAAAAGCAATAGTAATAGAGTGAAGCCCTGGTCTTTCTAAAACCATGGACGGAGGATTGAAGCAAGGTCAATAAAGAGTACCTAAGGCACCTCATGGAAAGATGATCGCTGTCATCTTTGCTACACTCCTAAAGACCTCCAGATAACATATCATAATACTAATATGCACATTTAGGAATGTGAAGCTTACATATGGTATGACTAAATCTTAACATTTCAAATGGAAAAAGAAAAGCTGGCGCAATGTGACATAGGCAGCATGATGAAATAGTTTAATGGCTACAAGGAGAAAATGTCGAACAAGAAGCTAATCTTCCCTGCCATACCTTCTGAAATACTTCATTTTGTAGTTTGTGTATAGCAAGCAAGCAATAGGCGCAGAAAGCCAGAGAATGAGGACAATTTGGTTTTTTTATTTGCCCATCTGTCTAGGCTGAATTTCATCTGTTGTCTAGCAGAAGACAAAGGGGGCTGTGAGGGCAGAAAGAAGACAACATGTATTGTGTCTTTTATAAAGATTATGGAACAATTTGTCTCTGAATAGCAAAAGGCATGAGGTGCATACCCACAGTGTACAAAATAGTAGCGTTAAACTTGACAGCTACCATTATTCTGCTTCCTTACTCAATCTGCAGCTTTAAATTAGCATTTTGTGCAGTGATGTTTAAAGTTTAAGCTTGGAAGCACTTTTTCTGGATAGCTTCTATCAAGTCAGTCACTATTTCCATGTGGTGAGCACCATCTCAGCAAAAGAGGGGCTCCCTTATTCACTTCTCTGCAAAGTCTTCCATTTACCTTTCCCACACAAAGAAAACTGACACCTGAGAAGTGGGGCTCAGCCAGTGATGGCGAACCTTGGTATTCCAGGTATTCTTGGACTTCAATTCGCAGAAGCCCAAGTCTTTGAATCCACATGAATGGGTTTACTATATGTGGAGTAAACCCATTTGTGTGGATTCACAGAGACTTGGGCTTCTGGAAACTGAAGTCCAAGAACTCCTGGAGTGCCAAGGTTTGTCATCGTGGGTCTAGGCATTCCTCTCTAAGCGTATTGGAGAAAGCTAGGTAGGTAACAGCAGATTAGGTTGCAAAAGCCCCTGTTCAAAGATAATCCTAACATGTGACTGATCACTGAGAATGTCTGATAGGACATTAATGTCATTGAACTATGGATGGAAATTATTTGGACTATAGCTTCCAGGATCCCCCCTCCCAAAAGTTATGCTGCTTGGGATATTCTGGGGATTGTGATAAATAATAATAATAATAATAATAACGTACCATATCAAACATCTGACAACATTTCAGCTTAAAACACACAGAGTGAGGTCATTCTGATGTAATACATAGTGATAAAACCTGAATAGAATGATGGCAAAACAAGATGACCGCATTGTGCCATATAGAATTGTGTCTTCAACCCAATCCTGGTTGGAGAATGTGACTAATCTTATATCTAGGGTCATTTGCGTGTAACTGTATAAACAGTATGGTAATGCAGAAGTAGTTACTTACCACTTAATTCAGCACCCTAAATAAAAATTCATTCTAAAATTATAGTTCTTAATTGTTTTGGTTATGGATAACTGCCTTGACAAACAAGCAGAGTGTCACCATAGCTTGCAATCATACATTAAGAGCCACTTTGTTTAGAAAAATAAGGTAAAGAGAAACAAAGGAGGACATAAAACAATTCAGTGACTGTTAATGTGTTTCAATTTTTGTGTTCTATATTTTTGCAAATATTTAAAGCTTTGATTAAATTTGATCCTCAAGAAAGTAAAAAGTATTCTTAATTTACCAATTTAGTGTTCTTAAAGATATATTCATTCAAATAATTCAGATTTAGTATTTACTTGGTTCTTAATATTACCATGTCAAATCTGAAACTTCTTTGAAGAATTATATCATTTTGATTGTACTTTATATCAGCATCCAATGGCAGAAACCACTTTCATTTGTCTAGACAGCCTTTTCTTCTGTGAAAATTATACCCAATTTGTTACTTAGTTATGGGGAACTTTACTGTTCTAACATGCCCAACCACCCCACTGCACTGGCATAAAATCATTTTGGTGTGCAGCAAAGCAAAAAATCTACAGTAGAGCGACACAAAATTACGGTGTTTCCTAGACCATCAATGAATGGAATTGCTTCCCTGGAAAGTTGAAAGCTCATTTTTCCTAATATTCCAGATATTCAGTGGACTAATAGTGCTAGCAACAGAGACAGGTAAGTTCAACTGTGCAATTGGATTAATCAAATTTTATATTATTCCTGTAATTTCTCCCATTTCAAGCAATTCACCTGCCCTTTGTTGTCCATGTAAGTGACATCACAATATAACTGGTGCTGGATCTTAATTCCAAAAAGGGAAAGCTGTAGTCAGAATATTTCACTGGTCAGCTGAAAAAAAAATCTAGAGCCTCCTTATTCTTTGGAACTAAAAGCAGGATTTTCCTAATGCAACACCATCATTTTTGTGAGCATTGCAACTATTAGTGGATTCATCCATTTAAAAAACAAAACATTTAGAGATTAAAACTTTGTCCCTGCTAAAGTAACATTCTTCCATGTTAAGTGTAAAATAAAATAAAATAAAGATTTCTAGAGACTAGACAGCAGAAATCATCACAGATGGTCTAACCTATCTGCATTCGTCCGCATCCACATCCTGAAGCAGATACCTCCACTAGGATGGTATCTGGGGTGCCATTTATCATCTGAAAACAAAAGCAGTTATTTGTTTTTACACAACAATTCTTTTTGACAGCTGTGATGTAGGCAGACATAACAGCTAAGATTGCTTAAATTGGGTGAGGACCCTAGTTTAAACTTACGATGTAGTTATCTTACCCTGATTCCACAGCCACATGTAGATGGCCTCTGCTACAGACATAATACTGGAATTAGAATGGGACATTTAATCTGATTCGCCCCAAATATTTCTTATATTTGGGTTTCTAAAAGCAGTCAACAGTGTATGTGATTTGTGCATAGCTGACTGGAGGATTCTGCAAGTTGTAGTCTAAGATCTAAATTTTCTCAGACTATATGGATTAACAGGGCTCATTTGTCAGGCACTCCCAGACCTTTTACTGAAAAGAGGCGAGGCATGGAAGGTGGCTAGACCCCCACTCCACCCCACTAATCAGGCATACATAGCTTTGTAGATAGACTTCTTCATTGAAAGCTGGGTGATTTTAGAAGTTGTCATCCAAAATAAGTGCCTTCCCCAAGTTCTGGCACAGCTTCCACGATGCAGCTCTTGTGGTTGTGCCATCAACTGTGTTTGTCCTTCTCTGGTTTGTACATTCCCCTTGGTATGCTTCAGTCAATTGTGCTTTGCTGTTAATGCTTCTGCCACAGCTATTCAGCGATTAAAGAATGTCATTGGGGGTGAAGGCAGGGGGAAGCAATACAGGCTGTTTTTAATAATCCACTATTTAAAAAAAATAGTAGGCTAATTGATTAGGATCACATCAATTACCCTGGCTATAAACAAAAAAAGGGGCACATAAAAAGCTCCACAATCTTCTCATTTGGTTGTCACAATTTTCAAGTAGCCTCTGTAACAGGCAGAAACATACTTATATTTTTAATGTAAAGGTAAAGGTCACCCTTGATTGAAAGCGAGTCATATCCGACTCTAGGGTTCAGTGCTCATCTGTTTATAGCCAAAGAGCCAGCGCTGTCTGTGTCTGCAGACATTTCTGTGGACATGTGGCAGGCATGCCTAGACACCGGAGTGCATGGAACGCTGTACATGTGTTTAAAAACTATACAACACTTTAGTGTTCTTAAGAAATGCATGACGATTAATTAATACTTTTGGTATTCTCAGAAAGCGAGTCAAGCTCTGCAGTGGATCCAATACCCCATTTTGGTTATTTTTCCTTTCGATCACACTGAAATCCTAGTCATGGAGATCAAGAGGAGTGAAGTCTTTCTTTCCTTGTTCTCTTCCTAATGTAATATTCTCTCTCCCCCCCCCCCCAGGTGTGGCCCATTTCCTGTTCACTTGGAGCCACTTTTGGTTATGTGTCCGGTCTTCTCATTGCACCTTTGTGGATATACTGGAACAGGAAGCAGCTTACATACAAAAGCAGATAACTGGTACAAAGAAAAAGAGTGTGATGTTGTGTGCTAATTCTTTAAAGACTGTGCAGAGATAGTGGACAAAGCAACAGGCTATCCAAACAGCTTCAAGCATTGTTGGGTCAGCATTCCTCTTCTGGAAGCCCTGTGTGCATGCTGCAGCAACATGGTGATGCATCTGTTACTTGCCCTAAATTATGTTACCCCTGAGAGATTATACTTTCCTTCCAGTCTGAATAAAGTATTTGCAACAGATGGTGCCTGCTCCTTCACACATTTGAGATTTCCCACTTTTTCTCTCTTGGTTTCACCAAATGCCAGTTCTGCGAAATCAGCTTCCCAATTGATCTATGATCTGTTAGTCGGGTGTTGTTATCATTTTTTAAAAGTGTATATTTGCATGATACAAGGACTTTCATAATATGAGTAGCGAGAACTCCCAGGGATTTCACGTAATCAGGCAGCAATTAATGCATCTTGAGCCTATTCTTTTTTTCACCGTATGTTTCTTTGGAGTTAAAATGGCTATAATAGCTTCATCAAAAACAGTCTTCAGTCCTTTCTGCGTTAAAGCTGAGCATTCCACATAACAATAGGCTCCTATCTGTCAAGAGAGAGAAATGCATTTAAGAGCTACTCAGACTGTGCAGAATCCACCCCAAATACTATTTGTAAATGTAAGAAGGAAGTCTGGCCAGGTTATCCTACTATTGTAATAGAGTAGACCATACTGCCAGCGACAATGTCACATGTCAGGTGACAGTTAACTAACCTGACCATTCTGAGAACTAAAGGCCTTGGGTGGCAAAGTCCACAGGGAAGGGTGATGGTTCCCAAGTGGATTAAATCCCATTTGAATCCATCTTGATGGAGGGCAGCAGCTTTATCAGTAGTGGTCTGGGGCCAATGAGGACTTTGTATGCCAAAAGGGCTCAGGACCAGAAAGTGACTCGTGGAGCTGGATCAGTGGTACGGGGATCACACTGCGATGCGGAAGGCAAATGGAGGGCCACTGCGTTATAATCGTAGGACAGTCTTCATGGCTGATCGCCATGAGGATTGCCAATATTCAGAATTGGACAGGCACAAGAAGAAGAAATGTATGAGGCTTTGCTTTTATAAAAACATCACGGTTTGTTGTCTTTGGTCTGTAGAAAAATATTAAAAGTACTTGATCCTACAGGAAAATAAGTTTCCCTTTCACTTTATATTTCAGTGACAGATTTAGAATTCTTTTTTTGGCTGTGTTTATATTTCAGAAAAGTGAAATTAGTGAAATAAATTGTATGCTTAATTTTTTAGAATTACTCCAGCCTTCCTCATCATAGTGTCTTCCAAACATGCTCGACTATAGTTTCCATCATCATAGCCAGCAGCACAATGAGTGTGTATGTAGGCTAGGATGAAGAGTTTGTAGTCCAACACATTTGGAGAGCACCCTGCTGAGAGAAGCTAAATTAAACTCTTAGATTGAACATGCCTGTCATTACAAGTAGCTATGGTAGCCTAGTATCCTTGTTTGATGTTTTTAAAACACTATTAAACTAGAAATTCCGAAAAGGTACAACAATTCATTTTAATTATTTGTAATTACTTTGTTAATGTTTTAAAAAAACTCTAATGAGCGATTTTCTAATTATTAAAGAAAGTATTAAGTGAACCAACCCTAATTAGCAGTATTTGATATTGTTTTATTCATGAGTCAAAATGGTATCATAATCAGTTAGGTTACGTTGTGCTTAATACTGATACAGTCCAATGTAGCCATCAAATACAACAATCTGTTTGACAATATGCTGGCTTTTTTTCTAAAAAGGCCTCTACTAATGATTTTTTCAATTTGATAATGCATACTCGATTGGAACAAAGTGCAAATGTAAAGTTATTTGAGCAGCAGCAGCAGCAGCAGCAGCATAATGATCGGAAGGGTATTTGCTGTACTCTGACCGAACAAACAATTTGGTCTTCAAATCAAGTTCTCAAAAAAGGGCTCTGAAACTGTACGGCAATAGTCAGCTGAATACAGCCCTGTCTGGTTCATACTCGTGATTATCATGAACCCATATCTGATCTGTAGATATAGGTGCTGTTTAAATGTAAGCATCCAACATTTCTTTGCTTCTTTTATGCTTTGATAATATGTACATAAATGGAAAAGGCAGGGAAGATACTGTATAGTCAAAAAATTTAGAGTTTGTTCCATGGAGAATGTCTAAGGGGCTCTAAAAATCCAGCTTACCTCTTTTGCTAACTTCTGTCCCTGCTCCATAGATATTGGTTTTTCTTTCATGTCATTCAGCCTTGCTAAAGTTTTAGGATCATCCCGGAGATCAGTCTGTTAGGAAAGCACAATAATGTGAATGTAAACCTATTTAAATTAAAAAATCCATGTTACAGATTCCTTAAAAACACAATATTGGATTGAAAATTACACAGGTGCACTTCATGTCTCACTGAAATATTATGTCCAATTAACTCAGCTTGGATTCAAACATTATCAGTTCACTTTATTGTGAAGATCTGATAATCAGTCAACACAATGTATCAATAGCAAACTCCGTCCTCTAGGTACAGATCCTTGTGTAGACAAAAACAGCACCACCCAGACACAAGCAGGCTTAGAAGACATCCATGTTTTGACAAAGCAAGGGGGGGGGGAGATAATCTAAAGAGGAAGTTCCAGAAAAAGAATTTACTGAGAACTGAATACACTCATGAGCTACCAAATGTTGATCATTTATTGCATAGGATGAGTGGGAATAAAAAACGGGAATGGGGAATGATATGGAATACCACAGAAAAGAACATAAGTGATTCACAGGCACCTTGAACAAGAACATTGCATGGTAGTAATTTTAATAATATAGAAATAGTAATTTACAAAGGCCAGTATTCTCTTAGGTTTCACCATAGAAGCAGCTAAAGTTTTAGAAGCAATAGCGGCTGTGGTCACTCACCTGGTTTAACACATGAGAGGGTGAACTGAGGAAGTGAATGAGATGGAAAAAGGGGGGAATAAGAGAGGAAGGTGAACAAAGGGTGTTACATGTATTTGGCTTTGCTGCAGTAGTAATGGCTAAGAAATTAAGTTGAAGAGTCCATGTGTGGCAAGGAAGACAAAGATTCCTCCAGGCAAATGTTTTGTGGTAGGAAGTGAAGCTTCAGAAAGACAGCAATGGAGTGAGAGGGCAAAGTCAATTAAAAAGGTAAGAGACATTTTAACAGCAATGTTGAGAAAATGCAGGAAATTGAAAAAAGGATTAAAAAGTGAATAGCAAAGCAGGAAGAGGTCACAACAGAGAAAGTTAGGGCTGGAGGTAAAAAAGCCCATTTCTCCTCTAGTCTTGACACAAAACAGACAACATTGAGACTTACCTGGGTTCCAACTAACAAATATGGTACATTTGGTGCATATTCTTTCAGTTCTGGCACCCATTCCTCCTTCACGTTCTGAAAAGAGGCTGGGTTTACCACAGAGAAGCAGATGAGGAAGACGTCGGTCATGGGGTATGATAATGGCCTCAAGCGATCATAGTCTTCCTGAAAACAGAAATGTACGTATGCATCATTTTGCTTTATTAGCTAGAGTTTCAGCATTTGTAAATTTTGTTCAGTGTAACACATTTGAAGCAACTATTCCTTCAATATTACAATTATGCCTGACCCTTTCCATAACCCCTCTCCCCCCCCCCCAATAAAAACCTAAGATGGTGGTACACAGAATTCTCTTCCATTTTACTCCCCAGAGATACGGTATCTGTTGTGAGTAAAAGCTGAAAGTGACATTTCTCAAGAGTTTAGAACTGGTGAAAGTGGATGGAGAAACAGTAGTCCCCAAAATAACTTTCTACCCAGTTTGTTTTATGACCAAGTGGGGTTTTTGAATCTGGGACCCTCTGTCTTTATAGCACACTGCATTGTGTAATGTCCCCTTGAGGGGATCTTGCAGTCTACAGACTAGATTTCACTCTTCCTTTAAAAAAGCAAGAAAAAGAAATTATGTGGACATTCCTATTCAAGCAATCTTTTCTGAGACATACATGCAGATGTCTTATTAGCTGAAGCTGTCAAGATGCAAATCTGTACCTCTGGTGATATCACTGGATCAAGGAGTACCCTCAGATTATATGAGGCATAAATCATACCTTATGCTTTAGAGTCTAAACATTAAAAAGGGAGAAAAGATGATATGCAAAGTTCTTGGTTTTTGCTGCATACAGTGTCGTTATGGCTGTGGAAATTTGGCATATATAGTCTAGACCAGGGGTCCAAAAATTTGACTCTCCAGATGTCCTTGGACTTCAATTACCAGAAGCCTAAGTCAGTACACAGGGTGATCAGGGCTTCTTGGAAGTGAAGTCCAAGAACATCTGAAGAGCCAAGTTTGCCTACCGCTGGTCTAGATAAACAATATCACCCATTTTTATGCTATTATAATGATTAGTGTTTAAAACAGGAAGTTGCAACAAGAGTAGGCTCATTTAATCAATTGAACTTAGAATTCACTAACCAAATGCAATATCTCCAACAGGCCTACTCTAGTTGTCACTTACTACACTAAGCAACAGGATTTCAGCCAAAGGGTAAAACAACGCTAACAAAAGTATGTTGTCCAACTAAATAGAAAAAGGCCTTAATTAAAATAGAAAAAATATGAAAAAAATGGGATTGTTTAGCTCTTTTTAAAAAGTAGATCAGAGAATAAAACACCAAGTAGTCAGAGAAAATTGATCATTTTCTCTAAATTACACCACCATAGAGATTATTCAGTAAACAAGATATGAACTGAGGTAGGTTTCAGACAAACAAAATCACAGAATGCAATTAACTTTATTGCTGCTGAATGTTATGTTGGTCACTAAATCTTTAAAATTAAATCAATTCATGGAAACTGGTATCCATTAATGGCCAAAAATACAATTGCTGTTCACCAAAAACAAGTTAACCTCTGACCTATGACAAAGAAGACACACCAATTCACATACTGTATTTGCATGACTAGCTCTTTTTGCGCTACTTATTTCTATCCAGGAAGGCATTAACTTTTATGGCTAGAGAGCTCAGAGAAATCTAAAAGTAACCTCACTATTACAAATCAGATTTGTTCTCATATTATATACTCTTCTGGCTGTTTAAATGTTGCCAATAGCTTTTAAGAGCTGAGAGTAATTTGAAAAAAGGTTCCATTTCACATATTAGTTTTGTTCCTCTCTCATTCCTGATCAAATAAGGAATGTAAATTTTTGAAATAGCTCCAGAACAACCACAACTAAACAACGAAAATCTTAATTCTTAGAGGGGAAAGTGGGATAAGTGCACACAGCATAAAAGGAAAACTCGCATAATGAGCGTTTCTATGGGGAAAACTCGCATAATGAAAAAAATTCGCTATGCGAGTTTCTCCCCTAAAAATTTTCATTATGTGAGTTTTTCCATAGGAATGTTCACTGTGCGAGTTTGTTTCACATAGTGAGCAGCCTTGCAGAACTAATTAAATTCGTTATGTGAGGTATGACTGTATCTAAAACAGGGATGGCCAACCTTTTTCCGTTGCAGGCCTGACCACGCCCCTGGAACAGCTGAGTGGGACCACAATGAGTGGGACCACACACTCTGGAAGCGGAAGCATTTACGGCTGATGTAAATGTACCCACTTCTGCATTTATGCCAGCTGTGTACACGTATGTACATACACAGATGTGTTTTATGGATAAGGTAAACGCACCCACAGCAGAGAGAGTTTGGCCACTTCTGTCCTTCTTCTACTGATGTCATTCTCCTGGAATGTCTGAGGGAAAGCGATCAATGAGAGGGGTTCTCAAACTCTTCCTGATCTCATGGCAACTAAATTATTTCTATCAGTCCAACCAAACATCTTGCCATCTCGCCCGGAGAAGATGTCCAGCAGCTGCGGGTGGTGAGGCAACACTCCCGCCCTCCTCCGGGCCCCGTCATCTCTGCCCGGTGGCCAATAAAAGTTCGTTGGCTGTGGTGGAGTGAAGACACTCCCGCTCTTCCTCCGGGCTTGCCATCTCACGCAGAGGAGAAGATGTCTAGCAGCTGCGGGTGGTGAGGCAATGCTCCTGCCCCCTCCTGGCCCCGTCATCTCACCTGGAGGAGAAGACTGCCATTATTTGGCACATTTCATTGAAGCAGCCACTGCCACCAGAAACACCTGCATCCGGGCGAAGAGGCTGCTGCCACGTCCAGCCCCGGGACTCTCTCCATCTGTCTTTTTGTGTTAAACTGAACTGATATTTGGAATTTTTGATTGTTGCTGATATTGTTGCCTACTGAATTTTGATGCTGTAATGATTTATATTATAGTATCTCTGATTTATTTCTTAGGATGTCCTGATGTTTTGTTATATATATATATATATATATATATATATATATATAAATAACTGTTTCTTCTGTAAGCCGCCCAGGGTCGCTGTGCGAGTGGGGCGGGATATAACTTGAAAATACAAATACACTTTTGCGTGCGGCAGAGGCACTGATGAGCCGTATGGGATGGGGCCAACCCACAGGCCGTAGGTTGGGAACCCCTGATCTAAAACAATAGCAAGAGCTTTTTTGTACTCTATTCACTGTCATTCGATAGACAGATAGATTTCTTAAAGAATTGAAACAGTGGCAACTAGTGAAGGGATCCAAGGGTCTTCTCTTCTTTCTTCCTCTTTTAGCCCATCGGGTGTCGAGGGAGATGCAACCTTCTTTCTGTGACACTTCTAGCAGCATACACTGGTGTTATTTGGTATTCTTGTAATATTTATCTGATGCTATCTCTCCACCTTCCTCTGGGTCTGCCTCATGTTCTTGTCATTCTCCTTTTTCCACATATGCCTTGTAAGGTATGGAATTCCAAGACATTCTCTGCAAGTGGGCAAACCACTTTACACCACCTAGAATGGGAATTATCCCAGATGGGCAGTAGAAAAATGCAATACAGTCAAACCTTGCTTAATGAGTGACTCACTTAGTGAAAAACTCGAATAACGAACTTTCACTATGTGAGTCAGACTTTCTCTATGGAAAACTCGCATAATGAGCGTTTCTATGGGAAAAACGCGCATAACGGGGAAAAAATCGCTATGCGAGTTTTCCCCCTAAAAAAGCTTGTTATGCAAGTTTTTCCATAGGAATTTTCACTATGCGAGTTTGTTTTGCATAGTGAGCAGCCTCACAGAATGAATTAAATTTGTTATGCGAGGTATGACTGTAAATAAATAAATAAATTGTTGTCCCTGTATGTAGTGCAAGATTGGTTCTATTCCAATTCTTTTCCTTATAACTTCATTCCTGATTTTATCCCTTCTAGTCACTCCAGCAGCCTTCCTCAGACATCTCATTTCTGTGGTGACCAACTTTTGTTTATGTTTGATTGTAAGTGTCCATGTCTGGCACTGGTAACATAAGGTGGGAAGGAATATTTATTGTATGAGATGTTTCTTTGTGTTGATCGGTATTGCACTGTGCTGTAAAAGCGGAGCTTACTGTCCCAATATATGGTATGCCTTACTGCGCCATATGTTAATCTCTTTGTCCATTTTGCCATTTTCCGTAAATGTCGTTCCTAGGTATTTGAACTCTACTGCTTGTTTTATACTTGTTCCCTCTACATATCTCGATATCTAGAGTGTGCCATTTCCTTCCAAATGCCAAGGGTCTACCAGCCCAATCCCATAGCAACTCAGGACACTCAAAGCTAGCAAAACCCTGACAGATGGCCATACAACTTCTACCCAATGAAAGAGTGCCCTCCATTTTCCAGCACAGTCTACTGATGAATGAACAGCTCTCATTGTTGGGAAACTCCTCCTAACATTTAGCTAAAATTTATGCATGTCAGCTTTTGAATGTGGGATAACTAGGTGCCATCTTGTATTCCTTTTGTAGCAACATGGCATGCATATACTGTATGCTCTTTTCTGGCACTATATTTAATGTAGGTGTCAACAAAAGATCAACACCTGTGGTACAACTTCTCACCATTACCATGTATACAAAATACATGAACACATAAAAGATAATTGATCCATATGTCAGCTATTCAAAAACTCCTAAAACTTTCATAACATTTCTAACCTGTCAGGAAATGTGAAGCGTAGTGACTGCACTAGTGTTGCACTCTATGTAATCTCTGGCTTCCAGTTGAATAAGTGGAGATTACCCCCTACTTCTGCATTAACAAAGTGACTGTGAATATCCCCTTGTACAAGTGCTACAAAAATAACAACTTAAAAATAACAAAAATACAGTAATACCCCAGATAATGTTATGACTTAGTTCCACAAGTCATGACGTTATCCGATTTTTAGTGTTGTCCGATGCATGCATCGAACAACACTAAAAAAAAAAGCCCTGACTTCAGGGACAAACCACTTTAAAGGCAGGCAGGGAAAGAACTTTTCCTCCCTGCCTTTAAAGCCACCCCCCACCCACAGTGGTTAAATTTAAACTACAGGAAGAGAGAGGGTTGTCTTTTAAATACAGGGAGGGGAAGAAAAAAACACAACCCTCTCTCTTCCTGTAGTTTAAATACAGGGAGGAAAAAAGAACTGCTTCCGTCTTTCTCTCCCTCCCTTTCCCTCCCTGTATTTAAACTCCCTGTAGTTTAAATACAGGGAGGGAAAGAGACAAGGAGGCTTTGCAACTGCAGTAGGGTCGGGGAAAGGCGGGTGGCAGAGACCGCTGCAGGTGGGGGGTGGATTGGGTAGTTCTACCCAAACCACCCCACACCCACAGACCATTGCATCAGACAACGCTAAAAGAATCGTTATCTGATGCAAGTTTTTCCCAAAAAACTTGCATCATTATCCGATTCTAGCGTTATCCGATGCAATCATTATCCGGGGTATTACTGTACAATGGATTTTTGTTTACACGGAGCAAATGGCCCTACAGTACTTGTAAAAAAAAGTTGCAGGTAGAATCTAAGGACACTACCATCAGGGATTTGTGCGTGAATTCGATGTGTGGAATTATGCTCATTAGTTCATTTCTTTCTTTCTTTTTTTCATTCATTAAGGGTGATGTTTCAAATTGGAGGGGGGGGGGATAAAGACATTATGTTCACAAAATTAAGGTTTTCATAAAATGTTCATAAAATCTAAGGTTTTCTGAGCTAAGCCAGTCATCTCCAACTCTAGGTTTCAGTGCTCATCTCTGTTTATCGCCAAACAGCCAGCGCTGTCTGTGTCTGCAGACATTTCCATGGACATGTGGCAGGCATGGAACGCTGTTTACTTTCCCACCAAAGTGGTCCCTATTTACCTTTTTGCAATTTCTTGCTTTTGAACTGCTACATTGTGTTAACCCAAAAATCAGAAATCCCAATTTCATTTGTGTTTATTATTTTTTATATTTTATTTTTCAATAAAGATGCTTTTAACCTTTATTTTCCATTCTCCCCGACTCTACCCACTATGCACATGTGTCCATAAGCAGCCCACTGTACAAACAACAATTCACCACAGGTGAATAACTGCAAAGGATCTATTTTTAATAAATATTTCAATAGTCAAACTACAAAGAAAAAGAGCTTTTCCTTCACGATTCCTTGAAAGCAGTTCTTCAATAAGAAGGAAAGTCAAAAGGGAAAGTGGTTATGACTTCAAAGGAGAAACTTGCTACAGTGTATCCATTCTCACACCAATGTATCTATTCTGGTGTGGAGAGATACTTTTTTTGAAGGAAAAAAGGTTAGAAAGAAAGTGTTTTTAAAAAAACCTTCCTAGAAAATGTTTCTGAAGTCCGATCCAAATTGTATAAGTGTCAAAATGAAGGTTATTCTGTCCTCTTTCAAGCACACTTTGGATCACTTTGATCAGTTGATCTTTTTTTTTTTTTTTGCTGGATTGCTGCCAAACTCCCCCCCCCCCGGGCAGAAATGTCATTTTAACAAGTCACGTTTTCCCTCAATATCTTTTTTGTGGATTTCTGCTTCAGCATCATTTTTCTCCACATGTTGTATGCAAACTGTATCTACCTCAGGAAGTTGTTATATTCAGTTTCTAAATTGGTTTTCCCTCCTTTTATTGGGTTTTTGTGACCTTGTTTGAGTGTTTTTTTGTAAAATGCTTCATAGATTATTTTTCCGAAGTCCAATTCCAAATCTAAAAATGTCCCCACAAAGTTTAATCTTTCCTCTTTCAAACACACTTTGGATCATCTGAATTGGTTGGGTAGGTTTTTTCGCAGGCCCACCAACAAAGAACCCTCCTAGCAAAACTGTCACTTTTCCAATGCTACTTCCGAAAGTGATGACGTCATCATGTTGCATTTTGGGCTTTTGAGTTCTCCCAATTCTTAAAGTCACCGAGACAATCTTTCAAATGACATAACCCTTATTTTTGTGGGTGCCTTAGTTTTGGTGTTGCAGCTTCTCAAAAGTACATGATTACATTGCAAAAGCTGCCAGACTACCCACCAAAATGTAAGATGTTCACATAATTCACATCAAAAAGGAGTTTATAGATAGGACTGGCCAAAGAGTTTTCTACAGACAAAATGGAAGCCATGTTCCATGTACAGTAGTTGATTGAACTGACTGTTGAATCTTTTTGTATTTTCCAAAGTGCCTGAGGTGGCAGGCTATTTCAGAGACTATGTGGCTTACATTCCTCAGCACTTGAACACAGGGGAATTACTAGGGTCTCAGGAGGAGCAGCTGGAGGAAAGAGGAAAAGTCGCAGCAGCTGCTGCTAATGCTACCCTTCAGCATCTGCTGCCTGAAGTTATTGCCTCATTCTGTCTCCTCATAGGAGTATCCTTGTTTACAGGCTGTCTACTTCTGGCACCCTTTTTGCTCACACTCAATGTGATATGGCTGATGACAAAAGGAAGGAAAAGACATTATAGGGGTTCTTTACCCATCTACTGATAGGAAACAACTGTGGGTCGGAGCTTGGAAAATTTATTTTTTGGGAGCATTACTCTCAGACTTCTCCAGCCAGCTAAACTTCCTGGAGTTGTGTGTGTGTGGGTGTGTTATGGAAGCTGATGTCCAAAATTTTAGCTCTTTCAGGCTTAGTAGTTAAGATTAATCAGATATGACAATGCCCCCAAAGGAACAATATATCCAAGATGTGGGCTTAATAGTGATATGAAATCATTGGGGTATTTCGACCATAGATAGGAAGATGAAGCTTATTACTCTTACTGGTCACAGGAACAGTCTGGAAAACAGGCCATTACACAAAAAACATTTAATGAGAAAAATGTGCCTTGTTCTCTGCACTATACAAGAAAATAAGACATTATCTCATAGTTGACAAACTGCTGGAGCAAGCAGCCCATCCTCCTCTCCGCACACTAATGCTTCTTGAGAGTGGTACAATATATTCATGCAGCAGATTGAGTTGAAATATTTTACCTTGATTCTGCCACTTTAAGCAGCAGGGAAGAGCTTGTGTGTTTCAAAGCTCTTGATGAGCATTATCATGGGGAAAAAGCATGCTCAGGGGAAACTAGTTTTCCCCTATCACTAGACATCCTAGCCTTTTATATGCAAGGAGTTTTGTACAGCTTTTTGTGTGTGTTGTGTGTGGGGGTAGTATTTGAACACACAATCTTCATCTACAGCCTGAAGTAGCATTGCTCAGGAGGACTTATTACCGATTCTGCAGCATGCACAAACTAGGCCAGGTATAAAGAAAAAACAAGGTTTGCCAGTAACAGTATTGACACATGGATTGGGAGGGGGACACTTTACACCCAAATACTGAGGAAAAACCCCTAAGCATGATGCATAAACTACATACATTCAAAAACATAACTCTTTGAACAGGTGTAGGAAAGAGACGATACCTTTAATGGATCACTCAAAAAATAAATCGTTGTGTGAAATTTCAAGATTCAAGATCTCTTCATCAGGCAGGCATAAAATTATTAATGAAAGTTCATGGCAAGATGTCACATGCCAAGATGTTACTGTCAGGTGCTCTGGATGTTGAAAAATCATGCATTTCTTTGTCTTTGAACAGGACAGAAGGTGAATCTATATTACACATATACAGTAAAACCTCGCATAATGAGCGCCTCGCTTAGAGACCAAGTCATTCAAAGAGCAGAATTTTCTCTGAATGGTTGCCTTGCTTAACAACTAAAACCAACCAAAAACTCGCTTAACAATTAAATCGGGATTTGCAATCCCCCCCCCCCCCGCCAGAAGTCATAATTGGTCACTTACAATGGTATTTCACCTAAAGGGCAAACTCACTTAAAGAGCACTCCCATGGAACACATTATGCTCTTTAGGCAAGGTACCACTGTGCCTGAAAACCTGGCTGACAGGAATGGTGTGGGGTAATGAGGGTTTACTGATACACACACACCCTGGCTTATTTAACATCTTGTATCTTCCTCCCCTATTCCTCCCCTCATTTCTATATTCGGTGGGTTAGTGTAGGCCAGGGAATGAGAAGTTGTTTTTAAATGGGTTTTAATTTTACTTTGTTCTTTTTTGTGTTTGTAGGGGTTTATTTTATATCTGTTGTGCTCCGGCCTGAGTCGCTTGTGCGAGTAGGGCAGAATATAAATTAATAATAATAATAATAATAATAATAATAATAATAATAATAATAATAATAATAATAATAATAATAATAATAATAATAATAATAATAATAATAATAATACCCCACCAGAAAACTTCCATGTTTCTCACAGGATGAAACTACAGTAGGCCATCCATATCCACAGGGGATACATTCCAAAGACTATTGCAGATACAGTACCTGAAACTGTGGAAAGTAACATATCCTACACATTGTATATTCTGACATCTAATGGCCAGTACTAGTAACTGCACATTGAAAATTTTATTAATTAATTAATTAATTAATTTATTGGTCATAGTTGTATGCTGCCCTATTCACGAAAGCAACTCAGGGCGGCTAACACAGCAATAAAAACACAACAATCCAATAAAATTTGTTGATAAAATCCAGACCCATACATAAAATTTAAAAGATTAAAAATTTAGAAGAGTTAAAAGATTAAAAAGTAATCATACAATACTTTAATGTTTCATGCACTATTTTAAAGGAGCTGTTAAACTGAAACTTAGGATACTGATTCCACAGAGATGGAGGGCCTCCTGAAAACCATGTTAGGAATATCAAGCTGATGTAACAACATACTGGATATACACCTACAACACAAATGATGTTTAAAAGATCCACATTTATTGCAATAGTAGATGATCTAAGCCTTTAAACATCTTACTGCACCAATCATTACTAAAAACAATCTCCCTTCTCTCTGGAATAGAATAATTATAAGTAGAAATAATTATAAGTACAAAAGCATAGTTTTTCATGTTTTTATTACATAACTCGCTTTATTTTTAATGATGCTGATTGCTTTCTTTGGAATTAAACTATAGTTAATAAATATAATAAATTAGAATAATCAGACTAAGTAGAATAACTAACAAATTATTACCTATGGACTGAGCTAGTCTCCCATTTACAAAAGTCTATCTTTTAATCAGTAAAAAAGTTGAACAACTCCTGTATGAAAGAGATGCTGTGGTGAAGTGATTAAACTGCCAGTCAAAACTTTTCTAAATCCAAGTTTGTTCTGGATGGGCTCAGGGTTGACTCAGCCTTCCCACTTTTTGAGATCATTAAAATGTGTATCCAACTTGTTGTGGGCAAACTGTAGTTTGCATAATTACATTGTGAAAGGCCCAGAAAATGCTTAGCACTGTGGAATGGTATATAAGTGGAAATAATAATAAAAATCAGATCTGTGTCTTTTCAGTTCAAATGATACACTGTACCTCTGAAAGTTCCATCGATAAATTTTAGAATGCATAACCCACAACCAGCTGGGGTTTTTAGTGCTTTTTAAAAAATGAAGATATAAGCTAACATTAGCTATTGAATGGGTATTAATACTGGACAGCTGGGAATTCTATACCAGCCAGGGAAATTAAGGATCCTGAGGTAATTTAGGTCACAAGCAAGCAACAGAGCCCTGGTCATCTCCAAGGAAACAAACTGTTGGCTTTGATTGCCCCAAACAGCTGCAAGCAGAAGTGGCTTAGGACAGCCAAATCCATATCAACACTCAATTATTGAATAGAATCATGCCTCCTTGCAAGATAAACTAACTCAACCCTGTACAGCATCTAGATTGTACACAAAAGGCACTAGATTCAGTAACACTAGGAAAGGCTACTTCCTGGACAATATCCTGCCAATACAGAAGTGCCATTTCCAATCAGGAGGTTAGCTGATACCAACCCCTATTCACTCCTTAACCTAAGTTAAAGTCATCACCACGGTTAAAGAGCAATACCTCCCCCCCACACACACACACCTCCTCTCCCCTTGTCTTTTTCTTAACACAAACGGGAATGAGCCTGGAGAGATTACTGTTCATGTGTGAGCGGTGCACTGCATGACTGTGGTGGCTCAAATGGTTAAGATGCTGACTGGAAGGCCAGCAGGTCAGCAGTTTGAGACCGGAGAACTGCACGACAGAATGAGCACCTGTCTCTGTCTCAGTTCCTGCCAACCTAGAAGAAATTGCAAGTAGATAAATAGGTACTGCTTCAGTGGGAAGGTAAACAACGCTCTATGCACTCCAGTGTCTAGACATGCCTGCCACATGTCCACGGAAATGTCTGTAGATGCAGACAGCGGCAACTCTTTGGCTGTAAACAAAGATGAACACTGAACCTTGAAGTTGGATAATACTGGCTTTCGAGCAAAGTTGACATAGAGCCAGCATATAAGCAGCATTCCTTTCTTCTTGCACCCGTTTCGGGTGAGGGGGCGTTGTTCTCATTTTGATGACACTGGATTACGTAACGGCTGAATAAGACTATTCCCCCTCCTTGCTACTTTTCCTAGGACCTCTTTGCTAAGACAAACCTGAATTGTATATCCCATCTAAGCAGTGGCAATTACAGTACTGTACATCGTTTTCTCTTCTTTTACATAATTTACTCTGACTTTTTATTTTGTATCATCTATCCTGAATTTGCTGCTCAGAGTGAGGAGAACTATCAACAGCATAATAACTTTTATATGAATTTTTTGGAATAGTAAGTGTTTTTTATTTTGTTTTGTTTATTTTATTTTGTTTTCTGATAAACTTTTTATATGAAGTCTATGGTGTGATTTCACATGGAATGCTGTGTACAAGTCCAGTGACTATGACACAAAAAGCATGTAAAAGCTGGGAAAGGTGGAGAAAATGACAATCAAAATGATCAAAGAGCTGGAGCTATCCTTAGTGAATAAAGGTTTGCAGTGTTTGTGGCTATTCAGTTTGGGGAAATGTACATAACTGTGGGTGTGAACATAATAGTTGTGAAGAAAGCAATTAATAGCTATAACAGGGTAGGTATGCACACACACATACATGCAGATACAGTAGACACACATAAAATTATGCTTGGTAAGGAAAGGTATTTCTCACACACGCAGTACACATGGCTATGGTCATCTAACAAAGGTGAAAGGTGGAAGTTTTCAGACAGATAAGCTCTTTTTCACATGCCATAGGGGGGCAGCTTGTGATTGTGGAGGGAAGCTACCTCCAGAATCAAAGGATGTACATCTCTAAATACCAGTTGCTGAGAAATATCAGTAGGGAAAGGCCATTAGTCATGTTCAGCTTGTGGATATCTCAGAAAAATAAGTAGGGACTATCAGAATGTTCCTAGTAAAAAGCTACAAATCATGCTGCCTACATAATGCCTCCAGGATCTGAATCAACAAGTCTCTGAATTCCAGTTGCTGGAAATGATAATATGGGTTTAGAGGCTGATTGGTTACTGTGGGAAATAGATAGAATGGTCCAATCCAACAGAACTCTTATGTTCTTGTCAATATGTAGTTAACTGGAACACTCCCCTACAAAACTTTCATAGCAATTCTTCTCCCTTTTAATATTTCAGACCTTGCTAAGCCATGGGATAGAAACACAACTATTTTAATAGATGTTAAAAATATTCTATATATTCAGCAGTTAATTTTTGCTTTGTCTTCATTCCTTTACTGCAGCACATGCATAGCCAAGAAGAATGTATCACACACACACACTGAGCTGGAGACTGGAAGGTTGGGTTTTGATACACGAGGGCTGTACTTGGGGACATGAAAGGAGCCTCATTCGGGCATCCCCTGAGTGGAGTTTCTCCAGAAAAAATCCTTTCAACCCAGAGTAATCACTGACACAAAATTATTAGAACACCTGTACGGTAGTCTAACTCCCAAAAGCTAAAGTTGGGTCTTGATCCAGGAAAACCACCAGTGCCTTTGATAAAAGCATGCATCTATGCACAAAAAATGGAACTTAAAACTTCCTTGTCTGGAGAAAGAAGTGGGCATCTTAAGGCATGAAAAATATTTGAAGAACTTTACTGTTGAAGCTGCAGCATAAAACAGCTTGAAACATGAAGTCATGTTAAAGTACACACACATACACAAGTATGCTTTTGGCTGAGAAAGAGAAAAGTCTGCTAGCACATTGGTCTTAGAATCAGGCAAAGGGAGAGTGGATTGTAAATAATCTTCAATAGGAAACTGAGAAACAGCTTTAAAAACTAGCTATGATTTGAAAGCAGGTGACAAAAAGTTACTTTTTGGGACAGCAACTTCCAGAATCCCCAGAGAGGTGGGTTGAGGTGACAAAGCAGTCACAGCATACCCAAGTGCCACTGGTGTATAAATCTACCCAGTGGTGGGATTCAGCAGGTTTGCCCCAGTTTGCCAGAACCGGTAGCAGAAATCCCAGCTGACCCTGCCCATCCAAGTGTTGAAATAAAGTACTGTAGTCTTAATTTGGGTGCAACACAGGGCTTTCCCCCTGGCCACGCCCACAGAGTAGGTAGTATTTTTTTTAATCCCACCACTGAATCTATCCCTTTGATAAAATGTAATGGCCCAGTTCCAAGAACTGTTATGGTATGGCACAACTTGGATGCAGACAATATGGAACCAAAAGACTATCTAAGGTTAAGTTGACCAACACAAGGTGGTGAATGAGCAGCCATTTCCAACACTGTAGCTGCCTTTGTCCTGGAATATCTCAGGAAAGTCACTGAAAAATTAGGAACTGTATTCCAAAAAACTAAGTACTGTACCGTATTTCCCCTCTCTGCTTTTCTCACAAAGTTGACATCCAACAAGAGGGGTTTCTCAAGGTATTGAAGCAATGTAAATAAGATATGATATGATCAGTGGTAGGAGGTCAAATTTTTTACTACCCCACCATGATGTCATGACGTCGTGGGTGGGGCCAACATCATGATGTCATGACATAATGATGTCATGAGTGGAGCCAACATCATAATGTCATGAAATTGTGGGTGGAGCCAAAGGATTTTTAACAACAACAACAACAACAACAATAAACACCCCTCAACCCACCCACCCCAAACAAAAAACCCAGTAACTTACCTAGCTAGGCAGGCAGCAGGCAGGCAGGCAGGAACTGCGGCGGTCCAGCAGCAAACCGCCGCAGCGGCCTGGTGGCGCAGCCCGGTGCGGGAAGGAAAGGCCATCACTGTTTGTAGAGGTGCTTCCTGCACTTCCTTTCCGGGAAGCCAAAATGGCTGCCTGGAACTGCGCATGCATCAAACCTCCATTTGACGCATGCACAGTTCTATTTTTTATTGTAAATGCATCAAATAGAGGTTTGATGCATGCACAGTTCCAAGCAGCCAAAATGGAAATACACTTCCGGAGGGGGGCCGGAGAGGCTACTGAACCGGGTCCCCCTGGGGTTTAAACCCCCCCCCCCCGGCGACCCCCCACTGATGGGTGCTACCGGTTCAGAAGAACTGGTCCGAACTGGTAACAACCCATCACTGGATATGATCTGATAAACAGCAGCCAGTAAGTAAGTGCAAACAGAGTCTAAGGAAATGACACTTAAAAGCTCAGCCAGACTTTGAACGAGCATTCAAGTTTTCCTTTTTAGGGACAATCCATGTTCGATGTACAGAAGCTTTTACCAAATCATTGTCTGTACAATCTGGTTTACAAGGAAACCAATGCAGTTATGCATCAAAACATTTTGAATTCAAATTTCAATAGCCCCAGCCAATGGCTTTTGGAAATGTGTCAAAACAGGTAGAGGACTAGAGATTAAGAAAGACTGCTCTAACGTATCTACAAACCGAGTTCTGTTAAGCTGAAGTGTGTTTACTGAACATAAAATAGTAAATCACATGTATTTCATGCAGGATGTCCAGTCTACATTTGCCTTTGGCTTTTAATTAAAGTAGAGGCATCAGAACGTGTTTAATGAGTGTACTTTTAAAGGCTGCTTTGCAACTTCAAATGTCAGCTTGGATAAAAACACACACAACATCATGGGAGTTCAAGTGACCTTATGTCCACTGGATGCATTGGGAAAAGACCATTAGAGAAAAAAAATCAATATTTTCTCTGACTGTACTTATCAGAGAAGGGCAGCCTCTCCCACAGAGAATTGGGAAATAACGTTTGCCCAGTAATTCAGTGACTCATTCTGCTTGCTCAAGAAATATATGTCTCATCTCTGTGTTTCAGCAACAACTGAAAGCGGGAATTTCATACCAAAATGTATACCTAGCTCACACTTCAGAAGCTTTAAAATCTTTTTTTATATCTTTTTTTAAAATACAAAAAATACCAATGATTACACATTACAATAAACCAATAAAATGATTACACATTAGAAAAACAGTAAAACAAATGCAAAAACACTTTTACAATACAATATACAAAAGTACAGTACTGTGTGCTCCCTTCACCCAGCAGGACACTATGTATGTATCTTTTGCCTTATTTATTCTACAATCTCTTTAATTTGTAATTTATCCTTCTTTCCAGAATGATATTTGTTCTTGGCCTAATTTTTTCCTTTCCCTTTTATCAGTGCATAGTCTAGAAACTCTCCCCATATTTCCTTAAAATCTGATTTCTTTAGAATTCGTTTCTTGACTTTTAATTTTGTTAATTTATTGTTTATTGCCATGTTCCACATTTCTCTGTACCATTCTTCTAATTTTATTTTGCTATCAGCTTTCCATTTCTTAGCTATGACTAATCTTATGGTAGTTACCATAATACAGATCATGCCTTTCTTTTCTCTCTCTATTTTTAACTTCCGAAATTCATCAATGGGGCTATCCTAGGACATAGCTGCAAACTTATGAGGATTTGTTCTATTTCTGTGCATATTTCCCCCTAAATTTCCTTTACAAAAGTACAGTACTACCATAGGTGTAGATATGTTCCCAATTCCTTTTTGCACCTCCAACATTTCATGTCATACTTATGATTATAATGCCTCAATTGTACTGGAGTCAAATACTACTTCCAAATTGTTTTGTAGGAATTCTCCCTAATCCTGATATATTTTTCATTATTCTTCGTAACTTGAAAATCTTGAGCTTAACTGATGATGTCATCACATGATTTCATTAAGGTGTTTCATATTCTAAAGTCTCTTCAATTATCATTCAGGGTGCTTGTGGATCATATCATGGCTTATTTTGTCTTAATGGGCATGTGTGGCATATCCAGGTGAGGTTATTCGGTGCTATTATCCCCAAAACTTTGAGGATCAGAGATTGGAAAAGTTCCTGTTTGGATTCATCCCAGAATATCCAGCCAACATAGCCACTGGCCATCTGATTCTGAGAACAGTTACCCAGAAAAGGAGTATTGTCAAACTACACTGTAAATCTGCAAGCTTCCTTTGTCCAGTCACCTGTCATGCGTTTTGAGGACTGGGTAGCGTGAAATACTGATGATTATTTCTTACAAGTGATTTGACTTTTTCACTTCACTTTCTAAAACTGCAGATTCTATTCTTCTTTAAATGGAATCTATTAACCTCTCCTCATCCTTTTTATTTTATCCATATGTATTTTTCCAGCTCATCTTTCAGCATTCCTATTATTGCTTTAAATTTTCCTGATTTTTTAATCATATGGAAAACTTTTTTCTTTTGCTCTCATCTGCTTTCTTTGTAGTGATTATTATAATAATACAGCTCATTTACCAAAGGAGTTTGATCATATTTCTCTCACATTTGATTATCTCTTTCCAGATGTATTTAACAATTTAAAGTATTTCTTCAATCATCCATCATGTCTTTTCTTTTCACTATAGAATAATATTCCTACATCCTTATCTGTTAATATATTTGGTTCCATTCATAGAGTGTACTGTACACCCAAAAATGCAAGCAGCAACTCATTAATTAGCAGGACTTAGCTTCCATGGCTTACATCATTTCACTTACCTAAGTATACATCAGAAATTGGATCTGGACAAAATTTTATTGTCAACTGTTTACTCTACTTTTTGACATTAATAGTTCATGATCTCTACAACAGGTCACTCTTGGTCTTGTTTCTGTAGACAAAATAGACCTTTTCAATATTCTACTTCCGTTTAATATTAATGTTGAGATGATCGTGTTATCACCAAGTATTGCTGCTATGGAGGGTCTCTGTTCTCATTTATTTGATTTAATCTGATTTAATACTAATACTAATACTAATACTAATACTAATACTAATACTAATACTAATACTAATACTAATACTAATACTAATACTAATACTAATGTTGTGTCAAAAATTATTCTGGGTTGAACGGATTTTTGCTGGAGAAACTCCGCACAGGGGATACCCGAAGAGGCTCCTTTCATGTCCCCAAGACATTTTCCCACCAAAGTAGTCCCTATTTATCTACTTGCAATTTCTTGCTTTCAAACTGCTAGGTTGGCAGGAGCTGGGATAGAGATGGGTGCTCAATCCATCATGCAGTACACAGGTCTCAAACTGCCAACTTGTCAGCCTTCCAGCTAACAAGGCAAGCTTCTTATCCATTGAACTACCACAGCCCCTATCTGATTTAATTGTCACAGGCTACATTTTTTATAGCTCACTGCCATTTAATTCAAATTTGTCCTTTATACTTACCGGTATTTGTATTCAACAATAAGTGATGTTACTTCATTAAGCTGATGTGCCTCCAGTTCATAAAAGTTTATGGCATAAGAACACATTAAGGCTTTAAGATATCACAAGACTGTGATTATTTTTGTTCAGTTCCTGAATGACTTTTGATACACACACTGATAAAACTGTTGCACACTGTATACCAGGGATTCTCAACCAGTGGCCCGTGGGCTGGATGCGGTCCAAGGCACCATTTCATGTGCCCCCCACCACCTCCACCACACCAGGAAGTGCTATGTGCTGGAGGAAGGGCAAAATGGCCGTCTGGACCCTGAAGCTGTCTGAGGGAGCGTGTCCCAGTCCCTGGCTTAAAAAGGTTGAGAACTCCTGATGTATACAGATAAAGGAAGGCAATAGAAAGCTAATGGGGAAGAGACTGTACATATGATTGTACAGAATTTTTTTTCCTGCAAAGTTTTATAAATGTACAAGTACTCATGCAGAAGAAAAGAACATCAAAGTTTTGGGAGTGGAAGTGTTAACACAGTAAGCACATCCCCTGCTGCCCAAGCACACACATGCACACTAGTTAACGTAGCAAGAAGAAGCAACCAGCCTGAAGGAACTCAAAACTGCACTAAACTGTATAATCTAAGGTAGGGGTGCCCAAACCTTTTGAGCCACGGGCTGGTTATGTGATTTAGTGAGCGGAAGTAAAGCGCACCTTGCAATCTGTTTTGAAACAGGAGGAGACAGATTTTAAGGTGCCATTTTCTCTGCTTAAACCAAGGGTCCCCAAACTAATGACCTAAGCCTAGCTGTGTCTCTTATGAATAGGCAGTGAACACAAAAATAGAAAAATTCACACGTTGGCACCCAGCCCCTCAATGGATTCTCAACCTATGGCCCGTGGGCTGGATCTGGCCCATGGCACCAAATCATCTGGCCCACGCCCTTGCTGCAGCCACCACTGCCAGAAGTGGCCGCCGGGGTATCCTTAGCGGCTGCAGACACATTCCTGTTGGCTGCAGGGGTGTGTGTGTCTCTTACCCACGTCACACAAATGCAACTTTGTAATTCTAGTAATATTTTGGTAATGAATGCTAACAAGTTACAGGAACCATATTACTTGCAAATATTTAGTTCCAAGCTCTGGATTTTATTAATCACACCCCAAGAAATCAGTCCAAGAACTAATCCAGACAGGCTAGGCCAGGGATTCACAACCTATGGCCCGTGGGCTGGATCCGGCCCATGGCACCAAATCATCTGGCTCATGCCCTTGCTCCAGCCACCACTGCTAGAGGCTGCAGATGCATTCCTGGTGGCTGCATTCCTTACTGGCCACATTCCTTACTGGTTCCAGGCCAGTAAGCAGGGGAGTGGGGAGGGGGCTTTTTTTGGATGTGGTGAGCTCAGGGACCCCCAGTCCAGTCCCTCAACTGTCTGAGGGAGCATGACCTGGCCTCCGGCTTAAAAAGGTTGAGGACCCCTGAGTTAGGCCATCCTTGAGTGGTAAAACTGGAGTCTCCCATAGTCACATTTTGTCAATCTTCTTCAATCCACATCTGACAATGGAAAATCAGCTTCCTTGAAAGTCCTGTTCTGAATGTATCTTTTACTACTGGAGGATAGGTTTTTAAAGACAAAGGACCTACCAGCTGGGGTGGAGAAATCTAATTAAGGATCATAAAAGATTGCACAGTTGTGAAGAAGGTTCTTGCCATTGTAATCACTACGTTGCTAACCATCTGTTGCTGTTGCAGCTTGTGGCAAAGCATTGTAAAAGAGAAGGCTCTCAACCAGAACCATCTGTTTTTAGACGGGAAACCAAAAATAGATATTGGTCAAAGCCTTCTTTCCTATACTGAAGGGTAGCCATTAGCAGTGCTAAAAAGTGTATCTAGGAAGTGCTTCTCTATAGTCAAGGAGAAAAAGAGGGCCAGTGTTACATATACATGTTATAATCTTTTCCCACAACATGGCTTTCTAAATGAGAACCTCAACAAATGCCAGTTCTTCTCTTTTCATCATTTTTAAAGCTTCAGAGTTATCTTTTAAAGTTACAAAGAAAAAGGCTATGCCATGGATCATTTTCTTTTCTTGTGGAGAACAACAGTGTCATCTCATTTGGAAAAAATATTATATAGCACCCTTTCTCAAGGTGCTATACAGAAGCGTAGCATGCCTTAACGGGGCCCCGTATAAAAATTTGTTTGGGGGGCCCTTGTGAAATAAAAAAAATTGGGAAGTTTTTATTAATTTTTGCTGTAGGGGGCCCCCGTGGCCCAGGGGCCCCGTATAATTGATACGGCAGATACGGCGGTAGCTACGCCCCTGGTGCTATATAAATACAGTATAGGCAAAGACTATGAAAAGTCTTTAAAAAGTAGAGATGAGAAAGAAGAGAATAAAGAGAGGAGTTCTGTTATCTTAAATGAAATACTTCAATTAAAGTAAGTATCAACGTTAAATCAAATCAATTCTGCAATAAAAAAGCTACATTTTGCAGTTGTTATGAATCATGCACTTTTTCAAAACTGAAAGCACTAAGGCACCATCCTTAAAAAAATAAGCAAAACAGAGTACAGTACTGTAGTTGTACGTACACTCATGGTTGCAAAAAATGTTTTTTTTGTGTGTGTGTGTGTGTGTGTGTGTGTGTGTGTATTAAACAGGGCTGGGATGCAATTAGGTAAAGGTAAATATCTCTTTTGCTTGAAAGCCAGTTGTGTCTGACTCTACGGGGTGGTGCTTATCTCCATTTACAGCCAAAGAGCCAGTGCTGTGCATGTCTATAGACAGTTTCCATGGTCATGTGGCAGGAATGACTAGATGCTGGAGTGTATATAACACTGTTACATTTTCTGCTGAAGCAGAACCTATTTATCTATTTGCAATTTCTTGCTTTTGAACTGCTAGGTTGGCAGGAACTGGGACAGATGACAAAAGCTCATTCTGTCATGCAGCCCTTGGGTCTTGAACTGCTGACCTTCCAATCATCAAGCTCAGCAGCAAAACCACTAAACCACCACTGGAATGCAGTTAAATCCTATTTAAAAAGACACATCCAGAAGAGGCAATTTAAAACAACTCTTAGAAGAGCCACAACAAGACTCAGAGCAGCACCATGGCTTCCTCCTGCATCCTGATATAAAGCATAAATAACTAGAATATTGCAACAACAGTATAGGGACAATAGTGGCTAATTTGTCCCAAAATCCCAGATACAACTCAGTATTTGTATGGAACCTAATAATTCATTCCGTTTGCTGTCTCCCTTCTTGAGATTCAACCTACAAGATAGCCTTGTGGCTGTAACATCTAGCCTAAATCATTTATATTTAGGGTCGTTTTCTTATTACATCAAACCTCACAAAAGAGATCTGGACACTTTGGTTGGTTCTAATAAGGATATGAATTTTTCATGTTCAGAGAGGAGTGCAACTGTAGCCAACTGCTATAATTTCAGAAGGTTCAGGTACCAATGTTTTAAATACTATAAAGGGAGTTTATGAAGAGCCCTAGAGGCACAGTGGTTAAACTGCTGTACAGCAGCCAGAATGTTGTGAGTTCAATCCAGACAGGGATCAAGGTTGACTCAGTCTTCCATCCTTGAGGTTGGTAAAATGAGTACCCATCATGTTTGGGACAAAATGCTAATTACTCTGTGAACCGTCCAGAGAACGCACTAAATGCTTTGGGGCGGTATATAAGTGTGAGATGGCTAGATGATATTGTAGATGCAGTAGACACAAAGCTGGACAAAGCTGGGTGGGTTGAGGAGGATGGTGGAGGAAAGGGGTGCCTGGAGAGTAGAGGTCCATGGGGTCGCAAAGGGTCGGAATCGACTGAACAACAAAATAAGTGTTATTGCTGATATTGCCTAACTATGTATTTTGGGGCTGCTAACTAAATAATGCCACTGCAGTATCTTTGTTTTTTGGGGGTTTTTTTTACTCTTTCTTCACCTAGGTTTTCTTCATATAGGCTGTGACTATATTAGGCAGCATAATAATAATAATAATAATAATAATAATAATAATAATAATAATAATAATAATAATAATAATAATAATAATAATAATAATATTTTTTTTGATATATTTTGAAATCCGGTTAAACCAGGGGTTACCAAACTTTTCAAGTCAGGGGCCACGTCACGCTCTCTCAGTCAGCTTTGAGGGCCCGATGGCCATTTTGCCCTGTCTGCATGGTGGAGGTAGCCATTTTGTCCCAACAGCTTTAAAGCGGGTGGCCATTTTATTTCTCAAATGCCCTTGGAGGGGTGGGGGACCACATGAAATGGTGCCATGGGCCAGATCCAGCCCACGGGCCTTAGGTTGGGAACACCTTGGTTAAACCATTGTTATCATTCACACAGAAACACTTAATTGCCCCATATAGAATCAGGTCAATAATCCACTCTGCTCACAAACTGATGCAAACTAAGCATCTGCAAAAACAAACAAACAAACAAAAACAAACCACTCCTTCCTACCAAGCAATAAAAAATAAACAAACATGGGAAAAGACTGGGTGTATGTCACATAGTCATGGGGGGAAACACTGACTCTAACCATGGCACAATGCACATATTATTTGCCAATATTCTTACCCCCTCAGATTCAACCTTCTCTGCACAACAATGAAGTCTTAGAAACTATCCTAAATATCATTGTTTTGGCAACCAAAGAGATGAATAGATTCAATTTCTGGAAAAGCTTAACTGTAGAATTACAGGTTCAATAAGCATCACATTTATCACATGCTTCTCTCAAAGTAAGAACCTGTCACTACAGCTTGCTGAATAAAATGAGATGTCAAAGTTTGACCAGCAAGTATCCTGCCTATTTACTGTTCAAAGAAGCCTTGCATATTTCCACACAGGAGATATAGAAAGCTCTGATATGTACATAAAACATATGCTCACCCACCCACATTTTTTTCTATAACCAGAAACCACTGCTTGCATGAATGTGTATTCAAGATTCTGAACAAAGAGACAATCTCTGAGACATGATGGATATTTTAGTATATTTTATAGAACTTTCTGATTGTTATAGTTTTACTTTAGCATTTATAAGCAAACAATATAAATTCATTGCTTTACATATATATGCCTTGGCCAGAGCTTGGGAATATCAGCAGTAGTGCCAAACACATCGGACATTAAATCATTAAGACAAGTTCATTTTAAACTATTAAGAATTTAATATCTCATTTAATTTCCTAGTCAATTGATTACACTGTTAAACCTCAAAAGCCCCATTCAGGCTGTTTGCAATACTCAATGTGAAGAGGGAACCATTCTAGCCCTGATGCCTCCGTCATCACTTTCATCATCCTCTTGCACTTAGAAGGTGATTTCCCTCTGTTCTGTTATCTGTTGGAGTCTCCAGTTTGGCAAAAACTCTTGAAAATCTTCCAAGTCCACATACAGTGGAGTTCTCTCCTTTCAGACTCCACACCCTCCACATGTAGGAGGTAAAATAATCTAACACTGGATGGGGCAAGGCTATAGTGCTTGCTTCTTTATGTGTGTGTTCTGCATTGCTTCTAATGTCTCGGGGCAGCTAAAATAACACAAAGAATGGCTGGAAATGACTGCAACATGCAGTAACAACACCAAAGAAAGAATAGTGCCATTGTCGCTCTAATTATTAAAACAATGCATTTCATAAAGTGCTAAATCAAGCTCTATGCTAAATTTACAGCATCTACCTTCAAGATCTTCTATAACAGTGCTTCTGTGTAATCTATGTGGACTGGACCCACCACAGGCAGATAGGGGAGGGTTAAATCTTTTCACCATCTGCCTGTTTTACTTGAGGTTTTCTGCACACAAACAGGAACTAAAAGGAGAGAAAATATGGACTAATGTGTTCCCACTTTTAGCACCCCATCACCAATTTAGTCTAAAAATTTCACTGAGGGATATTTAAAGCTCTCCCCACATGTGCATAGTTTGGCCCTAGCCTGTATATTAATGAATGGGGGAAAATCATACAGCTGGACATTATATATTTAATGTAGCACCTAGACTCACAGAATCCTAAAACACCCATTCAACTTCATGAAAGACTAAACAAAATCAAAGTCTGTTTTAAACATTGGACAGAAAGAGTATCATATTGGAGAAAGAGTGACAAAAAGAATCTGAAAAAAGTTGAAAATTAGCACTAGACATTTGATGGAAACATTTTAATAGTAAAATCACTATTTTGAGCTTGAAAGGCATACATATTTATAAAGGGCAAACATTTTGCAACATCCAAAGGATAAACTTTATTTACTATAGGCAAGGTCAGATAATTACCCTTGACTTAAAAGATTATGGTTTGAACTCAATTGCTACTCCTAACTACAATAAAGCTACCAAATCAATCAGTGAATGGTAGGGTCAACATTTTATGTAAATATTTCCAATTCAGGGAGTCCGCTTAAGTTGGCTTGTAACAGAATTCCTTTGCCTTAAGCAACTTTTCAGATAAATAGAAAAGCTTACCTGACTCACAAGAACTGTCACTAACCCATCTGCCTTCACATAGTCAAGAGCCACATAGCAACTTCAGAGGAAGGCCTAGAAAACTGCTTCTCTGGTGGGAGATTCTGCTTCCTCAAAACATGTGACTATGTACCAATATGGATTTTATTCCAGTAAGATAGTGAGTCAACCCTGAAAAACCATTGATTTTGATGTGAAAGAAAGCCAATACAGTATTAGAAACAGATGCCCAAAATAAGGATCAGGAAAACCCCCAAATGACTTCTAGCCAATAAAAACATGTGACAAGTCAGAAATTGAGAACTACTGAACTGCAGTCTATAAATCTGAAAGAAACCAGCCTTGGTTATTAAAAGTCAGGCTTTTTACTTGTCTTGTGACCTTACAGAACAGATCATTTGACCTCGTCAAACCTTATGATTTTTACATTAGCTTAGCTTTTGTTTGGAACTGATGAGTAACATTGCTTTTATAATTTTATTGCAAATTATTTTGAGTGCTCATTCAATGGATGGCCAAGTAGGATAAACAAAAATAAACATCCTTTAATATCTACCTTTCATGTAGCTCTTCATGTCAAAATAACTGTTATTGTAATATCTGGCTGCTAACGCCATGGGACACACCATGATTTTTCAGATACTGTATATACGGTCATCACTCTATCACTCTTACCCACCCCATTCTTTATAATATATATATACAGTATATACAGGGATGGAGGAGTCACAATTTGGGATCAAAATTGCTGGGAGAAACATCAACAACTTGAGATATGCATATGATACCACCCTAATGGCAGAAAGTGAGGAGGACTTTAAAAAGCTCCTGATTAGGTTGAAAGAAGAAAGTGAAAAAGCTGGCTTGAGACTCAACATCAAGAAAACCAAGATCATGGCAACAGGCCCTATCTATCAGTCCCTGGAAAATAGATGGGGAAGAAGTAGAAGCAGTGACAGATTTTACTTTCTTAGGATCAAAGCTCACTGCAGATGGAGATTGCAGCCATGAAATAAAAAGGCGACTGATTCTTGGGAGGCAAGCGATGAGAAACCTGGGGAACATAGTTAAAAGTAGAGACATCACATTGCAAACAAAAATTGGTATAGTCAAAGCAATGGTATTTCCTGTGGCAATGTATGGTTGTGAGAGCTGGACCAATAGGAAAGCTGAGCGCAGAAGAATAGATGCCTTTGAGATGTGGTGTTGGAGGAGAGTTTTGAGAGTCCCCTGGACAGCGAGGAGAACAAATAGGTCAATCTTAGAAGAAATTAACCCTAACTGCTCCTTAGAAGGTCAAATAGTAAAGATGAAGCTAAAGTACTTTGGACATCAAATGAGAAGAGAGGATTCGCTTGAGAAGCCTTGATGCTGGGAAGAGTGGAGGGCAAAAGAAGGGGGCGGCCAAAAATGAGATGACTAGATGGTATTGTAGACACAATGGGCACAGAGCTGAACGAGTTGAGGAGGATGGTGGAGAACAGAAGTGCCTGGCGGACAGTGGTCCATGGGGTCGCAAAGGGTCGGAATCGACTGTGCGACTGAACTACAAACAATACCTACTTGTTTTCTACTAATCACGTTAAAACATTCAATTGAGCTGCCAAGATCCAGAGTGGCCTAAAGATTGAAATGAGAAATTCAGGGTGAGACTAGATAGCCCAATTATCTCAGGCTGGACTGATCTAAAAGGCAACGACAATGGTCTCCCTTGCTCAAAAGCCAGTCGTGTTCCACTTTAGGGAGCAGTGCTCATCTTCATTTATAGTCAAAGAGCCAGCACTGTCTGTGTCTGCAGACATTTATGTGGTCATCTGGTAGGGATGACTAGATACCAAAGCACACGAAGCACTGTTACCTTCCCAGTGGAAGCAGTACCTTTTTATCTACTTGCAATTTCTTGCTTTGGAATTGCTAGGTTAGCAGGAGGTGAGACAAACAACTGCCCGAGGGAGTGTGACCCATCCACCCACCCCCGACTAAAAAAGGTTGGCAACCCCTTGTTTAGAACATCTACTAAGCTTTTTTTAAAGGTCTGTGGTATAACCAAATGTGTTAGAAACCTTTAAAGGGAAATATAGCTTTCATTTACTGACAGTGCATCACCAAAGAAGCCCTTTCTAAAGCATAACTGATGCATTAGCAACAATTTAAAAACTGTAAAACTTCTCCCTTTTCTTACACAGATGAACATAAAGGGAGCTTCTCATTTCTTAAGCTTGTTAAGCGGCTACAGCAAATGAACAGTCAGCCAAATATTTTGTGTTGATCCCAGTGATAGAAGGCAGTGGAATAAAAAACAGAGAAATTCTACCTGTACCAAAACACAGTAGCCTCTAACAGGTGCCAAAAAGTGGTGGGTAGCATCAGTCAAGACAGGGTGGTTTACAATGGCACTTATGTCATGTACAAGTAAAACACCGGATAACGCTAAGACTTGGTTCCACAAGTCTTGGTGTTATCCGATTTTTAGTGTTATCCGATGCATGTTAAAATTATTTATTTATTTATTTATTTGTTTGTTCATATTTATTATCCCGCCCCAATCAGGTAAAACCGACTCTATAGGATGGATCAGATATTGTTAAAGCTCCACAGAGATACATTGTAATCACACAGGCTTTAGCGGTTCTTATCCGATCCATCCCATAGGACCTTAAGGTTACTTGATCCAATTCTCCTCCCCAGATTACTTAACTTTATGCGATTTTAGCGTTAACCGATCCAATCGTTATCTGGTGTTTTACTGTACTGTGTTTGCTGGCCTTCCCCAAGCTAGCCTATCCCCAACCAGGAAACAACTAAGAGACAAATATCTCTCATTACACGCTTAGCTAGTTAGTTTAATGCAGGGATGCCCAAACTACGGCCTGTATGGGTGTGTTTTACTTCTGCTTTCAGGAGTGATGAGGGTGGCATGGGCCAGATGAATTGGCGCCAGGGGCTGGATCCAGCCCACAGACCATAGTTTGGGCACCCCTGGTTTAAGCAGAGAAAATGGCAGCTGGCTGGCGGGACATGTGTGGGGAGTGGGCCAGATGGCCAACTTGGTCGCCTGGCTTGTTTAAATATCCCACCTCTCTCCTCGGTGTTTTAACTTGAATTTTAATTTTTATGTATGTGTTTTAATTGTTTTTAGTTGTAAAGCCACCCTGAGTCTTCGGAGGAGGGCGGGGTACAAATGAAATAAATAATAATAATAAAATCTATCTCATCCTGTTGCAAAACAGATTGCAAGGTGCATTTTATTTCCGCTTCCTATGGGAGGAATCACGTGACCAGCCCGCGGCCTGAAAAGTTTGGGTACCCCTGGTTTAGTGTGACAAAGAAAGCTATTATTAGATCCTGATCTGTCTTTTATCCATTCCCACTCCACGGATGCTAATAAAACAGTCTACAGCAGGGGTGCCCAAACTAAGGCCCAGATGCGGCCCCCAACACCAATTCATCTGGCCCGCAAAGCCCTCATCACTCCTGGAAGGAGAAGTAAAACACATCCAGATGAATTGGCATTGGGGTTGCATCCAGCCCCCGGACTACATGATCGGCCCACGGCCCAAAAAGTTTGAGCACCCCTGCTGTACAGTATATTATTGATGTAGCTTTAAAAGAAGTAGCCATATTAATATGTGCAAACATATCCAGCCATTTTTTAAAAAAAGATAAAGCATAAATCAGAGCGGCATCTTAAAGATTAACTGTTATATTTCCATGTGAGCTTTGAAGGATCAAACCACAGGAAACAAATCACAGGAACATTCACATGGAAAACTCATGCTGCCCTAAGAGCTTTGATCATGAGGTTGTCTCATACATTGAAAAAATAAAACAATAAACAGTCCCATATTTTCTTACTCCCTCCTTCACATGACTTGTTTTTATTTATTTATTTGAGTTTAAGAATTTGAAACTAGGAAGACTTGTAGCTCAATGGCAAAACACCTGTTTTCAATGTACAGTACTGTATTAGGAACTAGTGGGTATTATTATTAGTGGGTATTTTCCTATAGCTACAGTATTTGACGGCAACAGGTTCCATTAAGATTTAGACAGCAAATTAAAAGAACTTCATTATTATTTTGAGTGTTTGTGACTCTCTAGCCCAGGGGTTCTCAACCTATGGCCCATGGGCCGGACCCAACCCGCAGCACCATTTCACGTGACGCACATCACCACCACAATCGAATGCATTTATGATAGTCGTGGACGTGTTTTACGACAGTGTTTACAATGGGGAAAACAACAGTCCAGCACACTCAGCTGTCTGAGCAGAAACCACCAGTCCGGCCCATGGATTAAAAAGATTGAGAACCCCTGCTATAACCAAACAGTTTCATGTACATTGAGCTTTAATTCTTCCTCTCTTTCAGATAAAATATTATTCAAACAGTACCAAGAAAGCCATTCTGTTTATACAGACTTCTGACTGTGCACACATTTTATGATATATCAGCCCCCAATATAAGCACGCACAAATAACATTTCCCAATTGTTGAGAGATATTAGGCTGAACTTCACACAAAAGATAATTAATTTTGAGATTTTACTGCTACAAAATGTGATGACAGAACTAGCTTAGATGGTAAAATTCATGGAGGACAAGGCTAGAAATAGCTAATAGTCATGCCAGCTCCATACAACCCCTACATTCTTCAGACTACTGAGGAACAACTATGCAAAATGGCTATTGCCCTCATGCCATGACTGTGGTGTCTCAGAGACATCTGCTTAGGCACTGTGCAAATCACAGTAATGGTTTAGACTGGGATGAGCAAACATTTTGGAGTGTGCATTGAGCAGTTTAACAGTACATTCTGAAATATAGCAGTCATCATAGAAGCACCAAACAATGAGAAAAATACAATACCAAAAATGCAAGCAGCTGTATGAATCCATTTTAAACATATGCATTTTTTCAGTTTTCACTTGTCCTAGTAGCAGAGCTTTTGTAAATCTCATGAGTCTGAATTGCCAATTCAAGGTCTAATCATCCCCAAATACTTTTGCATGAATTCTATTGCTACCCCCAACTACAGAAGATCCAATGAATCCATTGTTCAGTGGTAGATCAATACTTACACAAACACTACCAATTCAATGGGCCTTCTCTAGTTGGGTTTATCAAAAGGATTCTGCCCTTTATGTCACAACAATATACAGCAGGGGTGCCCAAACTTTTCCTGCCTGGGGCCTAACCACGCCCACTCAAACAGGTAAGCGGGCCAGTCACATTCCTCCTGGCAGTGATGTATGAATTCATGCCATGCTTTCAGGCTTTTTTCCAGCCTCCGATGGTTCCCTTGGAGGAGGAAGTGAGGTAGGAACATTTTTTTTGCTGTCTTTGATTTTTTTGCCATGTTTCAGCGTGAAAACGTGACAATTTTGACACTTCCAATGGCAGCATGGCACTTCTGGTGTCAGGAGCAATCTGGCCCATGGGCTTCATGGTGATGTTACGTGGCTTGGCCCTGGCCCATGGGCTGTAGTTTGGGCACCCCGATATACAGCTTACAAAATCTGTGAACAACTACATGTGTGACAGCAACCACATAATCAGCTTTCACATTCTGACGGTCATCTTGCATGCACCCAGATATGTAATTAAATGCACACTCAACTGCATAACTAGTGAATGTTCAAGCATGCAGCCAGCAGCTGGCAAGATCATTCATGATGCTTGCACAATTTCTGTTTTCTGCTATGTGATTCTAAGAAACAGCAGAACTGGCAAAAGTTACATTTTGTACTGTACTACAACTCCCTAACCAATATAGCCAAGGTGATGAAGATGCTGGGAGTATAGTACAAACTGGTCACTTTTCAAGGATTTTGAAAACAGAAATCTTCTTTAGGATCACTGCACGAAGTATCTATGAGAAGTTGCTGGGGCTTCAATTGGAAAAACCAAGGGCTGTGGTTCCTAAATGGCCTCTACAGTATTTTAATACGGGATATGTTCTTATGAACATTAGATCAGGGAGAGGGTATGTAGACCTCTCTCTTAGTAGTAATTTCTGAAATGCCAATGCAAACCTATAAGGAGAATCCAAAAGCAGAGGCAGGCTTTGTTGATCTATATCAGTGGTTCCCAAATGCTGGTTTTTGGACTTCAATTCCCAGAAGCCTAAGTCATTTCCCCAAAGCACTGATCAGCCAGTGTACTGACTTAGGCTTCTGGGAATTGAAGTCCACTAGTGTGCTGTGTACCCCTTGTTGGGAACCACTGATCTATATCAGTGATGGTGAACCTTTTAGAGACCGAGTGCTCAAGCTGCAACCCAAAACCACTTATTTATCACAAAGTGCCAACACAGCAACAGGGGAGGAAGGAAACGCTCCCACTGGGTTTCTGGGCAGAGCAAACTCTGTCCTGGGGGAACAAGCACTCTCATTGGGCTGCTGAGCATACAGACAAGGTGAACTCTGTGCTGGGGGAGGGAGGAAGTGCTCCCATTGGGCTGCTGGGCAGAGCAGTGGGGCAAACTCTGTGCTGGGGCGACTGCACAGGTGCCCACAGAGAGGGCTCCAAGTGCCACCTCTGGCACACGTGTCATAGGTTCACCAACACTGATCTATATCCACAAAGCAATTCTGGTAGCTTTCTCCTCCACTGAAAGTCTTTTTTTTTTTTTTGAGTTAATGTATCTTACCCATTCAAGACCAAGCCACTCCAAAATACTTTGTACTACAACAAGGAGAGTTCATTAAAATATATTACTGCTTTGAAAAATTCACATGTACCCATCAACATCTATTACAGCTAAGATGAAGGAGGAAACGAAGGCTGAGGACAATGATCCTGGTAAATTGATATCATCTCCTGTGCTAATCAGAACCTGCCAGACTTTGAATCTGTGAATCCTAGGTCTACTGTATCACTGCCTTTGATGAAGTACAAAGACATTAAAGAAACATGGTATGGATAGCAGTTATGCTATCCGATCATATTTTGGTTGCTGCATTCCAGAGCTTAGTAACATCTCTGCTTTAAAAAATGTCAGTGTTTAAAGCATCATATAACAAGACCTAATTTACTATTAGGATATCACAAAAAAGGCAAGTATTACAGTTGTACCGCGCTTAAAGAGCATAATGCGTTCCACAGGATTGCTCTTTAAGCGAGTTTGCTCTTTAAGTGAAACACTATTTTAAGTGACCAATTGTGACTTCTGGGGGGGGGGGATTGTGAACCCTGATTTATTTGTTAAGCGAGTTTTTGGTTGGTTTTATTTGTTAAGTGAAGCGAACTTTCAGAGAAAATTCTGCTCTTTAAGCGAGTTACTCTTTAAGTGAGGCACTCTTTATGTGAGGTTTTACTGTATTATGTGGAAAAACAAACAAACAATGTAAACTGGCAAGTATCAGTGTCTTGTCTGCTATAGATTCTGCTCGATCTGGATGCAAAAGCTGTAGTTTAGGATTTTCTGTCTGTTTACTTCTGCCTGCTACTAAGCAGATCCATGGAAACAGAGGTAAAGAAGCATCCTGTCTGCTGTGCTCTGAAACTATTCACTCATTCCTTGCAAATTTCTTGACTCAAAGGAATGATTTCAGAACAGAAAAGCAACGTGTCCCTGAGCTGTAATAAAGACAATCAGCCAAAATGCTTTCCCATAATTTTAGATGATGCCACTACTCACCAATCAGAGCCAGCTACTGTATTCATATTGCCCATTCACCAATGAAAAACATGACACAACTCCAAAGAAGACCCAGCCATTTGGAACTAAAAATAATGTATCTCACAGGGGTTTGTTTGTTTTTAACTGTGCAATAGGAATTAGGGATCAGGACAGTAATGGAGCTGTTTTGGGGATGACAAGGAAGAGCATGGTCTTTTTGAAAAGAACTGTGATGAGGCAGTAAATGAGGCAATTAATACTGCTTGTCTGTTGTGAGACACCTCAACATAAAAACATAGACCCGTGAGTAATTCAGCATGTGCAGGCAAGGATGAAAAGATCAGTCCTCCAAATACACCATATGTGGATCTCATTTGTTTTTTTTCTTTTAAAGCAACCAATTTTACCTCTGCTATTCAGAATAGCTGAGAAGTATTTACCTGTCCTGCAGTGTCATACAACCCAAGGAGATACTGCTTGCCACCAACTGTTACACTAACTGGAAAAAAGTGGGGAGAAAGAATAAAGTAAGGCACCAGATGAAAACAGAAACTTATAAACTCCTTTCTCAGTCTCATAAAACCAAGAACTAAAATAAAGTATGGTTTCAATTATTCACTCAGACTCAATAATAATCATTATTTCTAAAAATGCTTGTCATGCAAGATACAGTTCCAAAACACATCAAAGATGGAACAAACAGTACTCATGAAAGCAACATATGCGTGGCCTGCTCCTCATAATCTCAATTGTGTGTATATGTGCATAATCTGTTAACAAAAGTATCTGAATCCAGTGGTGTGGGGTGGTCATCATAAGATTCAGTAAAAGAGCATCCTATCTAACAAGGTTTATACACCCTTTATCTCCTAACAGTCATTGCCAATTTGCATCCACTTCGTGCCCATGATACTTTTTGCAAGGAGACTCAGAACCATTTGGGCCAGGCAGGTGGGGTCAGGCCAAAATGCCTCCCCCCAAATACATCTAAACCACCTCAAATGTAATGGGTCGGATTAATAACTCTGTCTAAAGGGTCTTTTTTTTTTGGGGGGGGGAGCAAGAATCACTGGAGTAAGCAATACAGTACCATAACAATAAGTCTCAAGCCTTGGTGGTACAGTGCTTAAACTGTTGTACTGCAGCCAAAACATTGTAAGTTCGATCCTGGCTGGGACTCAAAGTTGATTCAGCCTTCCATCCTTTTGAGTACCCAGAATGCTGGGGTGGGGGTGGGGATGTTAATTACTTTGCGAACCGCCCAGAGAGTGAGTACACTAAGTGCTATCACAGGGGTACCCAAACTTTTCAGGCCATATATATTTGGCTGACTGTTCATTTGCTGTAGCTGCTTAATGAACTAAATGAACAGATAGAATAAATTTGTTGTTTCTCTGTGCTTGTGAACCGCCCTGAGTCGGCCCAACCGAGTAGGGCGGTATAAAAATTAGAATAAATAAATAAATAAATAAAATAAATGAACAGGCACGTTTTACTTCCGCTTCTGGGAGCGACGAGGGCAGCGTGGGCTGGATAAATTGGTGTCAGGGGCTGGATCCGGCCCACGGGCTGTAGTTTGAGCACCCCTGCGCTATGGGGTGGTAGATAGATAAGTGCAATTGTTTGTTGTTGTTTATGGAAGTCTAGTGGGAATGAGCACTGAATCCTAGAGTCGGATACTACTGGCTTTTGAGCAAGGGTGACCTTTACCTTTTGGTGGGGAGGAACGAGAAAAGGGAGTTAGTGGCAGGGGGGGAAGAGGACAGAAAGGCAGGGGGGGACGACGACACAAAGTTTGTACAGTATCTAAGTTCCTGCCATTGCTAGTGCGGTGGTGGGTTGATAGTGCCCGGGCAAGGGGTGTGTGTGTGTTTGTGTGTGGACAAAACAGAAAAGGATGGCAGAAATGTAGGGTGGGGAGAGGTTACCCCGGCTTTAGCCCACCACCTTCCCAAGCCAGACCTACCTGCGTAATGGTCAAAGACGGTGGGCACGTATTCCTCCGGGAAAGCGTCGTTGGCGTAGCTCATGAGGAGGCAAGTTTTGCCCACCGCTCCGTCGCCCACCACCACGCATTTCAGCATGACCGCCCCCGCCGTCGCCCCCGTCCCGTTGGCCATGATGATGAGCTTCCCAAACGGGCCGTCATTTTAAAACACACACACACACAGAGAAGAAGGAGGGATGGGGTGGGAAGAAGACCGAGTGGAGGAAGCACGAAGAAGAAGAGGCAACCTCCAGGCAGAGGCAGGGCGGGGGGGAGACACAGGGGGGGGGCGGACTCTCCCCCTCTGGGCCAGTCCGGAGTTTGTTGGGGGGCTTTTCTTCTGCTTCTTCCGTGCCCACTAGGCCAGACTTTAAAACTGCCAAAACATGCGTCCCTCGCGTTTGTTTCAAGGGCTTCTTCTTCGCCCGAGTCCTCAGCAGGCGCCACGAATCACGGGAAATGGCATTTCTCTTCTTCCACCCTCCGGTGCCAAATTTGGCTCGCAGGGATTTTCCTCCCCTGCTTTCGCCCCAGCTGGGCGCTGCGATGACACACGGGCAGGGGAGGGAGAGAGAGAGGGAGAGAGAGGGAAGCAGGCGGCGGCTGCTGCTGAGGAGGAGGAAGAGGAGGAGGAGGAGGCTGCAGCCCGGCTTCTCCTGTGTCTCTAGGCCAGACGTGAAACTGCCAAAAATGAAGCCACCTTTTGGTGAATTCATCCTGCAGTTCCTTTCGCCTGACCTAGTGTGAGAAAGATTAGACGGCGCGACAAGGTGGCCGTTGGCCACGGTACACTTCAGTGTGGATCAAAAAAATACCACAGTCTTCGAGGAGAGTAAACAAAACATAAAGACAAAAAAAAAAGTTGTAGCACTTTAAAGACTAGGGGGCTGCAGTGGTTAAGAAGCTCGCCTTGTTATCTGGAAGGACGGCAAGTTCGAGACCTGGGTACTGAATGACGGGTTGAGCGCCTGTCTCTGTCCCAGCTCTTGGGAACATGAACGGAGGCTGATTTGGGCGTCCCCTGAGCGGAGTTTCTCCAACAAAAATCCTTTCAACCCAGAATAATTTTTTGACACGAAATAATAATAATAATGAGTATCTGCTGTATTTTAATGTTAGCTTTCGTGGATCAAGACCCCTACCTCAGACATAACGAGAGTAAACAAAAGGACAAAGGTTGTGGCACTTTAAAGACTTAACTGCTGCATTTTAATGTTTAGCTTTCGTGGGTCAAGTCCATTTAAGCCAACATTAAAATTATTATTATTATTATTATTATTATTATTATTATTATTATTATTATTATTATTATTATTATTATTATTATTATTATTATTATTATTATACTTGTATGCCGCCCTACTCGCCAAGCGACTCTGGGCGGCTAACAAAGTTACAAAGTATACAATAACAAAAAACAATATATCACAGTTACAAGATATGGCATCACATAAAAAAATTCAAAGGCATTTCAAAGCATCCCCAATCACAGTTCAAGTCATTATAAAACAGTTCAAAAATACTTCATAAATAATGCACAAAAACAGCAGTTAGTCTTTTAAGTGCCACTTTTTCTTGTCTTTTTGTTTTGTTTACTCTCTGATATCCTTGAAACACAGACTAATTTCAGACAGAAGAGCGAGACTTCATGGCATCCATATATACACATTAGGTGCAAAAGGGTACAGAATTCTTTCTTTGGGCTGAAAGAGGAACTTCAAGGAGGAGGAGCAGGAACCACAGCCCTGAAAAGGACCAACTGTCGCTTTCCTTTCGCCTTTTTCCTCCCCCACTTCCCTGCCTCGGATGGCAAAACCCTGTTCCTAGCTGCTCGTGTAAACTCTCCAGCCATGCCCCTTTTTGTTTTGCCTCCTTTCCCTGCTCCGCGCGAGCCCGTGAGCGTGCATGCGCGCGCGCGCCATTTCAGGCGCAGCTTCGGCGCGCGCGAGCTCTGGCACCAAATATTAAAAAAAAGGGGGGGAAGGGAGAAAGGGGAAGGATGGGGGGTGGGTGGGGGGGGGTGGAGAGGGAGAATTAACTCTATCGTGGCCCCTAACGCTGCTCTCCCGCCTCAGACTAACGAGCTTGCCAAGGAGGGAAGGAGGAGCGAGGCTTAAAAAGAGCACAAAAGGCGGCGTTGAAGGGCTCCTCTCCAAATCGCCGACGGCGCCGAGAAACATTGGCAGCGTGTGGGCAGAAGCACTTCCCTTGGCGCGCAATAGCAATCACACTTACATGCCACCACCCCATAGCATTTAGTGCACTCTGGGCGGTTCACAAGTTAATTAGCGTTTTGGTCCCAACGTGCTGTTGTACCGACCTCGGAAGAATGGAAGGCTGAGTCAACTTTGAGCCATTTCAGGATTGAACTCACAACGTCAGCAGCTTTAGCAATAACTGCTCCATATATACTGCCCCATAGCGCTTAGTGCGCTCACTCTCTGGCCGGTTCACAAGTTAGTTAGGATTTTGTCCCAAACATGCTGGGTACTCATTTTACCGACCTCGGAAAGATGGAAAGCTGTGTCAACTTTGAGCCCTGGTCAGAATCGAACTCACAGTGTCAGCAGTTTTAGAAATATCAATTACTGTACACTTATATTCTGCCCCATAGCGCTTAGTGTACTCTCTGGGCAGTTCACAACTTAATTAGCATTTTGTCCCCAACATATTGGGTAATAATTTGACTGACGTCTGAAAGCTGGAAGGCTGATGAGTCAAGATCGAATGCATAACGTTTTGGCTGCACTGCAGCAGTTTAATCACTGCGCCATCAGAGTTCTAAGAAGATTTATGATGTAATCCAGAAGAGGGCTGGCTATTTCACTTCCTATGTGTTGGGAAGTTTCTTGCTTGCTTGGCTCCTGTTTGCAATTACAGTACACAAAACAGTTTAGAGCAAAAAAAAAAAAAAAAAGCCCACTCACATACCCAAGCATCCTCAACATAACACAAAAGCAAAAGGACACACATTGTGGCACTTTAATGCAGAGGTTCTCAACGTTTTCCAGCCGTGGGCTGGATCATGCCCCCTCAGACAGCTGAGCAGGCCTGACTGGTGCCATAAAATGCATCCATGGCTGTCGTAAACGCATTTATGACAGCTGCGGACTAATTGACGGCTGTAGTAACCGCATTCACATGGCCGTAAATGAGTCTGGGCGATTCCGGCAGGGATGGTTAGAGCGCGGTTGGGTGTTGGACAGAAGCGTAGTGTGCCTTGCCGGGGCCCCATATAAAAATTTGTTTGGGGCCCCTTAGGAAGGGTAAAGATTTGTTTTGCTTACGCACGTTGGGGGCCCCCGTGGCCCGGGGGCCCCGTATAATTGATACGGCAGATACGGCGGTAGCTACGCCCCTGGTGTTGGATTATTTGGTGTGACAGGCCAGATCTGGCCCATGGGCCATATGTTGTGAACCCCTGCTTTAACAGGTACAGTATATTAATGTGACCTTTGTAAATCCAATTTACTTTCTCCTAGAGTGAAAGGAAAAACATTTTGCAAGTTGATCAGAGATTCAAATCAAACCATTTGTGGGTCCGTTTTAAAGCATCTTATCCCCCATATCATACAGGCTCCTTTTCTTAATGAAGCAGTAACCGAATGACAGTCAAGGCAACAGAAAAGAAGGCCCATCCCATTTTAACCTGGCAACTGATCTGTTAGGGCTGAGAAATGGGCTAGTCCAAGGTTTGGCTTCATAGGCAAACAGAGGATGGGAATACTGGTCTGGAGTTTGGGGACATTTTCTTTCTTTTTTTTGTACAGTATTTGAACACTTTCCAAGTTCTTACTTAGACTACGCTATACCATTAGCAATCACTCTTATATACCACCCCATTGCGCTTTGTGCCTACTCTGGGTGGTTCACAAGGGAATTAGCATTTTGCCCCCAACATGCTAGGTACTCATTTTACTGACCTCAGAAGAACAGAAGGCTGAGTCAGGCTCAAATTCACGTCAGCAGTTTTGGCTGCAGTACAGCAGTTTAATCACCGCACCACAAAGGTTCTTAAGAGATTTTAGAATTAGATGGTGACTTGGCATGAATGAGGTTGTACATAAATATATTTTTTACAGGAAAATTTCCAACCCAGTCCCATGTATATCCTCAACATCATCAATTAAAAAGACACTAGGTGTTCTGCCATAGTTCCCCTAAGTTTATGATTTCAATTTTCTTGGGGTCCTTTTACAGACTTATTAGCAAAATGTCAGACATGACATTTTCTGTCATGATTGATTAACTGGCTTTAAGAGGTCTCATTCTGGCCAGACTCATTTTAGCTATCCTGATTACAACTTGGTGGGTCTGGTTTTCTGCTCATCTTTTTACTCCTCTCCTGTTTTATTTAACTTTCATCTTTTCATTCATTTTTTCCCCTTGCTTAAATATTTTGACTCCTTTATTAGCCGCTATCCAATTTACTAAATGAAACCAAAGGTTTTTATATGTGTCAGGATTTGACTGGATATGAGCTTATCTATATGTCTAAAGATCTGTACCAGTCAATGTCTGTGAAACAAATATCCACTCTTCTTGTAATTCTGAATGTGCACTTAAATCTTAATCTTCTTATTCGCTTCCTCTTTTACCCCATCGGGTATTGAGAGAGATGCAAGGAACTTGTTGTGGCATTTCTAGCGGCCTCCACTGGTGTTATTTGGTGTTCTGGTAAGAACACTTAAAAATGGTTCATAATGACAAGACATTCTGATTTCATACCAGGAAGCTTTCTAAATACAGTCATACCTCGCAGAATGAATTTAATGTGTTCTGAGAGGTTGCTCGCTATGCAAAAAATTTGTTATGAAGTCAGACCGCTTAGAGAAAAACTTGCTCGTTATGCGAGTTTTTCGCTAAGCGAAGCACTCGTAATGCGAGGTTTGACTGTACAGTTAATGGGTCACAAGCTGTACAGAGTTGACACTGCTCAAAAGTACCAAACTCACATTATTTTTTTGTAGATAGAAAGTCTGGGTATGCCTTGTGAAGTTATGTTAAATGCAGGGTTCAAACAGCAGAGAAAACCAGCAGTTTAGAGGTCAATATCAGTCAGATGAATCGAAGCTCCAGCTCATTACAAGAAAATCATTCCAGGGGAAATATATCGGTGGGGACTTTATTAGCTGAGAAAGCCCTGTCCACTGGAGTGCTGAGGTGACAATTCAGTTTAAAATGCAATGGTAATAAGCCAGTGTGTAGTCTCATGTAATGATATACAGTAGAACAACGTACAGTATAACAAAAATAATTTGTTCTATGAGGCACTTCGTTATACAATTTTTTTCATTATACAGTACCATGCATGCATTAAACAATAAAAATCCCTATGGGAAAAATTGTACAATGAAAATCTCTATGGGAAAAATCGTACATTTTTTTCCATTGTACAATTTTTCCCTATAGAGATTTTTGTTGTATGATTTCCCCCCATAAAGATGCATTGCACTGTATAACGAAAATGTTCATCATACGGGGCACAATGGTTTTTTCAAAACCTCTTCGTTGCACAATTTTTTTGTTGTATGATGCATTCGTTATACATGGCTCTACTGTACTGCAACTGATCCAACAGATCATTTCTCGATAGACATGCACACTGACTCAAACATCACATGATCTTAAATTAAATTCACAAAACCCCAATTTCAATCCTGATTTTTTTGAGAGTCAACACAACATTGGGAAATTAAACATTTTCTCTGCTTTTCTGTGAAAGGAGGAAATGAACTATTTTTTTTCCACTGTATTACAGCAGTGCTGATGTGCTGCACAGGACTGAGGAAAAGTGGTTGTTAAATTACCTCCCCCATTTCAGGAGAAATATATTATCACCCAACAGATATATTTTCTGAATTACTATTGTTGACATATAATTATCATTATACTTTATGCATTTTACTTTGGTTTTTTAAATTCCAACAATATTTGAAACATCCCCCCATCTCCACCAGTGTTCGTGAACATGTGTGTGAGTAATCAAGTGGGTGGAAGTACTGTACATGAAACATATACCCTAATCCTAATGAAATGTGTTAGCTCCTAAAATGCCTCAAAGCCATTTGGGTTGGGTTTTTTTTAAAATTAACTGTATGTCATCTTCTTTTTGGATTATCTCATTACAAAGTTTTCAATAAATTATTATGTAGCTATTTAAAAGCTAGACAGTGGGGGGAAAGTTGCAGGTAAAGTCTAAAGACACTACCGTCAGGGATTTAGTGCGTGAATTTGATGTGTTGAATTATGCTCATTAGTTCATTTCTTTCTTTTATTTCATTCATTAGTTAAGGGTGATGTTTTAAATGTGGGAAAATAAAGACATTATGTTAATAAAATTAAGGTTTTCATAAAATGTTCATAAAAATCTAAGGTTTTCTGAGCTAAGGTAAAGGTCACCCTTGATCGAAAGCCAGTCATATCCAAATCTAGGTTGCAGTGCTCATCTCTGTTTATATCCAAAGAGCCAGCGCTGTCTGTGTCTGCAGACATTTCCATGGACATGTGGCAGGCATGGAACGCTGTTTACCTTCCCACCCAAGTGGGCCCTATTTATCTTCTTGCAATTTCTTGCTTTTGAACTGCTACGTTGTGTTAACTCAAAACCAGAAATCCCAATTTCATTTCTGTTTATTATTTTTTATATTTTATTTTTCAATAAAGATGCTTTTAACCTTTATTTTTCATTCTCCCCGACTCTACCCTCTATGCACATGTTTCCATAAGATGCCCATTGTAAACACAATAATTCACCACAGGTGAATAATTGCAAAGGATCTATTTTAAATAAATATTTCAATAGTCAAACTGCAAAGAAAAAGAATTTTCCCTTCACGATTCCTTGAAAGCAATTCTTCAATAAGAGGGAAAGTCAAAAGGAAAAGTGGTTATGACTTCAATGGAGAAACTTGCTACAGTGTATCCATTCTCACACCAATGTATTCTGGTGTGGAGATATATTTTTTTTGAAGGAAAGGTTAAAAGGAAAGTGTGTATTTTTGTTTTAAACCTTCATAGAAAATGTTTCTGAAGTCCGATCCAAATTGTATAAGTGTCAAAAGAAAGTTTATTATCTCCTCTTTCAAGCACACTTTGGATCACTTCGATTAGTTGATTGGTTTTTTTGCTGGATCACCACCAAACGCCGCCCCCCCAGAAATGTCATTTTAACAAGTCACGTTTTTCCTCAATATCTTTTTTGTGGATTCCTGCTTCAGCATCATTTTTCTCCACATGTTGATTCAAACTGTATTCACCTCAGGAAGTTGTCATATTCAGTTTCTAAATTGGTTTTCCCTCATTTTATTGGTTTTTTGTGACCTTGTTTGAGTTGTTTTTTATAAAATGCTTCATAGATTATTTTTCCAAAGTCCAATTCCAAATCTGAAAGTGTTCCCACAAAGGTTAATCTTTCCTCTTTCAAACGCTCTTTGGATCATCTGAATTGGTTGGGTATTTTTTTCACTGTGCCCCTGAAAACTGACCCTGCCAGCAAAACTGTCACTTTTCCAATGCTACTTCCGAAAGTAATGATATCATCACGTTGCATTTTTGGCTTTTGAGTTCTAACAATTTTTAAAGTTGCCAAGATGATCTTTCAAATGACATAACCCTTATTTTTGTTTGGTTTTAGTGTTGCAGCTTCTCAAAAGTACATGATTTTTGTTACATTGCAAAAGCTGCCAGACCACCCAACTGAAATGTAAGACGTTCATAGAATTCACGTCAAAAAGACAACAGGAATTTTAAAATTGTATTTATGTGAAATGTACTATTGGAGAAATGTTTTATGGGCAACAGCAGAAAGATCAATAACTATGAGCTGGATGAAACCAAATGTGAACTCTTTCTAAAATCAACCTCACAATTTGGTCACATCAGAAGAAGACAAGACTCACTGCCAAAGATAGTAATGCTTGGAAAAGTTGAAAGCAGTAAGAAAAGAGGAAGACCAAATTTGAAATTGATTGACACAATAACAGCAGGGGTGTTGGACTAGATGTGTTGGAAAACACTATTTCATAAAGTTGCTGCAGCGTATAAGTTACCTTCCATTTCCTTCAGTGTGTACCAGACGCACCTATGTTTTGTTCATGAAATCAACTAGAGCTTGAAAAGGTTATTTTCTCAGTGTTCAGATTCCTCTTTGACTGAGGGAACCTAGGAATAACCATCAAAAATAAATGGAGTAACTCAGATATTTGACATTGTTCAATCTACTTAAGGTTTTCATTACAATGCCTGAGAATAATAGGAGTTTTAGTTCAGTGCATATGGAACAGAGTTTGGAAAAGACCCTTTTGGGACTGTTTGAAGTGGTGGCCATGTTAGTCTGTACAAACATATCTGAGAGTAAATAAAACAAAACAGCAAAAAAAAAAAAGACAAAAAATGTGGCACCTTAAAACTAACTCCTGTATTTAATGGTGAGTTTTTGTGGACCAAGTCCACTTAATTCCTATAATCACCTAGCAGGATGACAAATATCTGTGGTAGAAATAGAATTCTAAGCATTCTTGTCTTTAAAATAAAACTAATAATTTCAAGCTCAGCATTCTGGTTAGTTTGGGAAAAATGATTGTACTGTGGATTTAACCTTCAACAAGGGCCACATAAAAATCCATGCAACAAAATGGATCAGATGATAGTTGATGATATCATTAAGGCAAATGGCTGCTTCTCCCTCATACAACATTACCTGTCCAGGGTCACAAAACTTTCAGTGCAATGTCCTTCAGAAATGAGACATGTAAACAATTCTGTGCTTTATCCCCATTGGCAATTTATGAAACAAAAATGAGGTAATTTGCCACATGCAGACTGAGCAAAATTCATATTAGGAATAAACAGACCAACTTTTCCTCTTAAGGGTATACTGTTTCCGCATATGAAACCAACTTCATATCTACTGAACCCATGTAAGGATAAAAATAAGTTAAATTTAAAACATATTTTAATAACAGTATTTCCTCTGGCTAAAGTCTCCTATTACCCCGGCATGAGCTAAAGATAAGAAATGATTACATCGTGGATTATACAGCTATGTTTAAATGAAACTTTCTACAGAAACTCGCAAAATGAGAGCTAACTCCTGAAGGAGATACAAAGAGCTAAATTTGGGCCTTATAAGTATTTCAAGGCGCTGGCCTCTCATTAAAGACATGGGTTGAGGTTTTGAATTACACTTCCAAGAATTGTTTAAAAATTTCCATCCTGAGGCTCCATACTGCTAAGATCTAAGAAGAATGAGCCTCGAAAAAAGTAGCTAGGAAGTAACTAAAATAAAATAAAAATCATTGCATGTGTGAAGAAACTGAAAAAAAAAACCCAAAGGAAACATGGTACATTGGAAAGCCGGCTGAGAAGGTGTGCCAGTGGCTGCCCAGAACAAAGGAATATTAATGCTTTCAATTTACCTCTTGCTAGAGAGGACATCAAACGACTTATTCAAAAGTTAAAACAGAATTATTCAGAGCTGCCTTCAATTAAATCTCCAGAATGCTGTGATTTTTCCTCTCTTTCCTTTTTGTATGAGTGTTAGACTTTATCATTTTGCATTGCCATGTTGTTTGAATGTATGTTGTCATAAAGCAGTGGTGCCCAAACTAAGGCCCGGGGGCCAGGTGCGGCCCCCAACGCCAATTCACCTGGCCCGCGAAGCCCTCGTTGCTCCTGGAAGCGGAAGTAAAACGTACCCGTATGGGTGCATTTTACTTCCGCTTCCAGGAGTGACGAGGACTTCACGGGCCAGGTGAATTGGCGTCGGGGGCCACACCCGGCCCCCGAGCCTTAGTGACTGGCTCCTTGAACCACATGATTGGCCCACAGCCCAAAAAGTTTGGGCACCCCTGTCATAAAGGGTAGTGTGAGGTTTCAGGTTTTAACTTTTAAACCACCCAGAGTAGTGCTTGCACTATTGGAGTGGTATATAAATCAAAGAAATAAATAAAACAAAATACATAATTAAATAAATAAAGCAGTAATTAACAACTAAACTATCTCTTATAAAAAGCCAGTCTGTTTCCTCCCTGGGAATCATACAAATTAGGAAAAGCAGAAAGTCTTTTTTGTCTTGATAATCACTGAAATGCATACAACTGTTGATGAGAGGAAGCTTGAATAGGTTGTTTAATGAATAAAAGGGATTAGAGCAAGAGTTCTCAACCTTTTTAAAGCTGGGGGCTGGGTCACGTTCCCTCAGACAGCTTTGGGGGCCAGATGGCCATTTTGCCCTTCCTCCATCACATGGCACTTCTTGGTGTGATGGAGGCAGGGGGCACATGAAATGGTGCCATGGGCCGCATTCGGCCTGTGGGCCACAGGTTGAGAATCCCTGGATTAGAGTATCTGGATAAATACCTTTCTGCTTCTAATGGTAGGGCTATGCTCACCTACTGGAGAAATCCTTTGTCCAGGGGCATAGCCTGTTTCTATGGGAAAGGCTGTTGTCCACTTGCTATCTTATGGTCCCTTTAGGGGAGGAAATGCCACTGGAAACCATCATATTGGGCCCAATGCAGTGATGGGATGACAAAAATTCTACTACCACGCCATGACGTCACGGACGTCATGGGCGTGGCCAATGTTATGACGTCATGACATCATGGCCGAAGCCGACGTCATGACGTCATGACGTTGTGGGCAGGGCCAAAAATAAAAATAAATAAAAAATAAAAATAAACATACACACACCCCCCTCCCTCTCAGCCCACCCACCCAGACACAAATAAATAAATAAATAAATAAATAAAATAAAAACAACCACCCACCCAAAACACAAATAAATTACCCCTCGCTTACCTTTCTTGGGACCCGGCACCCCGACTGCGTCCACAGCCGCCGCCGCCGCCGGAGCTGCCTGCACCCCTGTGGCGTCCTCCTCGGGCCGGTACCTTTTTAGCCCAGCTCCGGCCACGGCCAGGGGCGGCGGGCAGCAGTGGCTCTGGCGGTGGCTCCAGCCGCGGCTGCCGAGCCTCCCTGGGCCGTCCCCATGCCGCACCGCCGCTGCCTGCAGATTCCTCCTTCGCCAGGTGCCGCAGCCGGGCTAAAAAGGGACCGGCCCAAGGAGGAGGCCACAGGAATGCAGCCAGCGGCAGCTCCGGCGGTGGCGGACGGCGGTTGCAGGCACCCAGCCCACAGGCGCCCGGCGAAGGAGGAGGCGTCAGCGGTGCACCGCGCTGGGCGTCCCCAGGGCATGGGGCTTGTCGGCAGCGGACGGCCCAGGCAGCACTCAACGTGCCACGGGGGAGGTGCCCTCCTCAGAGGGCTGGTGCCGCCGCCGCCGCCGCCGCCGCCACCACCACCGCCGCCGCCGCCGTCCTGAAACTCTAAAACATTTTTTTAAAATTGGAGCTAAAATGGCTCCAATTGACTGCGCATGCGCAGAAACTCAATCTGACGCATGCGCAATGCATCAGATTGAGTTTCTGCGCATGCGCAGTCAATTGGAGCCATTTTAGCTCCGATTAAAAAAAATTTTTTTTCTTTCGGTGAGGCGTCCGGAACCGGACGCCTCAAAAGTGGACTCCCCTCCCGGAGAACCCTCCGGAATTGGTCCTACCGGTTCCAGGGAACCGTCTGGAACCGGGGACATCCCATCACTGGCCCAATGGTAAAATCAGCAGAGGAGGAATTCTGATTCCCAAAAGTCATGAAGGCAGAAGGACTAGCTGTGGAGGTGCATCTTGTACATATCCTCAAGGCTGTGGCAGTCCATTGCAGTCCCGGTGTTAAATCTTGCACGTCTCATTTCATGTGTGCCACAGGAGATGGCTCTGTGATCATAGTTCATGGCAAGATGGGATCCACCTTTTCCTGCTTCAGGAAAAAAAATGCAATCTCGGATACAAGTTGCAGTCAATGACGATCTGTGATGTCTTTTCTGATTCTATGCCAAGCGTGAATATTAGATAGATAAGTTCAGCTTTGTTGTTTTCTGGTGTGTAGTCTTGTATTGCCTTTTAGACGGTTTCTGTATTTTGCTCCAATAATTATTTGAAACTCTTTCTGTAAATTTTGCCTCTTGTCCTTTTACATTTCCCCCCTTTTAATAAAATATAAAAATCTATTTAAGCCACTGTCTGGGTTTTTGACTAAGAAGGTTTGTTGTACTAAAACCAGATCTCCCGCTGATCAGCTATGAGGAATTTTAGTGTTTGCGTGAGTGTGTTGACAGCTTGCAAAATTGGCACATTGGTTCTAACCTTGTGGATTTTCTTTACTGGACTCCCTGAAAAAAACAACCAAGTCTGGGTTAATGGAGTGTGGGAATAGCATCCAGTGCCAGGTTCTTCCCAGGGCTCACCCACCATAGGATAAGAATAGTGTGGCTAAGTGGTTATAGAAAAAGCCAGCATGTTAAAGAGTTTATTACTGGAGACCAAGGCCAAAATAATCCATGGTATGTTCCCATTCACAGTGGACAGATGTAAAACCTGGACAAGCAAGAAAGCTGAGAGGGGAAAAGTTGAGTAACTCACATTGGGATGTTAGAGAAGAGCTTTGCAGCTATCAATGATCACCAAAAAGAGAAATAAACGGGTTCTTCATAAACTCAACCTAAATCTCCACTTGAAGCTAAAATAAGTTGGGCATATCACAGAAAGACAAAATACTGTGTAACAATACTAGGAAATAGTATTAGAAAGAAGAATATTGGACATGAAATAGATTGATTCAAGAAAAAACCTCAGTTTTTAGCTTGCAAGAGTTGGATATTGCTGCTAAAGCCTTTTTGAAGATCATTAATTCATAGGTTGAGAAATTATTTGACAGCATATAATCACAATCGAAGAAATAAAGTATAAGGCAAGGGTTCCTAACCTAAGACCTGTGGGCCGGATTTGGCCCACGGCACCATTTCATGTGGCTCCCACCCATCCAAGGGCATTCAAGAAACAAAATGGCCACCCTCTTTAAACTGTTGGGACAAAATGGCCACCCCATTTTGCAGGCAGGGCAAAATGGCCATCCAGCCCTCAAAGCTGACAGAAAGTGTCACATAGCCCCTGGCTTGAAAAGATTGGGAACCGCTGGTATAAAGCATTAAAATATGTGAACTTCCTGTCTATAGACTCCATATGGATCTCACCTATTTATTCCAGCAAATGATGGATTCTTCCTTGCAGTTTTATGGATCTTTTCCTCTTGCATCAGAACACCTTCCTCTGCAGAGCAGCTTATCCCACCAATTGTGACCTCAACATTTATTTTGATATTATACCTCTGGAATCCTGATGAAATCAGGTGATAAACCACATGGAAACAATCCAAGATAGGGATGATGAGATCAACTGGCTCACATGTCATAATCATCACTCTTGCCAGAAAGCCTATTTCTTTTCCCTGAACAAAAATTGCAAAGCATGTGTTATGCTTTAAAGAAGGGGTGCCCAAACTTTTCAGGCCGCGGGCCGGTCACATGGGTAATGGAGCTGGTCCCTAAGGCCTGGGCCTCTGATCCAACCCCCAATGCCAATTCATCCGGCCCACAATGCCCTTGTTGTTCCTGGAAACAGAAGTAAAACACACCTGTATGTGCACGTTTTACTTCTGCTTCCAGAAGCAACAAGGGTTTTACGGGACGGATAAATTGGCATTGGGGACTAGATCTGGCCCCTGGGCCATAGTTTGGGCACCCCTGGACTAGAGTATTTGCTCAGAGCTCTGGTTTCTTTCTTCCAACACCCTTCTTTAAAGGAGGATGAAAAAAGCACTCAAGCTATCAGAAGCTGTAAATCAGGGTGCCCAAACTTTTTGGGCCATGGGCCGGGCACATGGTTCAGCAGGCTTGTCACATGGTTTCTCCCACTGGAAGTGGAAGTAAAACATGCCAGCGTATGCACAAAATGGTGCCATAAATGCACTTGCAGCTGTTGTAAATGCATTTATGCCAGTGTTCTGTGCATGCATGGGCACGTTTTACTTCAGCTTTTGGGAGTTGCACAGGCAGCACAGGCTGGATGAATTGGCATCGGGGGCCAGATCTGGCCAACAGGCTGTAGTTTGGGCACCCCTGCTGTAAAATTTTGGAGTTGTTTAAGGGGGAAGTGCAACTTGAAGCCTTAGTGCCAAACAAAACACAATGAGAACAGATATACTGTATTGATTTGTTGATGCAGCTAGACAATTTTAAATCCTGATCTTAATGGTCTTAAAGGAGGCTCCAGTTTAGAGGAACACATGTGTTATTTCAGGTGTGAAGTACACAACTACTTCTATTCCTCTCACCACTTGCTTTTGCAAATCAGAGCATTACTATTGCCTCTACGGTCCTGGTTCTTTCAGCCAAAACACAAACAACAAAGAAATTGCCAAGTCTGTTATAAATCTCTCTGAGTATACACAGTTTCACATTTTAAAGTCAAATAAATGGAAGCACCATCAGGACTATAGGAATAAACCAGTTCGCTTCTAATGTCGTGATGTTAAGCACATTTACTTCAGAACAAGCACCACTTTGTTGTAGGAAAGTGTAATACCTTTTGAAAGTAAAAAAAAAATGTAGTAGATAAATAGGTACCGCTCCAGTACATCTATAAAAAGACATTACATGTGTCTACTTTCAATGTTTATGACATTAATAAAATAAAATCAAGATTTAATGATATGGCCCTTCCTGCATACATAAACCATGTTTCCACAGCTGGAAAGTTGTTATTCTTAAAGGGAATTAGTGAATGACACTGTTGGCAATTTGTTGAAGTTTTGAATTTTCTATTTTTCAAACCTTGCCTGAGAAGTAATTACCATGTATATTTGAGTATACGTTGAACCGAATATAAGCCAAGGTATCTAATTTTGACCTGAAAACCCAGGAAAATAGATTGCCCCAAGTATAAGCTGAGGGTGGGAAATGCAGCAGCTTCTAATGACTTTCAATAATCAAAATACATGAGAATAAGGTAAAATTAATTACAATAAATTGTTGGCGCACCTCAGTCCGGCAGTCTTTGAACCCTCGTGGTTGTTGACCCGAGTATGAGCCGTATCCCCTTTTGGGGGCTAAAAAACTCGGCTTATACTCGAGTATATACGGTAAATTGCTGAAATCCTTGAAATTAATCTAACCATACACAATTCCACTCCTAGCTGATGGGGCTCAACTTAATACATTTCACTTGTAAATTTAGCATATTTGGGAATGGTAACTTACATAACAGAAATACTGTACAGTATTTCCTATTACTTTACTGCAAGTTTATTTTATCTTCCCTAAACAAAGACAGCCATGTAATCCTTACACAACAAAATGTAGGCAAAAGGTAATACCTTTATTAGATCACTAAAAAAAAATTCCAACCTTTGAGCTTTTGACTCAAGATCACTTCTTCATGCATGCAACAATTTCTTGTAGATAGTGTAGGAAAATGGTCAATGAGTGTTCCAAAAATATGGCAAGATGTTATGCCAGGCGTTGTTTCTTAGAAGTTAGTTGGGGGAAAACACAGCAGGTTGGATCTGATGAATCTCCCATTTCACAAACACAGGAAACCATGTCTACCCATAATGCCCTCCTGCAGATGGCTTTCTTTTGAAACCACAAGTTTCTTTTTTTGGCTAGAGAAAGGGGCAATGCAAAGACCTAAAGCACAAATTGTAGCCAAATCAATGCCAATTAGATTTTTTATTTTATTTAGAGGACCATCTCACCGTTAAGAAAGGAAGTCTGGCACAATATCTTCCCTTGAAATTTTGGGACTCTGTGATCACCCTATTTTGGGGGAGGGGGATCAAAATGTATAGTTTGACACTACTTTATTGGGCAGCAAAAAATGAGATGGCTAGATGGTATTGTAGATGCAATGGGCACAGAGCTGGGTGGGTTGAGGAGGATGGTGAGGACAGAAGTGCCTGGCAGGCAATGGTCCATGGGGTTGCAAAGGGTCTGAATTGACTGTGCGACTGAAAAATAACAAACTTTATTGGGATCCACAATATATTGGTGCATGCCTGAAGAAGTGATCTTGAATCACAAAAATTGGTGTAATGTTTGATCTTTTTTTAAAGTGATCTAATAAAGTTATTGACTTTCTCCTATATTTTTACTGTCCTTGCAGATAAATTGGTCATATCCATGCTTCAGTGCGTTAAGGTCATCTCCAAAGGTTAAGGAACCAATAATAAATAGATCAAGAAGCACAGGAGCAAACAGATCAACAATACCAGCTATCGCAAGAGGCAAATTATTTACAGAATGGAGAATCAGGCAGAGTTTTGATCAGTTTAGCCTGGTGTACTCATTTAGTTTTTAAAATACCTATACAGTACCTTACTTTCCATAAAATGCTCAGTTAGTCTTGCAAATAAAACAGTGCTAACATATTGGCCAAAATTGTGTAGCAGAGTTACACAGGTTGAAGAGTAATGGTGTGATTGTAGATTAACTAACTAGTCCCAGTTTGAATTATGGATCTGTCTCATCATTGATGCATGATGAGGAATCTAAACTGTAGATCATTAATTAGCATGACTGTGCCTTTGCCTTTTTGTGAGCATAATTCTGCAACTGAATTTTGGGAGTTAAGAATTTTAAAAAAGAAGAAAAACCAGGCAAAACAGCCAAATCACTTACACCCCCTCCCCAATTCTTCAATATAAAAATTTTTGTGCTTTGGTAGTGCTGCTTAGACACCCCCCCCCCCCCCACAGATCTCTAGTAGTGAGTAATTTCAGGTCTGGAAAAGTTGCATGTCTCAAAATGTTGCTGAATTCTAGTTCTCATTAACTTTAAGCTGTGGCTACATGGTCAGAGTCTGCAGGATTTGCTCTACTTATAAAATGGGTATTTATTCACTGTCTATATGACATATGAGCTGGATCATTAGGAAAGCTGAGCGCAGAAGAATAGATGCCTTTGAAATGTGGTGTTAGCGGAGAGTTTTGAGAGTCTCCTGGGCAGCAAAGAGAACAAATAGGTCGATCTTAGAAGAAATCAACTCTGATTACTCTTTAGAAGGTTAAATAGTAAAGATGAAGCTAAAATACTTTGGACATCAAATGAGAAGAAAGGATTCACTTGAGAAAGCCTTGATGCTGGGAAAGGTGGAGGGCAAAAGAAGAAGGGGGCAGCCAAAAATGAGATGGCTATATGGTATTGTAGATGCAATGGGCACAGAGCTGGGTGGGTTGAGGAGGATGGTGGAGGACAGAGATGCCTGGAGGGCAATGGTCCATGGGTTTGCAAAGGGTTGGAATCAATTGTGCGACTGAACAACAAAATGACACAAAAGTTGGTTCAAATTAGTCTAGTCCTTTTTGTCCACAAAGTGGCTTTTCCCTATTGCTGGTTTCTTTTTACATTTTCAACCCAGATGGGTTCAAATAGGCTTCCTCCCCCATGTGATTGGCTGTTATATTGGTTTAGAGATAGAGGTGTGTCTGTAGGTAGTTTGTTGATAGTGTAGCTAGTTGAAGTGTGATGTTTAGAACAGGATGAGAAATCTCTTGCAGGTTCATACCTCTCCCTAGACTGTCCTCAGAATTATTTTTAAAATTATTATATAGCTGAGATTAGTGCTAGATCACCCTATCACCTTATAATTGGATCATCACTATTATTATTTTCTTTATTTATGACTCCAGAAAAGGACAGGCAGAGACAGAACCAGAGGAAGGAAGAAATTCAGGGGGCTGGAACACAACTCTCACTGTATTCATTATGAACAGTGAACTAATGAATCAATCCACAACCTTTGTATGTGCACCAACAGTGATTCCAAATGCAATACGGGCCAGAAATCAAATCACTCCACTTCGGCTTTCTAGTATTGTTGTATCCTTTAGTCAGCTTGGCCAGTGTCAGTCAGGCCTGTTCCAACCTGGAGTAGTATTTTATCAGTATTTGCAGAGCTGAAAGTCTCCAAGACTGGGTTTATCTCAGAGAGAGAGAGGGAGAGAATGAATAGTGTGTTGTGATCACAGATCAAATGACACTGAATCTAGGCAATCAGTTTTGTCTGAGTCCTAATTAAAACTGTCCCTGACCTGCTTAACTGTAGCTATTAAGAGCTGCCAAATTAGATGCGTCTTGCAGTGCTGCTGGGGAATAGCCAAGCTTGGGACTCTGGCAAGCATCCAGGGAAAGGGAGTTCCAGTACTCCAGGGTCAGGCTCACCTCTATTAAGCTAGTTGCTGCAGGAGTGAGATAGTCAAGAGGATGCTTCAGATTGCTGCTGAACGTGGGGATAATTCTTAATGAAAGATGTGCAGAGGCACCTATGAAGTAACTGCAACAGTAATGCATCTACATTGATTGCTTTTTCCTTCCATTCATGAGATAGAAGGGGAAGAAAGAATGAGAGACTATGAATGGAAAGAGGAAGTCAGGATTCTCCTTTTCTGTCCCCTGAGAGATGCTTTCATGCTGTTATGCCACTATGCAACCATTTGTCTCCTATACAATCATCATTTAAACAACAACAGAAAAAAAACCATGGTCCTTCACAAAACTCAAAAACAGCAATGGGTAACAACTTTATTTGACCTATAAATATTTTAAAATCGGTGAACTTTAAATTCTAGCAGGACCCTTCATTACGATGAGTGTCATAGAGTTGATTGGCTTAGGAGAGAAATACTGTAGTTGAAAAGAATTGTCTTGATCAGATTCTGTTGTCTCAAGATCCAAGTTAAAAGTAATGTTCTAAGATGCACGGGACTGTGGTGGATTAGTGGTTGAGATGATGAACTTGACAACTTGACAGCTTGAGTGCTGCATGATGGAGTGAGCTCCTGTCTGTGTCCCAGCTCCTGCCAACCTAGTAGTTCAAAAGCAAGAAATTGCAAGTACAGTAGATAAATAGGTACTCCTTTGGTGGGAAGGTAACAGCATTCTGTGTCTTGTCATGCCTGACACATAACCACAGAAAAGTCTGTAGACGCAGACGGTGCTGGCTTTTTGGCTATAAACTGAGATGAGCACTGCATCCTAGAGTCAGATACAACTGGCTTTCGAGCAAGGGCAACCTAAGATGCACACTGGGAAGGTTGCTGATTCTGGGGTATCCGTCTCTCCTCCCCACCCCTCCAGCAATGCAGGATAAATCATCTCTGTACACAGAAGGTTGGTAATCATTCTGCATATTCTATATTGTCTTGTGCTGAAGCATATAGTACCAGTTTGAATAAGGACAGAGTTGAGATATGAGAGTTCCCATAATAAAAATATTATCATTTCGTTTTCATCACACTGCCTCCTGCTTTCTCTTTCTGACATTTCCCTGCCACTATCCCTTTTCCTAATCTTGAAAAAGCTGTTTTTAAACTACAACTCCTATCATGCCACTTATTTATTTAGTTAGATGGATTCTGAGAACTATAATTTGAAAAGGTAAGATTTCCAAGCTCTTTCAACATTTTTTAATTATGCTGTCAACTGTCATGAGATGCCCTGGAAAGATAGTATATGAATAAAATAAGCAAAGAAGCAATAATAATCACTGTCCCTATCTCTCTCCCTTCACCCAAACTCTCTCCCCTGTCCGGGGGAATACCAAGCGTTCAGGTACGCTGAAAATAATAATAATTTCATGTCATAAATTATTCTGGGTTGAAAGGATTTTTGCAGGAGAAACTCTACTCAAGGAATGCCCAAATGAGGCTCCTTTTATGTCCATAAGACCTGGGACAGAGACAGGCGCTCAATCCTTCATGCGCTACCCAGGTTTCAAACTGCTGACTTGTTGGACTTCCAGCTAACAAGGTGAATTTCTTAACCATTGAGCCACCTCAGCCCCTATTGCTGTGAATTGTAGTTCAGCAAGGTCTGGAGAGTTACATATTCTTACCCCATGATTTTAAGGAACAGGTAGGTGATTAGCAGGCATTGATGAGGAATCCAAATGTAAGGGTTGCTCTTCCACCATCATGCAGTTGACAGTAGTAGAAAAACTAGGTTCCATCATATGCAGTCATTTCTGACTTGGATCTTAGCCAGAATTTGAAAAAAGTAATTATGTAGACTACATAATTGTTTTTGAAGTATGTTTTGTATAATGATAACTCGATATTTTGTAATTATAAGCGTTCTGCGGCCAGCCCTTCCCTGGGCAGGAAGGGATAATGACTCATCCGACTGTATTGTATTTTCATTTTTATGTTAGATTTATTGACTGTATTGATTGTATTGCATTATGTTATATTTATATTATAGATTGCAATACTGTAATATGTTGCCCCATGGTATGTTAGCCGCTCTGAGTCACTCCGGCAAATAGGGCAGCATACAAGTAATAATAATAATAATAATAATAATAATAATAATAATAATAATAATAATAATAATAATAATAATAATAATAATAATAATAATAATAATAATAATAATAATAATAATTTGGCTGATGCTGGGAATTACACTTTTTTTTTAAAGGTAAGTTTTCTAAACTTTGGTCTAAGCAAGCAGCAAACCTATCATTTTCCTGTTGCCTCCCAACAGTAAAATATTCTAATTTGGACCATCCTTCAGAGTCAGTACAAGGTCCCAAAGCAATCACTGGTCCATAAGGTCATCTTGTGGATCTGAGCTGCAGAACTGAGGATTATGTGAAAGTAATACTTTTTGGTTGCGAGATCAAGAACAAAATGCATAATCCTGGTGCAGAAGCTTAATTTAAGATGCAAGGATTTGTTTAACGGGTAAGCAGATTAGGAGCAAGTTTTACAAACTGCCAAAACAGAATATTAACATTATCCCAAAACCTTTATTACAAAACACCAGTAAACCCACTGGACCAAGGATATTCCAAGGAGGATCATCTCAATGAAAGAGAAAGCAATTTTTTTAACCAGCGACTTTCAGTGAAATCAATGCCTTCTCTGCTGCTAGAATACAGTATACCATATTTGCTGGCATATGAGACACATCCGAGTATAAGACGCACCCAGTTTTTATACACATTTTAAAGGAAAAAATAACTTTCAACATTTTTTCATGAATTTCAAAAATTAACTCCAGTGGGATGGAGGGGGAAACAGGCTTAAAGGATCCTTCTCCCCACCCCCATCTCACTTTCCCTGGCTGGTGGTGGGATGTGTGTGTGTGTGGCAACAACTGGGGGGGGGGGAAGGATCCTTTAAGACCATTTCCACCTCACTTCCCACCACCAGCTGGGGAAAGTGGGATAGAAGGGGAAAGAAAGATATTTTAAGTGTGTTTCTTTTCCCCGCACCCAGCGGGCAGGGTCACCATGCAGTGGCACTACACAGGAGAGTCCTGGCAACAGTCTATCGAAGGAGAGTCCAATATTCAAGTCCAAAGAGTCCAAATATTCAAGTCCAATATTCAAGTCCAAAGAGCAAGCCGAGGTCAGGGTACCGGTAAGGATCAGAGCGAGCATCAAGTTCAAAGGATATCCAGGGGCATCAAGGTAGGCAGAAGTCTGGGTCACAGCAGTCAGTCACAAGGTACACAGAAGATCTGGCAGAGTGTCAGTCATCACACTGAGAAATTGTACCAATGCTTGCCTTGTGAAACAAGCTTGCTTAAAAAGTCTCCCAGCTAATTGGTATCAGCTGGGAGCCTACTCTGATTAAGAGCTCCAGCTTTCTTGTGTCTCAGCTGCAGAACCTTCCGGCACTCATCTATAGCTGAGTACTGTCAGAGTCAGACCTCTGGTCTGACAAGTCATCTGCCTGGGGAGTCAGAGTTAGGCCAGAAGCAGGCTGAAGTTCCTGGTTCAAATCATCCTCTGGTTCAGGTCAGTGGTGGGCAGTCAAAAATTTTACTAGCACACTGTGGGTGGAGCTGACATCATGGGCGGGGCCAACATCATGATATCATGATGCCATGATGTTGTGGGTAGAGCCAATGATGTGGGCGGACCCAAAGTAAAAAAATAAAATAAAAATACAGTACACATAAAAATAGAAATAACAAACACATAAAATTACAAATTAAATAGACATTAAATAGAAATAAAAGCATAAAATACAAATTAAAATAGACATTAAATACACATAAAAGCACACTACATAAAACACCCACCGAACCGCCCACCCCCTGAAACACAAACCCTAGTCACTTACCCTGGGATCAGGGAGCAGCAGGCGGCAACAGCAGCAGCCCGGTGGCACAGCCTGGCCTGGCACTGTGGCCCGGCCATGTGCTGTGGCCTGGTGCAACAGCGCAGCAGTGACAAGGGACCAGCGGAAGCAGTTAGAGGCATCAGTGGCAATGGACAAGCAGTGGTGAGTGGCAGCGGTGCAGGGCTGGCACTGCAGGGTGGCAGCATGGCATGATGGCGCAGTGTGGGGTGACTCGAGCAAAGGCTGCCACCGCCGCCACCACACCTCTGAAGAGGCTGGTGAGGGCCTCAACAGCCAGCTGCAGTGCCCTTCACTGCAGCCCAAAATGGCTGCTGGTAAGTGTGCATGCGTCAAAATACCATTTGACACATGCGAGCCTCTGGTATTCAGCACGCATGTGTCAAATGATATTTTGATGCATGTGCACTTACCAGCAGCCATTTTGAGCTGCAATGAAGGGTGGCCGGAGAGGCAACAAAACCGGTCTCTTCCAAAAAAAAAGTAACCACCCCAGGTGGTCTCCCGGGAGGGTTACTACCCCCCTGGGAGACCACCCGGGATTGTTACTACCGGTTCAGTAGACCTGGGCCAAACCGACTGCTGCCCACCACTGGTTCAGGTACAGGCTGGAGCTCCGGGTCATATGCAGGCTGGGATGGCAAAACTGGGTTGGGCATAGGAAGTATCTCCTGATTCAGATTGTCTTCAGAGTCTGATGAGGGCTGGATCACAACACCTCTCCACTCTTCTTGCTTGGTGCTGGAGTAAGAGAAAAGAAGGATCTTTTAAGCCAGAGGTGCCCAAACTACGGCATGGGGCCCAGATCCAGCCTGTGATGCCAATTCATCTGGCCCACAAAGCCTTCATCGCTCCTGGAAGAGGAAGTAAAACACGCCCATATGGGCACATTTTACTTCCACTTCCAGGAGCAATGAGGGCTTCATGGGCCTGATGAATTGGTGACAGGAGATGGATCAGGCCCCTGGGCCATAGTGACCAGCTCCCTGAACCACGTGACTGGCTTCCGGCCTAAAAAGTTTGGACACCCCTCCTTTAAGCCCATTTCTTTTCTCCCCACTCCACTCTTTTTGCTTGGTGCTGAGGTGAGGGGGAAAGAAGGATCCTTTAAGCTGGTTTTTTTATCTCCTCACCCCACTCTCCTCACTTGGTGCTGGGGGTGAGGGGAAAAGAAGGATCCTTCCAGGAGGGGGAGGGAATCGGCTTGGAATCAGCCCGGCAAGATTGCTCCTTTAGGAGCCTCTTGCCCAGCTGATCCCACCCACCTCCACTGACCTTCAGGAGGTGGGGAAGGTTGTCTGGGCAAGAGAGCTCCTTTGGAAGCTGCTCTTGGCCCGGGGCTGAACTGCACAAGGGCCCCCTGTTACTGGTGTATAAGACACACTCCATTTCCCCTGTGTACTTTGAAGGGGGAAAGTGCATCTTATACGCTGGCAAATATGGTATGTTGTATACAGAATATGTTGGGGAATACATTAAGAGGTGATAGACATGGAAAGTATAATTCAAGTGAAATATGTCAGTACTGTATATCAATGGAAGATACTAACTAGATACCATACTATATATATATTAAAAATAAAAATATCTTTAATAATGTTCTCTTAGAAAGATAAATAAGTTCATTCTTGAAAAAAATATTGACTTGAAAGTCAGTGAACTCGAGAAGACAATTCTCTTAAATTTAATGTAGCTGTTAAATGCAGGCAACCATGGCAGAAAAGGTAGCAACTTTATAGCTAGCATTAAAGATGTGTGCTCTCTCTTGAATACGTGCCTTAATGTGTTGAATTTTTTTTTGAATAGTAGCCATGTTAGTCAGTGTTTCAAGCATATCAGAGTATAAACAAAACAAAAACGCTGTAGCACTTTGAAGACTGTTATAAAATATAACACATGCTTAATGTGTTGAAGAGTGTGTGTCAGGGAAGCCCAACAGCATCATTGTCAGTAGACTGGACTCCAATGCAAGCCTGGACTCTAAACAGGGTCACTCAAGAAAGAATGGTCTTCAGGGTTAATTGTTGCTCCAGCAAAAGAGAATGGATAGTTCCACAATGATGAGGGCAGACAAACTCCAACAAGGTAGCCCCTGGGCAGCAGCAGTAGTGGAAAGTGACACTGGTTGAGAATATTTCGCAGACAAAAGCACTGACACTCAAGCTAACATTTATTAGTACTATGCAGAAAGTGGCAATGGTAAATCACTTCTGAATATTTCATCCTATGAGACCATCCAAAATGAAGTGAGGTGCACCAATGCTTGATTGTTCTGACACGACTTATATTGTGGACAAAAAAACAACTGTTAGGACAGATGGGGGGGATGGTTTTCTATAGGCAAAGGGGTCAGAGCAGAGTGCATTCCTCCCTATATGTTTAATCTGTATGCAAAGCCTATCATATGGGAAGATGCATTAGATTCAGATGAAAGACTGAACATTGGAACATCAATAATTGAATATATGCAGATGACACCATATTACTGGCAGAAAGCAGCAATGACTTGAAAGACCTGATGTAAGTGGAGTAAGATGGTGCAAAATCTGGATGGAACTAGACATAAGAAGACAAAGATCATGGCTACAGAAGAATGTCAGCAATGGAGAAATACAAATTGTTAAAGATTTTATGTGTTCTGTTTCAAGCATTAGCTCAACTCGAAACTATAGCCAAGAAATCAGAAGAAGACTGAGACTCAGGAGGGCAGCAATGAAGAAACTAGGAAAGATAATCGTGTACAGTAATACCTCATATAACATTAGTATCGAATAACACTAAAATCGCATAACATTAAGGAATCTGGGAGGAAGAATTGCATCAGATAACATTAAGATCCTATGGGATGCTTCAGATAACAACCGCTAAAGCCTGTGTGGTTACAATGTATCTCTATGAATCCCATAGGATTTTAACATGCATCAGATAACACTAAAAATCATATAACACCAAGACTTGTGGAACCAGGTTTTAGTGTTATATGAGGTTTTACTTAAGGATAGAAATTGTTGAAGTGGTAGTCTGTCCAAGCATATCAGAGAGAAAACAAAACAACAACAAAAAAGACAAAAAGTTGTAACACCTTAAAACAGGAGTTCTCAACCTTTTAAAGCCAGGGCCCGGGTCACGCTCCCTCAGACAACTTTGTTGTCTGGATGGCCATTTTGCCTGTCATCCACCAAATGGCACTTCCTGGTGTGGTGGAGGCAGTGAGAGGTCACATGAAATGGTGCTGTGGGCTGCATCTGGACTGCACGCCATAGGTTGAGAATCCCTATCTTAAAAACTAACTTGTCTTTAAGGTGCCACAACTTTTTTTGTCTTTTTTGTTCTTTTGTTTACTCTCTGAGGTGTATAAAGATGTATCACCAGAGACCAAGCTAGATCATCCACACTATTTTAATTCCTAATTTCTATGGTCAGCAAATCCAACCAGATAACATACCATGTGGTGAATGAACAAGAAGATGCAAAGCAGCTTGGATTGCCTTTAATATAAACCGAACAGTGCTAACAGATGACAGACTGCCAATGAATATCAGGGTAAACGTATAAACATGACAGTGTTACCAGTAATGTTGTATGCATCCTAAATGTGGGCAATCACAAAATCAGAGAGGAAAAATCTGGCCGTAACACAAAGAGCAATAGAAAGGTGGATGCGTGGAGAAATAATCAGGGGTAAGGTCAGGAATAAGAAATTACGCCAGAGAACCAGAATGTATAATGTTGTCAATAAACTGTATGCAGTACAAAGAAGATGGGCAGGCCATATCACCCACCGGAAGGATAATAGATGGACCTGTCAGCTAACAGACTAGATATCAAGAGACCAAAAAAGACCACTAGGTAGACCCTGAAAATAATGGGATGAGCCAAAGGTAAAGCTGTTCAGCAAGAGATGGAAACAGAAGGCAAAGGACAGAACATTTTGGAGTTCAGTCTATTTGCGCTGAAATAGATAAGTGACAACAAATCGATATTGTATTGGATATTGTATTTCTATGTAAGGATGTAAAAGCTGTGCAATGAAGAAAGCTGAAAGGAGAGTCCTAGATTAAACCAAGCCTGAATTGCTCCTAGAAGCAAAAAATGTCAAAGAAGGAGCTGTTGTACTTTGGGCACATCATAAGAACACAGGCCTTACAGAAAAAGGTAAGATCACTTCTTCTTCAAGTGCCGTACCTGTCCCGAATATTGGCTAGCATCATGGCAATTGTCTTTCTGTTCCTAACTCCTCGGAGCAGTTCTTCTGAGGACATTTCGCACCAGTCTCTTAGATTCTTTAGCCACAAAGTACATCTACATCGAGGGCCTCTCTTTCCAAGGATCTTCTCTTGCAGAACGAGTTGGAGTATTCTATACTTTATCTTGTTCCTCATGATATGCCCAAGGTATTGGAGCTTTCTTTAAACAGTTCTTGTTCTTTATCCATCCGGCACAATGCTTTTACATTAGTCACATGATATCCTTAGCAACCATCTGTAGATCCACATTTCAAAAGCTTCAATTTTCTTTTCAGATGTTTTTGTCAATGCCCAAGCTTCAACTCCATAGCAATACTGGGAGTGTGTAACAACACACTATTTGGATCTTTGTAGTGAGAGTTAAATCTCTATTGCATAACAAATGTTGCAAGAACATTATGACAAGCAATAGGTAGCAAGAGAAAGACCAAATATGAGACTGATTCACTCAGAAAGCCACAACCTTGAGTTTGCAAGTGTTGGGCAGGGTTGTTAATAAAAGGGGATTTTGGAGGTTACTGATTCATAAGGTCACCACAAATCAGAACCAATTCGATGATACACAACAACAACGATGACAACAACAATGTATGGCTGTTGTGTACAGAGCAGTTTCAATATGGCTATTAGGAACAATGGTTTTTATAAAAGGTGCTTTCTGGTTGAAAGGATTTTTGCTGGAGGAACTCCACTTGGGGGATGCCCAAATGAGTCTCCTTTCATGTCTCCAGGATCTTTTCCCACCAAAGTGGTCCCTATTTATCTACTTGAACTTTCTTGCTTTTGAACTGCTAGGTTGGCAGGAATTCGGAGAGAGACGGGCACTCATTCCGTCATGCAGTAATCAGGTCTTGAACTGCCGACTTGTTGACCTTCCAGCTAACGAGGTGAGCTTCTTAACCACTGAGCTACCACAGTCCCACAGAAACAATGTTAAAAGCCAGATAGAAAAAAATTAATTAACATCGTTAGCCTATGATAGCCAATCAATCTCTCTGCCTCCAAATGCATTTGGTTTGTAACACCTGACACTTCCTTACAGCTGCCTACGCTGACTAGGACTGATAGCACTCTCCTGCAGTCTGACAACCAGACCTCTTTGTCCATCTCTTCCACAGGTCAACTCTTCCAGCCTTTCTTAATCAGGTACCCTCTCAATTGCACTGGACAACCAGTTTCAGTGTAGTGGGTGAGAATTGTGTAACAAGCCCATCTGGGCTGAAAGATGCAGTTGCTGGAGAGAACTGTCATTTCATCTTTCCTAGGGAAAGCCCTGCGAAGTGCAGTTTTGCCAGGACTGCAAGAATTATCTGGTGGGGACCCCTAGTGTCCAGCTGATCAATATACAATTTTAAAATATCCCTATTGGCCAGTGGTTGTGCTCGAGAGTTTTAAAATTTATTCTGCAGGATAGAGCTGGGTAGATTGTTTGGGACTGAAGCTCCCATAATTCCTCAGGAAGTTTATCTGCACACCTCTAATGCATATATGCTTTTATATCAAACAACTACATACGTTCCTCATGGATGTCATCCTTGCAAAGTTTCTGGCATGGCAGTTTCACGTGGCTAGAATAATAGCCATAGCTATACCCAAACTCATCCAGACTAACAGAAGCTTCTTTGAATTCAGTAGAACTTACATTTGGATAGGGAAATAGAGAATTGTTTCACACTGTCCTGAGTTCATCTGAGGACCACTTGAAGTACCCTTTTTAGTCATCATTGGCTGCTACTCATGTCTGAGTATACATCTCCCACCCACCCGGATCATTTCACAGTTAATGGGTGTGTCTCAGGAAAAATGCCATTGGCATGAATTTGTTTAAAGTGGATCCCTGCTTGCCATGAAGTGACCCACACACTATGATCACGGAGCCATCTCCTGTGGCACATATGAAATGAGATATGCAATATTTGACACAGGGACTGCAATGGACTGCTGCAGCCTTGAGGATATTAACAAGGTGCGTCTTCACAACCAGTCCATCTAGCATGGCCTCTTCTGCCTTCATGACTGTTGGGATTCAGAATAGTGGTTCCTCCTCTGCTCTTTTTTCATTGGGCCTAATATGATTGTTTCCAGTGGCATTTCCTCCAAGGGGACCATCACCCCATCTAAAGGGGCACATACACCCATAGCCGTTGGCCCCTTTGAGGAGTCAGGTTATTTACCACCGCTCAACACTCAGTGTTGGGGCACTGACTGCACAGTCTATTCCATTACTGTCCGGCCAGACCCTCCTTTTTTTTACATGGATAAGTAAAATGTGGACCTTCAGATATTTTTGACTGCAACTTTCAGTATTCCTCATGCCATACATATTGTGCTACGTGGAATTCTTTGTCAGCTAATGTCATCCATATATACTGTTAAGAGAGTAAACAAAACAAAAAGACAAAAACATTGTAGTACCTTAAAGACTAACTGCTGTATTTTAATGTTGGCTTTCTTGGATCAAGTCTACTTTGTCAGACATTAGAATGAGACTTCATGGCATCAACTTATACATGAAGTGGACTTGCTCCACAAAAGCTAACACACTATGATCACAGTAGCACACTATACAGTAGTTTTTAAGGTGCCACAGTTTACTTTTTGTTGTTGTTTTGTTTACTCTCTGATATACTTGCATTTCAAAAATTTCAATGTTCCAGAAACCCTTGACTAACATTCAAACCTTTGAGATGGTTGTCCAGCATATGCATGTACTTTATCTCCACTGCTTCTTTCTGGATCCTTGTCTTGTAATTTTTCTGTTCCAGAATGGCAACTTTCAAGTCTTGTGCAGTGTCCAGGTAGATAGACTGAAAAGGTTTGAAACAGATCTACCTGGATACTTTTATACTTGTTCTATTTCAATATTTAAAGTAGGCTTTTCCTTTCCAATTGCCAATTACTGTACCTCACTCTTCTCTTTATTGATTCTCATATTATTTATCTTGCACTTTTGGTTTGTGTTGCTGCAATTCCTTAGCTGTACTTGTTTGGTAGGACTGCAGTGGCGAAGATGCTGAACTTGATTACTGGAAGGTTAGGTCAGGAGTTCGAGACCTGAGTGCTGCATGAGAGTGAGCTTCCGTTTTTGCCCCAGCTCCTGCCAACCTAGCAGTTCGAAAGCAAGAAAGTGCAAGTAGATAAACAGGGACCGTCTGCAGACACAGAGCTGGCTCTTTGACTATAAACAGAGATGAACACTGAACCCTAGGGTCAGACTGGCTTTCGAGCAAGGGCGACCTTTACCTTACTTGCTCGGTGCGTGCAAAGTCGCCAACTCTTTCCCTGCTGTAGCCAAAAACAACCTTATAAAACGTGACTGCGGGATCATCATTTCCAGCGATGGGATGTAACAGGTTCTCACCAGTTTGCCAGAACCGGTAGTAACTTTTCCCAGTGTCCTAGAGAACTGGTAGAAGCTTTTGGGGGGAACCACCTTCGGGGCTTACCTTTTCACTGGTTCCCCCACTGTGCATGCGCACCAAGCACTTGTTGTGCATGCATGCCTACAGTGCTTGGCGCATATGCACAGCCTCCTTGCTGTCCTCCTTGCTGTCCTTGTGTTGTGGGTGGGTGGGTTGAGGGGTGTGTGTGTGCTTATTTTTATTTTATGATTATTATTTTATTTTATTTCTTTGGCTCTGCCCACAATGTCATGACATCATGATGTTAGCTATGCCCACACAGTGATGACATCACGGTGGGGTAGTAAAATTTTTGACATCCCACCATTGATCATTTCCCCTCTCCTGCGGGGCCCCGTGGGTGGGTATTGATGAGGGGGCGCTGGGAGGAGAAGGGCTAGAGTTAGGGGGAAAGGAAGCCCGTCTGCCAAGGCGCGCCTCCCCTGCGGAAACAGAGCGCTTTGGCGCTGCCTGCGTGTAACTGGCGCTCGTGGTCTGCTTTAGCTCCTGGTGCCCAGGGCGGCCCCTCATTAACCCAGTCAAATATGATTCGCGGGCAGCCGCGCAGTCAGAGCGGCTGCCTTGCCTCACGTAGGGAGCGGGGCCGGAGGAAGCAGAAGGCCCGCAGCTGCACGTAGCCAAAGGCGAAGCCCCGGCACGAGCGCCGCACGGGTCACGTCTTCTCCCCGGTGGGGGGTCCCGGGGTCTCCATTGTGTCGGAAATCCTCCCCTAAGTCGGGGCGGGGAGGAGGAGGAGGATGGGGACGTGGTGGTTCCCGCCCTCCTCCAGTTGCCCCCCCCACCTCCGCCCCACCCTACACTTTTTGAGCTTTCTCGCAGGGAGGAAATCCTTTCAGCCCATCCGTGGAGGCTCTGGGAGGAGGGGCCGTCCAAGAAGCCTTGTCGTCTGAAGCGCAGCAAGCAGTTGGCGCCTTCGCTCGCACACTTCGCGTTCAGTTGCGGAGTAGCGACGCCCAAGCAGGTTGCCTACAAGAGCTGAAGCAGAAAAAAAATCCCTTGAAGGGTTCTTGTTTTCCTGGTGTTACAAAAACCAAAGCAAAGACAAATCATCATCAATCAGTCTACCATTAGATTCACAGTCAAAAGACTGTCTGGTATAAAATTAACAGACCAAGACCTAACCAAGGTCCTAAGAACTATTAAGATAACAGTACTGTACTGTATATCTAAATATATAGGCAGTTCCTAGTACAAGTAAAACCTCATATAACACTAAAACCCGGTTCCACAAGTCTTGGTGTTATATGATTTTTAGTGTTATCTGATCCAGTCTATGGGATCCATAGAGATACATTGTAACCACACAGGCTTTAGCGGTTGTTATCTGAAGCATCCCATAGGATCTTAATGTTATCTGATGCAATTCTTCCCCCCAGATTCCTTAATGTTATGCGATTTTAGTGTTATTCGATACTAATGTTATATGAGGTATTACTGTACTTTAAAGTTATTTTTGTAGAGTTAGGATGTTCAAGTTTAATAAATCCAAAATGTCCAAATATCTAGGGCTGGCTTTCTCAAGGTTTTCAGGTCGGGGGCATGACCAGCCTCCTGGAGTGCTGATCAGGCTGGTCACGTGGTTCCTCCCACCTGAAAGCGGAAGAAAATGCACACCATGCATGCACAGAACGTTATGTGCATGCTCATAACACATTTTAATTTCTGTTCCAGGACAGCAAAGGTGTTGGGGGCTGGGTTTGGCCCACGGACTGCAGGTTGAGAATGCCTGATTTAGCGACTCATTTAGGTCTTGCTCCAAGGGCTCCAATTATTATGGGTACAACAACAGATTTCATCCCTACACGGTCAACTTCATTTTGCAAATCATGACTTTTTGAGATTTTCTCCAGTTGTTTGTCCTCACTTTGTGCATCTCCTGGTATAGCAATGTCAATAAACCAGACTTTCTTCTTTTCCACAAGGTATATCAGGTGTGTTGTTATTATTTAGTAGTAGTAGTAGTAGTAGCCGTCGTCGTCGTCGTCAACTTTATTGCATGCATAATCATTGGGCTGCGCAGACCACCACTGTGCTGTGACAAGCAGGGATTCAATACGTATAGTATATTGTGTTGCTGCCCATTTGGCATCTATTGTCTTTCCAAAGGAGGAGTTGGATGTCCTGTTGAGTTTCACAGAGGGCAATTAGTGTTGTGTAGTGGGTACATCACTCTTCTGTTTCTCTCTCCCCTTCAAAAACACTGGTGACCTCCAGTTATGTTGGATTACAGATTCAAATTTTCATTAGGATGCAAGAACATGGACCAGTGATGGCGAACCTTGGCACTCCAGGTGTTTTTGGACTTCAATTACCAGAAGCCCAAGTTAGCACTCCTGCTGATCAGGGCTTCTGGGAATTGAAGTTCAAGAACAGCTAGAGTGACAAGGTTCACCATCACTGACATAGACTCTCCAAAGAGTCATTTGTGTCAAGTAGCCTTTGGTTGGATTCAGGATCCCTATTGCACCATGAGGCACCACTATTTGGCTTCTTTATGCCATCTGCAGGTTGGTGTAAATATTCTCTCCAGCCACCCCATTTGGTTAAATGGAAGGAAAAATAAAAATGCAAACTTTAGGTGAGGGAAGAGGGAAATCCATCTGTCTTCTGCATCCCAAACTATCAGAGCTAGGCTGCGGCAGTCCATTGCAGTTCTGGTGTCAAATCCTGCATGTCTCATTTCATGTGCCACAGAAGATGGCTCTGTGATCATAGTGTGTGGGTCACTTCATGGCAAGCTGGGGTCCACCTGTTGTGATCCAGGCCTCACAGGACTGTAGCCAAGATTCTAGAGGGGGGGGGGTTCAGGAGGGTCAACAATGGTGCACACACATATATAACATTGGCATCCCGGGGTGGGTTGGGGGAGAGGCTGTTAGCTCAGCCTGCTGTCAGAGCAAAGTGCAGAAGGCAGCTATACCTGAGATGCAGGCAAGCTAGAGCCAAGTACCAGATGTCACGCTCCAGCTGGCCCCCACACTTCTGGAAAACCCCTGGAAACCAAAATCAAAACAACCGAGGCGGGCTGGACGGCTAATTAGAACAGAGATACAACTCTCAGCTGCTTATCAGCTCTTAAGGGGTTTTTAATTTGGTAGCGTTCAAATGTTGGTGTGTGAAATGCAATGCTGCTCTTACCCTATTAGTCCAATGAAGACAAGTTGTTCAGAAAAATGATGAAGATTTATTGATCAAGTTCATAAAGCATAAAAGTCAGTAGCACAGGTCAGTCCAATAAAGTCCACAGGCAAATCTAGGTAACCATTTTTAAGGAGCAAAAATGCATAGCTCCTAGGCAGAAGCATAGCTTACCTTGGCGGGGCCCCGTATAAAAATTGTTTGGGGGCCCTTTATGTGTGGGGCGGAGCTAACGTCATGACATCATGACGTCGTGGGGGGAGCCAACGTCATGACGTCATGGGCGGGGCCAAAATAAAAATAAAATAAATAAAAATAAAATAAATAAAAATAAAATAAATAAAATAGAATTAAAATGCAAAAAAAAAAAAAAAAAAACCACACACACCTCAACCCACCCACCCACCCAAAACACAAAAACCTCACTTACCTTAATCCTGGGGCCTCTTCTTCCTCTGCCTCTGCTGTCACCGCCGCTGCTGCCGCCATCGCGAACGATCGCTCCCTCGCCGCGCACGGCGAAGGCAAGGGGCGGATGTGGAAGGTGAGCGGGCGCAGCGAGGCAGCCCCGAGCGACTGAGCAAGGCCCTCCCCCCGGTCGCCTCGGGGGCTCCCTGCCTGGCTGCGCCAGCCCGGGCGGCGCTCTCCACCTCGACGCTGGCGCAGCCACCTGGAGCGCGCCTGGAGCTGACCTGTCACCTGCCGCCTGGGAGACGGGGTGCGCGAGCTGGTCCTGCAGCGCTGGACTCCCACCCCAGCGTCGAGGTGGAGAGCACCGCCCGGGCTGGCGCAGCCAGGCAGGGAGCCCCCGCGGCGACCGGGGGGAGGGCCTTGGGCTCGGAGTCGGGGCTGCCTCGCTGCGCCCGCTCGCCTCGCCTTCCACAGCCGAGCCGCCCCTTGCCTTCGCCAGCTCAGCTACGGCTCCGCGCGCTGCACCTCGGCCCTCTGACTGCCGCCATCGGAGCCGCGCTTAAAAGCTACGGCTCCGACTCCGACTCTCCGACTCTGGCTTTTTTAAAAAAAATTGGAGCCAAAAATGGCTCCAATAAAGTGCGCATGCACAGAAACTCAATCTGACGCATGCGCAATGCATCAGATTGAGTTTCTGCGCATGCGCAGTAAATTTTTGCTCTTTTTATTTTAAATTTTATTTTTTGCCGTTGGGGGGCCCCCGTAGCCCGGCCCCCCCGTATAATTGATACGGCTGATACGGCGGTAGCTACGCCTCTGCTCCTAGGCTAAAGATTGCTAGCCCATAGAGAACCAGAAACAAAAGCGCTCTAATCAAAAACAGGTCTTAATCCATGAAGAAACAGAGACGAACTCTTTCTTCTCTCCAAAATGGAGAATCTGCAGTCAGGTGGGACAGCTTAGCCAATCACGTAACAGTGAAAACTTTCTCAAAACAACAGTACATTGTTTATACACGTGCACACAGAATGCACTGGGGCTAGCCATAACATGGCTCTCGGCTAGCTTACAAAAGATAAGAAATACTGAAAAACATGCTGTCTGTAACACAGCCGTCAGGCTCAGAGAAGACAAAGGATATTTTCTGAGGCCTATCTGAAAATTGGCAATTTCAAGCCTTGGGAGACATTAGGAAATAGGTCAATTTCCTGACACCAGAGAACCTCCCAGCTGATAGCAATTAACTGGGAGGCTTATAAGGAAGCTTGTTGCAGTCTTCCAGTTTCAGTACAATTCTTCAGTGCATAGATCAACACCTTGCTTGACTTTGGAAAGCCTGCCTATACCTTGACCTGCCTGCTGTGACCCTGACTTCTCTGCCAACCCTGATGACATCTGTGGACATTCTTTGGACTAGATACTTGCTTGAACTTCAGGTAACGAGACCTTGGCTTGCTCTTTGTACTTTGCTATCTGGACTTTCCTTGAATAGACTCTCTGTGTAGTCCTGCTATGTGGGAACCATGGCCACTGGGGTGGGTCAACACACCACCTTAAACAAATTCACGCCAATTCTTTTTTCCTCCATCAACTGCGCAATCAACTGTGTAAATGATTTTCAGGAAAAAATGTATACTCGAACACAAGTAGCCACTGCCGCTCTTGTAAACTTTGTAGTTTGGTGGAGCCAGACGCGGGAGTATGTAGAACAGGCCCTAGTGACTCTTTTGATCCATTGCTTTCTGTTGGTCTGATGTAAATGGATCCAAGCCATAGTGCTACTGGTAATTACAGGGATTCTCAACCTGCAGCACGTGGGCCAGATGCAGCTCACGGCACCATTTCATGTGGCCACCCACTGCCTCCACCACACCAGGAAGTGCCATGTGGTGGAGGAAGGGCAAAATGCCTCTTTCAGTGAAGTTACTGAAGATATGGTAAATGTGAACATCAAACTCTTAAAAGTAAATATAGTCAGTAGTCAAGAAATTTTCCAACACTGTGGTCAAAAATTAATAATTTATTCAAACTCAAGTATACATCCAATGCTCTTAGTTTACATGCTTTGTTATATTCCACAAGTTTGTGGCTGTATCTGTGTGAGAGCTAGGGTTGAGGAAAGGATTAGCAAACATTTATCGGGACAGGGAAATTTGACTTACGTAAGTTTTTATAGGACAGGTGCTGCATAGAGGATGATAAAAACAGGATAACAGAGTAGTAGTAATCTGCTGGCTTCATCTCTTTTATGGGGCTGCGTGATGGAAGAGGAAGACTACTTCCAAAACATTTTAATCACGCACAGAATGATGAAAACGAGGGCACACAGCTCATGCTCCTTGATGAGAAAGAACAGCAATTCCCTGACCATACAGATGACATGGATGAAGATGAAGCAGTAGAGGAACAAGGTATATTGGTCCCGAGGAAGGAAGAGATGATGACTTCCTCCAGGAAACTGGAAAGAGAGAGAGAGAGAGAAAAATATGGAATGAAGTTCTAGTCCTATTTCAACCACCACCACCACCACTCCTACTTCTTTTGTATCTGAATCGCTACAGCGAGTGGGCGGCAATATAAATTTGAACTAATAAATAAATAAATAAATCTGAATATTGACGATCATCATGGCAATCAGCCATGAAGACAGTTCTTAGAATATAATGCAGTGGCCTTTCATCTGCCTTCCACATTGCAGCGTGACACCCACATCACTGATCCAGTTCCACATGGCACTTTCTGGTCCTGAGTCTTTTTGCCATGCAAAGTCCTTCTCAGCCCCAGGCCAGTATTGATGAAGCTGCGGCCCTCCACCAAGATGGATTCAAGTGGGATTTAATCAATCTAGGGACCATCACCCTTCACTGTGCGATTCAACCCATTCGTCCTCAGGATGGTCAGGTTAGTTAACCTCTGCCTGACACTCGGTGTTGAGTCACTGGCAGTATGGTCTACTCTATTACCATAGCAGGCTCATCATCATCATCATCATCATCATCATCATCATCATCATCATCATCATCATCATCATCATCATCATCATCATCATCATCATCATCGCTCACTCACCATAGCGATTCAGAGCGGCTTACAAACAATACATTACAATATGTTGATGGGGGCGCAGGGGGAGGGGCTGGGTAACCTGGTCAGACAGGTACACACTACTGTAAATCGCAACTAGTCCCCAGAACAAATATGTGATTTAATTAGCTAATCTTTCCCACACTAGGTCAGGCAAAGGGAACTGCAGAGTGAACTCGCTAAAGGGTGCCTTCATTTTGGAAGTTTTGCATCTAATCTAGACACGGAAGAAGCGCCATAATTGCTTGACTAAAAAGTCTCTTTGTGGGGTTTAGAGGAGCCTTCCAAGTGTGGTTTTGTTTTCAGTTGCATGTTAGTTGTGCTGGGAAGGAAAGTAAATCTTGCTGTGATTGCTTTAGTAACATTTTTGTCTCACACCTCCTAAGTCAGACATCATACTTGATGTGTTGCTCTCCAGGTACGATGACCTGCAACTCTCACCAGCTAACATGGGCAATAGATTTATGAAGCCCAGGTATGAAGGTACATTTGTGTTTAGTGAGGGACAAAGCTTCTGCCCCTTCTCAACTGGAATGAACTGTCTGCCAATGCCAGTGTTACCCTCTTCATGTGACTTTTGAACAACTATTTTCCAGCGGCCCGTTAATCTGCTCATGCCAGAATACCAAGTATAAAGCAATAATATAATCAGCCTCACTACAAACCTACTTCTGCTTTATATATCAATGAATGATTATGACAGTCACAAAAAGATTCTGGATTTTCTAATGTAATGATGGTGCTACAGTAGTATCAGAGAGCTCGTCCTATTCTCCTTCATCCATATTCCCAAAGAAGATGTGCTGGTTAAACCCATGCAGTTTCAAAAGAACCAAATGGTGGCAATTATTTCTATTTGTTCTTTCACAATTTCCCCATCTCCATCTACCACCCTTTACCTGTGTGGGTGGGGCCGGCTGGCACATATCTCCTGTCTTTGCCTCATGCTGCTGCTGCTTCTCCTTTGCTTTGGTCTGGGTGAACTCCATGTCTAGGTGGACCTTCAACTGGGGCACTAAGGTGTTACAAGCCTCCCTCTTACTTGGCAGTTCCATTTGAACCCAGGCAGCCTCTCCATTGGCTAGGCGAGGGCGCAAATTGTCCAGCCCTACTCGCGGTTTTCTCCGTATGTGTGTCTCCTCATCTCTGATATCCAGTGGGTCTGTCACTTCATTAGGGGTACAGGGAGGCTCAGTCAGATCCTCTGGAGCTGATGTCTGGTCGGTTTCATTGTCTGCAGCAAAGGAGGCGTATTCAGGGTTGTCTTCCTAGCATGAGAAGAAAATGTGGTGGGTATTTAAAGGTTGTCTTTGCTCAAAAGCCAGTTGTGTCTGACATTTTTAGGGCAGGGATTTTCAACGTGCGGCCCGTGGGCCGGATGCAGCCCATGGCACCATTTCATTTGGCTCCCCCATCACCTCCACCACACCCGGAAGTCCCATGTGGTAGAGGAAGGGCAAAATGGTTGTCCAGCTGCCAAAGCTGTCTGTGGGAGTGTGACCCAGCCCCTGGCTTTAAAACATTGAGAATTCCTGCGCTAGGGTTTGGTGCTCATCTTTGTTTACACCCAAAGAGCCAGTGCTCTCTCAGTCTGCTGATGTTTCCATGGTCATTTGGCAGGCATGACTAGATGTCAGAGCATATGGAATTCTGCAACCTTTCTTGCTGAAGTGGTACCTGTTTATCTACTTGCAATGTCTTGCTTTCAAACTGCTAGGTTGGCAGGAGCTGGGAGAGGCGACCAGGTGTTAATTCTGTCATGCAGCACTTGGGCATGAACTGCTGACCTGCCAACCTTTCAGTCATCAAGCTCAACATCTAAACCTCTAAGCCACTGCAGCCAGTGGTAAATGTATAGAGACATTTTTCTGCACTACTTTAAAAAAGATCTCATTAAAATCTTTGTCATGTTTTTTGCATATTTCCCAAGGTTCATACTGTTTTGTTTTCTGGGAGATCAGCAGGAAAGTATTAGTGCCTTCCTTTTTATTATTATATTTTCTTAGATCTGGTCTGGAATATTTGGCAATAGGGCAGGCTTTCTCAACCTTTTTGAGGTGTGGGACAGATCACTTCCCTTAGCCAGCTGATCCGGCTGGTCATGTGGTTCCATGTGAGTTCTTGCACATTTTTTTTTAGTTCTTGTGTGTTTTCAGCAAGTGCTCGGATGAAAATTCATGTTTTTGCTGGTTTTCAGCATGTTTTTGGTGCTTCCGGGAGGCAGCACGATGGAGGCAGTGAGATAAGGGCAGGGGGCCACAGGAAATAGCTCCATTGGCCACATCTGGCCCATAGACTGTAGGTTGCGAATGCCTGCAATAGGGTATTTATTTTTCCAAAGCAATGGCAGTTTTCTGCTCCTGGGCTCTTCAAATACCTGTATGACACCAACAGCAAAAATGCCCAACACACATTAAAAATGACATGAGAAATAGCTATAAGCCCCATTTTGCAAGATAAGACATTCACTCCTGCATAGTGTGTTCAAATAAGATGAACATAGTGTGTTCAAAATAATATTGTGGTAGCGTATCAGTAATTCCTTTTAGAGGAATTATTTTGAAAAAGTGGGATATAGAGAAGTCACACTCCCTTCCAGATGTGTCACATTCCCTTCCAGATGTGTGTTGTTCAGTCGCACAGTCGATTCCGACCTTTTGTGACCCTATGGACCATTGCCGTCCAGGTACCTCTGTCCTCCACCATCCTCAACCCGCCCAGTTCTGAGCCCATTGTGTCTACAATACCATCTAGCCATCTCATATTTGGCCATCCTCTTTTTCTTTTGCCCTCCACCTTTCCCAGCATCAAGCCTTTTTCAAGTGAAGCTTCTCTTCTAAGAATATCCAAACAAATGAATTCCGAGGACACTTCTAAGAGGCCTAACTTGGGGTGTAAGTACCAATAAGTAGGTACTATATTGCTTATAAAATATGACAACTACATAGTGCATACAATTTGGTTGTCCTTTTTCCTTTCCATTTTTCACCTTTAAAATATATTTTGCAAGGTTCTGAGACCAAAACTAAACACAATATTCCAAACAGGTCACATCATAGATTTGTATAAATCTCTTATGTTGCTGTCTGCTTTATTTTTTACAACTCCTTTTGCAATTATGCCTGATATTATATTTGTCTTTTTCACAGCAATTGCACACTGGATCCACATAACACAGAATTATCCACTGCATGTCCAAACTCTTTTTTTATTGGCCAGGGGCTGCCAGCCACACCTTACAAGCATATGTGTAAACCTGGAATTTTTCATTCTAGTGTACCTTGTTTTGCACTTTTGATGTTGATCTGATTATTATGGAGAGCTTGAAGAGATCCTTTTGCTGCTCTTTATAATCCTTTTCCCTTTTAACCAACCTTGACTGCTTAGTGTCTTATCCCCAAATAATTTCTGAGCTTGTGAAATAACACTGGCCTCAGTACAGATCTTTGGATGGAATCATTATTCATATCTTTTCCACCTTAACCATTGGCTGTGGAGGAAGACTGCATTTTTGCCCAAAGCTGATGCAGTGATGCTAGATTAGCAAGAGGACAAATTATAAAAGCAAATATGAGACTTGGTTTGGATCCAGAACATGCCATGTAAGTGTCTCCCCCTTTGTCCTACAGGGCAGACCAAGTTTGGGTCGGAGTCACTGACACAGCTTTTTACATGGGAGTGGAGTGGTAGACTTTCCCCTGTAATTCTCTCTGACTTGTCTGGAAAAGGAGCTGGGCAGAATGACCATTCACAGATAAAAGTATTCTTACCATTGGAAATATAGGTTCAGGTAAGTAGAAGTGAGAATAAGAACAAGGCTGGATATCAGGCAGTGTGTGATATCTGCCGTCTCCTAGCCCTATGATGTGCCACTGGGTCTCTTCTCTCAGATACTGCCTGTAACACAGTGTAGAATCTGTGACATCTGCTGAAGAGTTTGCTCTGTAAGTCAGGTTGCTATAGTGAGCTGACTTGACCGTTGAGCTGCTGTCATTGATTCTACACTGTGACATCATAACCTGCCTGTTGTCTCCAGCTAAGTGTTGGCATATTAGAATTCCATACACAGACAGCTACAGTATTAGGTTTAATTCCTGTAGGGTTGGCTCACTAACCAAGAGGCCCCTAAAAAGGGTTAAATAATTTTCTGTTTGAATTTTAGACCCCCCCCCCCCAATTTCTCACCAAGCACTGACCAGTGACCATATTAGGTAGTGCGCCCTGGGAGCTTTAATCTGAAAACAATTTCCCAAAATTCTGCCAATCAAACATTATCAACTAACTATCAACTCTTTTACCAAAATCAGCTCATGTCAAATATTCCAGGTTTAGTACAGTGTGGATGAAAGCATACACATTCTTTTCAAAATATCATGATATCATTTGTTTGTAAGGATAGAAACTAGCAGGGTTTGAAAAAGTAGGTTTTTGGAGGATTCCTTCCAGAATTATTCAGGACATATGCCAAAAGCCATGCTGGCTGGCGGAATTCTGAAAGTTTCAACCCAAAATATAAGTGTTGCTGGATTTTTTTGCCCATTGCCTAATTTCCCCTCTCATCCTAATCTTCTATTGTTGTTCTGCAAACATGGTGATAAGAAGTAAATTAAAGTACTGTATATTGAATTCCTTCCCTGGTATCTTTGTTATTGGTAGGGTTGACATCTGACCCCACCATTTAGGCAGCTAGGAAGTGGCTTCAAGGAAAGCACCAGCTGATCTTGAAAAGTGACTGTCAGCCTTGCTGCCAGCAGTTAAGTTGTCCTAGGCAAAATTAGCCTTCGAAATTTTTATGGGAAGTCCATATTGTCACATGTTAACAAAAATTGCTTGCATAACACACATCACTACAATACTGTCTTTGTGAGAATAATGATTACATGCTGATTCCAATTTATGGTGACCCTTTCCAGGATAGTTTTGGTCAGTGTTTCCCAAACTTTGGTTTATGGACTTCAATTTCTTGAAGCTAAATCAATTCCCCAAACCACTGATCAACCAATGTACTGACTCAGGCTTCTGGGAATTGAAGCCCTCACCACCTGGTGGGGCATGGGCCCCATGTTGGGAAACACTGGTTTAGGTGCCTTATTATTCCTTTTCTTCAGGGAACATTTTGGAGTAATGCAGCTTGCCTAAGGGCATCAGGGGTGCTCAAACTTTTTGGGCTGTGGGCTGATCATGTGGTTCAGGGATTCGGTCACTAAAGCCTGGGGGCCGAGTGCAGCCCCCAACGCCAATTCATCTGGCCTGCAAAGCCCTCATCGCTCCTGGAAGTGGAAGTAAAACATGCCCGTACGGGCGCATTTTACTTCTGCTTCCAGGAGCAATGAGGGCTTCGTGGGCCGGATGAATTAGTGTCGGGGGCCGCACCTGGCCCCCGGGCCTTAGTTTGGGCACCACTGCTATACATGGTGATTCTTCTATCAGGAGACACAGTGAGAAATCCAACTTCTATCCTCTTTCTCCTGAGCCAAGTACCAAGCTCACCGAGCTATCCAGCCAACCATCTTTCTGTGTACAATGTACACTATACATTGACAAAAATGTTCAAATTTAAGATTCTGGAGACAGGCAAATACCCTCTTGCCCCCAGCCAATACTTCGGGACGTGTGCCTGATAAAGCATACAGGATGACAGTGGTGCCTACTTTAAACATTTTATGTTCAGGTGGGGGCATGTACATAGTAGATCAGAGGTTCTCAACCTATTCAAGCCGAGGGCTGGGTCATGCTCCCTTAGACAGCTTCGGGGGGCCGGATGGCCATGCCCCGACTGCCACACATGGCACTTCTGGGTGTGGCGGAGGCAGTTAGGAGCCACATGAAATGGTGTCACGGGCCACATCTGGCCCCTGGGCTATCGGTCGAAAACCCCTGTAGTAGATGTTCATTTATTAATTTCACTCTCTTTGTCTCTCTCCCTCTCTCTTTCACACAGAACTCTTCACTTTTCTAAAAGGAAATGGTTTTTTGTTGTTCAGTCGCACAGTCGATTCCGACCCTTTGCGACCCCATGGACCACTGTCTGCCAGGCACTTCTGTCCTCCACCATCTTCCTCAACTCGCTCAGCTCTGTGCCCATTGTGTCTACAATACCACCTGGCCATCTCATCTTTGGCCGTCCCCTTCTTCTTTTGCCCTCCACCCTTCCCAGCATCAAGACTTTCTCAAGCGAATCCTTTCTTCTCATTTGATGTCCAAAGTACTTTAGCTTCATCTTTACTATTTAACCTTCTAAGGAGCAGTCAGGGTTAATTTCTTCTAAGATTGACCTATTTGTTCTCCTCGCTGTCCAGGGGACTCTCAAAACTCTCGTCCAACACCACATCTCAAAGGCATCTATTCTTCTGTGCTCAGCTTTTCTAATGGTCCAGCTCTCACAACCATACATTGCCACCGGGAATACCATTGCTTTGACTATACGGATTTTTGTTTGCAAGGTGATGTCTCTACTTTTAACTATGTAGTTTGGCCCGACGGCTGAAGAAATACATTCTTGGGTCGGCTTGAAGGATTAACCTTTTTTAAAAACTAAAAAAAATGAACCAACAGTGTTATTACAGTGGACTAGGAGCAAACACCCAGTTTCCTGTGGGAGTCCATTAATACTTTTACTGTTCTTAAGAAGAAAACCTGGCAGGTCAACATGCCATGACAATTTTAATGCATGCCTGAAGAAGTAATCATGAAAGCTTGCACAATGTTTTATTAATTTTAAGTGATCCAATAAAGTTAGCACCTTCCTTCTTCATTTTTCCCATTCTTTACCATTTAAATCAGTCAGAAAGCTATGCCCTACCTATCCGTTTCATTCTTGCTCACTTTTTTTGTCACTGTTGAATTTGTTTAGCAAATGAGACCATATTATGTTGCTATTGTAATCTTGTGTCTGGAATTGTCTGAGCCATTTAAATTGTTTTTCTCAGCAATTTTTGTGCTTCTGCTGGGAGTTGATCTCTGTAATTTTTGACAGCCTTTCCAACTTTATGGTTCTCTTGAATTGGTAGTCTGTGTTGCAAGCATATCAGAGAGTAGTTGAGTTTTTTTGACAAAAGCTAATATTTAAGTACAGGAGTTAGTCTTTAAAGTGCCACCACTTTTTTGTTGTTTTGTTTACTGTCTGATATGCTTGCACAGACTAACACAGCTACCACTTCAAAAATTTCTATGACTTTATCACTGCAGGCAATGAACATAAGATGTTAGAAGGTATATTACAATAACTTTTACTTAGACAAATAGTATACAGTGGAATTGTGGGTAAAGAAACAATAGAAAAGTCGAAAGTTCAGAAAAAGAGTTACAATACAGCAGGAATGTAACTTCTTCTTCAGTGTCTAGGCCAGACATGAAACTGCCAAAATGAAGGCATCTTTTAAATAAATTTTAAAAAATGAACAAACAGTGTTATTACAGTGATTTTTTCATTCTGCAATTCCTTTTACCCGACCTAGTGTGAGAAAGATTAACCAACAACACAAGGTTGCCGTTACCAGGGTACACCTGATTATGGTTCAAAAATACAGTAGCACAATCTTCAAGGAGGCTCTTTCTGTGTACCCCAGAAATGTAACTCAGGTGTGAGCTGAGATAAAGTGTTTGTTTTTAAAATCACGCTACGTGGTTTCTTAATGCCGTGTTTGTGAGACAACAACTGTTTTAGGAATGTCCACTATGATGAGGTTGCTATTTATTTTGAATTTATTACCCCACTCTGCAACTATAAAGCTTTCAGGGCACTGTACTTTATATATCAGTACAGTCAAACCTCGCATAAGGAGCGTTTCGCTTAGCGAAAAACTCGCATATGAGTAAGTTTTTCGCTAAGCAGTCTGACTTGCATAACGAACTTTTCGCTATGCGAGTCGGACTTTTCCCTATGGAAAAACTCGCATAACGAGCGTTTCTATGGGGAAAACTCGCATAGTGAATTTTTTCGCTATGCAAGTTTTCCCCATAGAAACGCTTGTTATGCGAGTTTTTCCATAGGGAAAAGTCCGACTCGCATAGCGAAAAATTTGTTATGCGAGTCAGACTCGCATAGCGAATTTTTTGCATAGCGAGCAACCTTGCAGAACGAATTAAATTCGTTATACGAGGTACAGTAATACCCCGGATAACGCGAGTACCGTATAGCGTGAAAACCGCATAACGTTACAAGATTAAAAAAATCTTGTATCGAATAACGCGATTTTTAACGTTATCCGATACAGTCGTTCTTAGCAGCAGGGTGGCTGGAAAGCTGAACGGGGTTCTCCATTCAGCTTCCCAGCCACCCTGCAGCAACGGAGGCAGGGGTGGGGAGGCTGGAAAGCTGACGGGGGGCTCCCCCGTCGGCTTCCCCAGCCACCCCACAGCTGCGGAGGCAAGGGCGGGTGGCTAGGGAAGCCAACAGGGAGTCCCTGTCAGCTTCCCCAGCCACCCTGCAGCTGTAGATCGGGTCCTCTGATCTCTCTGGAGCAGGCAGGGGACACGATCCAAGCTGTTTCTGGGCTTCCCCGATGTCCTCAGCCAGTGCAGCAAGCCAAAACGTCAGGGTTCGAATCCCGACATTCTGGCTTGCTGCACTAGCTGAGGATGTTGGGGAAGCCCAGAAACAGCTTGGATCGGGTCTCCCCACCTTCCTGGACCCGGCGGGGGGGTCAGAGACCCCAAAATTGGTAAAAAAATGGACTTTTTTTTATCAATTTTGGGGTCTCTGACCCCCCCGCCGGGTCCAGGGAAGTGGGGAGACCCGATCCAAGCTGTTTCTTGGGTTCCCCGACGTCCTCAACCAGTGCAGCAAGCCAAAACGTCAGGGTTCGAATCCTGACATTCTGGCTTGCTGCAGCCTCAAAGAGGGTGGGGGAACTTCAAAAATAGCACGCATTGGCTCTAGGGAGGTCGGGAGACCCGATGCGCGCTAATTTTGAAGTTCCCCCACCCTCTGAGGCTGCAGCAAGCCAGAATGTCGGGATTCGAACCCTGACGTTTTGGCTTGCTGCACTGGCTGAGGACATCAGGGAAGCCCAGAAACAGCTTGGATCGGGTCTCCCCACCTCCCTGGACCCGGCAGGGGTGGGTGGGTGTCAGAGACCCCAAAATTGGTAAAAAAACCCGAATTGGATAACATTAAAGCTCCATAGAGATACATTGTAACCGCACAGGCTTTAGCAGTTGTTATCCGATCCATCCCATAGGAGCTTAATGTTATTTGATACAATTTTCCTCCCCAGATTACTTAACGTTATGCTATTTTAGCGTTATCCGAGGTAAACGTTATCCGAGGTATTACTGTACAGTACACAGTGGATCGCCAGGGCAAGATTTAGGTGAGTGCCTTATTTTCGGGGGGTGCCTTATATTTCTCAGGTGGGGAAAAATAGGGGGAGGCTTACTATAGAAGGAGGTCCTATTTTCGGGGAAACAGGGTAGTAGTAGCAGATGATCTCTGGTTTGTTTTCAGATTAGCTTTAAATGTTCCCTTTTCAATCTGAAAAGTGGGGAGTTCCAAAACAGAGCATATGCTAATTAATTTAACCTCTTGCTGTGTGAGCACTTCCTGTTCAGTTGGGCATGTTGTGAAAGAGAATATTGCAGGAAAGTTAGTGAAAGTGGTAAGATACATCAAAATATAGTACAGTATATGAAATATATAGCAGCACATAGCAATCTGTGTATCAAATTTGATAATGTCCCAGAAACCCTTGGCTAATATTCAAACGTCTGTGATGGCTGTCCAATAGATGGATGTATTTGATTTCTGCTGTCTCTCTCTGAATGTCACTAGTTACTTCATATTTCTCTGGTCTTCTTTTCTGCTGTTTTTTAAAGTTAACAATGCATTGCTTCATGTCTGAGTCACAAGTGAGCAACATTTTTCTTCTTCTTTCTCTTGCTAGAGCTTCTGCATCTATTTATCTATCCCAATTATGCTTGGCTTTTCTCATCAAAGAGAGAAAATGTTATTGAATTGTGGATGCTGAAAGAGAGAGGCCTTGGGGGTGTGTGTGGATACTCCACTTCAGGTGTACAAATATGTGGATCTCTCTGTTTTACGAACTAAGAAGAGGAAAAAAAGGCTTTAAAATGTGTCCCAATCCTGCTGTAGATATTTGCAGAGCGGAAGAACTGTGTTTGCTTAGATATAGTAAAAGCAGCATAGGAATGTGAAAAACTTTCATTGTTTTTCTCTAAATCCCCTCTGCATTTTTTCCCTGTCATTGTGTTGGAAATCCTGAGTTGGTTTTTACCAAGTAGGGCGGCATAGAAGTCTGATGACGCCGTCGACACCACCGCCCCCAGCGGCGGCGGCAACAGCAATGGTGGCGGCGGCGACAATAATAATCCTGTAAAATGGGGGGATAGGGATGTGGTGGTTCCTGTCATCCTCCAGTAGCTTCCCCACCCATGTACACTTTTTGAGCTTTTTTGGAGGGAGTGAATCGTTTCAGCCCATCTGTGGAAGTTCTCACAGAAGGGGCCATCCAAGAAGCCTTGCTGTTGGAAGTCCACCAAGCAATTGGTGCTTTCGCTCACACACCTTGCGTTCAGTTGCAGAGTAGCGAAGCCCAGGCAAGTTACCTACAAGAGCTGAAGCAGAAAAGTCCCTTGAAGGGCTCTTACTTTCCTTGGTGTTACAAAAACCAAACCAAAGACAAATCATCATCATCATCATCATCATCATCATCATCATCATCATCATCATCATCATCATCATCATCATCATCATCATGTTTACCATTGGATTCACAGTCAAAGACTGGCATAAAATGGACAGATCATGACCTAACCAAGCTACCAAGGTCCTAAGAACTGTTAACCTTATATCTAAGTACATATGCAATTCCTAGTAGAATTGTTTTTAGTAGTTAGGATGTTCAAGTCTAATCCAAGATTTCCAAATAGGGGGACCTTTAGGTATTGCTCCAAGGACCCTGATTACTATGGGTACAACAACAGATTTCCTCCATACACACTCATCTTCAATTTGCAATATTTTGTTATTTTCTCCAGTTGTTTGTCCTCACTTTGTGCATCTCCTGGTCAATAAACCAGACTTTCTTCTTTTCCACAAGTTATATCAGGTGTGTTGCTGTTATTTAGTAGTCTAACAAAAGGGACCTGCCTTTAGGGTAGGCCCCAACGTTCTTCTGGATTGCAACTCCTTGGCTGGGCAACCCAGGGTTGGATTTGTGTAGAAAAGGCAGCATTAGGCCAAATAACCACTCCAAGTTTCTTCACGAAATATATTGAAAGCATTGTAAAATACAGGATACAGTCCATCAAAAGATCAGCAAGCATTTCAAAGCAGAAATAAACCATTAAAGGTTCAAGGGAAAGCACTCGGCCCTCGCCCTTCCACAAGTCTCACATTTTGCAGAATGGCTGCACAGCCTTCCAGAAAAGCCTGTGTGTGTCTGAGCCACTGGGTTACACTTCTGGCCCTCCTCCAGCAAACATGTCAATCACATATTAAATTCCATTTCTCCAATTCCATGAGGTTCAATTGGTTACATTCTTCTTCCTCCCACATATCTGGAATCGCCATTTTAAAAATACTAAAACACATTTAGGTGGGTAAAAAGCTAACAGAAAAAGCACTGTTTTAAAATGGGGCTTTTTTGTGACAAGTGGTAGTAGTACACTCGATTGCATGCATAATTATTGAGCTGCGCTGGCCACTGCTGTGCTGTGTGAAGCAGGGATTCAATAGGTATACAGTATTGTGTTGTTGCCCACTTTGCATCTATTGTCTTTCTGAAGGAGGAGTGGATGTCCTGTTGAGTTTCACAGAGGGAAATTAGTGTTGTGTAGTGGGTACAATACTTTTCTGTTTACCCCCTCCCCTTCAAAAACACTGGTGACTTCCAGTTATGTGGGAATACAGATTCAAATTTTCATTAGGATGCAAGAACATAGACCAGTGTTGGCGAACCTTGGCACTCCAGGTGTTTTTGAACTTCAATTACCAGAAGCCCAAGTCAGCACTCCTGCTGATCAGGGCTTCTGGGAACTGAAGTTCAAGAACAGCTGGAGTGCCAAGGTTCACCAACACTGACATAGACTCTCCAAAGGATCATTTGTGTCGAGTAGCCTTTGGTTGGATTCAGGATCTCTATTGCACCATGAGGCACCACTATTTGGGTTCTTTATGCCAACTGCAGGTTGGTGTAAATATTCCCTCCAGACACCCCATTTGGTTAAATAGAAGGAAAAATAGAAATGTAAGTATTTGGGGGAGGGAAGAGGGAAATTCATCTGCCTTCTACATCCCAAAGTGAGGCTGCGGCAGTCCATTGCAGTTCTGGTGTCAAATCCCGCATGTCTCATTTCATGTGCCACAGGAGATGGCTCTGTGATCATAGTGTGTGGCTCACTTCATGGCAAGCTGTGATCCACTTTAAACAAATTCACGCCAATAACATTTTTCCTGTTTGTCATTCCTTTTTCATTCATCAACTGTGTAAATTATTTTCATGAAAAAATGTATACTCGGACACTAGTAGCAGCCGCTGCCACCGCTCTTGTAAAACTTGCAGGTTGGTGGATCCAGACTCACGAGTATGTAGAACAGGCCCTAGTGATTATTTTGATCCATTGCTTTCTGTTGGTCTGATGTAAATGGATCTAAGCCATAGTGCTACCAGTAATTATTTGATGAAGCACTCAGTGCACTAAGCACTATGAAATGGTATATAAGTGTAATTACTATTGCTATAGTGTCCAACTCTAGCATTAATGGAACAAGAAAAATGGGAGATGGTGATTTTGTTTTTATGCGAAATTTTATGAAGTTCCTTCTTCTGCATTTAGGCCAGATGTGAGACTGTTAAAATGAAGGCACCTTTTGTTGAGTTCATTCTGCAGTGCTTTTCACCTGACCCAGTATAAGAAAAATTACCAGGGTATACCCAATTGTGGTTCAAAATACCACAATCTTTGAGGAGGCTGTTTTAGTGAAGCTGCAGAAGATATGGTAGATGACAGTTGTGGGATGTCAAAATTTTTACTGCCCCACCGTGACATCATCACAGTGTGGGTAGAGCGAAAGTCATGATGTCATGATGTCATGACATTGTGGGCAGGGCCAAAGGAAAAAAATAAAAAATAAAATAAAAATAAACACACACACACCTCAACCCACACACCCAAAACACAAACCTGTAAATAAATTAAATAAATTAACAGATAAATGAAATAAAAAATACATTAAAATACACCCACCAACCAACCCGCCCTCCGAGCTCCCGCCCGCCCTCCGAGCCCTGACATCCTGACCAGAGCTGTTAAAAGGACCTTCTTGGCTGTGGGCGACCAGAGAACTCTCCCGCCCTCCCTCCGGGCCCCGCCACCTCGCCCGGAGGAGGCCTCATCTGGACACACCTGTGACCGGCTCAGTAAAGGGGGAAACAGACAAAAACTATGAGGCCCCCTAAGGTGGCTCTAAGATCATTGCAATTTGTTCCATATGATGTACAGATGATATTAATGTATTTGTTGCCATTCTGCTGCTTTGTAATTGTAATTATTTTCTGGAGGGAAGTGATTGTTTGTAACTGTTTTATGATATATACAGATAACATTGATGTATTTGTTGTTATTTTCTTGTTTTGTTGTATTATATTGTATTTTCTATTAGGTTGATTTCAAATTTATTGTGTTATGTTGTGATTATGTAATATATTGTTGATTTTTGTGAATTTTTTGTGAGCCGCCCTGAGTCAGTTGCACCGAGTAGGGCGGCATATAAATTGAATCAAATCAAATAAATAAATAATAAATAAATAACCCACCCACCCCAAAAACAAATCAACCAGAGCTTTTAAACCAGAGCTTAAAGCTTATTCTGGATAATCTTTCTCACACTAGGTCAGATGAAAGGAACTACAGAATAAACTCACCACAAGATGGCTTCATTTTGGACTTTTCAACTTTTCAACAGTTAAAGAAGTTAGGTACTCTTTGCCTAACTAGTTCTCTAGGATAATATGCCTTAATGTAAATGTAAAACAGCTGTACCTCCTTAAGGATTCTCCAATTGGAACAGCAATTGGAACAACACAGGTGTAGCTTATTGATGAGGTAACTCCAAGACTTTGCTTAAAAACCCCAAGCCAGGCCGCCAGGCCTGCCAGCTGCCAGGCCTTTTTAGGAACTGTGGTAGTACATCAATCTAAGTAAAGGTATTAAATACACATTAAAATACACAGAGACACACCACATCCAAAGGTGAGTCACTTACCCTGGGGAGCAGGCTACAGGGAGCTTCAGGCTAGCAGCTTCTCTTCCTCATCCCCGCTTGGGAGGACAGCAAGGAGGCTGTGCATACGCACCAAGCACTGTAGGCATGCATGCACACCAAGTGCTTCGTGCGCATGCGCAGTGGGAAAACCAGTGAAAAGGTAAGCCCCGAAGGTGGTTCCCCCCAAAAGCTGCTACTGATTCTCCGGGACACTGGGGAAAGTTACTACCGGTTCTGGTGAACTGGTGAGAACCGGTTACATTCCATCACTGTGTGAGCGCCAAACTCTTAAAAATAAGTGTATTCAGTAGTCAAGAAATTTTCCAACACTATGGTTAAAAATTAATAATTCATTCAAACTCAAGTATACACCCAATGCTCTTAATTTACATGCTTTGTTATATCAAATAAGTTTTTGGCTGTATCTGTGTGAGAGCTAGGATTGAGGAAACGATTAGCAAACATTTATCGGGACAGGGAAATTTGGCTTGTGTAAGTTTTTGTAGGACAGGTGCTGCATAGAGGATGGTAAAAGCAGGATGACAGAGTAGTAATCTGCTGGCTTCATCTCTTTTAGCAGGCCATGTGATGGAAGAGGAAGACTACTTCCAAAACATTTTAATCACGCACAGAATGATGAAAACGAGGGCACACAGCTCATGCTCCTTGATGAGAAAGAACAACAACTCCCTGACCAGATAGATGATGTGGATGAAGATGAAGCAGTAGAGGAACAAGGTATATTGGTCCCGAGGAAGGAAGAGATGATGACTTCCTCCAGGAAACTGTGGAGAGAGAGAGAAGAAAATATATGGAATGAAGTTCCAGTCCTCCTCGTACTACTATTACTACAGTACTAGTGCTGCTGCTGCTGTATCTGAATCCAAATATTGGTGATTCTCATTGCGATCAGCCATGAATACTGTACTGAGAATATAGTGTAGTGGCCTTTCATCTGCCTTCCACATTGCAGCTGACTCCCGCACCACTGATCCAGTTCCACGAGTCACTGGCCTTCCTCATTGCAGCATGACTCCCGCACCACTGATCCAGTTCCACGAGTCACTTTCTGGTCCTGAGCCCTTTTGGCGTGCAAAGTTCTCCTCAGCCCCAGGCCAGGGGGAACTGGTGCCCTCCACCAAGATTGATTTAAGTGGAATTTAATCAGTTTGGGAACCATTACCTTTCCTTGTGGACTTCCTTGTGGCCCATTAGTCCTCAGAGTGGTCAGCTTAGTTAACGTCTAGCTGACACTCGGTATTGAGTCGCTGGCAATACTGTCTACTCTATCACCATAGCAGGATAACCTGGCCAGACCGGTACACACGACTATAAATCACAAATTGTACCCAGAACAAATATGTGGTTTAATGGTCTTAGAAACAACAGTAGTTTTTTCTTACTTTGGAATTTTACAGAAAAATACTTGTACAGAACTCTTCATGCTGTTCATCTTTATTAAACTGCCTAATTTGTTATTATATGTTGATATGATGTTACCAATTTACAGTTACTCTATAAATTAATCTTGAAAACATCTTGAAGCTTCCAGTTTTGAATCAATCCATCTCATCTTAGATAATTTTCCTACTGCTTTCAAACGTTATGAGCATTATTATTTGTTTGTTTCAGTTATAGGTTGCCATTTTACCACAAGGAGGCATTTTCTTATTGCTTATCATTTATTCCAACAACAGATGCTTTTAGTGAGAACCCTTTTGGTGAAGAATATGGATTTACCTATTCACAGACTGGGCAACTTTGCTTTACCTTTTGTTTTTACTCAACAGAATAAAAACCTTTAACTTTGTGAGGGTATTTTTTGTAACATAGCATTCTAAAATTCAAGAAAGGAAAGAGTTATCCCAGTGCCAAAATTGGGGTACAGAGAAAGATCTTCTTCAAAGATTGTGGTATTCTTGAACAATTGGGTAAACCGCGGTAAAGGCAACCTTATGTTGCTGGCCAGTGGCGTAGCATGGGTTTCAGCTGCCCGGAGCGGAGGCCAAATTCGCCGCCCCCTGGGCTTAGCCCAGGATGCTAGCGGCGTGAAATTTTGCCGTGCCCGAAAGGTGCCTCTGGGGAGGGCTCCCCCCCACTATGCCACTGGGGTGGACTCCGGCGGCACTCCTAGGTCCAGGGTTGTAGTCAGGATTTTAGATGTGGGTGAGCAAACCTATCTACCTAACTCTCTCTTTCTTTTTCTCTCTCTCTCTCTCTAAATGCAGCTGGGAGTTGATGGTGGGCAAACTGCTAACTCAGAGTGGGCAACACCCATCCTGGCCACCCTCTGGCTATGGCCCTACCTGGACCCCCCTCCCGCAAAGGGGGAAGGAGCACCCACATGCCCGCCTGCCCACCCGCCCGCCTGTGTGTGTGTGTGTGTGTGTGTGGCGCCTGCAGTTAAGGAGGGGGCCAGTTTCCCCCTGACCTGAATCCTCCCCCTTCCTGGGGACCAGAACCCTGCAGCCACAAAGCCCTCTGACTACCGGATCAGCTCAGTTTTTTCACTCAGAATATTATTTATTTATTTATTTATTTAGACTTGTATGCTGCTCTACTCAGTAAAAACTGACTCAGAGCGGCTCACAGCATTCACAAATAACAATATTACAGTGCAAACCAAAATACACTAGCATATAACAAAACAATTAAATACAGTAAATACTATACAGATCAATACACATACAATATTATAGTGTAATCAAAATACAATAAATAAATATTATCACAGCATACAATAAACATACAATACATACAATAAACAATTCAACAGTGTACAATATACAATACAGGAAATAGCAAACAACACGTAAACCCTATCAATTCCAAATGCGGCTGTAATGAAGTCCTACAGCCCAGGCAACATCTACGGTTTTTCCACATCAACCACAGGAGGGCGGGGGCTTAAGGCCAACTGGGTGGCGGGGGTCGATTCCTCCCAGGGAGAAGTCCAGTCCCGGTAAGAGAGACGGCAGCAGAGGCAGCATTTGTAGCCAGCTGGCTGCGTCTCTCAGCTGTATTAACTCACAATTATCCCATTTTCTGCCGGCTCGGCGCCTTCCCTTCCCCCTCCCCTTGCCTCAGGCTGTCATGAGGAGGGCATTCAAGTTTGCCCCATGTGTGCCTGGGGTGGGTTGGAGGTGAGGTGTTTGTGCACCCATGAGCAATAGCAGTTGCACTTCTATAGCGTCCCTAGCACTTCTTCGTTCCCTCTCTGGGCGGATCACAGCAGGGAAAAGAGAATTTTGTCCCCATCAAACTGGGGACTCATTTTTCTGACCTCGGAAGGATGGAAGAGGCTGAGTCAACTTGGAACCTCATCAGGATCAAACTCACAACCTTTTTTCTGCAGTACAGGAGTCTAACCCCAGGGCCTTCCCCTTCCCCTGGGCTCCATCTGCTTTCCAGGGATTCCAGTGGGCATGTGCCGGTGGGCTGTACCACGCGTCCCGCCTCCCACTTCCCCCTGGAAAGTGCTGCCCGGGGTGGGCCACTCCCTGCCCCCATGCTACACTATGATACTGTTGCTGGCTAATCTTTCTTACACTAGGTCAGGTGAAGGGAACTGCAGAATGAACTCACTAAAGGGTGCCTTTATTTGGGCAGTTTCATGTCTGGCCTAGACATGGAAGGAGCACCATAATTGCTTGACTAAAAGCCTCTTTGTGGGGTTTATAGGAGCCTTCCAAGTGTGGTTTTGTTTTCAGTTGCATGTTGGTTGTGCTGCGAAGAAAAGTAAGTAATTCTTGCTGTGGTTGCTGGTCCTGGTATGTAATTTTTCGTCTCACACCTCCTAAGTCAGACATCACACATGATGTGTTGCTATCCAGGTATGATGACCTCCAACAGTTGTGCAGCCGCTCCACCTCTGAGCTCGATGGCGGTGCCCAGGAGGGCGGGAAGCGAGACTTGTGGTCGTTGTGGCCCAGCACCCGAAGCTGGAGCAGCGCTGGCCAGGCCGAGGACCCATCTCCCCGCAAGGCCTGTTCCGGCTGTGAGAGCTGGGCCGCAATGAACACCAGCCTTGCTTCCCGCCCTTGCTTCCCGCTGAAGGTGGAGCTGCCGCCACTGGGCTTGGAGGTATGGTGGCTGCACACCTAGGACGCTGATGGTGGGCTTTTTGCTGGGCTTGTGGTGTGCCGCCTCAGCCTTTAGGTCGTGGCCTGGGACCAAGGGCAGCCCTGGGCCCTGTGCAGCACCGCTCGCCGCCACGAGCTGGCCGTAAGGAAGAGGAAGCCTGAAGAAGAGGAGGACAAAGGCAGTGGAGGAGGAAAAAAAGCACCCCCTGGTCCCCACCACGCCGTTGGGCCCGTGGCCTCCTGGCGCTCTCCAGCCTGGGGCAGCGCCCAGGGTACCAGTGGTGGCAGAGGGTCCTGACACCCATCCGCATAGCGGACTCCCCGCCCCAGACGCCAGGAAGTCTGGGGCAGCACCGCCCCCCGCAAAGTGCTGCCCTGGGTGGGCCACCTCCCTCGCCCCCCCCCACGCTACGCCAGTGACCTGCAAATCTCACCAGCACCAGCTAACATGGGCAATAGATTTGTGAAGCCCAGGTATGAAGGTACATTTGCATGCAGTGAGGGACAAAGCTTCTGCCCCTTCTCAGCTGGAATGAACTGTCTGCCAATGGCAGTGTTACCCTTTTCATGTGACTTTTGAACAACTGTTTTCCATTGGCCCATCAATCTGCCCATAATAATATAATCAGCCTCACTACAAACCTACTGTACTTCTGAGTTATATAACAAGAATGAGTTATATGCCGGTGAGTGGGCGGCAATATAAATTTGAACTAATAAATAAATAATAAATAAATTATGACAGTCTCAAAAAGATTCTGGATTTTCTAATGTAATGATGGTGCTAGAGTAGAATCAGAGAGCGCGTCCTACTCTCCTTCATCCATATTCCCAAAGAATATGTGCTGGTTAAACCAATGCAGTTTCAAAAGAACCAAATGGTGGCAATTATTTTTATTTGTTCTTTCACAATTTCCCCATCTCCATCTACCACTCTTTACCTGTGTGGGTGGGGCCGGCTGGCACATCTCTCCTGCCTTTGCCTCATGCTGCTGCTGCTTCTCCTTTGCTTTCGTCTGGCTGAACTTCATGTCTAGGTGGATCTTCTTCAGCTGGGGTACTAAGGTGTTACAAGCCTCCCTCTTATTTGGCAGTTCCATTTGAACCCAGGCAGCTGCTCCGTTGGCTAGGCGAGGGTGCAAGTTGTCCAGCTCTACTCGTGGTTTTATCCGTATGTGTGTCTCCTCATCTCTGATATCCAGTGGGTCTGTCACTTCATTAGGGGTACAGGGAGGCTCAGTCAGATCCTCTGGAGCTGATGTCTGGTCGGTTTCATTGTCTGCAGCAAACGAGGCGTATTCAGGATTGTCTTCCTAGCATGAGAAGAAAATGTGGTGGGTATTTAAAGGTCTCCCTTGTTCATAAGCCAGTCGTGTCTGACTTTTTAAGGGCAGTGATGGCAAACCTTTTATAGACCAAGTGCCCAAATTGCAACCCAAGACCTACTTATGTATCACAATGTGCCAACAAGGCAACAGGGGAGGGTGGAAGCCCTCCCATTGGGCTGGTGAGCAAAGGGGCTAGGCGAACTCTGTGCTGGGGGGAGGAAGGATGTGCTCCCATTGGCCTGCTGGGCAGAGGGGTGGGTTGAATTCTGTGCAGGAGCAATGGCATGCATGCCCACAGAGAGGGCTCTGAGTGCCCCCTCTGGCATACGTGCCATAGGTTTGCCACCACTGCTCTAGGATGTGGTGCTCATCTCCATTTACACCCAAAGAGCCAGTGCTCTCTGAATCTGCTGATGTTTTGTGGTCATGTAACAGGCATGAATAGACACTTGAGTACATGGAATGCTATTACCTTTCCTGCTGAAGTAGTACCTATTTATCTACTTGTAATTTCTTGCTTTTAAACTGCTATGTTGACAGGAGCTGGGACAAGTGATGGGTGCTCATTCTGTCATTCAGCACTTGGGTCATGAACTGCTGACCTGCCAACCTTTCAATCATAAAATTCAGCATCTAAACCTCTAAGCCACTGCAGCCACTGATAAACATGTAGAGATGTTTTTCTGCACTACTTTAAAAAAGAAAGATCTCATTAAAACCTTTGCCATGTTTCTTGGGTTTTTCCCAAGGTTGTCATAATGTTTTGTTTTCTGGGAGATCAGCAAGAAAATATTAGTGCCTTCCTTTTTATTATTATCTTTTTTTCAAGCTGGTCTGGAATATTAGGCAATAGGGTATTTATTTTTCCAAAGCAATGGCAGTTTTCTGCCCATGGGCCCTTCAGATATGACACTGACAGCAAAAATGCCTCGAACACACTAAAAATGAAATGAGAAATAGTTTTAAGCTCCATTTTGCAAGATAAGACATTCACTCCTGCCTAGTGTGTTCAGATATTATTAAGTTATTGTGGTAGCCTATCAGCAATTCCTTTTAGAGGAACTCTTGTGAAATAGTGTGGGATAGGGAAGTCACACTTCCTTCCAGATATGTCACATTCCTTTTCCAGATGTGTAACACTAAGAATATCCAAACAAATGAATTCTGAGGACACTTCTAAGAGGCATAATTTCAGGAGTAACCAGTTACCCGTAAGTAGGTACTACCGTATATTGCTTATAAATAGCAAATAATGAAAGCATAACTAAAGTTACATTATGATTTAGACTTAACAAAGAATGTCACTCTTTTGTGTTGATGGTGCATTTTTAGCTGCTTTTGCTGTTATAGGGATGTGGTTTCATTAAATAGCGCAAATAGTAGCTTATGCTCCTGCCTTCTGCTCTGTTGTGCGTGCCAAGGTGATGATAGAATGGATGAGAAAAGAATATTACAGGGCACGGGCACATCTTTTAATTAATTATTTTTGGGAAAATAAAGTGTTATTTTAAAATTGTAACCATAATGTAACTACTTTGGGACATTGATTTACAACTCGTTACCCTTTAAGTTACTTTCCGAGCTAAGATAAACAAACAAAATGTGCTGGTGTGATAATAGTGAAAGCAATTTTACAAATTTATGGGCAGAACCAATAAGATGAGTTTTAAGAATACAGTACTCCACATAGTATTCTAATAGTAGCACTGGAATGCTGAAGAGTCACCAGTGTAAGATCTATTTGGCTAATGGATCCTCAGAAACTGACTTCATCTCACTATCCAGTATAATTTTGTAACTTTTTTATTGACTTTTTTAAAATTAGAGGGGTGAGTGTGTAAATGGGTAAACATGCATCCGATGTTTTAGACTTAACAGGTAAACAAGGTTCTTCAAGGATTCTGAACTAAGCATAAGACGAGCTATGATAGATTAGACCAGGGATTCTCAACCTGCAGCCTATGGGCCGGATGTGGTCCAGGGTACCATTTCATGTGGCCCACCCACTGCCTCCACCACACCCAGAAGTGCCATTTGGTAGAGGAAGGCAAAATGGCCATCCAGCCAAGGGAAGCTGTTGGAGGGAGCGTGACCCAGCCCCTGCCTTTAAAAGGTTGAGAACTCTTGGATTACACTAAAAGCAAACTGCTGCTTCTATGTTTGCCACTCAAATTCCTGCAGGTTCTGAGACCAAAACTAAACACAATATTCCAAACTGGTCACATCATAGATTTGCATAATCTCTTATGGTGCTGTCTGCTTTATTTTTTACAACTTCTTTTGCAATTATGCCTGATATTATACTTGTTTTTTTCACAGCAACTGCACAGTGGATCCACATAACACAGAATTATCCACTGCATATCCAAACTCTTTTTTTATTGGCCAGGGGCTGCCAGCCACACCTTACAAGCATATGTGTGAACCTGGAATTTTTCATTCTAGTGTACCTTGTTTTGCACTTTTGATGTTGATCTGATTATTATGGAGAGCTTGAAGAGATCCTTTTGCTGCTCTTTATAATCCTTTTCCCTTTTAACCAACCTTGACTGCTTAGTGTCTTATCCCCAAATAATTTCTGAGCTTGTGAAATAACACTGGCCTCAGTACAGATCTTTGGATGGAATCATGATTCATATCTTTTTCACCTTAACCATTGGCTGTGGAGGAAGACTGCATTTTTGCCCAAAGCTGATGCAGTGATGCTAGATTAGCAAGAGGACAAATTATAAAAGCAAATATGAGACTTGGTTTGGATCCAGAACATGCCATGTAAGTATCTCCCCCTTTGTCCTACAGGGCAGACCATGTTTGGGTCGGAGTCACTGACACAGCTTTTTACATGGGAGTGGAGTGGTAGACTTTCCCCTGTAATTCTCTCTGACTTGTCTGGAAAAGGAGCTGGGCAGAATGACCATTCACAGATAAAAGTATTCTTACCATTGGAAATATAGGTTCAGGTAAGTAGAAGTGAGAATAAGAACAAGGCTGGATATCAGGCAGTGTGTGATATCTGCTGTCTCCTAGCCCTATGATGTGCCGCTGGGTCTCTTTTCTCAGATACTGTCTGTAACACAGTGTAGAATCTGTGACATCTGCTGAAGAGTTTGCTCTGTAAGACAGGTTGCTATAGTGAGCTGACTTGACCGTTGAGCTGCTGTCATTGATTCTACACTGTGACATCATAATCTGCTTGTTGTCCCCCGCTAAGTGTAATATAAAAAGATGTAGTTTAAAAAGATATAACCCAAGAGAAAAAGCGGATAGGAGAAGAATATAAGAAAACTCAAGGAACACATTTGTAATGTTACTCAGGAAGGCAGTTGGTGGCCCATTCTGTCTCTTGTCATTCTGCAGCCGGATAACTCTTAATAACATGATTGTAACTGTTCTTTCTCTGTTTCCTGTTCCTGTGATCTCTCTTTGCAACTCCCTTTAACCATGTTAAAGGGGAAAGGGTGTCTATCTGTAATTTAGGACAGGGGTGCCCAGACTACAGCCCATTCATCCAGCCCGCAAAGCCTTCATCGCTCCTGGAAGCGGAAGTAAAACGTGTGCGTATGGGTGCGTTTTACGTCCGCTTCCAGGAGCAATGAGGGCTTTGTGGGCTGGATGAATTGGTGTCAGGGGCCGGATCTAGCCCCCAGGCCATAGTGACCAGCCCCCTGAACCATGTGACCGGTCCACGGCCCAAAAAGTTTGGCCACCCCTGCTTTAGGATAACACTCTATGTATATGATGAGTTGTACCATAGCACACAAGCATATAGTACAGTGATGACCAATCTTGGCACATCCAGATGTTTTCACCTTCAATTCCCAGAAGCCCTGATCAGCGGGAGTGCTGACTTGGGCTTCTGGAAATTGAAGTCCAAGAACATCTGGGAGTGCCAAGCCTGGACATCACTGCTACAATATAATAGATGTGTTTGTCTTTAAAGGTGCTACAAGACTCTTTGATCTCATTGTCTTTTTTTTGTGGTGTGCAGACACAAAGTGACCAGCTGGACATATAACGGATGGAGTCAGTATCTTGAATGGGATATGTTGTCTGTTCCCTTCAATACAGATAGACTGCCTTGAAAACAAAAGCCCCTTTCATCAGGAGAAAAAGCCTTTGGCAGACTGAATGTCACTAGTTACTTCATATTTCTCTGGTCTTCTTTTCTGCTGCTTTTTTTTCCCAGTTAACAATGCATTGCTTTGTCTGAGTCACAAGCGAACAACATTTTTCTTCTTTCTCTTGCTAGAGCTTCTGCATCTATTTATCTATCCCAATTATGCTTGGCTTTTCTCATCAAAGAGGGAACATGTTATTAAATTGTGGATGCTGAAAGAGAGAGGCTGTGGGGGTGGATATTCCACTTCAGGTGTACAAATATGTGGTCCTCTATGTTTTAAGAACTCTGTTTTAAGAACTTGGAAGAAAAAAGGTTTTACAGTGTGTCCCAAACCTGCTGTAGGTATTTACAGAGAGGAAGAACTGTGTTTGCTTAGCTATAGTAGAAGAAGCTGCACAGGGGATGTGAAAAATCTCAATTTCATTGCATTTTTCTAAATCCCTTCTGGATTTTCTTCCAGACATTGTTTCATACTGGGTTGTGAGACTGCTCTTTACTTTTCATGTTGAAATTTGTACACATTTTTTCCATTTCCCCTTAAATTTGCATTGATCTACACATTGTACCCAATTTATATATTTAGCCCATTGACTAAAGCAGTGATGGTGAACCTATTGCACGAGTGCCAGAGGTGGCACTCGGAGCCCTCTCTGTGGGCACCTATGCACAGAGTTCACCCCTCCCCTCTGTGCAGCAGCCCAATGGGAGCGCTTTTTCCCTCCCCCAGCACAGAGTTCACCCTGCCCCTCCGCCCAACAGCCCAATGGAAGCGTTTCCTTCCTTCCCTATTGCTATGTTGGCACTCTGCGATAAATACATGGGTTTTGGGTTGCAATTTGGGCACTCGGTCTCTAAAAGGTTCGCCATCATTGGACTAAAGCATGTTTGCACACATCTTTACAAATTATAATAGAAGGGGGACTTAATCCCTCCAGACTTTGGAGCTCTCTGTACATCAGAAGTTCCAGAAGCATCCCTGTCACCTGAATCTGGCTCCTAGGTGGCTAGAGAAGAGGAATAGCAATTACAGTACAGTATACAGTACTTATATACTGCCCCATAGAGCTTAGTGCACTTGCTCTCTGGGCAGTTCACAAATTAATTTGCATTTTGCCCCCAACATGCTGGGTACTCATTTTACTGACCTCAGAAGGATAGAAGGCTAAGTCAACCTTGTGTCCACATCAGGATTGAATTTATGTTTTGGCTGCAGTACAGCAGTTTAACCACTACACCACCAGGGCTCCATTTGGCACAGTTTCATTGGTGGGGTGAGTGACCAACCTGCTATCTGTATTTGTTACCCTTTGTTCTGCTCTAGGTGTGTATCTGCAACCAATAAAGCTGTGGCCTTCTTTATTCTAAGAAAGATACATTGTCTTGTGATGGTTTTCTTCTACTCCTTTCTTCTACTTTCTTAACTAGGAGTTCTCAAACTTTTAAAGCTGGGGGTCAGATCACACTCCCTCAGACAGCTTCAGGGGCCAGATGGCCATTTTGCCCTTCCTCCACCACATGGCACTTCTGGGTTTGGTGGAGGCAGCCCCCCAATGAAATTGTGCATGGGCCACATCTGGCCCACAAGCTGCAGGTTGAGAATCCCTGTAATCTTAACCCTCAGAGGTACAAAATAACTTTGAAAGCAATGTTTCTGAATGGCTAATGTCTTATAATTTTATGTGTTGGGTACTGCTCAACCCTTTCATGACTTTGCACAAGGTTTCCACCATAAATAAATATTTTGCAAAATAGGAAGATAAGGCTTCCAGGATATGGACAACTTATAGATGGCAAGCCTCAGTGATATACTCCTAGTGCCGTGATGGCCAACCTTAGCACTCCAGGTGTTTCTGGACTTCAATTACCAGAAGCCCAAATCAGAACTTCTGTTGATCAGGGCTTCTGGGAACTGAAGTTCAACAACACCTGTGTCAAAGTTTGCCATCATTGTCCTAGTGTTTGGGTAAGATTAGGTGGGAAGTATAAAAGAGGATAAGTTTAGAAAAAGGGAAGAGAATGAGCATAAGAAAAGTTGTACAGTATATAGGGGAGCACGAGGGATGAGAAGGAAAGGTTTCTAATTCAGGGGGAAGTGTTATATGCTGAATGGAGAGAGGAAGAGGAGGATCAGCCCAAAAGAAAAATTGTGAGGATAGGGAAAGAATGCCCATGGAGGTAGTGTGGTACTGAAGCAAAACACAAGACAAAGACTGAGACAGGCCAATAAAATACAATATAATAACTGGCAACAGTTGTAAGAAAAAAGGCTTCCTGTTTGCCCTCACTGACGATGCTTCAGTGTCTCAAAGGAACACAGCAAATGGTCATGAAATAGATTCCTCATTCCGACTGTGGAGAAAATAATAATAATGGAAATGTTAGGCTGCTCAAACAGGTTTACAAAGATAAAAAACTCAGACGTAGCTCCTTTATTGTTGACAGTCAAGAGCAGTATGGTGTATTGTTTAGAGCAGGGTTTCTTAACCTTAGGCCCTCAATTGTTCTTGGACTTCAATTACCAGATGCCTTGATCAGCAGGTGTACTGACTTGGGCTTCTAGGGACTGAAGTCCAAGAACACCTGGAGGCCCAGGTTGAGAAACCCTGGTTTAGAATATTAAACTGGGACTTGGGAAAACCAGCTTCTACTCTTCACCTTAGGGCTCATCATTCTTTCTCAGCCTGATTTCCTTCAGAGGTTTGTTGCAGCACAGCATGACACCTGTACCACTGATCCAGTTCTGTTAGTCAGTTACTGGTTCTGAGTCCTTTTGGTATGCAAAGTCTCCATCAGCTCCAGGCCACTATTGATGAAGCTGCTGCCTTCCACCAAGATGGATTTAAGTGGGATTTAATCCACTTGGAAACAATCACTCTTCCCTGTGGACTTTGCCATACAAGACCGTTAGTCCCCAGGGTTGCCAGGTTAGTTAACTGCCCCCTGACGATCGACATTGAGTTGCTGTCAGTATAATCTACTCCAACGGTGGTGAACCTTGGCACTCCAGCTGTTCTTGGACTTCAATTCCCAGAAGCCCTGATCAGCAAGTGTACTGATTTGGGCTTCTCGTAATTGAAGTCCAAGAACACCTAGAGTGCCAAGGTTTGTCACCACTGGACTACTCTATTACCAAAGCAGGAAAACCTGACCAGACTGACTTGCTGGAACTAATTCCAAACAGCAGAATATTCTGATGGTAGTTAATCTATTTTAGATATGGTAATTCAGTATTGCCTCAAAGAAATGCCTGGTGTTGGAAAGGGAAGTTAGAGGGATAATTCTAGTTTCTGTTTTGTCAATATGGATGGGAAAACACCAAGAGGCCAAAAACCCCCCAGCTATGAATCAGAATTTCTTGGTGTTGCCATATGATTTAATTTTTTAAAATTCCTTTTTATCTTTTTTGTTTGTTTTGATATTTTCTATTATATGGGTTGAGATTGGGTATTTACACTTATATTTTCATTGTCCACCTCTCCTAAAGTGGGCAGCATAGAAATTTAAGCAAGTAAACAAGCAAGCAAGCAAGCAAGCAAACAAACAGGCTATATCTCCAAATTCAAAGAAACCATGTTTCATGAAATGGAAAAATTGATCTATCAAGTGTCCAAAGCATTTACCTCTCCAAAGAAACCTAATCTACAAAAGCACTCAACAATGCAGCGAAATATGAATGAATGCTTATTGAAGATGTACACGAAATCTGTATTCTATACACACACTTAGATGTAAACTCTACTGAGCTATATAGGACATGATCCTGGGTGTAGGATTGCAATCTCAGTGCTGCTGAGTTTACTAAACAAAAACAAATTCCAAACAAATATACTGCCAGCAATCAAGTGCCTCCGGTGGCATTGGTTGTAATGGAGCCCTAAAAGGCAAAGGGTTTATAAAGTAAAGTCTTTGAAGTGAAGTAGATGAGGAACCCCATAACTAAGACATACTGTACTATATAAATTTTTTGAAGTGGTAGCTGTGTTAGTTTGTGCAAGCATCGTCGTCGTCGTCGTCGTCATCAGCTTCTACTCGATTCAAGCATACATTCTTTCCTGGAAGTCATTTTCTCAGCTGATGGATGTGTCTCTGATGATTCCATAAACTGATCCTGGCATGGAACATGCGACCACACATAGTACACTAAATAGATTGGGGGGGGGGGGAAATGGTTGAGTTTGATGAAGCTTCCATGCTTGTTGCTTAGTCTCTTCATGATTGTGGCGTTCCCCTTCGAAGTGATCAGTAGCAGCAGAGATGGTTTGATGCCAAAGTGGGCAATCTTCAGTCACTGTCTCCCAAGTTTGTGGGTTTATGCCTGACACCTTCATGGTTTCTTTTCAGCTGGTCCTTATAACCCTTCAAAGGAGCTCTGCAAGGTCTTGTGTCAGAGCTAAGTTCCCCATAAAGGATTTGGCAAGGAAGCTGGGATCATCCATACGGCAGACATGCCCTATCCATCTAAGACGATGCCCTATGACGGAAGCTTCAATGCTGTTTAGATTTGCCTTCTCAAGGATTGCGATGTTCAACATGGATCTTAGCTTCTGTTGGTGAAAACACTCAAGCTTTTTGATGCCTTGGCGATATAGGGTCCATGTTTCACAGCCATACAATAGTGTTGAGCATATCAGAGAGTAAACAAAACAACAAAAAAGAAAAAAAATGTTGTGGCACCTTACAGAAGTTAGTCTTAGAGGTGCCACAACATTTTAAAAATCTTTTTTTGTTGTTTTGTTTTCTCTCTGCTATATAAAATTTAATAGAGAAGTTCACATAATTGAATATCCAGTGTCGTTTCCCTTGAATATGTTTGGCAGAGTAGGGCTTCCTCAACACTTGCCACTTTAATACATGGGGTAGGAATTTGTGGTCATCCAGATGTTTCTGGGGTGCAACTCCTGCCTTTCCTCACCTTTGACTATTCTAATTAGGGCTGGTAGGAAATACAGTGCAACAATATCTTGAGCAGTGATGGTGAACCTATGGGATGCATACCAGAGGCGGCACTTGGAGCCCTCTCTGTGGCACCCATGTAGTCACCCCAGAACAAAGTTCACCACGCCCCGCTGCCCAGCAACCCAATGGATTGAAATGATTTTTTTAGGGATAGCCCGAATGCGGCTCCTTTCATGTACACAAGTGCATGTCTTGGGTATCGAAACCTGACCTTCTAGTCTCCAGCTCAGCGTCTTAAACCACTAAGTCACCGGTGGAGCTGCAACTGGTTGGATAAGCCATCATGTTAGTGTTTAAAGCAGTGGTGGTGAACCTTGGCATTCCAGGTGTTCTTGAACTTCAATTCCCAGAAGGTCTGATCAGGAGGAGTGCTGACTGGGGCTTCTAATAATTGAAGTCCAAGAACACCTGGAGTGCCAAGGTTCTCCTCCGCTGGTCTAAGGTATGAAGATCTGTTGATAGGTATTATACAAGGGGCCCTACATACTGTCCCAACTAACAAAATATAATAACAATGTATTTGACTTACATAAAGAAATGAGTACACCTGAGTGCAGAAATCTGCATATCTACAAGCAGCTACTTAGAAAAAACAAGAGAGGACAAAATGTCTGAGCCAATCTAGCTATCCATCTGCGTCAGCTAATAGTTCAGGTTGTTTGCATTACTACTTCCATTTCTGCGACCATTTCTTTTGCTTCCTGTAAAGACCCAGTGACTCATCTAGGAAAAGGTGGGCAAAAGATGGACACAAATGGCAGGCTGTCTAAAAATGGCAACAGAGAGACTGTAGCGGCTTGGTTAGTAAGCAGAGGCGTAGCTACCGCCGTATCTGCCGTATCAATTATACGGGGCCCCCGGGCCACGGGGGCCCCCAACGTGCGTAAGCAAAACAAATCTTTACCCTTCCTAAGGGCCCCCAAACAAATTTTTATACGGTGCCCCGCCAAGGCACGCTACTCTTCTGTTAGTAAGACGTTGAACTTGACGAATGGAAGATCAGCAGGTCAGCAGTTTGAGGCCTGAGTGTTGTATGACAGAGTGAGTCCACTCTCTGTCCCAGCTCTTGTCAACCTAGCAAGAAATTGAAAGTAAATAGGTACCATTGCCATTGTCGTCTGGTTGGAGATCCTACTGTGGTAATGGAGTAGACCATACAGCCAGTGACCCATACACCCAACGCTGAATGTTGGGTGGTGGTAAATAACCTGATTCCCCAAAGAGGCCAATAGCTACAGGATTAGCCCCTTTTGGGTGGGGTGATGGCCCCCTCAGTGGAGGAAATGCCACTGGAAACCATCATACTGGGCCCAATGGCAAAATGAATGGAGGAGGAGCCACTTTACTACTCTGATTCCCAACAGTCATGGAGGTGGAAAAGGCCATGCCAGAGGGACTGGCTGTGAAAGTGCACCTTGATAATATCCTTAAGGCTGCGGCAGACCATTGCAATTCTTATGTTAAATCATGCATGTCTTATTTCATATGTGTCACAGGAGATGGCTCTGAGATCATAGTGTGTGGGACACATCTTGGCAAACTGGGATCCACCTTAAACAAATTCACACCAGTGGCATTTTTCCTGCTTGCCTCAAGAGGGTGAAGGCAGCCTAGAACCAACCAGCCTCCATGACCAGGCCTCCTGGTGCCCTGGAGCAGGAAAAATAATATACTCAGACTGAGTTGCAGCTGACGACAGTGTTTAGTCATGCCTACCACATGACCATGGAAACATTGCAGATGCAGACAGTGCTGGTTCTTTGGCTGTAAATGCAGATGAGCACCATACCCTAGAATCAGACACAACTGGATTTTGAACAAGGGTGACATTTATCTTTTATTCAAGAGGGCAAGGGAAAGGGGTACCACTCTTACATCTTTCCTCTTACTAATAAGGCACATCTCACCTTACCTCCCCGGGAGTTGCTCCCTGCTGACGTAGCTGCTCCATCTTCTCCTCATGCTGCCGCTGCCGTTCATTCTCATCATGTTCATATTTCAGCCTTGTCAGCTCAAACTCCATCCGCCTCTTCTCCATCTCGGTCTCAATGGCTAAATTTAGTCGGCTGCTCGACCACTCTGGCTCAGCCCCACTCACCACGATGCGAGGTACCTGCAGACCCAGATGTTCAGTCACCCCGTTATTATTCTGTTCAACTTCTGCCTGTGCTTTTTCTGCCTCAGGTTTATTCTCTGCTTGCTGCTCAAGCTTTGGGCTTTCTTGATGACTGTTTTGCTCCCAGGGTTGCTTTTTCTCATTCATCTCTGGCAGGTAGACTTCAATAGCCAACTGGAGCTCTATCCTCATCTTCCCTGACTCAGCAAACACCCCAGATGTTGTCTGAGCTACTGGATCTCCCAAACCACCCTTGTAAATCTTCTGGCTCACTAGTGGGATATTCCTTTGGCGCTGCCTCATGTGCTCCATCTTCTCTTCATGTTGCCTCTGTTTCTCTTTGTCCTCATACATCTTCCGTTCATGCTGCCTCTGTCGCTCATTCTCCTCGGAGATGTGCCTCAGCTTTGCCAGTTCAAATTCCATGCGCATCTTCTCCAATTCAATTTCTGTGATGGGGTCCAACCTGTGACTGAGCTGTTCCTCTTCTCCACGAATGCCAGTTCTAGATGCTGACAGTTGGCGTATGTGTTCCATCTTCTCCTCATGTTGTCGTTGTCTGTCATTCTCCTCATGCTGATGCTTCAACACAGTCAGCTCAAAGTCCAAGCGCATCTTCTCAATGTCACTGTTAGGGCCTTGGGCTTGCCTGCCATTTTCCTGCTCCTTCATATCCTGCTCACTTTTGTCATCTTTAGGGTCTTTCTTATCTTCTCTGGCAACCTCTTCTACTTGCAAAGGGCTATTTGTAATATCTAATTGTCGCCTAGCTTCTAATGGTGTCCGCTGGTCTCCATCAGCCAGTGCATCAGCTGCACCAGCAGGGATGGCAGGAGTTACTGGAGTATCTACATTGCTATCCTGAAATTCAAAGGAAGAGGTAATGCATTTCTCAGAAGAGATAATTCATAATACAGTATAAAACATTTCTTTTTTCAATCCATTGCAATGTTTTTAAGGTATCAGGTGCCTTCATTTTGGCAATTTCATGTCTGGTCTAGACATGGAAGAAGAAGAAAGTCAAATAAATCATCTAGCTGTCTAGTTGTAAGGACAGGAGATACTAGCATTGCTAAACAATAAATACATTGCAATGGAAACATGTGGCTATGATAGGAAATATGAATATTGCCACAGGATTGGTTTAAGTTAATTCATGTCATTATATTTTCAGCTCCTTTGGTTCAATCTGGTGTTAGAAAGATTAGCCGGCAAGGTTGCTGCCCAGGGTATGCCAGACTGTATTCACAATCTTTGAGGAGGCTCTTTCTGTGTATCCTCTATATGGGGAGCTCAACCATCCACACTGCATATACTGTACCAGCTTTGGCCCTGACCATCTCTGCAGGAGAGTATGCTGCTCCAGTATGGAGAGCATCTGCACATACAAAACAAATTGACAATGCTGATAATGAAGCAATATGTATAGTGACCGGATGCCTCTAACTTACACCAGGTGAGAAAATATATCCTCTTGTTGATATCACTCTACCTAAGATAAGGAGAGAAGCAGCAGCAGACACCTAGAGAACTAAGCAAGAGAATAACCCCCAACATCCTCTGAATGGATATGAGCCTCAAGTCTGCTGGCTCAGTTCCAGGAAGAGCTTTATGACAAGAACAAACATTCTTGAGGGTACATAAGAGCAAAACCAAATTAGAAGATGGAGGATGGAGCTCACTGGTCAAGGAATAACATTAAAGGAGGATATGGCTGAAGAACTCAACCTCCCCAACGTCACTTTGGAGGACCCTGAGGGTAGGAGTACCTAAATGCAAGAGTATAAATGAGGATGACTAATTAATGCAAATTTGTAAGAAGCCAAATATTGTTGTGTTTTATCCTATTATTTTGCTTTTTTATATTTTATGTGTGCATTTTTCTATGTGTTTTGAAAATTAATATACAGTATATATATATATATATATATATATATATATATATCAAAATCCATGGGATGTTTCTATGGCAGTGATGGTGAACCTTTTAGAGACCGAGTGCCCAAACTGCAACCCAAAACCCACTTATTAATCGCAAAGTTCCAACACAGCAACGGGGTGGGAGGAAGGCAACATTCCCATTGGCAGAGGGGCGAGTGAACTTTGTACTGGGAGAGGGAGGAAGTACTCCCATTGAACTGCTGGGCAGAGGGGTGGGGCAAACTGTGCTGGGGAGGGATGAAGTGCTCCCATTGGGCTGTTGGGCAGAGAGGGGCGGAGTGAACTCTGTGCTGGGGTGACCACACGGGTGCCCACAGAGAGGGCTCCGAGTGCCACCTCTGTCACACGTGCCATTGGTTTGCCACCACTGTTCTATGGAGTCCAGTTCCTATCTTCCAGCAATACCTGAGGATAAAATGAATGTGAAGTGGAGGACTATATATGCTGCCTGGAGATCCTTGGAGGAAAGTTATCATAGTGCAGTTTTAAAAAATAATAATGAAGTTGGGGGAAAAATAGAGGTTCTTACCATCAAGAACTTCAACACAGAGGCAAGAAGCTTGGCTGCAGATACAACCTACCAGTCAGCCCTTTCTCCCTCAGTAAGCTACTCAGCTGCCCTGGTTTGCAAACCCAGTCTACAAAAGTCTGCATTCTAGGCCAACTGTCTCGAGTGATGTCACAAGATTCCACAATCACCAACTTCCATACTCTAGTACACAGTGGTAAGATTCAAAGTTTTTAACTACCTACTCTATGGCTGTGGTATGGTGGGCGTGGCCAGGGGGAAAGCCCTGTGTTGCACCTGAATTAGGACTACAGTACTTTATTTCAAGACTTGGATGGGCAGGACCAGCCGGAATTTCTGCTACTGGTTCTGGCAAACTGGGGCGAACCTGCTGAATTCCACAGCTGCTAGTACATCTGGGAAAAATGCAGGTCTTTAAAATGTATTTTTATTTTAAAAATTTGAAGATGTAAAGGAGATTAATTTTTAAAACCTTGATTATAGAGAAATACAGGGATAATTTTTAGATTATGTATTACCGAAAGGGAAAAATGTAAAACCAGAACAAGATGTATTATCTTTTTGGAACAAGGGGACGAATATATAAAAATTTAATGATATTGAGAACATTTAATCAAGAAGGTTTATAAGTCCCACTGGTGGTGGGTATACATAGTAGTTGTATTCTGTTATATATGCCTTTGTTAAGACTTTTCTATTATTTGTTGTTGTTGTGGTGGTATTTCTCTGTGTGTATTTCAATAAATAAATAAATAAAAGCTGGTCTTTAGCTAAGGAATTTGCCCTGGCTTAGTGGGAGAGCATTCAGAAGGGTCTGGATTTAATCTCTGACATCATTATTTAATATCTATGTAAAATCTCTGGAGAGGAGGTGTCGTCTGGAGATTTGGAGCGCCATACAACACTATCTCTCCTTTACATCTTTACATTTCCTGCTATGGATGCAGTCCTGTTTCAGTAATGGAAAGAATGAGAGCTAAGACGCTGATGGGGAGGCGGAAAGTCAACAGTTCGATTCCCGAGTACTGCAGGATGGAATGAGCTCCTGCCTTTGTCCCAGCTCTTGCCAACCTAGCAGTTTGAAAGCAAGAAATTGCAAGTAGATAAATAGGGACTGCTTTGGTGGGAAGGAAACAGCACTCTGTGCACTCCGATGTATAGTCATGCCTGCCACATGACCATGGAAATGTCTGCAGAAGCAGACAGTGCTGGCTCTTCAGCTTTGAAACAGAGATGAGCACTGAACCCTAGAGTCGGATATGACTGGCTTTCGAGCAAGGGAATCCTTTACATTTACCAGTTGAAACTGAATCCTAGCAAGACAGAGGTACTATTGTTGTAGGATCTTCTGCCCGACTGATGGGACTAGTACAGTGATGGTGAACCTTTTAGAGACCAAGTGCCCAAACTCCACTGGCCCTAGGTTGTGAAACCCTGGTTCAATGGATTCTTGCACGGCAGGCTTGGAAAGATATCTAGAAGAAATGTTCAGGGAACAAATGGTGATGGAGAGTTTGGAAATGTGTAATAGGCTTATGCATTAGTTAAGGTTAATCATGTATTCTCAGTCCCAGTTCCCAATAAAACAAGAATACTAATTACTCACCTCAGAAAATCTTAAGAGCACAAAAATCCAGGATTTCGGAGCAGCAGCAGATTTTGGAGCAGCAGTATTAACATTTATATATCTCAACATCTGGTGGAGATTTTTGTGGGATAACAAAGCCTCTGTCGGTAACTGATTGAACTTCCCTAATGACAGAGAAGGGCGGAGCTTTTTGTTTGCCTATACTGTACAGCAAGGAGAACAAATTGGTCAATCTTAGAAGAAATTAACCCTGACTGCTCCTTAGAAGGTCAAATAGTAAAGATAAAGCTAAAGTACTTTGGACATCAAATGAAAAGAGAGGATTTGCTTGAGAAAGCCTTGATGCTGGGAAAGGTGGAGGGCAAAAGAAAAAGGGGGTGGCCAAAAATGAGATGGCTAGATGGTATTGTAGACACAATGGGCACAAAGCTGAATGAGTTGAGTAGGATGGTGGAGGACAGAAGTGCCTGGCGGACAGCGGTCCATGGGGTCGCAGAGGGTCGGAATCGACCTTGCGACTGAACAACAAAAAATACTGTACTGCCATTGATTAATCTCCTTTGGTCCTAGGGCAGCCTTGTCTAATCTTGCCTTCCAGGTATATTAAACTACAAATCCTATCAGCCCTATACATCGTGATCAGTGGTCTAACTGGGTAGGAATTATAGAGATTATAGACTAGGTTGTGAACCTGGGGCTGCTTCAACTTCATCTTTCATCAACCCTCAATATTTGCAATGGTGGCTGATGGAAGTTGTAGTTCAGTTGCATATGGAGGGCTCCCCATGCTGGACCTTTAATAGTGGTCCTCTGACAGTCCATTGGGCAGGAAGGAAGAGGGAGCTCAGATGATGTCTTTGCCAGAGCACATTAGCCACCTCCCAAATTGTTTCTACCCACACCTTTCAGGTCCCTGTCAATGGGTTTCTACTTCTGCAGTGGAGATAGTATCACTCTGGTTTGGTTCACTTCCAGTGCATGAGAACTCTGGAACTGATCCAAAGCAAGCCCTTCAGTTTGAATTTGCCAATATTAGGAAGTTGCCTAATAAGTGAACCACTTCAAGATACAGTATTGGCAAATGAATCAGTTCTACTGCTCCTCAGTGGACAAAGGAAGTAAAAATAAATTCTTTTGACTATACAAACTCTTGGTCATGTGCTACATCAGGCGTAATTTGTAGAAAAATCTTTTTTTTTTTTTTTTGCCTTCTTTTAAAAGGCTGTTTGAGACATCCCCTGCAATCAAATCTGGCTGTGGCTTTGGCTGCAGGCAGTTTCTTGTCTGGCTTTTTAAGAGAAGGCAAAGAAAATATTTTTAATTATTTTATATATAAATAATTGGCTTTCGAGCAAGGGAAACCTCTATATAACTGATTGAGTGCATCAGCAAAAGTCTATATATAGTCAATTTTCCTGACTTCTCCTGTCCCCTGTTGAGCGGGGAAAGTGATTCATTTGCCAATATGCTGTCATGGTTCACTTATTAAGCAACTTCACAATATTGGCAAAACCATTTCTGTGTTAAAGGTCAGGCTTGATTAGATCATTCTCATCAAGCCCAACCAATCTAAAGCAGCTCACTCCCTGCTCTATTAGTGCAAGTGCATCCTTAAAGAGAGAGAGAACAAGAGTGAGAGATGCCATTCAAAAGTAATGAGTGAGAAAATGATGTGTAAGAAAGTGTGAAAGAAAGGCAAAAGGTTGTAGAATAAAACAGAAAGAAGGGGATTCACCTGATGTTTAATGTCTGTTACCTGGTGGTAATGTATAGTTGTGAGAGCTGGACCATTAGGAAAACTGAGCTCAGAAGAATAGATGCCATTGACATGTGGTGTTGGAGGTGAGTTTTGAGAGTACCCTGGACAGTGGGGAGAACAAATACGTCAGTCTGGGAAGAAATTAATTCTGACTGCTCCTTAGAAGGTCAAAAAGTGAAGATAAAGCTAAAGTACTTTGGACATCAAATGAGAAGAGAGGATTCGCTTGAGAAAGCCTTGATGCTGGGAAACATGGAGGGGAAAAGAAGAAGGGGAAGGCCAAAAATGAGATGGCTAGATGTTATTGTAGACGCAATGAGCACAGAGCTGGGTGGATTAAGGAAGATGCTGGAGGACAGAGGTGCCAGGTGGGCAATGGTCCATGGGGTCACAAAGGGTTGGAATCAACTGTGCGACTGAACAACAACATGAAAAATCACTGAGCAGACCAGAGGGGCTCCCTGATAGTTCCATCTCTTAGAGAAGCTCACCTCTCTAGCACGAGAAGGAGGGCCTTCTCTGGGTCTGCTCTGGCCCTGGGGAACCTCCTGCCAACCAAACTTCACCTCCAGGTAGAGCTTTTATGCTTTCACCTTAAGACCTGGCTGGCGCAGCGTATGTGTGTGTGTGTGTGTGTGTGTGTGTGTGTGTGTGTGTGTGGGGCAGCGATGGGATTTAACAGGTTCTCACCAGTTCACCAGAACTGGTAGTAACTTTTCCCAGTGTCCTGGAGAACCGGTAGCAGATTTTTTTTCTTTTGGGGAAAACCACCTTCGGGGCTTACCTTTTCACTTGTTCCCCCACTGCGCATGCACACCTAGCACTTGGTGTGCATGCACGCCTACAGTGCTTGGTGCATATGCACGGCCTCCTTGCTGTCCTCCCAAGCGGGGAGGAGGAAGAGAAGCTGCTACTCTGAAGCTCCCTATAGCCTGCTCCCCAGGGTAAGTGACTCACCTTTGGATGTGGTGTGTCTGTGTGTATTTTAATGTGTATTTAATACCTTTACCTATATTGACGTACTACCACAGTTCCAAAAAGGCCTGACAGCCTGGCTTGGGGTTTTTAAGCAAAGTCTTGGAGTTACATCGTCAATAAGCTACACCTGTGCTGTTCCAAGTGCTGTTCCAATTGGAGAACCCTTAAGGAGGTACAGCTGATTTACATTATGGTATATTATCCTAGAGAAATGGTTATGTAAAGACTTAGTATCTAACTTCTTTAACTGTTGAAAAGTTGAAAAGTGCCAAAATGAAGCCATCTTGTGGTGAGTTCATTCTGTAGTTCCTTCCATCTGACCTAGTGTGAGTAAGATTAGCCAGAATAAGCTTTAAGCTCTGGTTTAAAAGCTCTGTTTGATTTGTGTTTGGGGTGGGTGGGTGTTTGGGTGGGTGGCTGTATTTTAATGTATTTTTATTTATTTATTTTATTTACAGGTTTGTGTTGTGGGTGGGTGGGTTGAGGGGTGTATGTGTGTGTGCTTATTTTTATTTTATTTTTATTATTTTGTATTTTTAAATTTATTTTGTATTTGGCCCCACCCATGACATCATGATGTTAGCTCCACCCAAACTGTGATGACATCACGGTGGGGTAGTAAAATTTTTGACATCCCACCACTGGTGGGGGGAGGGGGACTGAGGAGATAGCCACCCTGGGTTGGCTTGTTTAACTATAGCCCGGGCTGTCAGTTTTAGTAAATTTTAAACAATCCAATTTTAAAGCTATTTTTTAATGTTTTTGTAAGTTTTTATTTGTTATGTTTTATATGTAAACTGCCCGGAGTCACCCCGGCGAGGTGGCAGTGGTAGAAATCTGAGTAATAAATAAATAAATAAATAAATTTTCAAGAAGATTGTCCTGGTTTTAACTGTGAGATACCAGGAGGCTCGAGACAGCTGAGAAAAAGAGGACAAACGACACCTTGTCATTTATGTGTATCTCCCTTCTGTCATCTTATCTTTGTCCCATTTTGAGTTTTTCCTCTTCTAATAAGCCAAGCAAATTCTAAGAGCCTAACAGCTTTCTCTTCAATGAATGTTGTTTTCCTCATTATTCAGCTCAAGGTCACTGCAACATGCCCTGGTCACCAGTGTTAATAGGTTTGCATGGAATTTTAATAAATTGGCTTGCATACACACATTAATTCTTTACACAAGTTGTAGTATGTTCAGGAGCACAAACAGAACACAAACAGACCATTTTTTTTTTGTGGTGTGTATCTCGTAATAATGGGGTATCCCATTAATAAAAATGAAGTTTTGGGGGGGTCTGACCCCCCCGCCGGGTCCAGGGAGGTGTGGGGACCCGATCCAAGGTGTTTCTGGGCTTCCCCGACGTCCTGAGCCAGTGCAGGAAGCCAGAACGTCGGGATTCGAACTCTGACATTCTGGCTTGCTGCACCGGCTCTGGACGTCGGGGAAGCCCAGAAACACCTCCAGAGAGATCAGAGGACCCGATCTACAGCTGCAGGGTGGCTGGGGAAGCTGACGGGGACTCCCTGTCGGCTTCCCTAGCCACCCGCCCATGCCTCCGCAGCTGTGGGGTGGCTGGGTAAGCCGATGGGGGAGCCCCCCGTCAGCTTTCCAGCCTCCCCACCCCTGCCTCCGTAGCTGCAGGGTGGCTGGGAAGCTGAACGGAGAACCCCGTTCAGCTTTCCACCCACCCTGCTGCTAAGAACGACTGTATCGTGTAACGTTAAAATCGCGTTGCTCGATACAAGATGTTTCCGAAAATCTTGTAACGTTATGCGGTTTTAACGATATACAGTACTCGCGTTATACGGGGTATTACTGTAAAGTAATTTTTCCTTCTGTAAGCTGACATCCTCCATATGCATTGGCCAACAATCTGGCATTGTGGTTAAAACCTGACAACTGAAAGGCTGGCAGGTCAGCAGTTCAAGACATGAGTGATGCATGATGGAGTGAGTTCCTATCTCAGTCCTAGCTCCTGCCAACCTAGCAGATCAAAAGCAGGAAAGGTAAACAGCGTTCTGTACACTCCAGCATTTAGTTGTGCCTGCCACATGACTAGGGAAATGTCTGCAGACACAGTTCTTGTGCTGAACTAGATAAACCTGAATTTTGGCAACAAAACAAGCTCATACTACAGCAGTTCAATGAAAAATTTGTGGTTCCAATATATCTTTTAAAATGAATACAGTCAAACCTCGCATAAAGAGCGCCTCGCTTAAAGAGCAGAATTTTCTCTGAATGTTTGCTTCACTTAACAAATAAAACCAACCAAAAACTCGCTTAACAAATAAATCTGGGTTCACAATCCCCCCCCACCACCAGAAGTCACAATTGGTCACTTACAATGGTGTTTCGCTTAAAGAGCAAACTCAAAGAACAATCCTGTGGAACACATTATGCTCTTTAAGCAAGGTATAACTGTACTTAGTTAAACTTATATTCACTGAAGCTGCAGATACTGTATATCCATAAGCAGGCACCCTGGGTATTGCATAAAGTAGTACTTTTTTTTTTTTTAACAGAGAGACTGGAAGAGAAATAGTGGCAGCAAATAAGAAATTTTAACACAGTGTTCTCATCTCTCTCTCAGTCTGTTATAGAGCCCTTGGGGTCCTGAAGGCATATTGTTTCTATTGTTCAATGGATTTTTGCACTGAAAGCTTGGAAAGATATACTGTATAGAAGAAATGTTCAGGGAACAAAATAGTGATGGAGAAGGTTTGGAAATATGTAATAGGCTTATGCCTTAGTTAAGGTTAATCGTGTTTCCTCACTCCCAGTTCCCAAAAAAGCAAGAATGCTAATTACTCACCTCAGAAAATTGTAAGCATAAGAAAAGAAAGTAAACATGTTATCCTGGACTTCAGAGCAAAGACAGTATTAAAATTTAAATATCAACATTGGGACCAGATGGACTGAGAGACCTTTGTGAGATAACCATAGAACAGAAAAGGATGGAGCTTTTTGTTTGCCTTTACTGCCATCGATTAATCTCCGCTGGTCCTAGAACAGCCTTGTCCAATCTCATGCCTTCCAGAAGTATTAAACTACAAATCCTATTATCCCTATGCAGTATGGGCAGTGGTCTAACTGGGTAGGAATTATAGATTATAGACTAGGTTGCTGAACCTGGGGTTGCCTTGACTTCATTTTTCATCAACCTTCATTATTAGCAATAGTGGCTGATGGAAGTTGTAGTTCAGTTGCATATGGAGCACTACCTATACTGGACCTTTAATAGTGGTCCTCTGACAGTCCATTGGGCAGGAAGGAAGAGGGAGGTCAGATGATGTCTTTGCTAGAGCACATTAGCCACCTCCCAAATTGTTTCTACCCACACCTTTCAGGTCCCTGTCAATGAGTTTCTACTTTTGCAGTGGAGATAGTATCACTCTGGTTTGGTTCACTTCCAGTGCATGAGAACTCTGGAACTGATCCAAAGCAAGCCCTCCAGTTTGAATTTGCCAATATTAGGAAGTTGCTTAATAAGTGAACCACTTCAAGATATTGGCAAATGAATCAGCTCTCCTGCTCCTCAGAGGAGAAGGGAAGTGAAAATAAATTCTTTTGACTGAATATAAACTCTTGTTCATGTGCTACATCAGGCATAATTTGTAAAATAATCTTTTTTTTTTATTTTTTTGGGGGGCCCTTCTTTTAAAAGGCTGTTTGAGACATCACCTGCAATCAAATCTGGCTGTGGCTTCAACTGCAGGCAGTTTTTTGTCTGGCTTTTTAAGAGAAGGCAAAGAAAATATTTTTAATTATTTTATATATACAGTACCAGTAACTGATTGCATGCATCAGCAGAAGTCTATATATTATCAATTTTTTCCACTTCTCCGGTCCCCTGTCGAACAGGGAAAGTGATTCATTTGCTCAACTTCACAATATTGGCAAAACCACTTCTGTGTTAAAGGTCAGGCTTGATTAGATCATTCTCATCAAGCCCAACCAATCCAAAGCAGCTCACTCCCTGCTCTGTTAGTGCTGCATCCTTAGAGAGAACAAGAGTAAGAGAGGTCATTCAAAAGTAATGAGTGAGAAAATGATGTGTAAGAAAGTGTGACAAAGAAAGACAAGAGTGTCAGAATAAAACAGAAAGAAGGGAATTCACCTGATGTTTCATGTCTGGTACCTGTTGGTATGTGACCCCACAAAAATTACTTCAATAAAATAATTTGCACTTTATTCTCTTCAATTGGTGTCTTCTAAAATGTTACCATTTAAACAATATTTTAAAAATCGTCTTGAGTCCCAAGTTTGGAAGGGATGGAGGAGAGGAAAATTACTTCAGAAGAAATTTGGCCTTAACACAAAAAAATTGCTTGCGTTCCTGCTTCAAAGGACTATTTCTACAAAGGAATAAGGACTCCTTTTTGAAATCTACTTCTTCTTTCATAAAATCAGCCCCTTCTCCTACAACTGCTTTTTATACCATCAGGGAAAACATATATTGTATGTATCTATCATCTTTTCTGTTGTAGGTTTTATTTATTTATTTGTTCAGATTTATATTGCCACCCACTCGCCAAGCTGACTCAGGGCGGCTTACAGTCAAAACAGCAACAGTACAGTAAAAATCATAAAATACAACCTCACAAAACAACCAAAGCAGAACACATTATATTATTTTGATGACAACCTTTATACCAGGGAAATGATGCAATAAAAATTAACTATCATCCTCTAACACTGCAGTTCTAATCGATATCAGATTTCACTTCGGGAACTTTCAGGTTCAGTGTTTTCTCCTAAACAAATCTGATTCTGTACTGATGTTATCAGCATTTCCCCGCCATCCACATGACATTCTCTTTGTTCCAGTTAAGATACTGGCATTTCCTATGGCTTCCCAGGGGGCTATTTTGACTCTCCAGTAACCCATCGTTTATTTCTGTAATGATTTTTCTGGGGAGCAAAATTCTGTGCTATGGCACTTTATATTTTAAGTTGGTTTCTTTGATCAGAGTCTCCCAGCCATAACCCTGCAATTACTTTTAATTCATGCATGCTAATCCATCTGTTCAGTCCTGAGGAATGAGCCTAAGTAGTGTTGGCTAAACTGTTGTATGGCAGAGCAAGCTGAATATTGTTCATGTGGGGAAGGAGATGCAGTGGTGTAACGTGGGGGGGGGGTGATCCAAGGGGGGAGGCCCACCCTGGGCGGCACTTTCCAGGGGGCAGCAAAATGTTCCAGCAGGTGGGGCACATCGTCCAGCCTGCTGGCAGCCCTGCATCAAGGGAAGCCGCCACATCCCCGGGGAAGGAGGAGAAGGAGGCCAGAGAAGGGGGTGGTAGGGGATGTGGCTGGGAGTGGGGAGTCATCTGTTTACACTCGCACACTCGCACACTCGCTTGTACCCACAGGTGTGCTCGGAGGAAGCCACGTGGGCCTCCCGTGCAGTCATCAAATCCTCCCAAGCGTGGAAGATCTCACAGCTCTGTTGTAGTATTTATTTATTTGGGGGAGGAGGGTAGAGTGAGGACAAGACTTTGCGCCTCAGATTGAGAGAGATAAATCCTCCCCCCTCAGTCGCACACATCTTACCATACAGTCATTCTTTGCCTAAGAGCGCAGCGCAAAGGGCAAGGCAAGAGTGCACAGAGATCCAGCCAGGGCAAAGAAGGTTTGGAGAAACCAAAGTTGCCCCGCAGCAGCTGCCAGGATAAGCCGGAGAAGCCATGCAAGGAAGCCAACGGGGGATGGGAAAGCAGTGGTGTAGCATGGGGGTGTGGGTGGCTGGTGGCCTCCCCCAGGCAGCACTTGGGGGGGGGGATTCACACTGCCGGTGTCCTGGGTCCTGCCCAGGGGGCGGCAAATTTTGCCTCTGCCCTGGGTGGCTGAAACCCACACTATGTCACTGAGGAGATGCATCCTTGACAGAATATTTAATGTCTGCTACTAAGTGGAGTTTGTGCTTTATTCTCTTCCATTGGTGTCTTCTAAAATGTTATTATTTAAATAATGTTTTTCTTTGTCTTCAGTCCTGTTTTTGGAAGGGATTAATTAATTTCCAGCCCTGTCTTACAGATAACATAAATGGGTCCTTCAGTTCCTGCGATCAGACAGGACAAAACCTGGCTGATGACCCACCAAGGACCTCTTAGCAACACTTTACACTTGTGATGACTGGGAAATTATGATGTCATCATAGAGTGGAACCTTCTGACTTCACATGACAGTTAGGAAAAGAGTTTCTGGTTTCAGCATGAACAGTGTATGACTGCTTCAGACTGAGACCGGATGGGGCAGGTGGGGAAAGAGGCTTTTGCATTGGCATCTGAGACGGGTGCTCATCCCCTATTTAGTCATAAATCTGCTATGGTAAGAGCAATCCAGTAAGGTATTTTGTCTAAGGTTGCATTGGGAGGAGAACATTTCAAAAATTTAATGCCAATATATTGGAGAGTGACAATTTTTTGTAGTATCTGTTTCTAAACTTGAGATGGACTCAAGTGCACACCAGGGAGATGTTGGAAAAGAGGAATTTTAAAATAAAGATGGGCATCCTTGGTCTTCCAAATAGTTTGCCCACAATTCCCAACAATTTCCTTACCATTGGCTATATTGTGTGTGATTTCTGGGGATGTCTAAAAATATTGGGAATATCAAGAGATTCCCCATCTCTTATTTAAGCCAGTAGGGCTTTTAGGAGTACTTAACATGGCTAGATCAGGCTTTGTTTAAGGGCTTAAATCATGACACCTTGCAAATGTCTTTGACGGTGTCATCTTTCTTGAGTTATTCTTGTTAGGATGACTACTGTGACTCCTGCTTAACCACAAGCTTCCTGCACTTCTCCAGCCTATGATCTGAACCTTTGATGTGTTGCAGGATACATCCAGAGAACACCATACATCATCAGAGTTCTCCAATTTTGAGACCGAGTCTGTGCATCACACAGACAAGGAGATTCAAGCAGACCTGGATCATACCAGCCATTTGGAAGGGTCTGAATATTCTTCTCAAGAAGGCAATGTCTTGTTCAAGGATGTGCATTCAGGAATTGAGTTTGCTGTGCAGATAAGAGAAAAGATGGTAAGTAGGGTAATAAAGGGGATACAGAGAAGAAAGAAATTATCACAGAGGCTGGCCCTAGTGTCAGGCAAAGGGACAGCTCACAATAATTGTTGCTAGGCAAATCCATCACTTTGTTTTCAATCATTCCCAGCTAATGTGAATGTTACAGTTAAACTCAGAAGAAACCAAACACCTGGTCTTGGATTATATGGTTCTTCCAGCTAACCAAAGTGTCCTGAAGCTTTTAACCTCATCTCAACTATGTCATTGTTTTCTCTATTCCATTCCTACCCCTGAATGCAGGATGCTGTGGGAGATGTTCCAGCCTCTTCATACATGCCTGATGATATGACAGAGACCTTAGATAACAAGAATCAAACTGGGAGGCTGGCAGTCAGCACCCAAAGTGGGACCAGCAGTCAGATCATGGCAGCTGATATTGAGCTGGAGAAGATGAGGTTGGATGGGGCACTGACCAGGATGAGGTACAGATATGATGATAATGAATGCCGGCGGCAGCATGAAGAGATCATGGAAAAACCGCGTCAACAGACCATTTCTCAATCCATAAGTGAGGTGAATTGAAAGGGAAACAACCCAAGTTGGAAAGTGTTGGTTGTGTGGATCACAACTCCTATGAGAGCTCAGTCGTTATGGTTGATGGGACATTGAAACCTCAGATAACGGACAATGGAACCTCAGATAACGTTTGCCTCGGATAACGCTAAAATAAGATAACGTTGGGGAATTTGAGGCAAACTTTTGCATCACACAACATCTTAACATTGTGTGATGCAAAAGTTTGCCTCAAATTTCCCAACATTGATCTCTCCCCCAAAGCCCGCAGGGGCAGAGATCTCCACTCAGAGTGGCAGTTTGTTGGGGGGGGGGGAGCATGCGCCCTCCCCCCAAAGTAAATGGCGGTATGAACATATGATCGCCAGTTTGTTTGGGGAGAAAAGGCACATTCTCTCCCCAAACAAACTGGTGGTCCTAGCATGGGATCGCCGGTTTGTTTGGGACAAAAAGGCGCTCTTCTTCCCAAACAAACCGGAGGTTCTAGCGTGGGACCGTCCGCTTATTTGTGGTGAAAAGGCACCCTCCTCTCCAAACAAGTGGGAAATCCCAGCATGGGACTGCCCACTTGTTTGGGGCAAAAAGGCGCCCTTTGTCCCAAACAAGCGGGCGATCCCAGCGTGGGACTGCCCACTTGTTTGGGGTGAAACAAACAAGCATGTGGTCCCACTGTGGGACCACCCGTTTGTTTGGGGAGAGAATGTGTTTTCACTCCAAACAAAGGGCGGTCCCAGCGTGTGATCGCAGTTTGTTGGGGGGGGGAGGGTGCACACACCCGTTCTCCCCCTAACCAAACTGGTGCTCTGATGCTCACAGGACCGGTTTGGTTGGGGGAGAGACTGGGCACACATGGATTCCACACATGGAATCCCCACTGCCCTTTCCAAAGAGGCGGGCAGATCAACCCCCTGTTCCCTTTCCTCTTTGGAAGGGGAACAGGGCTTTTTTTAAACGTTGTGCGATCAATGCATCGCACAATGTTAAAAACTGGATAATGCTAAGACTTGTGGAACCAAGTCTTAGTGTTATCCGAGGTACTCATGAATATAATTCCACCTTTTATAATTCCATCCTTTTTCTAATTGTTTCTCTTTGCAGATTGGACAACAGCTTCATGAACTGCTGCAGCCCCAGAATTGTTACGCCCTGTTTTTTTTCTGCTTCGTCTTTACCCATCTTATTTATACACTCAAGGAGCTGGCTTTCTATATTATTACAAAACATCACTTATTTTGCTTTGGCATTTTGCTGTATTTTATTTTCAAGAAGATTGTCCTGGTTTTAACTGTGAGATACCAGCAGGTTCGAGACAGCTGAGTAAAAGAGGACAAACGACACCCTGTCATTTATGTGTATCTCCCTTCTGTCATCTTATCTTTGTCCCATTTTGAGTTTTTCCTCTTCTAATATGCCAAGCAAACTCTAAGAGCCTAACAGCTTCCTCTTCATTGAATGTTATTTTCCTCATTACTTAGCCCAAGGCTCTTCCAATGTCACCACCAACCACAGCATGCCGTGGTCGCTAGTGTTAATAACTTTGCATGGAATTGTAATAAATTGGCTTGGCTGTGCTCATTTATTCTTTACAAAAGGTGTAGTATGTTCACGATCACAAACAGACCAGTTATATTTGATTTTGTGCATCTTGTAATAATGGGGTGATCCATTATTAAATATGAAGTTCAAAAGATACCCCAATGGAACTGAAATACTGTACACAATTCATTAATATAATCAGTGCCCTGGGAAATTACTATTTGGGACTACAGTTCCCAGAATCACCCCCCCCCCCCCCGGCATGGTAGAGGTATAAAGTAAATTCTCCTTTCATAAGCTGGCATCCTACATATGCATTACTAGTATATAACCCGGTATAGTGGTTAAAACACCAAACATGATGAATGGAAGGCCAGCAGGTCCGCAGTTCAAGATGTGAGTGCTGCATGATGGAGTGAGCTACCATCTCGGTCCCAGCTCCTGCCAACCTAGCAGTTCAAAAGAACCCCTGGATTTAATGGATGGGGATAATTGAGTGTGTGTCCCCTCTCCTGCCAGGCCTTGGGAAGCATGATCTTCCATTTTCAGACTCAGTTTGTTTGTGTGAGATCCTGAATCCTCCTGGGGCCTATAACCCCTAGAACGAGATGGGTAATTCTGAGAGTTATAACCTCTCAAAGTAACTTTCCAAGTTTTGTATCATGACATTTTCAACTTCCATTGTGACCAATGGGTAGAGGCAGCCTTTCTTCTCCCTTCATTTCCCTAAGCAGCAGGGATGGGGCACCTGTGGCCTTGAGGGGAGCCTGGGCTCCTGGGAATTGAAGTCCAAGTACACCTGGAGTCCCAAGGATGAGAAACCAAGCCTCAGAAGAAGAAACAGGCTAGTCCTCCAGGTGCTCTGGAACTTCAATTTCCAGAAGCCCAAGGTCCTCTCAAGGCTGAAGGTTCCCCATCCATGCCTAAGCCTCTTTTCAAGCCATCCTTACTGGTAGCCATCATAGCATTATGGCTGTGAGCTACATGTTTTCAGGAGTCAAGAATCTTGAGGCACCTCATAGACCAGGGGTGCCCAACCTAAGGCCATGGTGCCATTTCATGTGACCCCCAGCCCTCCAAGGGCATTCGAGAAACAAAATGGGCATCCCTTTGAAGCTATTGGGAAAAATGGCTGCCCCATCATGCAGGCAGGGCAAAATGGCCATCTGGCCCTCAAAGCTGACTGAGAGACCATGAAAAGGTTGGGAACCCTGGTCATAAACCAACACATTTAATTTGGCATGATATTTTCTGGATTCCAGACAACTTTATCATGTGTGTTTGTCGACTGCTCAGGGTGGGGTTGTGAACCTTTCCCCCTCCTCTGGGCTTCTTAGTTTTGTTTCATTTTCTTCTGGGCACTGAACTCTCAGTATGTGACCCCTTGTTTGTTAATGGGCAGGAGAAGATGCTTCAAAGGTCACCAGGTTAGACAGTTGCAGTTGAACAAACTTTCTAGGCCAATGGAAAAAGTGATGTGCCTTGACTTGAACTCAAGTGAACATTATCAGATCACTGCATCAGTCAGCAAAGACATCATTGGATAGGAGCTGCCTTACATATCTGTCAGGAAACTCCACCTCCTGCAAAGACAGGCCACTACATCACAAGCAACTCTTGAAGGAAGAGAGAAAGAGAAAGCTCTTTGGTTGACTAGAAGTCCTCCCACGGGATGGATTTAAGCTACACTAAAAGCCAGTGAAACAGATAAGGTAATGGCTTGATAATTACTGCTGCCTGTGGAAAGCTTTACAGGATAAGGATGCTGAGGTATTTTGCATGGCTGTTCTTTGAAGGAAAAGATAAAAACAAAATAAGCAAACTCCTTACTAGAGGCAATGCCTTGCTGAGGTTTCTATCAGCCTGAAGTCTGAATTAAGATCTGGTGCAATTCACTGCTAAATAGAGGGAGCTTGATGGTTGATCTTTAGTTCAAATCTCATTTCTGCCTGTGAACGCAGTACTGCTTCTGAGGAGAGTAGCAACCTAGCTGCCCTTAGGGAGAAACAGGCTTTTCTGCCAGATAAAGGCTAATGAGAAAGGGAGCATCAGTTAAGTTTACAGGATCATTTAAATTGGTCCTAGCTGAAAAACATCTTTTCAGTGTAACTATTACAAAGGGAATCGAGCTTCTCTTTATGCTGTAATGAAATAGTTGGGAGGTATTTTCTTGGTCTACTTATTTGTAGTACAAAAACAATAAGAATGGTTGTGAGGTTTGCTGAGATAATGTATGGCAATGGCACATAAATTATCATTAATTATAATTTTGATATACATCTTTTTAATGAATTTAATAACTGTTGCATTTTCTCAATCTAACTATCTGTAAAATGGGAAGAATAATTGCAAAGTATTTTTCAATATTTATTATGATCTCTTGTGATGCTACTTTTAGCAATATTTGTTGGACAAAAACAATATGTATAAACCTGGCATTGCTGCAGTGCTGGTTATTACCTTGGATACTAGGGCTAGGTGAATCTGGAGTATCCTCTCTGGAGTAAATTTAGTCATAATACTATGTTACGTTGCTCTTGTGGCATGAGAAGCAGTGTGCCTGTTTTTTTTGTGGCTGTGAAATTTGTGCCTTTAAAACTGCCTGGAAGTTGCAGAAAATCAACAAGCAATTCCCCGTCATTTGCAGGAATGATGGGGAAAGCTTCACCAGGTGTTTTTCTGTCTTCCAAGCACCTCTGAAGGGCACAGAACCATGGGTGCTCCCTATAATATTTTGGTGGGGACCAGCTCTGCATAGTAGTATGATAGTGCAATTTGCATGTGTGTTGCAAAAAATATAGATAAATGTAGCAAGGTGGGGGTGGGGGAATGTCTATTAGTTTCTTCCTCAACACATAGCCATGCATAGAACTTCTGTCACAGAAACGTGGTAAATCCTACAGAGGTTGCTAAGCACCAGAATTGTCCTAGTATTCCCTCTTCTGGCAGCACTAGTTTACTACACCAGTCCTGTGTAAACATGCACTGATGCTGCATATATAAATCACCACCTGATGGGGCGGATGTTTGGATCGCACTTCCGACCACTCTGCTTTCTCAAGGTCATGTGTTTTACGGAACCTCAGTATGCATACAAATGTACATACAGTAATACCTCATATAACATTAGTATCGAATAACACTAAAATCGCATAACATTAAGGAATCTGGGGGGAAGAATTGCATCAGATAACATTAAGATTCTATGGGATGCTTCAGATAACAACCGCTAAAGCCTGTGTGGTTACAATGTATCTCTATGGATCCCATAGAGGATCAGATAACACTAAAAATCATATAACACCAAGACTTGTGGAACCAGGTTTTAGTGTTATATGAGGTTTTACTGTATACTGTATATCCTTTCTAAAGTCTGTGTCATCTTGTAGCATCCAGGATATGTTCAGAGATAAATAGTAATAATAATTTTGTTTTAGAAATTATTCTGGGTCTCACCGACAAAGAAGAATAGGTAAAACAGAAGGGGGTAAGGAAGGAGTTCTCAACCTATGGCTTGGGGTCTAGATGTCCCCCCCTACCTCCACCATGCCAGGAAGTGCGATGTGTGGCAGGCAGGGCAAAATGGCCATCTGGCCCCCAAAGCTGTCTGAGGGAGCGTGACCCGGCCGTCAACTTGAAAAGATTGAGAACCCCTGGGGTAAGGGATTGTAGGTATGGAACTATAGGGTCTAGTATCCCTAGTATCCAAGGTAATAACCAGCACTGTACAATACCAGGTTAATACATATTGTTTCTGTCCAACAAATACTGCTAAAAGTAGCATCACAAGAGATCATAATAGATATTGAAAAATACTTTGCAATTATTCTTCCCATTCTACAGATAGTTAGACTGAGAAAATGCATCACACTTATGACCCTATAGTTTCTTAACCTTTTAAAGCCGGGGGCCTGGTCACGCTCCCTCAGGCAGCTTTGGGGTCCAGACGGCCATTTTGCCCTTTCTCCACCACATGGCACTTCTTGGTGCGGTGGAGGTGGTGGTGGGCCACATGAAATGGTGCCATGGGCCACATCCTGCTCACGGGCTGCAGGTTGAGAATCCCCGAGCTAGAGGGAATCTGGCTATCAACCATGCTGTTTGGATGATAATGATGATGATGATGATGATTGGCTTCTGTTATAGACCAAAAAAGAGAGTAGTTTTTCCACATTAACACCTAAAATCTCTGTTCCTGTTGCATTGGGCTTTGTTTTTTAAAGTGTCTGTTGTTTATTTTAAATAGGGTTCTTTCAGTGGATGGAGGGTCTCTTAGTTTAAACACTGCCCTATTTATTTCAGTTGGTTTAACGAACAGCATTTAAATGAGTACATATCTGCTTCCATTCAGTATTGCAGCCAGTACTGTATCTGTCTTGGGAAAGTTCTTTGACTGGGTCAAGATATATGCATAAACGAAACTCTTGAAACAGACACTAGATTCCACTTCTTTATCTGAAAAATAAAGGTGATTTTTTAAAAAAATACACCACCTTTTCTCAATAATCAGACCTGACTTTGATAAAATTGCCTCTGGTTTATATTTTTTCCTTTCCTTTTTTTTAAAAAAATTACACTACCTGTATTAGTATTATTTGACAGAAAGAGGAAGAGAGACCATTGGTCACACATGTGATTCTGCCAGCAAACCACCCTCTCCAAACCCCAAGTAATGGGACATATTAAGTCTCTTATCTCATGATTGGCATCAACAGAGAATTGTACATGAGGCAGTGTGGAATTTCAATTTTATATTTTCAAGTATGTAAATTTAAAACAACCTTCTAACATGGTGAGAGAATCTGCTTTGTCAAAATGCTTTATACTGTACTTCCAGTTTTCCTGAGAGTTTTAATAGCTATTGTGCTTGAGACACTGTCAAAAAACAAAATGTATACTAACCAGTGGAATGTGGTCATTTAGAGTTAATGAGACATGGTGCACTTCAGGCTTACTTGAAGTAGTAAGCCCACATCTCAGACTTGGTTTGTGTTCAGAAATTACTGTAAGGGAGCACTTTATAGTTAAAATTAAATTGTTCTTCGTTGCATTTGACTGTAGTTGGTCTTCTGTGCCTGCAGATGGTTCCCAGTTGTACTGTGCAGTCATCTGCTTATTGAACATTTCAAAACCTTTTCTATAGAAACTAAATTAAAAACCTCTTTTTTTCCAATGTTCAGAGTAAAGAACATCCTCCTGGATCCAGACTAGTGGTAAAGCAAAGTAATGGGTGTTAATTTTCTTGCCTTAAGTGCTTTCAAAGCATGCACAGAAGCAGAAACTAACCATTTCCTATTATCAGAGGTGCCCAAACTTTTTGGGCTGAGGGCCCAGTCACATTGTTCAGCAGGCCAGTCATGTGGTTCCTCCCACTGGAAGTGGGACACCCCTGATGCCAATTCATCTGGCCCATGCCACCCTCATCACTCCCAGAAGTCAAAGTAAAATGCACCCATGTGGGCACTTTTACTTCTGCTTCCGGGAGCAACAAGGGTGGTGTGGGCCAGATGAATGGTTGGTGGGGGGCAGATCTGGCCCATGGGCTGTAGTTTGGGCACCCTTGTCCTATAGGTATGTCAAGACTGTGGTGGCTTAGTGGTTAAGATGCTGAACTTGACAACTTAAAGGTTGGCAGGTCAGCATTTTGAGATCCGAGTGCTGCATGAGCCAGTGCTTGTCCTCTGTCCCAGCTCTTGTCAACTTAGCAGTTTGAAAGCAAGAAATTGCAAGTATAACAATAATAATAATTTTGTGTCACAAATTATTTTGGGTTGAAAGGATTTTTAGGTGACGTCTACTCATGCCTGCCACATGGCCATGAAAATGGCAACAGGCTCAGACAGCATTGGCTCTTGGGCTGTAAATGGAGATGAACATCGTAGTTCTTTGGAAATGCTGTAGTAAGGGTTCCAGTAGCTATGGATTCTATTGATCTGTTTGAGTCTGCTTCTTTCCATCCAAACTTCTTGTCTTATTGATTTGTTCAAGAATAATTGATTAGTTAATTTCAATAGTCTAGCACGGTGTGTGTGTGTGTGTGTGTCAACAAACCTAGCTCTCCAGATGTTCTTGGATTTCAATTCCCAGAAGCCCTGATCTGCAGACATACTGACTTGGGCTTCGGAGAATTGAACTCCAAGAACACCTGGAGAGCCAAGTTTGCTGACTCCTGGTGTAGTATAATCCTATTTCTCCCTTTCATGTCAATTTGTTTATTTGAGTAGTGATATGTTTATTGTATGTGAATGCTGATGTGTTAAGTGCTCTCCTCCTTTTGCTACTTCAAATTCCATTCTATGCTGGACAAGAATCTCATCAGCCCTCTGTGACCACAATTTTCAAATAATATTTTTGGTCTCTGGATGTAATTGTTTACTGTAACTTTTGTTTCTCTTTTGCTCATTGTATCAGTGCCTGATCTTCAATCGACGTTTTATATTTCTTTCCCACTCGATTCCAGCCTTCTGTTTTTAATTTATTGCTTATTTGGGTAAGGTTGTGCATTGTTCTCAGTGTTAATTTAGAAATAGTTTTAATTAGGCTGTGACAATTCTCTTCTTCCTTATTATTTGCCATTCATTTTTATCTTATGTTTGATTCTGATTTGAACTCGTGTTGCATAATGTATTTCAGAGTAGGTATGAATGCACAAATATCACTCCTAAATAACTGAAAATAGCACAGTGCAAGAAAATAACATATTTACAGGATTAGCAAATATAAGGTACACCTTTACCCTTATATCCACGGGGGTACATTCAAAGACCTGCTGTGGATACTTAAAACCACAGAAAGTCACAAACCCTTTATTACACTGTACATACCTACATCATATGAAGCAGGTTGTGGTGGGGTGGAAATACATTGAAAACCAAAATTTGTTAACCAAAACATGGTTTCCCATAGGAATGTATTGAAAACCAATTAATCTTGTCTGAAATTTTTTTTGTTAACTGAATCACTATTTTCTTTGGATTTCTTTTTGTTATGCCATTTTTGTGTTAACCGAGCAATTTGTTAAGTAAGGTTGCACTGTATGTATTTCAAGGATTTTTACTGAATATTTTTGGCTTGTGGATAAGTGAAACTGTGGATACTGTACCCACAGATGCAGATGGTAACCTATTGAGATCTGATCCAACCTAGATCCAAATTAAAATTCAGAAAGTCAAGATCTTCTCACTTCTTACTGACCTACACTGGAACCCAGGACAAGGACCTTGTTGTTGAAGAATCATGGATAGCACACTTAGCAGATGCTCAGATACTTTCTCCCCACTAGTTTCTGAAATTCAATCTAGTAACCCCATGCAGAAGCAAAAGGTCTCCTTACTTTCAATGGGGCAATCTTTGGCTTGTGTTAACTCCAAGCTGAAGACTACTGGGGCAGTCATAGAGCACTCTGCCCACAGAGCGCTTATGCTTTGCATTGGCAACAGGATTCTAGTCTGGAGTTATCCAATGAAGTTCAGTGTTGGGAGTTCTTTCCCAACAAGAGACCCTTCTTTATACATTTGGTTATCGACTTTGCTACCACAAGGCTTTCTGATCTCACCTCAAGCGCAGTGCTTCTCTGTGAAGTTGACTTGCTTGTAAGTTATGAAGTGTGTGTCTGTCTGTGTGTGTGAGAGAGAGAGAGAAAGAGAGAGAGAACACAAAACAGCTGGAAAAGGTGCAATTAACAGTAATTAAATAGAATGTCTTTAATCAAAGCTGACAGTTAAGGATACACACTTTACAGAATAACCTGAGAATTTAATCTGATACAACTCCACTGTGTTGTACTAAGCACATTAATTTTGTCTTTAGTTTGGAGTCTAAGTAGTGTTAGACATGGTTAGGATTTCAGTAGCAGTCGATCAAGTAATATTATGGATCTTCAGGTAGAGTAGGAAACAGAATGTGGAAGTAACCCATTATAAATATTTGCCTGCAGCAAAAGGCTTTTTCAACAGGAGAAACTTAAGTTCCATTTCAGAAGAATTATAATGAGTAGCCACCAAGTTACTTTTGTTATAACAAACAATGCTTTCTAATTATTTCCAAAATCATTTTAATGTGCATTTAAAGTCACTTTAGAAGTGCTTTGACTTAAATTTTTCAGGTTTATGCTGGTTTTTATAATCAGTGTTAAAATCAGTATGGTCTTACTCTTTGTGTTTTCAATATGCAGTTTTAGAATTAGCCACTAGAGGGAATTGAAGGGTATTTCCCTTTATTTTTCTGAGGCGCTAGTAAGGACAGTGCTGTTTATTACTAGCATGGTATTTCCTAAAATGTTTTTGTAGGTAGAGTTATGATCAACACAAGAGCAATCTGTGTGCTGCAAAGTAAGAAATATCTCAATGATTTTTCAAACTCTGTTGGAAAGAATCCTGGATGAAACCATGGAGAACTACTGGCAGTCAAAGCTGACAATATCGGGTCTAGAGATGGACTGAAGCAGCTCCTTTCCCCATAATTCACAACTTGCATTTCTTAATAGCACTTTTAGCTTAAATATATAGGATTCTGATTATAAAGAACATAGGGTAGCCATGTCGGCTACTTGGTGCCTGAAGAAGAGAAATGTGATCCCCTAAAAAGCTTAGACAGATCCCTCCCCCATATTTTTGTTACTCTTTTCTTCTTCTGCCATATCTGAATCTGAATATAGGCAATCATCATGAGGATCAGCCATTAAGACTGTGCTGAGAATATAAAGCCGTGGCCTTTCATCTGCCTTCCACATCACAGCGTAACAACTGTACCACTGATCCAATTCCACAAGTCACTTTCTGATCCTGAGCCCTTTTGGCATGCAATGTTCTCTTCAACCCCAGGCTGCTGCCCTCCATCAAGATGGATTCAAGTGAGATTTAATCCACTTGGGGATCATCACCCTTACCTGTGGATGTTGGCACCCAAGGCCGTTAATTCTCAGGGCTGTCAGGTTAGTTAGCCGCCACCTAACACTTGGTGTTGAGTTGCTGGCAGTATGGTCTACTCCAGGGATCTGCAAACTTGGCTCTCTAGGTGTTCTTGGACTTCAATTACCAGAAGCCCAAGTCAGTATGCCTGCTGATCAGGACTTCTGGGAATTGAAGTCTAAGAACATCTGGAGAGCCAAGTTTGCTGGTCCCTGGTCTACTCTATTACCATAGCAGGATAACTTAGCCAGACTCACTCTAACCTGGCCATCACTTTGTTACTTTAGCTGAGGGGTTCCCAACTTTTTTATACTGCGGGCCTGACCATGCCTCCCTGGACAGCTGAGTGGGCCAGACCATGCCCCTGGAAGTGGAAGTAGGCACATTTACTGCTGTTGTAAATGCAGACACCTCCATGTTTATGACAGTTTGCTGGCACATCCACGCATGCGTGGGCGTGTATTATTACTGATGCAAATGTGCCTGCTTCCACTTCTAGGTGCGGTGGTGGCAGGCATGTAATGGTGCTGTGGGCTGGGGCCGGCCAGCAGGCTGTAGGTTGGGAACCCCTGCTTAAGCCTATGGTAATAAAATATTACCACAATAGAGTTAGAACCTAGCACATACTTGTTGCTCAGTTTACCACAAGGTGGCAGTCCTCCCCAACACAAAATCATTCACACTTCCTCCAGTGGCGTGGTTTATCTTCATTTTTGCTTCAAAATCCTAGGTCTTATTAGTTAGAAGCAAGTCTCTCTATCTGAGAATTTTTTTTGAATTAATGGCGCCTTGCAGATGCATCTAGATATTTTATTTTTAAAAGCACCTTTTAAAAAACATTCAAAACACAAATGTTGGTCTTCTTCCATCAGAAGTTGAACATCCTCATTGCTAGTTTACCTTTGATGTAGCAGCTCTATTCATTTTATTGATTTAAATTTTATACTAGCCATCTGACTTAACTGTCACTCAGGGCTGTAAACAAAACAGATAAAACAAAGAGAGTGCTGGGTTACTTGGAAAGTGACACATCAGCTCAATCCTGTTATTTTCCAGACCGCCCAGACCTACATATATAGTCTTCATTATGTTATATTGAATGTACAGTAATACCTCGGTTAGGGTTTGCATCACATAATGCTAAAATCGGATAACGTCGGGGAATTTGAGGCAAACATTTGCATTGCACAACATTAACACAACGTTGTGCAATGCAAATGTTTGCCTCAAATTCCCCGATGTTGATCTCTGCACCAAATCCTGCAGGGCTGAACTCCAGCTCTGCAGGATTTGGGGCAGAGATCTCCACACCCATTCTCCCCCCCAACCAAACTGACAATCCGATCACACTCTGGGACTGCCGGGTGTTGGGGGAGAAACCGTGCATGATCTCTCCCCCCCAGCTGTCCTGGCTGGGGCTCCCGGGTTGGGGAAAAACCGTACAAGTGGATGATCTCTCCCCCAACACCCTAGCTGTCCTAGGCAATCGCTGGGATTGCCAGGGTGTTGGGGGAAAGATCGGTTTCTCCCCCAACACCCCGGCAGTCCCAGGCTATTGCCTGCGCACACAAACCCCACCTGGATCGCTAAGCCCCTTAGCGATCCAGGTGGAGGTTTTTTAAAAGAAGCTAGGAAAAAGTTTTCCTAGCTTCTTTTCAGAATCAGTCCCCCTCCCCACCGCCTAGCTTGCTAAGGGGCTTAGCTATCCAGGCCCAGGGGGGGGGGGCCTTTTTAAGAGTGACTGGGAAAAGGGTCCCAAGCCTCTCTTAAGAAGCCCCCCCCCCGGATTGCTAAGTCCCTTAGCAAGCCAGACGGAGGTTTTCTGAACAGAAGCTAGGAAAAAGTTTCCTAGCTTCTGTTCAGAAACACACACACACCTGGCTTACTAAGCAAACCAGATCACCCCGTTTCTTATCCTCTTTGGAAAGGGAACAGGGCTTTTTTTTAACTTTGTGTGATCAATGCATCGCACAACATTAAAAACCGGATAACATTATGACTTGTGGAACCAAGTCATAATGTTATCCAAGGTACTAGTGTAACTGAAATAGGCTGTATTTCTTCCAGTTAGCTCAAAGCAGTATATGTGTCTCCCCCATTAAATACTCATAATAATAATAATAATAGTAGTTAGATTGGGAAAGAATGAGTAGTCCAAGAATACCCAGTGGGTACCTGAACCTGGTTTTCCTAAGACTGGGTCGACCTTGTGTCCTGGCCAGGATCAAACTCATAACCTTTTGTTTGCAATACAGCCGTTTAACCACTGTGCCACCTGAATGTAGATTACATTTTACCCAGACGAACACCTAAGAAGCCCAAGTGTTTGAGGTCGATTCTTCAATCTCCTCTTACATCTGTTTCTCTTCCTCTGACATAAAGCACAGACATTTCACCAGGATCATCAGAAAATGAAAGGTCAGACCTGTGATTGTTTTTTCCCACGAGAACCTTTTGCTTTGTGGTTGCTTGAGGAAGTCAAGTTCAACTATTTAAGATGAAGTAGTGGTTTTTCTTTTTCTCTTTCTAAAGGAGACACTAAAACATAATTTCAAGTATTTTAGTGAGCGTGAACTCTGTCTAACCTTGTGGTGACCAGTGGGAAACCTCTGTGAACTCTATTATTTAGGTTCAAGATGAGTCATTTAGATAACTCTGGTTTTGTGTGTGGTTTCACACTATCATAGATGTCTGGCAGTATCTTCAATTAGGGCGGTGGTAGAGTTGGAGACTTTGAATGAAACTCCTGCTGAGTTTTACCACTGAACTCAAAACTGTGGTGTTTGGTTTTTACTTTTTGTGTTACAGGCTGTTTGAGCAAACCTTTTCCTTGATTTTTTAGGGTAATAGTCAGAGTTATGAGAAAAAATGAATTTTGCAATCTCGTTTCCTTTGTAACAACAAATTTTCAAAAACTGGGAAGCTGTCCTATGTACGAAGTTAGAGCATTATATACCAGTAAGAAATAATTTTATAGCTGAGAAAGATTGATTGAGTTACAGAGTACAGTGGTGCCTCGCTTAAAGAGCATAATGCGTTCCACAGGATTGCTCTTTAAGCGAGTTTGCTCTTTAAGCGAAACACCATTGTAAATGACCAATTGTGGGGGGGATTTCAAACCCCGATTTATTTGTTAAGCGAGTTTTTGGTTGGTTTTATTTGTTAAGCAAAGCAAACATTCAGAGAAGATTCTGCTCTTTAAGCGAGTTACTCTTTAAGCGAAACGCTCTTTATGTGAGGTTTGACTGTAATTTGGTTATGCTCTCAAATGACAATGAACTGATATTGTTTGCAGGTACTTGTTGTTTTCCTTTGTTTCAATCTATCAATTAGAAATTTGTATTTAAGAATATTGCACTGTGTGTTCTATGTTTAAAATCAAATTACCACAATTTTTGAAAAGAACATTTTAAATAAAGAAAATACACAGTGTGATCCATATTCAAATTACAAATGACAATAGAAAACTAACAAGTAGTGTAGGAAATGAGAAGTTACTTTCCAAAGACTATAGTGAATAACAGGGATGAATTTTTTTGAATAGTAGCCGTGTTAGTCTATGGTTCAGGCATATCAGAAAACAAAACAAAATAAAAAACACTGTAGTGCTTTAAAGACTAACTGCTATTTTTTTATTGTTAGCTTTCGTGGATCACGTCCACTTCTTCAGACAAGGAGTGAAACTTACAGGCATAGTTTTAATATACTAAATAATAAAAACCATGCCTGTAAGTTTCACTCCTTGTCTGAAGAAGTGGACTTGATCCACGAAAGCTAAGAATAAAAATCCAGTACAGTAATACCTTGGATAACGCTAGGACTTGGTTCCACAAGTCTAGGTGTTATCCAATTTTTAGTGTTATTCGATCCATGTTAAAATCCTATTGGACGGATCGGATAACGTTAAAGCTCCATAGAGATACATTGTAACAACACAGGCTTTAGCGGTTGTTATCCGATCCATCCCATAGAGACCTTAACGTTATTCGATCCAATTATCCTCCCCATATTTCTTAACGTTATGCGATTTTAGCGTTATCCGAGGTAAACGTTATCCGAGGTATTACTGTATAGCAGTTAGTCTATAAAGTGCTACAGTGTTTTTTATTTTGTTTTGTTTTCTGATATAACAGGAATGAATTATTCATAAAAATGGAGTTCCCAACCATTGATTCTTGCTAGGCAGCTCCACACAATAACTAAGCCTTGAAGCTAAAAGGCAAGACAGCTATTAACCAGGGCATGAACTGGGCCACAGCTTATGTTGGGGAGTATTATGATTATGACTTTGATGACTAGGTCTTGAAATGTAGCCCCAAAACCTCCAGCCTAGCTGAGATGTTTTTGATTTTGCAACAGGTAACTACTTGAAACCCTGCAGACTCAGCGGAAAGACTTGACAGTTCAGTATCTCCCACCAATTATTGGCAAGTGTTTGAAAAGCTAAAATGAATTCATAGATGTGTTATTCCTTCCTGCCTATTGTGTCTTTTTCTCCTGGAAGCCCAAGGAATGACAAGAACCAGGAGAACACCTGGGAATATTCTGTTTCAAAGCTATTCACATAAGGTCATAGCCTTCTCTAAGGATGGGATTTGTGGAATTCTTGGATTACAAATCCCATAAAGTAGTGCTGGCTGGATGCATTCAAGAGCCACTTACTTTTTGGGTCACCCTCAAGAATGTTAGTGGGCTGGACCCATATTGTTCCTGAAGACTGTACATGTTGTGTGGTCACTGGATGGTTTTGGAATTTCCCCAGGATAAGATATCACTGTAGACATTAACACTTGCATAATGAGTTGTGTAATTTAGCATGCAACTCATAATGTTTACAGTGATTTCTTAACTTGGACCAAAAGTTATATCATTTCCATAGCCATGCAAGAGAATTTTGGCTGCTTGCATAAATTGCTTAAGAGTTTTACAAATTCTGATTTCGATGCAGTTGTAATACCTTGGCTTCAAGATTAAATATTTCTATGAATCAGGTTTTACCAGTAAGAGGAAAATTAGTAGCATTTCCCACATCAGCATTGATAAGCAACATTATTGCCCTGAGAATTATCAATTAGGCAGAGAAAGAGAAAGGCCTTTGACTAGAATCAGGAGAGCTGTTGTCAATCAGTGCAGGTAACAATGAAATCAATGGACAAATAGTCTGATTTCATATACAATGGCTTCTTGTGTTTCACCTGTACTGAAAGAAACTTTCAAAGCCATGATTCTTAATCACTTGGTGTAGTTAAAATGTTGTTACAAAAAATCCAGAAGGAAGGTGATACCTTTATTGGAACATTCAAAAATTAAAATGTTGCGTGTGTTTTCAAGATCCAAAATCTCTTCATCAGGTGTGGTACGTTGTTTTGCCAGGTACACATCTTAGAAATGCATGTTGAACAACAGCAAAAAGGCTTCTTGGCATTATCACACCACTCCCACAGGAACCTAGGTGCTTGCTCCTCTCCACATGCCCTCCTCCGAAGCATCAGCCATCATGCCAACCTTATCCCCCAGAACTGTACCAAAATGTTGGAAGCGTCATTGGTCCATCTTTTTGCTGATCCAGATAAGGATGTGTAGGTTGTAACCAGACCTTCTGAAGTCATATTTTTCCCCGTTCCACAAGGTAAAGGGAGGGGGAAAAAGCTCTCAGGTGACACTTGAAGTTGTCCACCAAGATTTTGCACCCAGACAGATGCCCAAAGGAAGTACAGTACATGGGTCATCTGATCACAATTTTCCCTGCAATGCAACAGGTGAGATGTACAATATTCAGTTTTTTTAAATACAAGCCACAATTTAAACGTTTGCATTCATGCATATAAAATCAGCATATACAAATGTTAATGTCTTCTCCAGTGTCCCTTTTTGGGAAGATGCATCTTCTGTTTAAGGTAGTGTGTCAGAGGCCAATTTTTGAGATCAACAGAATCTTTTTGGGGAGAGGAAGAGGGGAAGCCCCACTGAACAAGCACAAGGCCACACACATACTGGTTTCCGGGCAGCTGAGATCTATTGTCATCTCCACTAATTGGAGTAATTTAGCTGAAGAGTGAAGAGGACTCGTGTAAGAGCACTTTGATTTACCTCTCAATGTGGCATTGTCGCTCAGGAAGTTACCGGTATTTAAAGACAGTCATAAATCTCTTCTGCCCCACCTACTCTTGTCTAATAAATTGCAAGGCAAAACACACAAACACAACCCTGTTCATTGGCTCCCTTCCTCAGCTAAACTGTCATTAAGGGTGTTAGTTTTACATTAATAACATAATTAGAACAAAATCTTGATATATAATAATTTTCTGTGGAGTTGAGATTTAAAATTGGAAGGGAAGCTTTTGAGTCCAAATAAGATTTTGCCTCCTGAGGCAAGAACAGGATGTCACCACCTCTTGTTCCCCAAACAGAATTAGACCAGCTTTGCAGTTGAATCATAGTTCTACTATAATTCCCAGAATTCTTCAATGTCTGTGGGATAATGGGAGTTTTGGTCCTAAAAGAAGTAAATTTCCCAAGGCTAGGTTTCAATACCGGCAGTAGGTCACCATACCCAAAGCTCTGATCATCCAATGTACTGACTTAGGCTTTTGGGAATTGAAGTCAAAAACCCAAAGGCTGGGGACAATTGTCCCAGAGGACTGTTCCTTTGTGAGAAGGATTTGATTTGCCTGTTGTGATGACATTGAAAATCTTGACTAGAAACTAGTCCTGATGGAAACTGCACTGTAGGAAGGGGAGGAATATAGCTCATGGGCATAATTTGGTGTCCAGGGATCTTTTTGTAACCTGAAGAACCAACCACTAAAATTCAATGGAAGAGATCTATTTCAGCTCCTGGAGACTCTAATAGTGGTAGCTTTCATGTTATAGCTATTTAGAGAGTCTTTCAAGGCCTTCCCAAGTTGAAAAGTCCTGGTTTAAAAACAAAGAACTGTGATTTTAAAGCCAGCTTTTGGCTCGGTGTCTAGTCTAAAATTTGGCCCACAAATGTGTCAGAGTTGCCCACCTCTAGTGTTTAGGTAAAGGTGAAGATTGCCCTTGCTCGAAAGCCAGTCATATCTGACTCTAGGGTTCAGTGCTCATCTCGGTTTATAGCCAAAGAGCCAATGCTGTCTGCATCTGCAGACGTCTTCTGTGGATATGTGGCAGGCATCACTAGACACCAGAGTGCATGGAGCAGTGTTTACCTTCCCACCAAAGTGATTCCTATTTATCTACTTGCAATTTCTTGCTTTTGAACTGCTAGGTTGGCAGGAGCTGGGACAGAGATGGGAGCTCACCCCATCGTGCAACACTCGGGTCTTGAACTGCTGACCTACCTACCTACCAGTCCCTTGTATGTAGGGACTGCCAAAATGTCATAGGATCAAACACACAATTCAGGCTCATATCTCTGATTCCGCTCATAATCCCAAACATCTAACAACCCACCTTTGTAACCTTGGAAGATAATGCCAGTTCCCATGTGCCTGAAAATGCCAGTTTCACATGGCCAGGTAAAAATGAATTGTATTGGGTTATTGCTCCCAGATTTTATAAAATATGACTATCAAAATCTAGAGTAAACTCCAGAAGCTATTAACAGACATAATTCATAGTGTTTGGGGGTTATTGTTTTCCAGTGACTTCAGCTAACGAATCACTAATGTGATCTTGGCTTGCACCTTACTATAGGCTTACTGAAGACTAATGAGAGTAAATTCAATTATTTTGCTTATTAGGTTTGTGGATTATAGCCTTGGCAATGCATTAGGATGAATTCAGTTAGTGCTCATTGTTGACTCATTCTGCTGGAACAAAGAGTGAAACCTAAGCTTCTGTAAAAAGAAAGTATTGTAATTTTGGTAGAACTGCCTGGGCAAGTCATCTCTGGCATACAGTGTAATTTGTGTTAGGGTGTGACTAGACAGTGATGCTGACACAGGTTGATTGGAGTTGATCTGAAGTTGAATGGCTGTTAAATTGCTGTTGTCGTTGACACAAAAGACTTACCGTAAAATACTTTTTAAAATGGCAACATTATTTTTTTCTAGCTTTAAAGAGTGTTCTATATATGCACAATTTTAAATCTTACTTAATTTGTTTTCATTAATTGTTGATTATTATTTTTTTGGATATGTTGCCTTGGTTCTCCACTACAAAATAAATGTGGGATACAAGTCAACCAACCAACCAACCTGCAGGTGATTTTGGGGCAAGAGTTCACACCACAACTCAAATTGTTACAGTCCTAACTAGGATCACATGTCATTCACTTTCCTCTTTCCTTAACACTAGTCTCATCCCTGATAGTCATGTTTCTTAAAATCTGAGAACAATAAACCAACACAATTCATTTTAAAGCATTTTTTGGCAAGTGATATTGTGCTGAATTGATATAACAACTTATTTTTTTAAAAAATCAGAGTCTTCTAAGGACACAGTGCCCCTTTAGACTAATACTAATACGGGCAATCACAAATTCTTGGAGGGGAAAACGTACCAAAGCAAAACCAAGTGGAGCCTCTATAAAAGATACTAGACCTCCACCTGTGACAGAACAAAAAACAATGAATGCCCTTTAAAAAAACCACTGAGCTTACTGAGGTTAGATCAGTGGTTCCCAACCACTTTTTGGCCATGCCCCACCTAAGTATCTCTAAAATCATGACCCCCCCCCGACACATAATTCTAATTATTCAAAAAGTGAACTCCTAATCACATGGAGGAAGCCTAAAAGGCCATTCACTATTAATAACTCATTCTCTAATCCCCCTCCCCCATCTTAAAAGTCAAATTGTCCCCCTGTTGGGAACCACAGGATTAAATTTATGTCATAGTTAATGGAAATACGTCAAATTTAACTGTGCCAACTCTGCCACAAATAATGGGATAAATTATTGTGTAGTTGAACACTTAATTGCTCTATGTATAGCTGAAGTAGCAGAATACATTGGAGGGTCATGGAGAACTGAAATTACTAAACCATTTATATGAAACTTTGTAATATCACTTCAGGAGCAATACCTAGCAAATTAAGCTGCAAGATTGTAGAAAGCTTTTTCTTTCTAATGATGTATAAATGGACCAACACATCTGCCAGAAGCGAGTTTTCTGCTAATATCGCACAGTGAAACAAGAGGATTGTTAGGAAGGCCAAAGCAGGCAATTGTTTGTACCCAGTTTAAATAATTGAGAGATAATGTAGTTAGTGTTAGATTTGGGCTCAGGAGACACGGATTAAGATCCCTACTTGGTTTTGAATGCACTGTGGATGCAATGACCAGGATAGGAGAATCAAAGCAAAAAGCTTTACTATAGGAATGTCATACAGAATAGGAAAGTTACATGGTGTTCTTCTTTTCTTACATGTGCTACATGCTGGGTCCTCATTTTACCAACCTAGGAAGGATGCAAGGCTGAGTCAGTCTTGAATCCCATCATGATTGAACTCACAACCTTTTGGTTGCAGTACAGCATTTTATCCATTGCGCCACCAGGGTTGTTGCTCAGTCCCTGGATTGTCCCAAACAGTACTTTCGCTCAAGTGTGGTGGTGCGAACATTCTGGAGGTGGTTGCCTATATGTCCTTCTGCAAAAGTATTTTGCCTTTTATGTGGGAGACATGACGGTGTAGATCTTGAGAGCATTAGCGCTATGAGTGCTAGTGCCCGCTGTTGCCTTCTCTTTCCCACTGGGCTTCCTGGTCCCTCATCTCTGTGTGCTTTGGGCTGTGACTGGGAGTGAACTTTCCCCAGTGCCTTCCTGTCCATCTGTCCTGTCCAGCTGGCTGCATTGTGTTACAAAGAACAGCATTAGCAGTATTCAACACCAGCTGTGCTATGGGTCCATGTTGCCCATTCACCCAGCTGTGGGTGGAACGTGTTGACCGCTGAGGTAGCTGTCATGTGAGGAGGCTCTTGGCCTCCCAGCTGAACAGAAGAGGCTGTACTATCCTGCACCCTCTTCGTGACACCATAAAATGGCCTGTGTGGGGAGCATTATTGTTTGTATTTTAACTCTAATACAATGCAAAAGAGGTTAACGGGCAGCAACACTGAGGCCATTCATGGCACTGAATTGGAGCCTCTTGGACGGGCAGGGGTAGAAGGAAATAGCCAAAGCAAAGTTAGGGAGTCTGCTAATGTGACCAGTGGCCATGCAAAGAAATCCTCTTGTGGATATGTTTAGTGTATTCCTTTGGCATCCAGAAACACTTTAACAGCTGCGTGTCAAGAAAGAATATGACCCGGATGTCTTCTCCATTTCTGAAAACTCTTTCCTTGAAGCTTTTCTTTCATTGCGTGTCAGCCAATGAGACTCCTTGTTGTTTCTTCAGCAATAAGGTTTTATGGAGCTGGCTGTTAACCTGACGCCCAACCCTTCTCCTTTCTTATCTGGGATTGAGACTGGCAATGGCAGAGGTTTTACAGAGGAGAGGTTCTCTGAACATGTTTGCTTACAGATGTTGGGATCTAAAGTGGAGCATATGCTGGCAAAGTTTGTATGGAAAGAATACATAGGAGAACTGTTTAGTGATGAAAGAGGTGAACAACCTGTCATAAATGGGAGGGATCCAAATATGGGAAAGCAAGAGGGCCAGATGACATCAAAGTAGAAATGTTGAAACTTCTGTCTGATGCTAACATCAAAGAATTGACAGCCCCTTTTAACACCACTTATGACACAGGGATCCTTTCAAGCCATTGGTTGCTATCAACTTTTGTTACATTGCCAAAGAAACCAAACATGAAGGCCTGTGAGGAGTACAGAACAATTAGCCTCACGAGCCATGCTCTTAAGGTCTTATTGAAAATCATCCATATTAGAATTTATAAGAAGTGTGACGAAAACACAGGTGAGGAGGAAAAAGTGCCCCCTGGTCCCCACCGAGGTAGGATTTTGAGTGCCTAGGTGGGAGGGGCGGTGGCGGCCAGCCTAGGTAGGGACGGCAGCAAGTTTGGCCCGCGCCCCGGGCAGATGAAACCCACCCTACGCCACTGCGGCCCCATGCCACTTTTATCACGCCCAGAAATGGAAGTAAAACGTGTCTGTATGGGCACATTTTAATTCCGCTTCCAGGACCAATGAGGGTGGTGCAGGATGGATGAATTGGCATTGGGGGCCAGATCTGGCCCACAAGCTATAGTTTGGGCACCCCAGGTTTAAGCAGAGAAAATGACAGCCAAAAATCTATCTCATCCTGTTGCAAAACAGATTGCAAGGCATGTTTTACTTCTGCTTCCGGTGGGAGGAACCACGTGACTGGCCCACTGACCCACATGACCGGCCCATGGCCCGAAACATTTGGGCACCCCTGCCTTATAGTACCTTCCCCAGGGGTTTGCCTCTGTTTTACCACTAGAGGGTGCACTTGAGAATAAGTAACCAAGGAAATAATAGCAGGATTTTGGTTTCTTAAATCACCTCTTGGCTCTTCCTTTATTTGTGTCAGATGCACCACCAGCATATAATAACATACAAAGCTAAAGTGAACACATCTAAAAATAGAATTATAAAGGGCTAGATGACATCCACCCACATCAATAGCATTTCCTCTTGCCAACATAAGGTCCTCCTCAGTGCGCATTGAGGGGCATCATGTGCATTGTATCATATGGGAGATAGTTTGTACACAGGCTGTCATCTACAGGAAAATTCCACTTTCTTAGATTAGTCTTTGATCATCCTACCCATAACACAGTTTAGTTAAAGATTTCCACACAGGCCATGGTTGTGGGAATACTTTTCCTGTCCTTGATCCCAAGCATAATTTCCTGGCTGAAGTTTCATTGATGTAAATGGAAATCATTTTTTTAAAGGCAGTTGAGTATTGGTATTTTTAATCATGTGATTTTAAAGTCTTGTAATTTTAATTATGTTTTTAATTTTCCATGGTTTCCCAACTGTTTTTGCAAGCTGTCCAGGGGTCCCATTCTGGGAGAAAGGAGGAATATAAATAAAGCAAACAAACAAACAAACAATTAGCTAATAAACAATGGGGGAAGTTCCTTTTTTGGACTGCAGGTTTCAGAGTATCTTAGCCAGTCCTGCCAATGCCCAGTCCTGCAGAAATGAGACTTTGATGTTTTAATGAACCAGAATGTTTCAAATCCTTCCTCAAACTTGACACCGGGGCATGCTTCCAGCAAAATTAACAACTCCCAAGTCTCATATACATTTCAATGGCATATGCAATGCACTCTTCCATCGATAATCTTTGGGACTTTGAAGCTTGCTATTCTGGCTGGATCACAGCCATACTCCCTTACTCTTTGCTAGAAATCTCTTTCATGTTTTGGGTTGAATACAAGCCACCTGATAATATTAATTATGCCATTTACAACTTGTGGTCTTTCCCTTCTGTACTCATATAAAAATGCCTTTTTTCTCAAGTGAACCACTATCATGGACCGCTATATCCACTTGGTACTTTTGCTAACCACAGCTGCTCCTAGTGTTTGCACATATATTCTAGTACATATATGTAATAAGTATAGAATTTTCATTGACTGCTGCAAAGACAAGAGCTGGCAGTTCTGTTCTCTTGAAACTAAAGTCCAAACAGTGGGCATTAGGAATCCGGTACACAGGCTAAGGGTAGCAGGGGGGAGAGTCTGTTTAGCAGGGAACAAAGGGGTTTCTTCACACCAGATCTCATTAGTTTAGAGTTAATACTAGGAAAAGTGAAGCATGAAAGATGAAACATGACATTGAGGAGACTTGGATGCACTCATTCTTTAAGCCACTTGGGGTTGCCCTAACTGCAAGGCCCCCCATGAGGTAGTGACCTTATTATTACTCTTGCGGGATTTGAACACAAAGTGCCCTCATGTGCTAGTTGGGTATGTCAGGCACAAAATCTCATCGTGGTCACATGCTGGAGTGGCAAGTAGGGCAGACACCTTTTTCTAGGGAGCCAAGGGTGGTTTGATAAGAAGCAAAGTTTCTTATAGTCTCAACCGGTATCTCCTTTTCTAACTCCCTGTCGGTGTGTTGCATCTCAAATAGTTTCTCATTACTCTGACTCTCACTGGGGTTGTTGCAGCATGTTTGGAGAATCCCTGTTTGGGATGTGAGCTATGGAAGTGCACAGAAGCTTGCTATCAAAGATGGCTGGCCAACTTTGAAAATGCCAAAACATTTTGTTGGTTTTGCTGGAGCAGACAGATCTGGCCAGGTGGCCCCTGAAAAACTTTATCATGTTAATATAAGTCATGGGTTGCTGAATAATAAATAAATAAATAAATAAATAAATAAATAAATAATAATAATAATAATAATAATAATAATAATAATAATAATAATAATAATAATAATAATAATAATAATAATAATAATAATAATAATAATAATAATAATTTCATGTCAGAGATTATTCTGGGTTGAAAGAATTTTTGCTGAAGGAACTCTGCTCAGGGGATGCCCGAAACAGGCTCCTTTCATGTCCCCAAGATCTTTTCCCACTGAAGTGGTCCCTATTTTTCTACTTGCAATTTCTTGTTTTCGAACTGCTAGGCTGGCAGGAGCTGGGACAGAGATGGGCGGTCAAACCGTCATTCAGTACCCGGGTCTCAAACTGCCCACTTGCTGGCCTTCCTGCTAACAAGCCGAACTTCTTAATCACTGTGCCACAACCAGAGGCGTAGTTACCGCCGTATCAGCCATATCAATTATACGGGGCCCCCAGGCTACGGGGCCCCCCAACGGCAGGGCGGCCAACCATCCTGCATTCTGCAGGACGGTCCTCACCAGCAGGAAATTTCTTTTTAAAAAAAATTGGAGCAAAAATTTACTGCGCATGCGCAGAAACTCAATCTGACGCATTGTGCATGCGTCAGATTGAGTTTCTGCACATGCGCACTTTATTGGAGCCATTTTTGGCTCCAATTTAAAAAAAATAAAATTTTGGAGTTGGAGCCGCAGCTTTTCGGAGCGGCTCCGATGGTGGCCCTCAGAGGAGGGCACCTCCCCTGGGGCCGCCCAGCTCCCACGGGCAGGTTGAGGCCTGCCCGGGCTGTCCGCTGCTGCTGAACCCCCATGGCCTGGGAACACCTGGCAGAGTGCGCCACCGCCTCCTCCGGGTCCGGTGGTGGTGACGGCGGCGCGACAGCGGCAAACGGCTCCGGAAGAGGAGGAGGAGGCTGCAGTCGGGGGCAGCGCGCCTTGCCATGCGGCCCCAGGAGGGTAAGTGAGGGTTTTGTGTTTCGGGTGGGTGGGTGGTTTATGTGTGTGTTGGGTGGGTGGGTGGATTTTTATTAAATTTTTATTTTATTTCTTTATTTATTTTAATTATTTAAGTTATTTACGGGTTTGTGTTGTGGTTGTTTGGGTGGGTGGGTGGGTTGAGGTGTGTGTGTTTGTTTATTTTAATTCTATTCTATTCTATTTATTTATTTATTTTATTTTTATTTTATTTTTATTTTTGGCCCCGCCCATGACATCATGATGTCATGACGTTGGCTCCCCCCACGACATCATGATGTCATGACGTTAGCGCCGCCCCACTGTCCCGCATATAAAGGGCCCCCAAACAAATTTTTATACGGGGCCCCGCCAAGGTAAGCTACGCTTCTGGCCACAACAGACAGATAGACAGACAAACAAACAATCAAACAAATGTTGGTTTTCATGCTCACTTATAGAATTTGCAAATATATTCTATTATGAATAGAATATAGAATATATAGAATAGAATCAGGAATTTGATGCATGTGAATCATGCATGTAATTCACTGCATTGTATGTCATTAATGCATTGAACTGTCTTTATCAACAAGCCCAGTGATGGGATGTAACAGGTTCTCACCAGTTCTCCAGAACTGGTAGTAACTTTTCCCAGTGTCTCGGAGAACCAGTAGCACCTTTTGGGGAGGAACCACCTTCGGGGCTTACCTTTTCACTGGTTCCCCCACTGCTCATGTGCGCCAAGCACTTGGTGTGCATGCATGCCTACAGTGCTTGATGCGTATGCACGGCCTCCTTGCTGTCCTCCCAAGTGGAGAGTAGGAAGAGAAACTTCTAGCCTGAAGCTCCCTATAGCCTGCTCCCCAGGGTAAGTGACTCAACTTTGGTTGTGGAGTGTGTGTATGTATTTTAATGTGTATTTAATACCTTTACCTATATTGACTTACTACCACAGTTCCTAAAAAGGCCTGGCTGCCTGGCTTGGGGTTTTTAAGCAAAGTTTTGGACTTACCTCATCAATAAGCTACACCTGTGCTGTTCCAATTGCTGTTCCAATTGGAGAACCCTGAAGGAGGTACAGCTGTTTTACATTTAAATTGATTCATATTATCCTAGAGAACTGGTTAGGCAAAGACTTGTATTTTTGTATTTGTATTTGTATTTTCGACTTATATGCCGCCCCGCTCGCAGAGCGACTCTGGGCGGCTTACAGAAGAAACAGCTACAATTACATAGTACATACCAAAGCACAAGAGCAATTACAGATATCAAATACTAAATTACAAATATTACGTATACAGTATATATGTGTCCAATATCAGTTACAATTACAAAACATTAGATTAGAACATCCTAAGAAATAATCAAAGATGCTGTAATATAATCATTACAGCATCAAAATTCACTAAGTAACAATATCAAACAACAATAAAAATTCCAGTATTAGTTCAGTTTACACATACAAAAGCAAAAAACTAAATAAACCGTTGCTGAATCCCGCAATAAGTGACAAGTCAGTCCGCTTAGCCGCAGGTGTTTCTGGCGGCGGTGGCTATCAAAAAAGTCCTGCCGCCGTAGTGGCTTTTAAGCCATGAGACAGATGGAGAGAGTCCCAAGGCTGGACGCGGTGGGCTTGGAAGGAAGGCGGGAGCGTCCTCACTCCCCCACCGTCGCTGCCGCGTTTTTATCGTCCACCGGGTGGAGGTGACGGGGCCCGGGGGGAGGGGGGAGCATTGCCTCACCGCCTGCAGCTGGTGGTCATCTCCCCCGGCGTGATGGCAAGTCCGGGGGGAAAGGCGAGAGCGTCCTCACTCCACCGCCGTCGCTGCCGCGTTTTTATCGTCCACCGGGCGGAGGTGACGGGGCCCGGGGGGGGAGGGGGGAGCATTGCCTCACCGCCTGCAGCTGGTGGTCATCTCCCCCGGCGTGATGGCAAGTCCGGGGGGAAAGGCGAGAGCGTCCTAACTTCTTTAACTGGTGAAAAGTTGAAAAGTGCCAAAATGAAGCCATCTTAAGCTTTAAGCTCTGGTTTAAAAGCTCTAGTTGAATTGTGTTTGGGGTGGGTGGGTGTATTTTTATTTATTTATTTATTTATTTATTTTACAGGTTTGTGTTGTGGGTGGGTGGGTGGGTTGAGGTGTGTGTGTGTGCGTGCTCTTATTTTATTTTTTTATTATTATTTTGTATTTTTTTTCTTTGGCCCCACCCATGACATCATGATGTTAGCTCCACCCACAGTGGAGCTGTGAATATTTCCCAGTATTTTCCTGGCTTGTTCAGTGGTGGACCAAATTCTCAGCCTTCTGCAAGAGTGTCACATTCAGTAGTTACGGCTATTCCTAGCATGAAGATAACTTTATTATATTGGTCAACCATGCAGTTTTCAAAATTGATGAACCAAAAATAATAACAACAACGGTAATAGGCTAACAGTATTACAGCTTGCTAGTGCAAATAAATCTGTGTTAATACAGAAGTTAAAGGAAGTTCTCCTCCTTCCCCACCAATTTAGCAACTGAAGTGGTTCCAAGCTCTTTGTTTAGCAGTTTAAAAACCACGGCCAATATTTACTAGTTTGCATCTTGAAATTCAAAAAGCAGTGATTTTGCAAACATAGCATCTCACTTGCAGATTGTTAGGACCTAACTCCCATGTTTAGGTTTGATACCTTGGTACACACAGGATTTCAAAAGCAGACTTAAGAACAAAGCACTGTCTGAAAGGACAGATTGTTCAGCTTCATTTTTTCCTGCCTGATTACTTGTAATTTCAAGGTCTTTCCAGTCAACCTATCAAGTAATTGGCTCATTTTGGAAAGTTCTTATCTTTACAAATAAACAAATCCCCCCCTAATAAAGAGTGTAAAACAGAAAACCTATGGTTGCTTCCTGTTTGATTTCCAAGTCCAGTTTAAATGTTTTTGCTTATTTGATCTTTGCATAAAGAATAGTGAAACTTCGTTCTTTTAAATCCTTCATTCCCTAGTAGTAATCTGAGGAGGTGGGAGGGGGAGGAATCTGCCAGTGATGTTGATATCAAAGGGGACACCAAATCCAAAGCCAAAAGAGGACAGGATCATATCTTATTCTCTCCTCTCAGAAGGCTTTCAGGAGGAAGGGCAGATCCTTCTTGCTAGTGGTCTGAGACGCTCCAAGCCAGGGTATTGCCTACAGAGGGGGAACTGTTGGCCTTCCTGATATTTTGGACTACAGCTTCCGCAGCCCTTTGCCACTGACCACAAGAGATGCAGCTGTCACCTGGAGTGCCAAATGTCCCCCATGACTTAACCAGGCAGTCTTCCTTGAGCTGACTAGCTGCCCAACACAAAGTGACTTCAAATATCTAGCAGGCCACCATATTGAGCCAGTTCTGGAGGTCAGTGTGGACAAAGATCCCTTGCTTGATTGCTCTGCTTGTTAGCCTGAACAAGACAAGTTCCTTGCATAGTTTCTGAATACTGTATGTGGAACCTCTTTCTTTCGTTTCAAGTGGCTTCCTTAGTTGGGTGGGGGTAGGGGCATAGTTTGTAAAACAGGGATTCTCAAACGGTGGCCTGTAGTACCATTTCATGTGCCCCCCACTGCCTCCACCACACCAGGAAGTGTCATGTGGTGTAGGAAGGGCAAAATGACAGTCCTGCCCCTGAAGCTGTCTCAGGGAGCATGACCCGGCCCCTGGCTTAAAAAGGTTGAAAACTCCTGTTGTAAAGGCATGGGTGAGTTGAATACAATCCCACCCCCAATAGGGCTTGTGCCAGTTGGAAAAGAATCCCATGATACGTTGGAGCAGAAGAGTCTAAGCAGTAAACAGCCTCTTTTATGCACGGAAAAGGAACAATGAACAGTGAATAGGGGATTGGTGATCTACCAGTTTCCCCCCTCTATCAAAAACCCCTGCTGGTCTTGGGGTGGGTGAGGTCACAATACTTGCATACAAGCTCAGACACAACACAGAAAGCAGCTGTGGGAGCTAACGGAAGGAAGGGAAAAGTGAATATGCTTTAGTTTGTTGTTCTCCAGAATTAAACATGGTCACTCTCCTGACTTGGGAGATAATTTGTCCTTTTCCTTAGGAGGAAGCGTTCAACATGTAAAGAAAATAGAGCAGATGGGTAGTCAGAAGAGTGACACTGTGAATGGACTGAATCAATGTATGGCCTTCCTTTCAGATAACAGGGTGTCAGTTAATGAAAGGCAGTTAATGTTGCTCCTTTCTGTTCCCCTGGCCAGGAACTGGAGACATATCAATTTGTGTTTTGGGGTTTAAAACTGTCAGACTTCTCCAAGCAGTTATGTACACCTCTACCAGGAACTCATCTCCTTTGCTGTCTCTTCTTCCTTGAAGTGACAGTAACCAACCTGAATGTGTTTTAAGGTCCATTTCATATAGTAACATATAATGGAACATTAGAATGTGTCACATTCCTTATTTTGGCAGTTTCTTCAATGTCCCTGCAAAATGGGCTGGTTTTATATTCCTAACATCCAAGGCCTTATATGTAAGTATGTGTGTGTAAGGAAGGGGATAAGCTGTATTTAACTAGGGTTATAACCAAACACTTGTCTTACTCTTGCATGTGGGAACAAGAAGTTGCAAAATTGCTCTCACCTTTGAGATGGCAGGATGTTCTCAGTCTTGAATAAGGTTTTCTCATTTGCAAGAATTATTTTTGCACAGATTGAGTAAATAGCACAAATTATGCATCTAATGCTTTTTTGCATGAGCTTAAAATTTGTTTTTTTGGGATCTTTTTGTTCGTTTTGGCCACTTCTCTCTCTCTCTCTATGCCATGCTTTGAACTTGAGAAAAGGATTTGACTTTTCTCTCTCTCTCTTAACACCATCCTTCTAATCCTCATTACCTCCAAAGCAAAGTGTGTCAAATTTCCATCTCTTCTTGTTGCAGCTGCATGTTTCTGACACGTGTTAAATTCCAATTTTTTAGAAAAGGAACTTCATGTTAATTAAAATACCCTTCAGATCGTCAGTATAAAAGGAAAACTGATGCATCATAGCATTAGATAATTCCAATGATTACAGTTATGTGGTGTGGGGAAAATGTAGTCAGTTATTCTAGTTGGGTTGTGGAGGAAAGAAGGAAGGAAGGAAGGAAGAAACTAACTAAGCATCTTTATGTACTGTAAGAGAAATAGAATAATACAGATATCCTCATAAGGTTGGAGTGTCCCTTGTGGAGAAGAAAAACTGCAGATTGAGGCAGAGGAACACTGGGCTGATTCATATTTTCTGTTGTGTCATGCGACCATCTCATGATAAAGAGTTGTGAATAATTGAAAAAGTTGTGGGTTTGGTTTTTTTGCAAATTTAGTTGAGCTAAATCAACTTAATTAATTTGCGATGCTGGAATTTGTTTTATCCTCCAGTACAACATATAAAATTGAAGAAAACTGTATTCTTTTCTGATGCTTTTTGAAAAACAGAAGGGGGGGGCATAGTTCAGGTAGTAAAGGACATTGTGCAATGTCTCATTCAGAAAGTGGCTGGGATTTATCATTTAGAAAACGGAGTGTATGCAGTTCTAATTTTCCTAGTTTTGCTTTTAAAGCTTTGACTGACACTGCAATAACGCAACTTTAAGAAAGATTCTAAGAATTTTTATTCTGCAGATGAATACCACATGTGCAAAAAAAGCCCTCCAGTTTCAGCAAATCTCATGCACAAAATTCAACTAGATGACTCATAAAAATCTATATCCAAATACATGGAAAGCTAGAGCTAATTCTTATATGGACCACATGCCTAATATAGAAGTAGCCTGAACATCTGATCTTTTAGAGAAAATATTTAAGTTTCAAGAATTTTAACTATTTTAATCCTGCATATATTCAATTGCTTTTTAATGTCCTAACTTATTGTGGTTTTAGTTGGTTTGTTGTTTTTAATAATATGTGAACTGCCTTAATTAAGAGAGAGGTGTGGCACAGAAATGTAAAGAAAGAAAGCCAGGTATGGAGGATCTCTTTCTAGGGCATTTGCCCAGTTTTGCTACCTAAATTTTTTTAGACAGAGGCACAATTATAAATTTGCAGATATTCACAACAGTCCTTACAGCTACAATCCTCTGCTAGAAGGGTTAAAAATGCAGATATCTGTGCTGATCAAAATCAACAAATCAGTTGACCACTTCTCTCGGTAAGGAGGTCTTTTGTACAATGATTGGGTTGTAACTGTCTGTTCAAGACTAAGCCACCAACCTTTCATTAGGAGCTGCAGCCCACAACAATCGATTATTATTGTCTGATGAAATGGATTTGATTTACAAAAGCTCACATATAAATACAGGAGTTAGTTTTTAATGTGGCACCAGGCATGGGCTAGGCCACCGGGACAGGGGGATTCATTCTGGTGTGCCCTTGCTTCTAGCGTTTTGGGGCGCAAATAATTTTATTATTATTTTATCCACCCGGCATGCTGCACTTAAGATTAAACCATTGCTCCAAGCTCCCTCCTTCAGTGGAGCAGTGATTTATTCTAAAGTGCTGTGCACTGGGTGGAGGAAGCGAGGGGCCGCAACCAAACAGTTCCTGGGGGCAGCCTTCTTCCCCATCTCTTGGTCACTGCCTCTTGCTTGGTCTGCCTGGGATGCAGCACTTTAGATTAAGCCATGCTCCAAGCTCTCCTTCAGCTTGGACCAATGGTTTATTCTAAAGTGTCTAGTGCCGGGAGGAGCAAGAGAGGGACGGTGACCAAGCAGTTCCCATGGTCAGCCTTCTCCGCCGTCCCTTGGTCATTGCCCCTTGCCCTTGTCCAACACCCTCCCTTGGTGTCCAGCACACTCCTGGGTGCCACAACATTTTTTGTCTTTTTTCCTTCTCTGATATGCTTGCACAGACTAACATGGCTACCACTTCAAACATTTAAATTATTATTATTATTGGCCAATCCATCTTTCTTCAGCTGTTGCAGGATTGCTGCTAAATTCAGAAGACTGTGGCAAGTCTAGTGATAGTGGCAGGTGGCTTTACTATCCTTGACAATAGAAAAAAGTGCTGGGCAGTGCAACTATACAAGTTCCGGCTATACTACGTCATTGTTCTTTGATCCATTGCTTATTGTCCTTGGTGGTGTCATTCTATTACCATAGAGATTTTAGGCTGTGGTCCTTTCTTTTCAAGGGACTGCAGTGACTCAAGTGGTTAAGATGCTGACTGGAAGGCAGCAGGTCTGCATTTCGATACCTGTATATTGCACGATGAAATGAGCTCCTGTCTCTGTCCCAGCTCCTGCCAACCTAGCAGTTTGAAAGCAAGAAATTGCAAGTAGATAAATAGGGACCACTTCGGTGGGAAGGTAAACAGTGTTCTGTGCATGTTTAGGCATGCCTTCCACGTCTCCATGGAAACTTCTGTAGATGCAGACAGCGCTGGCTCTTCGGCTATGAAATGAGCACTGAACCCTAGAGTTGGATATGACTGACTTTCGAGCAAGGGCAACCTTTACCTTTATTTTCAGTGAGTTTAATGACTCACTGGGTACTTGGATTTCCTAACTTGCAGGTCAGCAATCTAAACTGCTAAACTACCCAATCCCTTATGCTGGTAGTTACAAGAACTACTCTAATTGTATTACATGCTCTGAAAACCTGCTATGTGCCATATCAAAGTGAAACTTCATTACCATAATCTTCATTAGTCATAATGATAATGATGCATGATCTATGATTGTTATGATTGATAAATTCTTCCATTCTGTGAAGTAGTTTGTGATCGGCTTCCAAATATGGGCCATTTTTCTTGTTTCATGAATTTAAAGATCAGTGCAAATCTTTATTTTCTATAAATAATTTAATAAATACTTTTGTTATACAATGATACATTTAAGTGACAGAGGGATTTTTTTGTCAGAAACAAGAGTCACAAGGCAATTAAAGATCAGTATATTTTAATAAGGCATCAGTGTCAAAATACATTTCCTTATCAAGTTAAAAGTTCCCATAAAGTTACAAGATAATCAGTAAGAAATTCAACAATACAGAAAGCATGAAATAATTATAATAGTTAGCGTTAATAGTTTAAGGAAATTCCCCCCCCCATCTGCCCCCCTGTATTTTAGTAAATGGTTAGGGTACAACATTTTAACACTGAAACTACGAATAGAGAATACAAATAAAATAGCAATATTTAAATGTAATTAACCCTTCAAGCACACAACTCATGACCATAAATGGGATTTGCTTTGCTGTAGCCACAGGCTTTATACCACTTACTCCAGATGGTAACTGAAAATCATTTTCAATTTATGTCAAAGTAGATTGTATGAAGTTGGCAAACTAAAGCTGACACTCTTAATTTATGGTTCTTTCTAATGCTCAGTTGTACATGCACTGAATAAGCTCAAGGCATGACCCAGTCGATATTAAATGCATTAAAAGACCGGTTGCTCTATTACAAGGAAATAATTTTTGATTTGGCTCTAAATTGACATTTAAGAGGAAAGCAATAGCTAACAGTGGCTTCTTTGATGACTGTTATCATATGACACACTTTTGCAAATATATGTTTATTATGTTCACACATGCTTAATATTCAGCAATACATATGGAAATTCTTTCTTAAAACAGGATTAGAACTTCTAGCTACTATGGCCTCCATCCCTCTCTTGCAGCCTGCCAAGGGTCTATATATACATTCTTTTCAGAGCCCAGAATCCTTCAGCTGGATTCTACCTCTTAAGGCTGGTTGATACTGGAGAATCCCTTCCATGCAATGTTTCAATTAGCTCCAAGAAGCACTCACTGAGAGAAATTTGGTCTTCTGGACCAGTAGTTCCCAATGTGTTTATGACAGCCATAAATGTGTCTGCAGCTGATGTAAACGCACGATAAACGTGCCCACGGCTATCATAAATGCATTTACGACAGTTGCGGATGCATTTTTTGGCAGCGTTTACAGCAGGCGGAACCACCAGTCTGGCCCTCTCAACTGTCTGAGTGGGCATGGTCTGGCCCATGGATTAAAAAGGTTGAGAACTCCTGTTCTAGAGAGTTGTTGGTGGGCAATCTGGCTCAAATGTAATTTTAAAATTCTTCACACTGCTGTTGAATCTGGAACTTTATTATCTATTGCATTCAAAATCAGCAATGTGGAAATGCCCTATCAATGCAGTAGTTCTCAGTTTAAAAGCATTCTCACCATCACCCTCTTATTAACTGGCTCTATGGGGCTGTGGTGGCTCGGTGGTTAAGAAGCTTGCCTTGTTAGCTGGAAGGCTGGCAAGTTGGCAGTTCGAGACCTAGGTACTGCATGATGGATTGAGCACCCGTCTCTGTCCCAGCTCTTGGGAACATGAAAGAAGCCTCATTTGGGCATTCCCTGAGTGGAGTTTCTTCCACAAAAATCCTTTCAACCCAGAATAAATTCTGACACAAAATTATTATTAACTGGTCCTAAACTTTGTATCAATCATCACAAGCAAATTTTGAGATCAGCAAAGCCCTGGCTGTTTCATCCAAAGCTCATCTCTCAAAGACTTCTCCATATCCAAGTGTGGGAAGAAGTCTTGTGTCAAATTCAGTGGGTAAAATTTATGTCTAGGAATGATCTAATGTAGAAGCCTGGAACCTATTCTGAGTACAGAGGTTTGGATCTGGTGGGGAGGGGAGCTTCTTGGAAATATAATACCTGTAACAAAGTACTTTTTTAGAAATAACATGCTACATTCTTAAATGTTTAGCTTAAAACCTGACATCAACATATTTCCCCTTGCTTGGAATCTTTTCTTTGGCCCTCTCAACCTTATCCTTCCCCACTGAAATACTATGATTTTAATAAATATATTTTAAACCTGTACCCTGTGAATTCTTGAGCTTATATTATTGCTAAATTGAACAGATAAATATGTCTGTTTGCCCAGCAAAGACAAGCTGGATAGCATGGAATGAAACAGACTCCTACTGAATTAAAATTCCTGAGCACCAAGGTTGTTGCTGTTGTTTTCATGGTTAAAATAAGTTATTGTCTGAAAATTCAGATTGACCTTTTGATAACATAATTAAAGATTATTTGCACTTGAAAGGTTATCAACAATTAGAAAGTAAGTTAACAAGACACTTCCCCGTTCAATTGTCCCTTAGCATATATTTTATTTATATTCCCCTGTGTAACAAGAAGGAAAGCAAATATATTTAAATATATTTCTTAGCAGAATCTAGTGGTTCTGGAGATGTGGCTAACTACCTGGAAATTAAAATCCAACTGAACAGGCAATTAATTAGAAGTGTTAGTAACAAGCCTTTAGACCAGTGGTTTCCACACTTTTTTTTAACCATACCTCACCTAAGCATCTCTAAAATCCTGATGGCTCCCCATCACATATAATTCTTATTATTTAAAAAGTGAACTCCTATCCATATGGAGGAAGCCAAAAAGGCCATTAATGTGGTCTAATTCATTCTCAAATTAACCCCCTTAAAAATCAAATTGCCCCCTGTGGGGCATGTGCCTTAGCAGGTAAAACAGATGAGTACCAAAATATGATAAACACTTAAGTGAGAAAGAAATGACAAATAATCAGTTTTGTATAAAAAAGGAGAATTTAAATACAGGTACTGAGAAGAGATGGATTTCTTCTGTTTATCTTTAATTGTTCAGTAATTCTCTCCAGTGTCCCCAACTCTGATTCACTGTCAATTCTTGACATATGCAGAGCACATCTGAATAGTACGTTGACCTAAATGACATGGAAAGAGGGAGTTCTACCATCTTGGGAGTCTTTTTGCAATGCAATGCAAATTTAAAATGGCAGCAACCATCTTACCTGCTTTCATCAATGGAATCCTGAAATACTGGGAATTAAATACAGCCTGGTAGGAAAGGCACTTTGTCATCGCTTAAAAAGCAATGGCATGATCCACTATTTGTCGGATGGCTTTGGTTCCACTGTATCCCAGAATGAAAAGCCCACCAATTCTTAAATTCAGACCAGTATTAAGTAGGCATAAACTCTAAGACCACCTGCACCATTACCCAGAATGCTAGAGCACAGTGCTCAGATCTCAGGTTTGCTATTATTTAATTTTTAAGGAAAATATTGCTCTCCCTAACTACTGCCCATAGCACTTGCACTGTCAGGCTGGCCCTGCCTTAGGCAACAAAATCAAACATTAGTACTAGTATTAGACCAATCCTTAAATCAAGTCTTGTCATGTTGCCTTGTGTGTGTCTATTTGTGTAGGTGAGTTTACAAAGCTTTATCGCTTCTTAAATTGTTGAGAAATCAAAGCCTGCATCGTTTTTGCAGAGAAAAGCTCAGGGACATACAATAACTATATTTTATCTGAAAATAGTAGTCCTGATAGTAGTCAGAAAAAAGAGTTATTTATCTCATTTATCTTTGGCAAAAGCAAAATCTTTGCAAGAAATGGAGCCAAAGTATTGCATAAAAAGGCATTAGCACATGATAGCTTTTTTATTAGCAGAATACTGAGGAAGTTTCATATAAATTACACACAGTGGAGGGGAATCATATAATATAAATTTTCTATAGAACTTTTTTTTGTCAAAACAGGAGAAAAATACAGTAGATGCATATCTTAACACGAATAAGAAAGTGAGTAACTTCACAGAAAGGCCACTATTTGGTAATGTGGACAAGTTCAATAGGTAAGTAAAATCTTGTAAAAGTGTAATCAGTATTAGAAACCATCTACTTGCAAAAATAGACTTTAAAATTGCAGCTGTTTTAACATAAGAGGCCTGGGTATGCTGCAGCCGTGGTTCAAGTTGCTTGGTCAAGAGCTTGAAGCAAGTCACTTCCTTGCAGAAGTGTTGAACTGCCCAGCACTGGAACATTAACCTCACAGTCATATCTGGTCAATTCTGGCAACAAATAAGGTTCAAATGATGAGCCAAGCAAACAACCTGCCATTCCTGAAATAAGAAGATTCAGAAAGTGACCAAACAACAGAGTCATGTGACATCTCAAAAGATTAGCAAGCTTTACTTGGCTAAGCCTGGGTGGCCAAAGTACAGCCCGCAGGCTAGACCTGGTCGGTAACACCGAATCATCTGGCCTGTACTGGAAGCAAAACATGCCTGCACATGTGTATAACGCTGTCGTAAATGCACCTGTGGCTGACATAAATGTGTTTACGACAGCCGTGGATGCGTTTTACGGCAGGAGAAACCACACGACTAGCCTGCTCAACTATGTGACTGGCCCGTGGCATGAAAAGTTTGGCCACGCCTGGGCTAAGCATTCAGATGCAAGAGGAATGATCTACTGGGGTTAGCCACGTTAGTCTGTAGTGCATTGCAGCAAAAACAGTTAAGAGCGTCCTGACATCTTAAGAGCTAACAAGTGTTATTTGGTCTTAATTTTTCATGGACTACATGCAGCTGAATAAGCAGATTGGAGCCAATTAGTGTTTAAGGTGCCACAAGCTCCCCCCCCCCCCCAGTTTTGCTTGTAGTGATTGTTATTATTTGCATTAAAATTTAAATGTCTGTTCTCCAAAAGGCCCTAAAGGTGGCATAGAACAGCAAAATACATACTGATGCACCAGATCAGTTTGGCTGTATAAGTGGTGAACAGCCAAAGTGGGACTGGAAGAAACAAGCATTCTAGCACTCAGTAAAGACTGCAATGCCTACCAGGTCGACTCAGTTAGTCAGTAGTGAGGGAAGATGGGAGATGCCATCCAACAACATCTAGAGCATCACACAATACCAGGGGTACACCGAAAGAGCCTCTGTGAAGATTGTGGTATTTTTGAACTTCAATCAGGTGTACCCTGGTAACGACAACCTTATGATGCCATCTAATATTTCCCACACCAGGCCAGGTGAAAGGAACTGCAGAATGAACTCACCAAAAGGTGCCTTCATTTTGGCAGTTTCACGTCTGGCCTAGACACGGAAGAAGAAGATCACACAATGCCCATTCTTAGTTCAGAATAGTATTTACAATATGGAAGATGTTCTGAATCAGGGGTGCCCAAACTTTTCGGGCCATGGTTCAGTCACATGGTTCAGCAGGCCAGTCACATGGTTCCTCTCACTTGAAGTGGAAGTAAAACATGCTTTGCAACAGGATGAGAGGAGATGCTTGCTTGCAACAGGATGAGATAGATTTTTAGGTTGCCATTTTCTCTGCTTAAGGCAGGGGTACCCAAACTATGGCCTGACACCAATTCATCCAGCCCACACTGACCTTGATGCTCCTGGAAGCAGAAGTAAAACACAACCATACAGGCTCTTTTTACTTCCACTTCCAGGGGTGGCATGGGCTGGATGAACTGGACTCGGGGGCCAAATCCATTCCACAGGCCGTAGTTTGGACACCTCTGTTCTAACTGAATACAAACTAGATGGTAAATGCAGAGTTACTCTCATAAACGCAACCATTTCCCCTCAATCTGATGTATTCTATATATTTTTTACAAAAATGTCTGTCATGTCTAATCATTAGCCATGATGTCCAAGTGTTGTTGTCCATGTCTTGTACAGAGCCTCCACCCACAACTACCAAATGGAACCCTTTACAAGAGCTTTCTCTCCCACTCTATTGAAAAGTAATCCACCCTGGTAAATTTTTACAGTCTGTGGTGATGCTTACCTGACATTCTGTGAGCTTGCACACTGAACCCCTGACAAGGGGGACTATAAATGTGGGGGGAGAGCACAGCTTTGGGGTTGTTTGCAGGATTCACAGAGAAATGTTGGGTCTGCTGCTCTTGCACCGTACTCATCAGCTGCCCTGAATCTCTTTGTGGGTTACAAAAAAATGCATCTACAAACACAAACAGCAAAAAGCAAACTTTAAAATTGAACCCCTAGCTGTTCACAACTGGAACCAGAATGCTAGGCTAGATGGACTTTGGTCAGATCCATAAGAGCTCCTCTTTTTCATGAAACACGTTTTGCCAGGAAGGATTAGAGCAGCAGGGCTTGGGCTTTTCTTGTCATTATCTCCTAATACTTTAATGAAATACTCAGTGGGAACCCATTTCCAGCAGCTATTATGCCAAGCAGTGTGGAGAAATGTTGCCCTTCATATGCTGAGGAAAGGACTTCTTGATGCACATGAAAGTAGAATTGGGACTTCTTATCCCTACCCAATGGGACTGCAGTGGCTTAGTGGTTAAGACACTGAACTTGACTAAAAGGAACCACTTTGTCACGCAGTGAGCTCCTGTCTCTCTCCCAGCTCCTGACAACCTAGCAGTTTGAAAGCAAGAAATTGCAAGTAGATAAATAGGTACTGCTTTGGCAGGAAAGGTAACAGTGTTCTGTGCATGCAAATGTCAAGTCATGTGTGCCACATGACCACAGAAACATCTGCAGATGCAGACACCGCTGGCTCTTTGACTGTAAACAGAGATGAGCACTGTCCTCTAGAGTTGAATATGACTGGCTTTCAAGCAAGGGAGACCTTTACTTTTGCCCGTTCTGGTGCTTGGAATAACACAGAACCATCATGAATAGCAACCATGGAGGCTCTTATCTTCCACAGGTGGGTCTATGGCAATTAATTCCATAGTTTGACCATGTGACATTTGAAACAATTATTTTTACTACCCAAAATTTTCAGCCCAATTTGTACCACTTTGAGACTTTCAGACTCACTCCAGGATGGAGGTTCCTAAGGAAAAACAGGGGGAGAGAACTATTTTTGCCCTTATTTATGGGAAATAAAATGCCATGTAAGATGGGACGTGACAGTCACATAGCAGTACTCTTCTTAAGAGCCTTGCAGTTGAAGGGACATTTGGCGAATAGGCCTGAGATATGATAAAAATGAAAGAAAGTAACCTTAAATACATATTAATCTATCGCTTATCTTCTGCATGTCTATTATCAGCATCCAGTAGCACTATAACAGACCATCTGTGTTCCCATTTGGCCAAATTTAAATATTGTACTATATTTTAAAAAGCTCTTTACCATTAAGGACACTTGTGCTGAGTGACTTCTTTTCAGTAAGCAAGGCACAATTTTCACCTGTGAGAATTTTCATCCTTTTCCACATTAAGTGTGCCGGATTAATGCCAGACATGTCTCCTTGTGTCTAGAGGGAAGAGGGGGAAAGGCATGATCTATATAAGAAACAACCACCATTTTCATTCATTTTTGCTTTAAAATCACATAAAGCAAAAGGGAGTTATTGAAAAGGAAAAATTACCCCGTTCAAATGGTGAAACGCTTGCTCTTCATAGTCCAGCTGCCGCTTCAGCTTCAAACTGTTGGCAAGAGCAATCCGTGCAGGGTTTATATCTATGCCCCGCTGTCCAAAACTTTCCAGTGACCTGTCAAAACCAAACCATTCTTTTTAACTTAAATAGTTTTAAAAACTAACTTTGTTGAGGAAGAGAATTTCTAGTTGTGGCCATTATATATGTTCTATGTGGAGAAAAAGAAGTGATCGCTGAGAGATGATGGGATAGTGGTTTCATACAATATGAAACAAAATTGTTTTCTATTGCTGTATGGGAAGAACCCAAATAATCAATCTGATTTACAAGAAAGAAAGGTCAACTAAACTTTAGGAAGAACTTCCTTATGGTAAGAGCTGCTTAGCAGGAGAAGAGATTACCTTAGAACAGTGGTTCCCAACAGGGCCCCCATGCCCCACAGGGGGATTTCAATTCCCAGAAGCCTAAGTCAGTACATTGGCTGATCAGTGCTTTGGGGAACTGACTTAGGCTTCTGTGAATTGAAGTTCAAACACCAAAAGTTGGGAAATACTACCTTAGAGGGTAATGGACTCTCCTACACTGGAAGTTTTAAAAAAGAGGTTGAATTGCATCTGTCAGGGATGTGCATAGAATGGGATTTCTACATTAGCAAAGGATTTGACTGAATGACCCTTGGGTTTATTTCCAATGCTATGATTTTCATTGTCATAATAAAGCAATCAGACATGGTAATTCTACCAACTTCTTCCAAGCGATACTGTTTTGTATCACAGACTAAAAAAATAATGGAATGCCCTACTTGGAAGTCAACGTCCTGGTTGTAGAGCACAATTCTAAGACATACGATTGATGAAATATGAAGTTTTTATTAAGTATCTAAACTATTCAGCAATGCTGAGATATCACTTCTATAAAATCACCTAGCAGAAAGCAAAGTAGAAGAAATACATTAGGATCATAAATTATTTGCAGAAAGTGTCTATTGCCACAGCAATGTTGACCCCTTTGTCTCATAGACAATTCATTGGCCTAACACACTGACAAGGAACCATTAATATAAGAAGGATTATGACAACAGAAAAAGTCTGTTTTTACTTCTGGCTAATTTATTATGGAAACAGTCTAATTATTTTAACATTTTTGATTTTTTTTGTATCTTACCTATATCCGCCCATAATTTTAAATTGTGCAGCATTCTGACATGAAGAAAAGCACTCCTATCCTACCTAGCAGGGTTGCTATGAGAGCAGTGGGTTGAGGGGGGAGCCATAACACTTTTATTTCATTGGAAGAAATGGAGACTATTAATGTAACTATAACATAATTTTTCCAGGGTTGTTCCAAACTAAAAGTATTTTGCTGCTCAGAGCTTATTGACTCTTTGAAGAGGATCTTACTTTTAAGGATCCTTAAAAATAGGAGAAAATGGATAACAAATTAAAAAGGCATTACTGATGCCTGCATCCATCCATCCATCTGCTCTTCTCTTGCACAGATATCCCGGAATTTCCCTCCATTACATTTTTTGGGGGAATGAAACAACTGAAGGGTTGTGTGTGTCAGAGCCACACCAATAAGCAAGTACATAGGTATATTCCTAGATTAAAAAGTTAAATGTATGGACCATAAGTCCTAGGATCTCTTAGCCAACCTGACTATTGGCCATGCTGGCTAGAAGATTTGGGGAGCTACAGCTAAAAAAAAAAAGTAAATGTTTCAAGCTCTGCTGATTTGTTGCTAACAGGGAAATTGTTAGAGGCAGATATACCTACAATTCAAAACAAATCACAGTCCTTCTATAATCTCACAGTTTTTAGTTATGGAAGCCTATCTAAGAAGGCAGCAGACACAAAGGTGATCCCTCCTGCTTCATTAACAGTTCCGCTGGCCATGTTCCACTTTTATGGGACAATAAAACTTCCTTGTGAGGTTTCTACTTCTGCTGTCTTAAAATATTTTGTGGTGGTTGTTCCTCCTTTTTGATTTGACCACTTGCTTCCAGTCTGAGAATGAAAAGTGAAGATGTTGCTTTGCCATTATCAGCCAAACATTTGCATTGATTTAAACACACTACTGGCTTGTGCTCTATTTAAGCAGTTCTACACCTTTAAGTCAGTTCTACACCTTCAGAACCATGGCTGAAATTAGAATGTTAGGCTCAAAGTAGATGTCACAGTGAACCTATCTTTAGATGCAGAGCTCCTTAAATTTGTTTGTCCTAACAAGGTTTCACAAATTGCAATTTTGGTTCTGCTTGACGGTTGGTCATCTGGAGATAAACAAGTGCTCAATGTGCAAGTTTGCAACTTCTGTGTAGTAGGGTTACTCCATTTCCCCCCTTTAGCTCTCCCTTGTTTGAAAGCCAGTCATAGCCGACTCTAGATGGTGCTCATCTCTGTTTACAGCGAAAGAGCCATTGCTGTCTGCATCGGCAGATGTTTCCTTGGTTATGTGGCAGACATGATTAGATGCCAAAGCACACAGAACACTATTACCTTTCCCGCCAAAGCAGTACCTATTTATCTCCTTGCAGTTTCTTGCTTTTGAATTGCTAGGTTGGCAGGAGCTGGGATAGACAATGGGAGCTCACTCCATCATACTTGGGTCTTGAACTACTGACCTGCTGACCATCAAACTCAGCTTCTGAACCACGAAGCCACTGCATCCCTTACCTCCGAGTTAAAAAAAGCCTAACCAACTCTGCCATGTTTTTCATGTAGCTAATGGTTCAAACTTAAAATACAAAACAAAGCTCAAATGCAGCAGCAGTACTGCTCTTCAAGGTGAATTTTATACTGCTAAAGTGCTGCTCCCATCCGGACTCATCACTGGGTATGTTGGGTAACTCCGATGAATGTTACAGTTTGACACCCCCTGGAGGCTCACATGCTCCTGATTTTGGAACTTCAGGTATCATGGCATTTCCTACAACTGAAATGTGTGAGTCACAGGCTCAAAATTACATTGCTGATACTCATAGTTGACTCCTATTTATAACAATTAGCAATAGCAATTACCCTTCTATATAGTCCCTTAGTCCACAGTAGTTCATAAGGTAATTAGTACTTTGCCTCCTGCTGGGTACTAATTTTACAAACCTCTTAAGGATGGAGTGTTGAGTCAACCTTGATCCCTATCAAGATTGAACTCCAAACACTTTGGCTGCAGTACAGCAGTTTAACCACTGCACAACCAGGACTCATGAACAAAAACTGTGCTTCTATTACTCCTTTGCAATATGACACAAATCAGTCCAACATCATTAGAATGAGTTACCTTTTTTTATACAAGTTCCCATTTGGCAAATGCAGTGGCGGGCCTGATGGAGAGCTCGCAAGTGATCCAGAATACTTGTTCCCCCCAACTCTCCATTTGGGAGGGGTGTACTGTACAGGAGGGTCAGGTGGCCACTGTGTATTCGGCCTTCCACCCATTGAAGATAGAGGAGTGCTCACTTGTGCGTAGTAGGGCAGCAAGGATGACAACTGGTTGCTGTTGTTGTAGAACGTCGGTGGCAAAGTCCCCTGGCCAGTGTTTATGTTTTTGTCAGACAAGGGAGGACAATATTTCTCTGTGAAGAACTGGCTCTGTGAGGGAGGTGCAAGGGGCTGGAAGAGGCTGTTCATGTTGCTCAAGCTCTGCTGGGTAAGTTGGGCACTTTCGGAGAGAGGGCGCTCCTCCTGGCAGATCGGACTCAGCTGGAAATCTTCTCCATCCATGGGAATATAAGGAGCAAGGGTTTCAAGGTCCAGTTCATTGAAGTCGGTCTATCAAAAGACAAGCATGGGTGGTGAGGAGAGGCACACACACCTTCAGTTACAAATATGAAAAATAAATCATGTTAAACAAGAGAGCCTTCCACATCTTGGAAAGGTTCTGCCAGCTGGGAGATCCATTAAAAAAAGTTTTCAAGCTTCAAGAGAGTGTTTCTGTGTACCTCCATACATGGTCAATCTTAGAAGAAATCAACCCTGACTGCTCCTTGGAAGGTCAAATAGTGAGGATGAAGCTAAAGTACTTTGGACATCAAATGAGAAGAGAGGATTCACTTGAGAAAGCATTGATTCTGGGAAAGGACGAGGGCAAAAAAAAGAAGGGGTGGTAGAAAATGAGATGGCTGGATGTTATTGGTGATGCAATGAGCACAGAGTTGGGTGGGTTGAGGAAGATGGTGGCGGATGGGGTGCCTGGCGTGCAATGGTCCATGGGGTCACAAATGGTCAGAATTGACTGTGCGACTCAACAAAAAACAACCATACATGGTGCTTGAGGCTAAAAACAAGATCTCCCCTCCTGCCGCCAATTCCACCTATAAAAGCTAACTGGACTATTGGCTAAATCTTACTTCATCTCAGGCAACAAGATGCATAGCTGAAGGCAGGACCAAGATTAGAGGGTGCAGGACAGGGCCCTAAGCAAACATGCATCTCTGTCTTTCAACAGTTTAACTTCCCTTTTCACCACACAGCTATTGTCCCCACCAAATGGTGGGACTGTTCTGGCTTCTAGCTGTGCGAGGCAGCATAAAATTAGTATATCCATCTGCCCCCTGGGGCCTTATTGATATTTTTAATAGCTTCCATCACTACTCATATGATTTCACTTTCCAGATTCTTTCTGCTTTCCTCATCTAGGAGTTTCACCTCAATGGATGCCTGCTATTGACTAATACCAGTAGAATTAGAAAATCATAAAATCCATTTTAAAAAAACCAGAATCTTACTGTTGTTATTTATTATAGCAGTAATGCAACTTTTTCTCTTCCTTGTTTTTAACTTATTTACCCAAAACTCTTACCCTTTCCATCAAATTCATAGTACAGTACCTATACTGTACTTTGGTTTAAAATATAACATCCCTATCATAGTTCTATTAATATATATTGTGCTTAATTCTGCCCATTTTCTAGCTAAAGTTAACTCAATCTTTGTGAATCATTATCCTTATATTTTGCCATTTAAAAAGTTGTCTCTGATTCCAAGTGGCTTATTTTCTCATTTCTTGTTATTTTCTTCTCTGATAATTCTTTTACAGAAATACCACAGAGTGCAAACTCCACAGCCTCCCATCTCATGATTTTGCATTATCTTCAAAATAAAATGCCATGCTTTTATGGTTATTATAACTGTAAAAAATAATAAAGATTATAGCACATTTTTCTTGGTCAATAATGCTCTGTTTCACTCCCATTTCCTGCTAACATCTGATCTTTACTAGGGCATAACACCTGTGCTGTCTTTGCAGTTCCTACAACTACTGGGTGTGGGAGTATTTTGGAGAATCTGACTCATGGCTATCCTTACCTGTGAGGTGCACTGATTCTTGGCATCTGTGTCCATGGCAAAAAGCTTCTCAATCATTTCAATCTTTAGGTCTTCATCTAACGAAGTGTAATAATCTCCTGGGCTACTTGGCTGAAGAATGAAAGGACAGAACAACCTCTCAAAACCTTGCAATCAGACACTTGTCTTGTCACACAAGGTGAGAATTTCAATTAAAGTAAAGGTAAAGGTAGGTGACCAAACAAAACCCGTAACCAGAAAATTGATTCCTTGTTTTCATTTTATTCAGGAACAGTGAAATGTTGGAGTGGAAAATCCATCACAGCCCCCCTCCACATACACACATACATCCTGCCACCATTATTGCTTGGCACATGAAAAGCTGTCCAAGCCCTATAAGCCTAGGAATGAGACATTCTTATGAAAAGCCAGGGACTGTTGGCAGAGTGCTCTGGAAGCCTACCTGTGCATAAACAATCTCCCACAACAACACACTCACAGTAACTTGTCTGACAAAGGATTCCTCAGAGCTTAGTGTTTGTGCCTGACCATGTTCATCCAAGCAGCACTGACCATTTTCTTCAGCTGCCTAGATTCAGCATTACTCCAACAGCAGATGTAGAGTGAGAAGCCCACATGAGGGAATGCAAGTGCAGTAGTGGTGATAATAGGGATAGCAATGATGCTTCTTTCCCTGCCTCAAGGTGGTTGGGGAGCTTGGGGTGCAGCTGTGCATGTGGTATTCAAGATGGAGAGCCAGCTGACAAACAATGAGGTTCATCCAACCTCCTGCTCCCTTTGATCTAGGCCAGTGATGGCAAACGTTGGCACTCCAGCTGTTCTTGGAGTTTAATTCCCAGAAGCCCTAATCAGCAGGTGTGCTGACTTGGGCTTCTGGTAATTGGAAGTCCAAAAACAGTTGGAGTGCCAGGTTTGGTCATCAGAGATCTAAGCACTCGACACACTTTCTTATACCAGAGTTGACATGAGAAGAAGAGTGCTGCCATCTGGAGAAGTGTTTCACACTGAAAATCTGGTGATAGAGGGGTGGCAGGGAATGGAAAAACTGTACACTACTTCTAATTTATGCACTTTCATCAATTTTGTTTAATGCCAAACTGGCCAAAAGCAGTATGTGAAAGAGTTGTGATTTTAAAGATGGGGCACCAGAGCAGGGTGAGGGTGCCCCTCCAGATATTGTGGACTTTTAACTCTCAGGAGATCTAACAAGCATGGCCATTATTAAGGGATAATGAGAGTTGCAGTGAAAACATGCAGAAGATTACCCACCACTGTTCTGGAGAATGTTGAATCAATATAGAAACTGCTGTGTTTCCCAACAGGAAGAACAACTGCTAAATTAAATAAAATGGAACTCTTTCTTGGCCTTCCTTCTTAATTTGCTGGTGTGCTTCCACAGAAGCTTGAATCATGGTTGTAAGTGTTCTTCCCTATCATGTTACTGGGGGAGAAGAGCTAATATTGTGGTGTAAACTCTAGCATCTTACAGCCAGGCCCAGAAGAAGCTGTAAGGGGAGATGACAAAACTAGCAATGTAGTAATGTTTTAATACTTTGCATTCAGAAGTTGAAGAACATGGGTTATGTCATCATCATCATTAACATTAACATTAGCAATAATAATAATTTTGTGTCAGAAATTATTCTGGGTTGAAAGGATTTTTGTGGAAGAAACTCCGCTTAGGGAATGCTCAAATGAGGCTCTTTTCATGTCCCCAAGAGCTGGGACAGAGATGGGTGCTAAATCCACCATGCAATAGCTGGGTCTTGAACTGCCAACTTGCCAGCATTCCAGCTAACAAGGCAAGCTTCTTAACCACTGAGCCACCGCAGTCCTCTGGTTTAATCCCTAGTGCTTTCAGATTAGGTTAGGAAAGGCTCCTAAATATCTTTCAGAATGGACAGTACTGGGTTAGACTCACTAATGGTCTGACTCAGTATAATGCAGCTTATGTTCTTGAACTTCTCGAGCCCAACGTACTCCCTGCCTATTTTGTGTACTGAATAAAATATGATCTTGCCAAATTTCTACTGTCATTGGCATTTGTTTTGTTTTTGATTGTCACAGACTTAACATGGTTACTTTTCTGGAGTTAATCAGTCTCCATAAACCTGCTGGCTCATCTGATTACTTTTAATCTTTTAAATTTTTAATCTTTTACATTTTATGGATGGGTTTGGATTTTATAGACAATTTTTTTTGGGATCGTTGTTTTTTTACTGCTGTGTTAGCCGTCCTGAGTCACTTCGCGAATAGGGCGGCATATAAATTTTTGTTGTTCAGTCGCACAGTCGATTCCGACCCTCTGCAACCCCATGGACCACTGTCCGCCAGGCAGATTATATCTTCAGTGGGTACTCATGAAAAAACTCACATAACCTCCAAAACACAGAATGTCTTTTCAATTGAGAACCCTGTGTGGGAACAACAATAAGATCAATATTCATTGCAAAAGCTTTGCTTACGGTGGAACAGCTGCTGTTGCTGCTTGCACTGGGAGTGCTGCTGCCAGGTGCAACTTGGGGCAGTGTAAATGATGGCACACTCAACTTTTCTGGCTGAGGAGGTTGGTTCTTCACTTCTGGAGGCCAAGGCTTGTTTGGGGTCATCACAGCTTTGTTGTAGGTAGGCATCTCCTCAAAATTTTGTGTCCCTGAAATTGAGATGAGCAAGGTCAATGGATCTTTGAAACCTGCAATTCTTAGATATATGTTAGGGTAAAAGTAAAGGTCACCCTTGTTCGATAGTGAGTCATATCCAACTCTAGCGTTCAGTACTCATCTCTGTTTATAGCCAAAGAGCCAGTGCTGTCTATATTTGCAGACATTTCCATGGACTAGTGGCAGGCATGACTAGACACCAGAGTGCATGGAACATTGATTACCTTCCCACCAAAGTGGTGCCTATTTATCAACTAGCAATTTCTTGCTTTCGAACTGCTAGGTTGACAGGAGCTGGGATAGATGACTGGAGCTCTCTCTGTCATGCAGTACTTGGATATGAAACTCCAACCTTCTAGTCTTCAAGTTCAGTGTCTTAACCACTTGAACCACTGCAGTCCTGTGTGTGTGTAATTGGCCATATTTTTGGGGTGTGTGTGTTGAGCTGCAGAAGTGAGATCAGATGCAATGAGCCTCTCCACATTTAGAAGCAGAGTCTATCTAGGTCTCAGTTTGGTACACATAAACATTAATCCTCCCTCTTTTGCTTGCATAATTGTGCAAGACAAGGATGCTAGTATCCGTTGTTGTGATCCTAAATGATTATATTCTTAACTGGTATCAGTTAAGAACGTTCCACAAAGAAGAGACTTCTAATCTCCTTGTGGCCCGGGTGTTCAACTTCCTAGAGTTAGCAAGTCACATTAGAACTGCCCTCTAATCTATGAGGAACATGTTGGATGCTAGGGGCTGCAGTGGCTCAGTGGTTAAGAAGCTTGCCTTGTTAGTTGGAAGGCTGGCAAGTCAGCAGTTTGAGACCTGGGTATTGCATAACGTTTTGAGTGCCCGTCTCTGTCCCAGCACCTGCCAACCCAGCAGTTAAAAAAGCAAGAAATTGCAAGTAGATAAATAGGAACCACTTTGGTGGGAAAAGATCTTAGGGACATGAAAGGAGTCCCCTGAGCAAAGTTTCTCCATCAAAAATCTTTTCAACCTAGAATAATTTCTGACATGAAATTATTATTATTATCTTGGCTGTTATATCAAAATCTGGTGTCTTTCTGCCACTTCAGAGGTGGCAGAGAAATTTGGAAGCAAGTATACTGGCTATGATACAGGAGTGTGACTGAGATGAAATGTGTACACTGCATGTTCATGTTGCCATACATCTTCAAATTACACATATATGACAGCCTATAGGTCAGTCTGCATTTAAATTCATACACTTGTTAAATCTTAAGACTTGCTTCAGACCATAATCTAAGTTGAAGATGGGAACATATCTTTCTCCAGACTTTGCCAGACCACAACTTCTGCAATCTTTCAACTTTGGTTATATTAGCAAGATTGATGGGAGTTACATTAATTTGGTCAGAATCCAAATTAGCAGTGCAGCTGCATAAATTGTTGCAGCTGTGACTAATTTATGAAGATGAGGAACACATATGTGCAGGCTGGTCACATTCTTTATTGCAAACCCAGCATGGCCACTGGTGGCTTGTCAATTGGCTACAATTAGCTGCAGAAGTTTATGTAATTTTGGCCTTTGTGTCCTTTTTTAAAATTATACAAAGATGGTTCAAGATCATTCTTGTCTACTATAATAGCTTTGGGGTGATGTATCAATTTCCAGACATCCTGCTGCTTTAGCTGCTATGCAAGCACAAAAATCTCCCACATCCCCCAAATAACTACTAACCAAAGTCAAGAGATATAATAGCATCGCCTGGTGTTGGTGCCAACTGAGCAAGCTCTTCTGGTTCTTCTTTCAGCTTGGTGAATAAGAAATCACTCTTATTTGTCACTGGGACCCCATTATCAAACACTGAATTCATTGCCATCAAGCGAGGCTTAAACAGTGATTCTGTCTGATCCATGGAGAACACGATGTCGTTGTTCTCAATTTCACTAACAAAATAAATTAAGTAGTTTAGATGTTTTGTACAATAAAGAACAGTGTACATGTAACATTTTTATGTGGCAAAGGATGCCCTGTTGACAAAGTGTTAGCTCTTTTCTCACTCCATGTATTTTCTCCCTTTTTGTAATTGATCATCCAAAGCTGGTCAATTACATCCATTCTCAGATACAGAGTCCTGCTGAAATCACAGGTCCAGAACATTAATGGATTTCAGCTATTAATGATGTCCTATCATGTAGTAGCATGTAGTTTAATTCTTGGTGTGGGATAATTAAATTGTAGTTATATGATCATCACAATTTTCTTTAAAGAAACAGTAATTGCACTTTATCTAATTCTGTTCTAGCCGTCTTCTCTGCTGGTTTAACAGAAATAAACTGTAAAATCATAATAAAACTGTTGTGCTCATCTATGATTTCAAGGAGTTGGTATCTATTACATTTCATTAGGTATAGAACAACTAACTAGACTTGAAGATAAATACTTCTACACTTGGAGGGAATAACGACAAATTGGTGAAAGGCTAAAGTAGCAGTAGGGACATGCAATTCCTTAGATATTGTTGGATTAAACTCTTAAACTCCTTCCATTCCTGATTGGGGTGGTGGTGCTGGGTTGGAAATGAAATTTTGGGGTATAATAATATCTAGGGGGAGCAAATTTCCTCACCCTAATTTAACAAAGCATAGCATTCTGAGAAACCTGTATGTCGTGGATCAGAGGGGAAACTGTACAACCACCAAATGCAATCTCATCAAGACTGGTAAATTATATTTCTGCTGTAGCAATCCTTGTTCAGCAAGTGTTCATTATGATTTCTTTAGGACCTACCTCAGAACATAGTTGATACAGATGATACACTGAGGTTGCAGGTTGCGTGTGTTGTAGATAACTGTTCCTTGGGTTTCCAGCCATACATATCCACCATGCTTGGCAAGCATGCGGTACTGTCCTGTGACTACTTGACCTTTAGTGCACACTGGTAGTAGGAGAAAAATAAGCAGGGGCAATACTGAGTAAAATGCAACATACATTAAATATGGTTGATAAAAATAGCATTCTCCAATGGGTCAAAGATCTGCATCTCACTAAAAATAAGAGATGTTTATATTTTGCAAAGCTATTTACGTTAACATGTCATTCTTTTATGTTTTGCTGTGACAAACAACATAGCTGCCTCTCTACCATCCTTCCTTTCACCAAAAACATCTAAGGTGGCACACGTATTATAGCTCTATGAGGGGAACAATAAAAGTACACTGTAAGTAGAAATTAAGGAAAAAAACCCAACTTATGGGAAGTTCAAGTTTCTAGTATTTGTGGATAAATTCATGGTTATAAGGGAAATACCTTCTGAACTCTCAGAGGCCACAAAAAAGGCTATTTTAGTGGCTGTGGTTGGAGTTTCAATGGTTGCTCCTTGCTGCTTCCCATGATTAAAAAAAGCAGAAGGTGCAGAAGACAGAATAAGTTATGCAACATCAGAGAAAATATGCAAAGTTTCAGTATGATTTCAAGTCATAGCAATCTATTTTCTCCAGTCCAGAAAGTGACTTGCCAGGTGCAACAATTTAACCTGGTTTTGTTGTTTGTTTTATCTTGGTTTTAAAACACAAAAGAACATAAAATATATCCACTGAAAAGACAAGACATGAAGGTTTGAAACAGCAATACGTCTTCCCTCACCCTCTGCAATTTCCCTGCTGACTTGTTCTTCACTCCATTATATCCACTAGTCATCTGTGACAACAAAAATTACAGGACTTCCAACTGTGTGGCAAAAATTTGCAGAAGAATCATTGCTGTTATCTTTGAGAATTGACTGGCTAACATCATGGATTCCTCTTCCTTCCTTGCTTTAGCTTACATAGAGTAAAGCCTGAGGCAGGGATGGACACTGGGGTTGGATTCTGAACTTCCGTGGGATTTTTTTGGTCTATGAGCTAAAAGTCTCTCCTCGTCAAAATAACCACCCCCACTATTCCAGTTTCCACTCTCCGTTTGTCTATCCCTAGGACAGTGATGGCCAACCTTGGCACTTCAGCTCTTCTTGAACTTCAATTCCAAGAGGTCCTGATCAGCAGGAGTGCTGACTTGGACTTCTGGGAATTGAAGTCCAAGAACACCTGGAGAGCCAAGGTTAGCCATCACTGCCCTAGGATAACTTAGTGCTGTGGCAGGGATGGTGGGTGCTGTCACCTTAGGCTTGTAGTGTTGCAAAGCTGTGTTTATAGCATTAGCAGTATGTTGCGGAATTTACAACTGGTTTTTTTTTGCTCAGTTTTCTGCTTTTGTAATTTTTGTGTAAACTGAATTGATGTTTGGAATTTTTGATTGTTGCTTGATATTGTTGCTTATTGAATTCTGATGCTGTAATGATTTATATTATAGTACAGTAATACCTCATATAACATTAGTATCGAATAACACTAAAATCGCATAACATCAAGGAATCTGGGGGGAAGAATTGCATCAGATAACATTAAGATCCTATGGGATGCTTCAGATAACAACCGCGAAAGCCTATGTGGTTACAATGTATCTCTATGGATCCCATAGAGGATCAGATAACACTAAAAATCATATAACACGAAGACTTGTGGAACCAGGTTTTAGTGTTATATGAGGTTTTACTGTATCTCTGATTTACTTTTTAGGATGTCCTGATATTTTGTAATTGCAATTGTTACTGGAGAGAGAGAGAGAGAGAGAGAGAGAGAGAGAGAGAGAGAGAGGGAGGGAGGGAGGGAGGGATGTATTTTGATAGACAGTTGTACCTCGCATAAAGAGCATAATGCGTTCCACAGGATTGCTCTTTAAGCGAGTTTGCTCTTTAAGCGAAACACCATTGTAAGTGACCGATTGTAGGGGGGATTGCGAACCCAGATTTATTTGTTAAGCGAGTTTTTGGTTGGTTTTATTTGTTAAGCGAAGTGAACATTCAGAGAAAATTCTGCTCTTTAAGCGAGTTACTCTTTAAGCGAGGCACTTTTATGTGAGGTTTGACTGTATTTTGTGATGTTATTCCTGCTATGTGATATTTGTAAATTCTTTTATGCTATGGAATTTGCTATGTAATTGTAACTGTTTCTTCTGTAAGCCGCCCAGAGTCGCTGTGCGAGTGGGGCGGCATATAAGTCGAAATACAAATACAAAATACAGTACTTATGGGGCTTGGTAATACTCCATCTATGCAAAGCACTCTTTTGTTATTATCTGAAAGACATGGCATCGAACTTCTCTAACATGAAAGAGAAACAAAGAAAAAAGAACTTTAATGTTAACAGATGGATGTTCGTTTATGTAATAAATTTTCAATACTGTCGAGCATGGTATCCTTTTGGAAAGGCTCTGAGGATTGGGGATCCAGGGCACTGTGTTGTCCTGGTTTCCCCTCATTTCTGAGGGACCGGACCCAGTCGGTGTGGTTGGAGGATGAGGTGTCCAGCCCAAGGCCCCTCTGTTATGGGGTGCTTCAGGGCTTGGTACTCTCGCCTCTCTCATCCATTCCCATGGGGTTGCTGCCCTTTAGGAAGGGGGTTAAGACCTGGCTGGCAGGACAGGTATGGGGTCTGGGTCAGACAGTTGCATCAGCTCATTGGCTCATTTGGCACCTCCTCTCTCATTGTATGAATTTTTTAATCTTTTAACTTGTTTAGTTTTAATATTTTAATATTTTTAATTGGATTTTATATTGTGTTTTTATGTATCCTTTTAAGCTTTTGTTAGCCGCCCTGAGTCTCTTTGAGGAGGGTGGCATATAAGTCTGCAAAATAATAAATAAATAAATAAATAAATAAAGATAATGAACAACTGAATGAGATGCCAAGGAATGATTAAAATGATATCAAACCTGACATCCTACTATAAAGGTTGGAAAGGGTTATGACTTGACTTGAGGCTCAGATTTTAAAAACCTGTGGGTACATCTGTGCCTAGTTACTGTTTTGGTTACCTTTACAAAAAATTCCAAACTCTGACATAAGATACAAATATAGAAACAATGGATTCAGCTCATAGCCATTTTTAGGATTTAGAAATCAGCACACTACATCCTTGGTTCACATATACAAAGTACTGTACTTCTTTAAAAAGTATTACATCTGTCTTATATCATGTCTCCCTCCCCACACCACTGAAATTCTGCACTAATAGCCATCAAACTCTAATTTATTTTGGAAGGTTATCTTTTGATTATCAGATTACTTGTGAACAGGAGGCAGGTGGGGCTTTGTCAGAATCAAAAGGTTTTGTCCACTACACTTGATCTTAGCCGAAAGGCTGAGGAGTGATTTTGTCTGAAGATCAATTTAGCAAATGGCTTCTGCAGTGTCTGTAAACTAATACTGCACAGCTTCCTAATAATCAACTTGTCAATAAAGCGTTATAATGAGACTTGTCTGTTACATTACTGAAAAGCTTTTTATTGCTTTCATCTTAAAAAAAAGAAAAAGAGCAATAAGTCACATCATGTTCTGTTGAAACAAAGAGTGGATGTGCTCTTCTTTCAAAGTTGTATTTGGGTAGAGTGGGTTGTGGAGAAACAAGTTTCGAAATCTATAGAGTGGCCAACAACTTGTATATTACTAAAAAAAAAAAAAAAAGGACATGCATCCCCCAAAGAAACAAAATAGGAAAACAATTTGTTTAACATTTGGATGTGCAGAATCCAAAGATGAATTTCTGCTGAATCTCAAGGTTTCTTTCTGCCAGAGTCAGGAATCCTCTTGGCATCTAGTTACAGTGGTCTCCAACCTTTGGGTTTTAGACTTCAATTCCCAGAAATCTAAGTCAGAACATTGGCTGATCAGTGCTTTGGGGATTGACTTTAGGCTTCTGGGAATTGAAGTCCAAAACCCAAAGGTTGGGGACCACTGCTCTACTATCCTTACCCCTTACCCCCATATTCTAAAACCTTGCTCCAGGTAGCTGAAAAGCCCTCTACAGCAGGAGTATTTATTGTACCAGGGAATATTATAGCACAAGAAGGAATGGAATAAAGTATCATTCAGAACCATAGCACATTGTTGGATATTGACCATTAATTATAGTTTTGGTTAAAATACTATGGACAAAATCCTGTTGCTTAGTTATTCTTTCAGAAGGCAAACAGTCTAACTTGCATGGACTTTTTGTTGCTACTTAATCAGTCTCTGCTTGGATTTTGAGGGGTGTGCCAGTCTGGTGGATTGGTGTGCACCTGAAAATCTAAGCAGGGACTTGTCAACAAGAAGCCAATGTAACTTCTGCCACAGGCATAATACCACAACAGGATTTTGGCCCATGTGTGTCATTATTCCAAGAAAAATAGTGACTAAGATAGTTGTTTGCCATCTGAATATTGATGTTAACCTTTGCTAGGCTTCTTCAAGAACTCAGATGCTCTTTCTTCTACATTATTAGACCTTCCTTTGTTAACAGATCCCACTTACTCTTCAAAAATCTGGTTTTACTATGAACCTACTTGTTAAAAGTTTATGAAGACTTTTTATCAATTCTTCATTGAAATAAATTCAAGATTCAATGGGACAGGTACAAATCCAAACTGGGAATTATACTAAAAAAACGAATTACAGAATATAATTAATTACTTAATATAATTCTATAGCACTTGGCCAAGGCATTATATAACAAGACAAAGACTTCATCTTTCTCACTTTGTCACTCTATAAATTGTAAGAAATTAAATATGCCAACACAGACTAATGAAATTATTTTCTTACATTTGATGAATACCAATTCGGTCTAATATGAGCAACAAAATTTTAAATTGCAGAGATTTTAAAAAAAATGGCAAGCTAAGGCTCAGAAAATGTGCCTTTGAAGCCAATACCACCTTCACAATGAGCCACAGCTCTGGAAGGATAAAAAGGTTTTGTGCTATGGAAATACCTAGTGCTGTTTGGGTTTTTTGTCATGTGGTGGCTTCCAGAATCAGACAAATGTGCTCATATATTGTTACTTTCTGAAAATGGTGAAATAAGTAAAATAAATGGACAAAACTGATTTAGAATTCCTTTTCGAAGAAACTTCATAAAGCAGCCCTATAGTCTGTCTTGGTGCCACCCTGATGTTTTGGATAACATCTCCTCTACTTCGTGACACTGGTTTTGCCAGCTGTGGCTTGTAAGAATTGTAGGCAAAAACATCTGGAGAGAAGCAGGCTAGGAAAAGCTTCTACACAGTTCACAGATCTCATTAAATGTAAGATGGAGATACAGTGGAACCTCATACAATAATGGCCGCGTATAGCAACAAAATTGCATAACAATTAGGTTTTGGGGGGAAAAATAGAGTCCCACATAACAATTTTCCCTATGGGAAAAACCACTTAGGAAAAAAATTTGTTGTATGATGCATCCCATAGGGAAAATCGCTATATGATGCATGCTTCATATAGCAATTGTTTCATACAACAAGTCCCGTGGAACGGATTAAAATCATTGTTTGAGGTACCACTGTGTACTGTGTATGTCTTTTTCTTTTTGGTTATTGTGTAATTTTTTTTTAAAAAACAAACTCTTATCTTTTAACGTATTGCACAGAAACTGTTCATTAACACAAGTTGTTGCAGAAAAATGGGTTGCAAGAGATGAGAATACACGTATAAGTTTCCCCGCATGAGACCATTCAGCACAAAGAGATTAGCATTTATTTTTAGTCAAGAGGCAACATGTTACAGTGACAAACAATGGAAGAGGAACTAAGAGGGCAGGCAGAGGAATAAAAATAGACCAGTGTCTGCTTTGAAATTATTTATTACTTTGATTGGACCTGCGAGATTCATAAATGAACATTCCTAGCTGTTTACCTATCAATCCCATAATTTATCTGGATTTAATTTAATACTACACATTGAATTTGTTGTTTGCTATTCTTTTATCAGTTACATTTATGCCCTACATTTATTTGAATGAGACGTGGGTAGTTCTTACAACAATTGTGCTTAAGACATGGGTCAAGTTGAGTGTGACTAGCTGAAGGTGATAAATTAATTTCACAGTGTGCATAAGGTGTTTTTCCTGATGTTCCCTAAGAATAAAGTAAAAGCCAAAAATAAAAAATAAAAAAATCTGGTAGTACAGTATGCTAAAAATTGATTTATTGCAGCACATGCGTTTCTATGTTACAGCCCCTCTGTTCAATGCATGAAGTCATACCTTCACTGTATCACAAGCAACTGTACACTGCATACACAAACAATTGTATATATGTGTACATGTGTACAAGAAGTGAGAAAAGCACAGCCATGTGCCATGTGCAGCTCCAAAGCGCTTCACTGTTCCCTCTAGTAATTTTGCAGTTTTTAATTTTTGGGTGGTAGTGATGGTGGAACCAGAGTTTTACTTTGCCAGCAAATCACTAAATGGTGCTGTTTACTTTAATAATGATAATACTTACTGAAAACGTTTTCATTGTTAATTGACACAGGAAACCTTTGATTATCTTCAGTTACAAGCTTCTTCCCTACATACTGTCATGAAACGACATATTTCTCAAAGCTTGGAGAGTACCTGGTTTAACCTAGGCCTCAAAAACCCTTTCTTCTCTGTGTCACAAGGCTGTGTTACAAGACTGTCTGTTTCCCAGTATTCCTTATCTGTAGTTAGATGAGCTCTCACATGTTTTGGCTATTAGAGAGCACTCTTCCTTCATGTGTGTAAACATCTTCTCTTGTTATGAGAAAGTTTTCTCTGTGCCCTGATTGGTTAAAAGGTACCCCACCTGACTGCAGAATCCCCATCTTGGGGAGAGCAGAGGGAGTTCGCTTTTGGATGTCTATGGCTTAACTGCCTGGGGGACTATTCCTTTTTGTTTTCATCATGGTTACCTAGATTACCTAGGACTATTGCTCTGTTTGCTGGACTGTCTTATGCTACTGACCTATGCTTTATGAACCTGATCAATATACCTGATCAATAAACCTACGTTTGCTGCAACAATGTCTCTTCATTGAACTAAAGGGTAAGAGAAGCAATGCATTCACACACAAGCCTCTGAATACGCTACCTATTAAATCTCCTTGCAGAAGAGAAGCAGCTTAGCTGCACTGCCGGCCAGCTCACCCTCTGGGGGCTTTGGTTTAGGAGGGTCAGAGCAGAGGGGGCTGGCTGGTTTTGTGACACATACCTTTTCCTTTCTCATCAGTTTTTGTTATTTAAACAGTCATGGTTATTTAAACAGTATTTGCAAGCTTTTGTTATCCATGTTCCTTTTGTTCTTTCTTGTTTACTGCACAGTTCCCTTAAATTTATTTTATTAATGATAACATAACCTTTGATGAACTATAATCCATCTCCTACAACAGTGATGGCGAACCTATGGCATGCGGGCTAGAGGTGGCACTAAGAGCCTTTTTTGTGGGCACTCGTGCAGTTACTCAGCACAGATTTTGTCTCACCCCTCTGTCCAGCAGCCCAATGGGAATGCTTCCTCCCTCCCCCAGAAGCCCAATAGGAGCCTTTCCTTCATCTCCTGTTGCTGTGTTGGCACTTTGCAATAAATAAATGAGTTTTGGATAGCAGTTTGGGCACTCAATCTCTAAAAGGTTCGCCATCACTGTCCTACAACAATATTAGCTAGCTATGATAATAGTCAATAGTTAGATAACTTAGCGATTTGGATGTCTGCTGCAGAGCTAGAGGTTGGGAGTTCAATTCTCCACTGTACCTCTTGGGAGAAGAGCCAACCTGTGAATCTAGGGTAAGCTGCAAAAGTCCCTGAGCACTACCACAAGAGGGATTGTTAAAGCAATTAGAACTACAGAGCTACCCTGTTTCCCTGAAAATAAAACATACCCATAAAATAAGCCGTAACAGGATTTCTCAGCAGTTGCACAATAAAATCCATTCCCCGAAAGTAAGACATAGTGATAGGCATGGCTATGCAGCGTCCCGACATGGAGCCGTAAAGAAGATGGACAGCCAGTGGCGTAATAAAAATAAGACATCCCCTGAAATTAAGCCATAGTGTGTCTTTTTGAGGAAAAATAAATACAGTATAAGACAGTGTCTTATTTTCAGGGAAACACTGTAGAAGGGATGCTATGAGATAATTAAGTCCAGCTCCTGTTCAGGAGGCACAGTGGGGAACTGAACCTCCTAACTTTGGCTCTGATGCCACTCCTGAGTATTTTTTACCTAGGAAATCCTGGCAAGGATTGTCATATACTGTATTGGAATTGGCTTTACATCATACAATTACAGTCAAACCTCGCATAAAGAGCGCCTCGCTTAAAGAGTAACTTGCTTAAAGAGCAGAATTTTCTCTGAATGTTCACTTCGCTTAACAAATAAAACCAACCAAAAACTCGCTTAACAAATAAATCAGGGTTCGCAATCCCCCCCACAATTGGTCATTTACAATGGTGTTTCGCTTAAAGAGCAAACTCGCTTAAAGAGCAATCCTGTGGAACGCATTATGCTCTTTAAGTGAGGTACAACTGTATAGTCATTTATAATAATATAATCATATAAGTCTGAACAGAATTGTTGGGATTCTTAATAGTAACAAATTTTATTATAATAAAATTGCAAGCACACAGACACACCAAAACATGTAATAAAATGTATGATATAATATATGGGGGGGGGGGAACCTTACTAAGCTCTGTAACAGGAGTTCTCAACCTTTTAAAGCCGGGAGCTGGGTCACGCTCCCTCAGACAGCTTCGGGGGCCGGATGGCCTCTTTGCCCTTCCTTCACCACATGGCACTTCTGTGGTGGAGGTGGTGGTGGGCCACATGAAATGGCACAGTGGACCACATCCAGCCCACGGGATGCAGGTTGAGAATCCCTGCTCTATACCTATGCTCCATTTTGTTGCATGAGACTTGAATGACTGGTCAACAGGGAAAATTATCCTTGATCACATGAAAGCTGTCTATCCAATATATATGTGTCTGTCTATACAATAATATATACTTTTGCATATAAAATCTAAATAGATAAATGACCAAATATTTTAATGCAGGAAAAGTTACTCTTCTGTGTTGCAACTCTAGTTCATCTCTGGTTTTAAGTCAGCCTCTACCCTCCTCCATAAACAGAGATGGGATGATAAAAAAATTTCTACCACACCCTGATGTCACAGACGTCGTGGGTGTGGCCAATGTCATGATGTCATGGGTGGAGAAATAAATAAAATAAACATTAAATAAAAATACACCCACCCACCCCAAACACAAATACACCCACCCACGCCAAACACAAATAAACCCACCCACCCACCGACCTCCAACACAAACCCTGGGTCACTTACTCTTAAGATGTCTGGGAGCAGAAGAGGTGGAGCAGTGGCGCGGCTGGAGCAGCGGCATGGCTGGCGCAGCAGCCTGGCTCCGTGCCAAGGAAAGGCTGCTGGCGCAGCTTAAATTTTTTTTTCCGGGCAGCCAAAACAGCTGCCTGTAACGGCACAGCCACACACCGGTGCACCGGCCTGGTGGCGCGTCGCCCCATGGAAAGGCCGTGGCTGCCGTGGCCGCTGCCTGCCGCGGCTGCCGGAGCCACCAGAGCCACTGCCGCCGGAGCTGCTCTGAAAAGGTCTGGCTCTGGTGGCAATAGACAGCAAATGGCTGCCTCTTACTGCGCATGTGCAGAAATTCATTCTGACACATGCGCGATTCACAATTGCAGCAAGCATGCACACTAAATTGGAGCCATTTTGGCTCCAATTTTAATTTTCTTTTTCTTTTTGTGAGGCGTCAGAACCGGACGTCTCAAAAAAAAAGGACTACCCTCCCGGAGAATCCTCTGGGATCATTCCTACTGGTTCTGGGGAACCGTTTGGAACCAGTATCATTCCATCACTGTCCATAAATGTTTTTGCCCAGATGTAACACTTGCCTTATAGATAGGCTCCTGATATAAAATTTTCTCAATGACATGGCAGACCACCACAATTGAAATGTGGTAAAGGTAAAGGTACTGGTGTGGAAATCAGTCAGGCTTTGTGGATTGCCACAAATATTGGCAATTGCTTTTCACCAACCCTGCTCATCAAAGCAACAGATTGGTTTTTGTGAAACGGACTCAAAGGGCTTGTGTATGTTAAAACAATTATTCATTCTGTCTGTTAGATTAAAACCTAACTCATGTTGCAGCAATATAAAATTAAGCTTCAGAATACGGCTTACAATTCTGATGACTTTTGGTCATATTCTCAGAGTCCAAGGCATGGTAGAATTCATATGCAGATCGGCCCAGCAGCTCCTCAGGATGGTATCCAACTAATTCAGTTATCCTTGATTTAAGGAAAAAAAATATTTTCATTAAATTTGGATCTCAAACCCTTTTCCTTTAGACGAGTATGACTCTCTGAGTTAAATAAAAATACATTTTTCAAGAATTATTTATTACATTAAAAACAAAGTGAGCCATGACAGTGGATGATCTGGGCACCGATTTTACCTCTTGTCTGCCCTCTTCCCCCTTTTGCACCACTGAAATTTGGTGAAAAATCATTAGCACCAAAATGTTGGTGGTGACCCAGGAATTCTCATTTCTGTACAATTTATGCATTGATTTCCCCTCCTCCAACCATGTTTATGCCAATATTATTCCAAAATAAAATTTACTTAGAGAAAATAAATGAAGCTACCATGAAAACTATAATTTGTAATTTTATAGTAAGCTTCCTAGTAAACTGTGGAAGATATGTTTGTATGTTTAAAGTCCTGAGACTACTCTGGTAAATTGGAAATATTATGTCCAAACTGGTATACAGCAGCTGCTAATTAGTTTAAACTTATAGTTCCCAATGTGTGGCACATGCCCCACAGGGGGCAATTCAAGAATGAGTTAGGCCAAGTTAATGGACTTTTAGGCTTCCTCCACGTGAATAGGAGTTCTCTTTTTGAATAATAAGAATTATGTCATGGGGGGTATCAGGAATTTAGAGATGCTTAGGTGGGGCACGGCCAAAAGAAGTTTGGGAACCACTGGTTTAGACCATATGAAGCAGGATGAGCAAATGTTTTGACTTGGTATAAGGCAACTTCCTGAACACATGGCTACAGCAGCATTTGTCTCAAATGTGTGTTCTGAACAATTGCTTCCACAGGTACAAAGTCAAGAATATATGATTATCATATTTTCTGAATCATGCACAGCTTTTCCTGCCATATGATACAAGCAAATACAGAAATGCAGACAAATCAAGATTTACCTGCGACAAACCTTGTGAGTATCTGTTTAGGTAATGGTTAGAAGCAGCACCATTCCAGGTAAAGTGGGCACCTCTTAAAATGTCTCCTCACACATTCTTCAATCATATCTACCTTTCATTTGCCTGAATTTCCAACTGTTTCTATATTGATCTAAGCAAAATTGGTGCCTCTGTTTGACTGTCATTGTGCCTTGTTACCATATAAACAATTATTGCTAGATAACTGGAAAATCAAGCACATAGGCCATCTCCTAGCACGACCAGATTCCATTTTCTTATCACCTTCAGCATTTTAAAATGGTATAATAACATACAACTTTCCAGTGCTGAATTATCCAAGTGCATGCATGTGTCCATCATATAATATTCTGCTCCACATTTCATATAAAATAAGTGCTGTTCAGTAAGATTTAAGATAGGTCTGTCAGATCTGAAATCTGAGGCTAGTAGTTGTAAGAGATAATGCCACTGGAGTAAAAAATTTTTTAGTCAAGATATTAAAATTGTGGTTTTTGCTCCAACCTAACCCTTAAGAGTCAACTGTGGCACTTATGCAGTAATGTTTCTTAACCATGAAGATTTTCATACAGTGACTCTGCTATGTCACCAATGCAAAAGTGAGTTCTGGGTTACAACAAAATGGCACTTCAAATATATTGGCTTCAAAAATCACTACTGTTTTTAGAGATACTGACTGAGAAATGAGCATTGCGTTTAGTAAGCATATTGTATTAAAAATGACTGTTGCACATGGTCATAAAAATGACCCTTTTCTCACCATTTTACGATAACCTTGTTACATTTTATGTACTTTTGATCATATCCAAGGCAAGAGTTCATCTTGTACCATCTGCATAACGTAATTGGATGACATCTTTTAAAAACACCCTGCAAAATACACACCCCACTGTTCCATACTCTCTCCCTCTCTTTATATCCCCTCATGCCACCTCTTCCTTTGAACTCCATCAGTCCCAGCTGCTATTAATGTTACAGTGCCAGGAAACACAACCTCAGAACAAACAGAAAGCCTTCTCTGCTTGCAAGCACGTAATTGTCATTATCAGTTAATGAGAGTTACATTTTATTCTCACAAGGATTCTGACTTCTGTACTATACTGGAAAAAGTTATTTCTTCTCTCCTACTTCTTCTTCTTCCATGTCTAGGCCAGACAGGAAACTACCAAAATGAAACCATCTTTTGGCAAGTTCATTCTGCCATTCCTTTCACCTGATCTAGTGTGAGAAAGATTAGCCAGCAAAACAAGGTGGCTGTTACCAGAGTACACCTGATTGTGGTTCAAAAATACCACAATCTTCCAGGAGGTGCACATAGGTTTTTCCCCTTTAAAAATGTACACTGCAATTACATCAGCAAAAAAACAAAACAAAAGACATCAGACTCCATTAGTAGAAGCAGCCATGTGCTACATGATGTTTTCTAGATGCAAACCTAAGAAGCAAACTGGTCTTGATGACAGACTATCCCAAATACACAGATTTCCCCAACTTAAAGTGAAGGGAGGAGGGGGGAGGAGAGAATGGAGGATTTTAGAGCAGAAGAATAGCTGGCACAAGTCCTTTTCCATCCCATGTCAAAATTCAAAATGCTTGTTCCAACTACAGGAGACATCTAGACCAGAGTTGGACTCTTAATTCTGCACAAAGATAGGAAATGTTATTATTTTAGACTACCCTCTAGCCAGCATAGACAGTGCCCATGCTGATTGGGGAATTATGGGAGCTACTGCTGATGACTGGCATTCCCTATCTCACTACAGGACAGCACATGACAAACATTCACTGCCCTGTCTTCCAACAGAAAGACTAGACAGGACGCTGCTGCTGCTTCCGCAACACCACCCAGCAGCTGCTACTGAGTGCAAGACTCTTGCTAGCCCCAAGTAGTGGTAGACAGTTAGGGAAAGCACAATCTTGCTTTAATTCAATGCCCACTTCTCCAAATCCCACCCTTCATTTACTTTTCTATCAGGTAAACTCTAAGAGGAAGTTTTGGAAAAACAACATCAAAATAAATGGAGGAAAGGTCTCTTTTCTGAATCTACACCACATTATAACTGTGCTGTCTTCCACAAACTGAAAGGCAATCACTATGTATTCTCCAACCATGCCATGATATGAGAACAGCTTTCAAAGCATAGGTTAGTGATGCAAGCAAAGAAAAAGTCGGTTTTGGTGCAAAGAGAATCTTCAGCCCTCCAGAAATTATTGATTTGACCTCTCAGAAGTCTAAGCATGCGTGGCCAATGATTAAGGAGTACGAATCAGTAGTCCAAAATATCCAAAGGCTCACCATCCCACTTTTAACTAAATACATTATAGAGTGGCTAAGACATTTCAAGTGAAGCATTAATCAGTCCTTAAGTGGCTAGTGTGACAGTTTCTTAAATACAAAAAAAAGTCTATTAATTAATATGGAGTTAGTCAGGGCTTTTGAGCAGGAAAAGCTTAGACAGACTTTCTAGCTGTCTAACAATGCATTTTACTCTGCAAATGAAAGAAAACATTGTGCACTTATTCCTGGCCTCCATGCCAATTCTGTGCTTCTTAATCCCTTAAACATTCTTTCAGACTCTGCCTCACTTCCTTACTATGACATTAGTCTCTCAAAGTTCACACCAAGGATCTGCCTCTTACAGAAGATGCATCCTGTGAAAATGTCATTTTCATTTGGATCAGAAGCAATCTTGGATTAAAAGTTACCTTGCATATTGAATATGGTATTTTTCTACCTTATTACAAAGACTGACTAAAGCAACATTTCCACAGTACTGCAAATAGCTGTTTAGCTGTTAAATGTCAAAGAACTGTGTTTATGCTCTTAAAGATGAGGTAATGCAGGGAAAAAAAGAGAAATTCTAAACTTCACCTTCTGATATTGAAATATTATTTGAGGAGTAAGGTTTTTAAAATAGCCACTTCTGAACACTGGACGTACCACTCATATATGCCATTGTTAATGTGCAATTAATCATTTGGCAGAATTATTTTTGTGACATTACTCCTTAATTACACATACATGGTTGCCTATCTTTTTAAAGCAAAATTATAGAAAATCAGTTCATTTCCCCCTTACTCTCCATAAAGCCTGACAAACAAATAATTTCATTTTCACTTCTTCAAGCCACGTGTAACACTTTGCAGAAGTGCCAATGCAGGCAGCTGCTAGCGTGTAATGTTTGTTTCTGAACTTGCAGTACATTCAGGATCAGTGCAAATTTAATGCAGACAGCAGACATGAAAATTGCATTATCTTAGGTCCATGTGGCACTAAGCAGCAGATGTGATGCTAAATAATCTGCCAGCATGATACTGCACACTTTGTGCAAGTCCCTATCAAATGGCACATGTTTCATAACAAGATAAGACACGCAACAAGCAGGCCAGAAGCAATGTATTCAGCCTTATAGGTTGTCACTATCATAGCTCTGTGTGACGTTTTATATTTGGTAGACTCTCTGTTTATATTTTATTTTACATCAGAGCTGCACAATAGGACAAACAGAGGGCTGCTACAAAAAAGGACAGATCTGTACAAAAATTGTCCCCTCATCTCTATAACATATACATAACATTTTATGTATTTTATGTATAATTTATTTAAATAAGAATACACTATACAATAATAGAAAAAATTACATTCCTCCAAAATAACATATACAACAAGAGTACTAGATGGTATTAATAAATTAACATAGCTCTCCACAAGTCAACGTGAGAGCCTGGTTGGGCGGGGTGGGGGTGGGGGATTGTTAAAAGAATCAGTATAACTATTACAATACTAAATAAAAAGGAATGAAGGTTTGCAAAATGAGTATGTGCTGGAATTCTGGTACATTAATTGTGAATGTGTAGTGAGGATTTCCATCTAGGCTAATTTTCATACTCTACATCTCCAAGCATTTATTGAAATTTCTATGGCCACTTTCCAAGGTTGAACAATTGTTTGTCAAGCTGCTATGCACAGAAAAGTGATTAACTCTTTCTGATATAATAATGCATTGAATCAAGTCCATTAATCCCAGTGCTGGAATCATGGCAATCCTTTGTGATGTTATCTTTCCAAAGTTATCAATGATATTTGTACTCAAAAATTAAGTTCTAGGGCAGTGCTACCAGGAATGTAAATATGTACTGCACGAGCTACTCAAGCAGTTGACATGATCACACCCAAACACCTTACCATCCCTTGCCTTGGTATACAGACAAATTACAAGCAATGAAGCAAAAAAGGAGAAAGCTAGAGAGCTGATGGAGACAGGCTCCCACTGATTTTGATTTAGCTGTGAATAATGATAATAATGATAATTTGGTGTGATTAATTATTATGGGTTGAAATGATTTTTGCTCTACTCCGGGAACACCCAAATGAGGCTCCATTCATGTCCCCAAGAGCTGAGACAGAGACATCATGCAGTACCTGGGTTTCAAACTGCTGACTTGCTGGCCTTCCAGCTAACAAGGCCAGCTTCTTAACCACTGAGCCACTGCAGCCCCTAATAAAAAAAATGTCAAATAAATATAGTGCTGCTGCAAAAGCAGGAGAAAAAATGGTCAACAAATGGATACATGAGGATTCAAACTGCTATACCAGACTCTGGTGAATTGTCTGCAACCTCATGAACACTGGACAATAGGCTTCATTCCGATAATAACTTGTGCAATCAGTTAACAGCACACTTTCAATATAAGATTGAATCCATCCATATGAACCTGGACTTCATTCGTTCACTAAGAAGAGATGCCCAGTGCACTGCCTTGTTCAGTTATACTGGATCAGTTACAATCTATGAAGCTGGATGATGCAGATGACATACTTGCCTGCTGAAAAGCCACTCTCTCTCTCCTTGACCCCAGCCTTTCATGGTTATTAAAATCAGCTACAGATCTCTCTGTAGAACAAGCCACACAGATTTCAAAATATGTCTGGAGGAAAGTCATGCCTTCCTGCTTGAAGAACAGGATTATGTGGCCCATTCTTAAAAATGTGGATTTGTCAATAGACACCCTGAATAAATTTAGGAAGGTCACCAACATTCCATTTGTGGGTAAGGTTACTAAGAGGATAGTGACAATTGTAGGTGGGCTTGCAAGAATGCCAATGGTCTGGATCCATTACAATTATTGATTGATTGTATCAATTGTACTGTGTTATGATGTTCTATTCATATTTTATATTGTAATATTGTTGTTTTGTGGAATGTTATTTTTGTGGGTTCTGTGAGCCGCCCTGAGTTGGTTTTACCGAGTAGAGCGGTATACAAATCGAAGAAATGAAATGAAATGAATTAAGAGTTCATAGCCAAAAAGTCAAGAAAGATATCATTTTTTAAAAGAGGGAATATTTCGAATATGGCAACAGGAATTCCAAATTATTAGCGAGGGCAGCGAAAGAACGGAAAATGAAAAGCCAGATAGGTACATTGGTAGATAATTCGGGGAAGAGATGTAATAAAAGTGCAGAAAAATTAAAAATAGTGGAGAAGTTTTATAGAGATTTATATTCAGAAAAAAAGGTAGATTTAAACAAGCTCAGGGCACAATTTGAAAGGCAAGGAACAAAGAGAATAGAAGAGGACCATAAAAACATAATGGAGGCAACAATTACAGAAAAAGAAATTAGTGAAGCGATAGGAAGATTGAAATTAGATAAAGCCCCAGGTGAGGATGGACTATCAGCAAACTTTTATAAGGATTTCAAAGGAATCCTGATAGGAAAACTTCATAAATTATATAATAAAATTCTAGATGGAGAAATGATCCCAAATTCATGGAATAGAACAATAATAACATTAATACCAAAATCAGGAAAGGATGCCGAAAGGATTGAATCATATAGGCCAATCTCTCTAATAAATCAGGATGCAAAAATATTCACAATGATAATGGCAAAAAGATTGAATACTTTTATTGGAGATTATATCAATAAAGATCAGGCAGGTTTTTTAAAAAATAGACACATGGCAGATTTAATTAGGAAAGTATTGGATTTGATGGAAATAGCTGAAAGGAAGAAGGAAAAAATTGGGTTTCTAGCATTAGACATATTTAAAGCATTTGACTCTCTACAGTGGGACACAATACAGGAATTGATTCGGTTATATGGATTTGGGAATAAATTTCAAGGAATAATGGCTAAATTGTATCAACTGAGTATTGCAAGGATCAAGGTTAATGAGGAATATACCGAAGAGATAAGATTAGAAGCAGGTACGAGGCAAGGATGTCCACTGTCGCCAGTAATATTTATTTTGGCAATGGAATTGCTGGCAAACATGATAAGACAAGATAAGAAAATAATTGGTTTAGAAGGTAGTAAAATAAATTTAAATGCTGATGATACCTTATTGATAGTTAAACAACCAAAGCAAGTACTGGATAAAATTTTCCAACATCTTAAGGAATTTGAGGAAATTACAGGCCTGAAAGTTAATTGGCAAAAATCGGAAATGATATTATGCAACATGAGGAAAAATGAACAAGAAGAAATCAGTGCAAGATTTAAAATTCAAATAAAGTCTTCAATTAGATATTTAGGAATAATAATAACAGGTATTTTTAAAGACCTTAAAAAATTAAATTATGGGAAAGTTAGAAAGGAAATTGAAGAAAAAATAAGAAAATACAAAAATTTGAACCTGTCATGGTTTGGAAGAATAGCCCTTTCAAAAATGATGCTTTTACCGAGGTTAAACTTCTTGTTTGATGCTTTACCAATTAAGCACAGTGTTAAAGAGCTTCAAGAATATCAGAAAACGATAAACAAATTTTGTAATGGAGATAAGAGGTCGAGGATAGCTAAGGCACTGTGGTATTTACCCCAAAAGGAGGGAGGATTGGGATTACCAAATATCCAAAACTATTATAAAGCGTTTCAGATTAGGAATGTTGTAAAGATATTAATGAATGAAGAAGTAAGCTGGGAAAGAATAGAAATGAAGGAGTTATCTCAAATGGGTAAGGCATCATTTTTGAGTAAAGGAAATAAAAAAGTGGACAACAAAGGGATACAAAATAGGTTTTTAAAGACAACAATGGAGGAGTGGAAGAAGGTTAAAAAACATATAGCCCCGGGCACTTCACCAATTTTAGAGATAGGAGATTTTAATGATTTTCCGATAAGATTGGATCAAAGGATTAGAAATGTGTTAGCAAACAAAAAAATACAATTATTAAAGGATTGGATCAGAGTTTGCACAGATAATGATGAAAGAAAGGAATTGTTTCAACAAATGGAATTAAATTGGTTCCAAATTCTCCAAATAAATAAATGGAATGCGAAGAATATACAAAGATGTGAGTTAGAAAGGGATTTGACAGATTTCGAAGAAATGTTAGTCAAAATAAGAAAAGAGAAAAAAGGTATAAAAGGGATTATTGGCAAACTATATAAGATCTTTAATAGTAAAAGAAACATACAAGAGATATTGAAAAATAACTGGGAGCAAGACTTAAATGTTATAATTTCTGAAGAAAAATGGCAAGAAATTTGGCGAAGAAGAGTAATGAGATCCATGTCAGTTCGGGTCAAGGAACACAACTACAAATTGTTATGGCGCTGGTATCTGACCCCGGTCCGGCTGCATCAAGTAGATAATAAGAAAAGTGATAACTGTTGGAGATGCAAGCAAGAAAAGGGTACATACTTACACATGTGGTGGAATTGTAACGAGTTAAAGAATTTTTGGGGTAAAATTGAAAAGGAGATTAATGGCATATTTGAAAAGAAGCTTGTACTGGGGCCGGAGTCAGCTCTATTAACATGTATTGAGGATTTTAAGATGAGTAAAGAGGAAAAAGAATTATTGCTAATTATGTTGTCAGCAGCTAGACAATGTATAGCTAAGATGTGGAAAAACGAGTTGAGTATAAAAATAGAAGACTGGTATAAAGAGATGTGGCAATTGGCATTAAATGACAAACTGACATGGGAACTGATGGTTAGAAAAGGAGCAATTCGGGAAAATAGATTTTGGAGAATCTGGAAAAAATTTGTTGCGTATGTAATGGTGAAAAATCAAGGGAACAAACCTGTACCGGATCAAGCTGATTTTTGGAAAAACTGAACTGTTGTACTCCTGGACAATGTATATAGCACCTGGGTGTAATTCGGATAGATTGTTTAGATTAAAAATAGATAAGGGTTGAACAATAGCTAATTAGAGTATATATACTAATTTAGAATTTAGTAAGATAAGTTTAACTTTTTCTACCTCAAGTACAAGTTGAGTAAAATATTTAGTTTTTACTGTTTTTTCTTTTATTGTTTAGTAATATCCATAACCATAATTGTAATAGTAAGATTGTTAAATAATGAACTATTGTATGGGATTTGATTCTGTTTTTTCTCTTATAGTTATTGTAGTGTTTCTTTTGTGTTATTGTAGTGTCAATTTTTTGTATTGTGTAAAAATTATAAAAATTAATTAAAAAAAAAAGAGTTCATAGCCATGGTACAGGGCTGAAACAGCATTGGTCATTCTGCTTGATGACCTTTTAAGGGAAACAAACAGGGAGTGTGACCCTGCTAATCTTCTGAATCTCTCAGCAGTTTTTTTTATACCACCAACCATGATATCCTTCTGGATTAGTTAGAAATTTGGGGGATTGGAATGATGGAGTGCTATCTGGCCACGATAATGGACTCGATGAGGTTAACAGATTGAAATTGACTCTAGACAAGATGGAGAGCATGTTGTTGGGGAAGGTGTGTCTCAGGACAGTTTGGGGGGTCGGGTTAGTCGGCCTTGTCTGGATGAGGTCAACCTCCCACAAAAGATCAGGTCCATGATCTAGAGGCATTATACTGGGCCCAGCTCTCACAATGCAGAAGAAAATATCTGCTGTGGCCAGGTCTAAATAATACCACCTTAAAGTGATTGCCCAGCTGTACCCATTCCTGAACAAAAAGGCCCTGACAACATTTGTTCATGTACTGGTAATCTTCAGAATTGATTACTGTAATGCTCTTTATGTAAAGTTGCCCTTGAAGATGGTATGCAAGCTGCAACAGGTAAAAAAATGCATGGCTGATATTAGGAGGGTGGAGATTCAACCATGTCTCCCAGGCTCTAGCCTACTTGCACTGGCCTCTGTAAGCATCTGTTCCAGATTCAAAGTTTTCGTGTTTAGATAAAAAGACCTACGTGGTTTGGGTTCTCAGTATTTTCTCCAGCTAAATACTGCCAGGGCCACCAGATCTTCTCAGGCTTTTGGATGGTGTGTTTCCACCCAAAGGAGATTTGAAAGATACTGTATCTACAAGAGTGTAGGTCTTTTTCAGTGGTGGCCCTATCAACCTGGAATTCAATGCTAGCTGAGATTCACTTGACCTTGTCACTGTTAACATTCTGCAAGCTAGCAAAGGTAAAAAATCACCAGAGAGGCCTTTAGAGATACATTGTCTCTTGGATAAATGTTTGCCCACAGGTCTTTTAAAGCTTCGTCACAATGCTGTGTGTTTTTCTTGGCTTGTCATAGCAGAATTTAGTTTATTGTTTTATGCGCTGGTTGGGTATACTTTCTGTTTCCTCCCCTCCTCTATATTTTCTGTACACTGTATTTGTGTTATATCATTATATAACCGAAAGTGGCTCATGCTTGAGGGATGATGACTAAATGGAAAAAGTGAAGAAATTTGAGCTAAAGGGAAAGGAATAAAGCATTTTGAAAGATGCCATGGCCAGGTAGGTGGAAGTCTTAATATTGACTGGCTTTTAAAGGCATTTGTTAATGGAGTGCCTAAATCTGTTTATAATGATATTTTACTTCTGCAATTATTCATAGCACAGTTTCAGGGAAAGGATTGTTTCAGTTTTGCTTAGTTTGATGTCATTAATCCTGTAGGAGGTTTTAATTTAAAAAGTGTAAATTTCAATGGCATTTCTAAAGGAGAGAAAAGAATCATATTTATTTTTTTAAGGAAAAAAAGAACATGTTTGACAGCACTACTGAAGGATAAAATATTTCCAAGCATTTGACAAATTCTAGAAAGATTATTCCTAGTCATCAAAATAAATTCTGTAACTCCACAAAAAGATGAATTCCATATGTTCACAATAAGCACAATGTATTAATCAAAGTACATAATTATTTGACTGACAAGCAGTGGCACAGTGTTAAATTGTGAAATGAAAGTACTCTTCACAGCAATGTATTATGCAAGGTCTAGAACAGTGGTTCCTAATATAGGACCCACATGTACAGGGCTACTTCAGTTCCCAGAAGCCTGTCAATACAGTATATTGGTTGATCAGTGCTTTGGGGAATTGATTTAGGCTTCTGAGAAGTCCATTGGGAAATGAAGCCCAAAATGTATAATGTATAAATAAATGCACATATTAGGAAAAATGCACAAAATGTATATTAAATTCAGTGGTGATAAAAACAAAGGTTCTGATATGAAGCTTGGGAAGAAAATGCAGGTACAATTCAGGGATATACAATTAAATTGAAACTGAACTATTTCCAGCTTTAATCATCTTCCTCTATCATCCCAAAAAATCTAAAAAGCCTCATGATACTGCAATAATAATTTAGAAATTAATATTAAAATGCCTGGAATACCCCTACCCCTCTCCCTTCATAGAGTTACTATTAACTCAACAATCACCACAGACAAGTTTCTAAGCTTTCCTTTTCTAAGGAATTTGGGAAAACACACCCCAAATTTCCATGGTTTATTTTTTATTTCCATTTCTATACAGCCCAAATAGACAACCACTCGGATTGGTATAGAAATATATGAGAAAAAACAAACAAACAAAAAAGACAAAAGGACAAAAAAAAAATATTGTGGCACCTTAAAGGCTAACTGCTGTACTGTATTTTAATGTTAGCCTTCGTGGATCAAGTCTACTTCATCAGACATAAGAGTGAGACTTCATGGCATTAATTTTATACATATCAGGTACAGAGGCGCACAATGGTTTACAAATCAGTTTGGCTTTTTAAAACTGGTAGTGACAGAAGATCCCGGATTGGTATTCAGATTTGCTGTGAAGTTTGGTATAGAAATGGTGCTTTTAAACAGGGAATATATCCTTCCAGCTTAGATCAGTAAGACTAGTGTCATATCAAATATACTGTATGTTACATTTCCCTAGGATCTGAACCCAAATTTTCTATTACTTTACCATTTTGCAATAATCCCATGACTGAGTAAGAAAGGATGGCACAATTAATCCATCAATGGGCCAGTATCACATCCTTCATCTTGGTTTACTGATGTTTACTCTCATCCACCGGTGGGCAAAGACAACATAAATATACTAAATAAATAAATAAATAACATAACATAACATAAAGTAACACTGTATAGTTCCCATACACAGAGCCCTCCCGTGTACCTCCATTGTTTCTGTTCCCAATTCCTTCCCATCACAAGACAACTCTTCCTCCTTTTGTTTTAGTGATTGGGGTTGTCAAGCACCTGGAAGAGTCGTGGGCTATATTTGGTTTGACGATGGAAACATTTACTTTGTCAGACTTTGACTTTCAGGATCTTCCAGCCAGCATGGGAGCTATTACTCCAAAATAGTGTAAAACTTTTAAAAGCTCTGTATTAGGCCTATGTGGACTGTGGTGACTTAGTGGTTAAAATGCTGAACTTGACGACTGGATGGTTGGTAGGTCAGCAGTTCAAGACATGAGTTCACTGGTTCATTTTCCACGAAAATAGATTAGATTTATTTTGCATCTTCAGTGCACATTTCTATTAACAAGACATTTTCATGCAAAGTCACAAAACATTCTGATCTCAGTCATAAATGGCCTTTGTACAGTCATAAGAGCATTTGACTAATCTTTCCTTCAGTCCTAGCTACCACAACAGCTAAACTTTTTTTTCAAATATGCCAGGTTGAGAACAATGTTGAATGCTGCCCTCTTTATTTTCAATGAAAATAAAAATAACCTGATGAAAGCAATTCTGCAAACATACAACTCAGAGCTAACAAATACAGTACCTCCTAGTCTCAGTGTTTAGAGAACCTCTTGTTTTGTATGTGAAAGCAAAACATGGAGCAGACTGTGATACAAATCGGGAATTGTTCACATAAAAAATTAGAGGAAAGCAAAACATTAAAATAATCACAATTCAAGTACTATATTTAATTTAATAACATTGTTGATAAATGGTTTCTGAAATGATAGCCCACCTCCATTGTTACTGAACTATACCAACAGAGATATTTCAAGCTACAGAGACCAGACAAGAATAGGCCAACAAATGTGGAGAATAAAATATGTCCACAAACTGGAAACATTCAATATACATTTCAGTCCCAAAGAAAGAGACCCCCAAAGACCACAAACTATAGAACTTTTGTTGTTGTTCAGTCACACAGTTGATTCCTATTGTACTTATTTTCTATGAATACCAAATGATATGCAAGATTTTTAACAAAAACTTTGACTGCATATGGAGTGAGAGATGTAAGACATTCAAGATTGGATCGATTAAAGAAATACACATTAGAAGATGCAATATTTTGGCTACTGGAATGTACAAAAGAATTACGAAAGAAAACCAGTCTATGCTTTACAAATTACAGCGAAGCCTTTGACTATGTGGAACATGAAAGTCTACAGTTCATTTTTCAGTTGTAGGGAGGAAGGAAAAAGCAGAGACCTGTCAAGTTTAGTGGACAAATCCATAAATCACTTCAGATATTGTTACTTTTTTGGGCTACACTTGACTTGGAGTTCACAATTAGCATAGCCTTTCATTTGTTTAGAGTGATTGTGCCTTAAATAATATAGTCCTGTTTGAAGTGATGTTGGAGGACTGTCCTCAGTTTAGACATATACTCTATTTCACTGGGTCCCTAGATGTTGTTGGATTACATCTCCCAAAGACTAAAACAGAATGATCAATTGTTAGGTATTCTAGAAATTATATAATCCAATAATAACAATTTTGTGTCAGAAATTATTCTGGATTGAAAGGATTTTTCCTGGAGAAACGCCACTCCGGATGCTTAAATGAGGCTCCTTTTATGTCCCCAAGAAATGGGACAAAGACGGGCACTCAATCCATCATGCAGTACTCAAGTCTCAAACTGCCGACTTTTCAGTCTTCCAGCTAACAAGGTGAGATTTTTAACCACTGAGCCACTGCAGCCCGTATATAATCCAATACAATCAGGCAATTCAAGATTGGACACCTCTATTCTATTTGAAGGGTAGTCCAGATCAACTCTTTTCTTTATTCTTTATTCATGTCAGAGGCACCACCAGCATATAATAACATACAAAGCTAAAATTAACACATCTAGAAACAAAATAGAGTTTAAAAGGGCTAGATGACATATGCCCAATATCGGGTCACATCAACAGCATTTCCTCTTGCCAAGATCAACTCTATTCTGAAGGGTACGGAGAGAAGAAAAGAAAATCAGGGGCTTGAAATGGGCCATCAGCAAATTTTATCACAGTGAGGTGCTTTCAAAAATAATGTCCATCTCTAGACTGAAGTGGTACAGTCCTTCCAACATCTCATTTTGCTGCATGGACAGACCCAAAGTCTTTCCTACACTTCCTTTGGCAACACAATGAAGTGATCAAGTTGGCAGAATGCTTCAGAAAACACAAAGGAGAGGTCACTTTCAAATGTTTCCCATTGTGAAAAGTTGAAAGAGTACAGTAGCCCAATCCACATGACTTCTACTTAAATTCACTTCCTGTTTTCCTTGTTTTATGGTTTCAAAAATAGGAAAGTACAATCTTACCACTGAGTGCTGAAACTAGGAGGTCCATTTTACATTTCCAGAAGCTCATTTCATTGTGATATTTGCATTGATCACTCGAGTAATTTTATTTTGCTCTGCTGTCTACAAATCAGAGCTTGGAAAAATTATGTTTTTGTTACTTAAACTCTCAGGATGGAGAGTGGCTTGATGGGTTTTTCAAGCTCTGCCTTCCAGTTGATCACACTGGTGAACCATCACTATTTCTTATGTTATAAAGTTGAACTAGAGATGAGGGAGTCTGTTGTTTTTCAAGTGCTGCTCCCATGATCATCAATTGACAGGAGCTTCAATCCAACAATTCAGGGCAGGTCACACATCCCCAACCATTGCAATAAAAAGGCAGTTTTTTTACCTGTCATCACAGTAGGTAAACTTCATGTCCATACTATGACGGCTCAGAAATGTTTTACTGTCCAGTGGAATGTCAGTATTTGAAGGGTGCTGAATAGGTTCACACATTAATATGAGGCAGGACAAGAGGGGTTCCTTATAGCCACACAAAGCGTGAGGAGGGCAAGTATTATAGACCTTCATCTGTCCAGTGCAGTGCAAAACCTAAAATGTAAAATGGTAATTTCTGTTAAGGAATATGATCTCCAATTTGTTGAATCTTTTGAACAGTGCAAATAAAATTATACCTTCCATGTGGCAGATTTCAGATTTACAGTTCTGCCTCTATTGGTGACAGTGCATTTCATTCGCATGAAGAAGTCACGCTCCATGGACTTCTCTTTATTTTTTTTCCCAAAGCCTGGACCTACGGAAAGTGGAGTTGAGACAATTATTTTTACTCACTTTAACATTACTTCTGTGTTCACACGTTAGACTAGAAATTTAATCACCAAGCACAGCAGAATATATCAACAGTTTAAGAACATGCAAACACCCCACTCAGTAATTCAACTCTTCAAAGCAGCAGTGATTCTACTTTCTGTTAGTGTGAATATGCTTACAGGGAAGCACCTCTTTCACCATTAATATGCAATTTAAAAATAAAACCCAACACATGAGAATTTTTATGTAGATGTTTTCTTAAACACATATTTTTAAACATTTAGATATGTATTTTACTCTACATTTTCATATTTTATCTAAATTTGGATATGTATTTCATCTAAAATTTCAAAATGTACATTTTCAAAACATTCAATGAGCAGGTGGCAGTCGTGGCTGGACCGGGACTCCTTGCTTATGGTCACACATGCTCTGGTCACCTCCAGACTGGATTACTGTAATGTACTCTACATGGGGCTGCCCTGTGATGACCATTTGGAGGTTGCAGCTGGTTCACAACCCAGCTGCCTGTGTAGTGATGGGGTGTGGGCATTATGCCTGTGCCTCACCCCTGCTACGGGAGCTGCATTGGTTGCAAGTGTGCCTCCGGGTATAATTCAAGGTGCTGGTAATTACCTTTAGAACCCTATATGGTAGTGGGCCAGGATACTTAAGAGACCACGTCACTCCAAGGATATCTGCCCATTCCACTAGAGCAGATCAGAGGGGCTCTTTAAAAATACCAACTAGAAGGAGGGCCTTTTCGGGATCCACTTCGGCCCTATGGAACCTCCTGCCAGTTGAACTGCGTCTCCAGAACAGAGCTGCTGCCCTTCAGCAAAGAGCTGAAAACCTGGCTGGCAGGGCAGGTGTGGGGAGGTGGAGAGGGAGCAACCCTCCCCCCTCCACTGACTCATTTAGAGCAGGATCACCCATACTTTTAAACATTTTAAACTAGATTTTTAATTGGTGCAGGTGGGAGGTAGTTTTTCAGTGTTTTTAGGAATTTTAAGAGTTTCTATAGTTTAAATGTTGGAGATTTTATGTACGCCGCCTAGAGTCGCATATCGATTGGGGTGGCTATACAAAATAAAAAAATATTTTAGTATATCTTTTCAACATTAAAATTCAAAATCTTGATGTAATGGCATTCTGACCTACACATTAGTCCTGGAACCATGGATTAAATCATTCTGCAGTCAAGCAAAAAATGAATTTCTCATAACATCCCTACCTCATGCAACAATACAGTATTACTGTCAGAAAGATTAAATTATCAAGATAAATTAGTCATTCATTGTATGACTGAGACATTTCCCCCATAAAAAGCTAGCCTTCAACAGAAAAAAAAACTCCAAAAGGAGGGCAATTATCTCTTTCTTCATCTTCTGGAAATAGGATCTATTTGAGTGACTGATTGCACCTTCAGATAATCAGACTTTCCTGTTAACTGTCTTCTGTTGAAACTGTCATAGCAGAAAGTTAGGTGGTTACATTCTAGAGCAATTATTCAAGTTTTCCGAAGAAAACGTCAGAATTATAACTTCATTATTTCGCCCCCAGATGTGGACACTGAATCTGATCTGTTGTACCCTCAGCTCTACTCTCTACAGGGAGATGTTAACAACTCAACTGAGAAATTCCTTGTTTATCTAAAAGCAAAATATCGACAAATCCATAAGGCAGAGCCTTGTAAAAAAGTTGGATTGAATATCCTGCTATCTTCTCCTTGTGCTAAGAAGAAAAATGTTGTGAACATCTCAACTCAGAAACTTACTTCAAACCTGTTTTAAGGGGCAGAATGTAGTGCTAAGTAACAACAGAACAGCCCCTACCTAATGTATAGGAAGGAATCTTTTCTTAACCTGAGGGCTGGATTCCCAATTGATTAATCTTCCAGGGATCACATATCTACTGAGTGCAGGATATGTAATAATGGGCTCAAACTACAGGAAAATATATAGAGACTGAATATCAGGGGGAAAAATTCCTAACTGTTAGAGCAGTACAACAATAGAACCAATTATCTTAGAATGTGGTGAGCCCTCTGCTGCTGGAGGTATTAAAGAGAAACATGGTCAACTATCTGTCAGATCTGCTTTGATTTGGATTCCTTCAGGAGCCCTGGTGGTGCAGTGGTTAACATTGCTGTGCTGCAGCCAAAACTGCTATTGACATTGTGAGTTTGATCCTGATGGAGCTCATAGTTAATTCAGTCTGCCATCCTTCTGAGCTGCCAAGCATGTTGTGGGGTGGGTGGGAATGCTAATTAACTTGTGAACTGCCAAAGAGTGCACTGAGTGCTATGGGGCGGTATATAAGTGTGATTGCTTTTTGCTCTGGAATCATTTTAATTTTTGTTGTTGCTGGCCACCTTGAGTGACTTTTTTTAGTGGAAAGGAGACATAATTGTAATTAATAATTGCGATGAACAGGGGCTTGGGCTTGATGGCCTCATAGGCCCCTTCCAAATTCAATTATTCCAGAAAGATACTAGAGAGTCCCCCTCCTCTACTCATTCTCATCCAAATTATAGAAATTAGTTTCTTGGACCTTAGATCCCAGAACTGTCAAACTAATGTGTTCTGTCTATTAAAAAAAGGTATCAATTCTAATCTATCGATAGAAGATGATGATTGGGTTTGATAGTTCCATTCCACTTAGAAGAATAAGCGAGACTGGTATTTGAAATGTATTTCTGTATATAAGTAAGAAACTTATATTTTTTTTCTTTGTTTAAAACACCCCAAACAACCAGAATCCCTGTGGTCATGCTAGATGGGAGATTCTGGGAACTGTACACCAAAAAAGTAACATTTCCAAACTCTGCTCCCATTCAGACCTCCTCTGACATTTTCTTACATCTACACACATAACCCAAATGTCAAAAATGTGCCCATATATAATCCCAACTATTCTGTTTTCCATGTGGCAATTTGTTTTCCCCTCAAAGTTGAATTACTGTGGGGACTGGCTAAGGCAGCAAGACTGAAGATCAGAACACTATACCCCATAGATGCAGATAGCAAATATTTGTTTTCTGGACTACAGATCCAAGAATCCAACAACCAGCACATCCAGTGACTATTCCAGGAGCTGTCATCCCAAAACTATATGTTTTCATCTTTGTTTGGGGGCTAGCAGTTCCCTGCCCATACTACAGAAGAAACAATTTCAGAGTACTATAGTACTATATTCTTGAGAAGAAGCAGCTCTGTTTGAGGATAGGGTTTTGAATGATCAACATTATTAGGATACTGTACTTCTGAAGACACACACTAACTGTTCTTCATGCACATTTCAAAATGATTTACCATTTTTCGAACTGAGGTTTTCTCGAATTTCCTCATGATCACACGGATGAGTGAAGTCAAAAATGCTATGTCCAGTCAGTTCTATCTGGTTGGGGATATTAACAAAACACAATTGATATTACAATATTCTATACTATGAGGCATATTTAAGATTGTCACATTCACTTCCCAAAATTCCCCAGGACAATACAAACTGTTTAGGCACATGTATACCTTTTTTATATACCATGGCAACAATTTGGAAGGAAAATGCTATTTTTTTGGAGGGTTACATTGAATTTAGGTTTCTGCCCTGGAGAATTGTTCACTTCACAACCTAGCTAATATTACAGTTTGTTTGCTTGTTTATTTTAAACATTTATATCCCACCAAAACAACTTACAATAAGTAGCATGACAGCCTGCCTTCAGAGTTGCTATTTAAATTAAAACAACACACAGGGAGCCAGGTTTGCAAAGAGAAGAGGCGAAAATATAAATCCAGATTTTTATTTTGCCCAACTGAGATATGAAAACTTGATTGCACTAACTTGCCAATTAATTCATTTCATAATTTATTAAAAGTATTTCACTGATAACAATTATTTTGAATACTATTTTATAATTATAATTATTTTATAATTATTTGAAAAATTGAATAATTATTTTAGAATTATTTGAAAAATTGAATAATTATTTTGAAATGGTCACTAAAGAATTAAAACAACAAGAAATGGTAATTGCTACTGTAAAACGTTTGATGTAAAATGGTATTTTTTTAATATTTAAAAATAATAATTTTTAAAATGTTGAAAATGTTAATGAATTTAGACTAAAGAATGATTTCCAAATTGAAGTAATCCCAAGCACTTCTTGTGGGAACTGAACCTTCATATGTCTAGAGCTAGAAGATAACAGTTTGAAGAAAGCTGCTATATTGAAAGCACAGAAAAGGGGAAAGGATCATGACCTAGATTCTCCCTTATCTTTGTACAGAAGAAGATAAGAAATCATTGACTTTATTTCAAAGATGAAGAAGTACAGCTTGGACAGGATGAGGCAGCCTGTCTCAGATGTGTGAAAGTCATGGAAATTGTAGTCAAATGTACTGGAGACAGACATTAAGTTTGGTAAGGCTAGAGTAAATGGAGAATAAATGGAATAAATCATCCCATGAGATTCCTGGGTCCTAGGCTAATACTTTTTAAAATTCAGGTTTTAACAGGGAGTGTTTCTGGACTACAATTCCCAGAACCTCCCTATCTTTTCTGCCCAATAGTCCTGCTGACTGAGGGAGTCTAGTAGTTGCTGTCCAAAAGAATTATTTACTGAGCCCTGCATTTCTGCTCCTTGCATCCCAACAAGCTAAACACAACCCAAAGTTTGATAGTTGTTTCTGCAGTCAAAAGGGGAAAAACCCCTATAAGCTTAATTGAGATCCCAGTGGATCCCCAAATGAATCAAATTAAAGTTTTGCTATGTCTATGAATCTTAAAATTAGCTCACTCAAGTCTTAGGACAAGTTCCATTAAGATGTTTTTGATTTATCAGGCCCATCAACTTTAGCCAGAAAAACAATGCTAAGGAATGATAGGGTTTGGGACCCAATGTTTGAAGGGCAGTAAGTTCTTTTGATATTAATTTAGGTCAGGGGTTGGCAAACTTGGCTCTCCAGCTGTTCTTGGACTTCCATTCTCAGAAGCCCTGATCAATTAATGTGTGACACATTAAGCTCCTGCATGCCCCTCCCCAAATGAAACAATGGGCACAGATAAACCTATTGGCACCAGCAGTTGGCAATTATGTGTCCAAGAAACACCCCCCCCCCCAGCCAGGTGTGGCACATTTCTCTGCTGTGTTGCGCTGCTGCATTTCTTCACTGGGGCAGAGTTAAATACAGCAGAAGGGCTAAACTTATATAGTGACTCTAATTGTGTAACAGCTAATCTTATTCACTTGGTCAGAACAGTTCTTTTGGAAACAGAATACCTTTTATTTTTGACATTTACAAGAAGCTGTCATTCAAGCAAATTAAAAAGTCAGAGACAGATGCTTTATTATCTATTGCTGTGCCCTGACTAGGGGATAGTTTACCTGTGTCAAGCCCATAAATTTGCTGATGTTCTCTGATAAAAATATCATATCTCCATCCTGTGTGATGACCATGATAAATCCTTCCAAAGCTTTCAGGTACAAGTTGTCCATTTGCTGATCAGGCTCAATTTCTCTCTCATCTGTGCAAACTAGGAGGAGGATAGGGAGAGGAAGGAATTAAAACAGAAAAGAACATCAGAAAGGATTTAAGTTTTAAACCATATAACGTTTTAGTTGTAGTTTTAATTGGTTTTAACTGTGGGTTTTTGAGAACTTTTAGAATTTTAGCCTTTTTATGTGTTTTAGGATGTGTTAAACTGCCCTGGGTCGCCTTCGGCGAGGAGGGCGGCAGAGAAATTTAAATAAATAAATAAATAAATTTGTAGCTCATTACCAAATCCTCTGCCTCAAATACAACATCCATGATATTGCTTTCCTGGAAACCTGTTTTAACCAAAATATTATAGCACAGTAATTGTAATATGGCATTACTTGAGGCAATATGGTTGCAAGGCCATTTATGCTTGACAATAAGTCCCACTGAATTCATAGGAACATAGTTCCTGCTAAACACATCCATGTTGGCTCTGGAAATAGAGTAGTTACATACATTGACCAAACAGAGGACAACAGCATTATTAAACAGAAAAATAATTTAAATAGATGCATATCTAGAAGTAAAATAAATGAAACAAAAGTGCAATGCCTCTCACCATAGTGTGTGGCTCTATGAAACATGATGGGGATTTACAAAATGCAGGGCTTCTTCAGCTTTATGGAATGCACTCTACAGAGACGCATATTACATTCCTTTGGACACTATATAACTTATATGCACTTGCAAAAAGTCTTCCAGCATAGTGTTACTTTAAGGCAGTAAAATCCCTCAGCCAGCAGGGTCAGCACTGTCTTGTATGGCATTACTTTCAGAAGCAACTCTTGGCAGCCATGAGCTACACCTGTGATGGTGAACCTTGGCACTCCATATGTTCTTGGACTTCAATTCTCAGAAGCCCAAGCCCCCGTGAATCCACACAAATGGGTTTGTTGCGATTCATCCACCCCATCCTGCCCTCGTTGCTCCTGGAAATGGAAGTATTCCACCTCCAAGAGCAACAAGGATGGCGCAGTGTGGGCCGGATGAATCTCAGCAAATCCGTACGTGTGTATTCACAGGGGCTTGGGCTTCTGGGAATTGAAGTCCAAGAACATCTGGAGTGCCAGGGTTCACCATCACGGAGCTACACTGTAGAGTACAACAGTGGATTATGGCCCTGGCAAACTTTTCATAGGTTCTCTGTTGAACAGCCTTTCTGAGAAAGTCTGCATGAAAAAGTAAACACAGTCTTCTCAAACTGGAAACAAAATGTTTGGCTTCCTCCTCTTACCATTCCATTGGTTGAGTGGCTAACAACAAAACAGCTACAGTGGATTTTCTGTATTTGAACAATACGTATTGCTATTAGACTACACATTTTACAACATATAAGTAGAACTGGAACCTAGGTTGGTGGAAAGGTTGCTTTGGCTGCATAACCTGCTATTTTTTGCAGCCTTTTCTTAATTAAAGAAATGCATTTTTGGAAAATTGTAAAAAGAAGCAGATAAATGCACTAATCTCAAGCCTTTTAAGACTCTGGTTGTAAATACAGAACCCATAGTACTCAGTTTCTCAGCAGTGATAAAAGACACATAGATACCCCTCAGCTTGAGGTCATCAGGCTAGTATGGGAAATAAAGGGCAAGCAATGTGGGGATGCTGTCTGGATAGCTTGGTGAGCTACGTACACTAGTACCCCGTATAACGTGATGACTTGGTTCCACGAGTCATCATGTTATACGATTTTTAACGTTGTTCGATACATTGATCGAACAATGCTAAAAAAAAGCCCTGACGTCAGGGACAAACCACGCCGAGGCAAGGCTCGGCATTCCCTCCCCCCAGGTAGGCACGCGATCGCGTGTCGTTTGGGGTAAGGGCAAGGTACAGGAAAGACCCCCGTCTCCTGCCCTAACCCCGAACGACACGCCCGCGCACGCCCGAAGTTGCAAACGGGTAAGGATCTTTACCCTTTTGCAACCTCGGGCAGCACGGAGGCCTGCGCGGCGGGGCGGGGGTGACGGGAGGATGCGGGAAGGTCCCTCACATCTTCCCATCACCCCCGCTGTACCGCGCGCGCACGCCCGAAGTTGCAAACGGGTAAGGATCTTTACCCTTTTGCAACCTCGGGCAGCACGGAGGCCTGCGCGGCGGGGCGGGGGTGACGGGAGGATGCGGGAAGGTCCCTCACATCTTCCCATCACCCCCGCTGTACCGCGCGCGCACGCCCGAAGTTGCAAACGGGTAAGGATCTTTACCCTTTTGCAACCTCGGGCAGCACGGAGGCTTGCGCGGTGGGGCGGGGGTGACGGGATGATGCGGGAAGGTCCCTCGCATCTTCCCGTAACCCCCGCCGCACCGCGCGCGCACGCCCGAAGTTGCAAACGGGTAAGGATCTTTACCCTTTTGCAACCTCGGGCAGCACGGAGGCTTGTGCGACGGAGCGGGGGTGACGGGATAATGCGGGAAGGTCCCTCGCATCTTCCCATCACCCCCGCCGCACCGCGCGCGCACGCCCGAAGTTGCAAACGGGTAAGGATCTTTACCCTTTTGCAACCTCTGGCAGCACGGAGGCTTGCGTGGCGGGGCGGGGGTGACGGGAGGATGCGGGAAGGTCCCTCGCATCTTCCCGTCACCCCTGCCGCACCGCACACGCACGCCCAAAGTTGCAAACGGGTAACGATCTTTACCATTTTGCAACCTCGGGCAGCACGGAGGCTTGCGCAGTGGAGCGGGGGTGACGGGAGGATGCGGGAAGGTCCCTCGCATCCTCCCGTCACCCCCGTCGCACCGCGTGTGCACGCCCGAAGTTGCAAACGGGTAAGGATCTTTACCCTTTTGCAACCTCTGGCAGCACGGAGGCTTGCGCGGCGGGGCGGGGGTGACGGGAGGATGCGGGAAGGTCCCTCGCATCCTCCCGTCACCCCCGTCGCACCGCGTGTGCACGCCCGAAGTTGCAAACAGGTAAGGATCTTTACCCTTTTGCAACCTCTGGCAGCACGGAGGCTTGCGCGGTGGGGCGGGGGTGACGGGAGGATGCGGGAAGGTCCCTCGCATCCTCCCATCACCCCCGCCGCACTGCGCGTGTACGCCCGCGGTTCCAAAGGGATACCCCTTTCCGGACCTCGGACGTGCACGCGCGGCTCTGCGGGGGTTAGCCGGGCATCTGAGGGAATCCGGCTAACCCCCGCAGAGCCGCACTGTCCTCCAAGCCGCCCGAGGTCTGGAAAGGGTAAAGGTAAGATCCTTACCCTTCCGGACCTCGGACGTGCACGCGCGGCTCTGCAGGGGTTAGCTGGGCATCTGAGGGAATCCCTCGGATGCCCGGCTAACCCCCGCAGAGCCACGCTGTCCTCCAAGCCGCCTGAGGTCTGGAAAGGGTAAAGGTAAGATCCTTACCCTTCCGGACCTCGGACGTGCACGCGCGGCTCTGCAGGGGTTAGCTGGGCATCCAAGGGAATCCCTCGGATGCCCGGCAAACCCCCGCAGAGCCACGCTGTCCTTCAAGCCACCCGAGGTCTGGAAAGGGTAAGGATCTTATCCCTTTCCGAACTTTGGGCGGCGGGCGGGCACGGGGGGTTGGACTGGGTAGATATTCTACCCAGTCCAACTCCCCCCCATGCACACGCTTGTTCCATATAACGTTAAAATCGCGTTATTTGATACAAGATTTTTCCAAAAATCTTGTCACGTTATACGGTTTTAGCGCTATATGATACTCGCGTTTTACGGGGTATTACTGTATCTTGCCACAGAGCCAGAGGTTTTAATCCCCATGTAAATAACCTTTCTCTACCTAGAAAACCCTGAAGAGGCTCGTCATAAATCTGAATTGATTTGAAGGACAGCCACTTAGGACAGGTCATAATTATTTGGAGTGTTGGCTCAGTAGCATTACGTGGGGGGGGGCAGGCCCCCCACCCCACCCTGGGTGACACTTTTTGGGCATATGGGTATTCTTGGACTACAATTCCAAGAAGCCCTAGTGGGAGCGGGCACCAGTGTCCTAAGCCCCCACCAGGGGGTGGCAAATTTGGCTTATGCCCTGGGCAGCTGAATCCCTCGCTACGCTACTGTGTTGGCTCAGGAGTAATAGCCACAGTACTGATGCTTACCAGTACTGTATTTGATCCTCAGGTGGCCAGTTTGATGTGCCTAATTTTTGAGGAAGTCCAGGAAAAAAAAAAAAAGAAATGCCAAAGACAGACTAGATGGAACAGACTGTGAACTTCACCAATTACTTGAGCCATCATAGTGAATGTCAGCAAACTCAGGCGAGGAAGGTGTCAGCTTCCTCACCCAACTCTGCTGAGCTGAGACTTTCCAAGCAATTGCTATGCCTAAATAATAGTCTTAGTAGCTTTTGTAACAAGTGGTCCATTTCTGCTCCTTCTTTAAGAGAAGAATGTTATGAATGATGAACACTTTTAAAATTAAGGTTTTCATTTGCTGTTTACATTCTGTGGTTCAAAGACAAAACAATAGGGACAGATATTCTCATCATTGTCGGCCGCAACTCCATCTGAGCACACATTTTTTCTCTGTCCCTGGGCACCAAGAGGCCTGGTTTTGGAAGCCTGCTGGTTCTGGGCTGCTTTCACCCTTCAAGGCAAGCAGGAAAAATGCACCTGGCATGAATTTATTTAAGGTGACCCACACACTGTGATCTTGGAGCCATTTCCTGTGGCACACATGAAATGCGACATGCAGGATTTAACATCGGAACTGGAATGGACTGCCACAGCCTTGAGGATATTATCAAGGTGCGCCTTCCCAGCCACTCCATTTGGCATGGCCTCTTCTGCCTCCATGACCATTGGGAATCAGAATAGTGAAGTGGTTCCTCCTCTGCTTATTTTGCTGCTGGACCCAATATGATACTTTCCAGTGGCATTTCCTTCACTGAGGGGACCATCACCTCACCCAAAGGGGCTCATCCACCGATAACCGTTGGCCCCTTGAGGGAGTCAGGTTATTTGCCACCACCCAACACTTGGTGTTGAGTCGCTGGCTGTGTGGTGTGTTCCATTACTGTAGTTGGATGTCCAGCCAGACATACAATATTATGAATAATAGAAAGTTGATCCAAAGTTATCTAAGGACATATTTTAGCTGTAGGTCATTTTATGCATTTTTATTTGTGTGGAAAAAGAAACAGAACTACTGAAGATGACATAGTAATCTGTTCTTAAGCTGAAGCATGGCAAAAACACTTTTGCAGATTTCAAATCACTAGTAGAATCATAGAATACATTGAATTGGAAGTGGCGTATGAGACCATCAAGCCCAACACCCTGGTCAATCTATGTCAAAGCAGATCTAAGAGATGGTTGTCTTCAATGCCTCCAGTGTTGGAGCAGGCACCAGCTTCTGAGGTAATTGGTTCCATTGTCATACTGCTCTAACAATTAAGACCCCCCACCCACCCCTGATATTCAACCTGTATCTGGCTTCCTGTAGTTTTTGCTCTTTGTTAAGTGTCCCACATTCTAGGATGATCAAGAACAGTTCTTGCCTCTCTTTTTATAATGACTATATGGGTTCTTTATATACAAAAGATGGATTCTATCACCGACTTCTATCACAGCTTGAGAAGGTTACTTTTTGGATTGCAAATCCTAGCAACCCTCAACTAGCATAATTGCTGACTGTGCTGGTTAGAGGATTCCAGGAGCTGTAATCCCAAATAAATAATTTTCCTTACTTTGGCTATAACGCTTCCCAAAGTATATGGATAAATATGTTTGGTTTTTTGATTGACTGATTTTTATCATACATTTCCCCCCTAGTGAAAATGCAAAAAGCAACAACAAACAAACAAACAAACAAAACCCAACAATTAAAACAAATTGAAACTAGAACATATACATATTTAAAACATCATTTTAAAACCCTAAAGTTTTAAAAGAGTTCTCTATCTCAATTGTCACCTGACTTCCTAACAGGCTCTCTAAACAAGTACATTTCAGCTGCTGATGTAAAGAAAGCAGTGGTGGGGTGTTGCCATTTCGCACCGGTTCGCCTGAACCAGTAGCAACAATCCTGTGTGGTTCTCTGGGGGGCGGGTAGTAACCACCTGGGATTTTTTAAAAGGTGTCCAGTTCGGATGCCTCACTGGCAAGAAAATAATAATTCAAAATTGGAGCCAAAATGGCTTCCGCAAACTGTGCATGCGTCAAACCTCAATTTGATCCATGCACAGTTCTATTTTTTACAGCACATGCATCAAATGGAGGTTTGACGCATGCACAGTTCCCAGCAGCCATTTTGGCTGCCAGCAAAGGAAGGGCGCAGGCAGCACCTGAAGAAGCGGTGGCGGCCTTTCCTAGCCGCGCCACCAGGCCGCTGCACCGTTGCGGTGGTTTGCCGCAGCAGCGGTTTGCTGTTGCACCATTGCGCCACTGCCTCTGCTGCTCCCCGATGAGTTGACCCAGGGTAAGTGACCCAGGGTTTGTGTTTGGGGTGGGTTGATTTGAGGTTGGGGTGGGTGTTTGGGTGAGTGGGTGTATTTTTATGTAATTTTTATTATTTTTATTTTTGTATTTAATTTATTTACAGGTTTGTGTTGTGTGTGGGTGGGTTGAGGGCTGTGTGTGTGTTTGTGTGTGTGTGTTTATTTTATTTTTCTTTGGCTCTGCCCACAACATCATGATGTCATGATGTTGGCTCTGCCCATTATGTCATGATGTTGGCTCTGCCCACACTGTGATGACGTCACGGTGTGGTAGTGAAAATTTTGACAACCCGCTACTGAAAGAAAGGGGGCCAACCACAATTCCTGAAGGAAGGATTTCACAGACTGAGAACAGCAGATAAAGTTAATTCCCTATGTAACAGCAATATCTGAGCAGATTCCATAATAATCACATGGGAGCAAATTATCTGGTCTATATGTTCAGGGGACCCCAAACATTGTACTTTATTCTTGAATTCAATTAATAATCTGGGCATGACTGCAGCAATCCAGTTGCCAGATTGCCAACAGCAAGCATTTTATTTTATGGGGAAATTTTCCTGTTTTCTTGCTATCTTGAAGAATATCAGGTATCTTTTAAACCTTACAATAATCTTCGGCTACAGTACTGAGAGACCATTCCACCTCCTTCGCAGCTTTATTAATGCACACAATTATCTTCCATCTTTTATCAGTTATGCGGAGTCAGTAAAAAGCACAAAAATTCAATTTCTAGTGTTGCATTGGCCTTTTATGGAACATACGTAGTTTAATATTCAAATAAAATATCCTTTTATGCTAAAAATAACCTCTGTAAACAGGCTTTGATTGATTCCCACTGTCAGGATGTGCATACTTCCAAAGGGCTAGAAGATGTTTCCACAGATGCTTGTTCACTTCCTTTAGTCCGGCTTCTTGCAATGCTACTGAAAAGCTAATAACAGCGAGACTTGCTCCAGGAGCTGATGACTCAGGTGAGATCCAAATCTGCATATGTTAGCACTGAAAAGTGTCTGCACTCATTTGTGTATTGTACATTGTTTAAATAATGACCTTGTGAAATGTAAAGAAGCATCAAAAGGTGGAGTTCTCATCAGAGAGATGAAAAGTAAACCTCTATGCACAGCAATAATTTGTATCATTGGCTGCTCTCCTTTTCCTATACCAGTGGTCCTTAGACAGCAATATGTATATGGCTGGTGAGTGCCAAATATAGTCTAAGTGACAGGCAGGTGTTTCATAAATTTATTACTAATAATACTACTGAAATATTTTATTTAGTATCTACCACTAGTATCCTATTTGCCTTCAAGGAATGTAATTTAATGTAATTTAATTTAAATTTTCAATTTGTATGCCGCGCCACTCACAGAGCAACTCTGGGTGGCTAACATAGAAAACACAATATCACAGTAATGCCGCCCTTTTAGTCTTGTTATTCTGCAAGACAGTGAGCACCCTATTGCAGCAAGTGAACTTTAATGCTTTTGCAAAGCAAGTAATGGACATCTCCTAACATAGTGGTCGCGAACCTTTGGCACACATGCCAGAGAGGGCACTCCCAGCCCTCTCTGTTGGCAAGTATGTCGTTGCTTCCTCCATCCCCCCAGGACAGAGTTCACCCTGCCCTTCTGCCCAGCAGCCCAATAGGAGTGTGTCCTCCTTCCCCCCCAGCATAGAGTTTGCCCTGCCCCTCTGTTTGGGCACTCAGTCTCTAAAAGGTTCGCCATCAATGTCCTAACCCAAGTCTGAAAATGTTTGGACAATGGAGGGCTACATGTGTGAAAATAACAAAAAGGATTCTGGCCTTTTGTGTTTTATAGGTACAGTAATAACCCGGATAATGATTGCATCGGATAACGCTAGAATCGGATAACGATGCAAGTTTTTTGGAAAAAACTTGCATCGGATAACGATTCTGGATAATGATTCTTAGCGTTATCCGAGGCAATGGTCTGCGGGTGTGGGGTGGTTTGGGTAGAACTACCCAATCCACCCCCCACCTGCAGCGGTCTCTGCGACTGCAGTAGGGTCGGGAAAAAGCACGCGCCTTCCCCCCGACCCTACTGCAGTCGCAGAGACTGCTTGTCTCTCTTTCCCTCCCTGTTCTCTAGAGAACCAATCACATCTCTCTCTTCCCCCTCCCTGTAGTTTAAATACAGGGAGGGAAAGAAACACAGTTTCTCTCTCCCTGTAGTTTAAATACAGGGAGGAAAAAGACGCGATCTCCTGTCTCCTATGAAAGGAAGGCGGGGATCGGGGGTCCGATCCCTGGTTTCCTTTTGCAGAAGGCAGGCAAGGCGGTCACCTGCCTCCTATGAAAGGAAAACGGGGATGGGGTTTTTTCCAACCCCTGGTTTCCTTTCACAGAAGGCAAGCGAGGGGGTCACCTGCCTCCTATGAAAAGAAGGTGGGGATCAGAGCATCCGAACTCAGGCTTCCTTTTGCAGAAGGCAGGCGAGGGGGTCTCCCTGACTTCGGCGAAAGGAAGGCGGGTATTGGGGGGTCCGAATTCAGCCTTCCTTTCACAGAAGGCAGGCAAGTGGGTCACCTGCCTCCTATGAAAGGAAACTGGGGATCGGAGTGTCCGATCCCTGCCTTCCTTTCGCAGAAGGCAGGTGAGTGGGTTGCTTGCCTCCTATGAAAAGAATCCGGGGATCGGATCTTCTGATTTCTGCCTTCCTTTCGCAGAAGGCAAGGGGAGAAGCGCTTGTTCGGCCCTTGCCTTCTGAAGTGAGCGCTTGGCCCCTTGCCTTCCAAGGCCAGCCGAGGCTCAGCGCGTGTGCACCCCCTGCTTGCCTCAGAAGGCCTTGTCTCAACTTGCTTTTGGAGGAGGTAGCTGAGTGCCTCGGGGGATGAGATACCCCAACTGGGTTGCTTTTGAATGAGGCAGCCAACCCACTCAGCTACCTCCTCCTCCACTGCATCCCCAACTGGGTTGCTTTTGGATGACACAGCCGACCCACTCAGCTATCTCCTCCTCCACTGCATCTTACAAAACAAAAAATTCGTTGTACGATGCATCCATGTTCCAAAATCCTCGTTGTACGATTTTTTCATTGTATGATGCATTTGTTATACAGGGTATTACTGTAATTGAATCAACACTTTGCAGAAATAAAATTAAACCACACTTACTTAAAAGCAGTGTAATTAAGTTTAGTGGGATTTGCTTAGAAATATGAATGATTACAATTACAGTAATACCTCGGATAACGCTAAGACTTGGTTCCACAAGTCTTGGTGTTATCCGATTTTTAGTGATATCCGATGCATGTTAAAATCCTATGGGATGTATCGGATAACGTTAAAGCTCCCTAGAGATACATTGTAACCGCACAGGCTTTAGCGGTTGTTATCCGATACATCCCATAGGACCTTAACGTTATTCGATCCAATTCTCCTCCCCAGATTACTTAACGTTATGTGATTTTAGCGTTATCTGAGGTAAACATTATCCGAGGTATTACTGTACACCAGAATACATATGAATTGTTGTTGTTCAGTCGCACAGTCAAGTGACCTTTGGGGAAGGAACTGGCAACCCACTTCAGTGTCCTTGCCAAGAAAACCCATGGACAGAATCAAAAGGCTAAGCACACAAATACCCTGTCTTATTAAAATAACTAAGGCCCCAAATCTGCCATGTTACCATCAAGCACACATCTCTAAGGCAGATGTTCTATACCTGTTGTATCATCACTGGGGTGATGAATACATTTGATGGAGAAGGCAGTTGAAGGTAGGGCCAGGTGAATAAGCACAAAGTATGGACACTCTGGTAGGGAGCAGGTGGCTCCTTCATGTATTTGAGTTCCAAGTAAATAAAGAATGCATTACTTATGCTATCTGTGAAGTATAAGGTTCAACCAACTAACCAACAAGATCCTGTAAGTAATAAAAATTACAAGCACAAAATATCTGTTCGTGCAACACCTGTGATAGTCCATAAAACTCATTTGAAAGGCAATTTCTCACACCTCTCTTATTCCACACCAGATTTCTGTTTCTGGTTTTCCTAAAAGCGGATTAACTGCCTTGAAAGGACCTCAGACTCTCTTCCTTGCTCTTTCTTTCTCTTCTGGAACAACTTCCTCTCTGTTTCCTACTCTTCCTCCATTACTTTTACCGTCCAGGCACAGAAATAACTCAGCTGTTTCCTTCTCTTGCTCAAGCAAACAGAACTAAAAGAGGGTCAGAAAAAGCCTCTTGTTACACTGATAAAAGTGGCTTCCAGGAAAAATTGTCAGCAGAGCATTTGTTTATTTAATCCAAGGTGAAAAGTCTGGCAACCTTCTGGACCTTGCCTTGTACTCTCTAAAATTAACAGTTTTGTACAGGCCTAATAATGCCTCCTAACAAACCACAACCTTCAAATCTGAAACCAACCTCACAAAAATACTGTCATTTTTTCTGTGCCAAAGAAAAATTTGCTCCTTCTCACCTGTTGGCAATGACCATGTTTTTTTGGAAATGCAAGTAAACCTGACCTGGGCTACTCATTGTTGTAAAAGTGTAGTTTTCATCAGTCCCAGTCTGCACAGTCAGTGGGGAATAATATTAGAAGCTACTGTCCAATAACATCTGGAAAGGTGAAGTTTTCCATCCTGATACTAACCATGGCCAGCCTTAACTATGATTAGTTTCTAAACCGATGGATTAACAAGAATTCTGGATACTGTACTACTAGAGCGTTTCCAGACTGCTCCTTGTGGGGCTGTCTAGATTCAATGTTTTTAAGTCACTGAAGATGGGGAGGAAGTATTGTACTGTATATCACATTTAGCCAGCTATATAAATATGCTCTCCTAAGCAATACAGTGCTAAAATGGTCATCTAGGAATAGAAAAATTGCACTTCTGCAGAGGAGTAAGCACCCATAACCACTGGGAACAGCATATATAGGACCACACCCAAAATGCTGAACTGATGGGTGTTTTTTTTTTTTAAAAAGAGCACTTTGGGATGAAATGTTGGGGCACCCCAGTGACCACGATGTTTAGATGCCATAAGGAGGAGAAACCCCTGAGAACTTAAATTATTGGGCTATATGTACTATCTGGGCATGCTGTTGTGCAGCTTTCGGAACACCATGTGTGCATACATGACCTTATCCATGTATTACATCAGTTTGCATTACTGTCACATAGCATAAATATAGGGTGGCCCGTACATCCCTACCTGGCCACAAAAAGAGTAGGGCTCTGCTGGGGGAGGGAGGAAACACTCCCATTGGACTGCTGGGCAGAGGGGTGGGGTGCATGTCCGTGGAGAGGGCAGGTGGGGACTTATGGGCTGCCCTGTACATAGTCTACGTTGAATAACACCAAATCTTTTGAAATATTTTAGGTAAAGGTAAAGGTCTCCCTTGTTCAAAAGTCAGTCATACTCGACTCTAAGGGCTGATGCTTATCTCCGTTTGCACCCAAGGAGCTGGCCTGCAGCTGTTTCCATAGTCATGTGGCAGGTATGACTAGATACTGGAGCACATGGAATGCTATTACCAGTGGTGGGATGTCAAAATTTTTACTACCCCACCGTGATGTCATCACTGTGGGTGGAGCTAACATCATGATGTCATGGGTGGGGCCAAAGAAAAAAAATACAAAATAATAATAATAAAAAAAATAAGAGCACGCACACACACACACCTCAACCCACCAACCCACCCACAACACAAACCTGTAAAATAAATAAATAAATAAATAAAAATACACCCACCCACCCCAAACACAATTCAACTAGAGCTTTTAAACCAGAGCTTAAAGCTTAAGATGGCTTCATTTTGGCACTTTTCAACTTTTCACCAGTTAAAGAAGTTAGGTACTAAGTCTTTGCCTAACCAGTTCTCTAGGATAATATGAATCAATTTAAATGTAAAACAGCTGTACCTCCTTAAGGGTTCTCCAATTGGAACAGCAATTCGAACAGCACAGGTGTAGCTCCAAAACTTTGCTTAAAAACCCCAAGCCAGGCAGCCAGGCCTTTTTAGGAACTGTGGTAGTAAGTCAATATAGGTAAAGGTATTAAATACACATTAAAATACACACACACACTCCACAACCAAAGTTGAGTCACTTACCCTGGGGAGCAGGCTATAGGGAGCTTCAGGCTAGAAGTTTCTCTTCCTACTCTCCACTTGGGAGGACAGCAAGGAGGCCATGCATACGCGCCAAGCACTGTAGGCATGCATGCACACCAAGTGCTTGGCGCACATGAGCAGTGGGGGAACCAGTGAAAAGGTAAGCCCCAAAGGTGGTTCCTCCCCAAAAGCTGCTACTGGTTCTCCGAGACACTGGGAAAAGTTACTACCAGTTCTGGCGAACTGGTGAGAACCTGTTACATCCCATCACTGGCTATTACCTTTCCTGCCAAAGTGATACATATTCATCTACTTGCAATTTCTTGCTTTCAAACTGCTAGGGTGGCAGGAGCTGAGACAGATGGTGGGTGCTTACTCCGTCATGCAGCACTCAGGTCTTGAACTGCTCATCTGCCAACCTTTCACTCATCAGGCTATGCTTAAATACTAAGTCACCATGGCCCCTGTCTTATTTTACCTATTTTTAAATTTCTACTCCTTTCATGAGTATTCTAGGTGAATGTTTTCCCTTCAGAGGTTTTAGGTTTTACATGCACTTTCAACTCTTAGTTTTAGGCACATATTAAAGACACTCCCATCTATGTAATCTTTCCCTGTTGCATAAATGTTGTATGTTAGTGTGTGTATTTATACATACTGCATATTGTAGACTCATGCAATGTATATATTGAATTGTTGTCTCCGTATGGGGTCTGATTATATATGTCTTAGGTTGCTGTCATTGGGTGCTACTCGTATCCGAATATACAATTTTCCTGGAAACAGGGAAAATGCCATTGGTGTGAATTTGTTTTAGGTGGATCCCAGGTTGCCATGAAGTGAACCACATACTGTGATTACAGAGCCATCTCCTTTGTTTCACTGGTTTCCAGTGACATTTCCTCCACTGAGGGGGTCATCCCCCATAGCCATTGGCCCCTTTAGGGAGTAGGTTATTTACCACCACCAAACATTTGGTGTTGAGTCGCTAGCTGTATGGTCTACTCCATTACTGTAGTGGGATGTCCTGCCAGACAGGTTGCTGTATCTCCCCCCTTTGAAATTTCAGGGTCTAAGGAGTTTATAAATAAGTGGAAATAAATAAATAAATAAAAGATAACTACAGTACTACAAAAAGCCAAAAAGAGGCATATAAAATGCATCTATTACAAAAAAAGAAGGAAGAAACAAAGGATGGGGGGGGGGGGAATCAAAGAGAGGTTTTAATCCCTGAAGGTGGTGACCATGTATTCTTTTTTATTTATTTAAAGAACAGTCTTCTCAGTGATAATTTGCAAAATTTGTAGGACTTTCCAATCCAAGACCATTTTAAACATAAAGAACCATAAGGAGGGAGATCAGAAACATTGAAGTTGCCCACTCTAGACTGCAAACTCTGGGTGGCAGTTTTCCCTCCTCAGGTGAGATGAATTGTAGCTGTATTTCAGCTATACAAATCACATCTTATTTTGCATCTGTTCATAGAAACTGGATGTGCAATTTTAAACAAACCAGCATCCTCTTTTTTTCTTGTATGAGAAAGCCATAGCTGGGGTGCTGCGACATAAAAACCTCCATCGAGAATTCCCACCAACTTCGATTTTCTAATTTCTGCCTGAGTGTCTAAGGCACTGGATCCCTTTCAAATGCACCATGCAGAAAATAGGAACACTGTTCTACAGCCATTGTTCCCTTTAGTTTCCTGCAATAGTAATTTCAGCCAAGCCACTGGCCTACCAGGCCCAAGGCTTCCTTCCCAACATTATTACACAGAACAGCCTACTGTGAAAATCAAAGGGAAACAGGTTACTAAGTAAAGAAGGGGCCAGAATAAAGCTATGCTTGGTATGTTGCATTCTTTTGAACTTCAAGCTGTGGGACCAACATTTCCTATTACGAAATGATTCAAAAGACCAAATTCAGAGTTTATAGCTAGCGTCAAGGAAATATGAAGCCAAATGAATTGCACACAGCATATAAAGCCCAAATTGAAATTAACAAAAGAAATTTTAGCGACTTTTTCGTTTGTAAGCATATTCTCAGATAGATGAGGTGACTTCAGCAACTTTTATAAGATAAAAAGCAACCTGAAGATTGATATTAAATCATTTGCTTTACAATAAGGTTATTTTTAGAGATAAATTAATGGTTATCTTCTTGATACAATGTATTTATGGAGACTTTTCTAAAATATTTTTATTTATCCTGCTCCCTCCACCAAATGTACACAAAACATGACTACAGTTCCCAGGCTCCTAATGTGTGTATTTTTAAAACAAAATTACAATAATATGTAAACCTGAATACCTCTATCTGTTTCAGATAAAAACTCTAACTTAAACAATCAGAGTGGCTGTTGACCAGAGCAATGAGACAAAACAGGAAGAAGAGCTTGGGAACAGGATAAAATACAGCCATACATAATAAAAAAAACCTTTTAGCCTATTTTCATATTTGTAGATAAAAATGTGAACTGCTTACCTAGCTGACTAGCTCATGAAGAGCAAAAATGAATTGCTTAAGTAAATTTTCCCACAAACTTTTCTAACTTAAACACTCTGCAGTCTATGTAGCAACCTTACCAGTTGTTTTGTGTATATCCCTTGGTAGTTTTGCTCTATTCCTAATCTTGCCTGACAAATCATATTGGACATTCAGTATGAAAGTAGGCACACAACACAATTTTGGAGTGTGGAGTCTTTCTGTTAAGACTCCAACCAGTTATGTTTGTTTCCAAGATATTTTGTTCAAGCAATTACTGTACTTGCTTTTGTGAAACTTGGGGATTTTCAAGCCTGCTGATACCTCTCTTGCATTATAAAAGGCATAGTTTTGGTTATATGAAAAGCCACATTCAGAAAATGAGAACTTTCTCATTTTGTTCAATATCATTAATTAGGAGCTAGACAGTATTTCTGTAGCTGTTACATATCTTTAAATAAGTGCAGACATTCAGATGAGCAAAACTCAAGATCTGTATACACACTAATTTAGCAAGAAGATCACTGTTCATCATAGGTATGTAAGTTTGAGAACTAGAGTTATAAAGAACCACTTTTCTAAGTTCTCAATAAAATATGTACCTCTCTGGCTAACTATTTCCGTTTGCTTGATATACAACAAACCACAATGTGTGTCATTTATCGAGAAGGATCCTTCTTGCACACATGAGTTTTGTTAACTAGGATTATAACTTATATAATGTTGCTATTTAAACACTGAAGACAATATTTCCAGGCAAATCTACTGACAACTTAAACTTAATAAAAGGCAAACGTTGGAAGAGAATGCTCTCTATCAAAAGAGGAAATATCTTGTTATTGTTGTAATCCAAACTGTTTAATTTTTTTGCCTCCTTAGTGCATTACAGCATTTACCCTAAAGGGCAAAGTAAATGTTATGTAAGTTACTTCTTCAGATGTGTAATAAAGTAATAAAGTAATTAAGTCCTGTGTCTTGGCCCACCTACAAGTATTCCTGTGGAAGTTGTGAGATCAGAAGAGTAGCGTGCCTTGGCGGGGCCCCGTATAAAAATTTGTTTGGGGGCCCTTAGGAAGGGTAAAGATTTGTTTTGCTTATGCACGTTGGGGGGCTCCGTATAATTGATACGGCAGATACGGCGGTAGCTACGCCTCTGGGTAAGATAAAGGTCTAGGGTTCAGTGCTCATCTCTGCTTATAGCTATCTATGTTTGCATATGTTTCTATGGACATGTGGCAGGCATGCCTAGGCACCAGAGTTCATGAAGCGCTGGTTACCCTTCCCACCGAAGTGGTCCCTCTTTTATCTACTTGCAATTTCTTGCTTTCAAATTGCTAGGCTGGCAGGAACTGGGACAGAGACCAGAGCTCACTCCACCATGCAGTACTCGGGTTCTGGAACTGTTGACCTTCCAGTCATCAAGCTCAGCGTCTTAACCACGTGAGCCACTGCAGGTATAGAAGTCTAATTGCTATTGCCCCCTCGCGGGCAAGGGCCTCCCCCCTTTTTCTAGGACACAAGAGCCTTCCCTTGGTAGCCCCTTTTCCCCTGGGCGCCCCCTTCCCTCCGACGCCGCCTGCCAGCTCAGGAAAGGCTCTTCCCTTCCATTTGTGCAGAGGGAGCGGGGGGGGGGAAGAGAGAGACGGGGGCCCTTTCTCATGCTAATTTCTCAGGCTCGCGCAGGGAAGGTGGGCAGGTGGCCGCTTGGCTCCCCCCACCCCACCCCACCCCACCCCCTTACAGACCGGAAATAGGGCCGCGACATCACGTGGTTCTAACGCTGCCCCGCGGGGGGGGGGAGTGGGGGGGCGCTACTGCTGAAACGGGGAATATGACATGCCGGGGGGGAGGGAGAGAAGACGCGAGCACCCGAACGAGCCTGAGCGCGTGCGCGCCCTTTTAAAAAGTTCTGGCGCGCTGGCCTGTGCAAACACGCTTCTCGTCTGAAGGAGTTGCCCCACTCCTCGTACACACACACGGCCCTCGGCCTCTTCATTACTCCCGGCCCCCCCGCCGAATGTGTAGCTTTTAAAGGCTGGGAATTGGGGTGGGTGGGGGTAGTAGGGTGTCCAGCCATTTAAAAAGATGATGATGATTATTATTCCTGTCAGAAATTACTCTGGGTTGAAAGGATTTTTTTTTTTTTGGCGGAAGAAACTCCCCCTCAGAGAAGGCCCAAATGAGGCTCCTTTCAGAACTGGGACAGAGACAGGCGCTCAATCCGCCCTGCCCTACCCAAGTCTCGAACTGCCGACTTGCCAGCCTTCCAGCTAACAAGGCGAGCTTCTTAACCACTACTAAGCCAACTCATGTGTATGTGCGTGAGTTGCGGGGGTGCTGGAGCCACTCCGCGTAAACTGGAGAGTTAGAAACACACTTTTCCTCCCGAGTCGGTGGGGTTCGCTTGGCGCGGGAAACGCGAATCTGATCCAACCCTTCGACGGAAGAGACCCCCGTTCTTTTCGTGGAGACTTATAGGAAGGGAGAGCCGTTGAGTGGGGGGGGGGGGAGAGAGAGATCCCTCCTTTCTAGGTCGGGAACGAAAGCCAGGAGAGAGTCATCGTCTTTCTCTGCTTGCAGCCCTCAGGTCCGTCTCTTGCCAAGCCCGGCGAAAGATCCCTTGGCCACCTTTGGAGTCTCCACAGAGGTCTTCTACGAAGCGAGTCAAACCAGCGCCGTTTGGGGTTCGGCTGTGTGAAGGGGCGCTCTCTCTAGAGAGAGAGAGATATTTATAAAGTCTGGTGGGTGGGGAGAACCCCCTTCACACAGCTGAACCCCAGACGGTGCTGTTCTGACTGGCTTCGTAGAAGACCTCTGTGGAGTCTCTCTCTCGCCACTGTCCCGCGAGGCATTTCGCCTCTTCTCTTAGGTAGAGCTGGTAGGAAGGCCCTCGGGGCTGTTGGGCTTCCGCGAGAGACTCCTAACCAGAAGCGTAGCTTACCTTGGCGGGGCCACCATCGGCTCCAATAAAGTGCGCATGCGCAGAAACTCAATCTGACGCATGTGCAATGCGTCAGATTGAGTTTCTGCGCATGCGCAGTAAATTTTTGCTCCAATTTTTATTTTTATTTTTTGCCGTTGGAGGCCCCCGTAGCCCGGGGGCCCCGTATAATTGATACGGCTGATACGGCGGTAGCTACGCCTCTGTGTGAGATGCAGTGAGAAAGTTTTGAACTACCAAATATCTCCTCTTGGTGGTAATGTCATCAATGTGCCACAAATGTAATTTATGCAAAAGAATTTTACATTAGTCTTGTAACCAAATAAGGGATAATCTTAGTTTTGTGGTGCAGCAATCAGGCTTACCAGCTGGAGACTATGGATTCAATAAATCATGGAAATAATTTTCATATGGAGTGTTGAGAACCTTGTTTAGCAATTTCTAAGAAATAGGGAAGTTACTTTTACCATTGTAACTATAAAACCAAGTACATTGGGGAGCTTTAACCTGCATTTGTAGCTAATTATTTTTTACAGTAACTTTACAATAAATCTGGATACAAATTTTGGTATATGGCGCTGGACCTGATAAACTATGATGATGTCATGTTACATCTATGGCGCTGCAATGTGGAATCATTTTATATCTCCATACATGGTAAATCCCTGGTTGGCAACTTCTGAAACTTTGAGGGAATCGCTTTCTCTCCTCCACACACTCTAGAACAGTGTAGGCAAATCTATGGCACGTGTGCCAGAGGTAGCATGCAGAACCACCTCTTGGGCATATGCAACTGTCTAAATGAGCAAGATTTTAATGTAATTTTTGTAGTTTCTAGGCCTAGAGACCACATCGCCAACATAAGATGGATCATGGAAAAAACAAAGGAATCTCAGAAACAAGTCTACTTCTGTTTCATTGATTACACTAAGGCTTTTGACTGTGTCGACCATAACACAATGTGGCAAGTAATTAAAGAGATGGGAATACCGGAACACCTTATAGGCCTCGTGAGAAATCTGTACATGAATCAAGAGGCAACAGTTAGGACAGAAAATGGAATGACGGAGTGGTTTGGAATAGGAAAAGGAGTAAGACAAGGCTGCATTTTGTCACCCTGCTTATTCAACTTATACACAGAACACATAATGCGCAATGCAGGGATGGAGGAATCACAATTTGGGATCAAAATTGCTGGAAGAAACATCAACAATTTGAGATATGCAGATGACACCACCCTAATGGCAGAAAGTGAGGAGGACCTAAAGAAGCTCCTGATTAGGTTGAAAGAAGAAAGTGAAAAAGCTGGCTTGAGACTCAATATCAAGAAAACCAAGATAATGGCAACAGGCCCGATCAGTCCCTGGAAAATAGATGGGGAAGAAGTAGAAGCAGTGACAGATTTTACTTTCCTAGGATCAAAGCTCACTGCAGATGGTGATTGCAGCCATGAAATAAAAAGGCGACTGATTCTTGGGAGGCAAGCGATGAGAAACCTGGGGAGCATAGTGAAAAATAGAGACATCACATTGCAAACAAAAAATTGCATAGTCAAAGCAATGGTATTCCCTGTGGCAATGTATGGTTGTGAGAGCTGGACCATTAGGAGAGCTGAGTGCAGAAGAATAGACACCTTTGAGATGTGGTGTTGGAGGAGAGTTTTGAGAGTCCCCTGGACAGCGAGGAGAACAAATAGGTCAATCTTAGAAGAAATCAACCCTGACTGTTCCTTAGAAGGTCAAATAATAAAGATGAGGCTAAAGTACTTTGGACATCAAATGAGAAGAGAGGATTCACTTGAGAAAACTTTGATGCTTGGAAGGGTCGAGGGCAAAAGAAGAAGGGGACGGCCCAAGATGAGATGGCTAGATGGTATCGTGGAGACAATGGGCACAGAGCTGAGCGAGTTGAGGGGGATGGTGGAGGACAGAAGTGCCTGGCGGTCAGTGGTCCATGGGGTCGCAGAGGGTCGGAATCGACTGTGCGACTGAACAACAACAAGGCCTAATTGATGGCTTGAAAACAGGAAGTAACCAGCAATGTATGAAATTCCACCCACATTAGGAAACTGGAGATGGTAGTCACTGTTGACCAAGGACTGAAAATGAACTTCTGAATTGAAATCATGGGCCCTGCCCACTGAGCTAACACCACTCACCATCAGTGTTCTATTGTACATGGGTAACGTTAAAGTTTATGTGTAATATAAAAATGGCACCACAGTCATCTATGTCAATAGCATCGTAAAAATCTCTTATAAAAATTTTTAATTGAAGGATTATGTGTACAGTATAAGCAAATCTCTCCTCCTCCCATTGTGCAGGGCTGAACGCTGTAGGTTTCTTTCATTAAATGCAGCTATATATTTTGCTTCAAACGTTGTTGCTATAAAACATCTTTTAGTCAACAAACTTCCCCTAAAATATGCATGTTTCTGAATTACATGAAGCTCTCAGAAAGGCAGAATGGAGACCATTTCCCCCTCTATAGATAGCAAGATACAAAACTCTTGAAACTAAAGATAGACAACCAATCAATCCCAAATATTTTAAAAAACTTTTTACACATACAACATGCACTCAGACCACCAGATACATTAACCACCAGGAGTTGCAAATAACTATAATGACAGGAATTAGTGCCAGATAGTGATATAAATATATTAACTTTATTCTGCTTTAGTAAGGTCTCTGAACTACATAACTGCATTCTAAATTCAATTTTGCAAATATGTTTTTTTTGCATCAAATTGGGATATATTTGTTCCAGCATATCAGAAATATTTCCTGATGCATTATCTCTGGCATTTGAATTAGGATTAAAAATCTTCAAGGTTTTCTAGGTGTATTTTTAGATGTATGTATTATCTTTATGATGCAATAGAGCCCTTTTCCTTTGTTTCCACATTCATTTATTTTATTACATTTATAATCCTATTTTTGGAGGACACACAGAGATTCTATTCTATTCTATTTTCACAACTCTGTTTTGTTCTAAACTTGAAAAAGTTACCTTTTTGGACACGATTTACAGAAACCCAAGCACTCTTTACAGGGCTGGGGGATTTGGGGTGCTGTAGTTTAAATTGTGGTGGTTTGTGGTTAAGAAGCTGAACTTGATGATTAGATGGTTGACAGGTCAGAAGTTCGAGACCAGAGTGCTGCATGATGTAGTGAGTTTCCATCTCTGTCCCAGCTCCTGCCAACCTAGCAGTTTGAAAGCAAGAAATTGCAAGAAGATAAATAGGTACCACTATTTTGGGAAGGTTACAGCATTCTGTGTGCTGTATAATCACCATTGTCACATGACCACATAAATGTCTGCAGGTGCAGACAGGGCTGGCTCTTTCCCTATAAACAGAGATGAGCACCCAAGGTGTTGAATGTTATACCAGGCTGGATGGCTTGTCCAACTTCTTATGATTATAAGCTAGACATTATAGGCATCAGTGAAGTTAATTAATGGCAAGACCATCCTATATGCATGCTGCGTGAGCATGAGGTTGACCTCCTTTTGGGAGAGCAAGCAAAAAATGTGCTTATTGGATAAAAACCGGTATGATCTTGCTGCCTGATATGGGTAGATCTTAGTCTAAGTACTGTATATACTCAAGTATAAGACAATTTTTTCAGCACCAAAAATGTGCTGAAAAAAGCAGACTCAGTTTATTCTAGAGTCATCTGCTTCTGCAGTGGGCAAAACACCCTCCCCTCTGCCCCAGCGCCCGTGGCACCCACTGACCAAAGATGACAGTTTTTTTGTGTGCAAAGCTTACCTGAAGATAACACCTTATGTGTTCGTAAAAAGCTGATTGCAAGACGCATGATCGAAGCTTTGTCCAAATGTGAGCTGATATTGTGAGGCAATGGGAGTTCATGGGCCAGCTCATAGAATACTTCCGTCTCTTTGCTTCGTCTGCACCTGGCTGCATCCCGTGACTTTTCCTTCCTCCTTTCAGAGCTGCTCCTATAATCACAAAGCAGGGAAGAGAGGAGAAAAGACAATGAAGTATAATCTACACTCAGGCAGAGCAAATTCAAGCATCTTAGAAAACTTATCCACCACAGTTCAAACACACATTTTCATCCTTTAGAAACTGTAGGTTTTGCTTGTAATTTTTCTGTTATCTCATTAAACCTGTCTGGGAACAAACTACTGAAAACGGAGCCACATTTCTGCAAAATAAACAAGTAAATACATATTTTGGTTTGAGTGGAAGGGAAACCACTGCAGACAAGTCAATATGAAGCCAGCCAACCTAGAATCAGATTATATCTGGGCTACCTAGGCCAGGATCATGAGCTGTGTTTGAGATGAGCTCTGCAGCGTCATGCAAATGTCATGTCCACTGTTAAAGATTAAAGCAGTACAGAACCATACAGTCAATTAAACATTCATGAAACTGATCCAGTAATTGAAGAAGCAATTGTTCTATAAAATGACCCTTCAACATGTTTACTTCAATATACAGTACCTCTCATTAAATTTTATTGGGCCTATTCCTGGCTAAACATCCATAGGACTATTTATTATTATCTTATTTATTTATTAGTTCAAATTTATATTGCCGCCCACTCGCTGTAGCAACTCAGGGTGGCTTACAAACAATACATTACATTACAATATGTTGATGGGGGTCAGTGGGAGGGACGGCAAAGTCCTCAACCTGCCCTGGCTTCTTCTTCCCTGGTTTTTAATCTCTGACTTCCCTAACTCTACTGTCAACCCACCCTACAGGTACACTGAAGAATCATGCAAAATGCTTTTAAAACTTTTCAATTTGCCATTCTAACATAAAAAGGGATTCTGCTGCATGCTATACCATTAATATACTGTGCAGCTTAGGCCTGAGTTAAGATACATTATTACACATATATACTTCTGTGAACATATCTATTCATTTTGAGCTGGTGATAAAAGGAGCAAGAAACTATGAGCAAATTTCAGTTCTTCCTGAGCATAATGACATATATTCCCCAGGGGCCCCATTTTGACTTCATTTTTATCATCTCCTAGCCCCTGAATGTATTTTTTAGCAAGAGTGTGACATAATACATAATTTCAGTATATACCCTCATAAAAGGTAAAGGTATCCCTTGCTTGAGTCATGTCTGACTCTAGAGGCTGGTGCATATCTCTGTTTACAGTCAATGAGCCAGCATTGTCTGCATCTGCAGACATTTCAATGTCCATGTGGCAGGCATGACTACATGCAGACGTGCACAGAATACTGTCACCTTTCCCACTTAAGTGATACCTATTTATCTACTTGCAATTTCTTGCTTTTGAACTGCTAGGTTGGAAGGAACTAGGACAGATGATGTGAGCCCATTCCACTGTGCAGCATTTGAGTCTTGAACAGCTGAACTGCCAACCTTCCAGTCATCAAGCTCAGCATCTTAATCACTAAGCCACCATGGTCCCACATAGCCTCATTAGCAGTAGTCAAATGAAATTTCCTCTACTCTCCCACTGGAAAACAAGGTGCAACAAGCAACTTTACATGACACTAGCAAAACATCAGCCATATGCCAGCTACACACCATAACAGCAAAGAAGACAAACTACAGGTACTCTGTTTTAGGCTGCCATCCTGTGCATGTTACTTAAAAACAGGAGTTTGAAAGAATGTTGCTGAATTTTGTTGTTGAATTTGTTCTCACTTCTGGCCATCTCAGCATGATTGCAGAACACTGCAAGCATCATAAACCTCCTTGAGGGATTTTGGTTTGGGCCTTCCAGGGAGATGCCAAAGTTCTCACCCACCTACATGAAGCACCTGAAAGTAATAATAGACTACAGTACTTTATTGGGAGTTAATGCTATGATTGCTATAAGTAGAAGAGAGGCAAAATGTAGATGCCCCTCAGGTCAGACAGGAAACAACTGTGAAAACTATTTCTCATCTCCAGGACCTCTACTCTGAAACTCTGTACAGTACTGTGAAAGTTTTTTTGAAAGATCTCCTCAGAGATGTATGCTTCAGAAGTCAGGCTTACAAATTAAGCCTCTGTTTGGTTTACATTAATCAATAATAAAACAAAGCATGTTAAATGATAAATATGTAGATTAGAAAAATCATGAGCTTTGATAAGCAGTCTTTTTTCCCTACCTAAAGAAGTTGAGATGTAATGCAGCAGACCATAGTGAGTATTCAGCTATTAGTCCCTCTAAGTGTTTGTGTGTGTAAGAGAATCTGTGAATAAAATAGGCAGCACTGGGTTATGAATCTGTGAATCTGAACTACCTTGGAACTACCATAAACCTTAGGACACCAAAAATGCTGAAATAACTAAAGCCAAGACTCACTTCCTATGTCTTCACTCACACCTCCACAACAGGAAGAAAGCAGTACATATTTTAAAAAGATATTTCTACATGGGGAACTGCATATTTCCAAAGTTCTGTTTCTCCTTAGTTAAATTGGAGGTTACATGATAGCCTTAAAATGGCACTCGGGTGTTAATTGATTGTAATCTTTCTGATGTATGAATAAAAATAAATCTATGATCGAACGCATATGAAAGTCTCCAATATCTTCTTGGGAAGAAAGCACTGCAATTTTTATTCGAAGACTCAAGAAATCTTTTATTAACTTTCTACCAACATAATTCTTTCCACATTAAATTGTCTGCTGCTAAACTCCTGCAGTTTTGTCACTGAATCTTTGTATAATGTGGAGGATTCTGGGAATTTTCACAGGGTTCTAGAATGGGGAAAAATACTACTTCTCCCAGATTTCCCCTCAAATATTTCCTGTCTTTCTGAGGTAGCTAAACTACAAAACAGCAACACAACTCTAATTTAAAAGCATCTCAAGGGACATTTACAGTGGTGGGCATCAGCAGGTTTGCACCAGTTCGCCAGAACCGGCAGCAGAAATTCTAGCTGGCCCCACCCATCCAAGTTTGGAAATAAAGTACTGTAGTCCTAATTTGGGTGCAAAGCAGGGCTTTCCCCTGGCCACGCCCAACATACCACACCCACAGTGTGGTAGTAATTTTTTTTGGAGCCCATCACTGGACATCTAAGGTAGATGACTTCCCCTTTAGTCCTAGATCTTCAGTCATCTTTAGAGACACTCTATTATAGGTGCACTTGCTAAAAGAAGTTAGGCAGGTGGCAATAGAACAGACTATGGTACTAGATTTGGAAATACTCTTCCCAAATGAACTTGGTTCTGTTACGTTTCTCACATTAGGCTTAAAAACCTGTCTTCTCGCCGTAATTTTAAGTTTGCCATTTTATGGCTGTTTTTATATATTTTTCTAAGCTGTATCTTATCATATTGTATTTTATGTTGCTATCAGTAGAAATGTCGTGACCAGACAGATTAAAAATGTTATTTAATTAACAAATACAGAACCATTCTGTCAATGTGTCTATTTGAACACTACTAAATCTATATTTTAAGAAGTTTTCAAAAATGTACAGCCATGCTCAATTTGACTAGGATGATTCAGCAAAATTCAAAGAGGGAAATGAGTAAGAACCCCTCCCCCCCAAACAAACAAACCACCAACTAACATACCATGAATGTATGGGGCCAAAAATCTAAAAACAGGCTGTTTCTACAAGAAATCTATCTGAACCACTGTGAATTAGCCACAAAAGGGCATGGTGTACAGCAACCTCAGCAGCTTGTTCAGTAATACCAGAAGCAAAAGATACCTAGCATAAATAATGGTTCACTGCAATTTAGTGAAATGCTAAGTTTTCTACATATAATGGAAGCTCTCACAGTACTGGTTGTAAGATGACCAACATACAAGATCAAAATCCTGCTCATGTTTTATGCACAGATATAGGCAACTACCTAGAGAGTTTTCCCTTGGTTTTTCACTTTGCATAACTGATCACGCCACTGGTAACATGACTGATTTCACAATCGGCACGTCTGTATTCACACAAAGGAAAGCCTCCAGAGGAGGCAGGCTTACATAACTGCCCTTACATGATTGCGTAAGTGGACATAATTCTTCTACCAATTGTACTGAAGAAGAACCGAAAAAGCAACATTTCCCATCTCTAAATGTCTTTCTGGGTTATAAAAAATGAGAAAGATGAGTCCTAAGATGAGTAGGTACAACACTGTATCAGGCAAAGCTCATATGTGCAGCTTCAAGTGCCGAATATCTTTATGACTGTTTTTACTCCGAAATAGACGCACATTATACAGTCCACCAACAACTGGAGAACTAATTTCCTTAACCATGCTTTGGTTGATTAATATGTTAAACAGCTTTCTCGAAGGGAAGTTTCCTAGCATCACACTGCTTGTTGTGCTTGAATACTCTTTCTTTCTATGTGTGTTGATGGTTCCCACATTTTAAGGGTCAGGAATCTGCAGTTCATTAAGCTGTCTGGAATAAATGCTGCTGTCAAAAGTGTTGTTATCACAATTTCAAATGTTAACTTGCAGAACAAGAATAGTATGTTTGAATACTACCAAGAGATAAAGGAAAGTATGCTTGGCTTTCTGTACACATGGAAACTGCTGATAAAAGTGACTGGACAACTTTAGGATAGCAAGCATTTAAAGTGGATAATTTCAGATTGCTAAAACCTAGCAACTATTGCTACTAACATGTATTGAGAGCACGTAACAACCACAAGAGGTGAGATACAGTACAGTACTTGGGTTCTTCCAGATGGCAACTATTTGTTTTCATCTCTCCAACTAAATAAGTATTACAAATTTTTCTCTTTTTCTGCTTTTTGCTTATATAATTCCCATTACTGATACTGATATAATTCTCCTGATACTGGTTTTTTTCCAGCTGAATTTGCCACTGACTGTGACTAATCAATAAGATGCCTAATCAGTCATACGCCCAACTGCAGAACTGAGATGTATCTTTGCACATGTTTGGTTAGCAACAGCAAATTACAAAAAGTTTACACAACAAGATTATAGCCACAATAATAAAATATTTTAGTATGTTGTGAATCTTTTTGGATGCGAAGCTTTCAATAGTTGTCTACATATGATAAGAGGAAATAAATAAGCAAATAAATTCTACCATTTTCTCTACTCGAGCATTATTGAAGCAATTTTTCAGACTGTTTTACAAATTGTCCTTGATGGTATAAATCCTTATAACTAGGTTGCACATTGCACTCACCAGAACTCACTCACTCACTCTCACTTCTGCTCAGAACTTGAAGAAGTTGGTTTTTTTTTTTGGATTATAAAACAAATTTTCTGTTCAGCATAATTGATCAAGGAATTGTAGTTCAAGGGACTAATTTTTCTAAAAATTTCTTGTAACTATATATGATAGTGATGGCCAACCTTGGCACTCCAGATGTTCTTAGACTTCAAATCCCAGAAGCCCTGATCCACAGGAGTGCTGACTTGGGCTTCTGGTAATTAAAGTCCAAGAACACCTGGAGTGCCAAGGGGGAGGTTGAGTTCCTTAGCTATATCCTCCTTTAATGATGTTCCTTGCCCAGTGAGCTACTTAAAAATACTGAATAATAATTCAGGATTTGAAGTTATTTCTGGATCTCACACTAACTTCAAATACTGATTTTCTTTTAAAAATATTGACATTTGGATATCCAATTTCCCCTGACTTTCATCTTGATTAGATTTTCACCAATATTAGCAATATTAGTCCAAGGCTATTCTATATACAGTAATACCTCAGATAACGTTTACCTCGGATATCGCTAAAATCGCATAACATTAAGTAATCAATAAGTTAAGTAATCAATCGCATAACGTTAAGTATTTTTTGGACCATAAGGCGCACCTGACCATAAGATGCACCCAGTTTTTATAGTTTTTTTAAAAAGCATTTTTAGAGTTTTAGAGTTTTCACAGTGTATGATCGGCGCTCTCAAGCTCTAAAAACTCTAAAAATGCTTTAAAAATGCTCTAAAAACTGGGTGCGTGATCAGCGCTTGGGTGGGTGGGAACCAGCGTGTAAGCCCATTCCTCCCCACAACGCAAGTGCTGACCGCACACTGTGATCGATCGGAGCTTGGGATGTGAGGAGGAATGGGTGCACGCACCAGTTCCCCCCAACCCAAGCACCGATCGATCACAGCAGCGATCGGTGCTTGGGTTGGGGGTAACCAGTGTGTGTGCCTATTCCTCCCCACAACCCAAGTGCCGATCGATCACAGCATGCAATTGGTGCTTGGGTTGTGGGGAGCAATGGGCACACGCGCCAGTTTCGCCCAACCTAAGCGCGATCGATCACTGTGCACGATTGGTGCCTGGGTTGTGGGGAGGAATGGGCATATGCGCCGGTTCCCCCCAATCCAAGTGCTGATCACACGCTGTGATTGATTGGCACATGTGGCTGGAAAGACAAATGGGGAGTTCCCGGTCGGTTTCCCAGCCATGCCGCCTCTGCACCACATGGCACCTTTGGACCATAAGATGCACTCTCATTTCCCCCCTACTTTTTTTTTTTTGGGGGGGGCAGTGCATCTTATGGTCCATAAAATACGGTAATTAATTACACAGCACCATTGTAGAAAATGCACCAGTAATCTTGATTATAATGAGGACGGAATGTATGTGATCTAAAACTAATCTTAAGGCTCAGGAAGACTGGATCACAGCTTGGAAAAGTTCCTTTTTTGGTATAAAACTTTTAAGAATTTCAGCAACCAGTGTAATCAGTTATCACACTGGCTAAGGAAATTCTGGCAACTATAGTCAAAAATGTAAGTTTTCCAACTCCTCTAGATTGGTTAGAGGAATAACTAGCATCCAATTAATTCTAATCTTTGAAGTGAATGGCTAGTACATACACCTATGGGACAAAGTAGCAGAATTCATGCAGGGACACCCGCAGAACAGATGCTAAGTAGTAACTGGGAAAGTAGTGATTTCAGCTTCTTCCTCAGCAGTCCACGATAAAATGCAGCACTAACTGTCCTTGACATTTGTGAAATGACAAACACAGGACATTAGCTGCCAAGCTATACAAGTTCTAAACCATTCCAGGGAGTCCAAATGATATTTTCTTACTTTTTATTGTTAACACTGGTTAAAATCTGGTGGTTTTTTAAACTGAAATATTAGTGGGTTTTTTTAAATGCCCTTTTCTAAACAGAGGAAGAGACCGTGGCCATCTTGCATATTTTACTACAATTACCAGACTCCTCCAGCCATTAAGGTGTCAAGTAGTCAAAAAAAAAAAAAAAAGAACTTTATCAAGTTCTGCAGAAGAGGAAGATATCTACTCTCCAGTCTCCAAAGCGTTTTACAAAATCAGTTCTTCTTACACTGTTTTCCATTTTTCAACTTGTAACCGATGGGGGAAACAAAAGATAAACCTGCTCTTTACTTCATTAACTCAGACAGGACCCAAGTAAAAAGCAATGATGCTTGAATACTCAGTATGACTTTATAATTTCATTACCTCAGCTGGACCACACCCTTTGACAATACATATGCATGGTGCAAAAGATATGGTAACAAAAGGCTAAGAATAGATCAGAAAGACAGGAAATTTGCTCTGAGATTAAGGGGGAAAATGAAATGACAATAGTTTTCACTCTACTAAATTCATCACAGAAAAAAACCCTCAAGAGGCATTGATTCCCTAAAAGCAGAAAAGGAGAAAATAAGCTACAACCACCTAAAATAATTATTTCACTTAGGGGGGCAAATAGCACACTTATATTTTTGCTTTGTTGTTTTGTTTATTCACTTCCAAATTCCTTTGAATTAGAAATAATTTTGTTTTTTATTTATCTGGCAGAATGGACAAAAAGGACAACAGAGCTGTTGTACAGCTACTCTAGCACTTGCTCTGTCCATTGACGGAGAGAAGTCAAGGCCAATTAAAGTGCTTAAGTTACATTGTCAAAAGATATTGTTCCAAATGTTCTTCAATGAGCCCGTGATTGTTGTTGGGCTTATACTCTGGCCTTTCAGGCCCTTCTACAGTTTCTGGAAGCTTATAGCATTTTTAACTATATTGTAGAGACCCATTTGCATAACTGCTCCAAACACCTCTTACCAGCACAAAGGGATGCTGGATGTGATCTTCTAACATAGACAACAGGGCAGCAATTATCCAGGAGCAGTTTGAAAGCAAGGAATTGCAAGTAGATAAATAGGTACCACTTTGGTACCTATTTACCACTTTGGTACCTATTTACTTTAAAAACTAACTGCTATATTTTTAGTGTGAGCATTCATGGATCAAGTTCACTTCATCAGACCACTTCATCAGAACCTTTAAAAAAGGTTTCTAGTTAGAAAAGGAAATCTGTTTACCATATATACTCAAGTATAAGCCAACCCGAATATAAGCCGAGGTACCTAATTTTGACCTGAAAACCCAGGAAAATAGATTGACCCGAGTATAAGCTGAGGATGGGAAATGCAGCAGCTGCTAGTGAGTTTCAATAATCATGAAAATATGGCAAAATTAATTAAATTTTTGGCTTGTCTCAATCTGATGTGGTCTTGGGACCCTCATGGTCATTGACCCAAGTATAAGCTGTTTCCCCTTTTTGGGGCTCATTTTTGGGACAGAAAAACTAGGGTTATACTTGAGTATATATATACAGTAGTTAGTTTCTAGTAAGTTTCTAGTAAGAAAAGGAAATCTGCATAAGCTACATATCAGTTTGTTAATACAAAATTCAGTTATTCTGACTTCTGGGAAACAAATATATTTCTACCAGTTGTATGAGAAAATACTGCACAGGAAGATTCTGTAATAATTAAGTAGTTTAAAGCAAAACCAGATGCCAAAGCAAAAATAAATTATATTTTAATTATTTGCAAAAGGAAATGAAAGACTGAGAAGAACACTGCATTAAAGTAGCACTCAGGGGGATTGTTCCTGGTTAAAAGGGTAGCAAATATAGATATATTCTAAAAGATTTTGTTGAAAATGAAAGCGCTATCATTAGACATGGTGAGAAGCCTTAGGTAAGTGATGATTAACTTGTTAGAGACCGAGTGCCCAAACAGAGGGGCGAGGTTAACTCTGTGCTGGGAGAGTGAGAAAACGCTTCCATTGGGCTGCTGGGCAGAGGGGCAGATGAACTCTGTGCTGGGAGTGGAAAGAAGTGCTCCCATTTGAATGCTGTGAAGACAGGTGGGGTGAACTCTATGCTAAGTGGTGGGAGGAAGCACTTGGATTGGGCTGCTGGGTAGAGGGATGGGGCAAACTTTGTGCTGGGGTGATGGTGCATGCCCACTGAGAGGGCTCTGAGTACCCACTCTGACATGCGTGTCATCAAACCACAACTGTCTTAGGTGATACTAAGTGTCTTGAAAAGGCAGCAAATTGTTGTTTAATCTTTCTGGGGATGAAGTGAGAAGTGCATCTGAGATCTTCTGTCTCATCTGCCAAAATAAATTGGCTAGTTTTGAGTATTATTTACAGTAGTGAGATTCAAAAAAAATTGCTACCACACTGTGGGTGTGGTATGGTGGGTGTGGCCCTGCGTTGCACCCAAATTAGGACTATTTTATTTCAAAAGTTGGATGGACGGGGCCAGCCAGAATGTCTGCTACTGGTTCTGGTGAACTGGTGTGAACCTGTGATGCCCACCACTGATTATCTAGCATTACTTGGGTGGGTGTTGCCATCTGCTGCTCTGGCTCCAATAGCAAAATGTCTTGGGCCAGTCCTGGCTTCTCTCATACATCCCTTGATTTATTTCACCATGACTTTCAAATAAAAGTACAGTAGCTCAATTCCCTGAGTAAAATTGTTTCAAAGTCCTATTAAACATGCAAGTCATAAAATACCAGTAAAGATCAGTGAGGCAAAACACGCAGACTGGAAAAGTAACCCAGAGGTCATAGGTAATGCAGCTGAAAAACAAATCTCCTTGAGCAAAGTATTCCAAAATGCAGGTGCCATCAGTAAATGGGCCCTACCTTACCAGATTTGAAGTTTTGAATAGAAAGAATAAATAAAGCCATACCAGGTAATTATAGCTTTTTTCAAGGCAGTGCAAAAGTGAGATGAAGCAACTCGGGTGAAACCAGGCAGGTCTTGGTCTTCTCAGTGTTTGGTTGGGATACTTCTTGAGAAGCCTATGTCAAAGTTTGGCAAGTTGTTTTTGTGACTGCAATGCCCAGAATACCCAAGCTGTCACAACAACTGGCCACATTAACTGAGTGTGTCTAGAAGTTATTGTCCAAAAACTAGTGTCCCAAAATTTGTTGCTGTTGCTTTTGTTCATGTGCTGTCAAGTTGACTCCAACCAAAACCTTCTAATTTTTTGCATCTTGATTACACAATCATATGCATGACCAGGCAGACAAGTGAGACAAACCCAGGCAATTAGCTGCAGCAGGTTACGTAAGTCTTACATAAAGGCCAGCATGATATTGGTGAATGTGCCATATTCAACTGATACCAAGTCATGAGGAGGGGCTAAGAAACTCTGGTCAATGCTTAAATATTATACACCCACAAACAGCACATAAAGCATCTTGAGGCATGTGAGGAAGAGTTGCGTACAGACTGTATGTAGGAAGGTTGGCCCTGTTAATAAAAGACATTAAGTTAAATATAAAAGCAAGAGTGTGGTTGCAATTATTTATTGTAGAATTGTTTATTTCTCCTCAAAGGACAAGAAATTAGAAAAGCTACAAGGAAGATATTGTCCCTACCATCCTAAAATCAGCAAGTAAATAGAATCTCTTTTTATCTTCTCAGTACAGTGCCCAGTAAAATTCTTCAGTCTCTCCCTCCCTCCCTTGACTTATTTAGGTAGAAGCTATATTAGATTCTGATATCCTTAACTTGAACATGTCATTGTTCACTTGTGAACAAACTCAGAAGCATTCACAATGCAAACTCTTGGAGAACGCCACTCTTTATAGCTCTTCATATTGTAATTGCTTTACACTGGAGACAATTTGAAAGCCCTGTTTAGAAGCTAGCAGGCACATGGGAATTTTAGAAAATATAGCCAATATTATTTTTAAAAAAGAAATAAAAAGGTCTGATTAAAAAAGAAGAACTTGTCTGCTTGCTGCCAGGATTGTAATAGGATCTAAAGAGAGCTCTTCAAGGGTTTTAAACAAGAATTCCTCCCCCCCCCCCTTTCAAAAGTTCAAAAGTCAAAGCTTTCCCAAAGATTTACTATGTTCGGCACACATATTTTTTCCTTTGGAGTTCCCAACATTTAGTTACATAGAACAAACTGAGCCCTCTTCCCATCTGATAGTCCCATAGGAGCTTACTGTGACCTCAGAATGGATATAAAACAAGGGTAGAATAACCTCAAAAATCACATACAAGCCCACATATATTTACATGAGTTTTCACAACCATGGATATCTTTTCACTAGCTCTTATAAAGCCCAAGGCAACATAACAACAACAAAAACCTTATATCTAATATAGAGCAGAAATGGTCAACTCAGGCCTTCCGGATGTTGCTGGTTTACTATTCCCATCAGCCCTAGATAACAGAATCCGTAAAGGATAATGGAAACTGTGGCTCAACAACTTCTGGAGGTCTAAAACTGTCTTCCTCTGATAAAGAGTGATTTCTCTTCTTCTTTGCCATGATGTATGAGGGAAGACAGCAGGGAATTCACAGACTATAGTGTGAGGGGTTTAATGGTCAAAGAGTATATAGAGACCACTTTTACAAGCCACACATACACACTGATTGCTCTAAGGGTAAAAAGCAAGGAGGCACATACACAAAAATTTGGAACAATATGCTACCCTCCTACTTCTAGAAGAAATATTTCAGAAAAATTCTGGAAAGCATAAATTCTCAAGTGTTTCAGACTGCCTTTAATTAAACTACAGTTCAGCATAAATCCTCCAAAAGTCAGTCATAAACTGAAATACTGTGCGTTGTAGCCATCTGGTTTAATGATGTTATGTCATTCACAGAAAACAACATGGATGTTCCCTGGCAGCTAACAAACTCATTAAGACACATTCACACATAGAAGTTGTTTTCCAGCTTGCATTGGATGAAGTGAGAAGACCTAGAAAAATCTTGCTATGCTGATTAGTTGATGAGATTGTGAACACAAAATTTCTCAATTGTTCTGTAGCATGCCAAGGCTTTTTAATATCACACTTTCATTCACATCTTTGCAGCCTCATTTATCTCAGTGATACTTTTTAAATAAAGTCTAGCATTCTCTACTTCCCTTGAGATGTCAGTTTTGTCCTAGTTTGGCCAAAGTTTCCCATTCTTCACAATGCCACAAATATGCTGTAAGCTCCAGAGAACTGGGAGTGGGGGGTGTTTACCACATGGCACTAGAACATGGCAAAGAATTTTCAGAGGAAATTATGGTCTTTTTCTGGCAGGCAGGAAGAGAAAATATCAGGTATTTTCAGAAAAATGTCACCTCAGAAGTGTTAGCTGAGTTCATTACCATGTATAGTTCATGATACAAACAAAAGCAACACTCCCTTCTCTCCTTCCAAGAGAAGCCCCCACTCCATCCATGATCTGGCAGGTCTCTAGAATAAACATATATAACATCAGGCTGTAAATATGAACAGAAATGCTTGCCAGTGAGCATGATCTAGCCTGGGTTTAAATACACAGGCACTACTGGCCTCAACAAAACGAAGAGATAAGCTCATTTTATTCCAGACAGGAATTCCAGGCATGTCTAATCTTTGCATTTCTACCATCTTTTTTGATGGATTTGTCAAGTTAATAATTCTTACACTGATTGCAGGGTGGGTAGAAGAAAAATTAATTAGCCCGAGCATGTCTAGCATTCTCCAAATGAATAACAACATCCACGGGGCTGCATTGTTATCAAACATGAAAGGATTACTTGCCTAGTAGTAGTCAAATTTGCTATTTGCAATACATCAGTGTTAAGCCATGCCAGAAGCCATAAAGAATGTAAGGCCCAGAAAATAAAGAAAAAAAAAAGATTTTATAACTGTACTGGACTTGGATTCCAGAGAAAAGGGCCGAAGTAGATATGATTATAAATAACTTACTTTGAAGAGAAGTTTTACTGGATTGCATGGAATGCCAGCTTTTGAGAACATGGCTACCTGTTGCCCAACTTCAGACAGTGCCACAGTGATGGGATGTAACAGGTTCGCACCCAGCGATGGGATGTAACAGGTTCTCACCAGTTCGCCAGAACCGGTAGTAACTTTTCCCAGTGTCCCAGGGAACTGGTAGCAGCTTTTGGGGGGAACCACCTTCGGGGCTTACCTTTTCACTGGTTCCCCCACTGTACATGCATGCCAAGCACTTGGTGTGCATGCACACCTACAGTGCTTGGCACGTATGCACGGCCTCTTTGCTGTCCTCCCAAGTATGGAGGAGGAAGAGAAGCTGCTAGCCTGAAGCTCCCTATAGCCTGCTCCCCAGGGTAAGTGACTCACCTTTGGATGTGGTGTGTCTGTGTGTATTTTAATGTGTATTTAATACATTTACCTATATTAACGTACTACCACAGTTCCTAAAAAGGCCTGAGGGGTGTGGGTGGGTGTGCTTATTTTTATTTTTTATTATTTTGTATTTTTTCTTTGGCCCCGGCACAACATCATGACATCATAATGTTAGCTCCGCCCACACTGTGATGACATCACGGTGTGGTAGTAAAATTTTTGCCACCCCACCACTGTTCGCACCAGTTCGCCAGAACTGGTAGAAACCTTCCCCAGTGTCCCAGAGAACCGGTAGCAGCTTTTGGGGAGAACCACCTTCGGGGCTTATCTTTTCACTGGTTCCCCCACTGTGAATGCACGCCAACCACTTGGTGTGCATGCATGCCTACAGTGCTTGGCGCATATGCACAGCCTTCTTGCTGTCCTCCCAAGCAGGGATGAGGAAGAGAAGCTGCTAGCCTAAACTCCCTGTAGCCTGCTCCCCAGGGTAAGTAACTCACCTTTGGATGTGGTGTGTCTGTGTATTTTAATGTGTATTTAATACCTTTACCTATATTGACGTACTACCACAGTTCCTAAAAAGGCCTGGTGGCCTGGCTTGGGCTTTTAAAGAAAAGTCTTGGAGTTACCTCATCAATAAGCTACACCTGTGCTGTTCCAATTGCTATTCCAACTGGAGAACCCTTAAGGAGGTACAGCTGTTTTACATTTACATTAAGGCATATTATCCTAGTGAACTGGTTAGGCAAAGACTTAGTACCTAACTTCTTTAACTGTTGAAAAGTTGAAAAGTGCCAAAATGAACCCATCTTGTGGTGAGTTCATTCTCTAGTTCCTTCCATCTGACCTAGTGTGAGAAAGATTAGCCAGAATAAGCTTTAAGCTCTGGTTTAAAAGTTCTGTTTGATTTGTGTTTGGGGTAAGTGGGTGGGTGTATTTTAATGTATTTTTTATTCTATTTAATTTATTTAATTTATTTACGGATTTGTGTTGTGTGTGTGCACACGCTTATTTTATTTTTATTTTTTCTTTGGCCCCGCCCACAATGTCATGACATCGACATTGGCTCTGCCCATGATGTCATGACGTTAGCTCCGCCCACACTGTGATGATGTCACGGTAGGGTAGTAAAATTTTTGACATCCCACCACTGCAATGCCATCATGGTAACAACCAAACCATTTTGTTGTGTTGTTATCAGATAATGGTACTTTTCATGTGATAAACATTGACGCCTTGCAAATAACTCCAGCAGACAAATTCATATAGAGTGGATGACCTTTGATGGGAGGGCAAGCATGGTTTCTAAATGCTAGCAGAAAAAAGTCTTAGATATGGAGAACTAAAATGATACCAACTTTTTTTCTGCTTCATGAACTTGGCACATTGTATTCTATGGGACTGGAGAGGCTCATATGGTTAATATGCTGAGCTTGAAGACTGGAAAGTCAGGGTTCGATACCTGTGTACTGCACAACGGAGTGAGCTCCCAGCTCTATCCCTGCTCCTGCCAACCTAGCAGTTTGAAAGCAAGAATTGTAAGTAGATAAATAGGTACCACTTTGGTGGGAAGGTAAACAGTGTTCTGTACACTTTGGTGATTAGGCATGCCTGCCACATGTCCACAGAAATGTCTGCAGCCACAGACAGCATTGGTTCTTTGGCTATAAACAGACATGAACACTAACCATAGAGTCAGATAAGACTGGCTTTCGAGCAAGGGAAACCTTTACTTTTTCCTACGCTATGGAAGTATTTTGAGGGTGCATTTATATATGCTACTTTCCCCACACAAATGTTGTAAGAGTTACTCACTTAGGCAGGCATGCCAACAAAGCTTGCTTCATTTGGCTCAGGCCATAAATCTTGGCCAGGTTGGTTGCAGCACATGCCTTAAAGCTATGTTTCTCAAGCATACCTACAGTGGCCACAAGACTACTATGTGCTATACTTGCAAGAACAGGCCCATTAACCTGGAAGATCTCTCTCTCTCTCTCTCTCTCTCTCTCCCTCTCTCCTCCTCCCCAAGCCAGAGAGATGCTTCTATAGGGAAGAGAAAAAGGAGTGGCAGATAATAAAAGCCCACGTGGCTAAACAAAGGGCACCACTATTAAAAGAAAACATGGGAGAGACATGCATAGAGAAAATACATGAGGAAAACTGTGCAAGAAGCCAAGTATTTGACATACATTAACAGAAGAGTCAGCTAGGGGACTGCAGGCTGTGGAAGAAAAAGCTTTCAATTTTTGTAGAGCACAAAAAGGTACAGTAAAACCTCATATAACACTAAAACCTGGTTCCACAAGTCTTAGTGTTATATGATTTTTAGTGTTATCTGATGCATGTTAAAATCCTATGGGATCCATAGAGATACATTGTAACCACACAGGCTTTAGCGGTTGTTATCTGAAGCATCCCATAGGATCTTAATGTTATCTGATGCAATTCTTCCCCCCAGATTCCTTAATGTTATGCGATTTTAGTGTTATTCGATACTAATGTTATATGAGGTATTACTGTATATTAAAAGGCATTTGGGCAGGTCAGTAGTTTGAAGTCTGAGTGCTGCAAGACTGAATGAGTTTCCGTCTCTGCCCCAGCTCCTGCCAACCTAGCAGTTTGAAAGCAAGAAATTGCAAGTAGGTAAATAGGTACCACTTTGGTGGGAAGGTAAACAGCATTCCATGCCTGCCACATGTCCATGGAAACATCTGCAGAGGCAGACAGCACTGGATCTTTGTCTATAAACAGAGATGAGGACTGAACCCTAGAGTTGGATACAACTGGTTTTCAAGCAAGGGCAAGCTCTACCTTTACCTATATTTTAAGTACCGCAAACTTTTAGAGCACCTTACTTTTTAATGCAGGATATTAAGGCCAATTGTGTCTTTGTTGTTATATTCCATCAAGTTGCATGCAACATATGGCAACTCTAATAGGGATTTCAAAGTACAGTAACTGAAATATTTGCCAATGCCACCTTGCCCAGCGAGTTTCCAAGGCAAAGCAGGGATCTGAACCTGGACCTGCTGAGTCCTAGTCCTTCACTATCCACTACACCACAATGGCTGTCACCAGTATCTTAAATGGTTATTATTGTTATATATCCTGCTGGCTGATTTTGGTACTGTAAAACACTGGATAACGATTGGATCGGATAACACTAGAATCGCATAACGTTAAGTCATCTGGGAAGGAGAATTGGATTGAATAATGTTAAGGTCCTATGGGATGGATCGGATAACAACCGCTAAAGCCTGTGCAGTTACAATGTATCTCTATGGAGCTTTAACATTATCCGATCCATCCCAAGTTTTAGCGTTATCTGATGTTTTACTGTATTTGGGTTCACAGAGTGTTCTAAGAGTTAAAGCACAAAAGTCATTTTTCAAAGCTCTGCTCCAGAACAGATAGGATATAGCTTCATCTATGGAGAAGAAAATTCATCCATTTGGCTTTCTCTTGCATTTAATAGTTTTAAACCATAGACGCCTTAATGAGGCTCCTTTCATGTCCCCAAGATCTTTTCCCACCAAAGAGGTCCCTTTTTATCTACTTGCAATTTCTTGCTTTCAAAATGCTAGGCTGGCAGGAGCTAGGGCAGAGATGGGCGCTCATTCCATCATGCAGCATTCAAGTCTTGAACTACTGACTTGCCAATCTTCCAGCTAACAAGGCAAGCTTCTTAACCACTGAGCCACCACAGTTCCCAAGTTTTTACATGCTGGGAGGTCATTCTCACTATGCTGGAGCAAGAGAGCTTCAGGGTGTGGATAATACTGCAGATACATCTTCAGTATGAGTATTACGGACTCAGAGCACATCCTCCTTGTGATCAAAAGGTATGAAGTCCCCTGGTCCAAGGTGGTTACTCCAATCTATTCAGGATATGAATTACTTTGCTCTATATACACAATTCTATGTCCAAATGGTCACACGGACAGCACAATTACTGCAGCTAAAGAAGAAAAGACATAAACACATAGTAGGAGTCCCCCAGAGCCACAAATACCTCTTGTATATTGTAAGCATATAGTGCAACCAAAGCATGCGCTGTATACTAACACAATCAGTCATGCCACAGGAAAACTCCCTTCTAGGCAAAACTAAGTTGTTTGTATCTAACTAACCAATTAGAAAAGTCCCTGTCTTCCCATCTCTGGGTTGACGGACTTTAATTTGCAGGTCTTGTGACCTTTCTTTGTTCCATTTAGTTGTCTCTTTGCCTTCTAAGAAGACAGATATTTCTATCAATATTTCCATCTATCTACCACATGGTGAGAAGAAAAAAACACTTTTACTTATTTTAAACTTGCTTACCTGAACGTTTCTCTACCTTTAGTAATAACCAATGCCATCTCTTGTCAAGACTTCTGAGTGCATATAGTGAGTAAACATTATTTTTCTTTTTACCGTACATTTTGGTCATTGCCTTGGCTATCTGGCTAGGAGGAATTAGTGGAAAGAGGGGAAATTGCTTAATACAAAGCCTGATCCCTGCCCCATTTTTTGCTGTGCAACTATCAACAGTATTTTAGTTCCCTCATAGCTGTTATTTTCATAATGTGACTCCTCACATTTCGAATAAAAGTAAAAAATGCACATTAACTGCATTCACATAATTAAAGTTTTATCTCAGTTTTCTGACTCCAATCCATGGGCCAATGAAACATCTGTCCGTCCCACCAGGGCGGATCGGAGGGGCTCCCTTGTTGTTCCATCAGCTAGAGAGGCACACCTCTCTAGCACTAGGAGGAGGGCCTTCTCCGTGTCCGCCCCAGCCCTTTGGAACCTCCTGCCAATCGAGCTGCACCTACAGACAGAGCTCCTACCCTTCTGGAAAGGTTTAAAAACCTGGCTGGCTGAGCAAGTGTGGGGACATAGGATGGTGGGATCGCATACAGGGTGGCTGATCCAGTGACAGCCACCCTTCGGTGCAATTGTTGATGTGAGTTTTAATGAGTTTTAATGCTTTTATGAATTTTATGAATTTTTAAAGTTTTAATCATCAAGTTTTAGGACGATGATATTTTGATTTGTAGGCCGCTCAGAGTCGGGCTTGCCCGATTGGAGCGGGGTAGAAATACAATAAAATAAATAAAAATAAATAAAATTCTATAGTTTTGACCTCTTTTAAAAACTTATTTGTGCCAATAAATTTCACCAGAAAGGTGATTCTGTCCCATTGTAGTGTTTTAACTTTTAAACATATAAACAAGCCATCAATGTTTGTACATAAAATTTGCAACAACTGAAAATTCAAGCAATCACTTGTTGAATGCTGGAGAGAACCTGTTGCAGATTAGCTGTTCATTTATGGAAGGCATCTGCAAGTCTAGAAAAAAATGGCTGGGGAATTAAGCAGCTTTCAGATTATGCAAATTTTGGAGAATTCCTTCTTTCTTAAAACCAAAGAATATCCCTAGCAATCTACTCCGCAACCCTTTATTGGATAGGACATTCCACAAGAAGGTGGGGGTTGGTCAGCTCAAACAGTTTTGTGAGTAATTGTCCTAATGTAATAATCTCCAAACCACATCAGTGTGAAAGGAGGAAATGATTTAAATTGTTAAGTGGAAGAGATAATGAGACCGGAATAATTGATCACATCAAGCTTCTATTTCATAAATCCTTTCTCTTTCAAACAACCATGACTAGAAATTGGATTGTACAATGTATTGGTTTTGCAGTTCAATTGGATTATTATGGAACCCTGGGCCATAATCTCATATTTTTAGTTTAAACAGTCTAGAAGGTTCTCATCCTTTTCAAACCGAGGGCCGGGTCACTTCTAGATTAGGATGATACCCCAGAAGTCAGATGTTTTCCTTGTGGCCCTGTCTGTACAAAGAAAACCAGCCTTTCATTCATTTTGATACAGATTATAAGAGTGTACGTTTTAATATATTTCTAAGAAATTAACCTTAATTTATTGCTCTAAAGTCTAAAGGTAAATGTCTTGCTTGCTAGAAAGCCTATCATATCCAACTCTAGGGCTCGGTGCTCATATCTGTTTAAGAATCCAGCACTATCTATGTCTGCAGATGTTTCTGTAGCCATGTGGCAGGCATGACTAGAAACCAGAGTGCACAAAATGCTGTTTACCTTTCCACAGAAGCAGTACCTATTTATCTACTTGCAGTTTCTTGCTTTTGAACTGCTAGGTTGACAGGAGTTGGGACAGAGATGGGAGCGCATTCTATCATGCACCACTCAGGTCTCGAACTGCTGACCTGCCGACCTTCCAGTCATCAAGTTCAGTGTCTTAACCTCTAAGCCACCGCAGTTGCAGTTTAGTGCTCTAAAGGTTTCCCTTGCTCGAAAGACAGTCACATTCGACTCTAGGGTTCAGTGCTCATCTCTATTACAAAGCCGAAGAGCCAGCACTGCCTGCTTCTGCAGATGTTTCCATGTTTATGTGGCAGGCATGACTAGACACTGGAGCGCATGGAACGCTATTTACCTTTTCACCAAAGTGGTTTCTATTTATCTACTTACAATTTCTTTCTTTTGAACTGCTAGGTTGGCAGGAGCTCATTCTGTCCTGCAGTACTTGGGAATTGAACTGCCTTCCAATCAGCGTCTTAGCCACTTGAGACAAATAAATAAGATGCCAAAGATAAATCTTTATGTAACAACAGATGTACCTACCTGCATGCCTCCAGCTTCCATCCAACAAAATCCATTATCTTCAGCCAAGCCCTCAGGTGCAATTGCATCTGCTCAGACCCACATGACAGGGATGCCAGGCTCAAGGACTTACAAAATTTATTTATTAGTTCAAATTTATATTGCCCCCCACTTGCCGTGGCGACTCAGCATTTCTCAAACTACAGTACCCATCCAATATAGTTAAAGAACAAATCAACTGGGCTAGACGAATACCCAGGAGTGATCTACTACAAGACAGGCCCAGAAAAGAAAGCAACTGAACACTGCTGGTTGTCACTTTCAGCCCTCAACTTAAACCCCTCACACATAATGAGGGATCTCCAACCCATCTTGGACAAGAATACTTCACTTTCTAAAGCCCTTGGTGACAGACCCCTATTTGCTTATAGACAACCCTCCAATCTCAAACAACTATTGACACACAACAGACTACACAAAAGTGAAACAGAGAATGGAACTAGACCCTGCTGCAAACCCAGATGTCAACTATGCCCCCACATTTGCTCTGGAAACCGTATTACTGGACCCAACAACACCAAACACAACATTAAAGGCAGTTTTACTTGTACTTCTGCCAATGTGATTTATGCCATCTCCTGCCAAAAATGTCCTTCTGTGCTTTATGTAAGACAAACAGGACAATCTTTAAGCAAAAGAATTAATGGTCACAAATCAGACATCTGGAATGACAACACAGAGAAACCTGTCTCAAACCACTTCAATCTACCTCGACACTCTATCCAAGACCTAAAAGTTACAATTCTGGAACAGAGAAATTACAAGACTAGGATCGAAAGACAGACAACAGAAATCAAATACATCTGTTGAACACCCATCACAGAGCCTTAAATATTAGCCAAGAGTTTCTGGGACATTATCTGGAATAGTAGCCGTGTTAGCTACTATTCCAAAAAATTCAAGGAAAAAACTGAAGCTGAAAATGTATGTGGCTTTTTTCTTTCCTCTGAGTGATGTTCTAAAGTTTTTTTTTTAAAAAAAAATGTGAATCTGTTTTCCAATCAACTCATCCTTGTTGATATTTACCAAGTTTTCTAACTGACTAGGAAAAGGTCTTTAGCAATCATAATTTTTGAGAACTTTAAAGGCTTTTTTCTTTTATCCCAGGCTTCAGCTTATGGGAAAAAGACAAACAAAATCTTCAGGGTTATAATTTGTACACAGCATTATATACTACTCCTTGCTTCATGGCTGTAGCCCTGCACAAGGCCCATAAAATGCTCTCTCTTTCTAACATGGAACATAATGATACTATGCAGTATCTTATCTCTATGAGTCATTGTATGCGAGCCATGATACCAGAACTATAGCAGCAATTGTCTTGGTGTAGTTGAGGAGGGAAAAAGTCCTATTTCCTGTTATTAGGAAATAAAACAATTTGTACATTTACTAACATAAAAGAGGTTGTTTTCCTTTGAAACAGTGAAATACAAAGATACAGTTTTCCAAACAAATACTGAAATATAGCTTTAGAATTTTCACTAACAATTTGCTTTTTGCACACAGGTGAATAATGAAAGAGAAGAATGACACAGCTTAAGTAGAAACATGACAATAAGTGTGAATTATTCAGATATCAGAACTCTATTTCCCACAATCTCACAGGAAGCATTGCTTCCGGCCACCCACCCCCAAGTTACCTGACTTATACTGGGAGGTGTAGTCCAAATGAAGCATTACTAAGGTGACTCCAAAAAAATTCCATGTTGAGAAAACTTTGTGGGGATTGGGTTTTACCATTTAATCTAGACAGCCTTCAAATGTTATTTGGTGGCACACGACAGACATACCATCTCACCTGTCATTTCTAAAACATATTCCTCAGTTGAGAGTCAATATGGTGCACCAGACGCTGGTGAAAGTTTCTTTCAGCATGATTTTACTAGAGTTTGGAGAAATACCTTTTTTTTTAATACCACTCTCCGTCATAGCAGTTGAGGGATTCTGAAAGCTGCAGTCCAAAAATGGCATGCTATAAGATCTCATCTTTACCATGGAAAATCAACATACAAATACAGTAAAGTATGATGGTGAGAGTTGCTTCTTTGTAATCTACCAGTGGGGAATCCTTTGCTCTCCAGATCTTCTGGGATACAGTCCCCCCCCCCCCCAATAATCTACGTTGGTTTAGACTCTGGAAGCGGAAGTCTAAAACTTCTGGAAAGCCAAATGTTCCCTACCCTTATCTTTGTATTTAGCTGTTCATCATAATTATCTACTACCTGTATTGTGGAAGAAGTACTATCCACAACCTCAAAAGCAGCAAAGAATATAAGTGGTATTGTTTATACTACTTCACTCATTCCAGTGCTCACATTTAAAGACCACAAAGAGTCTTGGGGCATTTTAAAGGGCACAGCGTTTTCTTTGGCATTAGCTTCTGCAAACTACAGCCCATGAAGTTTAAATCTGCTATGTCATAAAATTAAGTTCTGCAGAAACAATGACAACAATAAAAACCTTGTTCAGAGTTCGGCTGCGAGAAGAATAGTCATGTTGGAGTAGCTTCTGCAGAGAAACAAAGGTATAATCTGCTTTTGCTTTGGGAAAATATTTTGTATGGCACTAGGTTAGGGGTTCCCAACTTTTTCAAGCTGGGGGCCGGGTCACGCTCTCTCAGTCAACTTCGAGGGCCCAACAGCCATTTTGCCCTGCCTACATGATGGGACAGCCATTTTGTCCCAACAGATTCAAAGGGGAAGCCATTTTATTTCTGAAATGATCTTGGAGGGGTGGGGAGGCCACATGAAACGGCACTGTGGGCTTGATCCTATGAAGGCATGAGTTTTCATAGCCTACAATGCACTTCACAAAATACTGTACTGTATACAGTTTTATCTTATGGTTACGGTGGCTCAAGTGGCTAAGATGCTGACTGGAAGGCGGGAGGTCAGCAGTTCAATTCCCGAGTACCTGTACAGCAAGATGGAATGAGCTCCCGTCTTTGTCCCAGCTCCTGCCAACCTAGCAGTTCGAAAGCAAGAAATTGCAAGTAGATAAATAGGGACCACTTCATTGGGAAGGTAAACAGTGCTCCATGTCTAGTCATGCCTGCCACACAACCACAGAAACATCTGCAAAAGCAGACAGTGCTGGCTCTTCAGCTTTGAAACAGAGATGAGCACTGAACCCTAGAGTTGGATACGACTGCCTTTCAAGCAAGGGAAAACTTTATCTTACCATAATATGTTTTATCAATGAAAGCCACACTGAAGACAAGAGGAAGAACATCTGCATTAATAAGTACATGAGGCAGAAACCTTCCACTTTCCAGCAACCTCCTCCCTTTTATCTTTGCGCTCAGATGTAGACTTATCTAACCCACCCAGTCTTCAGTGGAAAGCAGTATCTCTGAGCCACAACAACAGTTGAGTGACAGACATAAGGAATCCCAAGTTGGATGTCATTTCCACATGCCTTTTGGGGTTGAGATCCAATGCCTTCATTTGCTGGCACTAACATAAAGTGCAACACTGTTCTTACATAATAAGCAAAAAGGGGTTTTCCCTGCCTTTGAAAATAGATTATTGGAAGTACAGTATGCTCCTCTACCTAAGTGCAGATCAAAGGCAAGAAACAAAGAGACAGGCCACACATCTCTCCTCTTTCTCTTTCTGTGTGTATACACAGCAAAAATTCAAAAGGAATAGGTAGCTGAATATGGAAGATGTACAGATAATTAGGCTGTAGTACAGAAGACCATTTTAATATATATCATTGGATTTTACAGTGCTAATTATAAGTTTATAACATTAAGAACTGCTGTCTATGTCCTCAGGTATTCTTTTTCTATAATTTTAGTGCTATAATGTGTGTGTGTGTGTGTGTGTTGCTTGTTTTTTTTTTACAGCTTGACTTTTAAAACCCTTTAAGCAATTCATTGGTCAACGCAACTATATTATTAATTTTTTTTTTTTACAAAATGTACACATTTGGATTTTTTTAAATTCCTGATGTTTAACATTTGTTACTGGTACAATTTGGGGAAGAGAAAAGCAGTACATTAAAAGAGAAATATACATCATATGTGTGTTACTCCTAACCAGAGCTGACTCATGAATCAAGTCTTAGAAGTAAGTGCAGACTTACTAAAGTCCTACCAAATGAATGGGTCTGCTGTAACAACTGGAGATAGCCCCCACACAAACATTACTCTCTATCTTTATCCTGGTTTACTGTGGATGGTAAAAACAATCATTAATATTATCTATACAGGCAAGAGATATAACAGTCATTCAAGGCCATACAAGGTCTTGAGTGAAGAAAAGGTGGTATCTCAATGGGGGTGGAGATGGAGGCGGGGAAAGAATCTAGAATGAATTCTTAATGGATACAAATGTTCTGTTTAGGAGTAAAACCTTATGTTCTACCCATCTCAGATAGCAAATAATCTGCACCAGAGTTAACAAAACATTCAATACGTAAAGGTCACCCTTGCTTGAAAGCCAGTCGTGTCCGACTCTAGGGTTCAGTGCTCATCTCTGCTTATAGTCAAAGAGCCAGCACTGCCTGTGGACATTTCCATGGACATGTGGCAGGGATGCCTCAACATGGAATGCTGTTTACCTTCCCACTGAAGTGGTCCCTATTTATCTACTTGCAATTTCTTGCTTTCAAATTGCTAGGTTGGCAGGAGCTGGAACAGAGATGGGAGCTCGCTCTGTCATGGTGTACCCAGTACTGTAATTGAACTCCAACCTTCCAGTCAGCGAGTTCAGTGTCTTAACCACTGTTCTCTACATTCAGTACCTGGTAGATAATAGAAATCCATTCTGCACCATGGGGTTAAATCCTGCATATCTCATTTCATACATTCCACATGAGATGGCTCCATGATCACAATATGTGGGTCACTTCATGGTAAGCTGTGATCCACCTTAAACAAATTAATGCCAGTGGCATTTTCTTGAATATGATTTCCAGGAAAAATGTGTACTTGGATACGAGTAGCAGCTAATGGCAGCAGCACCATGGCCTCATATTACAGGTGCCCAAACTAAGGCCCAGGGGCCGGGTGTGGCCCCCGACACCAATTCATCCGGCCCGCAAAGCCCTCATCGCTCCTGGAAGCAGAAGTAAAAAGAGCCCATAGTGGCGTATTTAACTTCCACTTCCAGGAGCGACGAGGGCTTTGCGGGCCGGATGAATTGGCATCAGGGGCCGCACCTGGCCCCCAGGCCTCAGTGACCAGTTTCCTGAACCACATGATCGGCCCACGGCCCAAAAGGTTTGGGCATCCCTGCTCTAAGCTCTCTCCCTTCCAATTAGAAGTGTGACATAGTAAACAGTAAGCCAGAGATATGGATACAGAGACACAGAGGAATTCAGTAGGGGAAGCAGCTTCTCCATGGGAATTTTGAAACACCTACTACCCACTTTTTTACTCTATTGGACTCTTATCGTGCAATTCTGCAAGAATAATAATTTTAGAAGCATAAACCCAGCTGCACATGAAGGCTGCAATTTACTTGAGAGCGAACTCAGTTCAGTTTCTTTTGAGTAAACATACAGATGACTGGCTACAAAGTTAAATAAGAATCTTAAAGATAAAAATGGTAACTACACTTCACTTAACCTATCACCCAATTTCTCCACTACTATAACTATGTTTACCTTTTGAATCCCTGACATTGTTCTTCTATGTAACTAATTCCACAAACCAGATAAGATATTGCATACATAAAATCACTGCATATAAAATACAAGTTCCTAAGCTTTCAAGTATTGATGGGTGCAGTATAAAGGCTGTCCTTACTAGAAAGCCAGTAATATCTGACTGTAGGATTCAGTGCTCATCTCTGTTTATAGCTAAAGAGCTAGCGCTGTCTGCATTTGCAGACATTTCCATGGACATGAGGCAGGCATGACTAGACACCAGAGTGTATGGAGCACTGTTTACCTTCCCACTGAAGTGGTCCCTATTTACCTACTTGCATTTTCTTGCTTTTGAACTGCTAGGTTGGCAGAGATAGGAGCTTGCTCCGTTGTTCAGCACTCAGGTCTCAAACTGCTGACCTGCCAACCTTCCAGTCCTCAAGTTCAGCATCTTAACCACTAAGCCACTGCAGTCCCCCAAAATACTCAGTACACTGGTCTTAAGAGATGTGTTCTTTAGGCAACACCAATAATTCCTTGCTGGGGAAAACGTGAAATTTACATAATTCTATAAACAGTGGTAGTCTGAGATGTTTTGATGTCCTGGGAAAAGAAACAAAACAAAGCCCATATCCTTATTCCAGATGAGCAGTTGGAAACAACTTGGGTCACACAATAGGATTATAAAGAGCATCTGAAACTCAGGAATCCATGAAAGAAAAAGGAAGGGCTCAAAACTCTCTTCTTCAAAAAATTATTTCTGTCACTGACCCTTATTCTTACTCTTTGCTACATTAACTAGCTTCCCAGCTGTCTAATTCAATTTGATGCATATGGGAGAAAGGCCTAAATTAGGAGCCTCTGAAGTTTAGCTAGGCCAAACTGGCTGAGCTACCTTTGCCTACTCCAATGCTAGTTGGGAGTTTTCCTTCTGAGAAGGAAGCTTAGGCTATTTGTGCCTCAAAGCATTCTAATAAGGGTCTTTGTCCCAAGTGTATCAAAACCGTGATGTTTGAAAGGTGCTTTCAAGGTAGATGTAACCCTGAGAATGTAGAAGTATGGTATTAGGAGTCCAGAAAACCTAAATATCCCTGTCCATCCCTAATTTTGAGCATCCCCTGCAGCACTTTTTGCAGTCTCAAAGTTTTCCAAGTTTTCATTTAAAAAATAAATAAACGTTGCTCACAAAATCTTGTTGTACTTGCTCCCGACCTTCCTCCGGCCCTCTTCCACCGTGGCCGGAGCCTGAGGACGCCAGCGCAGCTGCGGCCGGTTGAGCCCCTGCCCCCGCCTTCCCTCCAGGCTCGTCCACCTCGCCCGGAGAGCCGATAAAGACCAGCGGTGGCGGGCGGCGGAAGACGCTCCCGACCTTCCTCCGGCCCTCTTCCACTGTGGCCGGAGCCTGAGGACGCCAGCGCAGCTGCGGCCGGTTGAGCCCCTGCCCCCACCTTCCCTCTGGGCTCGTCCACCTCGCCCGGAGAGCCGATAAAGACCAGCGGCGGCGGGCGGCGGAAGACGTTCCCGACCTTCCTCCGGCCCTCTTCCACCGTGGCCGGAGCCTGAGGACGCCAGCGCAGCTGCGGCCGGTTGAGCTCCTGCCCCCACCTTCCCTCCGGGCTCGTCCACCTCGCCTGGAGAGCCGATAAAGACCAGCGGCGGCGGGCGGTGGAAGACGCTCCCGACCTTCCTCCGGCCCTCTTCCACCGTGGCCGGAGCCTGAGGACGCCAGCGCAACTGCGGCCGGTTGAGCTCCTGCCCCCGCCTTCCCTCCGGGCTCGTTCACCTTGTCCCGGAGAGCCGATAAAAGACCAGCGGAGGCGGGCGGCGGAAGACGCTCCCGACCTTCCTCCGGCCCTTGCTTGTGAGACTGTGACTGTTATGTTATTATTTATTTGCTATGTCATATACTGTATATGTATTGGAATTTATTTTGTAACTTCATATCTTGTAACTTATGATTTGTAACCTTTTTGCAGTGTGATTTTGCTTTATTATATTGTATTGTAACTTTATTTCGTAGTGTGGTTGTGCTTTGCTGCACTACTGTATTGCATTGTTGTATTGTATTGTATTAAGTTGAATGACCTTGATTATGTTGTACTCTTTTGATTGTCTTACGTGTGTGGTCTCTGTGAACCGCCCTGAGTCGGTTGCACCGAGTAGGGCGGTATACAAATTGAATAAATGAAATGAACTTGTGGTAGAGTAGAAGCAATTCTGTCATGTTCCAGAGCCTCCTGAACCCCTGAAGACTCCCATTTCTTTTTTAAATAAATAAATAAATAAATAAATAAATAAATAAATAAATAAATATTTTCAGTCCACTAAAGAGGAAGCTTAAGAAAACATTTTTAAGTTAAATCTCTTTTCCCAGGGTTTTTTTTTTAAATTGTAAAATAAAAAGACTTAACTAAAGTGGAATTTAATTGCAGAACTAGATGTGTACTGATAGAAACAGAGCCAAATGAAGCAAAGGTGGGGCAAACGATGCAAAATGCTTGGCACGAGTTTAAAAGCAGTGCTCTCTCAGGTTGTAAAACATGTTTTTCATATAATATGTTTCTCTTTATTTCTGAGTTTTCAATTTAGAGTTTTGTGATTAGTCACTAGAAGGAAAACATAGGCTTATTTTGTAAACCAGCTGGATTAAAAATATATCTCTGAGGAACTTCAGTAACAAACATTCCAGTCTATGTCTAAATTTGACATGAAAAACTAGAAGTTTTATGCAAGGATACATACATTGTTTAAAAAATTCATAAGGAAAAAGCAAAACAAAACCAGTTCAAAAAGGGACAAAAAAAGGACTGGCCACACCAAAGGCTGAGTGTCAAATGCTCGATCAAAATGGGCAAAATAAAATTTTGTTGATGGTACAGGTGGTAAATAGCCTGTACAGGTGAACAGGAGAAGAGTTATAAGGAGAAAAGACATTCTAACATTTGTTGTACATCAGACTTGCATGACCTGTTTAAAATTAAATAGTTTCCATGTTGACCTTGCTGCTGTTCAGAAAAATATTGTGTTTGTCCCACATAGGCCACAGAAAATATTTGCATAGCTACCTATGAACCAAAGGTATAATTATAGTAAAACAGAACTAAAACCAGACAGGTTTTGAATGTCTACTATCCTTTCCAGTTAGTTCCTGCTTCGCATCAAACCAGTGCTTTGAAAAATTACTTTTTGGGATTACAGCTCCTAGAATGGGGGTGCCCAAACTTTTTGGGCTGTGGGCTGGTCATGTGGTTCAGCAAGCCAGTCATGTGGTTCAGTGGGCCGATTACGTGTTTCCTCCTACCAGAAGCAGAAGTAAAACCAATGCAATCTGGTTTGCAACAGGATGAAATAGATTTTATGCTGCCATTTCTCTGCTTAAACCAGGGGTGCCCAAACTACAGCCTGTGGGACAGATCCAGCCCCCAACACCAATTCACCTGACCCATGCCACCCTCATCACTCCTGGAAGCAGAAGTAAAATGGGCACTTCCAGGAGCAGTGTGGCCCAGATGAATTGATGTTGTAGGCTGAATCTGTCGCACAGGCTGTAGTTTGGGCACCCCGTCCTCGAACCTTTCAGCCACCTAGGTCAGCAACCATGTTTCGTTTGGGGAGTTCTAGGAGTTGCAAGGCAGCAAAGCAATCTTGCCAATTTGTGGCCCAAGCATTGCATTGGGAAAAAATGTACAGTCTTATGGCCAAACCCACAGCTAGCACATTTGATAACTTTCTGACTTAGAGCCTCAAAACTGCAATTCTCTGTGTGAGCAACGTCATCTAACAATTTCACCCTGAATGACCCTCTGGGTTTTCTCAGGTAAGCAAACCAAATCTGGGAAGGGCTTTGAGACACTGGGCTTCTGAAATGTGCCATATTAACAACACAGAATGACCAAGCTAAAGGTACACAGTTTTTAACAAGCAGCAAGGAAATATTATGCAAGACCACAGGAAGTCACAGGAGACAATATTCTGGGCAGGCCTGGCAAGACGTCTGTGTGAATTCCAGCTAACAAGCAGGCCTCGGCCATTGGCGCCAACTCGAGCAGAGAACATTTCTTGTGCTGCTAAGGATAATGTTCCACATTTATGCCAGTGGGCTGTGATCCAGAACGCTGTGTACCTGACGGAAATCAGATAAACTCAGGTCTTCTCTCCCCCACCCCCTTTTCTCTCTGCCAACTGTTCTTTCTGGGGGCAGGGAGTGGGGAGAACCCATTCAATAATTGTTAAAAGTGGGAAATGCATTTTCTAGTTGTCTGATGTCTTGTGCTCTAAGTATTTTTGCAAATCAAGAACAAAACAAAAACCACGTGTGCAACCCCCCCCCCCAAAAAAAAAAAACAAATTACTACTTTCCATGTACTTGGCTCACTGCTCTGTTGTCAGCCAGAACGAGGTGATCAAAGTGGGTATATTGTTGCTTGAAACGTGGGATTTTGCACAAATACACTGTTCTTTGGATGAGTACAGATCAGCACCTGGTCAGCAACTACTATAGCTTGAAGGTGTGTGTGTGTGTGTGTGTGTGTGTGTGTGTGTGTGTGTGTGTGTGTGTGTCTGTGTGTGTGTGTGTCTGTGTGTGTGTCTGTGTCTGTGTGTCTGTGTGTGTCTGTGTGTGTCTGTGTCTGTGTCTGTGTCTGTGTGTGTGTGTGTGTGTGTGAGAGAGAGAGAGAGAGAGAGTGAGTGTGTGTGTGTGTGTGTGTGTGTGTGTGTGTGAGAGAGAGAGAGAGAGAGAGAGAGAAAACAAAAAATGGAATCTTACTTCCCAAAATAGAGCCCTCTACTCTGTGCCTTCACATATGCTGTATACGCACATCCATCTTTCTTCATCCAGATTAACAATCTAGAATCCCAAGGGCAACTAACAGGCAGCCAAATCTAGCTCAGTTGCTTGATCCCAATACTGTATAGGAATTAGGAGTCCTAAAACCTGGGAATATTTAGAATGTCTTACAAATTTGACAAAGTTTCTTTATTAGTCATAACTAAAATTCTGCAGGTGTGCAATCTTTTGAGTTTTTCAGGGCTTTCTGATATTAAAAAATGTGGGGGGAGGAAAGAGAGAGAAACAGGACAGTCCAGAAATCTGACAGAACCTTACAGCCACGGTTACCTGAGTTGTAAAGTTAAATTAAGTCCCAAGATAAAAACACAGTCTTAATAAATCTGTGATAGGTGTGCAAGTATTAAATTTTGCCAAGCTAAAGTACATAATGGGATGGATATGCATAATGTTTTATTCATGAAATGTTAATTATATTGAATTAAATAAACTTAATTTCAGCTAACTTTGCTCATTTAGATTTGGGCTAGGTAGTTTATTGGTACATGTCTTAATATGAATTGCTGAACAAACTGTTTTATACGGGGATAGCACTGAGGTTACTGCTAGTATTAACTAGCTTATCCAGCTAAAGACTATGCCCTTTGTTGTTTCAAATGTCTTTAAATGAACAGCTAAGAAGCAGTGGAGTAACCAGTGTTACAGCTATTACTGTTAATTATGTGTGTCACTATTATATTGTTGTTACATTATTTGCTTTCAAATTATTTGATCACAATGCATTTGTGGAAAATGGGGTGTATAAATAGAGCAACTGATTATATACTTATTGAACTTTTAATACAAGTACTCAGTGCACAACTGAGATCTTGGGGATATAAAAGGAGCCTCATTTGGGTATCCCCTGAGCAGAGTTTCACCAGCAAAAATCCTTTCAACCCAGAATAATTTCTGACATGAAATTATTATAGTACACAACTAAATAGAGGTTTGAGTTTAATTTTCCCTAGTGACCACACTGGTTTTTTTTAATGTAGGAGGGCAATTGTTACTGTGATATTGATATAGAATATCACATTTCCACAATGAACTTTCAAACAATGGTAATCTCACTCTCTCTACAACAGGGGTGCCCAAACATTTTGGGCCATGGGCCGATCATGTGGTTCAGGGAGCCGGTCACTAATGCCCGGGGGCCGGGGCCGGCCCCCAACGCCAATTCATCTGGCCAGCGAAACCCTCGTCACTCCTGGAAGCAGAAGTAAAATGTGCCCATATGACCGTGTTTTACTTCTGCTTCCAGGAGTGACGAGGGCTTCATGGGTCGGATGAATTGGCATTGGGGGCCGCACCCAGCATCTAGGCCTTAGTTTGTGCACCACTGCTCTACAACATGTAACACTGGTAGAATGACACACAGGCTTGGTCTTATCCTGCTCTTGTTAAAGAATTGTGTTGGCCCATCAAATTCAGCCAGCAATCTTCAAAAAGGGAAACAAGTGTAAAAGAGATAACTTTGTTATACAGAACGCATTTCACTTACCTTAGCCAAAATGTTGAAGACCTTGCAACTACAGCATTGTAGTCAACAAATCAAGAAAAGTGCAAGAGACTGACATCAATACATTTTTATATGGCATTCTTACAAGTCTTCATTTATCCATCCCAGATGCATGTGACCTTATTTCTGCCAAGTTGGTAAAGGAGGCTAAAACTAAAAGCTTTTTCACCACATGTGGGGAAGTGCCAAAAGTTGCAAGGTCTCAAGGCAGTGTTTGAACTCTTTGGGAAATGTGATGTGTCTCCAGGCAGGGACACAACTCTCAACTGGGAGAAATTTCTGCACTATGTAGCTGTTCCTGGTCTGCAGGCATTGTCAGGAAGCTCACTGTGGAATTCGGTGGCTGGATTATAGAGCCTTCCTTCGTTTTGGCTGAGGTGTGTGTATGTGTATCCCAAGACTTTCCAGTGGTATGCTGAGATGTCTGCTATGAGGAGATGTCTGCTATAAGGAGCTTCTACTTGATCCCTCCCCTGCATAGTATCTGTCAGTCTGATAGTTTTATCCTAGCTGGTAGTGATCTGTTTCAGTGTGGGCCTGAGTGTGATCAGTTTATTTTGACAAAATCTTGTGGTGAGATTAAGTCATTTCTGGTGTTGGAGAATGATGGAAGAAAATGTTGGAAGGTCAGGGGAGCTAACGAAAGGGTGTTCCATGGATGAAAGGAGATGGAGAATGGAGGGAGAAGTTGCTGGGAAGGAGATGCCTATTGGTGAAAAAGCAATCAGCTTTTAGAAAGGTGGAGGGTTGTGGAAAGACTCCAGTGCAATTAAACCTATTTTCACATTAAAAAAAAAAGAATTCAGCTCATATTCATTTCATCCTGTGTTGACAAACAAATGTCATTCTAGCCCAGTGATGGTGAACCTTGGCATTCCAGGTATTCTTGGACTTCAATTCCCAGAAGTCCAAGTCAGCAGTCTTGATGATCAGGGCTTCTGGGAATTGAAGTCCAAGAACATCTGGAGTGGCAAGGTTCGCCATCACTGTTCTAGTGGATAAAAAAGACAGATAATGGACCAAATTAATTGACTCTCAGAAACTGACAGCAGTCTTTTTTAAATTCAAATCAAAGTTTCTCAAAGTTTTCACTTATGTTCCCACTAATTGTTTAAATACTCCCAAATAATATTAGAAATAGGAGATCACCAAATTAATGATTTCTCCTCCTTCTATGGTAAGTGGGGAAGGGAAGGAAGGAACTAAAATGCTTCAAAACTACTCAATATACAACAAAACAGAATACACCCACAAGTGGGTTTATAACACTTATATCAGTTTTTATAGATTTCAATAACATTAAAGTTTTCTGATTTTTTAAAAATTTTGTGTCAGAAATTATTCTGGGTTGAAAGGATTTTTGCAGAAGAAACACCGCTCAGGAATGCCTAAGTGAGGCTCCTTTCATGTCCCCAGGAACCTCATGGGACAGAGACAGGCGCTCGATCCGTCATGCAGTATCTGGGTCTTGACCTGCCAACTTGCCATTCTGCCACCTAACAAGGCGAGCTTCTTAACTACTGAGCTACCACAGCCCCTTAGTTTTCTGATGAAGATTGTAGACGATTCCATGAAGAATACTGCACATCTACAACTGATACAGAATGACAGAAACTACCCACATTGCAATGTGCTTCAAAAAACTATACTGTATTTTTGTTTTTATTTAAGATTCTCTAAACAATGTTTGGATATTCTGTTTTCTGTTTGGAAATACTGTATCACAATTTTTTTTCTTTCATCAAATGCATTGAGAATGGTAGACTGAATCAGCAAAGGAGTTAAATATCAGCAGGTCAAATTTTTCTAGTAAGCAGAATCCTATCCATTAAATCAAGATACAGTACTGTATTGTTTTACCTACTTTGTAACCACAATTCTACAGAGTCAACACAACAACAGCAACAACAATATATGCCCACCATCATACATAACCATAGAGTCTTCATCTACAAGGTACATTCATTGTGTTTTAATTGCTCCATACCTTGCCAATTGTTTCCTATGTATTTAATCTCTACGTAGATGCTATAGGATAAAAGTCACAACTGAAGATGATGCAAAAGTCTTTGAAAATTACATGTTACTTAATGGCTGATGCTTACACACAGAGAAAACGTGTGTGGCATGGCAAGAAAAATTACATTACAAATTAAAAGACAGTGTAAGCTTCATATAACCACACCTTCTCAGTAATTAAAAGCCATTATTATTATTAGTTATTGGTGGTAATAGCCATGTATACATAAGAGAGACTCATCCAAAACAAGGCAGTCAAATCTAAACCAAGCAAAGTGTTAAGACAGTGGATCAAAACATGAAATAATTTTCATTTCTTCAAGATGAAAGACAAAACATCTGAAACTGTTATTATCTCACGCAATAGCATGGTTCAGACATAACAATCCTGGTTTCATATCCTACTTTGCTAGGAGGCTTTGAGTCACACATTTCTGGTTTGGATGAAGAAACCAGTTTAAGAAACCCGAATATCTTCTCTAAAGTTGGGCACACAGGAGGTGGAGGAAGGGGCAAGGGAGTATTGGACCCAGATTGTTATGTTTGAACTTTTAGCTACTTAGCATCAATTTATTAATGAGGCCTACAAATATTTGATTCAAAGAGAGACAAGTTGCTGAAGAACTAATACAAATGACTGATACACTGTCAGAACCACTTGGATGGTCCAAAGAGTGGTGCTTCCCATCTGTATGAACAGTAACCATTTGGTAGCTGCTGTTTTTCATCCTGTGGAAGATTCTGTCATATATAGAAGTCCTATCACAACTTGGGAAATTTCCTTTTCTAGCACTACAGCTTCCAGAATCCCACAGCTAGCTATTGGCCATGTTGACTGGGAAATTCTGAAAACTGCAGTCTGAGAAATAATTTAATTCAATCTAGCCACTTCTGGGATTAAAATTGTATCTGCACTGTACAGTAATACCTCATATAACATTAGTATCGAATAACACTAAAATCGCATAACATCAAGGAATCTGGGGGGAAGAATTGCATCAGATAACATTAAGATCCTATGGGATGCTTCAGATAACAACCGCGAAAGCCTGTGTGGTTACAATGTATCTCTATGGATCCCATAGAGGATCAGATAACACTAAAAATCATATAACACGAAGACTTGTGGAACCAGGTTTTAGTGTTATATGAGGTTTTACTGTATAGATATGGCAGTTTGATTCTGCTTTGACTGTCATTGCTGCATTCTGAAGATTCATGGGATCTGCTGTTTCACAAGGGATTTAGAATTCCTTTCTGTAGTAGGAGGGAATGACCCAGAGGTCTCTAGCAGAAGAATGTAGACATCTCACTAAACCATGGGGTCCCCAAACTTTTTAAGCAGAAGGCTGGTTCATGGCCCCTCAGACTGTTGAGAGGCCAGACTGGTGGTCCTGCTGCTGCCACCACCTTACAACATCCACCCTGTTACAGAGTGTTGGCAGGGAAACACCAAGCCAAGTGGAGGGGACAAGGATTGAGGCAGCAACAGCAGAAGCAGTGACTGGAATGAGGGCATGGCCAGATGATTTGATGTCATGGGCCAGATTTGGCCCTGTGGACCATAGTTTGGGGACCCCTCCACTAAACAATCCCTTTACCGTTGTCAGCAGCAGCTGCAACTTGTATCCAAGAATGCATTTTTTCCTGAAGCAGGAAAAATGCCGCTGGCCTGAATTTGTTTAAGGTGGATCCCAGCTTGCCATGAAGTGACCCACACACCATGATCACAGAGCCATCTCCTGTGGCACATATGAAATGAGACAAGCAGGATTTAATACCGGGACTGCAATGGACTGCTGCAGCCTTGAGGATATGGACATGGTGCACCTGCACAGCCAGTCTATCTGGCATGGCCTCTTCCACTTCCATGACCGTTGAGAATAAGAAAGTGGTTCCTCCTCTGCTCATATTGCCGCTGGACCCAATATGATGGTTTCCAGTGGCATTTCCTCCACTGAGGGGACTATCACCCCACCTAAAGGGGCTCATCTACCCTATTTAGCGTCTTGCTGGACATCCCGCTATAGTAATGGAGTAGACCATACAGCCAGTGATGCAACAGCTAGTGACTCTATGCTGAGTGTTGGGCAGTGGTAAATAATCTGACTCCCTAAAGGGGCCAAAGGCATCCTTTTAATACTAGACAGAAATGTTGTCAGTTTCAGGCTCTCACACTGACTTAACAAAACCATTTGAAATTAACCAGTACAGTATAAGCCTCTGAAATTGACAAGGGCAGCAAAACATTGCCATAATAGAAGTTCAGCTACTAGCAGCTTAGAACTATCACGCCTGATCTTTCACAGAAAATTGCCAAGAAGGGGCAGAAGAGATGAAACCAATATCTAGTGTTTCTTGCCTCTGCTGCTTTTGGAAATCTTTCAATCTCCATGGAGGGGAAAACACTGACAAGTACTTATTATTTCAACCTTCCAGAGTAGCTAGTCATCAAAGTCAAACTAACAATGAGAAACCAATTAAAAACCAACAGGCAACACAACCCTAATTCAAAGATGCATCAACTACAAGCACTAAAGAATAAGCAGAATTTTTTTTCCAGGAAAAAACCTCCTGTTTGCCACCAGCTCCTTGAGATCACAGAACAAATGTTGAGTTTCCTTATGCGCAGTTTAACTCATTTGTATGAGCCATCTGGGTGCACATTAATAAGCATAAATGCTGCCCTTCAAGGAGTTGCAGCACTTAAGTGGCAAAAAGTATATATCTACCAACCAATTATAAAACAAAAACATTGCCGTACACACTTTCTGTATATGTTTGTATTATGAGTTGGCTGCAGGAGGACAACTCAAGAAAGGTAATTGTTCAATTGTGAGGCAGAATAAAGGCACAGTATATTCCTTGCATTTTCCTCCACTCACCTGCTGGCATTGTATATTAGGTATGTTTTCAGTTAGTGGACAACATTGACCTAGACCAGGGATTTGCAACCTGTGGCCCATGGGCCAGATGTGGCCTGCACCACCTCCACCACACCAGGAAGTGCCATGTGGTGGATGAAGGGCAAAATGGCCATCCAGCCCCCTAAGCTGTCTGAGGGAGCGTGACCCAGCCCCTGGCTTTAAAAAGTTGAGAACTCCTGGCCTAGATAACATTCCAAAGCCTTCTAAGCTCATTAGAAAATATTTCTATAACATTATTTGTTGCTGTTGTTATGTACCATCATGTTTAATATATAACACATACAGTGGTACCTCACTTAAAGAGCATAATGCGTTCCACAGGATTGTTCTTTAAGCGAATTTGCTTTTTAAGCGAAACACCATTGTAAGTGACCAATTGTGACTTCTGGAGGGGGGGGGGATTGTGAAACCCCATTTATTTGTTAAGCAAGTTTTGGGTTGGTTTCATTTGTTAAGCAAGGCGACCATTCAGAGAAAATTCTGCTCTTTAAGCGAGTTACTCTCTAAGTGAGGCACTCTTTATGCGAGGTTTTACTGTATATAAAAACCCTAATTGTCACACACACACACCCCCGATCCTGTTATCACCCGTTCTCTAGGGATGCGACTTTGGGGGTGGAAACCACTTCCCGTTCAGTGGTGGGCTCAATATTTTTTTCTACCACACTGTAGGCATGGAATGGTGGGTGCGGCCAGGTTGAAAGCCCTGCGTTGCACCTGAATTAGGACTACTTTATTTCAAAACTTGGATGGGCGGGGCCAGCCAGAATTTCTGCTACTGGTTCTGGCAAACTGGTGCGAACCTGCTGATGCCCACCACTGTTCCCGTCCCATCATTGAGTGGTAACTCTCCAGGTTGAATTAAGGGACTGGGAGAAATCCCAAGGCAAGAGACAGAATATCCCTCTTATTTCCATGCTTTTCTTATGCCACTTCTTTTCACCTTTTGAAAAGAGCTCAGATTCATCTTTATAAGCTGCAAGGGTTCCCTGTTATTCACAAAAGTGCATGGAAGAACTCATCAAATTGGGGGAGGGGTCACATTTTCCCCCTGAAAGTCAGATACCTAACTATTTCCAATGTGTCTTCATAGCTGAGCAGAGATGTCAACTCATACTTCATGATTTCTAGTCTGTTAAGTAGAACGCATTGTCTCTGGAGCCTATTATAAAGGCAGTGCTGTAGAGATAAGCCACAAGGCAACATACAATCTCTCTCTCTCTCTCTCTTGCTGAAATTATCTTCAATTGAGCTAAAAAACATAACTGGCAGTGTGAAAGTTAATAATCCTCTATCTAAAAGCAACTTACCTTTAGACCAGGGGTGCCCAAACTTTTTGGACTGGGGGCCTGACCACACCCCCAGAACAGCTGAGTGGGCCTGACCACACCACCATAACATGGCGTGTTTGTGTATGCACAGCGCGGACACTTCTGCACATGGGTGAAAGTGGCCATTTTCACGCCTGCACAGAAGCTGCAATTATTCTGGTCTGTGCCAAACCAGGAGATAAAATGGCTGCTTCCGCGCATGTGCATGGTTTGAACAGACACTTCTGTGCATGTGCAAAAGGGCCATTTTGTTTCCTGGTTTGGCATGGATGCTTCTGTGCATGCGCGAAGTGGCCATTTTGTTTCCTGCACCAAACCAGAACACAAAATGGCCACTTTCACGCATGCGCAGAAGCGTCCGTATTTACTTCCTGGTTTGGTGAGGGTGTTGTTGGGGGCCAGATGAAATGGCTTTGGGGACCAGGTCCGGTCCACAAGCCGTACTTTGGGCATGCCAGCTTTAGATCTAAAACAACTTAAAATCACAATTTTTATCATTAGATTAATAATCTAACTAAAAACAATAATTTTAAACAACAACATGAAAAGCCTTCCAATGCGTATAAATACAGTAAATACATGGGTAGATAAATACATGACGATGTGAATCCAGCAACTAATTTACCACCTGCAGAATACCCGCCTCCCATGGGCTGTGTGAAAATGCTGAAAATCAGAGAAAACAGTGAGATGTAGACATGACTTCCTGCTTTGAACAACTTTTGTTAAAATTACTCCTTCACTCTCATCTTTTGCTTATAATCACCATACTCATCATCTTTATTCATCAACAAAACATAGATGAAAAGATAATAGGACACATATAGACTTATATCAGCTGCCACCTTTGTACCTAAATAGTATTTAGGGAAAACCTTTAAAGTATAAGAAAATGTTATTCTCAAGTAGTAGTATGGGCCTTATGGTTTTTAAGTCCAGTGTAAACAAAAATCAGAGTGCTTTGAATGTACCCTAAGGATCTTCAAACTACTGCAAAAACTAATTGGATTGATAACATCAAACATTTGTTTGTATGGAGGGTAATCTAATTGTAAGCACACATGGCTAAGAGATTTATTGATAATGTTATCTGGAGGTGGGATATTTCAGGGATCAGCTTGTGATTTTCCATATGTAATGAAAGCAAAAATAAGCAGTATGTTATCTGAAATTAAAAGTGCACTGAACATGTGCCCCTTATTGCTATCATTATGTGTAACTAACCTAATCAGGAGCAAAATCAAATGCAAGCCATCTTCCTTAACTAGGACAAAATTACATTTACAGAAACCACTTCAGAAGAAACCACTTCAGAACCTCTTAAAAATACAATCTTAAGATTTTCTTTGTTCTCAAGCAAGAAATGTTTTCCAGTAAGCCCAAGCATACAAACTGAACATTCTAGGACACTTTACACTTGAAGTAATATTGAATTTAATAACGAAAACATTCTTATCATTGTTGGATTGAGTCGCTTTTTATTTTACCAGCCTGCCATGGGTGAAGGAGGGTTCCTGCTTGTTCTTGCCTGTGCTCAGCCAGAGTGGCCCCTGGAAACGCCGTGGGCGTCTGCCGCTTCTGTTTCCACCGCCATTGCTGCCGTCCTTGTCACCTCTGCCGGGCTTGGTGTGTCCCTAATGCCACTCCATAGCAGGGCAGATGTTGTAAGCCTTCTTACAATCATGCCTGCCACATGACCACGGAAACTTCTGCAGAAACAGACAGCACTGGCTCTTCGGCTTAGAAACAGAGATGAGCACTGGCCCCTAGAGTCAGATATGACTGGCTTTCGAGCAAGGGAAACCTTTACCTTTACCTATAGAGCGGTGTTAGGGACACACCAAGCCAAGTGGAGGGGACAAGGGCAGTGGCAGTGGCAGTGGTGTGGGCTGGATGGAATGGCGCCGTGGGCTGGATCTGGTCTGAGGGACATAGGTTGAGAACCCCTGTTCTAAACTGTGAAACAATCAAGTAAAACTACCTGACAGGCAATCTTTAACAAGTCAAACTAGTGTAACCAAGGTCTTAAACAAAAGGGCACGGACTTTTACATTTCCTCCAAACTCAGGTCATTAGCGTGTTATTCTCCCAACAATTCTGTGAAGAAAGGCAGTGCGAGACATAGAAAGGGTAGATCAAACAATTTCATAATTAAGAAGCATGTATGTCTCTCCCAATCCAAAAACAAACTCTTTTTGCCTTCTCACCCCTTGTTCTTCCCACTAGGTGACTGGAAATATTCTTCAGCAGGATTTTGCATCACACTGTCAGTAAGTCCATGCAATTCTCGCATCAGTGTACAGTATTCTACTTTTCTAGCAAATCAGGTCTGAATCTGATTCATCTTATCCAATGGTACAGAATGTGCAGTGACTTAATGAGAGATATGGGTGTAGCTGAAAACCCTGAAAAGGGTAGCCAAAAGTCAGAATTTACTTGAGGGCATAGAATTATTATTATAGTCAGAGGTCTCCTTTAAAGCTACCAACTCTATTTGTAGGCTTTTGGAGCAGATGATACAATACATCCATGCTTACTGAGATAAAAGCTTGCATCACGAGCTACAGTTGAACTGAAGGACTGGATGCACAGTTTACCAGCTACAAAATAATTGCTTCCTATACAGCTTTTGCTCACTCTGTTACCACATATCTTAGCTCTCGAATATTTAAGTCATGCTCACATATAAACAGAGTTACTGAATTTATGACAAAGAAAACCCTTCTGGAATCCAAGTTTTTCTTTTAAATAGTACAAGTAATTAGAATATTAATTGCAATTAGAAAAGAAATATAACTTTAAATCCACTCTTATAAAGTGTCATTAAAAGAAGTAACAGACAAAAGCAAGCAACATAAAAGTTAATTCACACAATCCTTTTTCTAACTAGATTCAACACACACACACACACACAACTTGGCTTTGCATACTTTTAAAATGCATATATTTTTGTGCACATTTTGATAGATTTTGGTTGCTGTCCAAATTTCATGGCAACCTCTGAAACATAGGGACTTCAATCTATGACTTGAACTTGTGTCTACATTAAATGCCAGGAAATAAGAACTGAATAAATGTTGACCAACAACAATCTGGTATGAATGTCTCATCTTTCTTTGTTATCTTGATATATTACTGGATGAGCACAGAATCAAGACTTATTTTTAGTTTTTCACCAGATTCTTACTTATAAATTATCTGCTGAAATGTCAACTTGGTTTTTTTTTTTACTTCTAAGCATGTCCCTCCTAGAAAACCCTGAGAAGGACCAGCATAACTCAGAATCAGCCTGATTACCCATAGTTATTATTTTGCATACAGAAGAGCCAGCCTGTGTGGACTTGGGTGAGCTGCACATTCCCAGGCCACCCTCAGAAGGTAAACCACTTCTGAGTACTCTACCTAGAAAACCCTGAAAATGGTTGTCATAAATCAGAACTGACTGGGTGGCAAATGATTATTTATGATATGAACAATGAAATGTTTTCACCCCTACTTTCCACAATGTGAGGAAGTACAGAATCAATACCACATAGAGAATTGGAAGAGATCCCAAAGATCATCCAATAGATTAGCTGTGTTGGCTCAGTGGTTAAGAAGCTTGCCTCGTTAGCTGGAAGGCTGGCAAGTCAGCAGTTCAAAACCTGGGTACTGCATGATGGACTGAGCACCCGTCTCTGTCCCAGTTCTTGGGGGGTATGAAAGGAGCTTCATTTGGGCATTCCCTGAGTGGAGTTTGTTCCACAAAAATCCTTTCAACCCAGAATAATTTCTGACACAAAATTATTATTATCTAACAGTGAGATGAAACAAGAAATAGAAACAAAATTGCATTAGAATAAAATATATGTAGCAACTCAACAGCATGGAGCCACGGGCTGGAAGCTAATCCCCCAGTGTTTCCCAGGAGAGTGCCATCCAAGGTAATCTGGAGCATATGTGGTTGATGTGATTAAATGCCCTGCCACCTATGCAGCCCTGGGCAAATTACATGCTGGTGAACTATTTCTGAGCACTTATACCTGGAAAATCTTGGGAGATCACTGTAAGTTGGAACTGAGTTACCTATACATAGGAAATTAATTAACTAACTAATATGTCAGGTCAGGAAGTCTGATGCCTGACCATTGCCCCAAGAACCCTACAAATTTTATAGACTTCCGATGTGAGTGTGTCCAGAAGCCTGTATTCATTACAGACAATAATTCCCAATCATACTAAAATTTATCTGATACCTTTTTTATTTTTTATTTTAAATATTTATTTTAAGAAATAAGAAAAACACTCAACATACAATAATAACCAAAAACAGTTACAATACTATAAACAACAGCAAAATTAAACCTAAACAAAACACAATATTAATAATGGAATACTGTATAACTATTCTTGTTATGTCATCATTTTTCTAACTTATTTTTCACATTTAAACTTTACATATTATATTTCACACGATATTCTATACCTCCTCTTCTTACTTGTACATGTACTATATGATTATTTTCTCTTGTATAATATCATCATATTGGTAATTTAAAAAAAGTAATATCTGATACCTTTTTTAAAAAATGTATCAAACAATCCATGAACGTTTGTGGATTAAAATCTACTTCTTCAGGTTTATGCAACCAACTTTATCTGGTATCAAGGTACAGTATACAGTAATACCTCAGATAACGTTTACCTTGGATAATGCTAAAATAGCATAACATTAAGTAATCTGGGGAGGAGAAATGGATCGAATAACGTTAAGGTCCTATGGGATGGATCGGATAACAACCACTAAAGCCTGTGTGGTTACAATGTATCTCTATGGAGCTTTAACGTTGTCCAATCCATCCCATAGGATTTTTAACATGCATCGGATAACACTAAAAATCGGATAACACCAAGACTTGTGGAACCAAGTCTTAGCGTTATCCCAGGTATTACTGTATTTGACAAATAGATGATAAACTCATGAGAAAAAACAGGGGAGGACAAGAAGCAAACAACACCAACCTTTTACTAGCCCAAATTAGCTTTCCAGAACAGATATTATAAAAGAGAAATAAAGAAAAACAATGTGCTTTATCCCAATAGGAAAGGTCTGAAGCAAAACTTCATCCTGTGCAAACTGCCTCTTCCCCTCTCTTCCTCTAGTATGCCCTTGGGAAGCAGAATAGAAATGTTAGCTTCCATTTTCGATTAAACACAATTAAACACGGCTGATGTTTTGCAAACAGCCTTAATTATAATTAATTGAAATAAAGCAGCCTCATACTCCACATTTAAACTTGATTTGTTTCTGTCAAGCTATAGTTAAAACTAACACTTTCTCTTTAGATTTGTATGAACAATAACATAAACAGGAAGAGAAGCAAAACCTTCTGTATCTCTGCCCCACAGTGACCCTAAGGGAGAGAGAAGAGTTGAATGTGTGAGATTGAGACTCTTGTATCTCATTCTTGCTACTGTCTACTTAAGTTTATCATTGGAAAGCTTGTTACAGCACAAAGCCAAGATTTTTTTGACCTTGGTACATGAAGGAGATGGGTTTTTTTTAAAAAAACTTCCCTTATATGGAGGTTCCACAGCCTTAACACCGCTATTGGATCACTCAGACATCTGTCTCTACATAACAATGGAATCAAACAATACAGAGCACCCAACGGTGATCTAAGTGAGTAGATAAGTTCATAATGTGAGATAGGCCTTTGCTAGATATAAACCCCCAGATATTCTTTGTATCAGAGCACTGCACATTTTAAAATTGTGCATGTAAATGAAATATGCGCAAAAATTTAAAATTCCTGGAGTATGGGAATATTGATCATTTTAATAAATGTTAAAAATAATGGTGCAAGGAATGCTACACTGTGCGATGCCATCATTTCGATTATTCCAGCAACTACGCCTCCCTTGAAATACAACAAGGAATCTTCACTTTTGAAGTAGACCAGTGACCATTTCTGTTAGTCTGTAATCTTTAATAAAGAAGTAGGGTTTTTTCAGTAGCAATTGATGGTGGACAGTATTATATGCTGCCATTAAGGTTGACAAATGTTGCTCCAGTTATTTTATGTGTTTCAAAACTATCTTCTATTTCAGGGGTGCCCAAATTACAACCATAGTTAAATCTCCAAAAAGATACTTACTATACTTATTTTTGGCGATAAGAAATGCATTCAGGTAACAATCCTTGTTATACATTTATATCTTTGTTAATTGTTCAATTCATTCATATTTCTTATAACTCATCTTTTCCCCAGAATAGAAAAGCAACACAACTTACAAATACAGGTATGGATAATGTAAATGCCAACAAAATCTAGCAATAAAGTCTAGCAATAAAGTCAGCTAGACAGGTGTTTTTAATATGATCTCAAGTCAATTCAAACTGCCACAACCCTTTCTAGGTTTTTCCTTGGTTGACATAGAAGTCGTTTAGTTTATTCTCCTTCTGAGAATGCTCTGGGTCTATACAAGTGATGGCAAACCTTTAGAGACTGAGTGCCCAAACTGCAACCAAAAACCCACTTATTTAACGCAAAGTACCAAAATGGCAACAAGGGAGGAGGGAGGAAATTATCCCATTGGGCTGCTGGCCAGAGGAGTGGGGTGAACTTTGTGCTGGGGTTACCACATGGGTGCCCACAGAGAGGCCAGCATAACGCTAAAATTGCATAACGTGCTGGGGTTACCACATGGGTGCCCACAGAGAGGCCAGCATAACGCTAAAATTGCATAACGTTAAGTAATCTGGGGAGGAGAATTGGATCGAATAACATTAAGGTCCTATGGGATGGATCGGATAACAACCGCTAAAGCCTGTGCGGTTACAATGTATCTCTATGGAGCTTTAACGTTATCCGATCCATCCCATAGGATTTTAACATGCATCGGATAACACTAAAAATCGGATAACACCAAGACTTGTGGAACCAAGTCTTAGCGTTATCCGAGGTATTACTGTATATTGAACTAGAGTGATTTAGGAGCCAACCCTATACACTGTTCATTTTTCATGTCAGAGATTAATCTGGATTGAAAGGATTTTTGCAGGGGATGTCTCAATGAGGAACCTTTCATGTCCCCCATTGTCCAGCTCTCAGAAATCAAACCCGTGTTTCCGGTCTCCCTGTACATAATTATCCAGCAGTTAATTCTATTTATCTGAATCAGGGCTTTGTTTAAGTAGACATATATTTTTAGTCTTATCAGAAGAAATTGATTTTTTAAAAGGTTACCATGTTGCTCTATGAATAAAAACAAAACACAGGTGAATAATACAGTAAAACCTCATATAACACTAAAACCTGGTTCCACAAGTCTTGGTGTTATATGATTTTTAGTGTTATCTGATGCATGTTAAAATCCTATGGAATCCATAGAGATACATTGTAACCACACAGGCTTTAGCGGTTGTTATCTGAAGCATCCCATAGGATCTTAATGTTATCTGATGCAATTCTTCCCCCCAGATTCCTTAATGTTATGCGATTTTAGTGTTATTCGATACTAATGTTATATGAGGTATTACTGTACCTTTGTTAGGACTCAACCAAAATGGAATGTTAGGTACAATGGTTTACATACCCTTGAGGTTGTATCAAGAATTAGGATAAAAACAGAAAAATCTAAGGGTTAGACCAGATGTTGCTACTACCAGCATCTGACTCAGTACTGTAGAGTATGCTATTCTTCTTATTAACCAAATGTTTATTCCTAATAACTTTTGCTCCATATTAATGATTCATGGAACAGAGAAAAAACATTTTCCTCATAGAGGAAAAAGACTTCTTAAAAATTAGCAATAATAATGCAGAGAGTCGTTGAACATTATTATTTTTACTTCAGCCAACATTTGCAACAATGTGCATTCAATAATCCAAATTAATGCTCACTGCTAATCAGAATCAGCTGTGTAACTGAACAACAAAAAATAGATAAAGCAACAAGAACTGTTTGGCTTTGTAAACACCTTCAGTAACAGGCAACATTAAGATTCTATGATTAATCACAAGGTTAATATGTAAAGCACCAACTATAGAGCATGTAAGATAACGAAAAAGACAACCATACTTCTATGTCTAAATAGTTTGTCCAGAAGCCACAAAAAAAAAATCTTGTTTAGGCTGACAGCATCTCATTCCTTGGGATTTGGCATCCAAAGTTTAAGCCTGGGATAATAGACTCCAAAACCTTAGTTCCTGACCCAAAACTGGAGATGCGGCAACCAAAATGTTAGTGATTCAACCTTTAGTTTTGTATTTCACATGTATTGGCAATATTCTTTATTCCACAGTGCTAAGTTTCAATACTCTTTATTCTACAGTGCTAAGACTCTACCAGACACAAGGGACCTAACTTTCTTTTAAAATGTTCTGGTAGTCTGATAAGATGAAGAACAGATAACAAAGCCCAGCAGTATGTGGAGAACACACACAGACCTCCTATGCTTATTCTAGCCCAGCTACATACATATGTCTTGGATTTCACACAGAATTAAACACAACTTGCATGAATCTCTTCCCTGGAGTTATTTCTCCAACAATAAAAGAAGAGCAAATGGTGTATATCAAATGTTAGGTAAAGGTTGCCCTTGCTCAAAAGCCAGTCATATCTGTCTCTAGGGTTCAATGTTCATCTCTGTTTATAGCAAAACAACAACAACAACAGCACTGTCTGCATCTGCGGATATCTGGCAGGCATACTTCAACAATGTAGTGCACGGAATGCTGTTTCCCTTCCCACCAAAGTGGTTCCTATTTATCTACTTGCATTTTCTTGTTTTTGAACTGCTAGGTTGTTTTTGAACTGCTAGGGACAGAGAGGAGAGCTCACTCCATCATTCAGTACCCGGGAATCGAACTCTGACCTTCCAGTCAGCGAGTTCAGCATCTTAACCACTCGAGCCACCGTAGTCCCTCTCAAATGTTACCTCTCTGTTTATTCATGGTTAAGGCAGGATTTACTACTTCATTGTTAACCAAAATCTCTGACCAACAGAAGTGAACCAAATGAAAACATACAACTTTAATCCTTTTGGCATACTTAGACAACAGGACCTTCAGAATTTGGACAGACAAGATTATAGAACTATTGCAAATTTAGTTTCTTAGAAAAAACAGTTTAGTAATAGCCAAACCCCTTTGAATGATACCAACAGCAGACAACAAAGTCAGCACTGAATGCAGTTATAAATCTTGCTGAAGCCAGGTGAAATATTTCAAAGAGCTTAATGATACAATCTTGGGTATACTTACTCTCAGATAAGTACATACAGTAATACCCCGGATAACGTTATGACTTGGCTCCACAAGTCATAACATTATCCGATTTTTAGCGTTGTCCGATGCATGCATCGAACGCTAAGAAAAAAAGCCCTGACTTCAGGGACAAACCACTTTAAAGGCAGGCAAGGAAAGAAAGAGACCTCCCTGCCTTTAAAGCCACCCTCCCCCATGCGCAGCTCAGACACGAGAGAATCCAGCCTCACCCTGTTTACCTTGCTGCATGCTCCGACAGCCAGCTGGAGGCTTGTTTTTCTCTTTCACTTCCTGTAGACAGGGAAGGGGGAAATAGAGAGATGTGATTGGTTCTCTAGCGAACCAATCACATCTGTCTATTTCCCCCTTCCCTGTCGTTTCAATACAGGAAGTGAAAGAGAAAAACAAGCCTCCAGCTGGCTGTTGGAGCGTACAGCAAGGTAAGCAGGGCGAGGCTGGATTCCCTCATGCCCGAGCAGGTAGTGGGGTGGGTGTGGGGAGTCCCCAAACTGCTGGGGGGGGGGGAAGGAGGGAAGTGGCAGGGAGAGGAGCTTTGGCCTTCTTTACTTCTTTATGACAATGGAGCGGATAACGCTAAAATGAACGTTATCCGGTGCAAATCTTCCCCCAAATTTGTCGTCGTTATGCGGTTTTACCGTTATTTGGTGCAATTATTATCCGGGGTATTACTGTATAAGATTGAAGCCTTGGTTATTTGGATTTCAGAACCGTCAATGGGAGCTAGTTGGACAGCACAGAAGCTGGAGTAACTATATAACACTTTTCTTAAGTGCTTGTATTTTCTCACACAAAACTTTTGCAAAAGCCCTATAGGCAAACATAAATATGCCCTATGTTACTGCTGGGATATCTGGAGCAAGAGATTGTGGTTTACTGAAGGCCACCCAGTGACTGATCTGAGACTGGAAATGTAGAGTTTAGGTTTGAACTTCATGTTTTCTACCCTTATACTGTACCTTTAATTGACCGTTAAAACAATTGGACATAGCATATTCAAGCACTTTTAAGCTTCATTAATTTTACTGCAGATAAAGTTTGCTTATTTATATATATATATATATACACCACTCTAGTAGCCAAAGCCACTTCATGGTTTTTCTAGCTATATGGTGTCCATGAACAATATACAAAGGTATTAACCATGCCCTTTTTAGTAGCTACAAATGTATGCACTATGTGTTCAGTCTATTTTAATCCTTCTCATTCTGGAAGATTTTAAAGTGTCGCCCATTAAGAATGTTGTACAATAGCTCATTGTCTCCACAGAATAGCAAATGATAGTAAGAACAAAATTCTGCCTTGCAAGCAAACTAGCGAGTCAATTTTTCAAACAGTATGTTATTTGAAATAATAACATTTATTTAATTTACACACACACCTTGGGAGACAAGGTGCCTCACAATAATGTTTTTAAAAGTGGATACAAAAGAATGCCAGAACGTACAAATATCAAGACACAGTTAAACAAACTTTAATACTGAAACATAATTAAATTAAAAGCAGTTTTAAAACAGACCAACAACAAAAAGTACAGCACTGACCTATTAAAAACTCTTTCCTCAGCAACTGCTCACTTTCCCAAAATCTGCTTGCTAAAGGTTAACAAGTCAGCCTAGTCTCCTTTCGGAAGAGACCTCCATAGCCGGGGAGAAAGAAAAGAGAAAGTTCACCTCTCTTGTAATTTGCCAAACATCCCTATAAAGCAGTGGTTCCCAACCTAGGGTCCTCAAATGTTCTTGGATGAAAACTTTCCCATTGGTTATGCTGGCCAAGATTTCTGGAAGCTGTAACCCAAGAACATTCCAAGGTTGGGAACTATGGCTGTGAAGAGCGGCAGGACTGTGAGTGGTTCATTTCTTCATCATGTCTAGGCCAGATGTGAAACTGTCAAAATGAAGCCACCATTTGGCAAGTTGCCTTTGCCTGACCTAGTGTGAGAAAGATTACCCAGCAACACAAGGTTTCCAATTGTGGTTCAAAAATACCACAATTTTGGAGGAGACTCTTTCTGTGTACACTAGCTTAGTGGTTAAGATTGTGAACTTGATGACTAGAAGATCCGCAGCTCAGCAGTTCAAGACTCAAATGCTGCACGATGGAGTGGTCTCCCGTCTCCTGCCAACCTAGCAGTTTGAAAGCAAGAAATTGCAAGTACAGTTGTACCTCGCTTAAAGAGCATAATGCGTTCCACAGAATTGCTCTTTAAGAAAGTTTGCTCTTTAAGCGAAACACAATTGTAAGTGACCAGTTATGGGGGGGATTGGGAACCCCAATTTATTTGTTAAGCGAGTTTTTGGTTGGTTTTATTTGTTAAGCGAAGAGAACATTCAGAGAAAATTCTTCTCTTTAAGTGAGTTACTCTTTAAGCGAGGCGCTCTTTATGTGAGGTTTGACTGTATATAAATAGGTGGGAAGGTAAACAGAGTTCCATGCACTCTAGTTTCCCTGCCACATGTCAACAGAGATGTCTGCAGATGAAGATAGTGGGTATAAACGAAGATAAGCCCCGAATCCAGTGGTGGGCTCCAAAAAAAATTACTACCACACTGTGGGTGAGGTATGGTGGACGTGGCCAGGGGGAAAGCCCTGTGTTGCACCCGAATTAGGACTACTTTATTTCAAAATGTAAATGGGCGAGGTCAGCCAGAATTTCTGCTAGCAGTTCTGGCAAACTGGTGCGAACCTGCTGATGCCAACCACTGCCAGAATCCTACAGTTGGATATGACCGTCTTTCAAGCAAGGATGACTTTTACCTTTACTTAAAGACTACAAAGCCTGAAGAAGCATGAAAGACAGAATGCAAGCCTTTAGGTAGCCTGGACCAAAGTTAAGTAGAGAACCACATGACAAGGGATTTGAGCTTCCATGTATTTATTTATTTATTTATTTATTTCCCTCATGTAGAACTCAATGCAGTTTACAACATTTGGTTCATTAAACAGACATATAAATTATAATAAATAAATTGCTAAGAAGTGACTAAACAAACAAGAATGGAAACACATTAAATTTAAAAATCTCTCTCTCTCTCGTGTCATCAACATTCAAATCTGTGAAGATGATGAGACTGAAGGAAGGGCAGGGCCGGATTTTCCTATAGGCTAACTAGGCTTCAGCCTAGGGCCTCAAGATCAAGAGGGGCCTATATATTGATATATATCACAGTAATTATGTATTTTATTATCTCTCATGTAATTTACAAACTTAAAAATGGGAGGTGAAAGGGCCACATAAGTGGAATAGCCTAGGGCCTCTTTTCATGTAAATCCGGCCCTGGGGAAGGGTCTTCCATGACTTAGTTTGTGTAAAACATCACAAATAAAAACCACTCATTGAGACTAAGTTAAAACACTTTCCAGCCTAAGCTCAGTTAAGGCAATTACAAGAATGTAGTACAAGAGATCTCAACTTTTTAAAGCCGGGGACCAAGTCACACTCCCTCAGACAGCTTCGAGGGCCGGATGACCATTTTGCCCTTCACCACATGGCACTTCCTGGTGTGGTGGAGGCAGGGGGGGCACATGAAATAGTGCCATGGGCCACATCTGGGCCAGGGGCCGCAGGTTGATAATCCCTGATATAGTACAAACCATGGTCAAAGGACAGAAACACATTCTGCATGCCAAAGAAATCACCAAATGGTTGGATGTGGATGGAATGCACTGAGGAGCAAAGTATATATAAAAAATGACTTTAAAAAATAGATTTTTTTAAAAAAAAATCAGGTATTTATTTATTTATTTATTTATCTTAAGATTCTGTTCATTTCTGTGTGTTTTTAAAGTTTTCTTATTGTTGCTTATTGAATTTTGATTCTGTAATTATTTATATTATAGTATCTTTGCTTTATTTCTTAGGATGTCTTGATGTTTTATAATTGCAATTGCTATTGTAGATATATGTGATATTTGTAACTTATCTGTAATTATTATTATGCTATGGAATATGGTATGTAATTGTAACTGTTTCTTCTGTAAGCAGCCCAGAGTCGCTCTGCGAGTGGGGCGGCATATAAGTCAAAAAATACAACTACAAAAAGCCCTCAAGAGCTGGCTGGATAGCTAAATAAATTAGGTATCTGGCTGCAGAGCCAGAAGTTGGGTACAGTAAAACCTCATATAACACTAAAACCTGGTTCCACAAGTCTTGGTGTTATATGATTTTTAGTGTTATCTGATGCATGTTAAAATCCTATGGGATCCATAGAGATACATTGTAACCACACAGGCTTTAGCGGTTGTTATCTGAAGCATCCCATAGGATCTTAATGTTATCTGATGCAATTCTTCCCCCCAGATTCCTTAATGTTATGCGATTTTAGTGTTATTCGATACTAATGTTATATGAGGTATTACTGTATTTTATTCCCTACTATGACTCCAGGGAGAACAGCCAACCTGTCACCATAGGTCTGAATGAACTTGATGGCATACTACGCCGCCGCCGCTGCTGCCGCCAACTACTACTACTACTACTACTACTACTACTACTACAGCCCTAAAATAACTTTATGGAATAGGGATTATAAATTCTAATTTTACATTCTGAGAGATTGTATTCAAATATTTGTTAAGATGTTTTTGGATTGAGCCTCAGTTTTAAAGGGTTCCATAGGGGTTTCTGTGCAGAGTATTTGGGTTCACCTTTCTGTCTGTCTTAGCACCCATTTTAAAAGAGCCCAATAGAAAAAACCCACAGGTTTGGACTGGGTTTCAGGTATCTGAGATACCTCTACTTGTTAAAATCAATACATGGAGTGGAGAAATAACAGAACAAATTGGTCAATCTCCCAAATATAACCCAACTTACTCCTAGATCTTTTCTTCCCCTTGGAATATGAATAAACATTGGAGATTCTTGGAAATGCTGTTCAAATCTTCAGAAAGGTTTTCTTGAATAGTTTCCTTGAACGATACTGATTCCTTTGCATTGGCCAGAGTAACTATTGTTCATCTTTAACTAAGCACAGAAAAGAAAAAGCCCATACTTTTCTCTCTTTCTGAAGCACACACTTTCAGATACCAGAAATATCAATAAATAAGTGAATATGAAGTCAATTTAGGCAAGTTACAGGAGATTTATATACAGTAAAACCTCACATAAAGAACACCTCGCTTAGAGACTAACTCACTTAAAGAGCAGAATTTTCTCTGAATGGCCGCCCTGCTTAACAACTAAAACCAACCAAAAACTCACTTAACAACTACATCGGGGTTCGCAATCCTCCCCTACCAGAAGTCACAATTGGTCACTTACAGTGGTGTTTCGCTTAAAGAGCAAACTCACTTAAAGAGCAATCCCATGGAACGCATTGTGCTCTTTAAGCAAGGTACCACTGTACTGTAAAGTACCTGTTATGATACTATATGGCAGGAATACATGGGGTGGTGGTGTTGTCACATAATTAAATTGACTCTCTTTGAGTAGTTATGTAAACTATTTTGACATAAATCACATCAACCTGAGGAATCAAGCCCTTTCCCTAGAAATGCACCAGGAAAAAACCTGTAGCATTCCTAACAGATATCTACATTTAAACTTATGCTTTGATGACACACAATAGACACACATTATAAATACAGTATTGTACTCAGGATAGCATAGGAGATAGAGTGACAGACTAGGACTCAGGAGGCCTGGGTTTGAATCTCCACTCAGCCATGAAAACACACCATGGTTGTGAAACTTGGGAAAGCCACACTTTAAATAATGTCACTTACTTTGAAAGCCCTGTTAGGGTCGCTATAAGTCAGCTCCAACTTGACAGCACATAACAACATGCACATTATATATACCCCAGCCTGATAACAAACTGTGATTTATGCTGGGAGCACATATTTAGGGTACATTTTAAACCCAATCATGCTACAAGTAGATATGCTGAACTCAATAGGGCTTAAGTTAGCTATGACTAACTTAACCTCCACAAATTTCAACTGGTAAAATATGACTGTGTCTGGATCCCACCCATAGTATTGATAGCCTTGACACAATTTTAAAAAGAAAACTGCAATGGCTGCAATATCATAGAATCCTCAACTTAGCTTGTGTGTGTTCATGCATTTTGCATTTTTAGACAAAGAAATATATCATTGTAACATGGCTCAAACTGTTACATGTGAAATACCCGAGAGCTGAACATGCATAAAATCAGACTTCACAGGTGGCAATGAGCATATAACACCAACAGCAAAACACAACGTTCAGACATCCAGCCCTTTCAATATATATATATTATGTAACATATAACCCATGACCTTCCTTCAGAATTGCAACAGCTAGTTTGTCACAATCTATCTGTCTTCAACTATCCTTTGCAGAAGGATAATAGTATTATCAAAAATAAATAGGTAACATTGCTGCAAACTGCAATATATTAATCCATAGAAACAGACAACAAGAAACAAGAGCTTCCAATCCTTCAGATCTTCCAGGACTGTAAGTAACCATCTTTTGGAAGCAGCCAGCTAAACTTTTCTTATCTGATCAGGCATCTGACTCATCCTATTTAACAATATTTGTCAAATCAATAAAATACCTTCCAAGTAACTAATACAATACCTTCTGAATACAATCAATGGGAGAAATTGGCACAAATTCAACCAAAGGTATGTTAAGAGAAATCACATTAATTTCATGAAGCAAGATTTTGGCTGATATCTGTACATATTTGGTAGTGAGGACCATTTTAAACTCAATGAAATTTCCAGCTAAAGAAGGACTATATTAGATGTACTGTACTTCAATTTTCCCATTAAACTCACTGAGCCTTCAAAATGCTTAAAACTGCTGGGTGTCCTGCTCTGAAATTCTTGGTAATTAAAATGAAAACACTCTAAAAGTAAAATAAGATTCCTAAGAGCAACCTTAGTAAATCTTTAGCAGGAGCCTTTCAGTTGAGAGCAATCTAAAGCAACCAAATTTGGAATGAAATAGTTCAGTGACTCATAACCTCGCTTGTGGTTCATCACTGAAAATAATTAAAGCACATCAAAGACTTAAAACAAGTAAGTACTTCACATAAAGAACGGTGTTAGTATTCAAGAGATTGTATTTCTTTGGCATTCAGTGGGACCTACTTCCAGGCAAGTAGCCTGAACTATTGAGAATCAGGATGCCCTTTTTTCAGTCCAAACTTTGTCATGAACTTACCAAATTACTTTCATCATTCTCATCTTTGATTTGGGAATAATACAAATGCTACTGCTAATAATACCAGGTTGTTATTAAGATAATAAAGAATGTGTTTGAAGTGCTGTATAAATTTGCTTTATTAACATTTTAACTCTGAAATACAAGTTTGATTGGAGGAAAGTATAAAACATATTCTTTCAACACAAAGCTTGGGAAATTATTCTCTCTCTCTTTTTTGAGTGCATTTCCTAAAATTCAGCAGCCCTGGCTAAGTGTGGCAGAATGACTATATGGCGAGTTTGAACTGTGGAATTACATAGAGAGAACGGCCATACAAGAAGGTTGAGAGACTTAATCCTTGGATGTTTTTAAGATACATCTTAAAACTTTATTATTTAAAGTGTATATTTGGACTATGCCACGTTTGAGACCTTCAAATGTTACTGTGTGTGTATTTCTGGTTTTAACTATTATACAGTCACCCAGAGTGGGAAAATATCCCAGATGGGTGGTATAGAAATTTAATAAATGGATGAGCAGTTAAAGCTCCATCTTTGCGCAAACCACAAGCATAAAGGAGCAGAGAGAGAGATCTAAAAAGATTCAAAGAGGATGATCTGATGAGAAATTAAATGATGGTTGTGTTTGCATCATAATCATCCTTTAACTTTTTAGAAACAGCTGGACCTTGCTTGAATCAGATCAAGTAAACTTCAGAAACATCAGCCTGATTAGTTTGTTAGAGCACCTCGGAAGTAAAATTTGCCACAACAGCAAATTCCAATTAATTTCTCCCCATCACATTTAAGACAATTTGAGAGCTGACATCCACACGCCACAAAAAAGTGTGTGCTGACCCTTCTCTTCTTCTGGCCCCAGCTAAATGCTCAGTGTCAGCACCCAAACCACGACATTTTCAGGAATGGATCTTCTGGGAAGCAGTGGGAAACTGCACCGCCACATCCGGAGTTGCAGCTCATGTGGATGTGTGGAAAGCAATGTTACTTTACTCTTGCCTCGCGATCGAGAGAAGGTTCTGAACTCCTTTAATGTTAGTGGGTCCATTCTGTAGACCACCATTGGTCACCTGATGGAGCGTAATGAAGAGGCTTAAATATACAGTCTATAAGGAACTTCCCTCCCCACCCCCACCCCCAGCCCTTTCACCTACAGGGAAGACAATTACAGCAAAGGAGTCTTCCCTTTATCTGTCAAGGGACAGATAACCAGCAGGCCTAAAATTCAGCTGAGTCACTAAAGGCCCATAAAGGAAACGTAGAGCAGGTTAGCTTTCAAAACTTACACCCAAGTAGTCTTTTAGGAGATTTTCCCCAGGCTATATACTCCCGTTTATTTTGCCGGTCAGATGGGAAATTGCTAAATACACCGGATTTTGGACGTTTTCTCTTTGAGATAAAAAAAAGATCGTCCTTACGCTCCCCCACCCCCTCCTGAAAGAAGTTCTCTCTCTCAGCACGCATTTTCACAGAGGGGCGGGGAGGCTTCTCAGAAACCCTAAGAATCGCCAAGAAACGAGCACGCACTCAGGATCGCGCCCGTCCCTTCGCACGATGAAGTGCAGCTTTCGAGAACATCTGGTGTCAGGCACACTAGGGTTAGAAAAGAAATCTACACAACACACAGACACACAGAGGGAAAGTACAAACCGCCCCCGCAGAGAAGCAAAGGCATGCCAAGCAATTTGAGTTAATGACTCCAGTCATTAGAAGAAACTGGGGCGAGATCCAGACAGGAGTCTCTGAGCCCCGCCGATGTCAGGGGCAAAGTTGGAACTGAGCCTCCCCTTCCATCCCTCGAAATCGGAGGGAACGCCCTGAAACAACAATAACCATAATGATAATAATAATACGACGACGACGAAGAGAAGAATTACTACCACTTCAAACTAGCGCATAAGTTCCCATTGATTTCGAAACATGACATCGCACGCTTCACGCTTCAGTCTTGATGATAAATATAATTATTAATGGTTCTTTGTGGCAAGAACAAACATTCTTGAGGGTACGCAAGAGCAAAACCAAATTAGATGATGGAGGAAGGAGCTCACTGGACGAGGATCAACATTAAAGGTGGATATAACTGAAGATTTCAACCTCCCCTATGTCACTTAGAGGACCCTGAATAGGGTGAGGGTCGGAGTGCCTAAATGCAAGACCAACATGCTCAAGTGGCGGCTGTTGGCGCACAACAACACGCTGTGTGAATGTGGAGAGGTGCAGAATCCGGCTCATTTACTAACATCCACCGACGAGGACTTAAGTTTGGCCAACGACAAAGCCAGGAAAGTGGCTTCACTGTGGCAGCCCAGCCTACGATCGGGACTCGAAAGAAGGGAGATTATTAATGCAAACGAGGCTCGGCTCGAGTTCTCCAACGCCGCCTCCGCCTCCTCTCGTTGTCGCCGCTGTTGCAACCGTTGACAAGATCAAAAGGAGCACCGGCCCTTCTCGAGAGGCGCAAAACGCCAGCAGCCCTCGTTTCCCAAAACAGTGACACACAGCAGGGCAGGCCGTGGTTGCGACAGATGCCCCTTCCACCACATCGGCCCGTCCGACCACAGTCCGCTCCGCAGCGCGACCCCTCTCCGCCCCCCACTCCGCCGACCCTCGGCTACGGCCCAACTGTCCCAAGGAAGCGCAAAGGGGGAGAACTTTGCAAACTCCGGCCAGACTGTCAAGCGAGGGCAAGAAACACCTTCCAAGCGCAGCGGAACGTAGCCCTCGGTGGCCCTCCAAGAAGACCCCCCCCCCCCCCAATCTCGCCCTGCCTTACCTCTTCTTCTCCTTCTCCGCTGTCATCCTGGAGGCTGGCGAAGGCTGAGGCGGCTCCGCTTTCCCACCCTTGCTGGGGTTTGTGGCTCGAGCGGCCCCCCCCCCCCCGCAAGGGCAAAGGCTGAGGGGGCAGGCGCAGGGCTCCCCGTCCGTCGGCTCACGGCGTCTGGCTTAAGCGAGAGGCGCGCCGAAGGCTCCCCAGCTGAGGGCCCGGGTGGGGGTGGCAGGGTGGGGAGGGAGGTCCCTGCTGGGCGCCTTGGATAGGTGTCAGCCTGGGCTGGGCCTGGTCTATATGGCGCGCGCCCTCACCCAGCCTGCCCGTCGAGGTGCTTCTCCCCCCCCCCCACCCACCCAAACCGGCTCCCGCGCTCGTCAACCCAGGCAGGCTCCCTCGCCCACCCAAGGGCCACAGCCGGACTCTCCGGGCGGGCGCGCCTGCCTGCCTGCCTGCTTGCCTTTCCCGCCTTCCCTCAAGTTCGTGTCAAGAGGGGTGGGGGTGGGGCGGAGAGCCGCCACAACAACAATACTACTACTACTAATAATAATAATAATTAAAAAAGCTTTTCCTGACGAGTAACCAAACGGGCCGCCCAACTCGCCCCCGAGCTGACTATACAGTCTCAGGACACTGCCGAGGATTGTACAGCCCGCTCAGGGGAGAAAACGGGTCTCAGGCGCCCGCTTGCCCTTCTGGGGGCGCTTTTGTGCCTTCCTCTTCCTCCTCCCCTCCTCCTCCTCCTTCTCTGCGCCTCTCGGGCCGTCTGAGGAGGAGGAGGCGGCGAGGCGCCCAGGGCTCCCTTTAAAACGTCAAGCCCTTGGCTGGCGGCGCCGAGGGGGCCGGGCCGAGCCTGGCGGACGGGGCCGGGGCCGGGGCTGGTCCGGGTCCGCTCCAGCTGGAGCCGCCGACGGCGCTTCCTTCCAATGGGCGAGCGAGGCGCTCCGCTTGGGGCCCGCCCTCCCTGCCAGTTCGCCGCGACTTGTTGATAGAAGGTGGCGAAGGCGGCCCAGGGAGGGCGGAAAGGGCCAAGGCAGGGCGCCAGCGACGGCTTCCCTGGAGGCCAGTTTGTGACCCTCACTAGGACCATACGTGGGGCTGAGGGTCGGTGTGCAGTAAAGGTGAAGGTCACCCTTGCTCGAAAGCCCGTCGTATCCGACACTAGGGTTCGGTGCTCATCTCTGTTTACAGCCAAACCGCCAGCGTTGTCTGCGTTTCCGTGGACATGTGGCAGGCGTGACGAGACACGGAAGAGCTGCTTACCTTCCTACCTAAGTGGTACCAACTATTTATCTACCGTACTTGTAACTTCTTGCTTTCGAACTGCTAGGCTGGCAGGAGCTGGGACAGAGAAGGGAGCTCACTCTGTCGTGCATCACTTGCGTCTAGAACTGTTGACCTGCGGACCTTCCTTTCACCACTGAGCCGCCGCAGCCCCTGGGGGTGTAGTGCAATAGCAATTAGCGATTGCACTTCTATATCGTCCCATAGCGCTCCGTGTACTCTCTGAGAGGTTGACAAGATAATTAGCATTCAGGTCCCAACATGCTGGGTACTCATTTTACCAACATCGGAAGGATGGAAGTCTGAGTCAACCTTGCGTTCCCATCAAGATTGAACTCACAACCTTTTGGTTGCAGTGGCTTAGTGATTAAGAACTGAGTGGGCTTCTGTCTCTTTTCCAATTCCTGCCAACCTAGCAGTTTAAAAGCAATTGCAAGTAGATAAATAGGTACTCCTTAGGCGGGAAAGGTAACAGTGTTCCATGTGCTCCTTAGTCTAGTCATGCTTGCCACATGACCGATGGAAACGTCTGCAGATGCAGTCAGCACTGGCTCTTTGGCTGTAAACGGAGATGACCCACCCCCCAGTCTGAGATGGCTGGCTTTCAGTTAAGGGAGACCTTTAATTTTACAGTAGTTTAACCACTACATCAGCAGGCAACGGCTATTGCGACCCCTTGCCAAATGGGTCTCTTCAGGCAAGGAATTCCACAAGCCTGCCCCAGCCCCAGCGGAAGCCCTCTTAGAAGACAAAGGCCTTTTGGCACTGGGAAGATTAACTCATTTGGTGTAATTTTTAGTGGACTGCATCTGATAAAGTGGTTTGCATGGCTTTTTGAAGATTTTAGGGTTGAATCTTGGTGGGTGGGAATATGCTTGATGGGGTGGTGGTAGAGAAACACTTAAACAGATAATAAAGACTTGCAAGTGACACCTTACAAGTTTGATTTGGCATAAGTTTTATTTGCAGACCAATTTATCAGATGCAATGGACCAAAGCTGTTCATTTTTACAATGTCACAAGACTTTTGTTTTGTGTTTGCCCCAGTGCATTAACAGAGATTAACAGCATGGCCATTTAAATGAATAAATAAAAATAAGTCTTTTTCTTTCGTGTCCCAGTCAAACCCTTGACTGCCAAACTAAAGCTATTTTCCTGGCTGTGTCCTTGGCCAAACTTAAGTCTTCTTCGGTGCATGTTAATAAAATAAGAAAGTAAGAGGTTTTCCTGGTAGACTTTAATTCTATTCTCCAGGGCCATCTCCGCAAGTTTTTAGTGGCATCTACACAGGTTGGGTACCAGAGCAGTCCCAGTCTTCCATCCCCTCCCCAACACCATTTATGAGCCCCCATTGGGCATCTGTTCTTTGAGTGCTCTCCTGTATGTGCTATTCCTAGCACCTGTGGATGCTGGAAACAGAATATGTGGGAGTCTTGCAGCTGTCAAAGCTGCTTCTCATGATGTCTAGTACTGTATTCTGATGGTGCTTACAAGCCACTTCAGCGTATCAGAAATCAAACATTTGCCCTGCAGGGGCAGAGAAAGCGATTCCCCGCCCCCTGTTATTTGAGCACTGACCCCTAGAGTTGGATACGACTGGCTTTCGAGCAAGGGAAACCTTTACCTTTACTAGCCAATTGAGAAACTACTCACAGCCATGCTTTCAATTGGTGGTATAGGGAAATGGGGGTGGGGGAGGGAGATTGATTGAGTATTTGGTTGGTTGGTTGATTGATTGTATGATGGAACTTATATACAGTACTGCTCTACTGGCTAGGGCCATTCTTTTTGGGTAATATACATAATTAAAAACAGCATGAAGAAATTACTTGATTCCTCGATTTACCAGACTATCAAAGGATGAATTCCTGCTGGTCACAATTCATAAAGTCTTAAAATAATAATTTTAAAAATGGATAAGAATAAATAGCCATTGCAAAGTTAGCTAAACTTTTAAAGTTCTTCCTTTATTTTTACTGTTGTGCTTGGTTTTTATTTGTGGATGTTGTTAATGTCTCAGGCATCTTTGGATGGAAAGTAAAAACCAGCAAAGTAAAACCCTTGCTTGGGAAGAAAGTTCATTGGATGATTTTGGGACAGTGGCTCTTTTTGAGGTTGATCTGTCTCACAGGGTTGTTATTAAGCACTTGCACTGTCTTTAGACAAACAGTTTAAAAGCAGACTACATTGGAGCTCTTTGTATCACAGTGGAGCAAAGAACTATTCTTCACCCTTATGGCAGAACAACACCAAAACGAACCTTTCTATCTTGGTTGGGATTTGCAGATTTAAAAGAATTGTCAGTAATTTGCATGGAGGAAAGGGAAAAAGAGAGCAATATAGTAAACTGAGCTGCAAATGTCACAGGAGACAACAAGTGACAGGTGAACACATGTGGCCTTCTAGGTCCTTAAGGGCAGCCTTTTGATGGAACCCAAATTTTACATAGCAAATCCTTTTATTCTTATTAATATATTTTTGTCCATCTTTTATGTTTTTATTATATTTTAGAAAATTAACAAATAATTTTCATTTTTTTTAAAAAAAATTAAGTACATAGTTGGTAGGTTTTTACAAAATAATGTATATTTTAAAGTATATCTAATCAAAGTTTCTTGAATAAGGCCTTACAGTATTTGATTACAGCTAAATTAATGTGGCCTTCAACAGAAAAAAAAGGTTTCCTTTTAAAAATCCAAACAGATAGACATCTGACTCACAACACACCTGATATAACGGTTATGGAAAAGAAGACCTGCTTTATGAACATTGCTATGCTAGGAGTTGCACAAATTGAGGCCAAACAACTAGAGAAAATAACAAAATATTGTGATTTGCAAATTGAAGCAGAATGTTTATAGAGGAGGAAATTGTTATTTATTTATTTATTTATTATATTTTTACATACTAGGTCAGGTGAAAGGAACTGCAGAATGATATCACCAAAGGTGCCTTCATTTTGGCAGTTTCACATCTGGCCCAGACATGAAGGAGGAAGAAGAAGAACTGCGAAGGAAGAGTTCTGTGTAACTCAAAACCCCACATGCTGTGTTAAGATGACTACTGACAACGTAAGTTTGAACAGAAGAAAAATTGAAAGAAACAAACCTTTTGGTTAGGTGAAAGATGAACCATCATGTAGAATGATATGATAGTTGTGGCTGGGGAAATCTGGGAATAAAAGTACAGACCAGTAATTTTGCCTAGTTCTCAATAAAGAGCCTACAATAACATAGGCTAGGCAAAGGTTAAAGAGATAGGTGACATTCTATTAATGGCTCCCTATTCCCTGGTCTTTCTAATTAATTAATTAATTAATTAATTAATTAATTATTAGTTCAAATTTATATTGCCATCCACTCACCGTAGCAACTCAGGGCAACTCAGGGTGGCTTACAAACAATACATGTTGATGGGGGCTCAGGGGGAGGAGCAGCGAAGTCCTCAACCTGCCCTGGCTTCATCTTCCCTTGGCAGTTTCCTAATGGTGGAATTTATTCACCTTCAATGCTTTGCTAATCATTCTGTGTCCTACTCTTGTCTTCCTGTTACTTTTCTTGGTGTTCGGATTTCCACATTTTAGTTTCAGTTGTGTTTAGAACAGTGTTTCCCATTGTGGGGCCCACACCCCACAGGGGGACTTCAATTCCCAGAAGCCTAATTCAGTACATTGGCTGATCAGTGCTTTGGGGAATTGACTTAGGCTTCTGGGAATTGGAAGTCCAAAAAACAAAGGTTGAGAAACACTGTTTTAGAGCAAGACATTGCTCTAAATCTGAAGCTCCTGTTAACCAGAATGTGTGTGCAGGCATTAAGGCTCTCTAAATTTAGCTTACAAATGATAGATGTGTTTAGAGCAAGACTTTGCACTCTAAACACCTGCTAGTCCAGTTTGGCTGGAAATAAATAAACCCTAAACATTAACCTAGATCTTCCCGCTTTATCTCCCCTACATAACTGTGTTGTCTTATATGCGTAAGTACTCTGCCCCACTTCCTTGCCATCTAATGTTCGGCTTTTGTCTTATTTGAATGCTGTTGGGCCTCTCCTGTTCTTTCTTCCTCTTGGTTGAGACCAGGGTGATCAAAGCTTGGAAAGTTACTTTTTAAAGATGATGTATTTCTGGTGGAAAACAGTAATTGACTGTCATTGCATACCACAAGGTTGTGGAAAGTAACTCAGTATGTTCAATTTTCAATCCTTATTTCATACTCACAGATTTGATAATACAGTACAATAGAACCCCGAACAACGTGATGACATGGTTCCACAAGTCATGACGTTGTTCGGTTTTTCATGTTGTTCGATACATTGATCAAACAATGCTAAAAAAAAGCCCTGACGTCAGGGACAAACCACGCCGAGGCAAGGCTCGGCATTTTCCCCCCCCCCGGGTAGGCACGCAATCGCGTGTCGTTCGGGGTTAGGGCAAGGTACGGGAAAGACCCCCGTCCCCTGCCCTAACCCCGAACGACACGCGCGCGCACGCTCAAAGTTGCGAAAGTGTAAGGATCTTTACCTTTTTGCAACTCGAAGTTTCAAAAGGGTAAGGATCCCTGTACCCTTTCCAAACATCGTGGGGGCGGGCGCTGGGGGGTGGGTTGGTTTGGGTAGATGTTCTACCCAATCCAACTGCCCCCCATGCATACGCTTGTATCGAATAACGTGAAAATCGCGTTATTCGATACAAGATTTTCCAGAAAATTTTGTTGCGTTATTCGGTTTTCACGCTATTGGGTACTCGCGTTATACGGGGTATTACTTGTATTTGCTTTGTGCATTCTTTTCTTTTTTAAAACATAGGAGTGGCAGAACAACTGATAAAGAACCTGTTTAAACCTTGTCAAATGCCTTAAAATAGGTTTTTTAAATGAATTTTAAAATAAACTAGAACATCTTTCACCAATATACTGACTTCATTTTCATTTGTGGCATTGCTTTTGAACTGTGACATTGTTTGGTCTTTGTTAATTCCTTGCCATAAGAAAGAGAAGAAAAGAAAAGAAAAGAAAAAAAAAGAAGGTACATTAAAGGCAACTGTTTACACATAGCTGTGTTACCTAACTAACTTGTAACTTCTAAAAACACTAACTTATACTTCTGGGACAAAGAATTCCACAATGTTATTTTCCTTTATCCTCATAACAAAGAATTATTTGGTTTAATTTTTCTGACCTTTGTGGCTTGCACAGAGACACAATGCTAGTTAGAGAAAAATTCAGTTAAATATAAACTGAAATTTAAAACTTAAGTTGGAACATTTGACATCAAATAATAAAACTGAAGAAGAGCTTTGGATGCAATCAAAAGTTAAACAAACAGAGGAAATAACCCTCCCAGAATAAACATGAACTAACTGTTCTTCCACAAATGTTTGGAAATTAAAAGACTTTGACATCATCCTAGTTTAAAGTCCTAAATGTCTAGACTAAAGCAGGACTTATTAGGAACAACATTCAAATCATACTTGAAAAAGTTTTTTCTCTTTCTTTTTTACCACAACATGCTTGTTGCTGGTGGTAAAAAAATGAAATTTACAAGCCCTGCTTCAAATACATGAAAGCGTGTGAAACAAGGGAAATGAATTTGATTTGGTTTTTTGTTTATCTGGAAGGTAAGGTTAGAATAACTGGGTGGAAATTTCTGAGAAGCTGATTTTGAATGAACTTTAAAAAAACCATCCAACTGTATGAGCTGTCCAAAAGTGAAGTGTAACTTACTTTTAAGAAGTTATTATAATTCCAAGGACTGCAGTTTTTGAAGTTATTGTTCTAGCTATACCTTTAAAAATTGTTTTGCTTTCATGTTTTTCAAAAGTAACTAAAACTTTGTTACCTTCAACATATCTAAATGTTACATTCCACTGGTCTGTTTTACAAAACAAATTCTCTTCCCATCCACTCCAGCGTCATACACAGGAATCAAATCACAAGCCAGAACTTAAATCATACAATTTATTTCATTCAACAGCTTAGTGGAAGCCACACCATCGTTATAATTTTAAAAAAGCTGTTCTTCTGTTTAAGATACATTTGGAGAACTCAACACTCTATGACAATTCAAAATGAAAGCCTTCTCTGAAACAGAATCTGGAAAGACACTCTCTCTGATTCCAGTCAATTCTGATTTTAAAAAGTATAAAGGAGGCTTAAGGCTAGGATGGTTAAAAGATAAACCACTTCTGAGTACTCTTTACCTACAAAACTTTGCAAAAGGGTCACCATAAACCAGATTGAGCTTGAGGGCACACAAAGAAAGAAGGCTGAGTACATAATGTGCCTCAGCCTTCCTATGCATACATTTACAGTCATGTAGATTGGTATGTGTCCTATTTAATAGTTTTGCATCTGAAGGCTGGAAAACATATTCCTGTTCAGTGTAAGTCCTTTTGAACAATAAAAATACCGTAAGAAGGGACTGGGTCCTTAAAACTATCCAGTTACAGTTACCCTACTTGGACTGGTTAATGAGAAGGAACACAGAGTGCACTGTCACAGTCTTTCTCATTGTTGGAGAGGTAACTTGAATTTCTATAGAGCAGCGATGGTGAACCTTGGCAATCCAGGTGTTCTTGGACTTCAATCCCCAGAAGTCAGCATTCCTGCTGATGAGGGCTTCTGGGAATTGAAGTTCAAGAACAGCTGGAGAGCCAAGGTTCACCTGCTTTATAGTAACTAAAACTACTGTATTTCTAATTTCCATCTGTTGATATAAAGTAGTGTTTGCCAATTGCATACCAATCTGTGCTCTGTTTAACTAGTAAAGACCTAGTGGAGGAGGGCTAAAACACAGAGGATGAAAAATATAGCAGTCATATGGACAATATTTTTAAAAGACTTTCACCAAAAGTCCTCCTAAAGCAAAGGACGGTGTGTGAAAACCATTGATCTCCCTGTCCCAGTAGTAGCAAAAACTGAAATACTTTGCAAAGAAAGTTAAAAATGCCTGCAGAGCAACAATCTGATTGAAGGGTAATAGAGTATAAACAAAGGTAATCTGTAAATATTTGAAACTCCTGCTAACCAGAATGTGTGTACAGGCTTGGAGGGTCTCTAAATTTAGCTTACAACTGATAGAAGAAAATTGCAAGATCAAAGAAACAGGTCACTCATTCTCTAGATTAACTGAACTTTTGGATCTTCACTGATAGGGGTTGAATTCAAACCTCCTTTTCTATATCTGATTATTTTAGGATAAACATTCAGACTTCACAGTCAGATGAGCAAAACCTTCCAGCTGGCTAAATAGAAGACATAGGTCCAAGATCTATCAGTCAGCAATGAGCTCAAGAAATCTTACTTTGCATGCTTGGGTTTGAATTATGGCTTCAAGCAATTTGAATTGGAGAACAGGAATAACCAACCCCAGGGCAGTTCTATTGGTTTCCAAAGGACAGAAGTACAGTATTTATGTGATGCATAACAAAATTAAGTGCCCCCCCCCCAAAAGGTAGGTAGAATAGATGTTTTTGCTATGGTTGCGAAAGTCTATCAACATCCCAACACCAAAAGGTAAAAAGACTCAAAATAGCAGTAAGTATGGTATGGACGGCAGTGGCTCAAGTGGTTAAGACTCTAGACTTAATGACTGGAAGTTTGGAGTTCGATTCCTGAGTACTGCATGATGGAATGAGCTCCCATCTCTGTCCCAGCTCCTGCCAACCTAGCAGTACAAAAGCAAAAAATTGCAATTAGATAAATAGGGACCACTTCAGTGGGAAGGTAAACAGTGTTCCATGCACTCCACTGTTGAGGCATGCCTGCCACATGTCCACAGAAATGTGGGTGCATTTATGGCAGCGTTTTGTGCACGAGCAGGTGTGTTTTACTTCTGCTTCTGGTGGGAGGAACCATGTGACCTGCCCGTGGTTCAAAACAGTTTGGAAATTCCTGCCCTAGATCCATCATGGAAAGAAAACAAAAGGAGACACTCACTGAAATCCTGTAGCTTAGCAGAGTAACACACAACTTGAGTAGGCCAAGTGGAATGTATGGAGGAGCTGATTCACCAAATCATCACCAATTCAATGGGTCTGTGACCTACTACACTAAGCAACTGTTTTTCAACCACTGACCTCTATCAAACTGTATATACCGGTATTAATTTATATGGGCAGAGGCAAAATTAGAATGGAGTTCTGTAATTTACATGCACTTCATCTGAATGGGGAGGACATCAACCAGTGCCTAGTGGTCTTCTGTCCAGTGATGTCACCAAGTGGATGCCCAATTTTGATGTCTTCAATCTTCCTGTTTTAATGGGTTTTGGTCTTTAGATCTGGACAGGCTTTCAAATAAACAAAGCCTTCAAACAGAGAGCTGTCCCTGGAAAAGCAAACACGTGGCCAAACTGCTTTGTATATTTAGAGTCCTGTTGAAGGGCTAGTCCAGCCATATCAAAACAATTGCCAACAACTGCTTTGGGAAGGTGATGAATCACCCATGCAACTGCAACCCATATCAAAATTAGGATACAACTTAAAAACACAGGACATCCCACCAAATTTGGTGCTAAGTATATAACGGGTTGTCACTCTTTGCAGCCTTGAGATGATTGTCTTCAAATTTCTCTAAATACCCTGGAAGTTGCTCTCTCAGATCCTTATGCAATCACACCGTACTGAAACAGTTTCAACTTTAACAATAAACATCAGGGGTCATATGACTTATGACCTTGAGGCCGAGGATGACAAGATGAAAAAGAATGTGACTCATCCGAGGTCATTCTGGCTAGTTTTGCAGAAGTGGTAGCATGTTTTTTAAAGTAGAGAAGGCAGGTAGTAAGACTAGGGGACACAACTGGTGAAAAACTCAATAAGTGTCTACAGTATATTATTTTTACAGAGCTTTATTTCTAGACTGCTAACTAATGAAATGTACAGTAATTAATTTTTTTACTTGATTAGTGAATTCTCTATCAGTTAATAATCCTTAATCCTTAATCAGTTGTCAGTGTATATGTTTAGTATGCAAGGTAAGGGAGAGATAGGCCCATGTCCTAAGGAACTTAATGATTTACATTGAAACCACTGCTTCTCCACCCACCTCTCTCCCTCTGCCAATGGGAAGGCAAGACAGGAGGCTGAAATCCCACCTGGGAGGCAGTGGCAGGGATGAGATGAGGCAACCAGACACCCCCTCCCCCAACCACCCATCCTAGGATGTGAGGCAGAAGTGGTGCATGCATTGGGAGCGTGTGCATCCATCCACATGACATCCCTGGTGATGTCTCATGGGTGCCTGTGCACTAACCAGAAGCATGCTTGGGTATCGGGCAATTGGGCAATGTCCCACTTTGCCCCAGCAATCTCTACCCCTGTGGGTGGAATTTTTTATTTTTTTTAATTTCTTAACCATAGGGTAGGAAGGGAGAAGCCAAGCCAGTGATGCACAGGGCTTAACTCAAGGGGAAGCATGTGTGGGGCTGTGACACTGGCAGGATGGGTCCCTTCCTCCTGCCTTGTCTCTGGCCATTATACATGTTCCCACCATCCTTCCTGGGGAATCGAACCAGGATCTCCTGCTTACAAGGCAAAATGTCAACTTCTAAGCCATGGTGGCTCCACTACCAATGGAACTGCTTTTGGCAATCTTATAACAAAGAACTTTATGTTAACCAGAGAGGATATCATTACTTTTAAAATCCAGGCTGTAGAAGCCCTAAATGGGAATTAAACTCTTCCTCCGGAGAGACCATTTGTTTGAAGAAAAGCTGCAACATGGAACAGTAATTTTGTTATTATTATTTTACTATTATAATTGTAATTATATTTAAAATAATATATTTTTAAAACAATTTAATTTCTAAGCAGGAATCAAACTCGGAACCTTTTGGGCATAGTCAAAAACACTAACCACTTATCCACTAAGGATTTCTCTTTAAACCTGATTTTTTAAAGCAATGATGTCCTCTCTGGTTAACATAGATTTCTCTGGTATAAGATTACCAAAAGCACACCTATTGATAGTAAAGCCACCATGGCTTAGAGGTTGCAATTTTGCCTTGTAAGCAGAAAGTTGTTGGTTCGAATCCTCAGATGAGATTTGAAATTAGAAGGCAAGTGGGAACATATATAATTTTTTAGAGTTAGACACCCTAGTTACTCCCTGTCCAGGACCTTTTTAAGGTAGCCAGCATGCCCCTGGTGCCACTTCCTCCTCCTTGGGCGCTCTCTAAAAGGTTCACCATCACTGACCTATACTAATACACCAGCAGCTTCTCTAGAAAAGAGCTTCCTAGTACTAAGTAAAGAGAGATTTTCATGAGATTGCATGTAAGGCTCATCAAGCTGCATGTCATGTCTCTTATTATTTACAGTTATGCACAGCAGTGCTTGTTATTCCCCTACAGAATGATGGTAGATCAGTGACAGACCATTATGTTTTTCAGGTAAAAGTTTGATAGTTCCATCTCTGACTTCTCCTGTCTGAAATCATGGAAAGCTGCTGCCATTCAATGTAAACAATACTGTGATAGATTTACCAGTGGCTTGGGTTAGTATAAGGCAAGTTGCTATTTTTCAAGTTCATCCAATGTTTTGGAGCAACTATGAAAAGGCCCTTCTTTTTTCCTCCAGTTCTAAACTCACAAGATTATGGGTCTCCAGGGCGACTCTGTTACACGAAGGTAAAGAGATGCACTCAAACAAGAACAGTTTACTCAATTTTCTAACTGAGGAGGGGTTATGATCAAGTCCCCACTGTGCCATTACGTGTGGGCGCGTTTTACTTCCACTTCTGGGAGTGACAAAGGCAGTGCAGGCCAGATGAATCGCAGTAAACCCATTCGTGTGGATTCACAGGGTGCTTGGGCTTCTGGGAATTGAAGTCCAAGAATATCTGGATTGCCAAGGTTCGCCATCACATTCCTAAGGCTTCAGATAGTGCCCTGAGGCTTGGCACATATGAACACCTGTATTTCAAAATTCATCACTGTGTAACAGGATTCTTCTTTTTATAAGCATTATCCTAAGATTATTTTTAAAAGTGAAATTGAATTTCTTCAGTGGATATTTATCCTGTTCTCTTGACACAGCATACAAGTTTTTGTCTAGTTTTAAAAGGTTACGTGAGTTGCCCTAAAAACTAAAGAAGGATTAGATGAGACCAAGCATCCTATAAGTTTTACTATGCTGCTTCCCACTTTTGAATAGAGGAAAGTATCATAGACAGGTTCAGTTAACTGTTTCTCATTAAAGTCTTGTGGAATACAGATTTATTTATTTATTTATTTATTTATTTACCCCATCTTCCTCTTATAGAAGTACCCAAGGCAGCTTTGTAAAGAAACATAACAACAGAATCAAACAAGTTCTTCTTGGTTGCTAGTATTTCAGCCATATAAGTCCCTAGGCTGAAGAGGTGATGTAGGTCACAACTGTTCCTAATAACTTTTGCCCTGAAACCAAAAGCATGCCTGTTGAAACTATAAGCTATAAAGTCCTGTTAGCTTCTTAGAGCTAGACCTTGAGTCTTGCCTCTCAAACAGATAGGTCACAGCAATGCACCAGGCACTTCTGCGAAGTCCGCATAATCCACAAATAGGTCAACAATCTTTCTTTCACACTGTATTTTTTTTGTTCAGGCACACAGTCGATTCCGACCCTTTGCGACCCCATGGACCACTGTCCACCAGGCACTTCTGTCCTCCACCATTCTCCTCAACTCGCTCAGCTCTGTGCCCATTGTGTCTACAATACCATCTAGCCATCTCATTTTTGGCTGCCCCCTTCTTCTTTTGCCCTTGACCTTTCCAAGCATCAAGGCTTTCTCAAGTGAATCTTCTCTTCTCATTTGATGTCCAAAGTACTTTAGCTTCATCTTTACAATTTGACCTTCTATGGAGCAGTCAGGATTAATTTATTCTAAGATTGACCTAGTTGTTCTCCTCGCTGTCCAAGGGACTCTCAAAACTCTCCTCCAACACCACATCTCAAAGGCATCTATTCTTCTGCGCTCAGCTATCCTAATGGTCCAGTTCTCACAACCATACATTGCCACAGGGAATACCATTGCTTTGACTATGTGAATTTTTGTTTGCAATGTGATGCCTCTATTTTTCACTATGTTCCCCAGGTTTCTCATTGCTTGCCTCCCAAGAATCAGTCGCCTTTTTATTTCATGGCTGCAATCACCATCTGCAGTGAGCTTTGATCCTAAGAAAGTAAAATCTGTCACTGCTTCTACTTCTTCCCCATCTATTTTCCAGGGACTGATAGGGCCCGTTGCCATGATCTTTGTTTTCTTTATATTGAGTCTCAAGCCAGCTTTTGGACTTTCTTCTTTCAACCTAATCAGGAGCTTCTTTAGGTCCTCCTAGCCAACTGGTATTCAGTGGTATTGTGCCCATGAATTCAGAGGCTCCATACTACAGCTATACATTTTGAAAAGTGAATACCTTATAACAGGGGTTCTCAACCTACAACCTGATGGCCAGATATGGCCAACGACACCGTTTTATGCCCGCCCCCCCCCCCCCCGCGTCCACATCACACTCAGAAATTCCATGTGTGGCAGGCAGGGCAAAATGGCTCTCCGGCCCCCAAAGCTGTCTGAGGGAATGTGACCTGGCCCTCGGCTTGAAAAAATTGAGAACTCCTGCCTTATAATCACAAGACCACTTGTCTTGCCAGGTATTGTAATTAAAGCTTCTGATTCATTTCCAAATTAGCTGGTGGCAGCATTTGTCTGCATGTTTTCTATAGAATTAATTTTCTGTTAAAAGGTAGGCAAGTGTCCCAGTTGACAGTCATTAGCTCTCAGCAGACTCTCACTGGTCCCAACCCTAACATTAGGCAGTGCAAACCTTTTGCTTAAGGTGGGAGATACTAGTAGACAACAGGAAGCTGTTGTAGAACAGAGCTGAGCTCTGCAAGGCGTACCCTGCACTCTGCAAGCTATGAGACTGTGACCATCAGGCAGAGTATTAGGGACCCAGCTGCATTCCCTCCTCAACTCTAAGCCTTTAAGTAATGAGTGTGGGGTACACACAGTGGTGGGCTCAAAAATGTTTTACTGCCAAACTGTGGGGGTGGTATGGTGGGCGTGGCCAAGGGGAAAGCCTGTGTTGCACCCAAATTAGGACTACTTTATTTCAAACTTTGGATGGGCGGGGCCAGCCAAAATTTCTGCTACCGGTTCTGCTGAACTGGTGCGAGCCTGCTGATGCCCACCACTGGGTACACAGAAGGCGCCTCCTCAATGATTGTGGTATTTTTGAACCACAATCAGGCATACCCTGGGCAACAACAACCTTGTGCTGTCTAATATTTTTCACATTTTTCTTGTTGTTCAGTCGCACAGTCGATTCCGACCCTCTGCGACCCCATGGACCACTGTCCTCCAGGCACTCCTGTCCTCCACCATCCCCCTCAACTCCCTCAGCTCTGTGCCCATTATCTCCACAATACCATCTAGCCATCTCATCTTGGGCCGTCCCCTTCTTCTTTTGCCCTCTACCCTTCCAAGCATCAAGGCTTTCTCAAGTGATTCCTCTCTTCTCATTTGATGTCCAAAGTACTTTAGCTTCATCTTTATTATTTGACCTTCTAAGGACCAGTCAGGGTTGATTTCTTCTAAGATTGACCTATTTGTTCTCCTAGCTGTCCAGGGTACTCTCAAAACCCTTCTCCAATACCACATCTCAAAGGCGTCTATTTTTCTGCGCTCTGCTTTCCTAATGGTCCAGCTCTCACAACCATACATTGCCACAGGGAATACCATTGCCCTGACTATGCGAATTTTTGTTTGCAATGTGTTGTCTCTACTTTTCACCATGCTCCCCAGGTTTCTCATCGCTTGCCTCCCAAGAATCAGTCGCCTTTTTATTTCATGGCTGCAATCACCATCTGCAGTGAGCTTTGATCCTAGGAAAGTAAAATCTGTCACTGCCTCTACTTCTTCCCCATCTATTTTCCATGGACTGATAGGGCCTGTTGCCATGATCTTGGTTTTCTCAAGCCAGCTTTTTCACTCTCTTCTTTTAACCTAATCAGGAGCTTCTTTAGGTCCTCCTCACTTTCCGCCATTAGGGTGGTATCATCTGCATATCTCAAATTGTTGATGATTCTCCCAGCAATTTTGATCCCAAATTGTGATTCCTCCATTCCTGCATTGCGCATTATGTGTTCTGTGTATAAGTTGAATAAGCAGGGTGACAAAATGCAGCCTTGTCTTACTCCTTTTCTTATTCCAAACCACTCCGTCATTCCATTTTCTGTCCTAACTGTTGCCTCTTGATTCATGTACAGATTTCTCATGAGGCCTATAAGGTGTTCCGGAATTCCCATCTCTTTAATTACTTGCCACATTTTGTTGTGGTCGACACAGTCAAAAGCCTTAGTGTAATCAATGAAACAGAAGTAGACTTGTTTCTGATATTCCTTTGCTTTTTCCATGATCCATCTTATGTTGGCGATGTGGTCTCTAGTCCCCCTGCCTCTTCTGAACCCCGCCTGCACTTCTGGTAATTCTCTCTCCACATACTGTTGCAGTCTATCCTGTATTATCTTGAGCATCACCTTGCTAGCGTGAGGGATGAGCACAATTGTTTGATAATTTGAACATTCTTTGGCATTACCCTTTTTGGGGAGTGGAACGTATGCAGATCTTTTCCAATCCTGTGGCCACATTAGGTCAGGAGAAAGGAACTGTGGAAATGAATTCACCAAAAAGTGTATTTATTTGGCAGTTTCACGTCTGGCCTAGACACAGAAGAAGAAGCATCAAGCAACAGGAGCAGCTTGTAATCTCTGGCTCCTTCCACCATTGCCTGTTGTGGCCTCCACCACACAACCAACAATGTGCATGAACCACCACTTCTGTGAGTAAAACCTCATCTTCAGGTTTAGGGGAGAACCTACTGTCCCATTATCAAGCATTGAAGCATCCATTAGCCAGTCCACTCAGCTTTGGTACATGGAATGGAAGAGTTATGCTATCTTGTTCTTTGCTTTCAAAAACAACATACAGTACTGTATAAAATTTCACATCTGATCATCACAATTCTACTCTGAACTCCCTCTGTGTGTGTGAGTGTGTGCGTTTGCAATTATTTTCCTCATATTACAAACACAGAATATAATCACATGGGCTTGTTAAGTAACTAAGGCCCTGTTAAACCAGTTACTTAAGCAGTTGAGTAATTCTTTTTTTTTTAAAAAAAAACCCTTCTCTCCAGTGTGTAGCTGCACTGAGACCATCGATGGTGCTGTTAAAGGTCGAGTCAGCAAGCCATTGTAGGTAGGTGAAGGAATAGGGGTGCAGGTATTCCACATCTTCTTTCGTGTCTAGGCCAGATGTGAAACTGCCAAAAGGAAGCCACCTTTGGGGAGTTCATTCTGCAGTTCTTTTCACCTGACCTAATACCGGTATGAGAATGATTATCCAGCAAAGGTGATAGTTGCCCATGGTACACCTGATAGTGGTTAAAAAATACCACAGTTTTCAAGGACACTCTTTTGATGTACCCCTATTCCACTAAACCAGTGGTTCCCAACCTTTTAATGCTGTGGGCCTGACCATGTCCCCTAGACACCTGAGTGGGCCAGACCACACCCCTGGAAATGGAAATAAATGCACCCACTTTCACTTTTACGATAGCTGTGGGCGCATTTACTGCTGGCACAAGTGCGTTTATGCATACGCGGGCACATTTTACAGCTTTTCTAAACATATCCACTTCCACTTCTGGGGGTAGTGGTGGTGGTGGTGGTGGGGCCCCCACATGAAATGGTGCTGCAGGCTGGGTCTGGCCCACGGGCTGTAGGTTAGGAACCACTCCATTAAACCTTCCTCTTAAAAAAATGTTTTCAGTGTAGAAATGTATTTCACAGAGATCAGTTTAAGAAACTTAGGGCAAAGGTAATGTTTCAAACCTCCACTGTCCACAAGGTTAAATACAAGACAAAATAAGATACCTCTGACAACAACTCTCATTATTGCAACAAAAGGATGAAAAACAAAGTTGGCACAGACTGGATGTCTCCTGACAAGGCAGGATTGGACTTTAGATATAGTTCTCATTGTTTCACCTGAAAGTGACACGTCAGAGCTTGGAAATGTTGTATTTTTGCATTGCCATGCTGGCAGGGTGATTCTGGGAGTTGTAGTCAGTGGTGGGCTGTGAAAATTTTTATCACCCCACCGTGGGCAGAGCCAATGTTGGGAGCGGAGCCAATGTCATGACATCATGATGTCATGGGTGGAGCCAACATCATGATGTCATGACATTGTGGGCGGAGCCAAATTAAAAAAAATTAAAAATTAAATAAAAATTAAATAAAAATGCACATTAAAATTAAAATAATCAACTAACCCACCCACCCACCCCAAACACAAACCCGTCACTTACCTGACCTGGGGTTGGGGAGCAGGCACTAGGCAGGCAGGCACTAGGCAGGCAGGCAGGAACCGCAGCGTCGCGGTGGCAAACTGCTGCTGCGGCAAACCACCACAGTGGCGCAGCGGCGCAGCAGCCTGGCGGCATGGCAGCCTGGCGGCATGGCCCGGTGAGGAAAGGGCATTGCTGTCGCTTCTCCAGGCGCTGCCCACGGCCTTTCCAGGCAGCCAAAATGGCTGCCCGGAACTGAGCATGCGTCAAACCTCAATTTGATGCATGCACACTTCTATTTTTTAGTGTGCATGCATCAAATGGAGGTTTGATGCATGCGCAGTTCAGCTGCCCAGAAATATACAGCCAGAGGGTGGCTGGAGAGGCGACCAAACCGGCCACCCGGGGGTTTACCACCACCCTTGGCAATCCCCTCCGGATGGCCGCTCCGGTTCAGGTGAACTGGTCCGAACTGGTAGCAGCCCATCACTGGTTGTAGTACATGAACATAGTTTTTACAAGCACTGCAAATCATTAAGTGTGGCTTCTTGTGTTTGCATTCATCCTGTCTGTGATAAATCTTCCTACTAGCTGAAAGTAACCTCAAGGTCTCTGGGTCTTTTAGCAAAAATGAAAAATAGAATTTAATCAATGAATGAAGGAATAAAACATATCAGGGGATGCAACCACCCCACCCAAAAGACTTTTATGTTTACAAATTCTTGGGCAATCCTGCCACCATCACTGCCACCATCAGAGGTGTATATAGTCCATCAGATGTTTGGACCAGAATTTTGGAACTCTACTGCTCAGGGACTGAGGTTGCTCAAGTGGTTAAGATGCTGAACTCACTGACTAGAAAGTCGGAATTTGATTCCTGGGTACTGCATGATGGAGTGAGCTCCCGTCTCTGTCCCAGCTTCTGCCAACTTTGCAGTTCGAAAGCAAGAAATTGCAAGTAGATAAATAGGGTCCACTTCGGTGGGGAGATAAATATCACCTGGGTTCATCACATCAACTCACTTAATCACCTCTTTCCCCCCTGCAATCACAGTAATGTCCAGTGTTGTGTTTAATTTAATTTAATTTAATTGATTTATATACCACCCTCCAATGGACTCTGGACAGTGTACACAAGTTAAAACCAATATAAAACAATTTAAAAAACCCTTAAAACATAGCAATATTACCCACCACTGTTCCATTTACTATCTAAAAACAAATATAAAATCTGTATACCTTAACATAAAAAATTAATTACAGGAGGGGGAAGCTTCAGATGAGCCAGAAAGGTAGGGTTGTTGAGAATCATGGCCCCCAGACCCATTTTGCCAACCACATCTTCAGTTATTTCCTAAATGGTAGCAACTGGGCCTGGAGGCGTAGTTCTACCGGGAGGAGGTTCCATAGTGTGGGGGCTATGACTAAGAAGGCCCTTTCCCTTGTATTGGACAGGAGTGTTCAAGTTTCTTATCAGTTTGGATCTTAAAGTATCACAAGATCTTAACTGTCTTATGCTCATTCTCAACCACCTTTTCAGGTTTATTTTCCAACCAGTCCTAATATCCATTTTCTCAGATCCATGCAATTAAACTGATGTAGAATAGATTTGTCGGTCTTTCAGATGTCTCAAGGTCTTCTCCTGTGTTTTGCTACAGCAGACCAAAACAACTTCTTTCTGATATTTGGGGAGTGCCCAGAAGGAAGGATATAGGTCAGGAGTGGAATAAAAACAAAAACTTCCTTATCATTATGGTAAGGAAAGCAATATGGTGCTTTATAGCTGGTACATGCAAAACTGAAATGGGAAGCCATAATCAAAAGTCCAAAGGTGAAGATGAGCTCCAGTCTGCAAGAAGTCATCATCCACTCAACTCTTGTTTCTTTTATAAAAGGAACATAGGTTTCTACCTATCTTACAAAAGTTACATTTTCAACCAAAGTACTGTACTCAGATTCTTCTAGCTACCATAGGCTAGCTGGGAATCCAGGAATTCTAGTCCCCCACCTCAGTCATTTGCTAGATTATTTATTCACTTTCTGTCCACCAAGCCCAGTGATGGCTAACCTTGGCACTTCAGATACTCTTGGACTTCAATTCCAGTAAGACCTGGTAAGCTGGTGTGCTGACTTGGGCTTCTGGTAATTGAAGTCCAAGAACACATGGAGTGCCAAGGTTAGCCATCACTGACCTAGCCTGCCAGTATTGTCTGCCCATAGATGTAAACTGTGACCTGTTTCTCCCATGTGCATTAAATGAGAAATTGTTGGGGAAACAATGGGAGATGGGGGGACACAGAAAGATCATCCTCAAAGATTATGGTATTTTTGAACCTTAGGCAGCAGCCATGTTAGTTGGAAATTTAGGAATTCTAGCGTCCCACCCCAAATTAATGTTTCCAGTCATTTTCTAGGTTATTTATCCATTTTTTGCCCACCTAGCCTCCTAATGCTGTCTGCTCCATAGATACAGACCATGACCTATTTTTTCCCATGTGCACTAAATGAGAAATGAGTTGGGCAATTCTCCTCAGTGGGAGACATGGAAGTTATTTTGAAACACTTTTGAAAAGCATTTACTCTTTTTGGAAAACCACATTTGCACAAATTTTGTAAACTACCTACTGTAATTGTTTAGACTGGGGTGCCCAAACTATGGTCCGTGGGCCAAATCTGGCCATAGTGGCTGGATTCAAAAATGGCCCACAGGCCATAGTGACCAGGCATCTGAACCACTGACCAGCCCATGGCCCAAAAATTTTGGGGACCCCTGGTTTAGATTATTAATAAGCAGAAGAATTGGATGAGTTTATTTTTGCATCTTTGTGAGCAATCAGTCTATTCTGAGAGTGAGAGTGCATGGCCCCATAAAAGGAAAAGGTTCTAGAGCAGTGGTTTGCAGTCTGGACCTCAGGCCCCACAGGGGGACTTCAATTCCCAAAAGCCTAAGTCAGTACATTGGCTGATCAGTGCTTTGGGGAATTGACTTGGGCTTCCGGGAATTGAAGTCCAAAAACCCAAAGGTTTGGAAACACTGTTCTAGAGCCATTTTCCTCAAGTTGTACAAAACAGGACAGGGGAAAACTCACTTTGTTTATTTATTTATTTATTTGTTCCAATTTGTAACCCCACCCCAATCGGGTAGACCCAACTCTGGGCGGCTTACAATACAGATTAAAAATACATAGCTTAAAACCACACAAAAAAAAAAAAAAAACACCCGTAGGGCAGTCCCACCTGCCCCATATATATCATTTAACTATTAACAATTAAAAATATGATTAATACAATACTAAAAATTAGGCTAAAAGAAATAAAACATTTACAGATTACAAAAGTTTAAAGGAATAAGGGCAAGAGCAAGGAGGCAAGAGCAGAGGGGGGTGGCTGTCTCATCTGATCAGCCACCCAACATGAGATCCAACATTCTTCGATCCCCAAACTTGTCCTGCCAGCCAGGTTTTTAGGCCCTTCCGGAAGGGCAGGAGCTCTGTCTGTAGTCGTAGCTCAATTGGCAGGAGGTTCCACAGGGCCAGGGCGGTCACGGAGAAGGCCCTCCTCCTAGTGCTAGTGCCAGAATGACAGTTTCTTGCTGTCATTCTGGAGGCAAGATTTATTTTTTGTTTGGACTTGAGAATAATTAATTTAATTTACCGTAATGTAATTTAATTTAATTGTTCTATTTTTATGCCGCACCACTCGCCTAAGTGACTCTGGGTGGCTAACAATGATATAAAAATAATACAAAATATACAGTTACAATTAAATTAGCATAATGCACAAAACATTTCAGAACTTTCCAAAAGAAAAAAAAATTCCCACTTACAAACCAGTACCCCACAAACCCACAAACCAAATCAACTAAATATATATACAGTACTGTATTTACAAAAAAACCCTCAAAGATTTAAAAGTTTAAAAGGTTAAAAAAGTTTTAAAAAGGTTAAAAGTGCGGGAGAGGGGTGGCTATCGCATCAGATCAGTCACCCAACGTGTGGGCCCGTATTACTTGAGCCCCACACCTGCCCTGTCAGCCAGGTTTTTAGGCCCTTCCAAAAGGGCAGTAGCTCTGTCTGTAGGTATAACTCAGTTGGCAGGAGGCTCCAAAGGGCCGGGGCGGACATGGAGAAGGCCCTCCTTCTGGGGCCAGAGAGATGCATTTCGCTAGCTGATGGAGTGATAAGAGAGCCTCTCCGATCCGCCCTGCTGGGACGGACAGATGATCTTGGGGTGACGTGGTCTCTTAGGTATCCTGGCCCACTACCATGTAGGGCTTTAAAGGTAATGACCAGCACCTTGAATTGCACCCGGAGACATACTGGCAACCAGTGCAGTTCCCGAAGTAGTGGTGAGGCACAAGCATAACGCCCGAACCCCATCACTACCCGAGCAGCTGCATTCTGGAACAGCTGCAGCCTCCGAATGTTCACCAAGGGCAGCCCCATGTAGAGCGCATTACAGTAATCCAGTCTGGAGGTGACCAAAGTGTGTGTGATCATGAGCAAGGAGTCCCGATCTAGGAGCAGGCAGTCTCACTGTATGAAGGCAGACTGAATAACAAGACTCTGACCAAACCCTTTGAATTCGTTTCTGACAATAGACGCTCTTCATGGATACAGGAGAAAGCCAAAGATGTGTATGAAGGTGTGCTTGGTTCCAATCCTTATTTCACTGACCTGGTTGGACAAGCAGCTTTGGGAGACATGGGCCAAAAAACTCTGGCATGAGCAGAGCCGGAGGGGAGAGGGTTAACCTTATCCTCTTGCCACGGTTCCAAACTACTCCTGCTGAGAATTATAGGATGTATTTGTAACAGGACTGGTGTTAGCAAAGCTTGGTAAGGTATCTTTTTGGTGGGTCCTAAGATAGGATCACGGTGGCTTAGTGGCTAAGACACTGAGCTTGTTGACTGGAGAGTCGGCAGGTCAGCACTTTAAGACCTGAGTGCTGGAATGATGGAATGAGGTCCCATCATTTGTCCCAGCTCCTCCCAACCTAGCAGTTTGAAAGCAAGAAATTGCAAGTAGATAAATAGGGAAAGGTAACAGGAAACTGTGTGCTTCAGTGTCTATTCATGCCTGCCACATGACCACAGAAACATCTGCAGATGCAGATAGTGCTGGTTCTTTGGCTATAAATAAAGATGAGAAACACACACACACACCGAGTCGAATTATTAAAATCCCTATAACCTCTAGATCTGGGGGGGGGGGATTCTGGAATTGGTACTTGTAACAAAGTAATTATTACAAAGCTTTGTAGCTAGCACGTCGGCCAGCTGCCATGACTGCAGAAACCTCCATAAGCCCATTTTCATTTTGTTTTCAGAGCAACACTAGGCAACCAGTGGTGGGATGTCAAATTTTTTACTACCCCACTGTGATGTCATCAGTGTGGGCGGAGCCAACATCATGACATCATGACATTGTGGGTGGAGCCAAAGAAAAAATAATAAAAATTAATAATAAAATAAAAATAAGCACACACACAGACACACCTCAACCCACCCACCCACCCACAACACAAGGACAGCAAGGAGGACAGCAAGGAGGCTGTGCATACACGCCAAGCACTGTAGACATGCATGCACACCAAGTGTTTGGTGCACATGCGCAGTGGGGGAACCAGTGAAAAGGTAAGCCCCGAGGTGGTTCCCCCCAAAAGCTGCTCCCGGTTCTCTGGGACACTGGGAAAAGTTACTACTGGTTCTGGCAAACTGGTGAGAACCTGTTACATCCCATTGCTGTAGGCAACTGTATCTTTGTACTCTCTATTTTCCACCTTTCCCCCAGTCCCCAGATCCTTGCCTCAGAGGACATTCTGCCTGCTCTGTTATAAAGCTGCCCCTGGTCCACCAGGTTCTGAAGCAGTAGCAGGAGACCTCTGATGGCTCAGATTTGTGATAGTTAACCACCACAGACAACTTATCTCTCCATTGGAGAGAGCTGAACAAAGAGGACATGCATCATTTAAGAACAGAATGAAAGAGGATGACCATTTGCATAAAATGGCAGTTGATCCTATATCTGTTCAGGTGCAAAATTAGAAATTATTTTTAAAATGAGTGAAAGGGAATACATATTAATGCACTAGAAAAGTTAGTCATCAAGTATGCTGTTTGCCTGTTGAGTCCACAGACCAGGAGGCCACTGTGAACGGAGAATTTCACATCCCTCAGGTCCTCTCTTTGTTTTTTGAATCATGAAATTAGTGGACATCCCTTCATAAGATTGTCAAGTAGGACCCATGACCACCTTTCATACACATAAAGGCAGGCACACAAACACAGAGGCACAAATTGTATTCTATCTTAGTTAACTATGTGCCATCAAGTTCAAACCAACTTAAGACCACTAAGAGGGATTTCAAGGGAAGTGAGATATTTAAGGGATTGTTTTACCAGTTCCACTCCTGCAGTGAGTTTCAATGGTCAAGAGAGAATTAAACTCTGGTCTCCAGAATCCTAGTCTTTCACCCACACTGATATAGTATCCTCTGTTAAGTCTCCTTATATAAGGCAAGATCAGAGCTATTGTGGACGACAGAAAGAGTCTTATGTGTGGCTTTTCCTTTGGAATGCAACTTTAGAGGCATTTTTAAACAGTATCTTCAAATGAAGCACTATGGCCAATCAACAAAGAGAAGTAAGGGCTACTATTTCATCATCTGTATGAGTCCCAGATGCCTGAATAGCTGAAAGAATAAATTGCTTTGGAGAGCTGATTAGGAAGAAATGCCTGTGGGACATTTGAAACTGAAATGTTACTTTTAAAGTAATTTATTAAAGTTTGAATATCTGAAAGAAAAGTAGTTGTGATTTTGATTTTTTTTTAATAGCTCTTTATTTTCTAATGATCCAGAACTAGCTAAAATAATAATGATTATTCTTTTAAAAATGCATCTGAATTCTAGAAGCCTCTGGTCTGCAGTAGAAAAACTTTTAAGCAGGAAGTCTGCATTCTTCCTATAGATATAAGTGTAAGTTTAGGAGTTATTGTTACAAAAAGAGTCAAGTTATCTGTCATTACATTACAGTCATAAGGTGTAACCAAGTTGTGATTTACATATAGCAAAAAAGCAATCATTCGTAACAAGTTACTTTCAAATTCTGAGGACTCTTCTTCTTCTTCTGCAGCTGCCGTATCCTTTCTGGATATTGGCTATCATCATGGCGATAGTCTTCATGTTCTTAACTCCTCAGAACAGTTCTTCCGAGGACATTCCTCACCAGTCTCTCAGGTTCTTCAGGCTGCCATGAAGTCCATCTATGTCCAGGGCGCCTCTTCCCAGGGGTCTTTCCTTGCAGAGCGAGTTGGAGGATTCTATACTTTATGTTGTTTCTTATGATTTGTTTGTTTGTTTGTTCAGATTTATATTGCTGCCCACTTGCCCAGGCAACTCAAGGCGGCTTTGTGTGTGTGTGTGAGAGAGGGTGTGATACAGTGGTGATTGTGATTATGATAATGTGGAATTTGTGACTGTTATGCTGTTATTTTTTGTAATCTGTAAGCCTCCTAGAGTCATGTTCACCTGAGCAGGGTGGGGTATAAATTTATAATAATAATAATAATAATAATAATAATAATAATAATAATAATAATAATAATAATAATAATAATAATAATAATAATAATAATAATAATAATAATAATAATAATAATAATAATAGGACTACTTCATTTCAAAACTTGGATGGGTGGGGCGAGCCAGAATTTCTCCTACCGGTTCTGGTGAACTGGTGCAAACCTGCTGATGCCCACAACTGGTCTGGTTCTTTCTAGTGAGAGTTAGAGCTCTATTGCATAATAAGTATCACATTTTTATGAAGGTAGATCTTGCTTTTTCTATTCATATTTTAATCTCTACCTTGTGATCCCAATTTTCATTTAACATACTGAGGACTCTATATGTTGGTAAAGTGGTGATAATTCAGAATTCATCAGTCCAATTTCTGACAACTTTATTTGCCTATTAACTCTACAGGATGTCCCAAAATTCACCACACATGGGGGAAATGGAAAATTGTAGTAAATGTACATTTATATACAAAATACTTGTCCCAAATTTTTACAAAATATTTAGAAAATATTCTCTACGTGTTGGCCACTTCTTTCCACAACATCTTCTCTCCCACTCATGGCAAACCTGTTCCAAAATATCTCATGTTATGTCATTTTGCCTGTGTATGGCGACTTCTGGGAAACCATGTATATGTTACTTGGATTTGGTTGAATGAGCAGCAGAAGTATGGTCATAAAATATATACAGTATCTCAATAGAGATTGACCAGAGCATCAATGAGGAGTATAATATGCAACAAAAACTTTAAATTAACTTTGAGAATTCTCATTGTACAGTGCTCTGTTTTCTCAGTTCTAGTTTACAGTATGGAAACACAGACTTTAACCTTGGCAACAAGAAGTAGACACTTTTGAAATATGCTAAGAATTTATTGGCTCAAGAAGGTAATCAACAAAGAAGTTTTATATATGAATGAATAAAGAACAAAAATCAGAAAAAAATATAGGTCAAAATCTGTCCTGTATTTATGCCAGCAGAAGGGAAATACATAACTCACACCACCTTATTGCTGTCAATTAATGAGTCCCTGCTTGAATTCTTAGCAATGTGGAATCCAAGTGGGGACTCATTAATTGGCAACATATGAGCTGCTGTGAGTTATGCCATAACCTTTTGGTCACTGTAGCTGTGGAACAGGAGTTTAGCCATAAAATGGTAGAAAACCAGAGCATGTTAATTTTATAATAAACAATAAAAAATAATTATGAATGAGAAATTAAATGATCAAGATGTTTCCCCTGCCTGGTAAGTATCTGTGGGACCAGTTTTGATATAACACTAACTGTCAATAGTCAAAATGGCCATGATGATGAACAACAACAAGAACTTTTAATCTAGTCATAGTTTGCTCATGACAATGTTGTTAGTTATGCAGGAATGACCCTTTGTGGGGGAGTATAAATAACCCTGAACATTCTTTCTCCCTCTACTTTTTGGGCTCTTTAGTGGCCTTCATGGAAAATGCTGACTAAATGTCAAAGACAGCTAAGAGATACAGAATGATCAACATCTGTTACCAAACTCAAGGGAAAATGTGTTAAAAATAGGTAAATGTGAGAGTTTATTATCTGGCCACAAATAAAAGGCACTCAAGAGGTGCCTATCAGGGGACAGGTATCAGCAAACAATTACGGAGTGTAAATGTCTACATGAGTAGGCCAGGGAGCAAATATCACAAGTGACCTAATGTTACATTTGTTACCTTTCCTTATGTTTCGTTCTATAGGTATATAACACAACATATGGACTACAACTAAAGGAGGGTGTGTGCTAAAGATGATAGATTGTGTTTAGCAGAGTAAAAGAGGTAATTGAAACTGGAAAGCAAATCTGATGGGCATGAGGGGGGAAATGGTCCAAGACATTTTGCTATCTGAAGCACAACTGGACATTCCACTCTCCACCCAAGTCAAATTATTTTGGCACAAGAGACAGGAAATGCTAAATAAATTATTTTCCCATCCATGGTAGTAAAGCTATAAATGATAATAGCTTGAATAACTAATACATTTGTTACTATCTGCCTATCTGCCTAAGGCACCTGTCTACACACTGTCCAAGGGTAGGGCTAACTATGAGGAGGAAATGTAGCCTGTGATAGAGAATGAGTCATTTTTAAAAGGCATCCTTATTTTCAATAGCTGTCATTACATCTAACAACTTTGAGACTGAAACAGAAAAAAAAAGAGCAGTCATTAATTTGCATGAACACTGTAGATCAAAGTGTCTGGAAAGCCATTTCGAGTATACTGCTTGTTTCAAGAATAATAGGAGTATAATACCACTGTATTCTTTTATTGGCAGAAAATGTATTGATTTGGCTCCAGTCTTTGGAAGAGGGGTAAGAAACCTTTGCAATTTTCTCTTTATATGGAAAAAATGTTCCAGAGTGTTGGGAACCTTAAGAACAGGAGATAAGCAAGGCTTTTTGGCTCATTTAGAGAAACAATATATAAAGAACTTGTATACATTAAAAAAAAAAGACAATCTACAGTTGGGAAAAATAAAAATCGTAGTGATTCAGTCAGTGATGGGATGACAAAAATTCTACTACCACGTCATGACATCACGGACGTCATGGGCGTGGCCAATGTCATGACGTCATGGCCGAAGCCGGCGTCATGACGTCATGACGTTGTGGGCGGGGCCAAAAATAAAAATAAATAAAAAATAAAAATAAACATACACACACACGCCCCTCCCTCTCAGCCCACCCACCCAGACACAAATAAATAAATAAATAAATAAAATAAAAACAACCACCCACCCAAAACACAAATAAATTACCGCTCGCTTACCTTTCTTGGGACCCGGCACCCCGACTGCGTCCACAGCCGCCGCCGCCGCCGCCGGAGCTGCCTGCACCCCTGTGGCCTCCTCCTCGGGCCGGTACCTTTTTAGCCCGGCTCCGGCCATGGCCAGGGGCGGCGGGCAGCAGTGGCTCTGGTGGTGGCTCCAGCCGCGGCTGCCGAGCCTCCCTGGGCCGTCCCCATGCCGCACCGCCACCGGGCTAAAAAGGGACCGGCCCAAGGAGGAGGCCAGGAATGCAGCCAACGGCAGCTCTGGCGGCGGCGGACGGTGGTTGCAGGCACCCAGCCCACAGGCCGGCGGCCGGCGGAGGAGGAGGCATCAGCGGTGCGCTGCGCCGGGCGTCCCCAGGGCATGGGGCTTGTCGGCAGCGGACGGCCCAGGCAGCCCTCAACGTGCTGCGGGGGAGGTGCCCTTCTCAGAGGGCTGGTGCCGCTGCCGCCGCCGCCGTCCTGAAAGCTTTAAACAATTTTTTTTAAAATCGGAGTGAAAATGGCTCCAATTGACTGCGCATGCGCAGAAACTCAATCTGACACATGCGCAATGCGTCAGATTGAGTTTCTGCGCATGCACAGTCAATTGGAGCCATTTTCGCTCCGATTTTTTTTAAAAAAAATTCTTTCGGTGAGGCGTCCGGAACCGGACGCCCCAAAAGTGGACTCCCCTCCTGGAGAACCCTCCGGGATTGGTCCTACCGGTTCCAGGGAACCGTCTGGAACCGGGGACATCCCATCACTGGATTCAGTGAAAATGCATAGGTTTGGTTAAAATACATAAATAAATGCGCATGCTAGGAAAAGGCTCAATCAATCAATCAATCAACCAACCAATCAACCAGTCAACCAATCAATTGGGACGGTGGTGGCTCAGTGGTTAAGAAGCTTGTCTTATTACTGGAAGTTTGGCAAGTTGGCAGTTTAAGACCCAAGTACTGCTTCCAGACATTGCTCCACAAAATAGCCACAAATGTCAATGCAGGAATGAAACACAGTCTCACAAGTCACTATGAAAGGAGGAAAGGAAGAAAATACATATAAGACTAGCTTAAACTTTCTTTTTAAAGAGGAGGCTTGAATATGCTGTACAAGGTCCTTGACTTGTGCTTGCATTGAAATTCTTTTAATTGTCTTATTTACATTTAGAAGTAGACTTTTTTTTTATCTTGAGTGGATTCTCTATGTTGTTTCATGGGATTCCTTGCTGTATTTGTTGTGAGCTGCCTTGAATCTCAACCCTGATATAAATCTTTCAGACACAGCAATATACTAGTTCTCCGTGATGCTGTTTGAATATATAAGCAAGTTCTTGCTATTTGTTTTGGTATTGCTTTAAGTGAAGGAGTCCCAATCCCTTCTTCACCAGATCTTAAGGATGATCTCCATCAACTTGGCTAGCCCCATTCTTGTGTTCATGATTGATAATGTCCCAGGAACCCTTCTCTAATATTTAGTCCCCTGCGATGGGTGTCTAACCGATGGATGTACAGTCAAACCTCGCATAAAGAGCGTTTCGTTTAAAGAGTAACTCGCTTAAAGAGCAGAATTTTCTCTGAATGTTTGCTTCGCTTAACAAATAAAACCAACCAAAAACTCGCTTAACAAATAAATTGGGGTTTGCAGTACCCCCCACAATTGGTCATTTACAATGGTGTTTCGCTTAAAGAGCAAACTCGCTTAAACAGCAATCCTGTGGAACGCATTATGCTCTTTAAGCGAGGTGCCACTGTATTTGATTTCTGCTGTCTCCCTTTCAATTCTAGTTTTGTAATTTCTCTGTTCCAGAATTGCAATTTTGCAATTTTATCAAATTTGATACACAGATTGCTATATGATTTTATATTACAACTTTCCTGCCAGTTCTCTTTAGCAAAACAGAAAGTAACCAGGTACAGTGTTTTTGTTTGTTTTCTGACATGCAGGTCAAAGGTTGATTAGAGACCAGAATGGGCTTTCTCAGCACCTTTGAGATTGAAAGGGAGACATTTAGAGCTAATCTGAATACAGTAATACCTCGGATAACATTTACCTCGGATAACGCTAAAATCGCATAACGTTAAGTAATCTGGGGAGGAGAATTGGATCGAATAACGTTAAGGTCCTATGGGATGGATCGGATAACAACCGCTAAAGCCTGTGCGGTTACAATGTATCTCTATGGAGCTTTAACGTTATCCGATCCATCCCATAGGATTTTAACATGGATCGGATAACACTAAAAATCGGATAACACCAAGACTTGTGGAACCAAGTCTTAGCGTTATCCGAGGTATTACTGTAATCTATTGTTGCTGATGGCTGTGTGAAGCTGTATTGTTGTGCTTGCTTGGCTGTCATTTTGCTTGAGAACACCCTTCTCCCTTTGACCTCTGAATTTGGTGTATAAAAACCATGCCCGTAAGTTTCATTCCTTGTCTGAAGAAGTGGACTTGATCTACGAAAGCTAACAATAAAAATATAGCTGTTAGTCTTTAAAGTGCTACAGTGTTTTTTATTTTGTTTTGTTTGTTTTGTTTTCTGATGTATCTTAAATTCTGAGGTTCACTTTGTGGCTTTAGGATGTGTAGTTGAGATATGCCTATCTCTTTTTCATTAGCTTGCATGTTCTAGAGCCACTGCCACAGCACAGCTGGTGTTGGAATTTACATAGGTAAAGGTAAATGTCACCCTTGCTCGAAAGCTAGTCTGACTCTAGGGTTCAGTGCTCATCTCTGTTTCATAGCTAAAGAGCCAGCACTGTCTGCTTCTTTAGACGTTTCTGTGGTCATGTGGCAGGCATGACTAGACACCAGAGTGCACAGAACACTGCTTACCTTCCCACTGAAGTGGTCCCTATTCATCTACTTGCAATTTCTTGCTTTCAAACTGCTAGGTTGGCAGGAGCTGGGACAGAGACAGGAGCTCATTCCATCCCGCAGTATTCGGGTATTGAACTGCTGACCTGCCACCTCTCAGCCACTTGAGCCACTGCAGCCCCCTTGGAATTTACATACTGACCTTCAAATTCATAACTGAGTATCTACATCTTTCTGTCTCTTTCAGACACACAATCATTCTGCCATAGTTATACTGAAAGATCAGCTCCCTAAGACAGGGGTTTGCAACCTATGGCCCATGGGCCAGACCTGGCCCATGATGGCAAATCATCTGGCCCACTACGATGACCCTGGAAGCAGACACATTTATGACACCTGTAAATATGTATGAGCAAAGTCACCCGCCACAGCTTATGGGAGCATTTACGGGTGGGGGCACCATGTGTCTGGCCCACTCAGCTGTCTGAGGGGGAGTGGTCTGACCCATGGCACGAAAAGATTGAGAACCTCTGCCCTAAGATACCCCAAAGGGATGTCCCTAATGTGGGCTTAAAATGGCTGGTAATGGGGGTGGGGTGGGGTGCTGATTTAGCAATCCTACTCTTAACCTCCTCCCCCCTACACTCAAAAGAGACTCTAAAATTTTGGCCGCTATATTAATCCATTTCAACAAATTAATTTCAGCAATTTCATGTCTACAAAGGGGCAGGTCTTTTCTATAGCCCATGGTTATTTGTTGTTCATTTGGAACCAAATACCTCCAAATAGTTTGTAGAATAAGAGTACTGGCTTACCATAATAAACAATTGCTGTGAGAACATATTTCCCTATGACGACTATAGTTAAGCTCACAAGGAGCAGGGAAGACTGAGAAGGGATGACATCAGATGATGTTACCATCCCTACAGATCAAAAGGTGCCACCACTTTTTATCATGCAAGATTCTGGGTGTGCATGCATGCCTACAGTGCTTGGCGCGTATGCACAGCCTGCTTGCTGTCCTCCCAAGCGGGGAGGAAGAAGAGAAGCTGCTAGCCTGAAGCTCCCTATAGCCTGCTCCCCAGGCTAAGTGACTCACCTTTGGATGTGGTATGTCTGTGTGTATTTTAATGTGTATTTAATACCTTTACCTATATCGACGTATTACCACAGTTTCTAAAAAGGCCTGGCAGCCAGCAGGCCTAGCAGCCTGTCTTGGGGTTTTTAAGCAAAGTCTTGGAGTTACCTCATCAATAAGCTACACCTGTGCTGTTCCAATTGCTGTTCCAATTGGAGAACCCTTAAGGAGGTACAGCTGTTTTGCATTTACATTAAGGCATATTATCCTAGAGAACTGGTACAATGACCATATCCATCTTGCAACATGATGCTGCCCAGGCATTTATACGAACAGATAAGTGATGGGTTTGTGTTTGAGGTGGGTCGGTTGATTTGTGTTTGGGGTAGGTGAGTGTATTTTAATGTAATTTTTATTTTATTTATTTAATTAATTTATTTACGGGTTTGTGTTGTGGGTGGGTGGGTGGGTGGGTTGAGGTGTGTGTGTGTGTGTGTGTGTGTGTGTGTGTGTGTGTGTGTGTGTGTGCTTATTTTTATTTTATTTTATATTTTTTTCTTTGGCCCCACCCATGACATCATGACCTCATGATGTTAACTCCACCCACACTGTGATGACATCACGGTAGGATAGTAAAAATTTTGACAACCCACCACTGCATGGGTTGGATTTACATCATTATGTAGGATGAGTAGTTTATGATTTTTGTCCTTTGTGACATGTAGTGGCGTCTCCTCTGCAAATACATCATGGTTTTTGCCTGGGGAAAAACACACGATAATTTCATCTCCAATTTTCAGAGCTATCCTGCACATTAAGCCTGCTAGCTATTATCTTATTATCATTCACATTCTTGCCCTTTCCAGGTCCAAAGTCTAGATCACCTACGTCAGCATGGACAGACAGAGTCTCAGAATGTAGTCGCTGGTTTAAAAGGATTAGGAAAAAGACACTTAAAGTTAATGCATCTCTATCTTAGGTTGTTTTGGTCCTAAGAGCAATCAAATGCCTTTGAGCAAAGTCCAGTTTTGTCTAGTGCAGATTCCACTGAGGTTAAGTTGCTTTTTCTATGACAGGGGTACCCAAACTACAGCCCATGGGCCATAGTCTGGGCACCCCTGGTTTAAGCAGAGAAAATGGCAACTTAAAATCTATCTCATCCTGTTGCAAAGCAGATTGCAAGGCACGTTTTACTTCTGCTTCCGGTGGGAAAAACCATGTGATCAGCCGGTGGAACCATGTGTCCGGCCCACTGAACCACATGACTGGCCCACAGCCTGAAAAGTTTGGGCACCCCGCTCTATGATATTATCACCCCAACCAATTTGAAGTGCACAGAATCCCAAACTAGGCAATTTATTTGGGTCATTTAGAAGAAAATCATTGAAGTATCTCTCTCTCTCTCTCCATGTCTCACAAGAAAAACACAACAATAGCAAATCTTATAGCTAAAAATTGCTCACTTTTTATGACACTCAAAATCTGTTCCCTCAGTGTCAACTATCTCACTTTGCCTAATCATAGGACAGATGCTGATTCCCCCTCACAAAGTTGTACACTGGTGTCAGGAAATGCTTCACATATACACTAACTATTGTGTAACTACACAAGTGGTGTATCTTTCAGAAACAAATGGTTGTAAGTTAAGAAATCTCCATGAGCATTATTTGTGGCATGTTTAGTTGTTTGACTCAGTTTGTGCAACAGAAAATGTCAAGGGAGATTTCTTAACTTGTGTCAATTTGTGTCTAAAAGTTATGGTGTTTGAGCAATTTCACAACAGGATTTCAGTCATTGTGATACATACAGCTCAATCAGTGACTGTTAAACCCAGGCTTAAGAGTATATTGTCATGGGAGATTCTGTATTGAATGAGGACCCATTACTTAGTGACAGAACATATATTTCATATGTGGAAGATCCTGAGTTCAGTTCCCAGCTTCCTCAAAGAAAATCCTCTGTCTGAAATCTTGCAAGACCATCACTAGTCAGTGTTGACAAGATTTGGCTAGACTGACTCTGTTAAAAATCGATGTTCCTCTCTTGCCTGTGGTTTGGGCCTGTCTATTTCTCCCAGAGCACTTTAAAAAACATCTGCACTCCAACCATACATTACAGATAGTACTGAAAGCTGAATTCTCTTAGTGACTCCAAAATGTGATTCCGGCAGGTTTTCATGCTCAAACAATGACACATGAAAAAGAACCCTGTATTGACTTCTGATGGCCAATCACAAAACACAACAAGTTAAGCTGCAGAGAAGAACAGGAACAGGTCTACATGTGGTAACTCAAGCCATAACAGGTCATCACCATCAGTTCTAGTCAAGGAGCACTTCATGTGATTGAGAACTCTAACTGTCTGGGTTCCACAAGTAAAGCAGTGTATGTAAATGTCTCCCAGTTCCAGGAGTTCACTCCATATGCTGAGATGTCAGTGGAGGTAGGGCTATAGATGACATCACTTTAGGGCCAGGGGTTCGGTGCTCATCTCCGTTTATAGCCCAGGAGTCATCTCTGCTTATATAACGAATCTCCATATTTCCAATATTGTCTGAATGGAACAATTGGAATTTTTGGTAGTAAGGTGGGTTGAATATACCACGAATGACTAAATACATTGCAGCAGTATTGATGAGGAGGAGAAGGAAGGGTAAATTGTATGTTACAGAGAACCTGTCATTAGAACTAAAATTTCAATAATGTTCCTGGAATATGATTTTGCCAGACTTTTGCATCTTAAAAATTAGGATTGCAATCAAAATCCAAATTTGTGTCAAAGGTTAATCACAAAATAAAGAGCTCTTGCTATAATAATCACATGCTGTCAAAAGGCAAGAAATTTTCTTTTATTAAAATGAATTATTTATAATGTAATTCATGGGGCCACAATGGTTTAGTGGTTAAGATGTTGTGCTTGACTACCAGAAGGTGAACTATTAGAGACCTGAGCGCTGTGTGACAGAGTGAGTTCCCGCTGTCTGTCTCAGTTCCTGCTAACCTAGCAGTTTGAAAGCAAGAAATTGCAAGTAGATAAAGAGTTGGACATGACTGGCTTCCGAACAAGGGAGACCTTTAACTTTACCTATAATGTAATTCCGTCATTAGTCTAATGGCAATTTTGGTATTATGTGAATGTTGTTGTGTACACTTTGTGTGGCATGCTGGAAGGAGTGGAAAATAAGACCACCCTTTCCCAGATACATCCCCTAATATATTTTGTACAGCATCATAGCAGATCTAAGGGGTAGGAAAGAGTGTTGCCTTAGTCCAGTGGTAGCAAACCTAGAGTTCTCTCTGTGGGCACATGGGTCATCACCCCAGCACAGAGTTTGCCCCGCGCTCTCCCCAGTAGCCCAATGGGAGTGCTGCTTCTTCCCCCCCAGCACAGAGTTTGCCCTGCCCTCTTCCCAGCAACCCATTGGGAGTGCTTTCTCCCTCACCCAGCAGAGAGTTTGCCTCGCCCCTCTGTGTAGCAGCCTAATTGGAGTGCTTTCTCCCTCCCCCCAGCACAAAGTTCACCCCGCGCCCTCTGCTGTGTGGATGGCAGCCTGTTGAGTTTGGGTTCTCAGTCTCTAAAAGGTTTGCCATCAGTGTCCACAAGAATTCTATTAATGTCAGCATTATTTTTGTACATTTAGGCCCAGACCTGGAGTACCATCACAAGAGGAACATACTGGGGATTGTATTGATGTTCTCCACCCTCCAAAACCCAATGTTTTCTCTACGAGAGCTGATAGACTTTGTCGTAGGTCAACTGTTGAAGTTCCCCAGACTTTTACTTCTTCAGGATTTCCATATTCTTCTTGCAGGGTGGCCCATGGATGACATGGAGTTCATATCTGGTCAGAGGGGAAATGATCTGAAAGCGGTATATCTTGAGACTTCTGCTTTGTCAAAGATATGGTCACCTGCTGAGATTTGGACTATGTCTTTTTAGGTTCAGGGAATTGAATTGGTAAAAACAGAAATATTCAAAGCTGCCTGGTTTTCCTTGATGCTGTCTATTTTAGCTTTAATTTAGTCCCTCTTTTTGTATGAATTTTAGACCCAGACTTTTAGATCGCCATATGGTTGGATCTATTTTGTCATGTTGTGTTGGATTTTGTGAGTGTTTAATATGAAGCTGACTGGATAACTTTGAGACAGTCACTATGTCTGAGTTAACCTCCCTCACTGGGTTGCAGTCAGTGACGGGATGACAAAAATTCTACTACCACGCCATGACATCACGGACGTCATAGGCGTGGGCAATGTCATGACGTCATGACGTCATGGGCGGAGCCGATGTCATGACGTCATGATGTCATGGGCGGAGCCAATGTCATGACGTCATGACGTTGTGGGTGGGGCCAAAAATAAAAATAAAAAAAACGCACACACACCCCTCAGCCCATCCACCCAGTCAGACAGCTACAACACAAACCCGTAAATAACTTAAATAAATAAAGAAATAAATAAAATAAAAATAAAATAAAAATACAACCACCCACCCAAAACACAAATAAATTACCCACCCACCCCAAATAAAAAACCCTCACTTACTTACCTTCCTTGGGACGACGAACCCCCTTGGCCCGGGGCCACCCAGCAAGGTGCGCCGCCCCCGACTGAGGTCTCCTTCTCCTCCGAAGGCCGCGGCCACAGGAGCCACTGCCTGCAGCCACCGTCCACAGCCACCGCCACCAGAGCTGCCACTGCCTGCAGCCCTGTGGCCTCCTCCTCCTCCTTGGGCCGGTGCCTTTTTGGCCCGCAGGCCCTGGCCGCCCCTGGCTGTGGCCGCAGCCAGAGCCGGGCCAAAAAGGCACCGGCCCAAGGAGGAGGAGGAGGCCACAGGTACCCGGCGGGGGAGGAGGCTGCAGGCAGCGGCGGTGCACCCCGCTGAGCGTCCCGAGGGCATGGGGGCTTGTCGGCAGCGGACGGCCCAGGGAGGCTCGGCGGCTGCGGCCGGAGCCACTGCTGCCCACAGCCCCTGGCCGCCCCTGGCCGTAGCCTGAGCTGGGCCAAAAAGGCACCAGCCCAAGGAGGAGGCCACAGGGACCTGGCGGAGGAGGAGGCTGCAGGCTGCGGTGGTGCACCTCGCCGGGCGTCCCTAGGGCATGGGGGCTTGTCGGCAGCGGACGGCCCAGGGAGGCTCAGCGGCAGCGGACGGCCCAGGCAGGCCTCAACGTGCCCCGGGGGAGGTGCCCTCCTCTGAGGGCTGCCGCTGCCGCCGCCGCCGCCGCCCTGAAAGGTGCAGTTCCGGCTCCAAAATAAAAAAAAATTAAAATTGGAGCCAAAATGGCTCCAATTGACTGCGCATGCACAGAAACTCAATCTGAAGCATGCACAATGCATCAGATTGAGTTTCTGCACATGCGCAGTCAATTGGAGCCATTTTGGCTCCGATTTTTTTTTTAAAAAAAATTCTTTCGGTGAGGATTCCGGAACCAGATACCTCAAAAGTTGACTACCTTCCCGGAGAACCCTCCGGGATTGTTCCTACCGGTACCAGGGAACCGGATGGAACCGGGGTCATCCCATCACTGGTTGCAGTGTACTTAAAAATGGAAAAGACCTTGTATGCTGTGGCAAACTTCTTGAAGGGAAGGAGTTACAGAAATATAAGCAACCAACCACGCAAACAAATCTGGTTTTTCTCAAGTACAGTATTGCACTACCTGTTGTGTTTTGAGGTCAATAGGTACAGCACTTCATGCAGGTAATTTCTTGCACACAACCCATAGTATGATAACTACATTGTGTCAGCTTCATTCTTTGTGATGAATTTTCTTCTTTATATCTTGTTTTTACCCACAGTCCCTAGTGTTGTTGACTAGAGTTATTTGCCCTTTTTGAACTCACACCTCCATTGTTTTGAGGTATTTGGTGTAACATTTGCCCATGCCTGGGACCCTCTAACCTTGGCCTGAGGCTTAGTGAAATGTGTAAAATGGTGGGGGAAGAAACCTGTTGAGCCTGCCTAGCTTGTCAAAGATGTGAGGGGCCATACAAGCCAAGCAGCTTTGCCAACTATGACAAAAATGTAATGGAAGACTTCACTTCGATGTCAAAGGCCTCCCTGTTTACAGAAGTTTCTGTTCTCTTCCTATCTTTCTCCTTTCCCATTCACACTTTTGTTAAGCTTAACATTTGTAACTTGGGCTCCCCAAATAGCAGAAGAACACATTGGAGAACAGGCAGTTACACTTCTGAGGGTGTGCCATTTTTTGAATTCTTCGATAACAGGGATTCTCAACCAGTGGCCAGTGGGCCGAATGCAGCCCACAGTGCCCCTGAAGCTGTCTGAGGAAGCATGACCTGGCTTCCAGCTTAAAAAGGTTGAGAACTCCTGTTCTATAGAAAGAGTACTCTCCCTGTAAGTAAAAAGACAGAAGCAAAAGCAAAGAATCGCATTACTGTGTGCATGGGATTTGCATTGGGTGTTATAGATGTAAAGATGCAATATTAGAAACTATTACTATAGTTAAAACAGGTATACAATACATCCTGCAATAATGGAAATGTTAGTTTGTAAAGATCCCCCCCCCCCCATGCCTGCTCAATGTGCTGGTTAGGAGCTAATTCGGTTAAGGTAAAGGTTGCCCTTGCTTGAAAGCCAGATGTATCTGACTCTAGGGTTCAGGGCTCATCTCTGTTTATAGCCAAAGAGCCATTTCCATATACATGTGGCAGGCATGACTAGACACCAGAATGCATGGAACACTGTTATATTTCCACTGAAGTGGTACCTACAGTATTTATCTACTTGCAATTTCTTGCTTTTGAACTGCTAGGTTGGCAGGAGCTGGTACAGAAACGGGAGCTTACTCCATTGTGCAGTACTCAGGTCTTGAACTGCTGATTTGCCAACCTTCCAGTCATTAAGTATAGCATTTTAGCCACTAAGCCACCACAGTCAGGAGTTAACTACAGATGAGCAATTTAAGGGCTCCTTCTTTTCTCTGATCATGTTACTTTTTCTCTCCAGGCTAGACTGGGACAAGATAGCCATTTAAGTAAATTAGCAAAAAAATACATGCAAAAAACTACCCATTTTCTCTGAGGCTGACAACTAGTAACAATAACCTCCTGTCTTGTGAAGACACACTCTGAGAAGATATTTTAAGCTGTCTTGTTTACTACACTAGGACTAGCCAAGACAGGATTTACATCTCAACATAGGAGACACTGTTTCAGTGCCTCCACCTTACGTTTCATTTTTGTGTGCAATATATCATTTGCAGGCTGCACTTTGTCCACCATAGTTGTGGTATGTTCATGTCCAGCCAATCCTTACTCATAGCTTTAAGTTAGAATGCTCAGATGTCCAAGGACATGTAGTGATATGGCTGATGATTTATAGTGAATAGGTGGTAATGTTTGTTGCTTTGTTGGTTTATAAAGAAAAGGAGAATTTTTTTAAAAAAAGTCTCCAAGGGTGCAGAGGAAGGGTTTCATTGTGGTATCATACAGGGCCAGCCAACCAGTATGTGCATAGGCTTCCAATTTATAGAATATAATAAAAATGGAATTAAGAACCATACTGGATCGGATGAAAAGCCTATCTTGTTACAATATTCTGTCCACACAGTGGCAGGCTTGTTAGATCTGGCTGAAATCATACTTGTATGTTTCTCTTAAGGGCTTGCCTACATGGCTGGGTTGGAGCAGGCTAAATAGGGTTACTGGGAGGTCCAGTATGGCCTTTGATGTAATCTTTGTATCTTCAAATGGTGTATGGATTCAAGCAACCCTGTTTTGTCTGGTTTTTTTTAAGTTAGGCATTTGTATAACAAGTGGTATTTAATAACATTTTATTAGCTAATACACTTCTCTTAAAAGTTTGGTTAAGAGCCTGCTGAAGCCCATGGTAATTGATGTAGCATATTTTCATTACCCTAGTGTAGGGGTGCCCAAACATTTTGGGCTGTGGGCTGGTCACATGGTTGAGGGGGCTGGTCACTATTTCCCGGGGCCTGGATCCGACCCACAATGCCAATTCATCCAGCCTGCAAAGCCCTCGTCGCTCCCAGAAGTGGAAGTAAAACATGCCCATAAGGGAGTGACGAGGGCTTTGTGGGCCAGATGAATTGGCATATATGGATATGGCCCTTGGGCTGTAGTTTGGGCACCCCTGCTCTAATGGAAGCTAACAAAAAATCACTTCCTCTGCCCCTCTGATGAGAAGAGGAAGCATCTATAAGCCATTTAACAATGTAAATAAATCAATAGAAGAAGGTTTTTGGTTTGTTCCCAGTGATCACACACACACTAGAAGTGGACTAAAGGAGAGTGATCTTGCTAACACCAAAAATATAGAAGAGCCTGATAGGGAATAGAAAGGTGCAAGTAGGACTGCTCTGGAGACAACCTAGTTCTCTCCAACAAAAGCTGGATCAGCAGTTGTCTGATCACTGTGTTTAGGAGTAAATCAATCTGTCTCTGCAGTGGACCAAGGTAAAAGTTAAAGGTCATCCTTGCTCAAAAGCCAGTCGTATACAACTCTAGGGTTGAGTGCTGTTTACAGCCAAAGAGCCAGTGGACCAAACAGCAGACTAAGTGCCTGTGTAGTCAGGCTTTGAGTCTTCGGCTGGACAAACCAAGAAACAGAAAAAGAGAGAGTTTATTTTTTAATGAATGGCATGCCTTTAAAGCCTGGATAGCCTTCACCACTTTTCTTAGATGATTTCACAGGCCAAAGGCTAGCATAAAGATGACTCACCTCTCAATCTTTGTCAGCCTTGCTTTTGTGACATCTCATGGGTCTATAAGTCTTCCCGTGCAATATCACAATGGCCTTTCCCTTCTGAAATCTTGGGAATGGAATGCTGCTGATCTAGCAACCTTAGTGCTAAGCCATATGAAAATCCCACCAATGATAGATAAGTACAAATGCACCACTTCCCCCATGCTTCCTCCAATAACAGATATTTAGGCAGTGGTGGGATGTCAAAAAATTTACTACCCCACTGTGATGTCATCACAGTGTGGGCAGAGCTAACGTCATGATGCCATGACGTCATGGGTGGGTCCAAAGGGGGAAAAATAAGCACACACACACCCTCAACCCACCCCCCCACAACACAAATCCGTAAATAAATTTAATTAAATAAATAAAAAATAAAAATAAAAATTACATTAAAATACACCCACCCACCCAAACACCCACCCCAAACACAAACCAATCACTTACCTGTTAGTATAAGTGCCTGAGCAGCACCATGTTGCAAGATGGATATGGTCATCGTACCAGTTCTCTAGAATAATATGCCTTAATTTAAATGTAAAACAGCTGTACCTCCTTAAAGGTTCTCCAATTGGAATAGCAATTGGAACAGCACAGGTGTAGCTTATTGATGAGGTAACTCCAAGACTTTGCTTAAAAACCCCAAGCCAGGCCTCCAGGCCTTTTTAGGAATTGTGGTAGTATGTGTATTAAATACACATTAAAATACACACAAACACACCACATCCAAAGGTGAGTCACTTACCCTGGGAGGCAGGCTATAGGGAGCTTCAGGCTAGCAGCTTCTCTTCCTCCTCCCCACTTGGGAGGACAGCAAGGAGGCCGTGCATACGCGCCAAGCACTGTAGGCATGCATGCACACCAAGTGCTTGGCGTGCATGCATAGTGGGGGAACCAGTGAAAAAGTAAGCCCCGAAGGTAGTTCCCCCCAAAAGCTGCTACCGGTTCTTTTGGAGACTGGGGAAAGTTGCTACTGGTTCTGCCGAACTGGTGCAAACCTGTTGCAGCCCATCACTGTATCTAGGACATCTTGCCTGTGATACCTGAAATGATATAAAGCTATTCTAAGTGGGGATGCTGATAGCCATGAATTTACCTTACCTTGTTGTAAACCTGTTCCAGTGACAGCCACCATTATATCATATGGGGGTTAATTCTAGTTTAACGATGTGTTATGTGAAGTACATCCTAAATCTCACCCTATTCAATTTTGATGGGTGACCAGAGGGGAAAAAAAGATTCTCTTTATGCAAGTTCTCCAAACCATCCATAATTATACACACCTCTGACATATTCCCCCCATCTTTTTGTAGCATTTTGTAGACTGACTGTGAATGACCTTAAGAAGGCATCTAACCCTTTCCTCTGATCTTTCAAACATAACAGCCAGCCTCTTAGACTCTGATCTAATACTTCCAACCAAGGACAGCCCATCATCTTTCAAAGAAATTAGCCCTACCCTTACCCTTCAACAGTTATTAATCCTGGGAGGTTCCTCCTGACATTTAACCCATATCGATCTAAGCCAAGTTTGCTTCTATGTTATCTATCTATCTATCTATCTATCTATCTATCTATCTATCTATCTATCTATCTATCTATCTATCTATCTAGCTAGCTAGCTAGCTAGCTAGCTAGCTAGCTAGCTAGCACAGTCATTGTCTAATACAAAATCCAACACAACATGACAAAATAGATCCAGCCATATGGCGCTCAAGAGGCAAAACCAGATGGCATCAGAAAATCTTAAAACCATAATAATATTCATAGTGAGTGCTATCAGTAACAGTAAGATGAGGTTAAAAAAATCCAGGGCCAACACTATGTAGTTCTCATGGAATATTTTGTTAGTTCCAGTTCCGTCTAGTATCCGACAGAGAACATCTCTATTCCCCCTTTTAGCTCAACAGCCTGTCACATACTGGAAGACAGTTGCCCAGATATTTTTGATAGGAATCAGTAGTTGTGGAATGGGTAATTGGGGATAGAATGCAGTAATGGCAGTTCTGAACTGGTTTTCTTACTCTAAAAATTACTGTCAGAAACTGTTGGGATTGTGTATAAAAATGGGTACTAGAGCAAGAGTTATGCTGAACCTCGCAATCTGTAAGGCATGGACACAGTCATGTTCTGATCATAAAATTGATCATGCGACTAATACCATAGCTGATCATACAACAGACAGCCACAAACTTCTTGTGTGATTGACCTTATGTGCAGCTTTTCACTACAGGATTGTGGATGTTCTGTCTTTCTTCAGCAGAGATGTCTTTGGACTGGGGAATAAACACACATTTTTCAATCCAGATTTTCTTAAAGAGGCCTGAACCCAACTGGTAGTCCTGATCAGAGAAGAACAACTGAATCAGTGGGGTTTATTTAAGTGTTGGCTCACCATTCAGTTCACTGGATCTTTTGCTTCATTTGGGACCATCAATTGGACTTAGGTTAGAGCAGTTATGTGGAAGAAATCAGAACAATTATTTCTTCCAGCAACAGCTCACTGAATCTCCCCTACCAACATGGCCACATAGTCCAAAAACAAACAACTTTTTCATGCTATGCTATGTGGATAAGAAACTATACTCAGTTCAAACCTCTTGAACAAAGGCTGGATTTTTATGAGCCAAAAAAAAAAAATCCCCTTCAACAGACATTTTAAAGATATTTTCTTTATTTTAAAACTTTCCACTTTCATGAGATATAAAACACATCCTTAATTGTTTCCTGTTAATAAAATTTAGTATTAGTAAGTCATAACTACAGTAGCCTCCTTTTAATTCAATGGAATTTATGGAGGAGTTGTCTTACCAAATCCCAATTAATTTGATTAATCTATTCTACTGTGATTTACTACATAAAACAACAGGATTTCAATCAATAGATGTAATTTTAAAAATGAATTCTCCACTTTACACTTTGCATTTTGTAACTTGATGATACTCCCTTAATTAATGCTAATTCAAACTAGAATATTGTTCCCTACAGAAGCTGCACAATCGCAGCAAGTTATGTTAGACCAGGAATCAAGATCAAAAATTTTAAATAGTGGAGTTCCATTTAAGATGAAAGCTAACGTATCAAATGAAACATACAGTATTATTATTCTTATGGCATTATGATGATTGATGATGGGGATAATTAAATATATTTTAAAGAATATAATCAGACTTCAGACAGAAACTTTAGTTGAAGAGTGTGAATTATAAACAAAGCTAAATTCCCACTGAGTACAGTGAGAACCCATTGCTGTGTAAAGAAACACAGGATTGAGTTATAGGGAAACTTGTCAAGCACCACATCCTATTGTTTTAAATCATAGTTCTTTTGTCAAAAGGCAGGTATGAAGTCAAAAGTGTAAAAGCAAGAGAAGGTAACTCTGCGTGGAAGCGCTATGAATGCCCAGTCTTCTTCCCTTACTACTGCTGCCCATACAATAGCAACTTTCCTTTCACCAACAAACCAACTATCAAACCATCCAAGCAAGCAAACAAACAAACAAACAAACAAGGGAGTTTAGTTTGGGAGAATAGTATGATGAAATGTTAAATCATAATTATCCTGTAGTCCTAATTCTGATATTATTAGGATATTATTAGGACCAACCCCTGCACACAAAATATATAGTAGTTACTAAACAAGAGCCAACTCTGCAATCCCTCCTCAATGAGTATGTTCTCCCTAATCTCATGCCTCCCAAAGTGGGGCACATGCCCCACAGAGGGGCAATTTGATTTTTAAGGGGGGGAAATTCAAGAATGAGTTATTAACAGTGAATTCTATGGAAACTTGTTTGGACCAAGTTAATGACCTTTTAGGCTTTGTCCATGTGGATAGGAGTTCACTTTTTGAATAATAAGAATTATATGTCATGGGGTGACATCAGGATTTTAGAGATGCTTAGGTCCGGCATGGCCAAAAATAGGTTGGTAGGTCACCTTTGCTCAAAAGCCAGTCATTCTAGGGTTCAGTGCTCATCTCTGTTTACAGCCAAAGAGCCAGCGCTGTTTGCGGTCTGCAGATGTTTCTGTGGTCATGTGGCTGGCATACCTAGACACCAGAGTGAATGGAATGCTACTTATCTTCCCACCGAAGTGGCCCCTATTTATCTACTTGCAATTTCTTGCTTTCAAACTACTAGGCTGGCAGGAGTTGGGAGAGAAACAGTCATCAAGTTCATCATCTTAATTACTTGAGCTACCATAGGGTCCTTTCCAGCTCTGCACTTCTAAGATTATCAGTATAATTATTAAATTGTGTGGCTCACAGATTGCATGTTGCCTAGAACCCACCCTCTAAACTCTGTTGGGGGGAGGGGGAACTCAGTAAAAAAGGAACTTAAATTGTCCAATGACTCCAAGGCCACCAGCCTCTATTTAAAGGCCATCTTGACCAACCACAAAATATCATTTTTTCATAATAGCAGTTACAGTTCTATAGCACCCCATAGTACTTAGAGGACTCTCTGGGCCATTCACAAGGTAATTAGCATTTTGCCCCCAATATGCTGGGTACTCATTTTACCAACATCAGAAAGATGGAAGGCTGAGTCAGCCTTAAAACTGTCATGATTGAACTCACAACATTTTGCCTGCAGTACAGCCCTTTAACCACTGCACCACTAGGGCTCTTTGGGGAGAGGGAGCAGAATTGACAGATGTAACCCAGAGAACACAGGGAGGTGGCATTGAAAAATAGGGTCAGTCCCCTGAGGAACCAAGTACCTCTTCTTTACTGTCACACCTCATTCAATCCTGTTTGAGGACCCTGGTTTGAGGACCTTAGCCCTTGAACCCGGGCATCTGCACTTGAAAAAAATTAAATGCCTCTGGCACCTTCTTTAATAGTGTGTTAAGAGCATATTGCAAATATTTTGTTGTATGGATGCTCATGCATGCATGCGCACATGCACATATCTCAACAGATTTATACATCAAGGTGGTGACAATCTCCCAGAAATGTAATTTAATATCATCATTTCCATTCATTTGCACGGTAATTTCATCTGGCTTGAGTAGTGAAATGCCAAGAAGCCTATTCCTTCTGAAACATTGACTTTTGAGGACAGAGCATTCACATGAGTACTAAGACAATTTCCAGATAACTGGTCTGAAGATGATGAATGTGACACAATCTGTCCGATCCAAATGAGAGGTGTGGTTTCTCCAGCTGTCCAGGTCTCCTAGATGGATTATCAGCAAAGAACATGTTATTATCCAAATGTTATCAATTCTTTTAATCTCAGGCACCCCAGTTTGTTGAGACTGCTGAAACCATCAGACTGTTGCATAAATGCCACTAGCTACTGGTACCTGTCAGGAATTTAACTTAAGTTAACTGAGATTGAGAGAGATGCACAATGCTGATTGATAGGGAAAAGTGTTGCCTTCTTTATCTGCAGTTTACACAAATTCCTGTAGGCTTCTTTCCCCACCCAGGGCCATTTGTTTCAGGGGGAAAATCTGAGAAATTGAGTATGAGCTACCCTTGAGGCGACAGGTGAGACGTTCCAAATGCTATGAAATTTATCATTAACTAGCTTTCCTTGAGTCTGTTTATTTGTTAAGCAAGAATACAGTCTCATACACATAGCTATGAAAGGGACTGACAGCAAATGAGAAAGGTTTAGATCTAGGTTTGATTATACATGCAGCAGATACAGTGAACCTGATGGAAATCTTCATCATAATTCGTTGTATTAAGAGAGGCAATATTTGGAAGTATGTGGTCTGGTGTCAGAGTGTTAGGTTGGGACTTTGGAGTTCCAAGCAAGTCATGAAAAATCACCAAATTTCCTTGGGCTAAACAGTCTCTTTTGGGCTGGTCTACCTGACAAGGTTGTTTTGAGGACTGAGTGAAGAGGATGAAAGACAGATATGTTGCCAGGAACACACTAGAAGAAATGTGAGATATTTGTCTTTAACAAATGAACAAATTAAATAAATAAAAGTAAAGAACCAATGAAATCAGTAGGTTGATATCACTTGATTTGCTCTGACTATCCTTAAATCTGAATGCTACCCAAGATTCTGCAGCAATTTAGGCCATCTTCACATGATCGGTTTGACTGTATGGGTTTTCTAAAAGAAATGTGTGTTCCATATGTATTTCATTTTCCTTTGCTTTCTACAAGAAGCTACCTTTAACTAAAGAGTATAGAAAAACAGGATGGTTTCCAGTTGACGAAAAAGTATTAGGTAAAGGTGTATTTTTATCTCCCTCTCTGCTCAACGTATATGTAAAGCATATCATACAAAAACCTAGGTTTGGTTCAGAAGGAGAAGTGGTAAAAACTGATGAAAGCAACATGTTAATATGGGGTTGGAGAAGAGTTTTAAAAATACCATAAAGCACTAGAACAGGGATTCTCAACCTGTGGTCCATGGGCCGGATGGAGCCCATGGCACCATTTCAAGGCCCCCCCACTGCTTCCACCACACCAGGAAGTGCCATGTGGATGTGGTGGGGGAAGGGCAAAATGGCCGTCCAGCCCCAGAAGCTGTCTGAGGGAGCGTGACCTAGCACCTGGTTTAAAAAGGTTGAGAAGTCCTGCACTAGAAAGACAAATGAATAGTTTCTAGTTTGAACCAAATCTGAACTCTCACTAGGAACTAAAATATCTACACACTGACAGTAACACATTGTCTACAATGAGAGAGTATTTATTTTGGTGACGATGATTTTTGCAAATTAAATAATTCCTTCTCAGACCCTGCAGCTCCTATAAATTCCACACTATAGAAGGGATTACGCAGGAACCATAGTAGCCATGGGGATAGAAGCAGGAAGAGTTTAATTTCGGAAAATTGGCCCTGCTGATGTCATTATCAGTCTTCTGCAGGAGTAGTGATGCCAACAGGATTTTAGTCAATGTCTCTAAAACTGCCTTTAAAAGCTTATAGTAACTGTTGAAAGCAATTCAATGTTGTTAACTACATCTAAATAACTTTGTAGCTATGAGTCACCTAATTGGTTGCCAAAATTAACTAGTGATGGTAAACATGCTAATTGCAGTTAGTCATTTCCAAATACTAGGGCAGCTCGTGACATGTCTGTGTAAAAGTGTACGTGTCGTTGCTGGGTCATCAGGAAAAGTGCATTCCCAGTTCGAATATTTGCCTCTGCCTATTGTATAACAGTTTTAATTCTGTAATTTCAATATATAGTTAAACATGTTGTAAAGTACAGTGATGGTGAACCTATGGCACGCGTGCCAGATGTGGCACTTAGAGCCTTCTCTGTGGGCATCCGTACAGTCACCCCAGCACAGAGTTCGCCCCACCCCTCTGCCCAGCAGCCCAATGGGAGCGCTTCCTCCTTCTCCCAGCACAGAGTTCACCTCTGCCCAGCAGCCCAATGGGAGCATTTCCTTCCTCCTCTGTTGCTATGTTGGCACTTTGCGATATATAAGTGGGTTTTGGGTTGCAGTTTTGGCACTCGATCTCTAAAAGATTCACCATCACTGGTATAGTGTATAACCACTATCTACTGTATAATTGAATTTCACTAATAATACAGTAATCATCTTGTGCTGCCAAGTCAATTCTGACATGGCAATCATTTGTAGGGTTTTCCAGTTAGAGAATATGTGTATTCAGAAATGGTTTATCATTGTCTTCTTCTGGGGGCATCCTTGGACTCTGTGGCTTGCCCATGAATACACAGGATGGCTCTTCTTCCAACCTCTGCCTCTGCAGTTAGATATTTAGACCACTGAGCTACCCAGCCAGCATTTAAATAGCAATAGCAATTACACGTATATACTTGCCCCATAGTGCTTAGTGCACTCTTTGGGCTGTTCATAAGGTATTTAGCACCCACACACACCAACATGCTGGGATACTCATTTTGCCAACCCCGGAAAGCTGGAAAGCTGAGTCAAACTTGAGCCCTATTAGATTTGAACTCATGTCAGGAGTTTTGGTTCCAGTGCAGCAGGTTAACCACTGTGTCACCAGGGCTTATATAATTATAATTTTATGATTCTTTCATTAACCCTATGGGCATTAACCATATTGGCATGTTTACCTGAAGGATGGTCATAAAGAGGAGGGGCAGGATCTGTTCTTGGTCATCTCTGAGTGCAGGACGCGTAATAACAAGCTCAAACTAAAGGAAGCCAGATATGAGGGAAACCTTCTTAACGGTTAGAGCAGTAGGACAGTGGAACTAACTGCCCGAAAGTGGTGAGCACTCCAACACTGGAAGCGTTCAAGAGAGAATTGGACAGCCATCTGTCAGGTCTTCATTTCAGCAGGGGGCTGGACTCAATGGCTTAAAAGGCTCCTTCCAACTCAGTGATTCTATGATTCAATTATATCATTTAATACATATCATTACTTTAATTGCAGGACTGCAGTGGTTTAGTGGTTAAAACACTATACTTGATGATTGTGAGGTCTCAGGTCAACAGTTTGAGACCAGAGTGCAGCACGATGGAATGAGCTCCTGTCTCTGTCCCAGCTCCTGCCAACCTAACAGTTTGAAAGCAAGAAATTGCAAGTAAATAAATAGGTACCACTTTGGTGGGAAGGTAAAAAGCATTCCATGTCCAGTCATGCCTGCCACATGTTCACGGAAATGTTTGCAGATGCAGACAGTGTTGGCTCTTTGGCTGTAAACAGAGATGAGCACTGAACTCTAGAGTCAGATATGATCTTTACCTTTACCTATTACAGTACTTCAATTCTATAATAAGGAATACACTTACAGTTTAACCATGATGATTTAGAAATGTTGGAAATTTGCAAAAATGGTTGGAGACTCCACATAGGTTGTTCTGAATGCTCTTTATCAATATTCCTATTGTTGAGTCACAGCAGTTGTTGCTGCCAATGCCTCTTCCATTGTCCTTGAAGCTGAATCTGGGAAAAGTCCTCTTTTTGTCTTCTCTTTGACAACAAAATTCCCCTGACCTCATTGTCATAAACAGACTGCCAAGGATACTTTCTTGTGGAGAGAATTTGTTAGTTACTTCTTAGGCCACAGATTGAGAATCCCTGAAGTATACTCTACAAGCAGGGGAGCAGCTTATGCATCATAGAGGGAATGATTCACCAGATGAGAAATTAAAGGACACATAATTGTTTGAAATGCACATATTCCTAGGTATATATATCAGTGCAAATTCAAAAATAGTCGTGACAATTTCAACAGTACCGTTAATTTAGATAGAAACAGCATGCGTCTTCCAATTGTGGGAAGTCTGTGAACATGTGACTTATAACCTTTTTTTTGTCCATCATTTTGGCACCCAAAGAAACTTATTTTAAAAGAACTGGAATCTTCATATGCATATTGAGTACCTCAGAGTACTGAAACGGGGAGGGGAGGGAGGTTTCTAGAATTGTAATACCTGCATAACATTGCCACCCTCCCATCCTGAAATAAGAAGTCGGACACTGTATTTGGAAAAAACTAGGGCCAGAACTTTATTTAGTTGAACACAGGAGTGCCCAAACTATGGCCTGTGGGCCCAATTAGGCCCCTGCATATCATCAATGCGGCCCGTGATGAGTACCCGGGCTAACCATGGACTGCCCCTCCACCCACCCCCACCGCCTGATGTCAGCAGCTGTAGCAGCGGCAGTGGCAGCGATCGCGCATTGTCCTGACTACTCCAAGAAGCCTCTTGCTCGGTCTCATTCCCTCTGAAGCCTTTGCCAAAGCTGATCACCATGTTAGGAAAATCTTCGGAGCTTCCCCTGTTTCAAAATTGTAGCACTAGGAGAGCCCCCTGGCGCGCCTGGGATGATGTCACCGCAGCGTGCTAGGTTTAACCTTCCAGTGCCGTGGATTTTGAAACAGAGGAGGCTCTGAAGATTTTCCTAACATGGCAATCACCTTTGGCAAAAGCTGCAGAGGGGATGGGAACAAGCAAGAGGCTGCTCGGAGCAGCCAGGACAAAGCATGATCGCGGCCGCCACCACTGCTGATGTCAAAACTGCCAGAAGCAGGAGCAGCCTGTCTCTGGGCCCACAGCTGTGTGTCAAAGGTGGGACTAGCCCGCAAAAAAAAAGTTTGGGCACCACTGTTTTAACAGGTACCTCCCCCCATCCAGATCTACAGAGGGCCTAACATAGTGTGGCTGTCCAAGTCAGGAACCAGGGGATTCCCTCTGATCCCTGCTCCTGCTTGTTCTGGGTGAGTCCAATGGCCTGGGAGAATGGTGCCAAAAGGCTACTACCCCTGGCCAGCTGTCTAACCAGTGATGTTTCCCTGCCCTCAGACACCAGCCAAACCCTTCAAGAGTCAGGCAGCAGTGACCACCATCTGTGTGTCCACACTGCTAGCTGAACCTTGTGATCTGATGAGATGAAGCTGCACCTCACATGAAGCTGCAACTCCTGGACTCACTGTGACATGCTTCCATTCTGCACTACCCACCAGGGCCATAGCCAGGATTCTAGATTTTTTTTGAGGGGAAAGGAGGGGTTTCAAGAAGGGCAACAATGTCACACACACATATATAACATTGACATCCTGGGGTGGGGTGGGTGTGGGTGGGCTGTTAACTCAGGAAGGTTTTTGCACCCCTGAACCCCCTCTGGCTATGGCCCTGCTACTCACCATAGCAGAGGGGCCACCATCCAACCTCCTTCCCCCACCAAGGCTGATGAACTTGGCCTTTAGGTCCCTCTGTAGATTGTGTAAGAAATATTCCATCTCATCCGGTGCCAAATGCACTCCACCATTCTGGTATATCTCAATATGCTCTCCTGCGATGCAAGGGTGGGGCACCACTGATTCCAAACTATCAACATGACTTTATGAACTGCTTGGTTATCTTTCCTCCGAACCTTATCAATGCACCTTGGGTCATGCAGAGCCCTCCAGGCCCTCCTGGGGAGGATTTCCGACCAAACCAATCAAGTGTTGCACCCTTCAGCTTTCACATCTTCAAGATTGCTCACTATATTATCAATCAGGGCCTTGCTTTTCATTTGTCCCAGGTCATTGCCTCTGAGATGTATAAGAATAATCTTGGTTGGAAGGTCAGTGTTAATCTGAAAAATAAGTGGTGACCACGAATCCCAGAGCAAACCCATTGCAAACTTGCTACTGCCAAAAGCCTTGCCTCGGTGGCTATGTCCAAACATAGAGAATCCTCACCAAATAGGTGCTCCATGCTCATTGAGTTTTAGGAAGACGGCAAATGTACATTCTAACTTTGTCAGATGATAATCTCTCCACTCTCTTAATGGCTACTGCATTGTATCAGAAAGCAGTTGCCATTGATGTCATCCCTATCCTGAAGGAATGGGTATTAAAATGCCAGCTCTTTTCATGATCTTTGACATCATCTGCCAAAATTTGAACTTCATAAGTGGTGCCCCATCCTAATGACAAGAGTATTCCAGCCTCCAGCTTCAAAAATTCCCTAACTGTCAGAAATGGGCAAAGATCAGGCAGTGCACATTGACCCAACAACAACTTTTGCCCCAACCCACTTTGTTGGTCTTCAACTTCTTGATGTCAAGAACTAGATTAAATTTAGACTATCTTCCCTAAATAAAACCTCCCTTGACTGTCCGAGGCGAGATCTGGCCACCAACTTGCTTATATTTAAAGCCATAAAAATTCCATAATGATCAAAAATTCATAATCATCAAAGCATATTGCGTGCTAGGCTTGCACCAATTTTACCAGGATGGATGGAGAAATGGGCATCCTGTTATCCAGTGCAGTCCCCCTCTCCCTTGACCAGGCCTCTATCATATTCCTAATCCTAAAAGCAGTTGTGTTATTGGGCCACCAATGTGATTTGGCATAGAAGGCAAGAGCTGACATCTTACACTATATGGAACGCAGGGTGAGGCCTCTGTGTTCACTCCAAATTGAAGTAGATGTTCCACAGGGGACCAAGACTGGGGCAAGTTACACCAATGGCCTTATCTACCTTAGCCTGCCATGCTCTCATGCCTCCGGTGGTAGAACATCTGGGTCCAGCCAAGGCTCCAGAGGCAATGCCATGAACCAGTCAACTTGTTGGTGGTACAGTGCATCAACAAAGTTATTGAAGATGGCCAGGATGTGCTGAGTCAAAAATAAAGAATATGAAAGTCCAAAAACCTTAAAGTAAATACCTGTACAAAGTGCATAATTCATGGTGACCTAGAAATCAGGTGGTTGACCACCTGCACCATCACCATGTTGTTGCAGCAGAACATGACGGCTGAGTTGGCCCACTGTTGGAGCCCAGAGACACAGTGTCCTGACTATGAGGGAAAACTCAAGAAAGCTAAGTGATGCAAGCCTCCATGCTGCTCCCTAGGCCACTGGCCTGTACATTATCACCCTACACAACAGATTCCAAAATCTAGACAGCCTGCAGCATCAATATGTACCTGTAGCTTTGTCTGAAGCTGCCTGTCAGTCCTACAAAAAGAGACACTGTTAAAACCCTCCGGGAACATAAACCACACCTTGAGGTCCTGCCTTATCTTAGCAGCAACTCTAAATTGGTGAAATGGCCTAACAAGTCCACACACGGCATCACAAAGGCACCCATATCAAACAATCATACTTCAAGCTAGTGGGATCTGCTTTTCTTAAAAAAGCAAAAAACATTGATTATTCAGTCAGTACAGTAAAACCTCAGTTAACATAATTAATGCATTCCCTGGAATGTTTCTTAAAGTGAAAATGACTTAAACCGATTTTTTCATAGGAATGCAATGCATGCAATTTCCCATAGAAATACATTGAAAACTAAAATATGTATACCAAAACATGGTTTCCCATAGGAATGCATTGAAAACCAATTAAACCATTCCCCCTCCCCCCCAAAAAAATAATAATCTGTAAACCGAGCCACTATTTTCTATGGATGTCCTTTGTTATGCGATTTGGTTGAGGAGGACGGTGGAGGAGCAGGCAATGGTCCATGGGGTCGCAAAGGGTCACAATCGACTGTGCGACTGAACAACAAAAAGTACCACAGACCTCTTCTTGTTGTCTGATCCAGTTGACCAGAGCTAGATTTCTGCCTTCTGAACATCTCTAAAAACACCCTTTTTCATTTCATTAGTTCCTTTCAGCCCATTGCAAGCAGAAGCACCTCTGGAAGAGAAAAAGAGAACCTTATCACAAAGACAACAGTGAACAAACACAACATAGCAACAGAAATCTGTTTGTGCAGTTTATTTATCTGTTCAGAAATTTAATCTTCTTGTCAAAGAATGTTAATCTTTTTAAACATTAACATTCTCTTCCCCATAAGATCCAATATGTCTTCTCTACTTAAGACGGGAGAAATAACTGAAACTGTTGTAGAATCTGTCTTTTTTCCCCTCAGACAAATGACAGACAGTCAAAGACATGGAAGGAGAAAAATGTAGGCTTTTGCCTCTCCTGGAGACACTGTCAGTTACTGATGCTCCATCTCCCCACCTATCTTGTTTTCAGGCCTGGTTAGGTAACCTCCCAGACGCCTCCCATTTGTAGCATTCCATCTGGCATTCCTCGGGGAAGGAAGAGACTATCTCTCAGGTTGAAAAGCCTCAAGGGGAAGGTCAGGCAGGCTCTTCTTGGCTTTTTGGGTTTCTTTTAAGCACCATTCAAGTCACTGGCAATCAGCCCACTTTCTGCCACATTCTAGTGAGGTGGCCACTTATTACCATGAAAAAAAAAGAGAGGAAATGCATGCTCTAAACCAGTGTTTTCCAACCTTTGGTTCTTGGTCTTCAACTCCCAGAAGCCTAAGTCAGTACATTGGCTGATCAGTTCTTTTGAGAATTGGCTTAGGCTCCTGGGTATTGAAGTCCAAGAACCAAAAGTTGGGAAAGACTGCTCAAAATGGACAATCAAGGAGGCTATCGGGGAGTCTCAAGAGCATGTTGTTGGGAATTGGTTGGAAGAAAAATATTTGAAAGAAGGTAATGAAAGGTTGAGGACAAAAGAAGAAGGGGATGGCAGAGAATGAGATGGATAGATGGCATTGTTGACACAATGGACACAAAGCTGGACTGGTTGAGGAGGATGGTGGAGGATAGGGGTGCCTGGCATGTGGTGGTCCATGGGGTTGCAACGTGTCAGAATTGACTGTGTGACTGAACAACAACAATGAAACAAAAATAATGCCAGGGCAGTGATGGGCCGCCAAAATTTTTACTACCATGCTGTGGGCAGAGCCAATGTCATGGATGGAGCCCATGTTGTGGGCAGAGCCAAAGTCATAAAAACACATAAAAATACAAATTAAATACACATAAAAACCACATAAAATACACATTAAAATACATAAAAAACAAATTAAATACATATAAAAACACATAAAATACACATAAAAATACAATTTAAATACACATTACACACATAAAATACGCATAAAAATACACATTAAATAAACATTCCACCCACTCACCCACCCCACACCCAAAGGCAGTGGGGTGGGGCAGCAGCATGGGGTGGCGGGGTGGGGCAGTCTGGTGGTGTGGTGCAGCAGCATGGCCTGGCGGCACGATGTGGTGTGGCCTCGCAGTGTGGTGGTGCAGCCTGGCATGGCCCGGTGTGGCGGCACGGCCTGACAACCCAGCAGCACGGCACAGCATGGCAGCCTGCCAGTGCAGCAGAGCAGCATGGCTCAGCAGCCTGGCAGCACAGTGTCATGGCACAGCAGCATGGCATGGTGGCACAGCACAGCGGAGCGGCAGTGTGTGGTGACTCAAGTGATGGCCTCAGCCGCAACAGCCGCCGCACTTCCAAGGAGGCTGCTGAGGGCCTCAACAGCCACCCAACAGTGCAGCACAAAATGGCTGCTTGGTCAGCACGCATGTGTTTTAAGATATCAATTGACGGATGCGTGCATGCATCAATTGGTATCTTAACATACATGCACACTGACCAAGCAGCCATTTTGTGCTGCACTGTTGGGTGGTCAGAGAGGCGGCCGAACCGGCCACCTAAAAAAAAGGTAACAACCCCGGATGGTCTCCTGGAAAAGTACTACACCCCCCCCCGAGACCATCCGGAATTGTTACTACTGGTTTGGGCTAACCGGGATGAACCAGCCCATGCCCACCACTGTGCCAGGGAAAGAGTGTGCATATGTAGATGGAATGCAGGGTGAGCCCTCTATGTTCACTCCAAATTTAAGTAGATGTTCCACAGGGTGCCAAGACTGGGGCAAGTGACACCAATGGCCCTATCTACCTTAGCCTGCCATGCTCCCATGCCTCCAGTGGTAGAACTTCTGGATCCAGCCAACCCTCCAGAGGCAATGCACTGGCTGCACACTATGTTTCTGTGCCAAACAAAAACTAAACAAAGAAAAGAAATGTTTCTTTTTGTGTGTGTTGTGCTGACACAGGTTCCACCTAAGCTGTAATAAGGTAAGTGGTGTGAGTAAACTCACATAGCTGCCTTGCCACATTTTGTTGGGCCGTAAGGTATGTCTTATTCATGTTAGATCTGAAAACAGCTCATTTGAGCTGTTCATAGTTCAGAATATAATTCAGTAATTTCATGTCAGTTTTGTAGGTAGATTTGCATGAATGCTCCAAAGTACAACTTCTGCTTTAGTGAACTTTGAAGCACTAGATGGATTATTTGCTTCTTTCTTATTAATCAGTGAGTCTTTCTCTGCATGATCTCTCTCTCTCTCTCTCTCACTTACTTTTGCTCTCTATTTGCTTCTCATTGCTTAATACAATCTTTGTCCCAGCTTCTGCCAACCTAGCAGTTCAAAAGCAAGAAATTGCAAGTAGATAAATAGGTACTGTATCAGTGGGAAAGGTAACAGCATTCCGTGTCCCCCAGTGTCTAGTCATGCCTGCCACAAGACCATGGAAATGTCTTGAGACACAGACAACACTGGCTCTTTGGCTGTAAATGGAGATGAGCACTGCACCCTAGAGTCTGACATGACTGCCTTTTGAACTAGGGGGACTTTACCTAATTTAACAACAGAAGAGTGAGGCTCAGTAGTTTCCTTTCATTTTAATACACTGTACAGATTATCTCTGAATTTATGTACTTACCTGTCTGCAGATGGGATGATTGGTTGGGATACAAGATTAGCTTCAGAGAGCTGACATTGTTTTAAAAATTGACATAATGTGAAGATCTGGAAGGGCTCAAATGTAAACAGCATCAGAAGGAGTCTGTCATGGAACAGTTTTCAGAGTCACACTTGACCATTCCTCAGGAGAATGTATGTGCTACTAATGACTTATGGAGCAGAAATGTGTGCACAATACAAAACTCAGTGTGGTCATGTGGGGAAACAGATCACAATTTGGACTGCGTGCAGAGTGATCTATTTCCTAGTAATAACATGACATTCAGGAAAAGCACTCCAGCCTGATCCATCTCTAAGCAGGACCAATTGTGGGGCTATTACTTTGGGGGCCAGTCGGAAGCAATTCAGCCTGAGCCTTTTAAAGGCATATCACTCCCAATGAAACATTCTTTACCAGTGCAACCAGGCACACAGCTTTGTAGCTGTCTGACTGCACCCATCAATCCATTTTTAGAAAACAAGGTCACTGTTTAGAGTAAAAGGTCTAGCTAGCTAAGCAAACACCTCAGAGCTAATGCATCAGATCATAAGCAGCAGGCTGCACTGAATTGGCAAGTGCTGGTTTGGAAATTACAGGCAACTCGGAGGCTGCCTGAATTCATTCACAAACAGCCAAAAACTAAATATTATGAAATAAATCATTGCCAAGCACAATGTGTGTCTTGAAAGAGCCCTTGTTCAGAAAGCTACAGCTAAATGAAACCCTGCAGCATGTTTTTGCTAATTAATTGTTCCAGGAGCTGTTCATCTTTACCATCACTTTCTAGAATTGTCTAAACAAGATCTAATGGCCCATTTGTGTTTCATCTGTAGCCTTTTAAAACCACAGAGCACTTGATTCATTGTGATTGCAATAAATGAGGTACCGTGGAGTGGCATCTCTCGTTTGCCATGTCTGTGTATGAGCAATATGGAGCAAATCCATTCCAAAATAAGCTCCTTCACCAAAATAAGTTCCTTCACCAAAATATATTCCTGGGACTGTAACTTCATTTCAAATTCAGGTTGCCTCATTCTTTAGAACAGTGGCTCCCAACCTTTTGTTTGGCCATGCCCCACCTGAGCATCTCTAAAATCCTGATCCCCCCCTTTCCTGTGACATATAATTCTTATTATTATTTTTTTAAAAAAAATGAACTCCTAGTCACATGGAGGAAGCCTAAAAGGCCATTAACTTGGTCTAACTCATTCTCAAATTCCCCCCCCCCTTTCTGGGACTATAGTGCCCCAAATTGGGAACCACGGATTTAGATGAATACTTCTGAGATGGCCAGCTGTATCCTTAGGTTGTATCAAATGTTACTTGTTGTTAAACAAGATCTGTGTCTGTTTCAATGTAATTGCAAGCTGTTTCAAGACCCAGTCCTGGGAAAATGTAAATCAAAGTGAGAAAATGATTACAATAGTGAAAAAACAAAGCCGGTTAGGCTTTGTTTTTTCCAGGGACTGATAGGGGCTGTTGACATTATCTTAGTTTTCTTGATGTTGAGTCTCAAGCCAGCTTTTGCACTCTCTTTTTTCAACCTAATCAGTAGCTTCTTTAGGTCTTCCTCACTTTATGCCATTAGGGTAGTATCATCTGTGTAAGGGGTGTGAAATTTCACCTGTTTTGTTTTCCACTGCATTTGGAGTTTCTTAAATTCTTGAATACATTTCTCTCTTAAATGTGTACCCATTTTGTGAATTTTTCAAAAACAGAATTACCAAGATTTTGCACCTGCTGAATGTGATAGGTTATTTGTACTATGGAGAGGACTATGGTGTATCTATTTGCCATAGAGTTATTAATGTGAGGAGCCTAGCAGGGAAAAACAAAGACAGGATGCAATCCTAATTCAGAACTGCAAACATGGTTGATTATAAAGGGATTGAATCCTAGGTTTTTGAAATACAAGTGCTCAAAGCATCCTGCTTGAACAATGCATTGTCAATTTCAATTTGTTCTGGACATAATTTTTAAAAATATCAGGTTCTGAACATTCCAAATATAAATAAGTCAATGAAATTCAGTACATTTGCATAAAATATGTACTGATCCCTGGTTCAACTCAGACTTCTATTTGGTGTACTCTTTTCTTATGTACAACAAGTAACCTCCCCTTCCATGGTGGTCAACAACACAAGGTGTGAATGTGGAGAGGCACTTACTGGTTTGCCGATTGCTGCCAGAGACATGTACCAATGAAGACTTTGGCAACAACAAAAACAAAAAAACCCCAAAAAACAAACAAAGAAAGTGGCTTCATTTTAGATTGGGACACAAAAGAAGAAGAATCCCCCAGGACTCTAAAGCCAGCAGGGGTTTGCTCCAGGAAACGCATTATGATATAATTTAAAATGTCAAGCAACCCAGCACCCCCTACTGCTATAGTATGGAACTGGTGTATTGTCGATCCTTTTACCCACAAGATTACTCAAACTGTTTCATTTCTAGCACTAATTGCCAAATAATTCAATTGAGTCATGAACCAATCTCATCTTGTTTAGTTCATAAGAACTGTCAGGCAAGCTCCTTTGTTGCACTCATTAAAGAAGCAAAACCACCTCTGTGAGATGTAAAAAACATTCAGACCTATTAATTGATTATGTAACTTTATGAGAGAATACAGTTGCCATATCTTCTAGAAGGTTATAGATGTGAATAGCTAGTAATGTACTCTGGCAAGCAAGGATAACCATACAGAAGGCAGTTTCAATATACAGTATCAAATTTTCAAATAATTTCCCTTATCTGGTATAGAGTTGTTAACTTTGAGGATAAAAATTTAACACCGTGAACACTGAATATTGACATTTCTGATGACATTTACCAAAAGTTTTTATAATTTCAGGAGGACTACAGAAGTAAGAAAACCTCATACTATGTAGTCATACACCTTCACCTAGTTAGGGATTTTCCTCCTAGAATGACAGGTTGTAACACATTTGCTGTTCTAAGTATCAAATATCACATTGGCTGCAAACATGCTACAGAATAATCTGTTCTGTATCTGGTTCCTCCGTCCCTAATGCTTGTGTGGGTAGGAATCCTGTTGCTCTGGTACAAGCAGAAAGCCGTTTTAAGCTATAAGGTGATTTCCAGCCTTTTTGTTTTCATTTCCATTTAAACTGCCAAAACGAAAATAAGACATACCCATTAAATAAGCCATAGCAGGATTTCTCAGCAGTTGCGTGATATAAGCCACACCCCGAAAATAAAACATAGTGATAGGCGTGGCCATGCAGCGTGCCGGCGCAGAGCAGTAAATAAGACAGTGGCGTAATAAAAATAAGACATCCCCTGAAAATAAGCCATAGTGTGTCTTTTTGAGGAAAAATAAATATTAAATGGTGTCTTATTTTCAGGGAAACACGGTAGAAGAGCTTTGTCATTGGCCAAACTTAAATCCTCATTGGTTCATGTTTCCAGTAGTAATTGGCAGACTGGCAAATGAGCCAGATTCTGTATCTTTCCACATTCACACAGTGTGTTGTTGTCTACCAGCAGCCCCTGTTTGAGCATGTTAGTTTTATACTTAGAGACTCTGACCGTCAGCCCATTCAGGGTTCTCCAAGTGACATAAGGGAGGTTGAGTTCCTCAGAAGTGGCACCAAAGCCCCTCTAAGGAAAAGAACCTCAGGAGAGAGGTGAAGGATTGTAATGGGCTTGTTAAGCCCTTGCCTTTAAAGTTCCTTTTCTTTGTAACAAAGAAAAAGGATTGGTACCATTCCTAGGTCTAGCTTCCTATGATACATCCTGAATTGCCAGGTTATGGCAAGAACAAACATTCTTGAGTGTACGAAATAGCAAAATCAAATTAGATGAAGGAAGGAATAATATATTGGTTTAATCATGTCAGAAGCACACAAAGGTGCTTTCTGCGTTGAAAGAATTTTTGCTGGAGGAACTTTGCTCAGGGGGCATCCGAATGAGGCTCCTTTCACGTCCCCAATATCTATCCCCACTGAAATGGTCCCTATTTATCTACTTGCAATTTCTTGCTTTCGAATTGCTAGGTTGGCAGGAGCTGGGACAGAGATGGCATTCATTCCATCATGCAGTACTCAGATCTTGAACTGCCGACTTGCCAACCTTCCAGATAACGAGGTGACCTTCTTAACCATTGAGAAACCTCAGTCCATAGGAATACTGAAATATTAAATGAGGATATGGCCAAGGAATTTGACCTCCCCTGTATCACTTGGAGGACCCTGAATAGGCTGAGGACTGGAATTCCAAAATGCAAGAGCAACATGCTCAAGTAGGGGCTGCTGGCAAACAATAACACACTGTGTGAATGTGAAGAGATACAGAACCTGGTTCATTTACTAGTCTGCTGATTACTACCAGAAACATGTACTGATGAGGATTTAATTCTGGCCAATGACAAAGTCAAGAAGGTTGTTTCATTTTGGCAGTTCAAGGTTTGATCTGGACATGGAAGAAGAAGAAAATAATCCTGATTTGCTCCCAAGATGCCTAGTCCCATCTTCACTGTACAGTATGTAGAACACCACATGTAGCTTCTGTCATGATGGAGGACTTTTCCACTGGCAAATTTGGGAGGTTTCTGCTTTAAGAGAGGACAGAGCTTGAAGCTGTAATTCATTGAATTACCAGCCCAATTTAGAGGATGGCTTTGCTGCCCTAGGAGGTTCTGATCTCTAATGTACAACAGGAACTGTTCTGTGTTGGCCTGTTAAAAAACTTTAACCTTTCTTCCATTAGTTCAGGGGCAAACCTATCAGCGGTGGTTCTTTTAATGGCAAATTTAGCACTAAATGTGCATGGAAAGTGTCTTTTGATTTATAAAACTCTATAGCTGAAAACTATCCATGATGCATTCTAGTCACATGGCATTTGCTGCTGGTTATTTTAAAGTACCTCATGGCAGTATGTTTTCCCCAGATGTTTGGGAACCTCCCCCCCCCCCCCGGCTGATTTAGGTGATGCCCTTCATATTAACGTCATAGCTCCAAGGTCTCTCATTCTTCCATTTCCAGCTTCAACTTGCTTAAGGAAGAATATTTATGGGTAGGCTTAATTTTTACCTTGAAACTGTATGGTTCCAAGGAGAATGCCTGGAATCTGTTGTTTACAATCAGGATCAGAAGGTCAGGAAAATATTTGCAACTTGCACTGAAGGGATAATGTCATCGTTCTGTTTTCTCAAATGTGATCATCCCGCTCCAGTGTGTTGGACTACAACTCCTATTCTCCCCTCCAGAATGACAGTTCCATTAGAGGTAATGGGAGTTGTAATCCAGCATGCCTGGAGGGCAATTCCAGATTGGAGAATGACTCATCTCTTCTACCACATTCAGTATGTTGCTGAACCATCACTTATCCAAACTGTAAACCTCTCTGTCTCCAGAATCTGTTATGAGTTGTATATGCAGGATAACTGTTTTTTTTTAAATACTTATCACTTTTGCTATAAAATAAATAAGCACATACGGTGATACTGTGATTTTACATGTAAAACAATAGCAGATTGTTTCCATAAAATGTGAAAAATCCAGATGAACCCTCTTAACAACATAAAGAATTTTGAGGATTCAAAAACTTAAGAGCTCGCTAGATGGTTCAAGAAGTTAGGTATCTAGCTGCAGAATTAAGGTTGGGAGTTAAATACCCCATTGTACACCTCTGAAGAGCCAGTCTGTATGGCCTTGAGCAAGCTGCATAGTTCAAGGGCACCACCAAAAGAGAATGGTAAACTACTTCTTTGTATTTTTACTTAGCAAACCATGAAATAGGATGCCATAAGTTGGAATCAACTTGATGGCACACAATTATTATTAAGATGTTTCTGTAAAACGTGCCTGGGACCATTTTGGACAGCAACGTTTTGAAGGTATGGCAGGAGTAACACTCCTTTGCTATTTTTGGTTCATATTCAATTTGAAAAAATAAACCCAACAATACAATGCTTGTCACTAGCACAAAAAAAAATACAAAAACTTGGAAAAGTGGGAACTACTCAGCTACCGCTGGGAGTTTAATTTCTTAGAGAAGAACTGGGGTCTTTGTGACACAGGATGCTATAGATCTGCAGGATCTTAACTCTTCTTTTCCTCATGTGTTCCTTTAATGGACTTGAACAGTTGGGGTGGAGGGTGAGACTGTGGAACAGGGTAAAAGTAGGTCTTCTCTTGATTAGCTGCCCCCTACTTTTGCAGGATAGCTCTGCCAAACATCTTTATCACCTGCAAGGTGCACAAATGCAAAAGGAAATCCAGGCTTTGCCTCAAGAATAATTATTTTAAAAAACCATGACATGAGAAAGAAGGAAAAGGCATGAACACAAGGGAGCCATCTGTCCATCTAAGACCATGCAGGGCAGAACTTTGTCTGATGGGATTTGGCAGGATTTAAATGCTGGAGGCACCTGGGAGTTTTAAAGCAGATAAGTGGAGTCAAGAATTGATCTGAGGGGAATGACCAAGGGCTGGAGGGCTGTTTCAAAGACAAGTTGGTTTCTGAATGGAAAAATTGTAAGAGAATTGTTGACTCGTGGAAGAAAGTCTTGCTGAGCACTGATGCATATTGGCTAAAGAAACACTGGTTTTTCCTTCAAGTTCTGTTTTTGGTTCTTTACCTGAATACATGAAATCTGGCTTTCTTTTAAATCATGGGTCTACAAACCCTTTCCTACAAGTAAACTGGCCATGTGTCATAAAAGAGAAGTAGAACCTTAATTTTTTAAAAAATTAAACAGTATTCTTTGCCAATGCCAACTACAGTACTTTGTGTCAGCAAGGGATTATAATTACACTAGTACCTCGGATAATGTTAACACTTGGTTCCACAAGTCTTAACGTTATCCGGTTTTTAACGTTGTGTGATGCATTGATCCCACAATGTTAAAAAAAGCTGGTTCAACCTCCGACCCAAAGGCAAAGAGATTCGCCCTGCCTCCCCTGCAGGACGAATCTCTTGCGGTTAGCCTTTGCCTTCGGCTTGAGAAACGCAAACCTAACAGCAAGCAATCTCAAGGTTAGGGAATTTGAGGCAAACATTTGCAGCGCACAACATTATCTTAACGTTGTGTGATGCAAATGTTTGCCTCAAATTCCCCAACGTTATCCGATTTTAGCGTTATCCGATGTGATTTGTTATCCGAGGTACCACTGTATTCTTATTTCCATTTGCAAGTGAATCAAAATCCCATTCCTTGTTACTAACATTTTATTAGGCTAGCCGGATAGCAAAGTGGTTTAGGTAGCTATCTGCAGAGCCAGAGATTAGGAATTTGATGCTCTATTGTGCCTCCCAGGAGAAGAGCCAGCCAATGTGAACTTGGGCAAGCTGCATAGTCCCAGAATGCCCGCAGAAGAAGGGAATGGGAAGCCATTTCTATGTATTCCCTACCTAGAAAACCCTGGAAAGGGTCTCCATATGTCACCTCTGTCTAAATGGCACAAACTTATCCAAAGGTTCCTGGGAGTTGTCTAATTGTTGAGAGGCCCAGCAAATAATAATGAAGTGCCATTTTTATAAAACCAGCTATTATAGTCCTTTCAATGGACTCTATTTAACAACAACAACAACAACAACAACAACAACAACAACAACAACAACAACAACAACAACAACAACAACAACAATTTCATGTCAGAGATTACTGTGGGTTGAAAGGATTCCAGCCGGTGACCGCAGGTGGTTGAAAGGACCACCAGCTGTGGGCGGTTGAAGGATGATCCTGCCCCTGGGCCCCGCCACCAACACCCAGAGGAAGATATAAGGACTGCCAGCCGCAGGCAGTTGAAGGAGGCTCCCGCTTCCCCTCTGAGCCCACCACCGAGAAGTGCTGTCAGCTGGAGCGGTTGGATGTTGCTCCCGCCCACCCCTCCGGGCCCTGCAACCAATGCTCAAAGGAGAATAAAAGGACCGCCGGCTGTGGGCAGTTGAAGGATGCTCCTGTGTATCATGATACCTGGTATATTAAATATACATGTACAGTAAAACCTCATATAACACTAAAACCTGGTTCCACAAGTCATGGTGTTATATGATTTTTAGTGTTATCTGATCCTCTATGGGATCCATAGAGATACATTGTAACCACACAGGCTTTAGCGGTTGTTATCTGAAGCATCCCATAGGATCTTAATGTTATCTGATGCAATTCTTTCCCCCAGATTCCTTAATGTTATGCGATTTTAGTGTTATTCGATACTAATGTTATATGAGGTATTACTGTACTGTATTCCCTATATGTAAAACATATAGCCTTATATTCAGCTTCTTAATAAGCTGTATTCTATATACTGCACCTCGCCAAGGGTTATCCAGCAAGAGAAAGCTCTGCTGTTTATCTATTTCTCTAACCCGGCAAGAGGATTAAAAACTCTGACCTTTGCATTTCTGCCTTGACCTTGGTCCAAATTTCTTCATCTCTGGTTTCCTCTTTTTCTCAAACCCAGATGGCATTCACAACTTATTGACAGATATCCTATACTTGTTTTCATCAGCCTTTCACATATACTATATATTGCAGTAACGCCTATAATCATGCTCTTGCCATGCACTGATCACGTGCTCTGATCACGCGCTGACAATAGATCCTGTTATTGTTTCTAACCAATCAGTCTGTTCAATGATATCCTACAGATTTGTGTATGCTTAAACTGTTGTCAATAAATAGAGTCAATTCAGCCATCCAGGTTGTTGCCTGTTTCTCGGCTTGAGAACAGAGTCTTGGTGTCTGTCTTCCTTCATGTGATGCTTCACTCCCCCCCCCCCCCGTCCCCACCAGCAATGCCCGGAAGAGGAGAAGCGCTGTCAGATGGGGTGGTTGGAGGTTGCTCCCGCCCACCCCTCCCGCCCCCACCACCGACACCCAGAGGAGGATAAAAGGACTGCTGGCAGCAGGCGGTTGAAGGATGCTCCCCCCCCCCTCCGGGCCCCACCACTGACGTCTGGAAGAGGAGAAGTGCTGTCAGATGTGGGCAGTGAGAACAACTAAGAACTGTGTTGTCGCTACTGTGTGGTATTTGATTGCATTGTTTACACTGTATTGCTCACTTGTATTGCTCGATTGTGTTGCTACATTTTATTGTCATTTTTTGCTGTATGGTGTTCTATCCCTTGCTTTGTTTTATTCTATTGTTATCTTCTTAAACTGTTATGATTTGTGACAATGATATGTCTATTATGACTGTGGAACCTGTATTTGATATGTTTATTAGAACTGTGTGGAACTTATTATTGTATATATTGTATCTCTGTTAGCCGCCCAGAGTCACTCTTCGAGTGGAGCGGCATACAAATCTAAAAATAAAATAAAATATAAAATTTGCTGGAGAAACTCCTCTCTACTGAAGAGGTCAATATAGAAATCTTAACAGTTAAACTGGCTGTGTGTATAGTAATATTGATTTATAAACCAACTAATATCAATCTGCTTTAAGAGGCTGTCTAATATAGAAAAACAAGACACTCACTTTCTAATTGGAGATTTTGACAGCCATAGCAACATTTGGACTACGAACACTATGATGAAAATGGTGAAGCTATTATAAAAGGGGGAAAATCCTGATATATGATTCTAAACTAGTTCATTAAACAGAGGCAGGTAAGGCTACAATAGCCTATAGCTAAGAGCAGGAATTCTCAACCTTTTAAAGCTGGGGGCCAGGTCACGCTCCTTCAGACAGCTTTGGGGGCCAGACAGCCATTTTGCTCTTATTCCACCACATGGCACTTCCCGGTGTTGTGGAGGCAGTGGGGCCCCACATGAAATGGTGCCATGGGCTGCAGGTTGAGAAAACCTGGCTGAAAGCATAGTGTCATTCCAACCTTGAACACTCAACACAGACTCATTCAATGTTAGACCACTTCGACCATCTGGTCTCAATCTACCATTCTATAGGAGGTACAATTTTAAAAAAAAAATCTAACTGTAAAAGTTTACAACAATTGCTGATTCAGCTGTGCTTCAAATTGCCTCTGAGAACCATGATAAATCTGTAACTTCAATTTTGGAATGTTCTTGTGCTTTCATGGGGCTGGACCAACTACATCCCTTTCTCTAGAAATACACTCCCAATTCTCTTTCAGTCTCCTACACCTTTTGTTCATGATTCAGCAGGATACCTCTGAATATAAAATATCTCCTGTTCAATAGTTCTTCCTAAAAGCAAAAGAAGGAAGTAGTCATGAATTTCTCTATGGCTTGTGAAGTACAGTATTCAGATTTGACATGCCACCATTTGAAGGGCAATATAGACCCATCATTTCCAACTTTGGATACAGTGGAGATATATAAACATTTTTGTCCTTGTGGAGAGTTCAAAAGATTGGTGGCTGGGATCAGTTTATGCCATGTGTTTATTTATTTATTTATTTTATTTATTTATTTATTAAATTTAATACCCCGCCCCAATCGGGAGAACCCGACTCTGGGCGGCCCACAATCAGAATAAAACAAGAATAAAACAAGAATAAAACCATCACTAAAACGTCAAAGTTAAAACAATCGGAAGATTAAAACAACACAGGGATAGATACCAATAAATCCCATGATTTGGGGACTTAACATAAATTTTATCCCCACATACTTTTTGAAAGTTTTGGAGATAAAGGAACATAGTACTCTCTTGTCAATGGAACCTGGTTATCTGGCAGGTCCTAAAGATTAGAATGAATTATTACGACTTTGGGAGCTTTAAGTGGGAAGCTTTTATTTTGCAGACTCAACTAGACCATGGGGGATATCTCAGACTTATGACTGAGCCCAGCATTGAGGCATGTTACAGATAGAAGTGGAGAGGACTCTTAAATGATCAAAAAGAAAATAGCAACCTGCAGGTGGGTGTGCAACTTTACATTTGCTCATGCTGCCAACAATCTGTGCAAAAGCATTTATGAGAAAGTAGAAAATGTAAGACTATGATAGAACATCCTATAGCGGGTGTTAAGAAGGCAGCGTAAGTGAGACAGAAAAATTAAAGATATACACAGCAGGACATACTTTCTCTCCCCATGTGTTAAGATTTGCAGCTGCCGCTCTAAATCCTGCAGGACAGGAACCCTCAGCATGGGAGAAGCTGTTTTAAATCCTGCAGGATTGGACTCTCAGCCTGCTGCAATTGCTAAGCCTTACCTGAGAGCCCTGGGGAAGTTTTGAGACCTTCATAAGCTCCACCTGGAGAGCATGGGTGGCTAGCTATGTAAGAACCAGCCCTTTCTCCCAGAACCTGCCTTCAGCAATGAAGGTCAGCAAGCATGCAATAATTGCTTGGCTTCTGGGTCCCCCCTGCCTTGTTTTTGTTTTCTTGAAGTTTGCTTGCTTTGTTCTTAGTTCCAAAGCTCTTCTGCCTGGTTTCTGGAGCTCCCTTGCCTTATTTCCAGTTGCCATAAGACTGCTTGTCCTGTTCCTGCTCCTTTGGTTTTGGATTCTGGACTGAGATACTGCTTGGCCTGTTACCTATTTGTCCTGATGTTTGTCTTATTGCCAGCTGCCTACTCCCTGGACTCTGACACCATAGGTAATCATCCTACAGAAGCATCCAGGTTGCATGAGCATCACCTATGTGATAACTTTCTGCATTCTAGATATACATACAGTACTGCAAAGTGTCTGTCTTTACTCTCAGTTTATTACAATGTCTATTCTATTTAAGAAGTATTATTTATATTTGTAAATGTCCCCAAGAGGCAGCTGAAGAACAGGTGTGCTGCTTCTGGCCATGTTATCCTGCTATGGTAATAGAATAGACCACACTACCAATAACTCAAGTGTGGATTCTGAGGTGGCGTTTGACAACCCTGAGGACTAAACCCTTGGTTGGTGAAGTCTACGGGGAAGATTCATGGTCCCCAAGTGAATTAGATCCAACTTTATTTATTTATTTTATTTATTACATTTTTATACTGCCCATTTAGGAAATTTCCCACTCTGGGTGGAGTACATACAAATATCAAATAACACAACAAAACACACAATAAATCAAAAACAGACCTAACAAATACATCCCAAAATAAAATAACTGGCATCTTAGGGCACAGATGATCACTTGAACCCACCTTGATCGAAGGCAGCAGCTTCATCAATACTGGCCTGGGGCTGAGGAGGATTTTGTGTGCCAAAAGGGCTCAGGACCAGAAAGTGACTCACGGAACAGGATCAGTGGTACAGGTGTTATGCTGTGTTGCAGAAGAAAAATGAAAGACCACTGCATTATATTGTCTCCAGGACAATCTTCATGGCTGATTACCTCCATGAGGTTAGACAATATTTGGAATCGGATATGGCACTTGAAGAAGATTGCACAAGTTCTAATTTAAGTTGCTGGAGAGGGGAAAATGTGAACAAAGTTGGGGGGGAAATTAGTTAAGAAAGGGGCAATCAGATCACATGGATTTTTGGAAACAATAGGGGTGTTGTGACAAAATTGCGGTTTCCAGGGCTTTGTATATATCACTGGGTGGTGTTAATTGTTTTGAGGATATGGGTATTGAAGGCAATTAAAGTAGCAGTATATTAAATAGATTTAAGTATTAGAATGAATTTTTTTTTTAAAGAAAGGAACAATTCAGGATTTTCAAACCAATGATTTGGCCCCTGTGGATTTCAGTGAGAACTTCAAATGTCTCCCTTGTTATACTGATAATATTGCTGTGCAAAAGCAGAGCAGAGCCAGGCTGAAGTCCTGGGACTTTCTGATTTGTAGGGATGATGACATCATCCACTCCCCTGGGCTTGCTTACTCACTTATTTTTTTAAAAAAAATTACCTGGCCTTTTCCATAAAAGAACCCAAATGTGGCTTATGCCATTAAAAAATAGCTAAAACCAATAGACATTTCAAATATTAAAAATGATTTTAGGATACTCTACTTAATAAGTTATCAGACCATTTTAAATTCAGATACAATAAGGAAGTTAATTGTTTAGAATTAATCAGGTGTGTGAAAAGAAAGGATGGAATAAAATGACTTATTTGCATGATTATTTATAATTTATTTATTTATATTTCGATATGTATGTCACCCTACTCGGTAAAAACGGACTCAGGGCAACTCACAGAACCCCCAAATATAACATTACATGAAACAATAATTCTTCCTTCCCCCAATTTATCAGATATTAAAGATGTGCATGAAATCCTTATCCAAGTGGTTTAAAAAATACATCCGTTATAGGGCTAAGCAAAATATGTTTAATAGGAAAGTGGAGTAGTATGTAGGAGTAGTGTGTAGGAAGATAACCTGATAAGGGATGTTTTTAAACATGTTTAATTGTTAATGCATATACAAAATTGTATTATTTTGCATAGTTTGGGGATCAATGTGTATTAGTTATCACTGATTTTAAATGCATGTGCTTTAAGAACTATACAACTATTTACATCTGACTTTAAATTTATTACAATATAAAATATATAAGATTTTCTGATGTGATATGTGTTTTCAAAAACATTTTTAGTAACAATTTTCTTATAATTTTTGAAATGTTGCATATTTCCTTCTATTTATAGCTGCCCTGAGGAAGGAAACTGTGTTCTTCAAAACAAGCTGGCATTGTTAAACACAAGGACCTTGAGAGAAACATTTTCTTTCTCCTGGATTTTATCTAAAAAGCCATATATGAAAGACTGTGCCTATTTTGACTTCCCTGCTCTAGTACTATGCACCAGATTCAGACAAGTCCAAAGTTTTGTGCCAAATTGGCTTGACTTAGATTGATTTGTATGTTGGATCAAAGACAAATGGCTATACAGTACAGTACTTGGTTCCAGAGTGAAGTAAATTTGCCAAGCAATTCAGATCTGGGGTAAATATGAAAGTTGATGGAGCATAAATAGCTTCTAGCAACCAGTTTTCTACTTGAGAGGTGGAGATGTCTGAAAATTAGCTGATGAATTCATCTTTTGTTGCCAAATTTCTTTTACCATGTAGCCAAATTTCATGTAAATCACTACACAAACAAAGAAGTTATTACCATGTCAACTTTCCAATGCATAGATTTTATAAATTTACAAACTGATTTGGATCCAGTATAAGAAATGGAGATGCTATAAATCAGGAGTTCTCAACCATTTGAAGCTGGGCCCCAGGTCACTCTCCCTCAGACAGCTTTGGGGGCCCGGATGGCCATTTTGCTCTTCCTCGACCACATGGCACTTCCTGGTGTGGTGGAGGTAGTGGTGGGCCACGTGAAATGGTGCTGTCGGCTGCATGTGGCACATTGGCCGCAGATCATAAATCATGCCACACCAAATCAGGATATATTCTGAACCCCCAAATTGGTCTCTAAACTAAATCAGGGCGCCCGTACGGGTGCATTTTATTTCTGCTTCCAAGAGTGACGAGGGCGGCGTGGTGTGGGCCAGATGAATCACAGCAAACCCATTCGTGTGGATTCATGGGGGCTTGGGCTTCTGGGAATTGAAGTCCAAGAACATATGGAGTGCCAAGATTCACCATCATGGCACTATGCCGATCTAGCCATGTAGTTCTGTCCTACAAACTTACCTGTGAGATTTTTTAAAAAGTAGATTGGATGTCTACATTTTATGAAATTTTTGAAATGGTAGCCATGTTAGTCTGTGCAAGCATATCAGAGAGTGAACAAAACAAGACAAAAAAAGTTGTGGTACCTTAAAGACTATTAAGTACAGCAGTTAATAATCAAGGTGCCCCAATGATTTTTTTGGCTTTTTGTTTTGTTTACTCTCTGATGTACATTTTATAAAGGTGCTTTTAACCAGAGTTTAGCTCTTTTAAATATACAGTACTAAAGTACGGTATCCACAAGCATATAATGAAAAGCCTTTCTGTATTATTTTTGTCATCCCAACTACAAAACTAAATAGGTTGGCCTGAATAAATGCACTGAATACATGGGGAAATAGCTTGATAGCAGTCCCACAGTGTGTACATAATGATAATATGTCACTGATTGTATTTTGGACAATAAATAATAGTAAAGGCACAAATGCTTTTTTAATAATATACCATGTGTCTATTTTAAAGCAACATAACTATGGATTATCTTTGAGACATGGTTCTTGAGGCTGTATCCTCAGCTCTTGAGGTTATACTGTATATACTCAAGTATAAGTCTAGGTTTTTTAGCCCCTAAAGTTAGGTCCAAAAAGGGGATTCAACTAATACTCAGGTCAACGACCCTGAGGTTCCCAAAACCGCAGTGGTGCAAATTCAAACATATAGTAAAAAACAAACAAACTAACACTACCGTAAAAACTCAAAAACATGCCCACACAAATGCCTAAGTTAATTAATTTTACCGTATTTTCAAGTATTTTAATTATTGAAACTCGCTAGCAGCTGCTGAATTTTCCACCCCCGACTTATACTTGGGTCAATCTATTTTCCTAGTTTTAGAGGTCCAAATTAGGTAACTTGACTTATATTTGGGATGACTTATAGTTGAGTATATACAGTAAGTTATTTCTAAATAAGACCTTAGAAAAAAGTCTTCTAGAATTACAGTTGTCAATGTCCATGCTGGCTGAGAGACTCAAAGTATAGTAATTTAAAAAACAAACAAACAACATTTATGTTCAAGTCATGATGATAAGCTATTGAGATTCCTTATTTGATTTTGACCATTGATAATGTACATAATGCATCAAACCTCAATACACTTTTCATTTTGCATTTGAAAGTACTTAATGAAACAATTTCAGTTTTTAACATCATTGTATTTATTAGGTTCAAAAACAATACACATTCACATCCTTTAGAGTACAGTACATTTGGCACAGTAATAATGGCTACAATGAAATAACCCTAATGAATGGCAAGAGGTTCAAATTACAGCCGTTAAGAAAAAATCTGTACAAAGAAAGCCTCACAATAAAAAAGAACAACCTCCCCACTCCTGTTAAACTGAATACATTTCATTTCCTTGCAAAGAACTGTTCTATACATCACGTCAAACAAAGTCTCTTGTTTTTTAAAAAAGCCTTTCTTTTTTTAAAAAAAGAGATAGCATTATTTTATGTGTGGGAGGAGAAAAACACACACATTCCCATTATTCAGTGTCTCTAAAAATAGAGAAAGAAAATAAAATATCCTGGCTGCAAATTTTTGCATGTTTGACATTTAAACACCCTTCACCTGGAGCATGTAAAAGTTACTTTTTAGGGGGACAGAAACATCCGTGATGCCCCAGTTTGGCCAGTGTGACCATACTTGCTTGGAAGTAGTTCATTAAAAAGTAATTTTTTTCAAACTCCTTTCTCCCACTAGCTGGGAAAACTTTACAGAAGAGAAAGAAATGTAACAGCTTGTTCATTCTAAGCAAGTTCAAGGTAAAAGGCAAAGCCTACCAAGTTAAAAAAAAATATGACATGGATTGAATTCCCTTGTGCTGCAGATGACTGCAATGCATGCACATAGCAGGCCACTTAAATCCCACCAGTCTCCAGTCTAGCTGTAGTCATGCAGACATATACCATGCCAGATGTGTACCATCTGGCAATCTTGGATGCGGAGGATGCACATACTCATTTCCATCAAAAGATGTCGCTAGACAGTTCAACCCTGTTAGGATGATACATCGTGCTAGAGATAAAAATATGCACCTCAAATGCGAATCTGCACTGCCAACATCTACCCAAGGCTGTTTGCATGCATACAAAGGCTTTCAGAACTTTAGCTGTAATACGTTTCCACACTAAGGTTGTGGATAATTCACTCAGCAACCTGCTGAAGGAAATGGCAGTGGCAGGGCACTTTACAGATGTTTGTTAGGAGGATTTTCATGCCAGCAGTGACGGAGTCAATACACTCCATAAGTTTGTACACAACAGCTTTATCATGTATACATATTCCCTTAAAAAATGGCTAATCCTTATTTTGTGTAAAGGTCTCTCACGCCATAGAAATGATAGTGCACTTTACAATTGTTCCTATTCAAGCCCATCTTTAACGAGCCTCTGTAGGCTGTCTCCTGCCCTCCAAAGCTGCCTTTTCCTATGGCAGTGTTAAGGAACATGTGGATTTTTAGCTCTCTCTGGGTCCCATGAGCTTCTGGCAGCATGATGAGAATTGCAACCAAGCAGCATCTGGATGACCTTTGCCAAATGGAAAAGGCCACCTAAGCTTGTCAGTTCTTGCATTGGAAGTCCAAAGCAACCGTGCAGCAGAAATAACACAGAGTTGGTGTTACTGTATAGAAATCTAATGGGTAGTTCTAGACTAATCCCACCCCCCACTCCGACTAAACATAAAGTAATGAGATGATGTAACCTTTGCGGCATCTCTGTGCTTCCACTCCAGAAGCTAGAGGGCCTTTGCTGCCCCCTGCCCCCCAGCCCTTAAATGTTAACAAAGATAAATTAAATTATTCTAAAAGGTTCGATCCATTATTACATCGGTAAACCAGACAACACATGACTTGATACAGCATAATATTTAATATTTTGAAATCATCATATGAATATATATATGTATATATATATATATAATTACACCTGAGTTTTTTTTTAAACCAACATAATGGAATTGAATGTCATCATCGCTAAAAGAGGCCACAAACAACCAGATGGCAAACTGACACTAACCTAATCTGCCCATTTGAGAAGACAACATGGACCCAAATTCTCAGGCTATTTTGGCTGTGTGGGAACTGCAGTGTATGGCTCTATCCCATGGTCTTCCAATAACATGAGAGACTCCTACCAACCCTCTCCGACATCTTCCAGCTTAGCTGACTCTAGGAATATGGAAACACACCTGGAGAGCACACAAGCTAAAGACAATCGCTCTTGGCCATCTGGGAAGAGTCCATGCTTGCCATGCCACTTGTCCCTTTTGAAGAATGGGGCATGTTCTCTCTGAAGGCAGAGGCAGCCAGATGTTTGAAGCCTCCCAGGCAAGATGAACACTGTGAACTTTCTCCTACTTGAGTGGGTTCCATCTGGTCTACTGGTCATTGCAGTCAGCAGTATTTAGAAGAGCACTACAAGTAGCACCAGGTGGTTGAGTCTAGGCATGCATTTTAGTTTACTAGAATGATACTAAATCAAGGGCATAGTGGGAAATTATATGGCACTGAGATCAAGAGTGCTCATAGTTGGTGGTGCTGGCATCCTTTCCATTGGCATAAACTTCCTCCCCTTGAACGGAGCATGGAAGGTAAAAGAAAAACACTTACTGTAGATTCTTTCAGGAGTGAGAGAGGGAGCCTGAGAAGATGGCTTGTATTTTCAAACTAATAGCCTGTGCTTCTGTCAGTAAAAGTCCTTTTTTTTCTCTTTCCATCACTATCTATATCGTTCTATATAGAATTTAAGAGAACTATATAGGAGATTTAGTACAGCTTAATATAAGTCTACATCTTTTTTATAACAAAAAAAGGGCAAAACTGGTGTTTGACAGTAACTTGAACCAATACACAAACAGAGTATTGCACATGGACATTATCATAATTATTCTTTCATAGGCTAACTTTTTTTTAATAATATGCCTGAACATGCAGCAGTTGATACCTCGATATTCATTGAATTCCACAGGCCTTGCAGTGAACACCTATATACAAAATCCTCACCTGTACAAAAGGCACCCCACCCCCCCACCCCAAAAAAAGCAAGAGAAGAAAGCTTTTAGAGTGCCACTTTGCCAGTCACAAATTATATATATAATTGTGCAACTGGAAAATCCAAGTGCAACAAGTAAAATGGTTTCCCTTACCACTCATTCAGTCCAGATGTGTGTGTGCATATCTACATATATATATTTACACACACAAATACATACATATATATGGGCACACACACAATGACCTCAATACATGTGCACACACACTTATACCCGTGCGTGTACCTGTGCATTCACTCTCTCTCACACGCAAACACAAACACAGGATATTCCCAGAAATATAAGTACGTAACACTGTCAGCATATCTACAGGTGGTAACTTCACATTTGCTAATGTATTTTCCACACAAGTTACCAATTTAAAAATGACTACACAAGAAAATCAATTTACAGCTCTCAGCAATGTCAGTCATAATGTTGCTTTTGAATCTTGATCTTCAGCCTCTAAATGCACTTTCACATCACAAACAGTTTTGCTTGGCTTTGTATATTTCCTATATAGCACAATATTTTCCTACTGGATTGATTCCTCACCCCCAGCTGAAAAGAACAGTAGCGCTATTGGGCATAAACCAGCTGGGCTCATAGTACAGTAGTACAGTATCATATGTAGTCCTTCCCCTTCCTTTCCTCTTCTTGGCCAGGAGCATATATGCAGCGTCACTTCAGGATTAAATTGATACAGCATGAAGTCCTTTTTCCTATTGGGACTAAATGTTAGGAAGATCTTCCTAAATGGCAATAGCTGGTAATGGAATGAGCATTCTTAGAGAATCAAAGACACTCCTTCATTTGAGGTGTTCAAATGCTATCGTCTGGATAATCCTGCCAGTGATGCACTAAAATACCCTGTGCTGGCAAGCAGTTTGAACAGATAAGCCATGGAGCCCCTCTCAACTGTGTGATTCTGATTTAACATGCATTGTTTGTGGGGATTTTTAATGACCTGCAAACAGTACCCTCCAGTGGGGCTGATAAGAACTGGGGTTGGAGCATGTATTCAGGAGGAGTTGAAATTTTTCACCCCTTGCTGGATGAAGATGGTCCCATTGAAATTAGATTCCATTGTTTATAAAGCACATGTTAAATGCAAAGAGGCATTTAAAATGTTTAGCCTCATGGTTCCCAATGTGGGGACACATGCCCCACAGGGGAGCAATTAGATTTTGAAAGGGGGGGGGCAATTCAAGAATGAGTTATTAATAGTGAATGACCTTTTATTCTTCCTCCATGTGAACAGGAGTTCATTTTTTGAATAGTAAGAATTATATGTCACGGGGTGGGTGGGTGGATCAGGATTTTAGAGATGCTTAGGTTAGGCATGGCCAAAAATAAAAAGCTCGAGAACCACTGGTTTAGCCATTGCCTTCAATAGGCCACTCATCTGAATCTCCCACTGCTGAATATACACAGTCAGCTCCATTCTAGGGACATTTCTACAATCATTGGGAGTACTCTTTTGCAGGGAATCCTGAGAAAGATGGGCTGCTGGGCACCTCTGTATCAAGTCGTGGTTGATGCAACACATTGTTTTTGGCCAAAGGAAAGGAGAGGGAAGGCAACGTAGGAGGTATCACGATTCTACCCTCCGTTTTTTGGTAAAAGCTTACAAAAGTAACACAGCTGCTGCTAAAAACAAAAACAAAATGAAAACATTTAAAATGAGTCATTACTCAGATTCTGTACAATGAAATAATAATAACAACAACAATAATAACAATAATAATAATAATAATAATAATTTAAAAATGGTCTGTGTATCTCCTCAATTCTCACTATATCAGTGTGACATGAATGATTTACATGTTAGTTGTATGGAAAGACTGCTATGCATATGTTGAAAAATCTGCAAAGTTTGAAGGAAACTTACATCACTTTCTTGAAGCTACTGTAAGCTTTTAGAGAATTTGTCCATTTTTAGCCCTTTAACACCTGTCTATAAAGCATCTGTGTTTGTTTTTTGTTTCAAAGTTTAGGTTGAAAACAAAATTCAAAATCATTATTATATGTGTTAGAATTCTCTTTTTCTTATGACAACTGTGTCTATTTTAATTAGTTTTAATTCCTTTAAGTCTGTTTTCTAGTATTATTTAAACTGTACTGGTTTTTCAAGAAGTGATTTTTGTATCCCTTTCTCTTTTCTCTTTGAATTCTTGCCCAAATCCCTTCACTAGGCAAGCTGCTCAACTATATGGTATGGAAAGAAGTTGGAAGTAACTGCGCACAGGAATTCAATTGCTGAATTCTGGCATAATGATGGAAATTCCACACTATGCATGATAACACTTTCACCACTGCTTCACTAGGAGCTTATGTCCTACTAGGCTGAATGAAGGGGAAACCATCTCTCTTCTGCGAGGTAGCCATACCGCTTGGTTTCAGCATGTATAAACAAAATTAAGAGTTATGGCAGCTTGAAGACTGACTAATATGGTTCGGTGTGAGGTACTGTACTGTGTATCAGAAAATGGACTGCAATATAGAAAAGATTACTTAGCAGTAAATCATTCATTTTTAAGGTACCACATATCTTCTGTTTTAATTCTGTTTATACTCTTTTTGCATTCAGCCTGAGCAGATGTCCTTAGTACTGAGAACTGTAGGTGAACCTAGTGAAATAGGTTGCAACAAGCCAGAACGTCGGGATTTGAACCCTGACGTTTTGGCTTGCTGCACTTGCTGAGGACGTTGGGGAAGCCCAGAAACAGCTTGGATCAGGTCTTCCCACCTTCCTGGACCTGGCAGGGGGGGTCAGGGAGCCCAAAATGGGTAAAAAAAAACCAGACTTTTTTTTTACCCATTTTGGGCTCCGTGACCCCCCCCCCTTGCCGGGTCCAGGGAGGTGGGAAGACCCGATCCAAGCTGTTTCTGGGCTTCTCCAATGTCCCCAGCCAGTGGAGCAAGCCAAAACATCAGGGTTCGAACCCTGACGTTTTGGCTTGCTCCGCTGGCTGGGGACATCGGGGAAGCCCAGTAACAGCTGTAGATCGGGTCCCTTGCCTGCTCCAGAGATATCAGAAGACCCGATCTACAGCTGCAGGGTGGCTGGGGAAGCTGACGGGGACTCCCTGTCGGCTTCCCTAGCCACCCGCCCTTGCCTCCGCAGCTGTGGGGTGGCTGGAGAAGCCGACGGGGGAGCTCCCCGTCAGCTTTCCAGCCACCCCACCCCTGCCTCCGTAGCTGCAGGAATGCTGGGAAGCTGAGCGGAGAACCCCATTCACGCGAAAAAGAACGTTCTCCAGTGCAAATCTTTCCCCCCAATTTGTTGTCGTTATGCGGTTTTAGCGTTATCCGGTGCAATCGTTATCCGGGGTATTACTGTACTCCCTGTCTCCACATAAAGGGTTCTAGATGTATGTTCACCCAGGAAACAGGAATTTAGAATGTTTCAGGCAGAAATAGCAGGAACAGTAATTGTGGCATGTAAGGAAAGGATCATTTACCTATACCTGTTCCCCTGCTCTGAAATGCAGCTTCTTATGGAAATAAAATACTGGGATATTTGTGCTGAAGAAATATGGCTCATCAGGACCCCAACTTTACAGTATGTACCTTCAAGCTTCCATTCCTATTCTGCTGAAGTCTGTGGCAAAGCTCTCATCAATTTCAGAGTTGGACTTGAACATGGAATACAATGCTTTCCCATGTGGCACAGCTGTATCTTGGAAATGTCTTACTATTGAAGCCTCTGGGATGTTTTCCACTATGAAAAATGAATAGGGAACACACACACACACACACACACCTTCCAGTGCCTTTTTAAAAGAACAGAGTCAACTGGCAATTAAAAAAGAAAAACACATCCCAAAATGAATTAAAGAGGAATAAAAGCAGCAAGAAACAACCACAATGTGTTACCTTTTTGAATTCTGATACAATATATTTTGCATTGCTTGGTGAGCCAGATGTTGTGAGAGCCTCCAGATCAAAGACAAAAAAGGAAATAATAAATAGATAACAGTATCTGGGAGTGGGGAGGGTCTGGGCTCATGGTCAAAGAAGTAGTTCTTGAAGTTATGGCTGGATAATCTTTCCAGAACCAAATCCTGTAGTTCCCAGGATTGAGGGGTCCTGGTTTGAAGCTGAGGCAGGTCTCTTATGGCAGCAGCTCTTCTCCAAAGTATGAGAAGCCTTTAAATTCTTCTTGGTTGATTTGCTTTATGATTGCATCATCCACTTGTGTTAAGACTGGGTCCTCTCGTGTAAAGTCTTGATCAAAGTTATTTACATCCCTTTTGGTTTTCTAGGGAGAAAAACAGAAAATTATGGATCAGATATAGTTTTGTACTAACAACCAGAAGCTTGAAAACTGTTTTGGGGTTGGAGGTGGTGAAAGGGCTGGTGTAAAGTTGTTGTTTTTTTCTCTCATTTGTGTGGCTTCTAAAAGGTCAGTTTTCTGAAATGATACATTTTTAAAAATCCACTTCATACAAGAGAATATGACAATGACCAAGCAGGATCATGGTAGCAAGAATGGTTTTGATAAGCCAGCTTGCCTGTAACTGAGATGTCAAGGGTAAGGTGATGGCATAGCAGATAGTTGGAAGTATGATACGGTGCAGCAAAACTTTTGATACAGCATGGATTCAAACTCATCCTATTTACCTGTCTCTACCCATTTAGGATTTTGCATCATTAGATGACAATGTGAAGTAGATCTTTTATGGATACCATGCTGGCTAGGGAGGACTGTATTTGGGGAGGGGGTGGTTTAGGAAAAATCCAACAACCCATCCCAAACCCTTCTCCAAGCCCTGGTGTCTGGGTGCTTCTAGGAATTGTCTTTCTCCAGTTGTCACAGTATTTCTACTATAACTGGCTTGCTAACATGTCAGACTCCTGCACCCGAAATGCTCAGATGACCTGCTGACTAGCTACTTGTCCCTAGATCCCTGGCAGTTAACCTTGGCACTCCAGCTGCTCTTGGACTTCAAGTCAGAACTCCTGCTGATCAGGGCCTCGGGGAATTGAAGTTCAAGAACAGCCGGAATGCCGAAGTTAGCCATCACTGCCCTAGATGATCCTAGCACAGATAACAATCCTGGTAGCAGCTGGACCAAATCATAGCCTCAGCATGGCATGGGGTGGCAAATACCATCAGGCTGTACTTGTTTAATATTACAAGTAGAGCACTGGTTAATCAGGTTTTACAACGTAAGGAGCTCTAAGTGTAAGGAGACCCCACACCTTCAATAACCTCTATAATCACAGAATTGCAACTGTCTAAAGCAATGGTTCCCAATATGGGCCCCACACCCCACAGGGGGGCTTCAATTCCCAGAAGCCTAAGTCAGTACATTGGCTGATCAGTGCTTTGGGGAATTGACTTAGGCTTCTGGGAATTGAAGTCCAAAAACCAAAGTTTGGGAAACACAGGTCTAAAGAGTTGCTGTGCTCTCTACAAGAACTGGAAGCCCAGTTCTTCTGGTTTTAGCTCATGTGGAGTGTCTACTTGAATAAAAAGATAAAGGTATCATTTTCCTCTCAAGACCAGGTGGACTCCTCATACTATAAAGCACAACCAAACGAAATGTATCATGTTTCAGCTTCAGGTTTAATGCTCTGCTGGAGAAAACAACCTTTTGGCAAGATTCCTAGCTTCTTGGATTTAAAAGTATGAGACATGTCTTCATAGAGCTGCAAGAGTTCTTGACAAATCTTGCTTGCCCCCGTCTTGCAGACTTCCAATATAGATGCATCCCATGCTAGCAAAATCCCAGTGCAATTTCTTCTCTTCCTTTTCCTCTTTACAAGAGGCACTGTTCCCTTTCCCATGACAGCAATTGAAAGTGGATGAAAAACAAGGCAGAGTTCAATTCTTCCCCCTAGGCTGAGCTGCTATTACTTGGAATACTTTATCTTTGCCTGACATTTTTTCCCCATTTTCTCACAGCATAAAAGGCCATTTTTGCAGAATTTTCCTTAATATTGTCCACATGAGATGGGGCGATGATGGGCATAATTTCTCTCCCAGAATGCTTCAGAAGGATGACAGGTCTGGGGCATTGTGAATGATGCAAAATGGCAGTCAAATTGCCAGCAATATAGCTGAACCTGCAGGAGCACATCGAAAAAATGGGTGAGGAAGGGGAAAAAATAGGCTATTGCTACTGTTATTGCTCTTGAAAAAACTGTTGGATAATTTATCTATCTCAGGGGTGCTCAAACTACAGCCTATGGGCCTATGGGTTACCCTGGTTTAAGCAGAGAAAATGGCAGCCTAAAATCTATGTAATCCTGTTTTAAAACAGATTACAAGGCACATTTTACTTCCACTTCTGGTGGGAGGAACCACATGACCAGTCTGTTGAACCATGTGACCAGCCAACAGCCCAAAATGTTTGAGCACCCATGATCTATCCCATCGATAAATTGATTGAAACTGTCCTCCTCAATTTATCTTCCCACAACCAGAGAATTTCAAGAGGAACCTGCCATCCATTACTATTCTGTAGGGACTGCGGTGAGTCAGTGGTTAAGAACCTGACCTTCTTAGCTGGAAGGTCAGGAAGCTGGCAGTTCAAGACCCAAATACTTCAAGACGGAATGAGCACCCATCTCTGTCCCAGCTCCAGCCAAGCTAGCAATTTGAAAGCAAGTAGATAGGGACCACTTTGGTGGGAAAATATATTGGGTACATGAAAGGAGCCTTATTCGAGCGTCCCATGAGTGGAGTTCCTCCAGCAAAAATCCTTTCAACCCAGAAAGCACCTTTTTGTGCTTCTGACACAATAAAAGAACTGTTCTGTAACTCTCTTTTCCTACTAGTTTTAACCTCTCTCCATCCTCTGGTTCCTATATTTGCTTCCTGGCTGTTTCTGTTTCTAAGTGTTCCTATTACAGTAGGGATCCTTACTCTGTTCTCTTCAACCCCCCTCTCATGAAACTAGAACCCTTTTCCTTTTTAATACATACTTGGCCTAGAAAAGAAAAACTAATGCCAAATGAGCAGTCGATTCTGCTCTTCGATACGTGTGGATTGTTATTTTAAAGTCACCTTTCAGATTAATGTCTAATGGGTTCTTTTGGCTACTGAGAATGGAATAGGAACTCCACAATTAAAGTGCCCAGAGTAGAAAGAAACAGCTCACTACTACAAGCTGGTAGAGAATGAAGCAAAGAAATTAATTTGCTAGAATCAAAAATTAATTTGTGTGCTCATCCCGATACTTGGAAACAGATTATCCCAACTTAAATTTTCTTGCAGATATTAAAAGTATAAAACCCCTATTATCATTACTACTGGGGTACCTACATGATTTCAGGAAAAGTGGTACAGAAGACAGATAAGGGACTCAGTTATCTTCTAATCAAGCAGCATTACAGAAGCTATTGCAAAAATAAATTTGAAGGACACATCTACAGTATTCAGATCACAGAGACAAAAAGAGACACACCACTTGCTCCTAATCTCTCACTGCATAATTTCATTTGAGAAATATGTCTGCAAGGATGGATTTGAAACAAAACCAGACTGACTCAAAATGATGCCCAGATGATTTGCATGATTAAGCAGAACTTCATTTGTGCAACCATTTCAAATATGAATGGTTGCCAGAGGTTCCTCTCCATGCCTGCCTCTGTATTTCATCATATTGGAAATTAAATAATTTGTACTTGATTTCAGGAATGATGAAATCAAACTGATTTTCAGGTTGACATTATTAAGCAACCCCTAGCCAAAGAGTATGGAAGTGATTGACCAGATAATGGAAGACAACCAGCCAAATGGTTTTGCCTCAGAATGGTTTGATTAATATCCGTTCACTATACTTTTTCCAACAGCTTCCATATTGCTGTGCTAGAGTCAGATGCGAAAATGGTCAAAAATATTTTGACTACGTGTAGGGTTAATGTTGGTATTAGTTGATGGGTATTTTTTTTTGTCTAGGGGTGGTTGGAAGAGAATCCATGTTTTAGGAAATAGGTGGCCCTTGCTCGAAAGCCAGTCATATCCATCTCTAGGGTTCAGTGCTCATCTTTGTTTATAGACAAAGAGCCAGCACTGTCTGCGTCTGCAGATGTTTCCATGGATACATGGCAGGCATGCCTCAACACTGGAGTGCATGGAATGCTATATACCTTCCCACTGAAGTGGTCCCTATTTATCTACTTGCAATTTCTTGCTTTCGAACTGCTAGGTTGGCAGGAGCTGGGACAGAGACGGGAGCTCACTCCATCATGCAATACTTGGGAATCGAACTCTGACCTTCCAGTCATCTAGTTCAGCATCTTAACCACTTGAGACACTGCAGTTTTAGGATATACAGTTTACCAAATCTTGTAGCTTTCATAGATTAAATCCTACCATCACTAGTTAATTTTTGCATTAAGGGAACTGTGGTCCCAATAGCAAATGTGCTACTGGTGTTCAACAGTGAAGGATCCTTGTTTTGTCCATCACAAACATTCAAATAATAAATGAGTAAAACTAATCCCATGAGTTAAATGTTGTCAGTTTTAAACATTAACAGCAACAAATTAGTCTTTCAGTTCTTAACATTTAAGACCAATACACTAATTTTCAAGCCTGATATTGCAAGCTGTGCTTTTGGGCTATCTCTCATAAGGATTTTACACTAATCAAAGAAGGATATTAAATTAGAATTACCAACATTTTTCTTTACATCATCCTGCTAAACTACCAGGACATATGGATACTTTATGATAGACACTAAATTTTAGCATTCAGGATGTTAATCTATGAAACACATTGATTTAAGTCTCCAATACTGCTTAAGTCTCCAGTCCTGTATACACATTAGCCTGGAGTTCTGCTAAACTCAGTATTTATTTCTGAACAAACATACATACATTTGCATGGAAACATATCATTTGATAAGGCTGCAAAAGTTCACAAATTGTTTATTATAACTTGGTTTACAGAGGTGAGTATCAGTCTATGAAGTCTCAGATCATGGGAATTGTATTATTTGCCAGAAATCATGATTAATTGAGGAGCATGATATATTATCCCATTAGTTTAGCCAAATAAACATACCATAATGTTGTTCAAATGTGCATAAAGGTAAAGGTCTCACTTGTTCAAAAGCCATATCCAACCGCAGGGGGTGGTGCTCATCTCCATTTACAGCCAAAGAGCCAGTGCTTTCTGCATCTGCAGACATTTCAATAGTCATGTGGCACACTTGACTAGATTCCGAAGCACACAGAACACTGTTACCTTTCCAACTGAAGCAGTACCTATTTATCTACTTGCAATTTCTTGCTTTCAAAGTTGTTGGCAGGAACTGGGAAAGATGACAGGCATAAGCAACACTTAATCTCTATTTCAGGAGTGTGGCAAGGTAAGAATTTATTCTTCTTTAATCTAATCTCAGATCCAAAATTCAAAAAGATGTTTTGTTTTTATGAGCAAGCACAAATGCAATGATCCAAAACCATTAGGGATTTCCCAGGTATAGCCTAGGCCCCTGCTTGCCATCTGACTTCTTTTATTCCAAATAGTGCTATGGCTAAAGTGGCAGGGGCCTCCTTGCATGGCTTCTTTTTAGTATTTGCCATTCCCGCCTCCTAAAGGCCACTTTAAAATTCTGTCTCTAGAGCCAGAGTGGGCAACAAGTAGTCTGTGGGCTTCATGTCCAATGCTGATGTACCTGCCTGTCTTTCCTTTTGCCATCATCACTGAATTTGCTGTCGTAGCAGTTGCAAATCCCCCTCCTGAACCAGAAAACATTTTAAAACAAAGTGCAAGTAGAACTGGAATCTCATAGTACAAGGGTTCCCAACCTTTTCAAGCCGGGGACCAGGTCACGCTATCTCAGTCAGCTTCAAGGGTCAGATGGCCATTTTGCCCTGCCTGCAGGATGGGGCAGCCATTTTGTCCCAACAGCTTCAAAGGGGCAGCCATTGTTTCTTGAATGCCCTTAGAGGTGGGGGGGACATGAAATGGCACTGTGGTCCAGATCTGGCCCATGGGCCATAGGTTGGGATCCCCTGTCATAGTAGAATAACAGAACTGCAACACAGGAAGGAACCCCAAAGGTCATCTCCTCTAGCTACCTGCCAGTGCAGGAAATCCACAGCTTAAAGGGTCCATGACCAACAGCCATCTGCCCTCTGTTTACAGATATCTCAAATGATGGAGAGCTTACTATGTGCCAAAGCACTGGGCAAAATCCTTCTGTGAACCTTTGTGCTTGGAACAACTCAGATTGGGCCCCAGAATGTTTACATTAATGGAAAAGCTCCCCATTTAGATTTCTCAGGCACTCTTTTACCCTGGGGAAAGCTTGGGAGCCTCAAATTTGGAAAGGGGAAGCCTTTAAAAGTCAAAAATTGCCACCAAATCTCTGCCACTGAGATTGGGACTCCCACTACTGATCCAAATTGCAAAATCTTCTATCTTTCATAGACTTCATTTTGGCTGCTTGGCAGAACTCCCATCAAGGTTTTGCAAAGATGAATGAAGTATACTAAAAAAGAGTTTTCTCCTCTCCCCTTGACCTGCCCATATTAGATTTAGGGGGGAAATGATGCCCTAAACCAGTGATGGCAAACATTGGCACTCCAGCTGTTCTTGAACTTTAATTCCCAGAAGCCCTGATCAGCAGGAGTGCTGACTTGGGCTTCTGGGAATTGAAGTTCAATAATAGCTGGAGTACAAAAGTTTGCTATCACTGCCCTAAACTAAATGTCTCTTCAGCAATCTGAGTTACATTCTGTTTAAGACACAACTAGATATTTCAAGTGAGTAATTCGTTAACAATGATCACAACTGCTGATGTGAAGTGGTATTTTGATACTTTATAGGATATTTCATCAGTAATCTTGTCCCTTGAGCTTCCAATCACACAATATATTCTTTCTGTTAGGAAGTTGCTTTTCCCCTTTCACTAAATAAGACAGTGAGGAATTTCCTTCTGCTCTCAACAGACTTCTTGGACAGACAAGAATGATCTTTTGTGCTAATCTTCAAAAACTGCATTTTTGTGCAAACTGCAATGTTTTAGCAATTGAACATATTACTACAATCTAGAATAACTACAGCTAAATTTAAGAATTTGAAGCACTGAATGGCTTATTTGTGTTTCTCCTAACAATCAACTATGCTTTCTATGTTTACTTTATGGGCATAGACTTTGTTTCTCAAAAACAAAGGGTCCTGTAGAAATTTATTCAAATTACAGAGATGGAAGGGTAGAAGGTGAAGTTTTTGTTTTGCTCTCAGGTGTTGGGGACTAATCTCCTGAGGTTTTAAAATACATTACCTCATTGAAGGGATCTCATTGTGTCGAGATAGCCTAAACCAGAGGTGGCCAACCTTTTCACGCAGCAGGCCTGTCCATACCCCTGGACAGCTGAGCGGGCTAGACCATGCCCCCAGGAAGCAGGCACATTTACGGCTGTCATAAATGCTCCAACTTTTGCATTTATGACAGACGTGGGCGTGTTTGCGCATGCACATTTTATGGCTGACTTAAACGTGCCTGCTTCCACTTCTGGGTGCAGTGGAGGTGGCAATGGGCCAGATGGAATGGTGTCACAGGTCGGGTCTGGCCTGCGGGCCGTAGGTAGGGAACTCCTGGCCTAAATTATAAAAGACAAGGAATCTGGTGAACAATTCAATGCCCATTTCTTTCCAACCCTTTTTCAGTACAGAAGTTTAATAGACTGGCTATTGAGTCATATTTCAACACTAGTGATACAAATATGTTGACTCATATTTCAAAACAGGGAACTGTCCTTCATCTCACCTGTGGCTGGGAAGATAGCTAGAGACAGCAAAGCAAGACACAAGAACATTTGTTCTCTAACCAAGAGGAACAACCAATGGCTGCCACAATCACTACCCCCTCCATACTGACTACATGTGCTACTTCATGTGACTGTGTCTTTCTCTTTAATGGAAGGGCTGGTGTGGGCATGACCAATTATGAGAATTACAGTGCAATCATTCTTACATACATTTACGTAAGACTCATTACATCTCTTTCTAGTCATCCCCCCCCCCCCGGAAATTAAAGTGATATAGCGGGGAGACTCTTCTCATCTGCACTATTTCCACTTACACATCCTTGCCATCCTCCATCAGCCTGCTTGACTTACTTTATTTCCTTGAATGTGTTAACAATTTGGAAAATCAGGATTCTAAATTTTACAGGGAATCCAGAACAAAGAAAACTTATTTCTTTGTACCATTTATTCTGGAAGTTATAATAATAATAATAATAATAATAATAATAATAATAATAATAATAATAATAATAATAATAATAATAATAATAATAATAATAATAATAATAATAATAATAATAATAAAGCAACTTTCACAAGCTTAGCTTGAGAAAGGAATCAAGTAGGATAGGCACTTTAATACAGACACTGAGCTTGTGAAGGAGCAGCACGAATGACAATGTAGAAGGAGCTAGAAATCACTGGATTAGTCTCTGCTTTCCCTTTAAACAATAGTGATCACAAGAGGAGTGGGGGGAATAACTGGTATTACTTGCCCTTATAAGGCAGAGTAAAATGCCATGCTATCATGTACAGTGGAACCTAGGTTAACAAACGACTCGGTTAACATAAAAATCACATAAAAATCAAAAGGAAATCCATAGAAAATAGTGGCTTGGTTTACGGATTTTTTTCCAGAACAGATTAATTGGTTTTCAATACATTTGTATGGGAAACTGCATTCAATGTATTCCTATGGGAAATTCGGTTAAAGTAATTTTTGCTGTAAGAAACGTCTTGGAGAAAGCATTAATTGTGTTAACCAAGGTTCCACTGTACATGAGAAAAATGATTGAGTGAGACTTTTCCATGGGAAGAGGAAATTCAATTAAAAATTCTTGGAGGGTTTCTAGAAGTTTAAAAAACACATGCTCCTAAAAATAAGCATATAGTTGCTGTCATTCATTACCACCACCACCCCACCTCTTATTACCACGTTTTATACGGCTCAACATTACTGCCTGCTGTATGTTTTTCTGCATCAATCACTCATCTCGACATGTTAGTATGCCTAGATCAGTGACTCATACAGAAGCGCATCGAGAAGGATCTTATCATTGAATGAATAACTTCCAATGTAGCTAAATTATCTTTCTTAAAAGAAGCCTTCTTGGAAGAGAAACCATCCAAAGAAGTGATCCTTACAGAAGTCTGGCAAAAATCTTTTCAGGACGTTAGTGCTTGGGGTGTATGTGTCTCTCAATTGTGATTATGTGATTTGTTTTTTGGGGAGTGCACAAAATGCTAGCCTAGAATTCACTGAGAAATAACACTCTAACCTCTAAATATATTAATGAGCCTAAGCTACGCAGAAGCAAACGGTAGAATTTATTTTTATGCATCAAATATAAATGTTAGCTCAGCCATGAGAAAGGTTTCATGACCCTGAGTCCTTAAAAGAAATGTGGAATCCATGAAATTGCATTTTATGATGGTTTATGGGTCAAACCCACAGCCCAAGTTGTTCTGAGCGAAATACATTCCATGCAAATGCATGCAGTAGAGCCCCTTTATGCTCCCTCCCAGTTGTTAAATGCCCATTTGCCATGCATCTGGATGACTCAATGGAGATATATATTATGAGACTGGAAGTACACCTCACATTTTGTATATTAGGCCTAAAAATGGACCTACCTGGATAGTTTCCCCACATTGTAGGCCTTACCTTAAAGAGGGACATTCACACTGAAGCAAACTTGAAAAGAAAGAACATTCACACAAAAAGAAAATTTACTTGGCCAGAACTGTTTGATGTTTCCATTTCCAATACTGAAGGAAGCTGTATTTTAAGAAGGATTTGATTGCATTTTATTTTATCGTACAGTCCAAATGCAAAGCCACAATCTTTCAACTAGTACAGGCTCAATAAGAAATTACATCTGCAACCTGAAGACTTGCAAGCAAAAACCCTTGTCAAAATGCACAACTAGGTTGGCAAATCAGTCACTATACGTGTTTTCTTTTTAAGGTCAAAATTTTATTTCTGTTTAAAATGTTGTATCCAGAAAGAAAGTCCCTCTTTAAGGATTCCAGCCACATTGTTTGTGATCTGCTCTTGTGGAGGCAACATTAACTTTAAAATGCTATGCCCTGATTTTTCTGCAGCAATTTATTTATTAGATTTATGCAAGAGGGACTTGAAGCAAAATGTTGCAGTGCAGAGGGCTTCCGCTCAGATCTCCAGGCATTCCACTCCAGTTTTTCTTCCACCCAGTTTTCCATTTTTCTATCTCTCAGTGGCTAATGTACAGGCTGATTGAACTTTGAGTTCTCCTCACTCTTTCTTTAAGACATTTGTTTTCCCTAAGGCCTTTTTTTGGCTTTCAGAAAACCTTGGCTTTCCCTGTCCCTCTTGACCCCTCCTTCTTATGGATGGGTGGCGTTATCTTGGCTACATAATCAGTGCCTGGAGAACACTCAGCCAAAACCCACCCTTCCATCTGCAAAAAAAATGGCCATTCATTCCAGTACAAGTGGAGGAAACTGCCATGTTTTACCAAAGCAGTGCAAAATTCCATACATTCAGAGATGCCTGAGACATTTTCTAATATGTTAGTACACTGGAACCTCTTATAATGAATGCCTCATATAGTAATACAGTAAAACCTTGGATAACGCTAAAACTTGGTTCCACAAATCTTGGTGTTATCTGATTTTTAGTGTTATTCGATGCAATTCTCCCCCCCAGATTGCTTAACATTATGCAATTTTGCGTTATCTGATGCAAACGTTATCCGAGATATTACTGTACCTCACATAATGAGCATCTCGCTTAGCGAGTAACTCAATTAAGAGGCAGGATTTTCCTCAAAAGGTCTGCATCATTGAATGAGCAAAAACTCACTTAACGAGAACAGTTCTCTCATCTGCGCTGGCGAATCGGCTCAAGCAACAGGGTGGGGAGGTGAATTCGTCTCGCTAACAGTGCTGGCTTGCCTATGGCCAGAGAAGCTTCTCTGGCCAAAGTCAAACCAGTGCTGTTAGCAAGCAGGATTTGCCTGCCCACCCTGCTCAAGCAACAGGGTGGAAAGGCATATCTGTCTGCCTTCGCTTCGCAGACAAGCCAATACTGTTACCGAGCAGTGTGTTACTTGGTGAATCCGTCTTGCTAACAGTGGTGTTTCACTTTACGAGCAACTCGCTTAACGAGCAAACCCCTCGGAATGCACTTTGCCCGTTAAGTGAGGTATCACTGTATAATGAAAAATTCGCATAACAAAAAGAAATTGAAAAACTCATGGAGTCTTGCTTAACAAAAAATTTTGCTATGCGAAAATGGTGCTCCCTATGGGAAAACTCATATAACAAAAATTTCTATGGGAGAACTCGCATAACAATTTTTTTGTTATGTGAGTTTTTCCATAGAAATTTTCATTATATGAGTTTTTTTCATAAGAATTTTTGTTATATGAAAAAATTCATATAACAAATAATAATAATAATAATAATCTCATAGCCAACCACCTCATAGAATGAATTATTTTTGTTATATGAGGTTCCACTGGGGGGAATAGGCAACTTCTCACACAATGGAAGAGAGTGACTTGTACACTCATCAGAATGTGTACAAATGTCTCCTCTAGCTACTTCTATTTCTCCTCCTTTGATTGTGATGAATTTATTGGAAAACTTTTGCTATAGCACAACACTGAAACCCCAACACTATTATATACTGGCATCCTGAAGACTAGACTTACAAGAAGCAAGAAATCCACAAACACAGATTTCATTGAAGCACACACAGAATTAAGAAATGACTACATTGTCATTTTATTTGGGGAAGAAGAACAAGAAATGTCCTTCCTAATGGGAGAAAGAGGAGAACAGGACAGCCTAAAAAAAGCAGAGGATGGATTAGCAACCCACAAATCTCAATTCCTTCTTTTAGTAACAACAGTAATTATAATAAATCAGCTCAAATCAGGTTTGCATAGCTTGTGTCTCCCCCAAGAGAAATGCAGGCCTTCTTTTGCTGTCTGCCCAAAACTGCAATAAAAGTGTCAAGCACATCAAGGTTCAACTCACAATGGATGGACTCCCTCCTCCTTTTGGCTTAGCTATCTCTTTAACTGAAAGACATTGTCACAAATCCAGAGATGTCTACTTTCCATGTTTTCTAAAAAGCTTGCTTCATTGCACCTCAGATCCCCAAACCTTCCAACCAGCATGGGTGACCATGCTTGGCTAGAGTATTCTTGGAGTTTTCCAAAGTTCTGCTCCTCTCCCCCAATCAACTTTAAAATTTCTGAAAATTTTACATCTTTGTCTGTGCTATACATAGCTTTTGTGGGGAAGGGGTTGGACTTGATTGCTAGTATAATTAAGTAAGTCAGTTAGGTATCAGAGTTTGGGAGTTCAGTGCCTCATGGGAGAAGAGCCAGTCTATGTGGCCCTGGGCAAGCTGCACAGTTCTAGGGTGCTCTCCAGAACAAAGCCATGGTAAACCACTGCTGAGTACTCCCTACCTAGAAAATCCTGAAAATGGTCACCAGACATCAGAATTGACTTGATGGCAAACAGTTATTACAGGTCATTTTTATCTTGGTAGCCTTCCATTACTCTATCCTCAGATAAGTAGAGTCCAGGTTGATGTTAATATACCATTTTATATGCATAGTAAGGAATGAGTGGAGATAGCATATTCTGTGAGCATCCAGAGAGTCACAACTACACTTGACAAAAATGGAGGAGGAGGGGAAGAGGAAAAGTTGCCATTTTGTTGCACCTTTAAGATCAGTTAGGTTTTTTACCATAAGTGTTTATTAATCACAATTCATATTAGAATACAATATTTAAGCTTTATGTGTAAACACAGTGGTTATCATTGCGAGGCGTGAGATCAGAATGAAATGGAATAAAGAAAATGACAAAGGAAATAATCATAAATCTTCAAATAGTTTCTGGTTACTCTAAAGTACCATCTGATCAGTCATTATTGCAAAGAGTTACACAAAACTGAGGACTCATTATACTAATCTAATGATCTAATCCATTTTAAGCACTTTTATCTGTTACCAACTTCAATAGAGATATTATTAATTTTCACTGAAACCAATTAGAATTACAGTGCAATATGCGTAACTGTAAACAGCATGAAATTGAAATGGAGTGCACCCCTCCATTCCAGTTATATTTTTCTAATGTTCATTCTCTTCTTCATTCTTGTATAAGTGCATTCTGATTATCCATATAATTAATAGACCCAAATCCAAATATAAACAACAATGAGAAAGCACAAAAATGCAGAAAAACTCCCAAGTGGCACAAAAATCATAAAGTTGTTTTTCATTTTTGTGCAAGCCAAATATTTTGGAGACTCAGATCTTTACTGAAGTGGCCAAGATCCATGCAACAGAGGGAAATTCACACTGAAATTCACACACTCCATTTGCCCAGTTAGTTGCCCTGTTCTTTCTTCATAGTCTATCTGTACTAGCAAAAACAGTTTGTTACTGTGCAGGGATCAAGAGCCATTTTTATTTGCACAAAGGTCCATGAGGAAAGCATGGGTCTCTGAAACATTCACCTTCCCCCTTGGGAAGTGGTAAGTCTTCCACACTGATGGTGTTCAAGAGAAGGTTAGACAGCCATCTATCAGATGTACTTTAATTTGGATTCCTTCACTGGGCAATAGGCTGGACTCTTATAGGCCCCTTCTAACTCCATTGTTCTATGATCCCAGTCCCCTGGACTGCGAGGAAAACAAATCAGTTGATCCTGAAGGAAATCAACCCTGGCTGCTCATTAGAGGGACAAACACTGAAGATGAAGCTCAAGTATTTTGGCCACCAAATGAGAAGAGAGGACACACTAGAGAAGGCTGGGAAAGACAGAAGGAAAAAGGAGAAGGACACACCAGAAGATGAGGTAGATAGATGGCATTGTAGATGCAATGGGCGTAAATTTGAGTGGGCTGAGGAGGAAGGTGGAAGATAGAGGAGCCTGGTGCGCAATGGTCCATGGACTCAACTGTGCGACTGAACAACAATAACAAATAATTATAATTAAATGAGCAGTTTGTGCTGTTGTGTCTCTATTTTCTACTTACAAATGACTATACAGTCTAGCAGTCTAGTAATGGCAGAATAGCCTTTTGTGACTGTATCTCAGCCTTCATACTACAGTGATACCTTGCTTAAAGAGCATAATGTGTTCCATGGGATTGCTGTTTAAGCGAGTTTGCTGTTTAAGTGAAACACCATTGTAAGTGACCAATTGTGACTTCTGGCGGCGGCGGTGGGGATTGCAATGTAGTTGTCAAGCGAGTTTTTTGTTGGTTTTAGTTGTTAAGCGAGGCAGCCATTCAGAGAAAATTCTGCTCTTTAAATGAGTTAGCCTCTAAGTGAGGCGCTCTTTATGCGAGGTTTTATGGTATTTTAACTCTCATGGTTTCCCTCTGTGAACTATACTTTGAGGATATTAAAGATCCCAAACTCATGGTTAGAGTACTGCTCCTAGGGCACTGGTTCTCAACATGGGGCCCATGCCCCACAGGGGGACTTCAATTATCAGAAGCCTAAGTCAGTACATTGGCTGATCAGTACTTTGGGCATTGACTTAGGTTTCTGGGAATTGAAGTCCAAAATCCAAAGGTTGGAAAACGCTATCCTAGAGTTTCCAAGAAATCGGGAACAACCATAAAACCAGTTTTGATCTATAGTATAGATACAATTATTTCAGGGAACCCATCCTCTCATTAACATAATGCCAGTATCATGCTAGCAAAAATATGCAAGGTGTTACACTTGGCAACAGGGAGCTGTGCTATACAACTGCACAAGTTTTAACATATCCATAGCATAACAATGTACTAGTGGAAGTGCACTAGGACTAGCACTCCTGCCTCTGTGCTGCTGCAATTTACTGCACATATAACTTCAAGTTGTCTGTGTGGTTGCATAACAGGATTTGGGTCAATATACAGTATATATATTCAACTGATGTGGAGGAACATCCAGCCTGGATTACTATGGCCAGAATCATATTGGTTGTGATGAGCTGTTGAAAATTCAACTTTAAACATCTTACATGTCATGATACATCCTCAAGAATCATTCTGCATGCATCCATGCTATTCATTGGGTCCTCATAGATGGGGCGGGCTTTATAAATCTTCCTGGTTGGGATGGGACCTTGTCTCAACACCAAAGTTTTTCTGTATTTAATAAGTTTTTGTGTGCTGACTCATGCAATAGGTGCTTATAGCTCAGCTCTGTAACATGCCTTGGTCTCAGCCATAACTCGCAGCCATCTTTCTTGGTGTAACAAGGTTCCAGAGTTGCAGCCTTGGAGAAGTGCAGTTATCTGTAAGCAAGGGTCCTACCTATCTGTGGGGCTATGGTGGCCCAGTAGCTAAGAAGCTCACCTTGTTAGCTGGAAAGCCAGCAAGTTGGCGGTTTGAAACCCCGGTACTGCATGATGGATTGAATCCCTGTCTCTTGTCATAGCTCCTGGGGACATGAAAGGAGCCTCATTTGGGCATTCCCTGAGAGCAGTTTCTCCTGCAAAAATCCTTTCAACTCAGAATAACTTCTGACATGAAATTATTATTACTAGCTATCTGTGCCTTCACTAAGGTGCAGAGAGAAGTAAGCAGCCATTTTTGTGGCTCCAGTGTCATGGCTGGTTCTCCTTTGGGAAAACATGGCTTAAAGCCAGCTGCTAGGATGCGCTCCTTGCCTTGTCAGTTAAGATTCAGCATGATGATTGCACTGGCAGGAACTTATCCCTTGATAGTCTGGTCAATCAAGGAATCAAGGAATAATAAGAGAGGGTGCCTGCTGAGCAGACCTCAAAAAAAGAAGTTCCCATCTCGTCTTTATTGAGAACATATAACTATTCACCCACTATGCCAGTAGCAATTTCATGGAGATGGTCAATGGAAAGTTGAATCAGAAGCATGGATGATTTGGGTTCATACTGGAGATGCAAGACTACATGTATGAGTTGTTGGCAATAGAAACAGAAAACTATGCACAAAAGCACTGCATAACTCTACATCTGTGTATCCCTTCCTTCCATCTCTATTAGACCTAAAGTTTCATTCTTGATTTAGCATTATTATTACTAGCAAGACTAAGAAGATAAATCATCTCAGGCAGGGAAATGGAGAGATGCACGGAAACTGCCAGCAAAGATGTGAAGAAACCATCAGCATATTCAAGTATTATTGTATTTAATGTGCTCAGTTATGCAGGCTGAGGGGTTCTGGCAGCTATACTCCAAAACAGCAACCTTCCAAGCTGTGGTTTGAGGGGAAGGACATCCTCAAGTATGAAAATATCTCCCATCCTTCAGCACTTCATGGCATTCCTCTTACTGCAAGAGCTTTTTCTGTTCTGTGAAAGTTTGTCAGCACTTGATAGAAAAAAAAATCTACCTACAGTGACTAATTTGCATGGCTCATTGACCCATTGTAACATTCAACATTCATGTGAATCAGCCTCTTTATGAGCAGTGGCATAGCATAGCAGGGGCAGCCCGCCCCAGGCGACAGTTTTTGGAGGCGGCAAAACTTCACAATAAATAATAATAATATCTTGTAATCTGAACTAAAAATTTGAACCATTTCATTTCATATTTTTGTTGTGTCTACAATTCAGAATGATTAAAATGAGCACTGAACTTTTATTATTTAATCTGTGATGGAACTGGAGAATCCCCTTTCTTTAAATGAGTGTAGTCATCTTGGTTGCTCCAATGACTGGCAACACCATCTGTACTAACCAGTTGCCTTGTGGTAATTACCGTGTTTTATTTTGTGCTCGGATTGTTCACAACAAATATTCAGTGAGAATTAATTCTTTCATACAAAGAATAGAGTTCAATATTCTCTAATAACACCTGCAAATTAGGATACGGTGCGGGGAAGTCCCTTCAGGGAAGTCCGTCAGTGACTGCAAATTTGGCCTATCCCCCGGGCGGCTGAAACCCATGCTACGCCACTGTTTATAAGGAACACTGGGAATTTAAAAAATGACAACCTTGGATCTTACCAGGTAGGCAACAACATAATGGACTAAAGACTTGATCCCAGTAACAGTCTACCAAAGAATTGAGCAATTAGGGCCAAGATTTCAACAAGGTTCAAGAAAACAAACAAAATATGTGAAAGAGAAGCAATAGAGCTGAGAGAAACCTGACTCTTTCCTAGGCATATCAGATGAGAAACAAAACATTTAAAACAACAACAACAACAACAACAACAACAACAAAAGATTATAAAGGTTGTGCCACCTTAAAGACTAACTGCTATATTTTAATATGAAATTTCCTAGATTAAGCCCACTTCTCCAGACAAGGCATATTTTTCTACATAATGTGGTGCAGAAAGATATACCAAAGGCATCTCTGTTGTTGGAGATCTCTTTAAACACAGGACAAACGTTAATATAACTCTTGGGTTTTATGAATTAAAAGTAAACTTATTTCAAGAACTAAACATTTCCAATTGAGAGAGAGTATCTGCTATAACAAGCTCAGCCTGCAAATTAAAGAAACCAATGCAATATGGCGGTAAAAATTAAAAAAAAAAGTGGGGGGAGAGTTTTGCTTGGCTTTGTTGTTTTGCCCAGAGGTATGTTTGGTAATAAAATATACTTAAATATTCCTGAAATGGAAATCCCCCTCAAGTGAAAATCTTTAGGCTTCTGATTCATCTAGTTTTTGTCCCTAATATCATATATCAGGGCATCTCAATATATAAACCCCAAAGATTCCCAGGTTCAGAGACATTATATTTCTGGAGGAGATACATATGCCAATATGAATACATTTTGATCAACAACAGCTGTAAAAAAATGGAAGGTAAATCTACATGTTCAGATTAATGTTGATACCTGATGGCCAAAATATGTTACAGTATTTGCATTTCCATTGATGACATGATAAGTGGTAGGAAAACATAATGCCTTATTAATTCAAGATCAAGAATAGTAGTTTTAGGATATAAAGCAGCCTATAATGTATGGACTTGAAATTAAAACCAGGATTCAGGGGTTCTTAAGTATGTAACAAAGATAAAACGAACATTTTCATTTGCACTAAGTAATATGATGCTTACCTCTGAGAACACCAGCAACCTAACTCTTGTTAACACGACACATATTTTGTTATTTTTAAATTTGGAGCATTCCAATATTAAGATCATAAAAGGAAAAGAGCCAGCTTTTACATATTTTCAGCCACATTCTCTGGGAAAAATTCAGATCATTACTTACAATCCGTGGTTTGAAGGGTGGCTTGATTTTCCTTTGTTCTAAAAGAACCCAGTCAATTTCTTTGAAGAATGGGTGTTGTTTAATCGCCTCTTCACCATTCTGAGATGCCACACAGCCTAGTCGCTTAGTTGGATTTTTTGTCATGAACTGGAGGGGGGGAAAGTCAGAAAACATTAATATTGGGGGTGGGGAGGATTGTATGAACAAAATGGTAGGGAACATCAGGTCAGGTTCCTAGAAAGGTGGTGAAAACTCTCTAAACAGTATCCAACTGGGTAGGATATGTCCCCAAGAGCTGGGACAGAGATGGGTGCTCAATCTGTCATGTAGTACCCTGTGGCCCATAGGCCAGATGTGTCCCTTGGTGCCATTTCATGTGGACCCCCACAGCCTTCACCACACCAGGAAATGCCATGTGGTGGAAGAAGGGCAAAATGGCTGTCCAGCCCCCAAAGCTGTCTGAGGGAACATGACCTGGCCCCTGGCTTTAAAAGGCTGAAGGTTGGATTCTCTAAATGTAAGACAAACATGCTCAAGTGGGGACTGCTGGCAGGGTGTGAATGTGGAGAAACACAGAGTCCAGCCCATTTGGTGGTCTGCCAGAGTCATGCACTGATGTGGACTTGTGTTTGGGCAATGACAAAGCCAAAAAAGTGGCTTCATTTTGGCAGTCTAGGGGCTGATCCGGACACGAAAGAAGAAGAAGAAGACCATCTAGAAGGCTACAGAGTGCTCTATGTCTGCTCTAAGCTGAAATGATCAGGGCCTACTTTAGGTAAAGCATAGACTTGAACTCTTCCTTATTTTGTATCAGTGTTGCACCATTTCTAGTTATGGATGTAGATGAAATACAGGATAGGTAAAGTTCAAAGCAAATTAAAATGTTAAAATAATTGGACAGTTTTGACCAGAAATGGGTCACTTCAATAGATTCAATAGGTCTTCTTTTATAGATATGTTAGGGCATATATTGCACGCACGTAAATGCTGCATTGATTGAATGTCTCCACATTCATGTAAAATTTGTCCTGCATCCACTGTCCCCATTTTACTGATTATTCTTTGATCTTCCTACCATGCTTCTAAGTCTATTAAGTGACTTCTAGATGGTCTAGTGCAGCCAGAATCTTGTTCTGGTGGGAAACGCTCTTCATCCATTTGGCAAGGTGTGTTGTTTTTGCTCTAAATAGGTTTATTCTGGCATCTTGTATTTTCATATTTATAGCTTGAAAGGTGTGCAGAAAAAAATTCCTCAACTTTAGCAATTGTCTAGTGCAGTGTTTCCCAAACGTTGGCTGTTGGGACTTCAATTCAAGGTGCAATTCAAGGTCATGGTCATTACCTTTAAAGCCCTATATGGTAGTTGGCCAGGATACTTAAGAGACCACATCACCGCAAGAACATCTGTCTGTCTCACCAGAGCAGACCAGAGAGGCTCTCTGGTTGTGCCACCAGCTAGAGAGGTGCATCTCTCTAGCACCATACGGAGGGCCTGATCTGTTTCCGCTCCAGTCCTATGGAACCTCCTGACAACTGAGTTGCTGCCCTTTAGGAAGGGTGTAAAAACACGGCTGGCGGGACAGGTATGGGGTATTGGCCATACGAGCACCCCAACCTGCTAGCTCGTCTGATTACTTTTAATCTTTTAAATCTTTTAAATTTTTAATCTTTTAAATTTTATGTATGGGTTTGGATTTTAAACAATTTTTATTGGGATTGTTGTGTTTTTACTGCTGTGTTAGCCGCCCTGAGACGCTTCGTGAATAGGGTGGCATATAAATACAGTATGACTAATAAATACAGTAAATAAATTTCCAGAAGCCCAAGTCAATTCCCCAAAAGCACTGATCAGCCAATGTACTGACTTAGGCTTCTGGGAATTGAAGTTCCCCTGTGGGGCATAGGCCCCACATTAGGAACCTCTTGTCTAGGGCATAGGTTCTCAACCTTGGAACCCCAGATGTTCTTGGACTTCAATTGCCAGAAGCCCTGACTTGTATTTCTGGTAATTGACTTGGGCTTCTGGTAACTGAAGACCAAGAACATCTGGAAGCCCAAGGTTGAGAAACTATGGTCTAGGGCAGGGGTGGGGAACCTGCAGCCTTGAGGACACCCTGGACTTCTCAGAATTTAAGTTCCAGACCACCTGGAAGACTAGCCTGTTTCCTTTAAGCCAGGGTTTCTCAAATTTGGGCCTACTTGAATTTCCATTCTCAGAAGCCCATGCTTCCCTTATGGCAGGTCCCCCACCCCTTGTCTAGGGAGTTGGTGTCCATGAAGTGGATGGATGGGTTTGGAGTTGTATTAACTTATTTTGTTTATTATTTGTTAGCACCTATCGATGTACTTCTATAGAGGCAACACCACCAAATAGCAGACTTTTTTTTTCTGTGGGGATAAGTTTCAGGCAGCAGTAATGTACCCTGTTGCTAACTGATTTTGCCTACTACTAAGCTATGATTCCTCCACACTTCCAATATTCTAATTTTCAAGGATGGGATCAAGACCAAGTTTTAAATGAAGGTTTCTAATTCCCAAAAGTCATAAGACATTCTAATTCCCAAATGTCATTACTTCAAAGCTGTGCTCTGTCAAGAAACCTCTGTAATTGGATCTCTGCCAATGGATAACTACAAAGATTTCAGTTTTGGTTTTGAGAAACAGAATCTCCTATTTCCACAATGTTACATTTCCAAGCATTCATAGATGCTGATACTGTAAAATATATTTGGAAGATTTAGACAAAAACAGCACAGAAAAGGATAACACTGCAGATAAAATAATATTAAATTTAAAGCAAAGGCCCTTCTGCAAAAGCTACTCCAAAAGGTTTTCACAAGTTTTAGCATTTTCTGAAGCACAGCACCTGATAAATAAAATCCATGTCTAATAGTACAATGTGAGGAAATGAAGTGTTCCAAATCCCTTGTTAATATTCTCCAGCTGAGTATAGAGACGCCCCTCTATTTCCTCTGTTCTCCTGCTCTTCTGTTAACTGCATGCCATGGAAGCAAGAGGAATACAGTAATACAACCCTTACTTACTTACTTACTTACTTACTTACTTACTTACTTACTTACTTACTTACTTACTTACTTACTTACTTACTTACTTACTTACTTACTTCACTCTCTTCTCCCCTTCTTCAACCCATATGTGAGATTCACAGAGACCATGATGAAGAACCTAGGTGTGTATGTACAGCTATACCATTTTAGGATTTTGCAGGTGATCATACGCCATGCAACAGCAATAAGGGCTGCCACCAGTTTATTGTGGAACCGAGTTCAACTGCATAGAACACGTGTATGTCCATGTTTCATTTGCATGGTTTGGGCTGGATTCTAACTAGCATTTGGAACATATCACTGGCCTTTTCATCAAAGCAGATGATGTTAAGATATTGCAGAAAGCTATGACTTCCTTGCCATATTTTAAAACTCCCACTTGGTGGCATTGAATATGTTTAGCCTAGAGAACAGCAAATCTTAAAACATCTTAAACAAGCTTGTTTTTTGCTGCTCCAGTGGGCATGGCCAGAACCTATGGATTCAAATTACAAGATAGTGTTCACGGAACATTAGGAAAAGCTTCGTCTCAGTAGTAGAAAATCGGAGAGGTGGACTCTCACTGATCAGCAGGAATGCTGACTTGGCCTTCTGGGAATTGAAGTTCAAGAACACCTGGAGTTCCAAGGTTCACCATCACAGACCTAGGATCTGGTGTCCACAGCATAGAGAAGAGGGAACAGCAAGTAGCAATAGCATTACAAACTATCCAAAGAGATATTGTTGCGTGACAGACTAGACCCATGATCAGTAATGTCGCATGGATTTCAGCCGTCCGGGGCTTAAGCCAAATTTGTTGCCCCCTTGTGGACGCCGGTGCCCACTCCTGCTAGGGCTTCTGGGACTTGTAATCCAAGAACACTCATAGCCCAAAAAGTGCCGCCTGAGGCCGCTCGCCCCCTGCCCCCCCTACACAACGCCACTGCCTGTGATAGCAAACCTTGGCACTCCAGATGTTCTTGGACTTCAATTCCCAGAAGCCCAAGCCCCAGTGAATCCACACAAATTGGTTTACTGCAATTCATCCAACCCACGCCGCCTTCATACGGGCATGTTTTAATTCCGCTTCCAGACGCGATGAGTGCAGCGCGGGCTGGATGAATCGCAGTAAACCCATTCATGCAAATTCACGGGGGCTTGGGCTTCTGGGAGCTGAAGTCCAAGAACATCTGGAGTGCCAAGGTTCACCATCACAGGACTGACAGCTGGATCTTATTCCAAAACTAGTGGTGGGGTTAGCAGTCTCTGACTACAGCCAAGATTGGCAGACCATAGGGTAACTATATATAGCCCATAATTTTTCTTGTTCAGCTGCACAGCCGATTCCGACCCTTTGTGACCCCCATGGACAACTGCCCGCCAGGCACTCCTGTCCATCATTAGAACCTGAAATTCATCTGTGTTCCAAACACAAGTTTCTGGTAGGCCTTCATGATTGATTAGTAATACCTTTGAACTAAGCCTGTGTTTAATTCCCAATGGCAAATCTGTAACATGTTTTAGTTCTCATGTTGAGTGGTCTGTAATTCTACGATGAGGACTTTTTTGGTGATTACTCCTAGGCTTTAGAAGTTCATACGAAGGTGCCCTCTTAGTTCTTTTACTGACAGAGAAATGCTATTTTAGTCAAAGAGGCCTTTTGACATTGTAACTAGAACATTGTTGATGGGTTTTTGATTGCTTGGATGATGTTGTTTTAATGTCTTTTAAATATGTGTCTCTAAATGTATATAATGTTAACAGATGTGTTATTAATGTGATTTTAATTATATCCATAATATGTTTCAATGTTTGCATTAAATTTATTCTTATTTGAATTGTCAGTAGTCATCCTAAGTATCTTTTTTTTGGCATTAAGACAAGTAATATATACATACTAAGCCTAATGAGGCAAGGAATTAGAAAACTGGAGTTTGACATGTGGAATTCTTATATAATTTTTACAATATGTCTCTGCTGTGCTGCATGTGTATGCAGGATCCAAGGCAGTAAAAGAAATAAGAACTTTTGGTAGTTTTTTTGGACAACGTTGCCCAAAAGACCATAGCTAGCATGGCCAGCATGGAACCCTTTCCATGCTGGCCATAAGTAAGGAGCCTGAATTGTTGGGCATTCCTCTCCTCTCCCAGAATAACTACAAAGTATGATAGTGGATTTCTTTTGTCCTGGTTTAAGGACTCCTTTCTTTCTAGGAACACTAATCACCACATGAAATGGATCATCTTTAAAAGTCATAGAATTTGTTTTAAGTTTGCAGAAACATCAATTCATTTGGATCTTTTGATCAGCCAAGGTAGACCTTTCAACAAAATCCTGGTGAGTGGGAAACTTCTGTTAGCAATTCCAACCAGCCATGCCATCATCTAGAATATCACAGTTTCTCCCATCTATCCATAGAATTTTCTTCTCCCTATTGGCAGTCAATCAGTAATGTGTACCACCTCACCATAATCAGTTTCCACAGGGTTTTTCTAGGGGATTGGTTTTTCTTCTACTTTTGTTTTGTTTAATAGTAATAATTGATTTTTAAATTTCAGAAACTTTGGCTGTTCCCAAGTTCTCTAATGAGTGGATGCAGACAGTTTGATAACATAAGACTCAATAAACAAAAAGTATGATTTGTTTATGTGGCTCATATTACAAATTATTCTGATAAAGGTAAATTTAACTGGAATTTATTTTAACTTGTCTAAATATCATTAAGTTTCAAATTTAGCATTCAAATTGTTGCTTTCTTTTCAGTATATTCTGCAACATACTATGCCAATAATTCAAACAACTCTTTAGTTAGAAAGTTCATCACTTTCTTTGGACAGCAGGATAGGGTATATACTTTGTCTAAAGTAACCAACCTCCAACATTAATAGCCTTTTCCCATCATTATTCAGTGATGAGTGCCTGGATGAGTAGACATCTCCGTGACGACACTCTGCACCACTTGCCGTTTTCTAGCCATTTAGATAACATCACCCACTAGCCAGGCGGACTATGACGTGTACACTGAACATAAATGCTTTTTGGGATTATCTCATGTCAAACAAAGACACATAACATTAAACTAGTATAATATCTATTTTGTTGCTTTCAGAAAAAGGTAAGGGAGAAGACAACAAGTTTGAAAAAGTAAATAGGAATTGGAACTGAGCTTGCAATCCTTTGCTGATTTTTTTGGGAGTAAGTCCTACTAAAATCAATAGGACGTTCTTCTTGGACAATACAGTTAGAGGCTGGACTGTTGTTCTAATAAGTAGGTTTCTGTATTGGGAACTGATATAAACATGTAGGCTGTGTTTCTTTAATTACATAACCTTTCCCTTGGTAGAGCAGCCATGCAGTATGCAACTTCGAGCTAATAAGGCACTTCAGTTGGCATGTTTTTTCTTCTTGAAACACGATCCTCAAGTGTACATTTAGACTGTAATATGGCTAGAGAGAAATAAACATTTTGTCCCTTTCCCACAAGAAGTTTAATTCATTTTGAATCCCCTTAAATACTGACAGTGACACTGAACTGTGATTGAACTCCCAGTGGTGACTGTTCTTTTAACTGTTACAGAGAAATCAAATCAGTAAATAAGGGAGATAGCAAGATAGATACAAAAGGGCAAGAGGAAAATGAGAGCCATGTCTTACAGCTTTCAAAATGCTGACAGCTTCTTTGCTAAGCCACACTGGATACAGGACATCATCATGTAGGATGGACTCAAAGAGGTCATCTTCATTGTCAGCTTCAAAAGGAGGTTGCCCAGCCATCATTTCATACATGAGAACACCCAGTGCCCACCAGTCTACTGAGGGACCATATTCTAATTCTTGGAGAATCTGATGGGGAAATAAAAAAAGGAAAGATGGGAGAGAAAGTGGTTTAATTGGTTTAAATAACGAATATGTTGATATTCTTTGTCAGTTTTGATCCTCCCCCCCCCAAATATAAAGCATTGCAACAGTTATGCCTTAAATCACAAATCACAATACTTTTTTAAACTTTTAGATATAAACTATTATACCTCTGGAGCGATATAATCTGGTGTTCCACAAAAGGTAGTAGTTGTTACTCCATTCATGATCCCTTCTTTACACATTCCAAAGTCAGCCAGCTTGCAGTGACCTTCTGCATCTAGAAGAATATTATCCAGTTTCAGATCCCTTAAGTTAAGAAAGAAACAGAAAGGTTATTCTGTCTCAGCAACAAAGCATTTTAATTCAATTGTTTAGAAAAAACTAGCAAGATTTATTTTTATCATTTAAGAACAAAACACCAAATAGATAGTAGAAATTTAATAAGGTAAAATAAATTCAATCAGATATTTTAAAATCACTAAAATTAGAATTTGAGGGATGAAACAAATGAATTTGGAATACCTACAGTTTAGAGTCCATTAATAAATATCACTCTTTCTAAGAAACTCCTCAAATTGGCATACACATGAAAATGTAATCTAGCTAGTAAACTGTGTGAATCTGATATATCGTTTTAACCTTTCATGCAAAACATTATACAAAAACTTAATCTGAAGAAGAAAAAATTGTTGAAAAAGGATAGTATTACAGTATTAAATTCTAATATGATCAAATTTGGAGATTGCCCATTCATAGAGATACCATAATTCAGAGGTGACTAGATGGCATGTAACAACAATAGCAAAATCAAACATGACAGCTGAATATTTGGGACTTAGATTTGTACTGACTGAAAAGATTAATTGGAATCATAAAACAAACTATTGTTTGTTTTGCTCAAGTTATTTCATTTAAAATAGAGACAGAAATGTCAAGTCTAGCATATCTTGCAAAAGTAATGAAGACTAATGATGAAAAATGACAATGCAAAGCCAAACAGCAGGGTCTATTGAACAAGGTGTGTAGTTTTTTAATGTTCCCCTCTCATTTGCTCATAAGGGAAAGAGTAGATGGCTTATTTAATTACTATCAAAAGATGAGTTGGTCATCATAATTAATGTTTTCAAGCACGTTGCACATCTCCTATACAAATCACTGATTATCTGATCCAATACGAAGAAGATTTACCAAATAGAAACCCATCAGATGCCATTCGTGCTTTGTTCAGGTTTCCCTTGCTCGAAAGCCAGTCGTATCCGACTCTAGGTGTCAGTGCTCATCTCTGTTTCTAAGCCGAAGAGCCAGCGCTGTCTGCTTCTGCAGACGTTTCCATGGTCATGTGGCAGGCATGACTAGACATGGAACGCTGTTACCTTCCCACCGAAGTGGTCCCTATTTATCTACTTGCAATTTCTTGCTTTCGAACTGCTAGGTTGGCAGGAGCTGGGACAGAGACGGGAGCTCATTCCATCCTGCAGTACTCGGGAATCGAACTGCTGACCTTCCGCCTCCCAGTCAGCCTCTTAGTGACTTGAGCCACTGCAGTCTCAACATGTACACATATTTGCCTGATTTTTCTGGTCACAAGAACCTGCTTTTGTCAAGATATCTTCTCTTCTTCCCCTTCCCTTCCAATACTGGACATTATTACAATCATTCTGACTTTGGATTAAGCAACTCTACCCAGTAGTGTAATATTGCATCCAACCTAGTCTACCAGTTTCTTCAGCCAACTTATCCTTCCAGCACTTCTTTTCCCATTTATTTTACTGTGAATTATCAGCTGTAATAAGCTGTCAATTTTATTTCCCATTATGTGACCAAAATATTCTGCTCATCTGTTTATGTAACAGTAATTGACGAGTCTACCAAGCATATTCTTTAGAATTAGAAAACATCTCTATAATCAATTTGAGAATGAGGACGTGTGTCTGAACACACACACCAAAGGACTGCTTTTTGTCTCAATTCAGGAATGCTTAGGGAGTTTTTGGCAGGGAGCCACCAGTTTCCTGAAGAATGTCAATGAAGCAAGAGAGGGAATCAGTGGCCAAGCCAAGGCTAAAGAGATTTTCTGATGTAATAAATAAGTATCTAAAGTACCAGTATTCATTTGTGGGATCTGCATGCAGTGTGAAGAGTGGATTTTGAGACATTGCTTGTATAAGATGGGCTCTCACCTACCACCTCATCTCCTAGTCTAGGGAATCACACCCCGCATGATGTAAAGTAGAAATCATTGCCCATTAATTACAGATGTGCAGCTGTAGGGTAAAACAGCAATCTGTATGGACCTTGTATCACTTCTGCATTGCTGTAACATCATGTTGAATAATCACAGAATTTTGGAATCACCTGTTGCCACTGGGCAATTCTAATATATTTTGCAATTACACAATTGCAGAAAACTAAACAAAAACAACCAAAGGAAACAACCACAACCACAACAACAACAACGAAGAAAGAAAGAAAGAAAGAAAGAAAGAAAGAAAGAAAGAAAGAAAGAAAGAAAGAAAGAAAGAAAGAAAGAAAGAAAGAAAGAAAGAAAGAAAGAAAGAGGGGAAAATCCAATTTCAGGACTATGTAAAAGTTTTCTCCATGATGTGCTCATTTCTATACAGATAGCTTTGATAAAAGAGTGTTTAAAAACGCAGCCTTTACCCAAATTATGCAATTTGATACATAAAATTCTACAGTCTGATTTTGGGTGACACACACAATACCTCTCACGGAAAAAGAGGCTATTGTGGAGATTTTCTATCATGTCATGGAAATTATTATTTATACTTTATACTTTATTATTTACTTATTTATTTTATCACATTTATACCCTGTCCTCATCCATCATGAAAGACAGCAAACAGCAATAAAATCTAATATAGACAATAGCTAATCCATGTTATAATTCAATAAAGCAAACAGATAATAAAGCCACACAAAAATTAGATAATTATGTAGGTGGTTTTAAAAGACTGCAAGTTAAAAACACAACTGAATTAAAAATAGACACTAAAACACAAAGAAGCAAAGAAAAAATGCATGCAGAAAACCAAACTTCTGTTGAACAATTAGGGCTTAAATTAAATGAAATGCTAATGAAGTGAAAATCCTTGTTAAATGCAATAGTGCTGTATTATCCCATGGTGCAAGAGTAGCATAACCTTCACTGTGAGTCCATTTGTATAGAAAAAATATGTATCCAATACTATATTTCTGCTATCTCTGATAATGTATAGCTGCTCCTGTACTAGACCTTGTGCTACTGTAATGACAAGCAACACTTTTTATTGCCAATAACAGGTCAATAAGAATGTTTTGGGGAAGGTGAAAAATCTGGATTCAACCAGTAAATTGAGTTCTTACAAAATATACACCAGTTGCTATCTTTTCAGCTTAATGGCCCTTCTACATCTTTCTCAGGTAAAGGTCAGAAAAACAACATTTCTGAGAATTTTGAAGACAGAAGACAGGAGCAACCTTTATCTTAAAATTAAACATCAGTATCCTAAATCTGATTGTGTCTAAAGAACCTGAGTTTTAATGGCAAATTTTAACACATTCTCATGATGGAAGGTGACTAATATCTTTACATATGTACTTGAAATGAGGAATTGCCAAAACACATTTGTTCTCCAATTGGAAAGCCTGATTCCACCATAACTGCTTCCAAAACCAGCTGTAAACATCTGGACTATCGAGCTTTTCAACCCTTTGGGATCCCTTCCTTATTTTCAAGCAACCTCCTTACTCCAGAGGAGTCCTGTATTTACTACTCAGGGATTCAACATAGCAATTCAGCTACTGGCATATTAATTTATTTCAAAAACACACCCTCAGAGCTCTCTTACCATCTATGCCAATTTTCAGGTTTTAGGTTTTATAATCTTAGAGCCATGCTGGGACAGACAGATAGACAAGATACACTTATTATAGTAGATTCCAGGTGTTTGTTGAATTAGCAAATTCCTTGGTTTCCCTCCAAACTAGCAGAGGCAGGAAAGGTATCATCAGGATGCTGTGGGAGATTAAAGATATATATAGGACATTTTTTCTATAACAGAAGAGAATGAGTGCCTCTTTCTTGTAGGGAAAGTGAGAGGGGGGAACTCTTTCAAGGCACAGTGTAAACAAGGCCTTTGCGACTTGTCTAGCCCATAAAACCAATTCTTTCCCTCTGTTTTCTTTCCAATTTGCATGTTTTAAAATTCCAAGCTCATAAGGTCAAAATGGATCAAGTTACAGAAACTAAAGAATTCCCACCATTTAGTATGCCTCTTATTGGTATTCCATTCCATTCCAGGCGGGGACAACGTTTTATTTTTATTTCATTTTTTTTAAAACAACAAATTTCTCAGCTGTGCTCTCAAGGGTATCTTTAAGGGAAAGAAACAGTAGCTTTTAAGCTTCATGATGTCCTCCCCCAACAACCCATGTTTCCATCGCTGAAAGCTGAACTTCTGGAGCTCATTGTACAAGGAAGTCTTTCCATGGACAAATTATTACAGATGGATGTTACATAAAAACAGATGTTTGTATTATTTATGGAACTTTAGCGTAATGAAATAATAGATCAAGTATGTGGTTCCCTAACAAACTGTTGACTTATAAGGACTTCTAGAAGGAAGGGTTTGATTTCTCCTACCAGAGTTTCCAACAAAAAAGTTCACATGTTTTTGCTTGTATGTGTGGCTATGAAAAACAAAATCATGTGTTCACGTCTTTGGAATGCCATATTCATTGATAGACTAAGTAAGTTTCTCTAGATCTACAGTAATATAAATCCTACCAATCCCTGCTTTGGAAAAAAAAGTCTTACATAGTAATAGTAAAGGTTTCCCTTGCTCAAAAGCCAGTTGTATTCAACTCTAGGGTTCAGTGCTCATCTGTTTCAAAGCCAAAGAGCCAGCACTGTCTGCTTCTGCAGACGTTTCCGTGATCATGCGGCAGGCATGACTAGTCACCAGAGTGCACAGAATGCTGTTTACCTTCCCACTGAAGTGGTACCTATTTATCTACTTGCAATTTCTTGCTTTTGGACTGCTAGGTTGACAGGAGCTGGGACAAAGACGGGAGCTCATTCCGCCCTGCAGTACTTGGGAATTGAACTGCTAACCTCCTGCCTTCCTGTCAGTGTCTTAGCCACTTGAGCCACTGCAGTCTATTACTATTACTAAGTAATACTATTATTATGAATGAGTGATGAATCATGGCTGAGCTTTCATAACATTTTAAACAATTAAGCCGCTGAAGGTTCTTTGAATGGTCAATCTATGGAGTCATATTATTGACCTTGCACTGATACAAAGTCAATCTTCAGAACCTTTCACGGCCAAGCTCCTTTGACACCATTTTTGTAGAAGCCCTTCTTGTTCCTACTCTGTGCATGCCCTCGACTCTGGACTCTCCACCAGGCGGACAGGCTACCGCAGCTGTGGGATGCCAGGGGCACTCCATTGTCGGCACCCCTCCCCGGCTTAAAAGACGCTGTGGCGGTGGACGCCAGGACCTCTCTGCCCTTGCCTCCAGACTTTCCACTGGGCGGAGAGGATACTGCAGCTGTGGGGCGCCAGGGTCACTCCATCGCTGGCGCCCCGCCCAGCCTTGCACTGGCTCAAAAGGATGCTGTGGCGGTGGACAGCTCTCTCTGGGACTGAAATCTTTCTTTTTTGGACTTCTCTTTGACTTTTTCCGGTTACCTTCTGTAGGACTTTGCTTATAATGATTGCGGGACTCAGTATATGTGACCACCTAGAGTCAGGTCTGAGTAGGGCGGGGTATAAATTTGAAACAACAACAACAGCAGCAGCAGCAGCAGCAGCAGTCCAGGAGAAATTGGGTGGTTGATTGTGTTACTATAATTGGAGAAATCCTGCTCAGCCCAGGTATTACTTGACATTGATCAAGATGCTGATAGCAGGGTTCAAGGTTTCAGTGAAAATGAAGATGTTTCTCTCAACTTGAATGTCTGGCACGAGAGCTGCATGCACCATCATGAGACGTGCAGATGATCTGTCACAGGCTACTGGATTAAGAACGTATGGTTGTGGTTCACTTTGGGGGACAAATGTGAACCTTTGGGGCTCAACATTTCAGGATAAGATAGGGTCTACCTCCTAAGAGTCTGTGCAAAAAGAAGCAAACCTCACCTCGACTGCTTTCACATCTGCAAACCTGTTGTAGGGCATTTGGGAAAAATAAATTATATGGAAAACATTGCATTCATTTCAGAGTACAACTGATTAAAATGCATACAACTGGGAAAAGATTTTTTAAAAGTGTTTTAATCAGTAGGAGGGGAAGGGGCACACTGAGAAAATTACATATATTTTTAACATGGAAATGAGGGGAGAGAAATCTCACAACCAGGTATGAAACGAGGATGGGAAGAAAAAGACAAATAGAAATTGACAAAATGCAAGTAAAGAGATATTGGGGCACTCTTCTTCTTAGGAAGCCAAATTTGGTTCAACAATTTTTAATTGATATATAGACCATGACTGTAGGAGCATGATGCAAAATGCAACAGAGAAATCAGACCTTGTTAGTAATTGTACAGTAAAACCCCTACTTATGTAAAAAGTATGTTCCGTAGGCTTTTATGTAAATTGTTTTTTTATGTAACTTGAAGCAAAACTATAGGACAAATGATTTTTTTTTACGTAACTCAAAGCAAACCCATAGGAAATTGTGTTATGTAAATTGGGACATTTATGTAAATCAGGACATGGTTTTAGTGCAGTGGTTCCCAATGTGGGGTCCATTTCCCACAGGAGGACTTCAATTCCCAGAAGCCTAAGTCAGTACACTTGCTGATCAGTGCTTTGGTGAATTGACTTAGGCTTCTGGGAATTGAAGTCCAAAACCCAAAGTTTGGGAAACACTGTTTTAGTGCAAAAATCATTATGTAAGTCAAATTTTATGTAACTCGAGGCATATGTAAGTCAGAGGTTTACTGCATGTGGTAAGTTTAGAATAATATAAACACCTTTGGTTATTCATTCACCTAATACCAGAAAGCTCCCAAGAGCAATTATATGGTCTACTGCTTAAATATGGAAATTCTATACTCTAGCAGATAGATTGTATTTTAAAAGATTCTACACACTAACAGAACTAATAGTCCTGGAATGACTTCAGCGAGTTTTTGTGTTTGAAAGTCTTTTATGGATTCCTACTATTACAGTATATTTCATTTAATCAATGCAGTGTCATACAACTGACCAATGACTGGGAAAAAAATTTATCAGCTGGATAGGTTGTACAATATACACATGTTCTATGCACAAACAGAGAAGAATGGCTAGTATCTGTGTATATTGCTCCCACCAGAATGTACTGTCTAAGGCAGTTAACTCATTCTGTTTATTTGTTCGTAAGTCCTTGTACCTTCTAAAAGTATAATGGACAATTACAGCCCACTGTAAATCATCAGTACCACATAATGTTTATAGCTAAGTTGAGATTTCCTACTGTACATCCTTTACCATTGCATTACAGTCATCGCTGGGGACACGGCTAAAACATACCATTTCCAAAACTATATTCTGTAGAATGCTGGTGGACTTCAATTCACAGAAGCCTAAGTCAGTACATCGGCTGATCAGATTGGCAAACACTGCTACAGGTAGCCCAAGACTGGAAACTAAAATCTGTGCTGTAGGTATAGGATTCAGCCAGCCTTTTGTGACTGGGCAATCATACATGCAAATGAAGCCCATGGCTGTGATTAATTCCCAATATCCAAAGATGCAAACAAGGAGGCATGAAAAGCTGTGTCAATCAGACATTTATGGTATTTAAAGAATCCCCTTTTCATATAATTGGAGGGACTACATTTCTTAGACTCCCAAATTGTGTACTGAATGCAGGAATTCCGTGAGTTATGGATGAAAATTTCTGTTTCTGGTCACAAATAGCAAAATGAAATCTTTTATTTTTGTAATATTACTGTTCCAGAACTCCCTTTTGACACCATGTTACAAGGTGTTACATATTCACATGTATTTATTCCTTAGTTCAGAGATTCTCAGCCTGCGGTCTGTGGGCTAGATGCAGCCCACAGCATCATTTCATGTGCCCCCCCCTACCACCACCACACCTGGAAGTGCCATGTGGTTGAGGAAGGGCAAAATGGTCCCCTACCACCACCACCACACCTGGAAGTGCCATGTGGTTGAGGAAGGGCAAAATGGTCGTCTGGCCCCCGAAGTTGACTGAGGCTTAAAAAGGTTGAGAACTGCCTTAGTTGATTGCTGTTTACACAATTTATATCCTGTCTACCTTCCAATGAGCTCAAAGTGGTGTACAGTACATAACTTACTTCACATCAAAACTAGGTGCTAGTTCAGACTGAGAAAGGCTGACAGGCCCAAAGCCTGTTGGGGAGTTTTGTGGCTTATGCAGCCTTGAACCAGAATCTTCCCAAGATGCAGTCTTATCCGATTGCTTCTAAATGACTCTATTCTCTTTTATTCTATGTTCATTCTGGTGGCAAATGTTACATGGGAGACCTAGGCATACAGAAAGGGAACATATGGGTGTTTACCTTTCTTGACAAGAGCTGTATTTTCTAATTCAGGAAGAAAATGCATGCTTATTTTTTCTTCCCTGTAAAGAAAGTCAATAGAGCCACCAAATAATCTACCATAATTGATGTTTGAAACAGAAGATAAAATATGGTTCTCATACTTCCTCTGAGCAGAATTAGTTTGCTGTTGTTATCGGGTAGAAAGCCCTGGTCCCCTTCCTATAAAGCCGACAGGAAAACGGCTGCCCTCTGAGGAATGTAAACTTGGCAAGCTTCTTGGCAAACTCCCACTGTTTCTCCCTTTCTCATTTTAACAAAAGACCTATAGTAGGGGTTCCCAAACTATGGCCCATGGGCCGGATCCAACCCCGGTGCCAATTAATCTGGCCCACACCACCCTTGCCACTCCTGGAAGCTAAAGTAAAACACACCCGGGTGCATTTTACATCCACTTCCAGGAGTGGCAAGGGCAGTGTGGGCCAAATGAATTGGTGTCAGGGGCCAGATCTGGCCCATGGGCCATAGTTTGGGCACCCTTGGTTTAGGCAGAGAAAATGGCAGCCTAAAATCTATCTCATCCTGTAGCAAAAAAGATTGAAAGGCACATTTTACTTCCGTTTCCTGTGGGAGGAACCATGTGACTGGCCCACTGAATCACGTCACCGGCCCATGGCCTGAAAAGTTTGGGCACCCCTGACATACACCATTTTCCTAATGGTGAGGTCAAGCCTTTGTTCTGTGTGAAGCACTATTTGTTGTTGTTTGTTGTTCAGTCGCACAGTTGATTCCGACCCTTTACGACCCCATGGACCACTGTCCGCCAGGCACTTCTGTCCTCCACCATCCACCTCAACCTGCCCAACTCTGTGCCCATTGCATCTACAATACCATCTAGCCATCTCATCTTTGGCAGCCCCCTTCCTCTTTTGCCCTCCTCCTTTCCTATCATCAAGGCTTTTTCAAGTGAATCCTCTCTTCTCATTTGATGTCCAAAGTACTTTAGCTTCATCTTTACTATTTGACCTTCTAAGAAGGAGCAGTCAGGGTTGATTTCTTCTAAGATTGACCTATTGTTCTCCTCACTGTCCAGGGTACTCTGAAAACTCTCCTCCAGCACCACATCTCAAAGGCATATATTCTTCTGCGTTCAGCTTTCCTAATGGTCCAGCACTCACAACCATACATTACCACCGGGAATACCACTGCAGGTGAAGAGCATTATGAGATGGAACCCCTTCTTTTGTTAAAAACAAAAATAGTGGTTTTTACTTTCAGCCTATGACTTCCAGAATCTCACATGCTATGTCAGCTGTGGGACTCTAGGAGTCTTAGACCAAAAATAAAAAAGGTTCCATTTCTTGATTTCTATACTGAGAATAAATATACCTTTCCAAAAGATTAGAATTGCTGATGCCTCAAGATATTTCTGCAGGACTGCAGTGGCTTATTGGTTAAGACACTGAACTGGGCAACTGGAAGGTTGGCAGGTCAGCAGATTGAGACCCGAGTACTGCACGACGGGGTAAGTTCCTACCTCTGTCCCAGCTCCTGCCAACCTAGCAGTTTGAAAGCAAGAAATTGCAAGTACAGTAGATAAATAGGTACCACTTCAGTGGGAAAGTAAACAGCATTCCATGCACTTCGGTGTCTAAGAATGCCTGCCACATATCCATGGAAACGTCTGCAGACGCAGACAGTGCTGGCCCTTTGGCTGTAAATGGAGATGAGCACTGAACCCTAGAGGAATACGACTGGCTTTTGAGCAAGGGCGACCTTTGCCTTTACCTTTGTTTACAAGAGATTTCACTGCCTGAGGGGGCATAGCAAATGATACTGCTTATAAAGCCAACCCAATATTGAGTCAGGATAGTTATTCTGGCACCAGGGGTAGAAAATCCCAGAAGCAATTCTACCCATCCTGGGCAGTAAAAATAAAATAGCCTCTAATTAATTACTAAACAATTTGCCTTCTTGTTGTACTACTCCAAATTTCCTACCTGAGACAGCCACCTCACACTAACAATAGAGTTGACCTTGCCAATAAGCACTTTCTATGGTATATGGGGGCTTGTCTACATCCAAATGGCATATGGACCTCAAGTGAGCCTATTCTGTTTGCAGCAGCCTGTTGTCGATTTGTCAATTTGTCAACATTGCAAAATGGCCTTGAAAGAGAGTCACTTCATGATACAGTATTGGCAAATTAAACACGTCCTCAGCTCCTCCAAGCAGCCAAAATAAGTTTCTAAATTTGCCAATATTGTGAATTGGCTTTCTCCATTATATTAGCAAATAAAAAGAGGATGAGTCACTTTGGTTTGTTCCCAGATACCACGCATGCTGGAGATGGACCAAAACACAGCAGTCCTGCCTGAACAGAGATTGAGAGGGAGAGAGAGGGAAAGCGAGAAACCCAACAGTGCAGGTAGGACTGGACCAGCTGGTTTGCTCTATTAATTATGTTGTCTGGTTATCACCTTTAGGAGCAAAACAGAATTGGCTCAAACACTGGGCTAAACGACAGCAATTACACTTATATACCACCCCATAGCACTTAGTGCACTCGCTGGGCGGTTCATGAGGTAATTCCAATTTCACCCCTGACAGCTGGGTCCTCATTTTACCAACCTCAGAAGTAGGGAAGGCTGAGTCAACCTTGATCCCTGTCAGGATTGAACTAACAATGGCAACAGTTTGGGCTGCAGTACAATAGTTTAACCATGGCACCAGCAGGGCTCATGATTGGTTCTGAGCCCTAAACGACCGCAAAATCAGCCTCTGAGTAAGATGGTTCATACCAACTAAAATGCTGTGAATGGTAAAACTGACTTGGTTAGCCTATAGGTAATGACTAAAGCATGGTTTGCCACTGTGGTTTGCCTTACCATTAAGCATGTCTACTCTAATCCAATTTTTGACTTGCTTGTTTGAGAAAACCAGTCTGACCATCATCATCTGACACCTTCTGAAGCTTTGAAGCCTCCGGTGGCCTCCCCACAACCCATCATGCTGGTGTCTGTCTGCCATTCCCTGACCCATGAAATGACTGTGCTCTCCTGGCCATCATTTCTTTTCCCCACAAAGCCTCACTCAATGCACAAGTCTTGGATATCACAAAGGAAATACTGCATCTCTAGTGGGACCTGCTATTTTTTTTGTTCTAATGGCTACCATTTTGTTTTTCAGTACTGCAGACACAGGAGTGCATGGAACACTGTTTACCTTCCCACTGGAGTGGTACCTATTTATCTATTTGCAATTTATTGCATTTGAACTGCTAGGTTGGCAGGAGCTGGGACAGAGGCTCACTCCGTCATGCAATTCTCAAGTCTCAAACTACTGGCCTGCCGACCTTTCAATCATCAATTTCAGCATCTTAACCATTAGGCTACCACAGTACTTTACTTATCATACATTATATATATTATATATTCTTTAAAAGATTGCTTCCTTGAAGCAGTTTTCCCCATGAAGCAGGCTCAAAAGCTTAAACAGTATGCTATGCAATTTGGGGAGGAGAAAAGAGGGCAGAGAAATGAGATTAAGAGTAAAATTCTATGTACAGTATTGGTTGCTATATGATCCAATGGAGAAAGAGGTCAAAAAATCCCCATGGTCTTGTTCTTAGACTCATTTTATCTCTTTTTTGAATGTTCTCTCTTTTACATTTTCAACATTTAACTGCTATAGAGTTTAATGCACCAGAGTTAATACTAACCATGACTTTCCTTTCCCACGGTTTGTATAGGACCTTCAGACCCTGATTTCAAACTTTGATTTACAGTAAAACATGATTAGTGTTAGCATTGGTGCAAGTCTAGTACAATTCCATTGTTTACACTGAAATGCCTCACTTTCTTGAAAAGAGGAAGGACACAATCAGAATGTCATAGTTAAGAAACTAGAAAATTTTGCATTTGTACAACATCTCTAACCTGCAGTGCTAGGTACCAGAAAGTACTATCCTTCTGTAACAGGTTAGTATTGTAAGAGTCTAATATAATAATTAAAGGAGATCTCTAAAAACAGTGCTAAAAATGAAAGGGCATTTTGGGACAGGATGGACTTTGATATAACAATGGATCTTTCTATTAAAATATTTACGCAAACTAAGAATGTGACTTTTGTTTTCATCACGACACAGGGATCAGATAAGGCCTTGCATTCAAATATATTTCCACTAAAACGGGCTTGCAATCAAGTCCCACAACCATGCCAGCCAAAAGATGTCATGAACCTAAGGTGGAGTCCTTCTCTTGAACCACAGAGGAGTTGACCCCTTGAACTCAGGGTAAAATGAGGATAAAGCTAAACATGTACAAGGCAATAATTACACAGTGAAAAAGAAGACCACAACTCTACAGGAAATGTGTGAACCATCAAATCTAATGCAACCCATTACCCATGGCAGGTGTTCGACATCTTTGAGGGGTACACAGAAAGAGCCTCCTCAAAGATTGTGAGCTTTTTGAATCATAATCAGGTGTGCCCTGGTAATGGCAATCTTGTGTTGCCAGCTAATCTTTCTCACACCAGGTAAGGTGAAGTATGCTGTGGAATGAACTCAACCAAAAGTGCCTTCATTTTGTCAGTTTCACATCTAGCCTAGACACAGAAGAAGAAGACAACTCTGAGATTTTTGCAGGACCAGGCAGAGGGCAGAAACATGTTGCTCAAGCTTCCAACAATTTGCTGTGCATGTTTGATGGACTGTAAAACTAAAAACCAGAAAATCCAGTCGTGGATACTGTACAGCATCTCCAGCACCTACCTCTTGCTTAGGTCCTTAGACCTAGTTCACAGAAACACCCAAAGAGCTGGTAAATTCATTCAGGGCTGTACCATTTTAGATTGCTGGTGTTGAATATTTCACCATGTCTATTTTAATTTTTCAAAATTCTTATGCTTTAGGTGGGATTGTAAAGTTGTAAGTAAGATTTGAGTAAAAGTGCTTGAAGAAATAATTCATATACTGTACTGTACTGTCTTTAAAATTAGAAATGTGACCTAAATAACTTTGTTAATGGATTTGAGAACCATAAAAGTAGACAAAAATAAGAAAGACATGATTGTTATTATGGTAACAGCTATAAAATTATTAATGGTAATGGGGTACGGGCCAGAAGGTTACTCCGATTTATTGGCTCATTTGATTCCTCCCCTCTCTCTGTGTGAATCTTCAATGTCTTTTAATCTCTTTTTTAATCTTTTAATTCTAATTTTTATCCTGTGTTTTAATTGTTTTTAAAGCTCTGTTAGCCACCCTGGGTCACTTCTGAGGAGGGCGGCATATAAATATGATTAAATAAATAATTAATAAATAATGGCTAAAACTAGAAATTGTATATGGAATTTGTAATGGAGGACTGATATAAAAAGATTTATGGAATATTGCTATAAACGATAAACTGACACGTGAATTAAAATTAAAGAAAGGTTTGGCAAAGAAAAATGATTTTATAGATATTTGGAGTGAGTTTATTGATCATGCATGTTGTATTTCTCAGCCAAATCTCTCTCATCTAGTAACTGTGCATTTGGTTTATTTTACCTGCTAACAAAACCTCGCATTTAACCCTCTTTAATTTGTGGTTGTCGAGTCTGACCCTTTGCAACCCCATGGACCACCACTCGCCAGGCTCCCTTGTCCTCTGCCATTCTCTGCAGCCCACTCAGGTCTACACCCATCACATCAACTATGCCATCCAGTCACCTCATCCTCTGTCATTCTCTTCTCCTTTTGCCTTCATTCTTTCCCAGCATCAAGGCCTGTTTAATCACATTCTCTCTTTTTCAGCCCAGTGCTTGAGCCAAACAAGATATCTTTGGGTTGTGTTCACGTTTTCCATTTTTAGCTATTTCTACCAATTTTTATGTAATCTGCAAAGTTGATAAGCATTCCCTGCACCTCCTCATCCAAGTAATTAACCAAAATGTTGAAGAGCACCAGGCCTGGGATTGAGCCCTGTAGTACCTGGTTTATTAACATCTCCCAGTTTGAGAAGGAACCATTGATTAGCATTCTCTGAGTATGATTAACCATGCATCTACCTGACAGTTGTTCCATCCAGACCAAACCTAACTTGCTGTTCAGAATATCCTATACATAAATACAGCAAAAGTATTTGTCTGGGTAGAATAATCTGCTTTGTTAGCAAGTTTCCAATGTCTCAGGTAAAGGTTTCTTCTACTGTCTAGCATCTCATCTTTTGAATTGGAGGTGGCTGGGACTGAACTCAAGAACTTCTGCATGCAAGGTCTGTGTTCCCCTACTGTACGACGGTCTCCATGCTGCAACACTTTCAATGTTGTAGTAAAAAAAAAAACACAAATCTGTACAGCTTCATTCCACAGTAATCTCAGAGATCAGGGGTTCCCAAACTACAGCCCGTGGTGGGCCAGCCCCTGCCCGTGACACCATTCCATCTGGCCCGTCATTGCCTCTGCCACACCAGGAAGTGGAATCTAGTGTGTTTATATCATCCATCTGGTGGTGATGGTGGGAGAATACAATTTGATAAGGTGTTTGAGTCAGTGATGGGATGTAACAGGTTCTCACCAGTTCTCCAGAACCGGTAGTAACTTTTCTCAGTGTCCCGAAGAATCGGTAGCAGCTTTTTGGGGGAACCACCTTCGGGGCTTACCTTTTCACTGGTTCCCCCACTGTGCATGTGCTCCAAGCACTTGGTGTGCATGCATGCCTACAGTGCTTGGCGCGTATGCACGGCTTCCTTGCTGTCCTCCCAAGCAGGGAGGAGGAAGAGAAGCTGCTAGCCTGAAGCACCATTGGTTTGTGTTGGGTGGGTGGGTGGGTGGGTGGGTTGAGGGGTGTGTGTGTCCTTATTTTTATTTTATTTTATTATTTTTTTATATTTTTGGCCCCACCCATGACATTATGATGTCATGATGTTAGCTCCGCCCACACTGTGATGACATCATGGTGGGGTAGTAAAAAGTTTGACATCCCACCACTGGTTTGAATGGTCTCAGACTTCTAAAACTGCTATTCTGAAGAACTGTTCCAGCTTTTCAAAAAAATAAATAAATCCATTCTTCTTCACAGAGCAGAGGGAAATGTTAAACTGACAAAGATATGCAGAAAGTTTGAGAACAGCCCTGATATATATTGGGGTTTAAAGTGGCAAATATTTTGAAGTCCAGAGTGGAAAAGCAAATCTGTAAACACGGAATTGATATAACCAGAAAGCTGCATTTACGGTATGTTCTCACTAGCTTAGAAACACACCTTTTTCTTCCTGCTTTCTGATTCCTGCCAGTCCAGACACTGGCATACCCCCCCTTTACCCTACAAAGTGTGAATTGTGCTTTGTGGATTGCACCCTTCGAATAATTCATGAAAACGTAATGATTCTACAGCCAACTTCTCCGACTGTAGTTCATTCTGAATGTGCCTGCCAAGATTTATTTGAAGTAGTAAACACCAGCCAATTTTTGGTGCATTTTAAAAAAATGGGAAAAAGAAGGGAGAGGAAGGGTGAAACGACAAGATAAAGGCTTCAATAAACACCAAGATAGTAGGTGAAAATTTCTCAAGCAGCCCCTTGTTTCTAATAATAAATATTTATGCCTGAGTGCATTCTTCATTCTGTGAGGAAAGATTAGCCATTTAGCTTTTGTTATTGTTTGGATGATGATCTGGGGAGAGGCAAGGGGCAAATTCAAGTTGTCTACAAAGAAGTGCTTCCTGTTAGTGGCTGAGTCTTCGTCCCCATAGTCAGGAGGAAAGGGCATCATGCGCAAAAAGCCATACATAATGATTATTCCAGCCCTATCAGACTGGAGACAACTGAGACAAACAAACTCAGGAAGTGGCAGGGAGTTCAAAAACTGAGGAAATCTGTGGCAGAGGGAGAAATCTGAAGAGAATGCATTGATCTGCAATCAGAGTCAACGCTAGTTCACTGTGTGCCAAGCTTTTAAAAAAAGCTTTGCTTGTCTTATAATACACAACTAGCACCCACAGCTGGCAATGGCTGCAGAGACGGTTCAGATGTTAACATTCAGAATGATAAATAGCCTCTTCCCCTGCCCTGTAAAAAAAGCAAGCGGGAGGGTGGGTGAAGGTCTATGTAAGCAAGCAGAAACAAACAGCCAATCCAGTTGCTAAGAGACACTGGACGATGGCCAGAGGTAATTGAAGAGCTTCAAGAGTTTTTCATTTCAGCCCTGCAAAGAAAGTACCTGTAGATGACACCATGTTGGTGGAGAAACATGAGTGCCGATGTGACTTCTGCTGCATAGAAGCGGGAGCGAGGCTCGTCAAATTTACGTGAGCGTTGAATCTGAAACATTAGGTCTCCTCCATTGACATATTCCATGACGAAAAAGAGGCGGTCCTGAAATTCACAAAAATAGAGCCATTTAGGCTGATTTTGTCTCAGTCACACAAAGATACTGTTGTATTTGTGCGGCACATTAGGAAATTAGGATTTGCATCCAGGAAAGGAAGTAAAGGTGCACTGCAAGTTTTGACTGGGGGGGGGGGGGGAGCTGAAAGTAGAAAGCAGTGGTTTGGCTGATGACAAATGACAAGCCTTTAGGACAAAAGATAAAGGATCTGGGGAAATGACATATACCCTATTTGCTGGCTTATAAGACCCCCTTTTTTCTTCTTAAAATACATTGGAAAAATGGGGTGCATCTTGTATTGTATATAGTGGCCTATAGGGGCTATTTTGGTAATGATGAGGTGTGTCTTATACTCTGATACATCTTATGCACCAGCAAATACAGTACTTCTTTACTCGACTGAAACACACACACACACACACACACACACACACACACACACACACACACACACACACACACACACACACACACACACACACACTTTTAAAAGAAACATTTATTTGGGGAATAATCCATTAGGAACTTTTGTACTAGACTCTTTACATTGTACACAGCAGGAGTCTCAACCTTTTAAAGCTGGGGCTGAGTCACGCTCCCTCAGACAGCTCTGGGGGCTGGACAGCCATTTTGCTCTTACTCCACCACATAGTACTTCCCGGTGTGGTGGAGGCAGTGGGGGCCCACATGAAATGGTGCCATGGGCCACATCCGGACCTCAGGTTGCAGGTTGAGAATCCGTGGCATACAGCTTCCTTCTACCCCAGCAAGGTGACATAGAAGGAGTCTTCTCCAAAAGTGAAAAGGATTGCAAGTACACTAGGGTGTCCCCAGGGTGTAGAGCCAGCCAATCCTTCCAAACCAGAAGTATTGCAGAATACACAATACTCTGACATGAAGGGGAAAAAATCCCAGCAGGCTAGTCACATGGAGAAACTTCCAAGACCCATGTCTGCTGATTTTGCCCCACCTTTTACCCCGCCCTGATCCTAAGATGTTGGAATGGTACAAAGAGTCATTTGGATTTCAAGCCTAATAAGCAGAACGCAAAAGCAGAAGAGCCAATTAAACTCTTTTTGCCTAGCACATCAGGCCATTTGGGTGGGTTTGAAGAGCTTTGAGCATGGCATAAATCAGGGATTCTCAACATGTGGCCCACGGGCTGGATGTGGCCTATGAGACCATTTCATGTGGGCCCCCACCGCCTCCATCACACCCAGAAGCGCCATGTAGTGGAGGAAGGGCAAAATGGCTGTCTGGCCTCTTAAGCTGTCTGAGGGAGCGTGACCGTGGCTTAAAAAGGTTGAGAACTCCAAGCATAAATGATTCATCCAAAAGGGGAAGTCACTGCAAAACATCTGAAGGGACTGCTACATCCTATATAATTCTTCATGGCCTGTCCTATGTTTTGCTGCTTACAACTCAGGCTTGTCCTATAGCAATCAGGATTTGATTTCTCAGATCAGTGTAGACGTCCTTCCTCACTTTGCTATTTGTCGCCTTCTTTTCCGGTCCCTATTTTATTTCAGGGACGAACCATATACAGTCCTCTAAGCACTGCTGGGTTGTAAGTGCCATCATGATTCACTACTGCCTGTGCTGCCTAGAGCTGATGGAAGTTGTAATCCAACATCTTGGAGAGTCAGTGGCGTAGGGTGGGTTTGAGTCACCCAGGGCGCAGGCCAAAATCACTGCCACCCCACCTAGGATCGCCCTTCCCACCTAGGCACTCAAAACGAGACAAAAATACTACCTCGGTGGGAACCAGGGGGTGCTTTTTCCTCCTCCTTTGCCTTCGTCCTCCTCTTCCTCAGGCTTCTTCTTCCTCATGGCCAGCCAGGCAGTACTCCACAGGGCCCAGGGCAGCTGTCCCACCTCCGAGCCTGGCAGTAGCAGCTCCACCTTCAGTGGGCTCTTTTTTGGGCTTGCACTGCCTCAGCTTCTGGGTCTCAACCTGGGACCAAGGGTGGCTCCGGGTCCTGCACAGCACCGCCTGGCACCACGAGCTGGCCGTAAGGAAGAGGAAGACTGAAGAGGAGGAGGATGAAGGTGGCAGTGGAACAAAAAGTGTTCCCTGTTCCCCACCGCACTATCGGGCTCACACCTTCCTGGCACCCTCCAGCCCAGGGCGGGGCCCAGGGAACTGGTGGTGGTGGAAGGTCTCGGTGCCTGTCCCTGCAGCAGACTCCCCGCCCCAGCCACCAGGAAGTCTGGGGCGCCGGTGGCACCACCCCCTACAAAGAGCCGCCCAGGGCAAGCTGCCCCCATCCCCCCACGCTATTCCAGTGTGCAGAGCCCCCTGTCTCTCTCCTGTTTTGCTGCAAAGAATTAGCTATCTGCCTGTTTTCTTTCCTTTTAGTTGAAGTTTGGACCAGATCATTGACCTGCTAGCCTCTAAATTGTCCAAATGCTAGTAGACAGCTGTGCAGCACTGAATTCTGAAGTGCAGGTGCTCATTATGACAGTCCCCAGAGTTAAGGAAAAATCTGAAGATGCTGGCAGTTGTGTTGAGCCATGGCAACAGATCAGCTTTCAACGCTGCCAAGAGCAGTTCTTTTGTGAAGTCCATAGGTTGTATCTGCCTGTTCCGAGCCAATTCACCTTCAAAAGACTTTGCATAATAGCTGGGACAATGTGCAACCACAGCTTGGGAAAGTTACTTTTTGAATTACAACTCCCCAAATCCCTCTGTTAACATTTCTGGACAATTTTGGAAGTTATAGTACAAAAATATACCTTTCCAAACCTCTGCTCATAAAAATATGTTGTGGGAAGAAAAGGCATCTGACAGGGCAAACAGATCTTTCATTGTCCCTGCTAGTTAAAAAGTCCCAGTACTCTAACCCTCTAAGCCCCAGCTGTACTACAACAGGAGGGTTGGAGAAGCATAGAACAATTAAAACCAAAAACAAGGAAGTGGCTAAGGAGGGCTTATTACCACCAAAGGTATTCTCCCTGGAAAGGGGTGTCAATCATAGTAAATTTATATGATACACATTGGGTTAAGGTAAAGGTCGCCCTTGCTCAAAAGCCAGTCATATCTGATGCTAGTGTTCAGTGCTCCTCTCTTTTATAGCTGAAGAGCCAGCACTGTCTGTGTTTGGAGAAGTTTCCGTGGACATGTGGCAGGCATGTCTAGACATCGAAGTGCACGGAATGCTGCTTACCTTCCCACTGAAGTGGTACCTATTTATCTACTTGCAATTTCTTGCTTTCAAACTGCTAGGTTGGCAGGAGCTGGGACAGACAACAGGAGCTCACTCCATTGTGCAGCACTCGGGTCTCGAACTGCTGACCCCTCTAGCTGTCAAGTTCAGCATCTTAACCACCAAGCCACCACAGTCCCAACCTAGGATCTCTAGGTAGGGTTAATTTTCAAAAATCCTCCTGGAAACAGTGGAAAGCCAGTGCGGTCAGAAGTGACAATAACTGGCTAAACAGAACAATATTTTGATTCAGAACTAAATTTCCCCTGTGTAACTTCAACCTTCCAATTTCACAAACTATACAGACTATGTAAGATCTTCCCAGCACTGAACCAATGGGTTCCCCCATAGGACTTAATGGAGCCCACTAATGTTACTCCCTCTATGGTCCTTGGACAGATAATGACAGAACGGTGTGGTATTCCCAGCCAAACAAGTGGAAGTCTGTTGAGGTTCCAAGTCTGGGATACACCAAACTCATTTGCTTCAGGGCCCAGATGTAAGGTGACTCAGATGTTGAGCAGAACAGCTGTAGTGCATGACCTGAGGGAGGAGCAGAGCCACTAAGCTGCAGCAAACTTGGCTCTCCAGATGTTCTTGGACTTCAATTCCCAGAAGCCCTCATTAGCAGGAGGGATTCTGGTAATTGAAATTCAAGAGCACCTGGAAAGCCAAGTTTGATGACCCCTGCACTAGAGAGTTTGCTTGTTTGTTTGCTTAGCCCTCCAGCCATTTGCTTAACACAGGGACCCATGAGTTAATGGCCTTCCAATGGCAAGCAGTGATTCACTGCATCAAAAAGTGCTGGTCCTTCACCATTATCTGTTCAAGAGTTGCTGGGGCTTGGAAGCTAAAATATTCCACTAAGAATATTTTGCTTTAAGTATTCTGAGAGTTGCAGTCCAAATTCATTGCCCTTATGCCTCTCTAGTTGGAAATTCTTGGGAACTACAACTTAGAAAAGTTACACTTTTTGCCTACAACTTTCATAATCTCCCAATTGCCAGCACGGCCAGCGCTGATGATACCTGGGGCATTCTGAGAATTGTAGTCCCCAAAGTAGCATTTCCAAGTTCTGCTTAAAACTCAGTCTTCTCTCTTATGTGAAAGCATTGTACATATTGTCATTACAGCCAGGACTACCTAACTGTAAACTTTCAAGAGCAAAATCGGGCATTCCTCACAATAATTTATGAGTGATGATCAACAGCTTCCTGCAAGCAACAATAAATATTCGTGCCAGTCGGTTTTTGTTTGGGTCCAAGATTGCCCACTGACTATGCAATGTTTACACATAAATAGATACCATCAGCAGGAGAATGAACCTTCATGTAAATGCCAAACAAAAGGTAGTGCCTTTGATGTACTGTTTTCAGCCTGAGCAAGTCTGTTGCTGGAATACTGTTTCTTTTTTTGACCCCTGGATCCTTCTTCTTCTCGTTCACCTGCTGTATCTGTATGCAAATATCGGTGATCCTCATGGCGATCAGCCATGAAGATTGTCCTGAGAATATAATGCAGTGGTCTTTCATCTGCCTCCCGCATTGCAGCATGACACCCATACCACTGATCCGTTAGTCACTTTCTGGTCCCAAGCTCTTTTGGCATGCAAAGTTCTCATCAGCCCCAGGCCAGTATTGATGAAGTTGCTGCCCTCCATCAAGATGGATTCAAGTGGGATTTAATCCACTAGGTCACTGATGGCAAACCTTTTAGAGACCAAACTGCAACCCAAAAAAACACTTATGTGCCAACACAGCAACAGGGGAGGAAGTAAATGCTCCCATTGAGCTGCTGGGCAGAGGGGCGGGGCGAACGTGCTGGAGTGACTGCATGGATGCCCACAGAAAGGGCTCCGAGTGCCACCTCTGGTGGTGCCATAGGTTCGCCATCACTGCCCTAGGGGACATCACCCTTCCCTGTGGACTTTGGCACACAAGATGTTAGTCCTCAGGGTTGTCAGGTTAGTTAACTGTCACCTGACACTTACATTGAGTCTCTAACATTATGGTCTACTCTGGATCCTAGTAGAACTTAACCGACCTTCTCTCTGTTTGTTTTCTCGCTACTTAATTTAATGACACTGAATTCAATGATACTGAACAAGAGGGTGAACTGCCTGAGTGTGGAAGGTTACTTTTATTTTACTACGACTTCCAGATTTCCCCAGCCAGGAGGAGAGAGAGTTGCTGGCTAGAAAAGTTGAGGAGTTGTAAATCACAAAAGTAAAATTTCAAGCTCCAGAAACTGCTTGCTAGAAGCCTAAGGGGACAATCTGGCCCATCTCTCAGCTAAATGCTGAGAGCATGGAAGCCGGACCAGGCAGCTGATGACAGCTTGATGAGTTGAAATACCTCAAAGCATGAATATATCACGCAATGTGTTTCCCATTTTGAAATTGGAGACATGTGTCCGTGCTGCCTGTCAGGCAACCAACATTGTCACCACTGGTCCAAGACGCTTGGACCTCCTCTTGTGCACGGTTTGAACTCCCAAACCAGGAAAAGCATCACACACACGCCCCTCAAGAACTAGAATTCACAGCTGATAAGACTTATCTCCATTCTCCAAGTGGCATTTCCCCCTGGTTTTATGTTTCTTCTACAAATGGGTGTGAAGAATTTTTTTTCCTGATTCCAGCAAGTCCTTAAATTTGAGTTCACTGTGTCAACAGATTTCTCCCTTTCTCTCATTTAGAAAGTATTTCTGTAAGCTATATTGCTGTGTATTGTCAAAAAAAGAAATGGGTGTACCACAACATCCTACATTCTGGGTGTGAAGTTAAGGTAAGGCTGCAATAAGGAACAATAGATTAGTTTCAACTAGCAAATGCCTGAGGCAGGTGAACATTTTATTTGCCTATCTGTTCAATCTACACGCTGTACCATATAAAAAGTTAGACTAAGTTCAGGAGAACCTATATGGAAGAAATATAGATGATTTATGATACAGTAATACCTCATATAACATTAGTATCGAATAACACTAAAATCGCATAACATTAAGGAATCTGGGGGGAAGAATTGCATCAGATAACATTAAGATCCTATGGGATGCTTCAGATAACAACCGCTAAAGCCTGTGTGGTTACAATGTATCTCTATGGATCCCATAGGATTTTAACATGCATCAGATAACACTAAAAATCATATAACACCAAGACTTGTGGAACCAGGTTTTAGTGTTATATGAGGTTTTACTGTATACAGATGACGCCAACATTTATGGTAGAAAGCAATAATGATTGAAACAATTCCTTAGGAAGCTGAAATCACAAAGGGCAACAGCAGGGTTACAACTGAAAATGAACATCATTACTACCTAAGAGATCAAATCAGTTGATCCTGAAGGAAATAATCTCTGACTGACTGCTCCTTGGAAGGAGAAAAATTGAAGATGAAGCTAAAGTACTTTGGACACCAAATGAGAAGAGAGGACTCACTTGAGATGGCCTTGATGCTGGGAAAAATCAAAGGCAAAAGGAGAAGGAGATGGCAGAGGTTGAAGTGGCTAGATGGCATTGTTGATGCAATGGGCGTAGAGCTGAGCGGGCTGTGAAGGATGGTGGAAGATAGGGGTGCCTGATGTGGAGTGGTCCATGGGGTCGCAAAGGGTCGGACTCAACTACCGTATATGCTGGTGTATAAGACAACTTTTTACCCCTGAAAAGCATGCCTCCAAGGGGGAGGGCGTCTTGTACACCGGGTGCATTTCAGTTGAATAAAATACAAGTAATACCTCGGATAACATTTACCTTGGATAACGTTTACCTCAGATAAGGCCTAAATCGCTTAACGTTAAGCAATCTGGGGATGAGAATTGCATCGAATAACGTTAAGGTCCTATGGGATGGCTCGGATAACAACTTTTAATATCAGATGACGAACAGGAGTTTGAAGGCTTTTAAAGGGAAACTGGCATGCCAGCAAACTTGCTAGTGACTTGCCTGGCACTTGTTCTCTCCCTCTATTTGTTATCTTCCTTCAATCATTGACAGTTCCAGTTTGGTTAACAGATTAGAAAACAAACAGCATGGCAGCTCCCATAGGTTTATTGTTTCATTCAGCTTTAGTGAATTGTCTTTGGTGAATGACGTTTAATAAACTTGAACTATTTTATGTTTACTGTACATGTTTGATAACATACAGCCTTGTGACAGTTTTTCTGCATGTCATAAGCATTTGAATATAAATTAACATGTTGAAATCAAATCTGATGTTCTTTTACGTTTTATTTGGTGTGTGGAAGGTGTGCGGAAGAGGGGGTAGTCTTATGCAGCGAGTATATAACAAACTCTATATTTTGAGAGGAAATGTTGGGGGGTCGTCTTATATGCCCAGTCGTCTTGTACACCGGCATATACGGTATGTGACTGAACAACAACAACAGCATGAAACTACCTAAGATTTACATAACTTTAAAGTGAGCAATAAAGAAATCAAAACAGTTAAGGATGATCTATAAGTTGGTTTCCTCATCAGCATTCTAGAAAACTAGAGAAAACTTGGAAGGGCAGCTATGAAGGAACGAGAAAAGATCCTTAATGTAATAGCAGACAGTTGAAAACCAAGGCCAAGATCATCCAGAGTATGCCAAAAAACAAACACCTGTAATTCCAAAACTTGAATGAGTGAATTTATGAATATTTGTTCTCTATTCTTTTAAAAATATTCTTTAAAACATTTCAAAAACCAGACAATCCCCTTGAAAGCATGAAACCAGTTTGGCCAGTAAGGTGTTAAAATTCAATTGGTTCCTGATGGTTCAAAAGTTCAGATTGTCCAGATTTAGAGTCAATTTCCCCTTTGATAACATGTCTCAGGAACCTTGCTCAGAAATCCCCAGATAATGTTTACTGAAAGCACTCAGGACTAGATCAAATAGAACTGATTTATGCTTTTGTAATGCAGAAATACTTTGAATTTACCTTGCAAAATTGTATGCTAATTCTCTAGAGATACAGGGCAAAATGTCCCCCTTTCAGGAGGACTCTCACTCCATTATTTACTCTAAGAAAATTTGTTTTTTGACTCTGTTTCTGTGATCTTTCATTGGCCAACAGTCTACATCAGGGGTTTTCAACATTTCATGTGGCCCACGTAGCCAACGCTACCGCCGCTGCCACCGTCGGCGGATGCATTTTACAGCAGCGTTTATGGCGGGGGAACCACCAGTCTGACATGCTCAGCTGTCTGAAGGGGCGTGGTCCAATCCACAGCTTGAAATTTTTGAGAACCCCTGGTCTAACAATGTATCTGCTTTGTAAAGCTTTAGAGCTGATAAACCTGTTTCAGGGACGATCAATTTCTAACAAAGTCACTGTTTTTCCCATTTGGAAGGCCTGTTTTTGAGGAGCAATATTTCAGCCTGGCTTCTTTCAAAAAAAGGAAAGGAAAGGAAAGGAAAGGAAAGGAAAGGAAAGGAAAGGAAAGGAAAGAAAAGAAAAGAAAAGAAAAGAAAAGAAAAGAAAAGAAAAGAAAAGAAAAGAAAAGTGAATGGGGCAACTGTTCTCTTGCAAGAACATTTTGATATATATGATCTGTTTTAAATCTGGGATTATTTTGGGTCACCTATTTTTGAATAGTTGTAAAACAGTTTTATGGGGCTGCGGTGCTTTGTTGGTTAAGATGCTGAACTTGATGGCTGGAAGGTCGGCAGGTCAGCAGTTTGACACCTTACTGCTTCACGATGGAGTGCGCTCCCCTTATCTGTCCCAGCTCAGTTCAAAAGGAAGAAATTGCAAGTAGATAAACAGTTACTGCTTTAGTGGGAAGGTAATAGTGTTCTGTGTGTTCCAAAGTCTGGTCATGTCTGCCACATGACCATGGAAATACCTGCAGATGCAGACAGAGCTGACTCTTTGGCTATAAACGGAGATGAGCCCTGAAACCGAGAGTCAGAGGCAACTGGCTTTTGAGCAAGGGCAACCTTTACCTAAAACAGTTTTATTTTTAAAACCTCATCCCTCAAATTCCCTTTGCCCCAAATCCTTAAAATTTGACACAGCGCAAGAACAGACTATCTGCTACACTAGTGTCAGATTTGGTGCTGATCTGAAGACTAGTTTAAACATTATAATTCTTTGTTTGGACTGCCTGAATTTTAGAATTGCATCATAGAATGTTGCTTTCCTATGCCAACATAAGGCCATTGCTGAATTTTTCATGTAGTAATAGTATGACAGTCATATAATCTTACTCTTATGTCTGAGGAAATGGAGTTGATCCCCAAAAGCTCACATTAAACTATTAGCAGTTAGTCTTTTTTTTTTTTTTTGCCTCATATAGCAAAAATATGGTACCTAACTGGATACAACTTCGGAGTTTCTTACTTGTGCTTGATAAAATGCAAAAGCATGTTTTCTCCAGCAAATGGAAAAGTCAAGAGGGAGACTAACTGAAGCCAGAGAAATATATTTTATCACCCACATGGCTTATTCAGAAGATGTTTTAGTCAAAACTGTGGGGATATGAAATTCTTTCCCAGCCAGCATAAAACTGATTGCTTAACTATTTAAACAGGATGTTCAAACGGTTTGTTTAAAATTTACTGAAAACTGCGGCAACTGTCCCACCCATTAGGGTTTGAATAAACATTTCCTGCTTCTGATTGAAACTGCACAGGCATATTAGGCTGTTCGTGCACAGTATTAAATACAAGCAAAAGGAGTGTCTGAAAGCCAAAACTCCATTCTGGATTGTGTTGCCTTTGTCTTTGGAGGACAGTTGGCAGAAAAATCACAAAGTAAGAAACAAGCGGCATTTTACAAATTCAGCTTACAGAAATACACATTTGTCTTCTGTGATCTACAAAATATGTCTTCTTTTTATGAGCCAGCCTCTAAAAATAATACAATCACTCATCATTTATAAGGCATTTTGAGAGGCAAACTTTATTGTCCCCTTAATGCAGATATGAACCTTGAGAAGAAAAGGCAGAGAGAGTAGGAAGCGTATTGCCTAACTCATGGGTGCCCAAATTTTTCAGGCCGTGGGCCAGTCATGTGGTTCAGTGAGCCAGTCATGTGGTTCCTCCCACCGGAAGCAGAAGTAAAACATGCCTTGCCATCTGTTTTACAACAGATATGTTTTGCAACAGGATGAGATAGATTTTTGGCTTACATTTTCTCTGCTTAAACCAGGGGTGCCTAAACTACGGCCCATGGGCCAGATCCAGCCCATGGGCCATAGTTTGGGCACCCCTGGCCTAACTTGAAAAGCCTTTTGGCTACAACTGCCATATTCCTCTACCCAGCAGATCAAGATGGGAGTTGTAATTCAAAAAGCCACTTTCCCAAGCTTTGTACAGTATATGGCTAGAGGTGACTAATATGGATTCTGTAGGTTTCCTATAACAGTGGGGTGATTTGTCAGTTGAAGTACAGTAAAACCCCTACTTACGTAAAAGTCCAATCCATAGGATGCTATCAGGGGAGGTGAGGTAGCCTCCCTTCCTGCATCATTTTGAAGAGATGCAGAGACACATTAGATAGTACAGAGAGTTTATTGTTAGAAGCAGCAATTCTGTACATGTTAAATGCAATTTGATTATAATTCCATGTACTTTTTTTATTTTTCTTGTCTTCAAATTCTGGGTATTAATCTGCTCTTGTAGGACTTAGTTTGGCACTATGCTGGTGCCCTCCTCAATGTCCTGACCTGCAGCTTCATCAGTTTCACCAGTGGGTAGCATTTACTACTCTTGTTACTTCTGTGGGTAAGAAGCCACATTATACCTGCAGTAGGTACAACAGCCACCCACAAGGCACTTGTACTGGTTCATTGCATAGTAATTGCACTGGGGAATTCCACAAGTGATTGACCATCCCTGTTGCTGAGTCTAATAGCTGGTGATGTTTATTTGGGCATCACTTTATGTTATGCCTGCACAAACAGGATTTAGCCCAACAAAGAAACAGAATCAGTAGCACAGAACTCTGGCTGTCACTATGTGAAAGCCATTATGAGGCTGCCCAAATCTGGGCATGAAAGATGCCCCAACTTACATCTAGTATATCAGGTGTTCTCTTTGTAAATGTTTGAAACAAGGGTTGTTCAGAAGACATCTGGCTGCTTTGGGGCCTGCTAAGCCAGAAGATATTTTGTCTAGTCAAGTTTGAAAGCTAGTCATGTCTAACCCAAGGGGCATTGCTAATTTCCATTTACAATCAAAGAGCCAGCAATCTGTGCAACTGCAGACATTTCCATGGTCATATGATAGGCATGACTAAGGTGCTGTAGTGCATGGAACCTTTCCTGCAGAAGCAGTACCTATTTATCTATTTAACTGATACCTATTGAATTTTGATAATGTAATGTAATGATGTTGAGATGTTTTGTGGTGTTGATACAGTACTGATTATTATTTTTCCTATAATTACATGTTGTGTTTATAAATTTGTTGTTTCTCTGTGCTTGTGAACCGCCCTGAGTCGGCCCAATCCGAGTAGGGCGGTATAAAAATTGGAAAAAAAAAATCTACAATTGTACCTTGCTTAAAGTGCATAGTGTGTTCCACAGGATTGCTCTTTAAGTGAGGTTGCTCTTTAAGCGAAACACCATTGTAAGTGACTGATTCTGACTTCTGGTGGTGGGGATTGCAAACCCCAATTTATTTGTTAAGCGAGTTTTTGGTTGGTTTTATTTGTTAAGCAAAGCGAACTTTCAGAGAAAATTCTGCTCTTTAAGCGAGGCACTCTTTAAGCGAGGCGCTCTTTAAGCGAGGTTTGACTGTACAGTACTTGCAATTTCTTGCTTTCAAACTGCTAGGTTGGCAGGAGCTGGGACAGATGATAAGTGCTCATTCCATTGTGCAACAGTCAGGCCTGCCGAACTTCCAGCCATCAAGTTCAACGTCTTAACCACTATCCCACCACAGCCCTCATTTTGTCAACTACAGTAATACCTTGGATAACGCTAAGACTTGGTTCCACAAGTCTTGGTGTTATCTGATTTTTAGTGTTATCCGATGCATGTTAAAATCCTATGGGATGGATCGGATAACATTAAAGCTCCATAGAGATACATTGTAACCGCACAGGCTTTAGCGGTTGTTATCCGATACATCCCATAGGACCTTAACGTTATTCGATCCAATTCTCCTCCCCAGATTACTTAACGTTATGCAATTTTAGCATTATCCGAGGTAAACGTTATCCGAGGTATTACTGTACTTAGCAATAATCAGAGGGAGATAAATTATTTTTCTCAATGGCTTCTGAGCCTGGGAGTCATGAGCTATTTTACCTTATTGTTACATCTAGCTGCATTCTAAAAACCCACCATATAATCATCTTTTACCTGTAAGTTTTTATTAGAGCATGCCAACACTTCATTATGTCGTCCAACCGAATGGCAAAACTATATCTTACAGGTATGTGCATTTTAAAAAGTCCAATGAATGACTGCTTTTCCTGGAAAGAGCAAAAAGTAATGTTTCTTCATTCCAAACTGTCCTCCAGAAACTGCTCTTCCTTAGTAATAACTAATATAATTAGGCTTACATTGCATTCATGCAGGGCTTAGAAAAGTTACTTTTTGGACTACCAGTTTGAGACTCACCTTGCTTAGGCAGCATGTACTTGTAGTCCAATAAGGTAACTTTTCCAAGCTGTGCCCACATGTTTTTGAAATGTGCAGTTGAGTGCTATGAACAAGCTGCCAATGTGCACATACTTGATAGCAAAGGCAGGAAATGAATTCCGCCCCCATCTTCTTCAACCATGTGAAGAGTTTCAGTGAAGTTCCCATGTACTTATAAGTAAAGGTCAGCCAGTGACAACAGTGGGTTCCAGCCTAACAACGCAGCAGGAGAGGTCTAAAGAGCACTGTGATCCTCCTGCGTGGAAAATTTACCAAAAAGAAATTACTGTTGGGTCACAAACTCTGCCCTGGGTCTAAGAAATAAGAAATAGCTTATTTACACTATTTATTTGAACACAGTGTCCCAAAAAACATTTTAAAAAAATCACTGCATTTCCATAAAGCCAGATTTCTTTTAACTCCATTGAGAAATTCCATTGGGATGGAGAGTTAGCATTAAAAAATGGTTGGAACGTACTAAGACTGCAACCTCATGTGATTTAATATAATAACTCCCTGAAGACAGTTATAGCTTCAAGGGGCCTGCCTAAGGGTTTTGATATGTTGATGGCTACAACCAAATGGCCTGATCTCCCATTCATGAAATTGTTCATTGACTGATTTCTGCAACATCGGAAGAAGGAGTGGGTGTCTTAGACAACTTGGTTGAGTGTAGGTGTCATCTGTGCAAAAGAATGTGTCTTTGTGAGCAAATACCAACTAGACATGGACATGATGCATGTGCCTGATTAACTTCACAAAAGGAAAAGATGACAGAGAGTCAACTTGTTGTGCATTAGGTAAAGGTTGCCCTTGCTCAAAAGCCAATCAAATCCAACTCTAGAGTTTAGTCTTCATCTTTGTTTATAGCCAAAGAGTCAGTGCTGTCTGCATCTCCATACATTTCCATAGTCATGTGGAGTGCACGGAATGCTGTTTACCTTCCCACCAAAGTGGTACCTATTTATCTACTTGCAATTTATTGCTTTTAAACTGCTAGGTTGGCAGGAGCTGTGACAGAGACAGGAGCTCACTCCATGTCAGGAAACAACATATTTCCTCATGTTTCCCAAGGCTTGAAGTTGCAGTTTTTTAGCTAGGCCTCATACAGAGCCTCAAAGAAATCCTTTCCCATCTGTGTCTTTCAGCCTACATGTCACGAGATGGCTTGTTGACATTTTAGTGTTCCTGTGTTCCTATCTCTCTAGCGTGTTTTGTCTTCACTGACTCCACATGTGTGCCAACAATCCATTGTTTTGAGAATGTTTCTCTCTGTTACCTGATTGGCCAAAGCTAACCCACCTGACTGCAGATTCTCCATTTTGCAGAGAGGTTAGTTAGTTCAATCTTGGATATCAATGGCTTAGGACCTCGGCTTGGCTTGTGGGATTTTCTTTTCTTTTCAAGATGAATACCTAATGACCCAGGACTGTGTACTGGACTGATTCTTTGTTATGACCTTTTAATCTGCGTTTTTCATTTGCTATATCAACCTGATGAATAAAGCAGCTGTTTCTCTTTGAAGTTTGTTTTTCTTTTGACTGGCACACACACGAAGACACGCTACCAAAAGAAACCTCCCTTGTTTTGCTCTATGCTCAACTGCCCTACTGCCTGAGCATAGCAAGAGTTCCTTTCTAATCTCCTCGGCTCTCCCAGAAGAAGTGAGGCAAGGGTTAACAGTCCCAGTAATGAGCAAGAGGCTCAGGGACTAATAGGGAGGGGCCCTTGTGAATTGGGACAGCCGATGTGTGATACTCCATCATGCAGCACTTGGGTCTTGAACTCCTGATCTGATAGCCTGCCAGCCATCAAGTTCAGCATCTTAACCACTAGGCCCATGCTGGTGAACCTTGGCACTCCAGGTGTTCTTAGACTTCAATTACCAGAAGCCCTAGGCAGCACTCCAGCTGATCAGGGCTTCTGGGAATTGAAGATCAAGAACAGCTGGTTCACCATCACTGTTCATAGTCTATTTTATGTTGTTCATTACCAAAGCACAATTTTAAAAATACATAGTGTCTTTCTCTTATAATGGAGCTGAAGAATCCCACCAATGCTGAGACAGGTCATATCAACTGAGAAACGAGACAGTAAGCACAGTGATGGGATGTCACCGGTTCCAGACGGATCTCTGGAACCGGTAAGACCAATCCCGGAGGGTTCTCCGTGAGGGGAAGTCCACTTTTGGGGCGTCCGGTTCCGGACGCCTGACCGAAAGAAAAAAAAAAATTAAAATCGGAGCGAAAATGGCTCTAATTGACTGCGCATGCGCAGAAACTCAATCTGACGCATTGCACATGCGTCAGATTGAGTTTCTGCGCATGCGCAGTCAATTAGAGCCATTTTCGCTCCGATTTTCAAAACATTTAGAACTTTCAGGGCAGCGGCGGCAGCAGCAGCCCTCTGAGGGGGGCGCCTCCCCGCGGCACGTTGAGGGCTGCCTCGGCCGTCCGCTGCTGACAAGCCCCATGCCCTGGGGACGCCCGGCGGGGTACACCGCTGCCGCCGCCTCCGCCAGGCGCCTGTGGGCCGGGTGCCTGCACCCGCCGTCCACAGCCGCCGCCCGCCGCCGCCGGAGCTGCCGCTGCCTGAATCCCTGTGGACTCCTTCTTGGGTCGGTCCCTTTTGAGCTCGGCTGCCGCGCGCTGCGGAGGAGGAAGCTGTAGGCGGCGGCGGTGCGGCATGGGGACGGCCCAGGGAGGCGCGGCAGCCGCGGCTGCCCGTCGCCCCTCGCCATGGCCGGAGCCGGGCTAAAAAGGTACCGGCCCAAGGAGGACGCCACAGGGGTGCAGGCAGCTCCGGCGGCGGCGGCGGCTGTGGACAGCAATCGGGGTGCCGGGTCCCAAGAAAGGTAAGCGAGGGGTTTTTATTTGGGGTGGGTGGGTAATTTATTTGTGTTTTGGGTGGGTGGTTGTTTTTATTTTATTTATTTATTTGTGTCTGGGTGGGTGGGCTGAGAGGGAGGGGTGTGTGTGTATGTTTATTTTTATTTTTTATTTATTTTTATTTTGGCCCCGCCCACAACGTCATGACGTCATGACGTCGGCCGTGACGTCATGACGTCATGCCATTGGCCACGCCCATGACGTCCGTGACGTCATGGCGTGGTAGTAGAATTTTTGTCATCCCATCACTGAGTAAGCAGGATTATTTTCATATAATAAAACTGGTGCTTTCACATTAGTTTATACCTTGCATATCAATTCTGTAAGCCTGCCACCTCAGTTTGTTGCAACATGGAAAAAATGACTACGGATTACTTGCCACACTATTAGGAATGCTCATAAAAAACAAAGATACAATATTTGTAAAAGGAATCTATAGAACATATTTTCTTTCTTTTTTTACTGTAAGATAACCTGAGAATGGAATGTACATGTGTACGAATATACGTATGACTATTACTAAAAGCCCGCTTAAAGTTGTTATAGGTTCTAATGAAGAGAGTTAAGGATGTGTCATAATTTTGTTTCCTTCCACTGACCCTGGCACTGTTTACAATGTGAAAATTTCTATATATTAACCTCATAGGGAAAAAAATGTTTTAAACATTTGAACTGAGGATGAGAAAAGGTGCAAGTGATAAAACTCATCCATATGGGCACAGAAGGCTTCGATATCTGTGCTCTTTTAAATGAGTGGTTTTGAATCCTTATGTGAACTCTTCAGTTAGAGTTACTGCCTTTCTTCTAAGGCAAGCATCTGATATTTAATAGCAGCACGTATATATGTACAGTAAAACCTCACGTAAAGAGCACCTCGCTTAGAAACTAACTCACTTAAAGAGCAGCATTTTCTCTGAATGGTGGCCTCGCTTCATAACTAAAACTCATTTTAAAAAAACCTCACTTAACAACTAAATTGGGGTTCGCAATCCCCCCCCCCCCCCGCCAGAAGTCACAACTGGTCACTTACAATAGTGTTTCACTTAAAGACCAAACTCATTTAAAGAGCAATCCTGTGGAACACATTATGCTCTTTAAGTGAGGCAACACGTTGTTAATAATAATTTCATATCAGAAATTATTCTGGGTTGAAAGGATTTTTGTGGAAGAAGCTCTGCTCAGGGAACACCCAAATGAGGCTCCTTTCATGTCCTCAAGAGCTGGGACAGAGATGGGTGCTCAGTCTGTCATGCAGGACCCAGGTCTCCAACTGCTGACTTGCCAGCCTCCCAGCTAACAAGGCAAGCTTCTTAACTAGGAGCCACCACAGCCCCAAAAACATTGTTTATTCATCCATTCCTATGAGAGAAACCTGAAAAGCTATCTCAGAATATTAACTAGGGATACAAAATGTTAGAAAAACTCTGAGAAATCATTTAGCAAACAGAAATATTCTGAAGTTATTTCCCCTTCTGTGTCACAAAATGTTCTACCATACTGTATCATATTAATTCTTAATAACAATATTATTAATATTAATATTAATTCTTAATTTTTAAATTATTATTAGTGATTATTATTAAGTCTTAACATCCAGTTTTCAACAGTTAATAGTTAGTTCGCTTCCAGGGTTAGTAAAAGTTGGAGTATAACACCTTCAATTCCCTACAAAATGTTCTACAGCAGGGATTTTCAACCTGTGGCCTGTGGGTCGGATGCGGCTTACAGTACCATTTCATGTGGCCCACCTTCACCACACCAGGAAGTGCCATGTGGTGAAGAAAGGACAAAATGGCTGACCGGCCTTCTAAGCTGTCTGAGGCAGTGTGACCCGGCCCCCAGCTTAAAAACGTTGAGAATTCCTGCTCTACAGCATTTAGGAGTTTAATTACAAAAATAGGTACTATCCCTAGTTCTATGGTAAATAAAGGTAAATAGCTGGATTACTGTAACATGTTCCGTGTGGGGCTCCCCTTTAAATGTTCAGAACTTTCTGTATGGTCAGAATGGAGCAATTATATTTTTATCTAGAATCTGTTCTGGAGAGTATGCAATTGCGTAACTGACCCACTATAATCTCATTTCAAAATGCTAGTTATTACTTTTAAACTCCTGAACTGCTTGGGAGAATGTTCCTTGAAAAATATCTTGCCTCACTACAATCCTGTATTTTAATTTTTGCTTTTTAATTTTTACTGGTTTTAAATTTTAACTTTTTATTATCTTTTGTGATGGGTGGGTTTATGTTGTGGGATTGTATAATCAGTATGTTTTATTTGTTGTCAGTCGCCCTGAGTCATTCGTGAGGAGGGCAGCATAGAAGTATGATGATAAATAAAAAATAAATAAATCCCACCTGTTCACTACCAGTTTTCATGGAGAAAGTGGAGCTCCACTCTATATTCCACTACTAAAAGTAGGATTGATGACAAAATTGCCTGGATTCTAGTCGTCTTTTCTGGAAGAGAATCCAGGCTGTTCAGCTCCATGCTCCAGGAGATTAGACCGGCCCTTTGCCTTCCTTTTCAGATGCCAGCCCAAACTAGTTTGTTATTTCAGCAAGTTTAGGCTTAGGGTGTTCCTTAAACATACAGCTTAATAGTATGTTGCTAGTAGTTTTCCATTCATAAATACGATTGTTCCTAGATTCTGGTGATGTGAGCCACCTTGAGAAACTCAGAGTGAGTTGGAAAATATTCAGAGGCAAAATGGAGTGTGTCTGAACATGGGATTTCTGCCTGCTTCTCATGACTGGTTGTCGATGGGAGGCTTATCCTCTACAAAATTTAACATTCTATAATTATGTCTACCTTCCTGGACCAAAAACACAACCATAGAAACACTGTGGGCACAGTGTAAAGTTCTCTCACTGATGAGTTCCCAGTTGCCCAATCAGATTCGCAGTGTTACAACTAAGAGTGGTGATCTCCTCTATCTAATGCTAGAAAAATTCCCAATTGGTTCTGTTGTGTTCCTCCATGGTGCCAATAATATAATAATAATAACAGCCTTCCAGAGAAGGCTGTTAGGTCACAAAGGACACCTGCAGGAAGGATGAACTTTGCTCATCCTACCGCAAGCAGTGAGATCTAGAATAAGAATATCACTGCATCCCAGTCTATATGAGCAAGCTTTGGAGGAAGCGTGGTTTGACAGAGAAAGAACATTTTCCTGTGAAGTCTATCTGCCTCTGTGGTGTAGTGGTTAAACTGCAGCAGCCCAAACTCTGCTCACAATCTGAGTTTAATCCCAATCACCCAAGGTTGACTAAGCCTTTGATTCTTCCAAGGTCGGTAAAATGAATAGCTAATGTGTAAGAGGCAAAATGGAGGGGCTGTGGTGGCTTAGTGGTTAAGATGCTGGAACTTGATGACTGGAAGGTCAGCATTTCGAGACCTGAGTGCTGCATGATGGAATGAGCTCCCGTCTCTGTCCCAGCTCCTGCCAACCTAGCAGTGTGAAAGCAAGAAATTGCAAGCAGATACATAGGTATCACTTCGGTGGGAAGGTAAACAGCATTCCATGCACGCTGGTGTTTAGTCATGCCTGCTACACATCCACAGAAATGTCTGCAGAAACAGACAGCACTGGCTCTTTGGCTATAAACAGAGATGAGCATGAACCCTAGAGTCAGATACGACTGGCTTTCGAGCAAGGGTGACCTTTTCTTAGGAGGCAAAATGCTAATTACATTTTGGATTGCCCAGAGAGTTCTCTAAGTCAGGGATGGCCAAATTATGGCTCATGCACCAATTCATCCAGCCTGTGCCGCCGCTGCCACTACCAGAAGCAGAAGTGGACGTGCCCCGTGCATGCGCAAACCGCTGCCGTAAATGCACCTGCAGCTGTTGTAAATGCATTTATGACAGGCACAGATGCATTTTATGCTCAGAGGAACCACCGTGACTGGCCCGCTCAACCACGTGACAGGCCCAAGGCTCAAAAGGTTTGGTCACCCCTGCTCCAAGTGATAAGAGGTGGTATATAGGTGTAATTGCTATTGACCAGAGATGAACTACAACAGGAGTTCTCAACCTTTTAAAGCCAGAGGCTGGATCACACTCCCTCAAACAGCTTGGGGGACTGGACGGCCATTTTGCCCTTCCTCCACCACATGGCATTTTCTGGTGTGGTGGAGGCAGTGGGAACCCACATGAAATGGTCTCATAGGCCACGTTAGGTTGAGAATCCCTGAACAACGGCTTCAGTTGTTGCTGAGGAAAAGTTTTCAGTCATGTGATGCTGATGTGGTAATTCATGTTCTCAGTTCTGAGGGTTTTTTTGCAAATCAGCTGCCAAATAAGCAGCTTGAGACTTTTAAGCAGAGATTTATTTCCTAGATTTACATCCCATATTTCCTCTCCAAAACTAGACCCAAGCATTTCACTAATAACAAATAGAAGAGTACAATTAAACTACAGGGGCGGCGGCCAAAATTAGCCATTAATATAGAATTAAATCGATCTGTTTAATTTAATTAAATATGTTTAATTTAAAACACATTTTAAAAATATTCCCTGGAAAAGTACCAAACTAGTAAACAAGATTTCAGGATTTTCTGAGCAAATATTGTAATTTGACTCCAGGCTGTAGAGAAGCTGTGTTTCTGGTTAAGGTGGATACACAATCTTTGCTGAGTTTAGCCAGATATTTGTTTTAGAATAAACTCCTGGCTAGAGAATATGGAGCTCAGTCCATTTTCCCCAGAATGTACTTAATAAGTCTTAAGTCTGCTGCAAATCCCACATCACGCCTCAACGTGGCACAGTGGTGACCCTGGCTGTCTGACAGCTATGGTGGCGGGGGTGTATTCCCCTGGCAGGTTCAACTATGCCATAAAGGTGTCAGCTAGTGGTCCAGAAAGGTTCTCCATTCAGGAATCGCAGGTCAGCTAAGTCAGGTTGGGTACTTAGGAAATGCACCTGGCCAGTGTATTGCTCTAACATGGCCAAATTTGACATGAGCCCAGCCAGTTATGTCATTGTATTTAAAATGGCTAAAGGAGCATTGAAAACACAGGCATGAGTCCTCCATGCACCATCCGACCTTGCTACGATAGCGGTAGGACTTCCCAATGGCGAGAGCCCACTAAAATCTCATGGGAGACAATGCTTCAATCTGCCACTTCAAACTAGATGTGTGAAGTATGGATCAACCAAGTAACTAAGTAAGTAAGTCTTAAGTGCAGAGAAAGCCATTTTGATTCAGATCTCTAAGTAGCTGTGTTGAGTAGCCACTTCAAGGTGAATTTAATATATGCAGATTTACACTCTGAATAACTTCCTAATATTCAGACATGCTCTTCCCAACCCAAAGTCTAATTTAAACTCAATAAAGTTCATATTTTATGTCATGGGAGCTTTCCCATCCACCCATGTTGCCAGTGGTACTTAGGGAAAAATAAATCTGGAAATCAATTCACACAACCTCAAATGCCTCTTAGACAACAAGTTCCGCTCTCGTCAGGTGGGCTTTTTAAGACCCAAGCCAAAGAAAACATGTTTCTCTGTCTGTATTGAGTGAGAATAAAACAATAAAAAATTATTTCAGCTGCCGCAGCACAGGAAGTAAAACAAAAACACTACATAGGACCAAAGAGGAAAAAATATTCCTGGCTTTCAGACTTCTTGTTCTTTTCTGAACTTTATTGTCCAGTTCCTAAAATAGGAACTTGGATGAAGCAAAAAGTTATGTCAACTTTCTTTTTAAAATGTGGTCTTTCTCACACACACACCAGTCGGGTCCCTTGTTTTATTTTTCATCTAAAAGCTCTGCCTTACATTAGACACTACCATGTCACAAATGCACATATGCATAAAGGTAAGGCAAAGTTCACCCTTGCTTGAAAGCCAGTTGTATCTGACTCTAGGGTTCAGTGTTCATCTCTGTTTCATAGCCAAAAAGCCAGTGCTGTCTGCTTCTGCAGACATTTCCATGGTCATGTGGCAGGCATGACTAGACATCAGAGCACATGGAATGCTATTTACTGTCCCACCCAAGTGGTCCCTGTTTATCTACTTGCAATTTCTTGCTTTTGAACTGATAATTTGGCAGGAGCTGGAACAAAGACGTGAGCTCATACCGTCCTGGAGAATTTGGGTATTGAACTGCTGATCTTTTGCCTTCCAGTCACCGCCTTAGCCTCTTGAGCCTCTGCAGTCATTGCATCAGTGCTGGGCATGGGCCGGTTCGGACCAGTTCTCCAGAACCGGTAGCAACAATTCTGGGTGGTCTCCCAGGGGGCGGGTAACTTTCCTGGGAGACCACCTGGGACTGCTACTTTTTTTTGAGGTGACTGGTTCGGTCACCTCCCCATCCAGGCACTTGCTTTGCAGAGAGGGGGGGGGGAGAGAAGCCCTCCTTCCCTCCGCAAAGTAAGTGCCCAGATCCCAGCGCTCCAGGCGTTTGCCTTGCGGAGGGCGGGAAGGAAGTCCTCTCTCCTCCGCAAGGCAAGCACCTAAAGCGCTGGCATCCAGTCAGGCACCTCCAGCCAGCCTGTACTGTATTTTTTTTAAACTTTGGTTCCGCTCATGTCATTGGCTCCACCCATGACATCATGATGTTGGCTCTGTCCATGACATCATGACATTGGCTCCACCCACAATATGGTAGTAAAATTTTTGGCTGCCCATCACTGCCTTACACATATGTATAGTATATACCAAACAGGGTAATAATAATGATGATGTTCCATCAAATCAATAGCTAATAATTTAGCTCCAAAAAGAGGACATTTTTGTATGGTTTGCTTCTGATAATTTAAACTTGTATATATAAATACAACCATAATTTTTGATATCCTGTTTAAGCAAATGAACTTTCAATCCGTAAACAAGCTAGCTGCTAAGATGTTTCTCTTTATTATTTTTCTGGAAAAAATGAGAAGTTGGGGGAAAGAAGCTTTCAGTTCTGAGAGCAGGCAGCTAATTGGGTTATGGCAAGACTTAGGTGATGTCACCTATTTTAAGCAGAGGCCAGTGCTACCAATAGCAATAGCAAAGAGAGACAGGGAGGCAGTTCAAGCAAGTCAGAACTGGGACAATATGAAGAAATCTACTAATACCTGTAGCAGAAGAGTAGCGTGCCTTGGCGGGGCCCCGTATAAAAATTTGTTTGGGGGCCCTTAGGAAGGGTAAAGATTTGTTTTGCTTACACACGTTGGGGGCCCCCGTATAATTGATACGGCAGATACGGCGGTAGCTACGCCTCTGACCTGTAGTAAATTTGGCTACCATATTCTGGACCTCCTGAAGCCTCAGTATTCTTTTCAAGGGCAGCTGTATGTAGATAATATCATAGTAATCTATTTTTGAGATTACCAAAGCATGTACTACTGCTTTTAGACACTTTCTGGAGCACTCCAAAACTGCCTGCCTCATCTTTCAGGTTGACTGTTACCCCACTCTAGACTGGGCAAAAAACTATCTCTCTGGTCAACTGAGCTACCCAAAAGGAGACTCTCCATCTCTCCCTCTACTTTTTTAATTAGTAAGATGTAGCATCTGGTGTGCTTTTAATCTTTTTTAGATTTAAATTTTAAATTTTAATTTTAACAGTTTTAAGGTTTTTAGGTTGTGTTTGTGTTTTATTGTCATGTTTTTTTTGTTTTTTTGTTTTGTTTTTTACTACTTGTAAACCGCCCTGAGTCACTTCGGTGAGAAGGGCAGTGGAGAAATACGAATAAATAAATAAATAAATAATCTTGTCAGGATTGAGTTTCAGTTTATTGGCTGGTTACTGGAAACTGTAGTCTAACTGTAACTTTTCCCGTTTCTGGTTACATCAGCATTTCCTACTCCAAACATATAAGGCAGTCGTTGCCAACCCGTTGCCCTCCACCTGGTTTGCCTTGAACTCTTATCACACCCACCCAAAACCTGAAGAGTCAAATACGAGTGGCTTTCAAGCAAGGGCAATCTTTACCTTTATCTATGAACATTTCCCCCAAGCGGAAGCTAAACAGTACTAAAAACTAGACAGATTTGAATGAATCAATATTTACGCTATACACTCTTTATGTCTTCCAAATAGTTCATCCACACAAACAGAAATAAAGCAAAAAGGCACTCACTTTGAAAAAGCTGACTACAGAAATCTTATACAGTCAAACCTCAGACATTATGACTTGGTTCCACAAGTCATGACATTATCCGATTTTTAGCATTGTCTGATGCATGCATCGAACAACGCTAAAAGAAAGAAGCCCTGACTTCAGGGCCAAACCTTGTGGTTTGTCCCTGAAGTCATCGCTGTGCTTGGGGGAGTGGGGGGTGGATTTGGCTACCCAATCCACCCACCAACCGCTGTGATTTCGTTGTGCTTGGGGGGTGGATTGGGTAGCAAAATCCCCCCCCCCAAGCACAGCGATCCTTGCTAATGCAAAAGGGATGGGCAGAAAGGCGCTCATTCCCATGCACGAGCGCACGGAGCGAGCGCCTTTCTCCCCATCCCTTTTGCATTGGCAAGGATTGCTGTGCTTGGGGGTGGATTTAGCTAGCCAATCCACCCCCCAAGCACTGCAATTTCGCAGTGTTTGGGGGGTGGATTGGGTAGCCAAATCCACTCCCCAAGCGCAGTGATTCTTGCGAGTGCACTAGGGTCGGGGAGAAAGGCGTACAGGAGCGAGCGCCTTTCTCCCCGACCCTAGTTCAGTCGCAGCGATCCATTGCTGCGGTGGTGGTGGTGGATTGGACTCAATCCACGACTCCCACAGCAATCCATCACCAGGGATGTGTGGATTGGGTAGATGCTCTACCCAATCCACCACCCCCTAGATGATTGCCTCGGATAACGCTAAAGAATAGTTATCCAGAATCGTTTTCCGATGAAAGTTTTATCCAAAAAACTTGCATCGTTATCCGATTCTAGCAGTATCCGATGCAATTGTTATCCGGGGTATTACTGTATTTAAATGCCATGTGTTTATCTTTGAGACACATGCAAAAGCAAAATACTTGTGCATTTTATTTTTTAAAAAAAGGAGATACAGTAATAGCCTATCAAATAGCACTGTATTAAAACAAAGCATTAGGCATATCGGGAACCTGTTAAATTGTAACTTTGGATTGAAAATGTCAAGTTCATGACTGAGAAAAGCAAGGTAGAGTTCATCTGAAATGATGGAACTGTAACCTGTTATGCCAGTGTGAGCTGGAAAGTCCAAAAATCATCCAAACATTATGTATGTCTACAACTCAAATCATTTTCCATTGATTCAAAGAGAAAGAAAACTCTTCATATTCTTTGTTTTTATCTTTAAAACTTGCCAAAGCATGGTCTTCCTTTTCTTTGCTTGAATTCTACCAGAAGAATATTTTTGGCATACTGCTGTGTGGATCTGGATTTATGAAACAGAAATACAGTACAAATTTTGTTGTTGTTGTTCAGTCGCACAGTCGACTCCGAACCCCTGTGACCCCATGGACCACCGCACACAGGTACCCCTATCCTACACCATCCTCCTCAACCTGCCCAACTCTGTGCTCATTGCATCCACAATACCATCTAACCACCTCATTTTCTGCCACCCCCTTCTTCTCTTGCCCTCAACCTTTACCAGCATCAAGTCTTTCTCAAATACAAATATCTTACTCATTTAGACTACAATAGTGTTTTCCAACCTTTGGTTTGTGGACTTCAATTCCTAGAAGCCTAAGTCAATTCCCCAAGGCACTGATCAGCCAATGTACTGACTTAGGCTTCTGGGAATTAAAATCACCCTGTGCGGCATAGGCCCCATGTTGGGAGCCACTGAGCTAGAAGATGAGTCTTTTGTTTCATTTACATTTATATCCTGCTTTTCTTTTAGTGAATTCATGCCAGTGTACATCATTCTCCTCCTCCTTTCTTTAATTTCACAATAATTCCTTGAAACAGGTCAGAATAATAGGGTACATCAAGGGGTCCCATGGCTGAGAGGAGTCTTGAATATCTATCTTTCAAGCATCATGGTCAATTAGAAATTAGAGAGAATGTAAATTCCCAACAATTAATCTATCTTCTCTTTGATAACAGTTCTTCAGAGATACATGTTATCTCAGTAATTTGACTTACAAATTACTGTATTTGCCAGTGTATAAGACACAATCGGAATATAAGACACACCCTGTTATTACCAAAATAGCCCACTATAACCCACTATATACAGTACAAGACACACTCCATTTTCCAGTGTATTTTTTTTTGGGGGGGAGTGGGTCTTATAAGGCAGCAAATACAGTATTTTTTAACGAATGATAACAAAGACACATACTAAATTCAAGATGCTAAGACGTGAAACATCACATGCTATGACAAACGGATGTCTTTTTACTACACGAGTAAGCATATCTTGTTACAAGCATTGTAGCTGTTTCATTTCGCCCTCAGTCCAAAACCTAATTTCTACAGTGAGATTGTGGAGCTAGATGATGTTCAGTCCCACAATTTTCTGTGGGATTTTCTGCCTCCCCACTCCCCCACTCTCTGGGATTTCCTAGCCAGCAAAAAATCCTCAGTTTCTTCCTGCAAAAATCCAGCACATAATTTCTTACATGGTGTTCAGGAACTGATTCCATTCTCTTATTACCACTAAGATAAATCTCACCTACTACTATGCAAGGAAACAATTGCCAGGATCCTGTTGTATAGCTTTAACTGTGAAATGGGAGTGACATCACGGGTTATGACAGATTTCTGCTGATGGAAAAGTTCCCTTTCAACCAATTGTAGAATACATATACAGTAATACTGTACCTCGCATAACGAATTTAATTCGTTATGCAAGGTTGCTCGCTATGCGAGGTTGCTTGCTATGCGAAACAAACAAAATTCCTATGGAAAAACTTGCATAACGAGCGTTTCAAGGGGGGAAACTCGCATAGCGAAAAATTTTGCTATGCGAGTTTTTCCCATAGAAATGCTCGTTATGCAAGTTTTTCCACAGGGAAAGTCCGACTCGCATAGCGAAAATTTTCATTATGCGAGTCAGACCACTTAGCAAAAAACTTGCTCGTTATGCGAGTTTTTCGCTAAGCGAAACACTCGTTATGCGAGGTTTGACTGTAACTTCAATGTACCCAAATATGAAGAAAGTGCAATTTGCTATGGTGGCGGACATCACTCACAATGTATAGGTAGGTTTCTGTGGCATGATATTGGTCCTGAATGTTAATCATATTGCCTCTGAACCAGTGGTGGGGTGCTACTGGTATGGACTGGTATGGCCAAACCGGTAGTGGAAATCCAGAGGGGTTTGCTGGGGGGGATAGTAAACCACCGAGCGACCAGTTCGGTGGCCTCTCCGGGCCCCCTCCGAATGGCTTTTCTGGGCAGCCCAAAATGGCTGCTCGGAAGTGCGTATGCATCAAAACACCATTTGATGCATGTGCACTGAAAAATAGAAGTGCACATGCATCAAATGGAAGGAAGGGCGCAGCAGCTGGCTGTTGAGGCTCTCAGCGGCCTCTTTGGAGGAGCGACTGGGCCAGGCCACACCACCAGGCTGCCGCACAGCTTCGCTGCCATGCCTCCGCTTTGGCTCGCTGCTGTGTCACTTCACTGCTTCACCATTTTGGCGCCACGACGCTTCGCCACCGCGCTGCTACGCTGCCGTGCCACTGCTGTTGCTGCCTGCCTGCTGCTCCCCGACCCAAGGGTAAGTGACTAGGGTTTGTGTTTGGGGTGGGTGGGTGGGTGGGTTGAGGTGTGTGTATGTTTTGTGTAGTCTGTTTTTATGTGCATTTTATGTCTATTTTAAATTGTATTTTTATGCTTCTTATTTCTATTTAATATCTATTTTAATTTGTATTTGTATGTGTTTTTATTTCTATTTTTATGTGTACTGTATTTTTCTTTTCTTTTTTCTTTTTTTTACTTTGGCTCCACCCACAACATCCTGACGTTGGTTCCACCCATGATGTCATGATGTTGGCTCCTCCCACAATGTCAGCTCCGCCCACAGTGTGGTAGTAAAAATGTTATCTGTCCACCACTGCTCTGAACACTGGTCTTTATGGACAATTAGTTGCCCAGTAGAATAGCAAACAATGAAGACTATGATTATTCTTGTTTTGCAGATGGACACCACCCAGGTGAAATCATAGTTCCTTTCTTCCCCAACCCTCCCTGCATTGATCTACTTCTTGTTGTGGTGCCATATCCGATCCTGAATATTGGCTATTATCATAGCAATCAACCATGAAGATTGTCCTGGGAACAATATAATGCAGTGACCTCCTGTTTGCCTTCCACATCACAGCATGACACCCATACCACTGATCCAGTTGCATGAGTCACTTGCTGATCCTGAGCCCTTTACACAAAATCCTCCTCAGCCCCAGGCCAGTATTGATGAAGCTGCTGCCCTCCATCAGGATGGAACCAGGTGGAATTTAATCCACTTAGGCACCATCACCCTTCCCTGTGGACTTTGGCACCCAAATCTGTTAGTCCTCAGGATTGTCAGGTTAGTTAATCGCCATCTGACGATCTGCATTGAGTAGGGTCTACTCTATTATCATAGCAGGATAACCTGGCCAGACTCAGTTATGCATTATGGGATTCACTGATGCATTATGAGTTTCAAGTTATGTTATTACATTACACCACACAACACTATGAATATACGATTAAGCTACTTATTTTTATTTATTTATTTATTCAATTTGTATAGCCACTTGCTCTGCAGGCTTGAGAACATAAGGGTAGTTTTTTTGTTCTTCTTGCTGATGTGCAAGATTAAGTTTGATAGTCCAAAAGTATTATATTTGGCCCAAGTTTTGCATCTCTCTGTTGCTCTTGTCAGTTTCAGGGTCTTACATTGACAAATTCCAAAGTGTTGTTTACCATTCCATTCAGAACTTCAGTATTTGAAAGAGATTACTGTAAGATTCATAAATTAACAAATCCTAGATACCATTCTTTGCAATAATAATAATAATAATAATAATAATAATAATAATAATAATAATAATAATAATAATAATAATAATAATAATAATAATACCTGAAATTGACAGGTCAACACAGATATAAAAATCAAACTTAATCTTGTGCAGGAAATCAGCTAGAAGGGCAAACACAAACAAAGGAAAATAAAGAACAAGCAAACAACAAAAATATATATAAATAAAACCCAGTGCTCAGCATTTCTCTCTGGTACTACTCCAGGAAATCTCCTGTCTCATGGAAATGTTGCAGTGATTCTCCATCAGGACAAAATGTTAAGAATTGCCAGCATTAAAAAAAAATTGCTTGTTACATTCCTATGTAATGCCACATCAGTTTTCTGCTTGTGAGCTTCCCAGAAGGGTTCAATTAACCATTCTGGGAACTAGGATTTTGAATGTGATAGATCTTTGGCCTACCCAAGGCCAAGGGCTCTTTCTGTGGCTTCAATTGATGATACTTTGGGCGTGGCAGAAGAAGGATGTAATTCCTTCTCTTTCATCAAGGCATATCTCTTTTCCTGGAATAAGCAAATCAGATGGAGGAGAAACAACTATGATTTTACAAGACTCCTGAAAAGATGTTGATGAGATAAAGATGTTTAGAAGATAAAACCTCTTCACATGTTAGAGAAATGATTAAGGATGACACCTTTTATGACAGGGGAAAAGAATGAAGCCCACATTGTCAGCCCTCAATGTGGGAAGGAAAATAAAAACAAAACAAGGATCAATATTTTCATAGCCCATCATCTTCAAGACATTACTTGAAATATCTAGGGACACATCATCAAGGCGCCACTGAGTAGGAAGGCACAGTTAACCTTGACAAGAAGGAAAGGGGGTGGTGGTAAGATTTCAACAATAAACATTTTCCTTTTATAAGCAGCTGGCTTTTTGAACTTCACTTAAGCAGAGGAAGTATTCTACAGCTGGTCTAACGCTATTACAAAGATTGCAGTTATTCCTCACCAATGCCCCACTTTTTAAAGGCTGTATATAAAGGAAGAGGGTGGTAGAAAGGCAGAAGACACTCCGACAAGCGTCTTTTGTGTGGCATGCTTCGCTTATCTTAAAGGATGTGGCTTGTTGTACCTTTTTAAATCTACTAAACAGAAAGAGCAGCAGCGATCAGCAAGGAATTTTACTGTCTTCAGAAGTGATTCCAAAACTGTTTTCAATGTTTTTGGAACAGTTAGTGGGAATTAACCATCATGACAATACAGTAGGATAGACAGTATATTCTATTATATGTTGTATTATACTATGTCCACTCAGGCTGCATAAGATAAAAACCAATATACAGTACAGTATAATGAAACAATAAAATAAAGCTGGTAAAGCAGAAGTGGAGCAGGTAAAGGAAAATTAATGCAAAAATGGCCACTAGAACAATAATGACACAATATGTGATATAATTATAATACTTGGGTAGTCAGTTTCCTATAGGCCAATGGTTTCCAATCTTGGGGCCCAGATGTTCTTGGACTACAACTCCCAGAGGCCTTCATCAATGACTCTTCTTCTGCCGTGTCCAAATCTGAATATTGGCAATCATCATGGTGAATATAATGAAGACTGACCTGAGAATATAATGCAGTGACCTTTCATCTGCCTTACACATCACAGCATGACCCCCATGCCACTAATCTAGTTCCATGAGTCACTTTCTGTTTCTGAGCCCTTTTGGCAGGCAAAGTCCTCCTCAGCCCCAGGACAGAATTGATGGAGCTGCTGTCCTCCATCAAGATGGATTCAAGTGAGATTTAGTCCACTTAGGGACCATCACTCTTCCCTGTTGGCTTTGGCACTCAAAGCCCTTAGTCCTCAGGGTTGTCAGGTTAGTTAACTACTGCCTGACACTCAGCATTGAGTTGCTGGCAGTATGACCTACTCTATTAACATAGCAGGATAACCTGGCCAGATCGGGTTATCTGATTGCTTCTGCTGGCTAAGATTTTTGGAAGATGTAGTCCAAGGTTGGGAATCACTGCTATAGGCAATTTATGCATGCAAAAGTGAATTGTTACTGGTTAAAAATGTTCAGTCTTCATTCCTCACTAACCTGTTTATGCTGAAATAATACAATCAGGAATATGACTAGCATTTCACTATCGTTGTTACATGCAACATGCTGTCAAGTCACTTTTGACCTTATGTAAATGCTCTGTCCTCAACAGCTCTTCTTAGTTCCTGTAAACTTAAGCCTGTGACTTCTTTTTAGAAAGTCAATCCGTATCATACTTATGTGCTGCAGTAATTAGCTTGTGCAATTGTTGACATATGCTGTGAGCATGTTTTAACCATTCTTTTCACCTTGCATGTGCAAACAAGAAAAATATTAAAAATCATGCAATGCTCTAATCTTCACACGAGTTGTAGACCTATTGTTTAAATCAAAGCAGTAAAGGGATTTCTTCTACTTCCGTGTCTAGGCCAGACATGAAACTGCCAAAATGAAGGGACCTTTTAGTGAGTTTATTAAAGGGATTAAAACATGGCGTCCACACAAAACCACTCCTCTTATTAAAATGTCCACATTATTATATGGAATAGGGATGGGGATTTGCACAATCCACACAGTTAAGAATACTTAGATTCCCAGTGGTGAAGCGGTTAAACTATGGGGTGGTATGGAAGTGTTATTGTTATTGCTAGCACAGATGGGGCATCCTTGGTACATGCGGATTCTGCACCCTGCCCCTCCTGAAGTTCTTCAGCCGATATTGATGATCATTGATGCAATATAAAAAGATGTTTAAAAGCGCTTCAACTTTACAAACACTGCTTACATCTAAGCACCCCTTTCACACAGGAAAACATGTAGGGAGCTGAGCTTTGTTTTTCATGCAGGAAAGATGTTGCACTCCAGCATAGATGTGCTTAAAACTGAGCTGTGCTTTGCATATTTGGTGGGGAAAATGTTCTTACTGGCAAGCTTTTCCCACTTTGCTTACTCTGCCCTTGGCTCTAACCACTGTTGGAATAAAGAAGCTAGTCATGCCTGACTCTAGGGGTTGGGGCTCATCTCCTTTTACAGCAATGCTGTCTGCATCTTCAGATGTCTGCATGGTTATGAGGCAGGTATACCTAGATGCCAGAGTGAATGGAACACTGTTACCTTTCCTGCCAAAGTTATACCTATTTATCTACTTGATTGATTGATTGATGGATTGATTGATTGATTGATTGATTGATTGATTGATTGATTGATTGATTGGACGTATGCCACCCACTTGGCTACACGACTCAGGGCAGCTAACAGCAATCACAATATATCACAATACATTTAAAATTAAATTCTTGCAATTTCTTGCTATTGAAAGGCTAGGATGGCAGGAGCTGGGGCAGACAATGGGTGCTCAGTTCATAATGTAGTACAGTACTCAAATCTTGACCTGCTGACCTGTTGACTGACCAGTCACCAAGCTCAGCATCTTAACCCCTAAACCACTGTGACCCCCTGAGATTATTACTAAATTGTATTTTTGCCCTGGGCCACAAGAGCTTCCCCACCTCTGGTGTACAAGATTGCAATGCAGTCCAAGATATGTAGAGGTTGCGGAGAGATTTCCAAATTACCAACTCGCTCTTCTCTGTACAACCCTCCTGTCACTAAAAACTGTGTAATAGATTCCCACTGATTATAGCAAACCCTGTAACCATTCCACACTCTAGCCCAGGGGTGCCCAAACTTTCCAGGCCACGGGCCGGTCATGTGGTTCAGGGAGCCGGTCACTATGGCCTTGGTGCCAATTCATCCAGCCCACAAAGCCCTCATCACTCCTGGAAGCATATGAATTGGCATCAAGGGCCGGATCCAGCCCCCGGGCTGTAGTTTGGCCACCCCTGCTCTAGCCTATGCTATGGTCCTCGTTGCTAAGAGCATATTGGCTCATTCCATACCTAATGGTAAATCACAGTTTCGTATCACAACAAGGGTCCTTCTTCCCCACTCTTCTCCTCCACTGCAAATGGAGATCAGTAGTGGTTGCTTTAATTCAACATAGCCTTTATTATGGCCAGGCACGGGAAAGATTGAACTAGGGACTATTAATAAGCTAGGATAATAAATTATGGTTTGTTTGAATAAAGTGCAGTAAACTAGCTAGATATCCCCAAGGCTGAAAATAGCCACAAAATTCTAGTAATTTAAAACCAGAAATCAAAACTTCTGATCACATTTTGACCTTAAGTCTCCCTTGCTTGAAAGTAAGTTGTATCTGACTCTAGGGTACGATACATCTCTGTTTACAGCCAAAGAGCCAGCGCTGTTTACGTATCCATGATCACGTGGCAGGCATGACTAGATGCTAAAGTGCACAGAACACTGTTACCTCCCCCCCAGTGGTACCTATTTATCTACTTGCAATTTCTTGCTTTCGAACTGTTAGGTTGGCAGGTGCTGGGACAGATGATGCACTCCTCTGTGCATCACTCAGGTCTGGAACTACTGACATGCAAACCTTCCTGTTGTCAAGTTCAGCATAACTACTAAACCACTGCAGTTTCATATTGACCTTAGATGAAGTCATATCAGACATGGAGAAAGTGATAAGTAGGAAGTTAAACTACAGTTAAAATATTTAAAATTATTTAACAATATATAAATGCAGTTTAAAAGAAATTAGAACAGTCTTATGATCAGTTTTACAAGTGAAATAAAGCTTCTGCAAACAGGTGATATTTCAGAAGGCATTATTATATAGCTCCCTTGACACCCAATGGGATAAAAGAAGAAGCAAAGAAGAAGAAGATTAGTATATATCAGGAATATATAGTGGTTCAGGGATAGTGCTCACCAGTCTCTGTTATGTTTTGCTCCCACAGTACTCCTAACCCTACAAATATTTTTCTCAAAATTTTTCCTACCTAGAGTTTCCACAAACTCTGGTAATCATTGAAAATAAAATAAAAATTAGCAGTGGGGGTAGGGGTAGGGTGACTTTGTGACTTGTGCACAGTAACATTGTTCAAGGGGAGGGGGAGTGGACTTTCAGACAAAATAAGTGTTTAATTTTAAAAAATGAATTGGAAGCTTGGCAGGATTGCTGGGGGTCATTTTGACCCTGGACCATACAAGAGAGAGAGAGGGGTTTGCTTTTGTGATGCTACATAGACTCTACAGGTACCAAGAGTCCAACTTTTGGGCAAGAAAGTTCTCTGCTTGCTTAAGAACCACAGGTACTTCTTACACAGGGCTTGTAGTGTGTTGTTTTCTGGGTAGGATGGGCTATGACATCATCCACCCCCTTGTAGTAATGCGAAGAAATTGAGTACAGTATACCTAGATTTCAGATAATCCATTAAGAACTATTAACTTTACAAAAGCTCTGCTTCTTGTTTATTTATAGGAACTGATTCAGCTGTTTGCATTTTTTGATTTCTATTATACAGGACAGCTGACTATGAAGACTGTCATGATGAACACATCCAGATTTGCCATTCCACCACAACTGAGAACCTTTCATAATATAAAAAACATTGCAAGAACTTAAAAATAAATTAATTGGAGGGAAACTGTGTTACGCTGAATGAAATTATTCAGTTTTGTGTAAGGATATGACTCATAAAGCAGGAGAAGAGACAAATCAATCAATCTAAAGTTCCAAATATTATTTTCTGAATTATCATAGTAAAGGAAGTGCAGGAATGCATGGATAGCTGCAGAAAATTAACAAAATTGAAAACTTGATAGATGTCAGTTTTTTGTGAAAATCAGGAACTTTTTTTTGCATCAGTGGAAACGAACTGAGTTTTCTTAGAAAATGTAGCACAAAGTGAGAAAGTACAAGTTGTAAACAGAACAAGATTATCTGTGGGTGTCTGGAGGGTAAAAAACTGCTTTAGCCACATACTGGAACATTTACTTTGAACCACTGCCCATCAGCCTTTAGCTAGGTTACTGTTGACAAAGAAGAGCTGGGAGTGTGGACAGCTGTGAAATTGCAAAAATGCCCTGGTTTTTTTTTTTAAATGTAATTCATAGGAGACACTAACAACATGTTTCCTCTTTAAATAAGTTCAGAGAGTAAGCAGAAAACTTCAGCTGTTTAGAAAATCAGGACATCCATATTGTCTATCACAGCAAGAGATGTTAGAAAGGAAGGAAGGATTAGGACATTCTTGATTTCTTCAGCATTAAGGAACCATTATCACTCAATCACTACCTCTTATATATGGGCTGCATCAGCTTTCTTCAACCTAGCACATTTCAGATATTGACTGAGGATGATGATAGTTGGACAACCAATACATTGGTTGGGAAAGTCTGCCTTATATATTTGCAGTGGGAAATGGTACAATAATAGGAATTTAACAAAGTTACATTGGGGACTACAGCTTCCCAAATCCTGGACAATCTGGAAACTGTACTCCAAATGAATGAATGAATGAATGAATGAATCTCTCTCTCTCTCTCTCTCTAGCTAAATGAGGCTCTTTTGGTGCCAAATGTTATCATGATGTTTTCTTTTCCAAATGTACAGTTCTCAAATACAGGGGTACAAAAAAGAACCTCCATGAAGATTATGGTATTGTTGAACCACAATTGGGTGTACCCTGATCAATGGCAATCTTGTTGTGCCAGCTAATCTTTCTCACACTAGGTCAGGCCAAAGGAACTACGGAATGAATTCACCAAAATGTGGCTTCGTTTTGGCAGTTTAAAGTCTGACCCTGACATGAAAGAAGACATGAAAGAAGTTCTCAAATTAGATTTTTTTTCAAACTGAAATGCTTATCTCCTTATTTGGATACTCCTTATATGCTCCTACTGGATGGAAAGAATTTTTCTCATTATGTAGTCTCCGGGATGTTCCAACAAGTCTAGAAGGAGTTTTACAATACTTCCTTCATTTGGGAATTAGCAATTAGAATTAAAAGATTATGCCAGATCCTAGAACAGATTGAGACTCATTTCTCAAAATGTACAGGGTTAGGATTCAGGTTGAAGGTGGAAACTGTGTAGTTAGCCAATGGCAGCCCTAACATTTGGCTAAACATCTCATTTCCTAATTCACTGGATCAGGTTTGTTTAACAAGAATAAGGTCTTGTCATTCAGTTTCATTACTGACACAAAATTATTATTATTATTAAACTTTGCATCATATCTGTAGAAGATAAGGATAAATATGTGTTTTAGGCAGTAATAAATTAATAATAGCTCAAGTTTCTATCTCATGTTCTATTCCTCTTTAGTCATGATATATTTTGGAAAGAAAACGTAATATTAATTCCCAGACTATAACAAAGTCTTCTTTTCATCTATAAAATTCAGTTTTTTACAAAAAAACTACAACACACTGCAGTTTATGAATGTGGGATATTGTGGAAATAATCCTCAAATACTTTGCATTACAAGGAGGATTTCGTGCAAACTGTTCTTGGGAAAATCCAGTTATCTCAGAAGGGGGAAAAACCTGAGAGAGGTGGTGAATGGTATCACAGCCTGATGTTTCAAGGCAGGAACAGATGGAGAATATTATTTATGAGCTGGATACATGCTCAGAGTTTACTGTAGGTATGTGCTATCTCTGTCATTACAGAGAAATCACCAAGAAAAAACACTAGTAGTGGTGGAAGACTTCATTGACATGGTTATCATAGTAACCAGTTTGCCCTGAATCAGTTTAGGACAGATAAAAATAGAAGACCAGTTAGATTAAAGAACACCACCACCTGCCCATTGCTGTTTACCTGTAGCCTCTCCTTTTCAAATCCCCGTATTCATTGTAATCCCATGGCCTGCTTTGCTTCCAAATACAGTAATACCCTGGATAACGATTGTACCAGATAACGCTAAAACCGCATAACGATGCAAGATTTTTGGAAAAATCTTGCATCGGATAATGTGATTTTTAGCGTTATCCAGTACAATCATGTGTGTGTGTGTGTGGGGGGGGGGTTTGGATTGGGTAGATGTTCTCCCCAATCCACCCCCCCAATCCAACCCCCTCAGCGCCTGCCCGCACGATGTTTGGAAAGGGTATGGGGGATCTTCCCCGTAGCCTCCCAAAACCCCATCTGACACGCGTGCGCCTGTCCGCACAGTGTTTGGAAAGGGTACGGGGAACATCCCCCGTACCCTTTCCAAACACCGTGCGGGGGCGCGCATGTCAGACGGGGGCTGGGGAGGCTACGGAGATCTTCCCCGTAGCCTCCCGAAAACCCCATCTGACATGCGCGCTCCTGCCCGCATGGTGTTTGGAAAAGGTACGGGGATGTTCCCCCGTACCCTTTCCAAACACCGTGCAGACGCGCATGTGTCAGACGGGGGCTGGGGAGGCTACGGAGATCTTCCCTGTAGCTTCCCCAAACCCCATCTGACACGCGGCGCCTGCCCACACTGTGTTTGGAAAGGGTACGGGGATGTTCCCCTATAACCTTTCCAAACACCGTGCAGGCGCGCGCGTGTCAGACGGGGGCTGGGGAGGCTACGGAGATCTTCCCCGTAGCCTCCCCAAACCCCATCTGACACGCGTGCGCCCATCCTCCTGGTTTGGCATGTTTTTGTAATGTACAGTATTTACCCTTTAGACAATTATTTCTTTAAATTCTTTAAGGTTCCAGCATGTTTCCTTGACTTTCCCTTGCACTCTGTGCCAGTTACAAGGTATCTCTATGGAGTTGATGTTATCTGAGACAGCTCCATAGGATTTTAACACTATCCGATACATGTATCGGATATGGCTAAAAATCACATAACGTTAAGAATTGTGGAACCAAGTCTTAACGTTATCCGGGGTACCAGTGTACTCCAAAAAGGGTGGTAGTTTTTTAAAAACTTGCTGTAGACCTCTGGCCACTTCCAGATGAAATTTCTTTTCTTCCATCTTAGGGTTTGGTCCAGCCAATCAGGGTCCTGGCCGTAAACTGGCCCCCCCACTCTAGATCTTGTCCATCCCTGGCATAATATTTTGCTGCTTCAGATCTTCAAAAAGTTACTTTTTTTAATCACATCTCCCAAAATTCTCCAGCATACTCATCCTGTAGACCAAAAATGTTATAGTCTGACTTTTTTTGTCAGTCATGGCTCTACTTACAGCTAATGGCTCTACTTACAGCCACTCTAGCGCCAGTGCCCCGCCCTGCCCTGCTGCCTCAAAAGGACGCTGAGGCAGCAGGACATCCCTGCCTCGCTTAAAGAGTAACTCGCTCAAAAAGCAGAATTTTCTCTGAGTGGTCGCTTCACTTAACAAATAAAACCAACCAAAAACTCACTTAACAAATAAATCTGGGTTTGCAATCCCCCCCCCCCCCCGAAGTCACAATTGGTCACTTACAATGGCATTTTGCTTAAGGAACAAACTCGCTTAAAGAGCAATCCTGTGAAACAAATTATGCACTTTAAGCGAGGTACAAATGTATGTCATTATAGGGTGATAAGTTCTAGGCCTGCAGTGATGGGTAACCTTGACACTCCAGCTGTTCTTGGACTTGAATTCCCAGAAGCCCTGATCAGCAGGTGTGCCGACTTAGGAAGAGCCAGAACAGTTGGAGTGCCAAGGTTAGCAGTCAGGGGTCTAGGGGAAAGGGGTTTTTTTTGGCTGTTGATTTTATGTGCCCCTCTTTCCACTTAGATGTCTCTATTTAAGCAGACAACAGAAATATTTCCCCACCAAGTCTGCTAAGACACAATGTTCTCTCTTTTGTCTGAAAAACAGCTTTATTACTAATATCACTTGCCTTTCACTTCACCTTATTAAAAAACAAAACAAAAAGTGTGTCCTTTTGACTTTCCCAAGCAGTTATTCTCCCACAACTGCTCCAAGAATGTAAACAAGTTGAGAAAGCCAACCCAGTTCATTGATATAAAACATAATCTTTCCTCGTGTCACTGTTGTATGCGGTTTACTGTTCACCAGGCAATGGACTGCAGTAGCTCAAGTGGTTAAGACACTGAACTTAAAAACTGGAAAGTTGGAGTTCGATACCTGAGTGCTGCATGACAGAGTGAGCTTCTGTCCCTGTCCCAGTTCCTGCAAAACTAGCAAGAACACTTGGGGACTCAACGTTGAGAAACCCTGGAGTAGACCATACTGCCAGAGACTCAACTCTCATGGTGAACACCTTCCAAAATATCTGTTGTTATGCAATTGTTTCTATGTAAGTCGACTTTTGGGAAACCCTGTAGAATACAGCACATAAGAACAACAGTTTTCACTTTCAAATGTATGGTAAATCTTTGGCACAATGCACCACTCTGACAGCTGAACATCTTGCCAACTTGCTACAACAAATTAGTCAGGTGAGAGATACCTGGCTGCTTTCCAGCAGTAGCTTCCCATTCCATAAGTTTTTCAGTGGATGAATGCTAGGGAACGGGACTGATACATAAGAGGGTAAAGATAAGTTTCTAAGTTTTAGTTTGAATACTAGGGAAAAAAGGAGACATGAATGTAGGAGTCTTAGTAGTGATCAGGAGACCAGCCCAGTGTACGGTATTGTGTTAAAGTGAGATTACCTTTCACAGACTGTTTTCTTTGGAACCTGGCAGCAGAACAAAGTTGTGTTGTAGCATCAGGCAAACTCCACTCAGGGGACGCCCGAATGAGGCTCTTTTCATGTCCCCAAGAGCTGGTACAGAGCTCAATTCGTCATGCAGTACCCAGATCTCGAACTGCTGACTTGCCAGCCTTCCAGCCAGTGGTGGGATGTCAAAAATTTTACTACCCCACCGTGATGGCATCACAGTGTGGACGGAGCTAATGTCATGACATCATGATGTCATGGGCGGAGCCAACATCATGATGTCATGACATGGCCGGGCCAAAGAAAAAATAATAAAAAATAATTTAAAAATAATAATAAAATAAAATAATAATAAGCGCACACACACCCCAACCCACCCACTCACCCACCCACAACACAAAAACCCATAAATAAATTAAAAAATAAATAAATAAAATAAAAATACATTAAAATACAAACAACACAAATCAACCGGAGCTTTTAAACCAGAGCTTAAAGCTTATTCTGGCTAATCTTTCTCACACTAGGTCAGATGGAAGGAACTACAGAATGAACTCTCCACAAGATGGCATCATTTTGGCACTTTTCAACTTTTCAAGAGTTAAAGAAGTTAGGTACTAAGTCTTTGCCTAACCAGTTCTCTAGGATAATATGCCTTAAGGTAAATGTAAAACAGCTGTACCCCCTTAAGGGTTCTCCAATTGTAACAGCAATTGGAACAGCACAGGTGTAGCTTATTGATGAGGTAACTCCAAGACTTTGTTTAAAAACTCTAAGCCAGGCCGCCAGGCCTGGCGGCCCCCAGGCCTTTTTAGGAACTGTGGTAGTACATCAATATAGGTAAAGGTATTCGATACACATTAAAATACACACAGACACACCACATCCAAAGGTGAGTCACTTACCCTGGGGAGCAGGCCATAGGGAGCTTCAAGCTAGCAGCTTCTCTTCCTCCTCCCCGTTTGGGAGGACAGCAAAGAGGCCATGCATGCACACCAAGTGCTTGGCATGCATGCACAGTGGGGGAACCTGTGAAAAGGTAATCCCTGAAGGTGGTTCCCCCCAAAAGCTGCTACCGGTTCTCCAGGACACTGGGGAAAGTTACTACCGGTTCTAGAGAACTGGTGAGAACCTGTTACATCCCAACACTGTTTACAGCTAACAAGGAGAGCTTCTTAACCACTGAGCCACTGCAGCTGCTATTTCTGACACAAAAATATTATTATTATCATCGAACATGTCATACTAAACCACAGTTTAAGTCTGCCACATAGATTGTTGTTTCAAGTATGACATCCTACGGAAAACCAAAGAAATCAGTTCCTTTTTCAGAGTTCTTTATTTCTCCTTTGCCTCTCTTCTCAACTCTTGTTTCAGGCTGCACAGTGGGGAAAGGCTAGAAATATTTTGTCTGTTCATGAGGTGATCAGGCTCCAGATACTACTTCACCCCACACTGAAAATTTTTCCTTCTAACCCAAAACCTCTAAACTTGCTAGCACAGAAGCACTTTGAGCTCATTTCTTTAAAAGTTGGAACAAAGAAAAAATTGGCCAAAAAGGGAACACAGAAGTTGCTTTCTAGCACTTCAGGCTACTTACATTACATCTTACATTAACTTTTAAGTACAGCTAATATAAGTACGTACAGTTTATGTTAACTGGCAGTACCCTTCCAAATTCACACAGGAGTCTTCCCCCAAACCAAACACAACTTGGAAACATTAATTAACTAGTTGTGTCCCACCAAGTCAATACTAACATATAGCAACTCTTCCAAAGGTTTCTTAGCTACAAAGTACTCAGAAGGGCTTGTTCAACTTGTTGGTTAATTCATTAGTCAATTTGTTATGAGGTTGAAATGTCAAACACTGAACTACTGTATTTCCGGAAATGAAAATGGACTGAACAAGCTAATGCAACTGAGAACCTCAGAAGGCCCTGACAGTGGGCTAACATAAATGCCCTTCGATGACTAGGTGCCTTACAGCCCTGAGATCCTCCTTCGCCATACTTAAATTCCTGAGGACACAAGGAAGCCAATACATCCCAGCTGCGCTCAAATTATTTGAAGCCAAAATACTGTCACACCAACTCTATGGAGCCCAACTAGGGCCCTCGCCTAACAACTTGGCCCTTATGGAAAGAGTACAGTCCAAATTCTTACATGTAGCTCTCCAGACCGGCTGCCGTGTATCCAACAGCACCCTTTGCCTGGAGACAGGTATGATAAAGGTTGAGGCAAGACTCTAGTTAGCCACCCTCAACCTTTGGCTCAAAATTCTGTTTAATCCCAGCGGCCTGGCTCCTCTAACTCTCCAGCATAGCTTCCAATCAGCATGAATGATCCAATCTCTGGCCCTACTTGGAAGATACCAGGGATTGAAACTGTGTATATTTATATCAAAACATGTGCTACACAATTGTGCTATCAGTTCCACATCAAATTTAGCAACATTGACAAGATCAACAGCAGAAATAAATCCAGCAACTGATAGCCAGACACATCACACAACCTGAAGTTGCCTTCTCTGCTACCTGTTAAGTCATAGCTTTGATTACATATGAGCAGCTTTCTCTGGGAAGAGCCTTTTCTTTGCTCAGCTGAGTCCTCTAATGTTGAGTTATTGCCTTCATTTCTTTTGAGTTCTATGCTCAGGACATACATAAACAGGGCAGCAATTATAGTTTAAGCCAACCTACAGCCTCAACTACTGTTTTCAAAGTGGCATTTCCTAAGGAAGCACATAGGCAGCTGCTAGGAAGAACAGTAAACTCCTCCCTTGGCCATTACTGCAAAGTTTTTATGTGAATCTTGATTGTCTCCTGAGCCATACTTCCCATTGGTGTAACATGGAGGTGGAATGTGAAGTACTCCACAACTACTTGTACGGATTGCCAAAGCAGGGCACTAGAATGCTATGCCTTCATTTGAGGACACACAACTTATTGGCAGTCTAGTCAACAATCATTTGAGTCTCAACATGGCCCATTCTACCTTCCAGGGATAGAGTAGGGCAGGGCAGAGCTCAAAATGATCTGCCTACCTTTGTCAATTTGCCATTGTCCTGGCGTCACATGTTTTATTTATTTATTTATTTATTTACTGCATTTATATTGCTGCCTCTCTCACCGGAGCGACTCTGGGCGGCTCGCAGTTGACCCCCAAAATTCAAAATGTAAAACATCCCCATAATACAAAAGATTATTGGTACACTTAAAACTTTAAAAGCTATTAAAACCATTTAAAATACCCTCCCTATAAAATTAAAACCCAGAGGTGAGGGTGGAGCTGCCGCACTGGCAGCACCCCACACCTGCTGTGCTAGCCAAGTTTTTAGGCCCTTTCTGAAGGGTAGCAACTCTGCCTGGAGACACAACTCAGTCAGCAGGAGGTTCCACAGGGCTGGAGCAGATACAGAAAAGGCCCTCCTTCTAGCAGGCTTCAGTGATGGAACCACTAGGGAGCCCCTCCGGTCTGCTCTAGTGGGATGGGCAGATGACCCTGGGGTAACGCGGTCTCTTAAGTATCCTTGTCCACTACCATGAAGGGCTTTAAGGTCATTAATAGCACTATGAAGCAGGGGTGAGGCATGGTTGTAATGACCACACCTCATCACCATGTAGGCAATTTAAGGTGGGTTAAGTTTAAGGTGGGTTAAAAAAAAAGCAAGGAAATGACACTTTTGAAGGTGTCAGAGGCATGTGCAATTGGGAATTAATACAAGTTCCATTCTTTATTTCTAACTCTGTTTCAAAAAGTTTAACTAAGTAATCTGGTTTGGTTGTTTTATGTGGTTGCATTTTATAATTTTTATTGTACTGTTGTTGTTTTGACTGTAAGCCGCCCTGAGTCGCCTCGGCAAATGGGCAGCAATATAAATCTAAATAAATAAATAAATAAATAAAAGTTAAGGATATTGACTTATATGTAGATGCCTGTGTTTTCTTTAGAGAAGCATGCTTGTGACTATGGGTACTGATAGAATTATTACTACTAACACAACCAACCAAATGTTTCCAGTTTTAAATGTTTGAGAGTAAGAATTGTATCTCTCTATATGTAATGCTTAAAACAGTGATTCTCAGTGTTTACAGGCCGTGGGCTTGACCACACCTCCTGGGCAGCTAATCGGGCTGGTCACGTGGTTCTTCCCACCCAGAAGTGGGCGTAAAATGTGCACCATAAATGCGCAGAATGCATTTAGCAGAGTTCTGTGCATGTGCAGCACATGTTTTACTTCTGTTTCTGGGAGCGGCGAGGGCATCGGGGAGGGGGGTCTGGCCCACAGGCCGTAGGTTGCAAATCCCTGGCTTAACATAAAGAAACTCATTTTCAAATGTAAAATTCCAAGCTTTTTAATTTCAACTGGTGTAATAGATCTGGATTCTTCACACGAGGCTCTTTCTAGACTGGTCTTGAAAACTGCGCCGCTGTCGCCATCGGAGACTCCTCTGACCGGCCCAGCTGAGAGGGGGATGCTGGACACCTGTGCAGCTTGGCGGATCTTGAAAATTGCACTGTCACTGCCGTCGGAGGCTCCTCTGACTGGCCCAGCCAGGAAGGGGATGTGGGACACCTACATGGCTCGGCGGGCCACGAAAACTGCACCACCGTGTTGCCATCAGAGCCCTCCCCCCCTGACTGGGATCACCTCCACCATTTGGTTCCCAGGACCCCGCCCCTGGCCAGGGCTTGACAAGGCTGCCGTGACAGCAGGACTTTGCCACTGCCATTGCCCGAGGACCACCTGGGGCTGGAGGCCGCTACAGCAACTGCACTGGGACCACTTTCACCATCTGGTTCCTGCCCCCCCCCCCCGGCCGAGCTGTACGATTTTGCCACAGCTGCAGCTGAAATGAACTTAATTGCAGTTGGGGTAGAGAGGTTGTTAGCATTGTAATGGTATCTGATTGTATTGTATATTGTTGAATGGATTATTGCATATTTTTTGTATTGTGTATTGATTATATTGTGACTATATTGTTGCTGTTATGGGCCATTTTTGTAGGATGTGTGCATACTGTATTATTATATATTGGATATTGTATCATTATAAATATAACTTTGAAATAATAATAATAATAATAATAATAATAATAATAATAATAATAATAATAATAATAATAATAATAATAATAATAATAACAATAATAATAATAATAACAATAATAATAATAATAATAATAATAATAATAATAATAATAATAATAATAATAATAATAATAATAATAATAATAATAATAAAGTACAATTTTTTTCCTTTTTTGGATGTGTATTGTATAATTGTTGTATATATTGTATTGCTGTATATTCTGTAAGCCGCCCAGAGTTGCTTTTGTGAATGAGGCGGCATAGAAATCTAAAAATTAAATTAAATTAAATTAAATTAAATTAAAACTATGCTGGCTATGGAAGTTATAAAACCAAAAGTGGGTGTGCAAGATCACATATAACTTGTGGACAGATCTCCTTCACTGGTTAGAGGGACCTGTTGAACGTGGTCTTGGATTGCTTGTCAACTTTCCATAATGCCACCAGTACATACACACATATTATGTCTTAATAAGTACAGTTGTACCTCACTTAAAGAGCATAATGCGTTCCACAGGGTTGCTTTTTAAGCGAGTTTGCTCTTTAAGCGAAACACCATTGTAAATGACCAGTTGTGGAGGGTACTGCAAACCCCAATTTATTTGTTAAGTGAGTTTTTGGTTGGTTTTATTTGTTAAGCGAAGAGAACATTCAGAGAAAATTCTGCTCTTTAAGCGAGTTACTCTGTAAGTGAAACGCTCTTTATGCGAGGTTTGACTGTACATTGATATGATTCTTTTATTTTAGTTCTAGGTGAGTAAATCCAGCCAGAACACTAGATTTATACTGCTATGTGTTAAAAAAATAAAATAAAAGAGCTATGCTTGAAAAGATTGAGCTTCAACAGGCTAACAAGGCCTTAATAATTATCCAAAGACAGCCACAAAAAACTACAATGCATCATATTGGCAAGTATTTCCCAAATCAGGTCAGCAATCTAGACATAACAACAGGGGCTTCTGTCTATGAGACAATAGTAACTATCAACAGTTATGAAACTTTGCCATCCTTCTTATCCTTCACCCTCTTGCTGGAAAACATATAAACAGTTTGGTCCTGGACTATAGTTAGCAAATAATTAAACAACAAGATAAATTAGTATCTACAGGTAAGTATAAATAAACAAGCATAAATAAAATAACTGCAGCATAATTAAAAGGGGGAGATTTTGTGGGAGTTTTCCCTAAACCAACTCCTTAAAACTTTTCATCTTCGACACCCGTTAAACTAAACTTTTATTTAAAGCAATAAAAGCAATGAAAACAAGTAAAGAGAGACTTACAAGCCTGAAAGGTGGCTAAACAAAAGCTTTCTATACACTATCAAAAACTGTACATTAAGGCAAGCTGACATACCTCCTTGGAGAAGGGGCTTTCAGAGTGTAGATGCTGCTTTTCAGAACACTAGTTGAATCACTCCCTCATATCAGACAGAGTAAACAAAACGAAAACACAACAAAACGTTGTGGCACCTTAAAGACTAACTGCTGTATTTTGATGATAGTTTTTGTGGATCAAAACTACCTCATATGGATATCATTTATTGTTAGAATAGCTGGCTAGATAGCTAGGTCTGGCTGTGGAGCCAGATGTGGAGAGTTTGATTCCCCACTGTGTCTCCATGGAGAAGAGCCAACCTACATAGCATCAGGCAACTGTATAGTCCCAGCGTGACCCTTAGAAGAAGGGAATGCTGAATAATTTCTGTGTATTCTCAACCTAGAAAACTCTTGAAGGGTTAATATACATCAGAATTGATTTAACGGCATTCATTTATTGTTGTTATTATTGTTAGAATATTTATCTAAATCAGTGTTTCCCAACCTTTGGTTTTTGGACTTCAATTCCCCAAAGCACTGATCAGTCAATGTACTGACTTAGGCTTCTGAGAACTGAAGTTCTTCTGTGGGGCATGGGGCCCACATTGGGAACCACAGATCCAGATAGAATTTAAGAAAAAAATACAATGTTGGATTATAGGTCCTGGAACCAGAGTGGTGATACTACCTGGAAGGTTGGGAATTCTCTCCTACCCCTATTTTTTTTTCTAAATACTGGGGCTGGAAATACTTTGCTATTTTCTTAGTCTAAGTAAGGCATTCCAATTGCTTTAAAAATGGAATTATTTCTCTCCCCACCCCCACCCCCATTTTTACATCTATCAGTCAAAACAATGGGTTCTAATCACATAGCTGAAGGCTGAAGAAAACTGATAGTGGAGTGAGAAGTTTATTCTCTTTTTATTTTAATGTAGTTACTAAATTCACTCATTTCAAAGATATACATGAAGCAGAAGGCAATTATACAGGAGCATTTTCACTTTCCTGAATTTGGGGATAGACTTTGCAAAATCAAATTACACAAAATGCAAATAATAGAAAAGCCGTACAGGAACAAGGGAAAACACCTGCAATTATGAGTATACATTAGAAAATATACATTAGAAAATGTGTGCATTAAATGCATATATTAAAAGAAATGTGCACAAAAATATAAAATTTTGTGCAGGGTTGTAGAAAAATAATTGCAAACTGGTGTGGAAACAGGAAACACTTAATATTGGGGAAAAACAATAATCGGAACAGGCTGTAACAAGACTGATTTATCCCTCTTTAAATAATCCTAAACTGGCACTAACAGGGTTGAACTGAGAAATTGAAGCCCTGATCATGGACAAATGAATCTATCAGTTTTGGTTTTTGATGCATGCTAGTTTCTGAAATCTCCAGTTCTTTCCCTCCTGATTATGAAGAAATTTAAATTTGTAATTTATTACAAAAATGATAACTGAAATCAAAGCAAAATCAAGAAGCAAAGCAATTATACAGACCATTCTTCATTGCCATGTGCTGTTTAATACTTTTAAAATGTCTTGTGGTGGATCTTTTAAAATCACAGTCCATTTGTGTTTTAAACAGCTAAATCTATATTTATACCCCTATCTGTTTGGACCAGACTATGTGTAATATAAATAGTCCATATCTCCTATCATATATGCAGTTTGACACTGACATCTGGCAGTTATTAACAATTCCCATTTGAAATATAGACTTCCCAAGATTGTAACGTGACATACAGCAGAAATATCAGACAATGTAAATGCACCTTAAATGGATTACATCCACAGAGCCCAATCTGCATGACAGGTTTAGCAGTCTAGCAACCTTCACACAAAACAATCAGGTAAAACAGATTACAAATCCATTGATTAGTCCCAGACAAATAGAAGTGTGACCACTTAATCTGGCTAATTTGCACTCTAAATCACAAGTGACGCAGCTTGGCCCTGAAGCCATTATTAAGAGAAAAATGCAGGTTGCTCTTCTTAAAGCAATTACTGGAAAGTTGTCATAACATAATCTATCTGTTTATCATGACATATCTAGGGGGGTTGCCCCACAAGGAAAAAAAACATCACCATAATCAGAGGATGGCAAAAAATAGATTTTTGGACTACAATACCAAGAATCCCCTATGCTCGCATTCGGCTTCTGGGAGCTGTAGTCCTAGAAATTAACTTTTCCAACCTCTCATTATTATTAAGCAACAGAGTGAGACAAATGCTCATTTTTTCTTTTTTCTAAAGCATCTTCCATGTTATTATGCAGCTGGTTTTCAGCACTAAAATCACAGTTTGAATGCACAGCAAGCCAGACTACTGTTCATGAAGGCTGAGGTATTTTATGGCTTGGAATTTTCTCAAAACCATCTTTTTCAGGTGTCAGCGCTCATTTTATATCAGGGGTTTTCAACCTTTTCACGTCATGGGTCAGACCATGCCTCCTCACACAGCTGAGCGGGTTGCACATGTGGTTCCCGTGCCGTAAACTGTAGCAGCTGTGGGCACATTTGCACAGGTGCATTTACGGCTGTTGTAAGTGTGTCTGCTTCCAAGGGTCACCTCCAGGGGCCGGATGGAATAGAGCCATGGGCCAAATCTGGCCCACGGGTCATAGGTTGCGAACCCCTGTTTATATGATCTGATAAAGATTGGAAGAATTGTGTGGGATGTCATCTTCATTGCATTTTACAGCATGGAAATATCACTGCATGAGGAAAGATTTAAGAAGCTATTTATCCTTAACCTATTACTGGGACTCGGTTTGCATTATCACAACACAAACCCAGAATTCTTCATCATTCCAGCTTAGCAACAATGAACAAATTCACTGATAGATGCTGCCTTCTGCATGCAGAAAGAATTAAAATAAACAGGAAATGGCCATAGCAGGAAACTGAGTATTACATCCAAATCTGCATTTCTGGCGTCTTCTATGTAACAAGAGTTTGTTCTTGAATGAGCCTCCATCCACCCTGTTCAGACCACAACACCCTGTTTTTTTTAGGTCCTGGCTTACTAAAAAAGACACAGGGCTGGTGTCTTTATTTGCCTTTCTTTGAAAACAGAATTTGCCTTTTCTTTTTTGGGAGGTATCACTTTCTACTCTTCTTTTCTCTTGGTAGTGGTTAATGGTTCACACTCATATTTTAGCAGAGAGTTTGAGACTAATACAATGTCACTTGTTCCTATGGTAGTGCTTCTAGTTACGGCTTTGGAGAGACAAACTAAAGGCTAAGTCTGGAAGTAACACCAGGGATTTTCTACTCTAGTACCTGTACGTTTCTGATCACATTAACTACTCCCACTTGTAGTAGGAGCCAGGCAGCAATGATTACACATTTTGTGCATCCATAAAAAAATCAGCCATTAACTCTCCAGAATCTTTAACTATTCTGGTATGTAAAACTATTTGCCTGCAATTGTTTGTTTGTAACAGTTAAATATTTGCGGAATGGCAGCTCACCTGACCAATACGAAAGTTACAGTTTTCTTCTTACTGTGCTTATTTATTTGAACAAACTTTTAAAGACTGTAAAACTGATTATAGTGCAACTCCTACTGGCATTTATATGAAGTTACATAACCATCCAATATTCTTTTGAGTGACAAAATAATTTTTTATATGTATCTTTAGTGCCACCTTCTGGCAATTGGGATGCAACACAGGAAAGACCCAACAAAATTGTATAAAATAAAATTTAATGTCAGCAATTACTCTGGGTTGAAAGGCTTTTTGCTGGAGAAACTCTGCTCAAGATCCGTCATGCAGCACTCGGGTATTGAAACCTGACCTTTTAAGTGTAACACTACAAAACACAATGTCTTAGTGGAAACATAGGTATCTATTAATACAGTCAACTTTGTACTCTCCAGAAATTTCAGATTGTAATTCCGATCAATTCTAGTAGGGCTATTCCAAAATTAACAGCACCCTGGGTAGCTTGCAGTCCTTACTATCAATAATATAGTAAGTTGTGTGGGTTCTAACTCTAGCCAAGTAAAGCCACATTCTGGTGAGTTTTACTTAAAGGCCAAAATTCTGTTGCCTATTGTAAGAAAGTTCACTAGCCTAGGCTCACTGAACCAATGGGGATTAGGTGAGTGTCGACTCCTCTGTTAGTTTCATTTACTGAAATGGGTTTACTCTAAGTAAGTTGCTAAAGTAAATCCTAAACAATGGCAAACATTAAATTGAGAAAACAACAACAACATGCTAATGACTGGAATTCATTTTCATTGTTAGGATTCATATAGACTATAGAATGTAGGAGGAGTTTGGCTGACCCCAAACAATGTACCATACAGTAACAAAAACAGCACCACTCAGCTGAGAATCATGCTTCCTTCAGCAGTGGTACCCACACAAAATGTTCCACAATGAAGGTAAAGCGGCATAATTCATGTGCAATTTAGGAGTGCACACAACTGCAACATGGTGGCTGAAATCCTGTTGCACAGCTTGGCCAGCAATATTACTTTTCTCAGGCAAAAATACTTTAGGGTATTTTGAGGAATTGTTATAAAAATTAGGAGATTTTGTTATAATTCAGATTTTTTTTAAAAAAAGTACACCGAACAGTAATAAAAAAGAATATTGAATAATGCAATCAATAGCAACTTACAAAAACTTATTCTAAAACTTGCCATCAGTCACTTACTTTCCTATATATTTCAATTAATTCCATAACAAATTATTTTTAAAAAGGAATTCTCCATGTTCTAGAAAATTCTTTAAACTGATTGTTTTTACAGAATCTACAGATTTTCCTTGCCAACATCTACATTAGCCAAAGAGGTACAAATCAAGTCATTTTCTGGAAGAATGTTCAAGCAGCAAGTTCTTCAAATTCTATCAGGCACTTCTTCAACTCTTAAAATGCTCTGTTTGATTCCACTGTTTTTACCTGCTTCATGATGGGTGTAGGAACATGTAGTCATCAAGATACAGTGTATTGAGACTAAAGCATGCCCAATAGCCTGTAATGATGGTAAGTAGACCACAGCAACATTTGTGAGGTGTCTCAAGTTTCCTCACCCTGCCTACACATTTACTTTGTTTTGCTTTTATCTTCTGAAAGTAATAACCATTTTCAAATTCAGTGTTGTATAGTTACATTGAATATATACTATTAACTTCCTCAGATGACTAAACATAGGGTCAGTTTGTAGGATCTACACTTGTTGAAGCATGAACAAAAAAGGAGGCACTGACTTCCATTTTGTGTGTTTCTGATAAATTTCTACAATCAATTGTCCAAGGACCAGCACATATACTAGATTCTGCACAACCTTTGTACATTCAGCTTGGAGATGGAAAAGACTACGTCTTTGAATTGCAACTTCCTAAATATCTTAGTTGTCATAGCAAGTACTGTATTCTTCAAGTTGAAAGTAAATCCCCCCCTCAATATCTGCAGGTTCAGTATTCATAGGTTCAGTTATCTGTAGGTCTGAAAATATTCAATTCAAATCCCTAAAATATATGATATATATATACAGTAAAACCCCGATTTACAAATGCCTCTACTTATGAATAATTCGACTTATGAATTGGTTCTGCACTGAAATCCATGCCTCGAGTTACAAACATGCCCCGATTTACGAATTAATTCTTTTTCCTCTGTGTTGCCTCCAGTGAAGCAAAAAATGCCATTTCCCCTGTGGGTTTGCTTCAGGTTACATACAGTAATCTGATTCCCCAGAATGCATTGCACACATGCAGCCTTTCTGAGCCCTGTAGGTGGCAGTAGAGTGTTTGGAGTGATTTCTTTGTTTGGAGTTTCAGTGCCAAAATGGCTGCCTGTTGATGTTTGTTGCTGGATTTTCCTGAGTTTTCTATCCATTTTCAAAGCTTCTTTAAGGTAAAGAACAGCATTTTTGCTTATGCATGCTTTCCTTTCAATGCTGCTGTTGTTTTTGGGTGGTTTGATTGATTTTTGGAAAGGAGGGGACTGTTTGGATTTTTGGAGGGTGGGGAGGGACTTTTTCTTTAACTCTATGGGAATGCATCAAGTTACAAACAAATTCGACTTATGAACAAGGCGATGGAACTGATTTTATTTGTAACTCGAAGTTTTACTGTATTTCTATGGTGCATTACCAGAGCTGGCCACTAGCAGCCACTGTCTACAACGTAAATATAGGGTTTGTTATCTGTTGTTTCAGGTACCCACTGTATGCTTTGGAACCTATCTCCCATGAATATAGAGAGGTGATCTGTAGTAGTTTTCTATTTTTAGAGATAGATTAAGTCAACATACCTTGGTTTGGAAACAGCAGTAGAGCTGTGTCAAGTAGGGATGTTTCCGTGCTAATGCCAGAATCCGTTTTTCTGTCATTGTGCAATCCACATCATCATCCTGTAGGATAACATCTTTCTTCAGGACTTTTACTGCATATACTTCATCTTTACCTTTTAGTTCAGCTAGCATGACCTAGAATTAAAAAGAAATCCTATTTATGAAATTCACGCATATTGTACAAATTGCATTGCATATTTTACAAACTATACTAAACATATAGTGGGAGGGGTATCAGAAAAGTAGGTACATACACAATAGACCAATTTTGATCCAAAACAACTTTTGCAAAGACTATTAAAACACAAGCCACTTCAGTCCATGCTATCTTAGATCTATGGACATTTGCAAGCCTTACAAGAGTTAAAATAACTGATAACTATAACTTATTTACCTTGCCTTGGATACCGTGGAGCTGTCATTCAGCGAAGAGTCCATACATCGGCAGAGGTCCCCATGAAATTATTTTTAACTTTCACAGAGAATTTTTATATTTTCTCCATATTTAAAACAAACTGCCCCAAAGAAATACCTAATTAAATCCACAGCAATTCATAAAGATCTAAGTGTTCACTTGAAATTTTTAATAGGTACAAGCAATCCCATGTGCTTGCAATATCAGTGGCAGTGGCAAAAAAAACTTTCATGCATAAGTAAGATTTGTACACACCTAAAGAATCTCTGATGCTGGCTGGATAACTCAATGCTTTAGGTATCTAGCTACTGAGCCAGACATTGGTAGTTCAATTCTCCACTGGGCCTGCTACTGGAAGATCCAGCCTATGTAATCATGAGCAAGCTGCACTGTCCCAGGGCACCTCTAGAAGAAGGGACTGGGAAACCATTTCTGTGTGTTCCATATCTAGAAGACGCTGGAAAGGATCACTATACATTAGAATTGACTTGATGACACACATCTATTAAAGCACCTCTGGGACAGAATGGTGTTCTGTATATGACCATCAACCAATCATACTACAGGGCACACTAGAGTACTGTTACTGATGTCAATGGGATCATTCCCACCAAGCAGGTCAAGATTTCCTACAATCAATGACCTGAATCCAATGGGTCAACTGCATAGACCAAATCAATCAATGAGAACTACATAAGAATTGACTCCCCATTCAGGAATTGATTCAAGCAATTGATTCAAAGCAATTGATTCAAAGCAATTGAGTCAAAGCAATTGATACAAAGGTATCCCTCTTCCTGAATAGCAGTAAATCAAGATTTTCAGTAAGATTATTCATATGTACAATCATGACAAGCTGCCAGACCCCAAAATAGATGTGTGCATGCATGCACACCTTATTTCCTGTTAGACCAGCATTCTGGACACCCATGAAATGAGACACATCTGCCACAATTCCTGCCTCTTGCACCCACATTTCCTACCACTGATTCAGACATCCTTGCCCACTTTTACCTTAGCTAGTCCACAGTTGTAGTCTCAGCACTCTTCACCTCTACTGAGTCATTCAAACAGAGGAGGACTCTACCACTTTCCTCTTTCCATCCTCAGATCTGGTTTTAAATAACAAGGCTCAGTCTCCTGGGCTGCGGAGTAAACTGAACCACATATCTTTCACAGGATTTTAAAAGACACACTACACAAATATAAAAAGTGTGACATTTCATAAACATGAGGATGGGGAAAATCTGCATGCTAAATTACCTGCCATGCAGTTCATCTAGTAACAGAGTGTTGTCATCCAATCCTTGTTGGAATCTGAGGATGGCCTGGATCAGGGGGCACTCCCTATGCCAAGTCCAGTTCTGCCTGCACCCAAACCTGAGAAAGTCCTGAGCCAGGGATCTCAGCCTGCACCTGGCCCAAGTCTGTTTCCCCAGGCAGCTGATTTGTCAGATCAGGGGTCTGGCTCTGACAGTGATTAGCCCTCAGTCAGGGGGAGGTCCAGAAAGGAGCTTATTTATTTATTTATTTATTTATTTAGATTTATTATCCCGCCCCAATCAGGGAAACCTGACTTTAGGCGGCTTACAGAAAAGGGGAAAGACTATACACAATAAATGCAAAACAATTAAACACCTAAGACACAGGCAGACTAGAGTGAAGTACCAAAGAAGGCTCCCAGATGATATCAATTAGCTGAGAGCAGTGATGGGATGTTTCCGGTTTGCACCGGTTTGGCTGAACCAGTAGCAACATTCCCGGGTGGTTCGCCGAACTGGTAGCAACCACCCAGGATTTTTTTTGTGGCGTCCGCTTTGGACGCCTCACCGGCAAAATGTTTTTAAAATTTGGAGCCAAAATGGCTCCCGGGTACTGCGCATGCATAAAACCTTCATTTGATGCATGTGCAGTTCTATTTTTTATTGCACATGCGTCAAAGTTTGACGCATGCACCGTTCCTGGGAGCCATTTTGGCTGCTGGGAAAGGAAGGGCGCAGGGAGTGCCTGAAGAAGCAGGCGCGGCAGCCTTTCCGCACCTGGCCCCGCTGCCCCGCCAGGACGCTGTACTGTTGCAGAGGTTTGCCGCAGCAGCGGTTTGTCGCCACGCCACCGCACCTCCGTCTCTGCTGCTTCCAACGGTAAGTGAGGGGTTTGGGGTGGGTGGGTTTATTTGTGTTTGGGGTGGGTGGGTGTCTTTTTATTTAATTTTTATTTTATTTCTTTATTTATTTTATTTCTTTATTTATTTAATTTATTTACGGTTTTGCGTTGTGGTCGTTTTTTTTTGGGTGGGTGGGTTGAGGTGTGTGTGTGTGTGTGTGAGAGAGAGAGAGAGAGAGAGAGTGTGTTTATTTTAATTTAATTTAATTTAGTTTTTTATTTTTTGGCCCCGCCCATGACATCATGATGTTGGGTCTGCCCACAACGTCATGACGCTGGCCACACCCACGATGTCCGTGATGCCACTGTGTGGTAGGAAAATTTTTGTCATCCCATCACTGGCTGAGAGGCTTATAAGCAAGCTTGTTGCAACCTGCCAGCTTTGTTACAACTCTCATGCAAAGACAGACACCTTGCTCAACTCCAGACAGCCTGCCTAGACTCTGATCTGCCTGCCATGACCCTGACTTCTCTGCCAACGCTGACAATGCCCCTGAACACCCTTTGAATCAGAAGTTTGTTTGGACTACCAGTAATCAGACCTTGGTTTGCCTTTTAGACTGATACCTGGACTCTCCCCAAATAGACTCTCTGTGTAGTGCCACCATGTGGCACCCATGCCCACTCGGGTGGGTCAGTACACAGAGCCCTTATGTACATGGGGAGAAAGCGGTAGTGAATATCAGAAGGGTGAATGGCAATGGCTGGCATGGACAGTGGAGTGGCACTCACCCACCTTTACTTTCATAAAATGTCCCACTACCTGAATAATACCCACCTATATTAAGTTTGGGGTCGCTGTTTATCTTAAAAACATGGACTTCTTCCTTATTTCAAAAATTAAGATGTAGAAAGGTAAAGGTCACTATTGCTCAAAAACAAGTCATATCTGATTGTAGGGTACAGTGCTCATCTCTGTTTACAGCAGTGTTTCCCAACCTTTGGTTTTTGGACTTCAGTTCTGAGAAGCCTAAGTCAATTAGGTTTCTAGGAATTCAAGTCTCCCTTCAGGGCATGTGCTCCACATTGGGAACCACTGGTTTACATCTGAAGAGTCAGTGCTGTCTGTGTCTACAGATATTTCTGTAGTCATGTGGCAGGCATGACTACATGCCAGAGCATATGGAACATCATTACCTTTATCACCAAAGCAGCACCTAATTATCTACTTGCACTTTCTTGCTTTCGAACTGCTAGGTTGGCAGGAAAGGCATAGATAATATCTCTTAAAACATGTATACTTTTTTTTTGCACCCTCTGTATGTATGCCACCCTAGAGGGCACAAGGGGATGTGGGAGCAATTTTAATTGCTGTTGTTGAAAAATATGGATTGTGATGCTGGGGACTTTGTTTGGGAGCCTGGTGGCTGGATTCAATGCCTGATTGACATATTTCCTGTTAAGAAAGACCAGAGCAAAGTGTGGATTCTTTTAAAAGACTCAAACCAAGCCCAGATTCACAAGACACTAGGCCTGGCAAATAAAGCTTCCTGTGCCTTAGTGGGTGTTTAGCATGCCTCTCTTGAGATTTAGCTGTTGACAGGCCTGGCAAAAGGACAGACACTGCCTCAGGCTCCCAGAGTTTGGATTTTTATGAGAGGGTGGTAAATGGTTGGCTGCTTAGTTTGTTTGTACTGTAGTCTACTGCTAAAGATAGGTTAGGGTCCTGGATAGATTATCTGACCCTGGTGCCAAAATCACTTGGCAGGCCTTGGCTTGGATGAGCAGAAATGCAAAATGATTTTGGGAATCCTTCTAGTGTGAAAAGTATGGCTTGGTTGATGCTTCAGATTTCAAACAGTTGCCATATACACTGAGAAGAAGATAAACATCCCACATGTACTTGTCAGCATGGAATTGCAAGAGATCTGAATCCAAGGAGCTTTAAGGCTTCCACTTCTGTCGTCATTAAAATCGCCACTGTTGATCCTATATATCAGGGGTTCCCAACCAAAGGGCTGCAGGCCAGATCTGGCCCCTAGTGCCATTTCATATGCCCCCACCCTCCAAGGGTATTTGAGAAACAAAACGACCCCTTTGAAGCTGTTAGGACAAAATGGCAACCCCCATCATGCATCCAAGGCAAAATGGCTGTCTAGCCCTCGAAGCTGACTGAGAGAGCGTGCCCCGGCCCCCAGCTTGAAAAGGTTGTGAACCCCTAGCAGGAGGCAGAACAAATACTGACTAATTTTACATGCCATGTGGAATCTGGACAGCTGGGGAGTTGAAAAAAACAAATTATTTGAAATGCAAAACCAGGGGATAGGAAGCAAAGCTCCTTCAAGGAGAGGAAACTTCAGTCTTCCTACAGAGCAGTGTCTGTGGGACCTGCTAGGTGAGAGCCTTGTTGAGGTGCAGGGGCTTGAGCGGTCTAACTAGGCAGTGTTACTCATCACTTGTCAATGGTGTTAGGCTGGGACTAAGACTCACCAAAGCATCCACAGTTGGATCCCTTGGGCAACGTGAAAGCAAAGGGAACACGTCATGGTCTGCCTAGCCAGCAGATGACACGATATCCAAATGGCTAAAAAAACTGCATGTAGATGGACTTGATTTCCCAGGTCTATTTGCATGTGTGGAATGTCATCACAGAGATGTCTACCATTGCACAGACTCCTCACTGAATAACAACTCCAAGGTATGTGCTATACTGCATCCAACTTATAGCAACCCTATGAATAAGCGAACTCCAAAAGGTTCTGTCCTCTACAGCCCCACTCAACTCTTGCAAATTCAAGATTGTGGATTCCTTTATGTAGTCAATCTTTCTCATATTTCTTCTTCCTCTTTTCCTGCTGCTTTCAACTTTTCCTAGTGTTGTTGTTTTCTCCACCCATTGCAGTTCAGCATTTTAACTGGCAAACATAACTGACATGCTTTTCAGAGCCTGAAATTGTAACTTCTTTGGAGTACATCTCACAGAATTCATTTGATTCTGAAAGCTGTCATTTAAGTTCTGAGTTCATTTCAATGCCTGGATCTTACAGTGTCTTTTCCAAAGTAAATTCAGAGAACCACAAAGTGAACAACATGAACAACTGTCATCTCAGCAAGGACTTAAACTGTGGTCTTCTGCATCTAAATCCCTTACTTCAGGAGATGGGCAAGCAATTAAGATGATTTGAATCACACCTCCTGTAATCCATTACCACTAGCCATCACAATAGTGATGATGGATTACAGGATGTGTGATTCAAATTATCTTCATGGCTAATGATCCCCCTCCTCCATTTTCTACGGATTCCTCTACCTCACAAGATAGCATGACTCACAAGTACTATCTCCTCTCCTGTGTAATTCCCCCACCTAGGGTGTCAAACTAGATGAATTCAAATCCCCAGTTAGCCATGAAACTCACTTGGGTCTCTGGTCTGTATCCCTGACAAATTAGGCCACATGGCAGAACTAGTAAAAATATGTCCAGTTTTGTTATTGCTGGAATGTGATACACAGAAAGACCCTATTTGAAGATTGTGGTATCTTTTGACCCACAAATGGCCGTACTCTGGTAATGGCAACCTTGTGCTGCCAGCTAATCTATCTCACACTAGGTCCAGCAAAGGAAACTGCAGAGTGAACTCACCAAAAGGTGCCATCATTTTGGCAGTTTCACATTTGCTCTAGACATGGAAGAAGAATTGCTAGAATGAAATATGTGTGAGCAAATTTCTGCTAATGTGACCAAGGAGATATTTTCTCTCTCTGTTCTGTTGGAAGAATTTCTTTCCTTCTCTCCCACACCACCCCTAGAACTCCAGACACAGGATCTTGTAGATTTGGCCAAGAGCAGGAAAAAGGTTTTCATAAATGGGAGGTGGACAAAAAAGCACACACAAGAGTTGTGTAGTATTTTTTTTAAAAAAGAACTGATTTTAAAAAGCTTCACAAGGCATCATGAAAACTGCTATACTTAGTTGCTCCCCCCCCCCGCCTCTCCTCTCCTGTCTCCTTCTGCTTATGAGGTTGCCTTATCTGTAATTGTACCTCTCTAAATGAGAATGAACTATGTGTCAGCAGACTTAATCATAGCTGTGTGTACATTTGGGGAGTTACTGGTGGGAGCTGGGGAAGCTAAAACTAGAAGGATATGGGTTAATTGCCTGTTGGCTTGCTCAATGGTTTAGGTATTTGGCTGGGAAGTTTCACTCCCCACTGTGCCTCCTAGGAGGATAACCAGGCTGTTTAGCCCTGGGCAAGCTGTACAGTCCCAAGATACTCCCAGAAGAAGGGAATGGTAACGCACGTCTGAGTACTCTGTACCTAGAAAACTCAGGAGAGGATCCCCATAAGACAGAACTGATCTGATGGCACAGAAATAGGGGTTGAACGTGAATGGTGGATATCCTTTTGCTGCATTAAAATTTTATTATTTTCAATGAATGAATGAATGAATGAATGAATGAATGAATGAATGAATGAATGAATGAATGAATGAAGCTGGGTGGATTCCATCCACAGAAAGCATAGCTCCAACAATGTGCATGACTGTGGATGGGATGGGCATATTCAGGATCATCCACTTACTTCCTTGCTTCTGTCAGTTAGTGGATATTGGAGGAGGAGGAGGAAAAACAACCCACCACAAACTTGGCAATGACAAAAGGTTACCCACCTTCCCAAAGCTCCCTTTTCCTAACACTTTAATGAAGTTGAACTCTTCAAGGCCCAAGCGCTTTGTCTGGCCTTTGAGCTCTCCGTTTTCACCATTCTCCCCAGGGATGTTCAACTGGTTGTCAGCTGAGGGCGTGGCTGCTCCCCTGTGTTCTTCTCCTCGATTGTCAAAGGATAATGCTTTCCTAATGTTATTTTCAAGTTCTTTGATTTCTGTAAAAAAGATAAAAATAACTAGTGGTTAGTTAGATCAAGGGGTCCCCAACCTTTCCCACACCACAGACCAGCTTCATGCCAAACAACCTTTCAAAAGAATGGCAAGTGGGGGTGGCAGTACTGGATGGCGCAAGCACACAACAAATATGACAAAGTGCACACTGCTCACAGGCAGGGAGAGGAGCCCCGCTGCACCCCAAAAACAAGGAGGAGGGGCCCAGTCATCCACCAGCCACACCACCCAACTCGGGCTGTGAGACATCACACTGCACACAGGTGGGGGTGGAGCTCCACCACAGTTAAGCAACATGGAGGCAGACCTGGCAGAGCATGCTGAGGGCAGAAGGCTGCCACTGGGGCTTCCAGCGTTGCCACTCCCTGTGGCCTGATTCAGGACAGCCTGCAGCCTGGCACTTGACCGCGGCCCGGTGGTTGGAGATTCCTGAGTTAGGTAACATATCTGTGCTCAACGCTCGGGAGAGCTACTCTTTGGTCTGCCTCTCTCTAATCTGTCTTTCCTCCACAATTGTGTACTTGGCAGTAATGGAGGTTCTAGAGCAGATCATAGTGACATTATGACACTGTTTTTGTTTGTTTGAAATTTTTACCTTTGTTAAAATGGAGCTACCAAAATAGGTGACCGACAATTGGAGCTGAGGTGTGGCTCCATTTCACCATCCCCCCCTGGCACCATATACTTTGACATTGCTCTTGTGCAGGGGTTCACAACCTACAGCCAGTGGGCCAGCCCCAGTCCCTGATGGCATTCCGTCCAGCCCATGGTGATGACCCCAGAAGGAGACATGCCCACACATGCACAAACATGCCCACTGCCATTGCGTCTGGCCAACCTAGCTGTCTGAGGGCGAGTAGTCCGGCCTGTGGCCTGAAAACCTTGAAAACCCCTGCACTTGTGCAACAGCTTGATGGGAAAACCAAGAATAATGCAATATTATTGCAATGGTTATGCAGCTAGAAAGTAAAAGTTAGTGAACCTTGATCACATGGGGATGTGGGTGCTGACTTTGACCTGTCGTCGTCTCCTGATGAGGATCCTAGAACTGGTGGTTGCGACTCTGCACCTGGAACCAGCTGAGATGGTAAAAGAGACATTTAGCTGCTGTCAGTTGCCAGTGAGTTGACTGAGGAAGTTTTATGGGTTGAGGCACAGCTAGAGGTCAACTACCCTAAAAACATCCCCTCTCTCCCCCTTCTCCATATTTTTGAGTCTGCTATGCAGTTGTTGCATTTGATAGTGTCCCAGACCTATTCTGTGGTTGTCCAGCATGTGCTTGCCTAACAGAGTTCTTCCACAGAATCTCAATCCTGTCTGAATCAAAAGCTTTAATTCACTGAGCACTACTGCAACACAAATTTGATTCATCCATTGAGGTCTAGTACTTGGGTGTTTAACTCCTAAAATTCTAGATTTGAATCCTCATATTCGCAACCATAAAGTGCTGAATTAAGATTACAACCTCTTCCACACCTCCACACCCCAGAAACTTTCATTTTAAAACACCTTTATAACAGACAGGTGCAAGACATTCCTCTCCTTCTGAACAGGCATACACAGGGTTGCAATGGAGGTATGTATGACTCTTGGGACGGCCATTACTGTACCCATGCACTGGTTCATGATGGGTTTTAATTTTGTCTCGGCATGGAAGGGATCAGTTGCTGTGAAGTGGCTTTGCAAACATCTGCTGAATCCAGATGCTCTTTCTGAAGAATGTTCTTCCAGCAGGATTCCATTTGTCATCCTCGTGAGAGCATGGAGGGCAGAGAGGAACATCTGGCAAGCAATGATCTTGTGCCAGTTTTCCAGCTAGATAAGAATATTTACGTTTGCATGTGTTCCCACCAATGGACATCAAAGTCATGGCTCTGATGTTTACATGGCATTCTGACAAGTACAGATTCCTTCTGACAACTGAAAAATAATAAAGCCTTTTATGACTTTATTATGACTCAGGTCAAGTCAGTTGAAGGACCAGGGGCATTTTAGGCTAAATTCCTAGCATGCAACTTTGCCTTCAGAAACCCCTGGTATGGGGCAGATTTGATGGGAGACTGCAGTACTTAAGAGGGATTTATCTCTCTTTTCTTCAGTTCTACTCTAGTTTCAAAATCAGGTTTTCCAGCTGGCTAGGAGCTCTAATTTTAGAAGGTGCAATTTACATCAACTGGACTTTACTTAAACTGATGTTTCTCTCTGTTGTTTGAGGGACAGTTTCAGGATGTAGATCAAAAGTAAAAGTAAAAACTTTCTCTTCCTACATGGCCAGTCCTCACATAACATCCCCTACCCCTGTAATTACTTAGAGTACATTAGGAGGTAAACCTGCATGCAATATATTCAATTTAATATACATTTTGGATGTAAGAACAAAATACAATTTTATGCAACTTTTTCACTTATGCATTCAGTCCTGCCCAATTTAAGCACTATTTTGATTTTTATCACCTTGTACTCCGTAAATGAACACAGATAAATGAGGAAAGCCAGCCAACAGTTCATTGAATGTGAAGAGTATATAACAGGGATGGCCAGTCGTGGTGCTCCAGGTGTTCTTGGACTTCAGTTCCCAGAAGCCCTGATCAGCAGGAGTGCCGACTTGGGCTTCTGATAATTGAAGTCCAAGAACACCTGGAATGCCAAGGTTCACCATCACTGGCTTATAACTTCCAGAATTCCCTAGGCCAGGGGTGCCCAAACTACAGGCCAGGGGTGCCCAAACTACAGCCCAGGGGCCAAATCTGGCCCCCAATGCCAATTCATCTGGCCCATACCACCCTTGTTCCTCCCAGAAGTGGAATTAAAATGCACCCATATCATCCGGCCCACACCACCCTCGTCGCTCCCAGAAGCAGAAGTAAAATGCACCCATAATGTGGCGTGGGCCACATGAATTGATATCGGGGGCCAGATCTGGGCCCCGAGCTGTAACTTGGGCACCCCTGAACCATGTGACTGGCTTGCAGCCTGAAAAGTTTGGGGTGCCCATACTGTAGAAACAGGACTGTGGGGGCAAGGCTGGCATTTGGGATTGGCAACATAGGCAAGTCACCCTAGCAGCTAAACTGGGAGAGACAGCAAGCTGAACAGAATAGTGGAGGAGGCAACAAGCAGAGTTCAGGAGCTTTTTCTTTGCCTACCGTGAGTGAAGAGGGCAAAAGATAAACATGTGCAGCTCTTTATTCAAAGTTCTGTTAGTTCTCTGCAGCTAAAAATTCCCCAGATCATCCTACTATTAGCTCTGAAGTACTGTATGTTTCTTTTTCAGTTTCTAGCTTGTGTCATTTGAACCTACTTTTAAAAAAAATCAATGGAACAGATTTGTACCTAAATGCCTGAATCCTTCTAAGGAACGGTGGCAGTAGCAGCCTCAATATCACACCTGCCACAGGTATCTTCTGTGTGGCTCACCAAAGCTGTCCATAGCGGATGGGAGGGAGAAGCCAAGGCCTGTGTCTTTCAGGGTTCTCTTTATAATAGGCCAGCCTTGCTGCCCGAGATCTACTTAACACCCTCAGTTAACCATTAAACCACACGATGACCCAGTGTCAAAATGAGTGTGGGCCTAAGAGACCTTGCATCTCAGCCCAATGTTCCTGACAGGGTTGTGCAATGAGGGGAAGATAGGAAAGAGGACTCATTTGTCCTCTTGAAGTTACTGAGAGAGAGTCTAAATAGATGCAAGAGACAAGCAGTTGTTTAATCCAATATAACCAAGAAAATTCTCTATACAATTCCACATGCAAGATCTACCTCTCATACCAAGTGTCCTGGGTTGCTTCCTAGGACAGTGAAAAGCTTGTCAGCCTTAATTTCATTGAGCTTCTCAGCTTCTCACTCGTGTTCTCATTTTGTGCCATTTCTGTTCAGTGTGGAGACACAACCACCCAGCCCCCTACCTGGAGAAAATTTTGTTGCCATTTCCCCGCAGAAAATGTATACATTTTTGTACCTACTTACATATATCAAAGGCACACATATGCTTACATATATCAAAGGCACACATTTTATACACATTTCCATTCTGCAAAGGTGAGGAAAACAGGATAAAAGGTGGCTTCTTTGGTTACCTTCTTCCTCCTTGTTCCACTGTTAGTAATCTTATCTGGAGTAACACCAAGATCTGCAAGTACTTTCGCGATCCCTCTAGCGTCCACTCCACAGTTTGGTGCTACATTTGATTCACAGCGTCTATGTACATTCATCTTGCAAACTGTAATTTAAGACAAAGGAAGGAAAGGAGTGGAAGGTTACAGAAAAAACAGGATGACATTACATTATGCTGTTTTGATATATCAGTATCTACCATCTGTCTTTGTTGCATATACTGTAAACCAAGATCCTGCAGGGCAAAATACATCCTTGGATATGAGAAAATGCTTCCAATAGGAAAGAAATAAACTGGTCACTTCTGCTGGTTTAGTTCATAACATCTTATGTGCAGAGACAATCTTCTTCTGCCAAGCCAAAGAACCTGACACCTGATAATCACCCCAAGAGCCCTATAAAACTTTACAGACCTCTAAGGAAAAGCTAAAAGTCCATGTTATTCACATCTGGCATTCATCTCAATAAAGGGTTAAATCCAGAATGAAACCACACAATCATTTCCAATCATACAAAAATTCACCCGGGGTAGCAAAGAAAAAGTTTTTTTCCATTGTTACAGTATTTCCCAGAAACATTAGTATGCCTATTTCTATAGACTTTACTTGTCTACATTGCTTCTATATTCCTTAAGCACAGCAATCTTCCATCAGCTATGCTGGGCTACATCGTAGTACAGGACCTACGGCCTCCACTTCCATATTTACATATTGCAACATATGCACTTTAAACTGTCAAAAAGAATTATGGTACAGTGACCTTGCTCAGAGCTGGTTAATTGTTGTGCAATGACTATAGAATATGTGTATAACTACATTATTTCCCAAGCCTCAATTTTAAAAGTACTTTTCAGAGCCACTTTTTCCATAGCCCCTTTAATTACTGTTATTTCAACAATCTATGCATTCAGAATATCACACCTGGACATTCCAGCTTATGCTTCCAAAATTTGTTGGGCTAGATTTGCTAGAACCGCTACCCAGTGTAGTTGTGAGTTCTAGTCCATATGTCCAAACTCTGGAAATAACACATTAAAGTAATGGTGTTACTGTAGCACACTGCTTTGGAGGGCATAGCTGGGAGGACTTCTGAAATAAGGATACATCTAGCGAAGTTGAATTTTTTCTTAATATTACAAAACTTATTTGCTATTCCTAAAATATTGCTTGGAGGATTCACTTTGGAAGATTTCAGGCCTTTTCTAACTTTTAAGTATATTTTTAATTTTAAAAAGTTGACAAAATAAATAGGAAGCATTACATTAGTGGTCATATCACTAACACACGGGTAATGAGTAACATTCTCATTGTCAAAGAAAATCAAAAATAGAAACAGAAGCCAGCCTCATATTTAGATGATCATATCTCTCTCCAAAGATATATTTTTACAAACAACTATGTCTGCGTGATCAGCCTTTAAATGAATCCTGTGATTATTTCCCAGTGACTAATCACCGATGAGAAGCAAGTGAACTAGCAATATGTAGAGCTGCAAAATCATGGCTGGAAAAACAAATGTTCTTTAATTTTTAAGGAAGTAGTGCTTCTAATTTCAAAGATGGTGTTTAACTGTTTTTGTTTAGAGGGAGGGAGATATAATAGAATAACTAGTATTAGTTTTGTTAAAAATAACATTTCCAGCTTTGTGCACATCCAGAGGTCACTACATTTGGGGAAATCTTTTGAAAGAAAATAAGTACATTCCTAGATGAAACTGCAGGATGGAATGTCTCTGTCCCAGCTCCTGCCAACCTAGCAGTTCAAAAGCAAGAAACTGCAAGTAGATAAATAGGTACCACTTGGGTGGGAAGGTAAACAGCATTCTGTGCACTCTGGTGTCTAGGTATGCCTGCTACATGTCCATGGAAACATCTGCAGAAGGAGACAGTGCTGGCTGTTCAGCTATGAAACAGAGATGAGCACTGAACCCTAGAGTTGGATATGACTCGCTTTCGAGCAAGGGTGACCTTTAGATGAAGCTAAAGTCCATTTAGTTCAGGATTCTGTTACAATAAAAGCAAGCTACACATGCGGGACTGCAGTGGCTCAAGTGGTTAAGACACTGAACTTGATGACTGGAAGGTTGGCAGGTCAAGACCCAAGCACTGCACGAAGGAGTGAGCTCCCATCTCTATCCCAGCTCTTGTCAACCTAGCAGTTTAAAAGCAAGAAATTGCAAGTAGATAAACAGGGACCACTTCGGTGGGAAGGTAAACAGCATTCTGTGACTGCCACATGTCTACAGAAATGTCTGCAGATGCAGACAGCGTTGGGTCTTTGGCTATAAACAGAGATGAGCACTGAACCCTAAAGTTGGATACAACTGTCATTCGAGCAAGGGAAAGCTTTACCTTTACCTTTACCTTACATATACATCTAGGGTACTGGTCCCATTTCTATTCCAGGCATTGCAAGAATACATACAGTTAATGTCAGACTGTGAAGAGAGAGGCAGCCGACTCTTCTGAGCAGCATTAAAATAAGCCAAAGAAAAGCAAGCATGAACAAAAATCCTTGCTTAGCTTTAAAATTGTGCTTAAGAAATTACTTTGAAACTGATGTGCTTAGCATCTGTGGCCTGAGACCATTGCTTCACTCTTCCAGATAGTAAGGCTGGCCCTGAAAAGTGAGGTGTTTAGCTTATAAAAAGTTAAAGAGACACAAGTGTTGGGTGAGAATGTACTGACAGACATAGAAAGGCAAGGTGGAGAAGCGATCCTTTGCTCTGTGCCGGACTGTATAGTCTCTTGGGGCTCCCTCTGTACCAACACAGGCCTATCCAAAGTCTTTTCTAAAGGGATCTCTGCCTTTCAGGGTCATCCCTCCCTCCAGATAGGGAGAGTTGATGGCCTCAGGTGACAGACAATAGGAAATAGCAAAAAAGGTGTTGGGAGGAGAAAGTACAGATTCATAAATCCTCCTCTGAGATAGCTCGCTGCCTCCAGGGAGGGTTGTGAACACTGACCTCCAGTGTTAAATAAAATTTCATCAGCCATTTGACTCCACTTTTAAATGGGGAATGGAAGGAGCGTCATATCCTACCCCTCTCTTGGCAGCAAAATGTCTTGAGATGCCCTTGCCCCATTTCTACCTCCATTCCACACTTTTGAAAGATAATTTAAAACCTCACTGTACAAAGAGGCCTTTCAAAACATCCTCCCTATGGACAATGAGTAGGTATAATTTTTCTATTTAATTTTAAAATTAATTGTTTAGTTCTCTCTTTTCTTTTCTCACATTATCATCTATTTCTTTGATATCCCCTCCACAGTCATTGTAAAGTTAAATGGTCACTTTTGCTCGAAAGCCAGTTGTATCTGACTCTAGGGTTCAGTGCTCATCTCTGTCGACAGCCAAAGAGCCAGTGCTGTCTGCATCTGCAGACGTTTCCGTGGACACATGGCTGGCATGCCTCAACACTGGAGTGCATGGAACGCTATTTACCTTCCCACCGAAGTGGTCCCTATTTATCTACTTGCAATTTCTTGCTTTCAAACTGCTAGGTTGGCAGGAGCTGGGCCAGAGACAGGAGCTCACTCCATCGTGGAGTACTTAGGTCTTGACTGCCGACCTTCCAGTTCAGCATCTTAACCACTAAGCCACCGCAGTACCTACAGTCATTGTACTCTATCTTTTATTCTCTGCTCTACCAGACATTTCTCTGCATCCACATCTTTCTTATCATTTTTTATTCTACTTCCTTCTGCCACACATCTCCCTACCTTCCTTAGTAACTCATTTCCTCCCTTCTTTCCATGCCATAGTTCTGTCATTTTCCAGTCCTGCATCACAATAAATTTGTGTGTTCTCATGTGGGGTGGGGGAATTATTAACTAGACAGAAATGGGAAAATATTGTAAAATATGACCCCCACCCCCATCATTCCCTCACAGTCTTGCATAAACAGCTAATGACGCAATTATACACCAAGCCTTATACTCTGTAAGTCTGATCAAAGACTGTTAATATATATTCTTCACATGAAAATTTGTTGGGGAGTTCTGCCTTCAAATATATAAAAGTGAATAGACAATAATCAGGCATGTTATTATTCAGACTTTATTAGTGACAGATAAGTGCTACTTCTTCTTCTTGTGCCATATCCAATTCTGAATATTGGTGATCATCATGGCGATCAGCCATGAAGATTGTCATGTGAATATAATGTCATGGCCATTCATCTGCCTTCAGCATCCCAGCATGACACTCGTACCACCGATCCAGTTCCTCGAGTCACTTTCTGGTCCTGAGCCCTTTTGGCGTGCAAAGTCCTCCACAGCCCCAGGCCAGTATTGATGAAGCTGCTGCCCTCCATCAAGAGGGATTCAAGTGGGATTTAATCTACTTGGGGACCATCACCCTTCCCTGTGGACTTGGCTAAGGCTGCTAGTCCTCAGGGCTGTCAGGTTAGTTAACTGCCACCTGATGTTCGGTGTTGAGTCGCTGGCAGTATGGTCTACTCTATTACCATAGCAGGATAACCTGGCCAGACAATAGGCATATTATTATTCAAGCTTTATTAGTGACAGCCAAGTGCTATTTAGCATCCCTTATTCTTGAGTGCCCTCTTGTGGAAGAGAAAAGAACAAAAAGATATATACACATGCACACTCAAACTAGGCATTTCAGAATCAGAGTAAGATACCATTGTAAGGTACTGTATCTTTTCTGAAACTATGTTAGCATTTCAGAGATTTTAGTGGGCCCTTATGCCTGTAAGTCAGCCGTGCAAACTGTGCTTACAACCAGAAGACCAAATACTAAAATGGAGCATGTTAATTTGCAAATTGGAAGAAGTGTGAAAATCTCTATAATGCAGAGTTCTACTCTGAATTTTACATTAGCTAATTAGGAGTCATGGGAGGGGGACTAAGGAAATTTGGTAATTGCTCTAGGTCCACTGAAAGAAAGTCGCATTTATTTGCACCTAACATCCATGGTGTGATTCAACGTGACTCCTTTTAAACAAAATACATGTATCTCACCTGAGTCTGCACAATTTTACATAAGATCACAGAACAGAAGTCCTGTTGGATTATAGATTCAGGGAAAGGGTCCATTTAACTGAGAACTCAATCTTCAGCAGTGACCAGCTAGCTCTCTCTGGGAAGCCCATGAGCAGAATGTGAGGTCAGAAGCCCTCACTGTTGGTTTGCCCCAGGAACTGGCATCCACAGGTATATTTCCAGAATGGGTGATAGGTTTGAGAGGATATCCTTGTCCCTGTTGTCTTTCCTACTATCATTAGGCAATCAGGAGACTAATTCCGGCAGTAAATCCTAAAAAATAAGGAAGATGTTGGCAGACAGAACTGCATGTGTACTTTACAGCCTGCTGTATGCCCTTAAGTGAGTTTGCTTCCCTGAAATGTAAAAAGAACAGCCAGTACTGAAGAACTATCCAACAGCTACTCTGATTTGGTTCTGCACATAAAATTGGCCGGTGTGCCAATCTGTCCTTCACCCCCAGCAGCGAAAAATCTTGGTCAATCTTCCTCATAGCGACAGATCCTACAGAACTGTTTTTGAACTTTGTGATTGTCCAGATTAGAACTATTTTGCCTACTCCCAAAGCATCCCAAATCTAAAAGCTTTTCTAAAGAAGTCAAGATATTCAATTAGCAAACATAAGGAGGCAGGAAAATAGCCTTAACCACCACCAGAAAGCTGCCAAGAACTGAACAAGCCAAGAGGGTTGGCAGGCAACTATCCTGTTATCTTTTATTCTGGAACATTCTCAGTGCCACAAGCCTTGGGCAGTCAAGCAAAAATGAATCCAATCCAGGTATGGTAACTTGGAGAGGGTGGGGGTTTCTCCCCAAGTTCCCTATTCTAAACACATCTGATTTGGTTTGGGTTTCATTTCAGAAGCTCACCTGATTTCAGAAGCTAAGCAGGGTGAAGTTTGATGACTACCTGGATGAGAAGAAGGACCTAAGATCTGTAGGGAGGGATAGGACAGAAACCCTAGAGAACTACTAAGGCTACACAGAACAATAGTTTAGTTCCATTAAAGGCAGCTCCTATGTTCCTATTATGGGATTGCAGTGGTTTAGTGATTAAGATGCTGAACTTGATGGCCAAAAGGTTGGCAGGTCAGCAGTTTGAGACCCAAGTACTGCACGACGGAGTGAGCTCCCGTTTCTGTTCCAGCGCCTGCCAACCTAGCAACTTGAAAGCAAGCAATTGCAAGTAGATAAATAGGCACTGCTTTGGTGGTAAAGGTGACAGTGTTCCATGAGCTCCGGCATCTAGTCATGCCTGCCACATGAGCACGGAAATGTCTGCAGATGCAGACAGTGCTGGCTCTTTGGCTATAAATGCAAATGAGCACCCCCTCTAGAGTTGAACACAGCTGGCTTTTGAGCAAGTGACAATATAGTGGCAAAGAATGTAAAACTGGGCACTCAAAAATAAACATTTGATTAAGTGTCCGAAGAACCCTAGTCCTGCCCAGTCTGCTAGAGCTAGAGGACTATTGCTGTCATGAGGAATGCCAAAAGATTTTGCTTTCTTGGCGTTTTTAACCTGACATGATTTGTTCTTCCTGAAGGAATGCATGGGTCAGAACACAGCAATCCTTTGGATTATACTCCTCTGAATTTTCTGATGCAACTCATAGCTCCCGCCCTCCCCCCAGGCCCCTGCCGTCTCGGCCTGGAGGAGAAGATTCGCCACAGCTGAGGACAGTGAGAAGATGCTCCCGCCCTCCCTCCGGGTCCCCGCCATCTCGGACTGGAGGCCGTTAAAAGGACCAGCGCGGCGGGCAGTGAGAGGATGCTCCCGCCCTCCCCCCAGGCCCCTGCCATCTCAGCCCGGAGGAGAAGATTCGCTGCAGCCGAGGGCAGTGAGAAGACGCTCCCGCCCTCCCCCTGGGCCCCTGCCATCTTGACCTGGAGGTCGTTAAAAGGACCAGCGTGGCAGGTGGTGAGAGGATGCTCCCCCCCTCCCCCCGCCCCCCCCGCCATCTCAGCCAGGAGGAGAAGATTGTGTTCAGTGGAGAGAACATTGCATCTGTAACATCTGACCTTGTTGTTACTTTGTATTGCGGAAGGGATTTTCTTGACGTTATGTTGTTATATTGTATACTATATTATATTGCCATCAGCTAAGAGGACGTTGTATTTCTGATGTCTGACCATATTGTTATTTTGTATTTCTTGATGGGATTTTCTTGATATTATATTGTTGGATGTACTGTTATATTATTGCTTGATTGTATTGCCATATAGTTACTGTTTTATTGTGTGTTGTTCTATCACAGTATTGTTGCTCTATTATTGTTTTGTATTGGTGATTGTATTTTACTTGTTTTGTATACCGGCCTGAGTTGGTTGCACCAAGTAGGGCGGTATAGAAATCTAATAAATAAAAAAGAAAAGAAAAGAACAGAACAGAACAACAGAAATGCAAATCTAAGGCAAAACTATGTATTAAAATACATATTCCAGGAGGCAATGTGTTCAATTTATATGACTCATTGTATGGCTTTTAAAATTTGTAGAATGGTATGACATGTGGAAGCAGCATAGAATGAACTTTTTACTGAACACTTGGGAAAGAGACAGACTGCAAAATTACTGGGTTATCCTTTTCATGTTAATACTTTTGCAAATACCTGTATTTGAGGCTTCCTTCTCCTGTGGAATAAAAAAGAAATCTTAAAGTTGGCCTAAAGCAATCTGAATTTTTCCCAGCTTTGGTGGGAAAAATACAACCTTTTATATGTTTGCATGTAGTTTTAAGTAAAGCAAATGCTGGAAAGCCAGAGTATTTTAATGAATACTGTAATGAGGTTTTATTTCTGAACCGTCACATTCAGGACTGTGCAGTTGAGCTTGCAGCATTAATGGCAAAATGCTGGCTGCAAAGGAAGACTGAAACCTTACCTTTGCATTGTAAACCTTGTCTCAAAAGACCCCAGAGCAATGAACCGCAGTGGTCACAGAAGGTGGGCACTTTGTAATTATGAATACCGAACTTGTGAGGCATGTTGACACTGAACCGCTGGGAGCCCACCTGGGAAGGGGGGGAGAGAGAGAGTAAAGCAACAGAGAGAGAGAAATCACATTGGTAACAATTTTCTTCCCATCAATAACTTACAAAGCATTTATCATACATGGCAGTGGTGGTGAACCTATGGCAGGTGTGCCAGAAGGGGATCTCAAAGCCCTCTCTGTGGGCATGCGCACCATCACCCCAGAACAAAGTTTATCCCATCCCTTTGCCCAGCAGCAGTTTGTCCTGCCCCTCTGCCCAGCAGCCCAATGGGAGCGCTTCCTCTCTCCCCTGCCTGGGGTAAGGTGAGTGGCTCACATGCAATGTGAGGGTGTGGCGTAGATGGCAGTTTGGACACTCAGTCTCTTAAAGGTTTGCCATCACTGATCTATGGTAACAGCAAATTCAATTCTCCTACTGCTGTACAGGATAGTTAAGTAACAAGGTTGAAGAAGCAGTTAAGTAAAGTAAGAGGTTAACCTATGCAAATAGAGCCGACCCAGTTGTTAGCAATAGCAACCACACTTATATACCACCCCATAGTACTCAGTGCACTCTTTGGGCAGTTCACAAGGTAATTAGCTTTTGCCCCCAACATGCTGGGTACTCATTTTGCCGACCTTGGAAAGATGAAAGGCTGAGTCAGCCTTGAAGTCCCATCAGGATCAGCAGTTCTGGCTGGAGTATAGCAGTTTAATCACTGTTCGATCCATAGATGCTTCTGCTCACCATGGGCAGAAAGCAAAGTTAGCTCTACCTTCAGTGATGCACCCCCTCTACCTTTCCCCCTATAAATGAGTGGCGGATAATAACTGCCATAGATCAGGGTTGTTCTTACCTCCGCATCCCACTCTACAGAACTACTGGTCAACAAGGAATAAATAGCACATTGATGCTATGAAGGAAATACACTGTATGCTTCTAAGCGAGGACCACAATTCAATAGTATTTTGTAAGCAGAAAAGCTCAGATTTATTTCTTCAGTCTCTAATTACAGTGGATCAAGCAGGTGGCAGATAAGGCTTCTTCTGCTGTGGACCTTCTCATCTCAATCAGAACAGCCATCATGGCACAAGAGTTGGAGGAACAACATTCTGATACCATTGATCCAGAAATTACTTGGGGATGGGTGGGCATGGTTCCAGAAGTTCTCCCAGCCTGCAAGGACATTCCAACTCTGAGAATCTCTTAGCCAGATTCAAAGAAATGCAATGACCAAGCCGGTTAGGGTGGGTGCATTTCTAGGAATTGTAGTCTAAGAAAGTAACTTCCCCAAGGCAGAAACTTATCTCTATTGTGTGGGGAGAAATCATCCCTGAGATGTCCTCTGAGGAAGGCTTGTCTTTTCTACAGAGTTTTAACCAATGCCTTCTCCCTGCCTCTCCAGAGGTTGTTTTCATGATCCTTTCGTGTTCACCATGGAACATGCACTAAAACTGAATTGCATTGGATATGTCAACAAGAAACTCCAACTGCAGATGGGAATACATTGCATTTCCTCCTCCCTTCTGGATCCTTCTTTGCTTGGCTTCCCTCCAGTGACTTCGCTTAAACAATTTGAATCCCTAGCTCAGAAATGCAGTAAAGCTTCCTTTAGTCTGGAGCCTGAAAATACAAATTAACACAGGAACTCCCACCTTCCTGCTGGTATAGAGATAGGCATGGCACAAGCAGGGAGGACCATCATCTGGCACAAGACAACAGCACACTCTAGAAAGTATTGATGTCAGTCCAGGAGGCTTAAAGGATGATGCTAAATGTTTGGAAGGGGAAGGCTCACCAGAAAATGCTCGTTGGCTGCAACTCATATCCGAGAATGCATTTTTTCCTGAAGCAGGAAAAATGTCATTGGTGCAAATTTGTTTAACATGGATCCCAGCTTGCCATGAAGTGACCCACACACTATGATCACAGAGCCAACTCCTATGGCACATATGAAATGAGACATGCAGGATTTAACACTGGAACTGCAATAGACTGCTGCAACCTTGAGGATATGGACCAGGTGCATCTTCACAGCCAGTCCATCTGGCATGGCCTCTTCTCCCTCCATGGCCATTTGTAATCAAGTTCCTCTTCTGCACATTTTCCCATTGGGCCCAATATGATGGTTTCCAGTGGCATTTCCTCCACTGAGTGGACCATCACTCCACCACGAAATAAGGCTACAGCAAAGACACACTGGCTATTCCAAAGTGAGAGGTGTGATGGCAAACCACACATGAGGTGAGAGAAGAAGACTTTCTTCAGGTCCCAAACTCTGATAGGCTGGTTTATTCTACAAATGCCTACCTGGAAAGGTAGAAGAACTGCTGCATGCATTGGCAGCAGTACTGAAATTTTTACAAAAGGCATTAGGGCTGGCCCTATCCTTAGGCAGAGCAGGACAAATGGTAGTGGTGGGTTCAACAGGAGCCATTTGGCAATTCCTCTTCAGGCTCTATACTATATTTCCAGCTGCCAGAACAAAGTGGTATGTCTCAAGTGACCTGTCCTGTTTCCAATAACTCTCCTCCTGTCCCCTTCCCCATCGTGGAAGCAGTCCTCCTGTGTTGCACTAGCAATGAACCTATTCTAGGCTTTAGCCTGAACTTTAAAGTAGTTATCACAGGGCCTACAAAAAGGCTGCATATGGAGAAAAGCAAAATTTATTACCAACTTAACTATCAGAACATGAGCAATTTGTTTTAAAATTCTAAATGAAATTCGTCTTTCCTTCCCCACTCCCTATGGAAGGCAACAGGTCCAAATCTCATCTGGACCCTTCTTTGTGTTAACCCCAATATCTATTAGAGGACAAGCAACAAGGCGGGATTTGTTCTCTCCACCCTCCAGGATGTGGCAAATCAATATGTAACTGTATTAAAGATTGAAAATTTTAATGTTTTTCTGTATTTATTGTGAGCTGCCTAGAATAGTGTCTAATACTGATGATTGGCAGGATTCCAACCAACCAGCCAGCCAGCCAGCCAGCCAGCCAACCAAGATAGTTAATTAGGAAAGTAGAGCTGGGTGGTTTCTCTGGAACCTTGAACGTGGTGCCAACCACTGCTGCTAAACCTAACAAACTGGACAACTCACTGAATCTCCCATTAGCCATACTGGCCAGGGAATTATGGGGATTGTAGTCTAAAAACTAACCATTCCAAGGCTTTGTAGAAGAGTGTTTCAGGGAAATATATCATGAATCTCGACCTACGTTCAGCCTGCATATTTGTATATCAAATGGAAACCTTACAGAACACCTTAAACCTCCAGGGATTTCATTCAAAAGAAACTAACCCTAGGAAAAGCTTACATTTTTAGAGTTCTCAGTGTTTGGAAGATCAGTGTGTGAATTGCTTAGGTATATCCAATCATGCAAAGTAGCATAGGTATGTACAAATATCATAAAGAAATAAAGAAGAAGAACAACAAATAACAACAGTTCCCACAGAAATTTGCCATGGCTATTCCTTGGTAAATAAAATATAAACAATATATTAACCCCACCCAGCCCAGAGTGACGCAAACAAGGCCCGTCCTTCCTTCAGACCAGGGAAGTGGCAATGACAATACAGTATAAAACATTTCCCCTTCACAGACTGCTTCCTTTTAGCTGGAGTACTTCTTTTATAAGTGTTTACCTCATCAGGGGTTTCCTGCTTTTTCAAGCCAGCGCATTTTGTTATGATAAGCTCATGGCATCGCTTGTGAACTACGCAAGTGCAAACTGTGGACAAAAGAAATAGTGATGGACTGGGTGGTTTGAAAGAATCATTCTATTAGCTCAGCCACAATAAAACAAGAGAGAGAGAGAGAGAGAGAGAATTTGGATTTCAAATGGGCAATTCTTGTGGGCTCCTCCTCTGCCCCAAGGTCTGAAGTGGTATGTAGTTGGTAAGAACTAAAATCTATATACTGTACTCTGCATAAATGAAGAGTAAATAGAATAATTTTAGGCTACATGACCCAACTGAAGATAGGATGGAGGTTCTCATAGAGATGCCCTTCCAATCCCAACTTGGAGAAGTTAATGTTTGGACTACAGCTGACAGAACCCCCCTATTAGCTTGGCCACTGGACATGGAAGTGGGGATTCTGAGTTTTATAGTCTAAAAGAGGTCATGTTTTCAACTGCTCCTGAGTTGGAATGTAATTTTATCGGAAGCAATTCGCGGACCATTAGCCCTAGCTTTTCCATGTATCATGTTGCTGTTAACTGCTATTTCCAAAGCTCACATACAGTGGTACCTCGCATGACAAAATCAATGCATTCTACGGGACGTTTCGTATTTTGAAAAATTTGTACAGTGAAACACAATGCAGAACACACAGTATTACCAGAAGTGGCCATTAGAGGCCACTATATACCATGTAATTTATAGGGAAACGTGCTTCGTATTGTTGAAAAAAATCCATCAAGGGAAGCATTATTTTCAATGGGTTTTCATTCGAAAAGTGCAAATTATCCATATATGCCGGCATACAAGATGACTGGGCATATAAGACGACCCCCCAACATTTCCACTCAAAATATAGTTTGTTATATACTCGCTGTATAAGACTACCCCCTCTTCCGCACACCTTCCACACACCAAATAAAATGCAAAAGAACATAAGATTTGATTTCAACATGTTAATTTATATTCAAATGCTTATGACATGCAGAAAAACTGTCACAAGGCTGTATGTTATCAAACATGTACAGTAAACATAAAACAGTGCAAGTTTATTAAACGTAATTCACCAAAGACAATTCACTAAAGCTAAATGGAACAATAAACCTATGGGAGCTGCCATGCTGTTTGTTTTCTAATCTGTTAAACAAACTGGAACTGTCAATGATTGAAGGAAGATAACAAATAGAGGGAGAGAACAAGTACCAGGCAAGTCCCTAGCAAGTTTGCAGGCGTGACAGTTTCCCTTTAAAAGCCTTCAAACTCCTGTTCGTCATCTGATATTAAAAGTTGCTATCCGAACCATCCCATAGGACCTTAACGTTATTCGATGCAATTCTCCTCCCCAGATTGCTTAACGTTATGCGATTTAAGCGTTATCTGAGGTAAACGTTATCCAAGGTAAACGTTAACTGAGGTATTACTGTATTTTATTCAATGAAGTGCACCCGGCGTACAAGACGCCCCCCCCCCCAATGGAGGCATATTTTTCAGGGGTAAAAAGTCATCTTATACCCCAGCATATACGGTAAGTTAAATGAAGCATTCATAATGTGAGGTACCACTGTATTATGTATCTGTAACTTTTAAATTCCTTTTTTTTTTAATTACAAAATGCTCTTTAATATATTAAAATGGCCCTAAATAGCTCCAGAAAGATAAACAATTGGGGTCCTGGAGCAAATCCAGCCTGAGCCATCTCTGGGGGCCAAAATAATGATCTTGAGGCTGTCCTAGTTCAAGTACACCATGAGAAGCCAAGAGTCTGGAAAAGGCAATGATTCTGGGAAAGTTGGAATGCAGCAGGAAAAGAGGAAGGGACCAAACATGAGATGGATTGACTTTGTAAGGGAAGCCACAGGCTTGAGTGTACAAAGAGCTCAGTAGGGCTGTTGGGGATGGAAAATGTTGGAAATGGCTTATTCATAGGGTTGCCATAAGTCAGGGGTGACTTGACAGCATGTAACAAACAGCTCCAAGTCCCCATAAACTCCAGTGTTTCAGGATCAATGAGAACCCATTGTTCATTAGATGGAGAAAGTAATGTGTTCATTAGATGGAGAAAGTAATGACACTGTAAACCAGGAGTTCTCAACCATTCCCTCGGACAGCTTCAGGGACCAGACGGCCATTTTGCCCTTCCTCCACCACATGGTACTTCCTGGTGTGGTGGAGGCCACATGAAATGGTGCCGTGGGCCGCATCCTGCCCACGGGCCTCAGGTTGAGAATCCGTGCTGTAAACAGTCTCATGACCTTTTTAAAAGTAACAACATCAAACACAAAGTAACACTTTGCAGATTAACATTATTACTAGAAATGTATTATTCCTCAGCTCTTTATACTTTATACTTTCGATCCATACACCAAAGTTATGCAAATGAAGAACAGTAAATTAAAAACAACCCTAAAGTCCAACCACATTTCAAAAATGATTAAATGTCGAAATATATTTACAGAAAATCTGCTGACTGGAAGTGAATATACTGGCAAATATACTAGTTTATAATTTATTTAATTCATACTTTAATGTAAATAATTCTTCTTACCTTGACATTGGTACCCCTGCTTTCCTATTACTCCCCTGCAGATGAAAACATATAGAGAACAAATTGGAGAAAATCATATTATCTTTTTCCCAGGACCGTGTTGACATGCCAAAGAGAGACATACAGTGGTACCTCACTTAAAGAGCATAATGCGTTCCACGGAATTGCTCTTTAAGCAAGTTTGCTCTTTAAGTGAAACATCATTGTAAGCGACCAATTGTGACTTATGGTGGGGGGATTGCAACCCCCAATTTCGTTCTTAAGAAAGTTTTTGGTTGGTTTTATTTGTTACGTGAGGTGACCTTTCAGAGAAAATTCATCTCTTTAAGCGAGTTAGTCTCTAAGCGAGGCGCTCTTTATGTGAGGTTTTACTGTAGTGTCTAGGGCAGTGGTTCCCAACATGGGGTCCATGCCCCACAGGGCCCTTCAATTCCCAGAAGACTAAGTCATACATTGGCTGATCAGTGATTTGGGGAATTGACTCAGGCTTCTGGAAATTGAAGTCCAAAAACTAAAGGTTAGAAAACACTGGCCTAGTGTGAAAACACCTTATCAAACATTACACTAGAAGAAAATTTAACTTTACAGTTTTGAAAGCAATTTGTTGGCCATTAATCACTTCTTTTCCCATGCTACTATTGCTTGTTATTTTTCAAGGTACCACATCAGTAGTGATAATAGTATGTTACTTCTTTATTGTTTTTGTTTTGTTTTTATAGTCCTAGAAATACAGAAATGTCCCCTTCCCCCAGTGCATCTGAAGCAATGATGACTTGCGTGTTTGACTAAGCAAGTAATGTTAGTAAGTAAAAATGTTTACTGACAAGAATAACAATCATGGTACAAAATGTCACACTGCTATTTAAAAATAACAGTTACTTTCTATTTTTAATTAATTATGTTACTTATCAAATACATATAAAGATATTATTCTCTCTCTGTGCAGATGGATTGTTCACATCTGAACCTCATTTATGCTCATCTCCCTCCTACATTGTTCTGAAATGCCACCAAACTGTATTTCATTCCATGCCAAAAATTAAAATATGCAGTTCCTAGAACTTATTGACACTTCATTCTAAATTAGTTAACTTCTAAACATTATAACTTTACACAGTAAGAGGTAATATAATTCTGTAAAGTTACATGTGCTTCATCATTTCTTGAGATAACTTTTGGAATCTTTGAGAGCCATTGATGGAGACTGAAGCCAGGACTCAAGAAATCAGGGTTCAAATACATGCTCAAGTATGGAAAGTCAAGGGGAAGGGGAACTACTCCTTGAATTGTCTTTGAACACTTCATACTCCTTGAAAAACCAATTAGGATTGCCATAGGTTCCAAGGTCTGTTACACCAACAGCAGTTTGAAATCTTAGCCATAATGACAGGTCCATATGCCTGCAATGATTGTAAGATACTTTGCCAAGAATTAGTCCATCTGTTTTAGTGTTTCAAAGACAAGAAGAATTTTGGCAAGTGAATTCTTCCTTGCCATACAGTTCATTTGTCCATTTGTTTTTATCCCTATAAAATTCTGTTTTATCCCTATAATTTGTTCATTTGCTTTATCTCTACCCTTCCTCTTAATCAGAGCCATACAATTATTGCAAACTGCAATTAAAACTCCAAAAATTTACAGTCAAAAGCACTGCAACATAAATGAGAACAATGTTATTTTCTAGTAGCACTAACCAACTTAAAGGTTTCCCTTGCTCGAAAGCCAGTCGTATCCGACTCTAGGGGTCAGTGCTCATCTCTGTTTCTAAGCCGAAGAGCCAGCGCTGTCTGCTTCTGCAGACGTTTTCATGGTCATGTGGCAGGCATGACTAGACACCGGAGCGCATGGAACGCTGTTACCTTCCCACCAAAGTGGTCCCTATTTATCTACTTGCAATTTTTTGCTTTCGAACTGCTAGGTTGGGAGGAGTTGGGACAGAGACGGGAGCTCATTCCGTCCTGCAGTACTCGGCAATCGAACTGCTGACCTTCCGCCTCCCAGTCAGAGTCTTAGTGACTTGAGCCACTGCAGTCCCACTAATCAACTTAGGTCTGGCAAATCAGATATGCCTTAGGCCAGGAATTCTCAATCTTTTAAAGCTGGGAGTCAGGTCACGCTCTCTCAGACAGCTTCAGGGGCCGGACAGCCATTTTGCCCTTCCTCCACCACATGGCACTTCCTGGTGTGGTAGAGGCAGTGTAGGGCCACATGAAATGGTGCCACGGGCTGCATCCGGCCCACAGGTTGAGAATCCCTGCCTTACGCTTAGGGTAACATTGAGGCAAATGAAACAAGACAGCAGCTTCACAATTAAAAAAGAAGCTACCTTAAGAAGAAAAGCACATTTGAATACCCTCCAGCAAGGTTTCATAGCTCTGTATGTTTCAAATTAGCTTAGTTGTCAGAAGGTAAGCAACAAATAACATCTGTTTGTTGATTAGCCACATTGTAGAGAGCCATTCTGGAGTGATAATGCTTTGTCATCTTCTAAAGGCAAAGCTGCCATCTCATTGGTTTCCACCCTGGACATTTCCCAATTTAAGTGGAAAATCTCAGTGGACCAGGAGTTTCATAAACTATGGACAACCTAAAGGCATGCTGCTCCCCCCTGAGCTTCAACTATCAGCAGCATTACTAAGTAGAGCCTCCTTTGCAGACCTTAATACACAAATCGGGTTATACTGGGAGAGGTTTTCATTCATGTACAGTACTTGAATCTTGGACAACATATGGCTTTATAAACCTTGAATCTTAAAGGCAAAGATACAAGTGAAAGGGCCAGTGGCTTCAAATTATGAACACTGCAGGACCAGCTAAACAATACATTCTGTTGCTATTGTTCTGAAGATGGATGATGAGCCTCCATGAGTGGTTCCTGAGATGTCCTGTCACCACTATCTATAATAAACAAATCCACTAGATTGATTCTGAGAACAATCTGTCTCCATTGCATTCCTACTTACCCAAAGCAAAGCAGACACAGGATTCCACCAATTATTTCACTGGTGGATGGCACAAAAATGTAATTGCTATCACACATATTTGAAAATAAATATCAATAATTAATAATAATTGTATTGATCCCCTCCCCAAAATTAACAATTTTAGTTAAAGCTGAACACACACACTAACTACACAAACAGACAATGTTTTCTTACCATATAAAGTCTCTGCAGTGTGAACAATAGGTTGGTTGTCTAAGATAGGTGGCCATAAACTTGTGCCCATTAACTTGGTGTACCCTGCGTCGCACTGCTCCCTGGCGCTTCCTGGGGCGCATCCGCTCCCTGAACACACGCTCTTCATTGTCTTTGGGTGCTGGAGAGAAGAGAGAGGAGGGGGAAGTCAGCGCAGCAACAACATTCCAGGTACAAAAAGCGAAGAATGGAAACAAAATACACTCGTCAGCAGATTGATTTCAGAGCAGCCAACTGTATTTTTTTTATTATTATATTTTTACACCACCCATTTGGGAAATTTCCCACTCTGGGTGATGTACATACAAATATCATATAACACAACAAAACACACAACAAATCAAAAACAGACCAACTAAACAAATACAGGTACATCCCAAAATAAAATAATATAAAATAACTGGTGTCTGAGGGCACAGAGAATCAACTGACTGGCTAATTTATAGTTAACACCCTGAAAGGCCTCCTTGAATAAGAAAGTTTTAATTTGTTTTTTGAAGATAGCCAGTAATGGGGCCTAGAGCAACTCTGCCAGTAGAGTGTTCCACAGCATTGGTGTCGCCACCAAGAAGGCTCTATTTCTAGCCATCCTCGGGTTCAGTGCCTGGAGCTGTGGAGACTGTGACAAACAGGTGATGCGAGGAGTTGTTCTGAAGGAGAGACACTCCAACGGATAACAAGGTCCCAAACCATATAGGACCTTATATGATAACACTAACACCTTGTATCTGACATGGTAGGCAACAGGTAACCAGTACAGGCCTTCCAAGGCTGAGGAAATATGATCGAATGTATGTAAAAACCCGAGATCTGTATATTCCAAAACACTGTGCAAAGGCAACACAAACACACCAAAAGTGAAAACATCAGAGAGTCAACAGAATTTCTGTATAGATTTTAGCTTCTTGATTGATAAACTCAGATTTGTATAACAACAATGAAATATTTCACACCAGAAATGCACTCAGTGGCTGACATCCTGTTCCATAAGTTACACAGTGTAAAGTTAATGATGTCATCATCATGCAGCATAATTTATAGAACAGGATTCCAGCAAGCGTGCCCTAAATTTGCTGCACTGTTATTATTTCTTCTGCTGCTCACCAAAAAGCAGGAAATGGTCTGTTTGCTGTTTTTGTCACTGTCACCACAACTGGCACTATTGCCTCTTTGACTCTTACTCCAGCTATTTGCAAGAAGAGTGTAAAGAATCACAGTTGAGGCAAATGGAATCATTTACAAAATGAAGTAGCTTGGTGCCATTTCCATTTCCCAAAGGATGTCAATGGCTATTCCCTTGAACACTAGGAGACAAAGCATGCTATACAACTATATACAAGGCCATGTGAGATCAGACGAGATCGGGCGTGTTCAGGATGGTATGGCCATAGGCCATTTGAAAGAAGAATTTGCAGGCTGTAAAAGTTGCCCTTGCTCAAAAGCCAGTCATATCCGACTCTAGGGTTTAGTGCTCATCTCTGTTTATAGCCAAAGAGCCAGCACTGTCTGCTTCTGCAGACATTTCCATGGACATGTAGCAGGCATACCTAGACACCAGAGTGCACAGAATGCTGTTTACCTTCCCACCCAAGTGGTACCTATTGATCTACTTGCAATTTCTTGCTTTCGAACTGCTAGGTTGGCTGGAGCTGGGACAGACACAGGAGCTCATTCGGTTGTGCAGTACTCAGGCCTAAAAAACTGCTGACCTGCCAACCTTTCAGTCAAGGAGGCGGTAGGTGGTGATGGCTGACTAGGGCCAGCTCACTCATCACCAGAGGTGTGTGCTTCAGTTTGCCTCCTTATAGAGCCAGCCATTGCTGCAAGGTGAGTTTTACATTATAAGAATCTTCACCATAGTCCCCATCCTGCAAAAAATGCAAAGCTTAAAACTGTTACTCTCCTAGATACCAACTCAGAATTTTCCAATAAGCAGCAATAACTTTTCCAGGCTCTGCATAAAGAAGCTGGTTTTCCAAGGCTTCATCATATCGCATGATGAAATCAACACCCTCAGTGTAAGCTTACATGGTCTTCAAACTATACATGTTCTCTGGAGTGTTGCTCCAGCAAGATGATTGAATAAAGGAACTAATTAGTAGCAGAAGAAGCACAACAGGTGCAGGCTCTGTTTACCAAGCAACTTGTGACACACATCTGCTCTGAATTAGCCTCAGACTATAGAAGATGCTTTCCTTCCATTCTTTCATTAGGAGTCAATCTCTGCCATGTACTTTGCTGATAAACGCCGCCGCTGCTGCTGCTGCTGCCGCGCCCTCCCGGCCCTCGTCACCGGCCGGGAGGAAGATAAAAGGGGCTTCCCTAGGCGAGGGAAGCCCGAAAACGCCGCCGCTGCTGCTGCTGCTGCCGCCGCGCCCTCCCGGCCCTCGTCACCGGCCGGGAGGAAGATAAAAGGGGCTTCCCTAGGCGAGGGAAGCCCGAAAACGCCGCCGCTGCTGCTGCTGCTGCCGCCGCGCCCTCCCGGCCCTCGTCACCGGCCGGGAGGAAGGAAGGAAAAAGGAGCCTCCCTGGCCGCGGTAGCGGCAGGACTTCCCCCGGCAGAGCATTCCTCGCCCCGCCGCCACGGAACACACCTGCGGCCGGGGGAAGAGACTACCGCCGTGCCCAGCCGGGACTCCCTCCCTCCACCTCTTCCGGAGGCTATGTTCAAGGGCCGCGGCGGTGCCAGGACTCTCGATAATTGTTAAAAAATTTTGTGCATATTTGATGAATTTTGTAGTTTTATTGTTGTTGAGATTGATGCTTATTGAACTTTTGTGATGGAACGATGTTGAGTTATATATTGTATATTTATGTGATGTGTCTATGAATTTGTTGTTTACTCTGTGCTTGTGAACCGCCCTGAGTCGGCCCAGCCGAGTAGGGCGGTATAGAAATTGGAGTAAATAAAATAATAAAATAATGATTTCTCTACCTCATTAAGATTCCCCCACTTTGTATTTCACTGTCTCCTTCTCCCTGCCCTTCTCTTTCTCTGTCTCCTTGCAATGCTCACTGGTAATACTGCAGGAGAGCCAGGACTCCAAATGGGGATGGGTGTCAAAGAAACCCAATTTTTTTTTTATCAGTGGGACAATATGATATGATATGACCAGCCATTCCTATGACAGGCTTCCCTTCCCTGCCACCACTCCACCACCCAGCCAAGGAAAGAGATGGGCTTTTCTTGCAATAATGCTGTGAGCTATAAGAAAGTATTCTGGATGCCCTTGGTCCAGAAAGGCCGATGGATGGTTTGATGGTTTGTGGTCTTGCCTGGCTTGTCTTTTAAGAATTCTGGGAGCCAAAACATTTACTCTCCCATTTTGGAAAGCATTAAGGTAAAGGTACCGGTAAATGTCACCCTTACTTGAAAGCCAGTCATATACGACTCTAAGGTTCTGTGCTCATCTCTGTTTACAGCCAAAGAGTCAGGGCTGTCTGTGTCTGCAGATGTTTCCATGGACATGTGGCAGGCATGACTAAACACCGGAGTGCACAGACTCTGTTTACCTTCCCACCAAAGTGGTACCTATTTATCAACTTGCAGTTTCTTGCTTTCAAACTGCTAGGTTGGGAGGAGCTGGGACAGAGACAGGATCTCATTTCATTGTGTAGCACTGGGGTCTCAAACTGCTGACCTTCCAACCTTCAAGTCATCATGTTCATTCTTAACCACTAAGCCACTGCAGCCCTGGAAAGCATCAAATTAAGTACTTTTTTTTCCAGTGGTAAACAGCTAATTTTGGATCTGTACCTCATGGAGAACATTTTCAGCAAGGGTTCTCAACCTTTTCAAGTCTGGGGGCTGATTCATGCTCTCTCAGTCAGCTTCAAGGGCCAGATGGCCATTTCGCCTTGCCTGCATGATGGGGTGGCCATTTTTTTTCAACAGCTTCAAACAGGTGGCCATTTTGTTTCAAAAATGGCCTTGGAGGGTTGGGGGCACATGAAATGGCACCATGGGCAGGATCCAGCCCATGGGGCCTTAGGTTGGGAACGCCTGAATTTGAGAGACAAAACAAGAAGGTTGGAGAAGTCTATGTTCTTTCCTCCTCCTGTAGATCCATTCTTGCCAAAGACGGTTAACCAGCTGCAGGATGAACTTTGTGAAGGCTAGATTTAAGCCCTAAAATTGATGCTGGGTGGCTCAGATTGTTCCTGTGATCTCCCTCCTCTCTTTCTTTCTCCCCCATCCCTGCCAGAAAGATGGGGATTGGGGGGTAGGAACTCTGTCCCACTTAGTGAAATGTAACACAGCTAGAAGCAGCAGAGCAAATGACAGCATGGCTTTGCTTTGAAGGTTTAGTCACAGCTGGGAACAGAAATTTGTGTGTGTGATCTCTTTGCATGTCCTGAATGAAGATTTTGGCTTAGAAGATGAGGAAAGAGTTGCTACAGTCCCATTTTAAACTAACCAAGACCTTCCACATGTAGAACCTTTTCAAAGGGGGAAACATTTAAATCTGTGTTAACACTATCCCTGTATCTATTATGCTACTGGGCTAACACTACCCCTGTATCTAGATCAGAGGTTCCCAACATGGGGCCTAGGCCCCACAGGGGGATTTCAATTCCCAGATGCCTAAGTCAGTACATTGGCTGATCAGTGCTTTGGGGAATTGACTTAGAGGAAAGACAAAATAATATTTGCAGGCAATCTTACAGATAATCTTAGAATTTCAGAGCTGGAAGGGTGCCTTTGGCTTATACTGGACAGTTGGCACTTAGTAATCAAGTAATCGGATCATTTGTTTCATCATCTTGAGAACACAATTACAGTAAAACCTCGCATAAAGTGCACCTCACTTAGAGACTAACTCACTTAAAGAGCAGAATTTTCTTTGAATGGTCGCCTCGCTTTACAACTAAAACCAACCCAAAACTTGTTTAACAACTAAATCGGGGTTTGCAATCCCCCCCTCCCACCAGAAGTCACTATTGGTCATTTACAATGGTGTTTCGCTTAAAGAGCAAACTCGCTTAAAGAGCAATCCTGTGGAACACATTATGCTCTTTAAGTGAGGTATCACTGTATAGCCGATGCAACTTGCTGACACTTAACATTTACACAATTTTTATTAGTTTTGTAGTCCTAGAGTTTCATTAAGGCACAACATGATTTGCAGTTATAACCCATTCCTGCAAACCTTGCAAGAGCTGCTTTTCTTCTGGCGGAGCATTTGTCCTCAAACAGCTTCTCCCCTGGCACTCTGAGCTCTCGGTAACCAGACTTAAGAACTGCCATGTAGATTCCTCCTCTCCCATATGTACGTTCAGAACATTGTTCAACACTTGAAACTACTGCCAGATGCTTATTGAAGTACTACTCATCACCAACTCTTGAGTGACAGTGACACCGGAAAAGAAATATCAGACGGCACTTTGCTAAATAGCACCTCCCAACCTAGTGATAAGTCCTTTTCAAAGGCACCTCAGGATTTAAATAGCTAGGATTCAAATCCCTGCTTGGCTATGGAAACTCATGGAAGAAGAGAGGTGGTAAAATATCTCAAATGCCTTGAAAAACCCCTCCTCTGGGATACCACTTGGTGACTGCTACTGCCCAATGACCATTTGACATTTGAGATATGTGTCCAGCCCAGTGCATTTTCCATTTACATCTGTCTGTCCCACCAGAGCGGACCGGAGAGGCTCTCTTATTGTCACATCTGCTAGGGCGGCTTGCCTCTAGCACCAGAAAGAGGGCCTTCTCTGTGTCTGCTCCAGCCCTATGGAACCTCCTGCCAATTGGAGATGGAGTTGCTGCACTTCAGGAAAGAACTAAAAACCTGGCTAGCAAAGCAGATGTGGGGCACTGGGGATGAGGTGACCCCCGCCTGCTGGCTGATATAGTAATATCGCTCCCTCGCTCTTTTTAGCTGTTGGGGTAATTTCTTATTGTATTTTTAATTGGGGGTTTTGCCGGTTTAAGTTTTTAGATTGTAGTACTGATTTTAATTTTGTAAATCGCCCAGAGTCATTCCGAGTTGGGCGGTTATACAAATTGGAAATTAGAATTAAATTAAATTAAAATGTATAATATTCAGCAATAGCTTCATTGATTCCGCTATGTTTTCTTATCTGGGCATTGGGCATGTGGTTGCAAAGAGATACTTTTAACACTGAAAACCCCATTAATAATGATATTTTTCAAGTGAACTCTGATTTTGTTGGGATCATTTTTAAGGGTTTCTAGGCAGAGAATACTCAAATGTGGCTTACCATTCCCTTCTTCTGGGGGCACTTTGGGACTACAGCTTGCCCATGGCTACACAGGTTGACTCTTTTCTCTGAAGGCACAGTGAGGAATCAAAGGCCTAACCTCTGTGCAGCCAAAAACCTAAACCACTGCAATATCCAGTCAGCTGAAAGTCCTATTAGGGTTAATACAAGTCGGTTTTGATGTGTCCCTGTTGCTGACCTCAAGCCAGACATCCTGGAGTGTGAAATGAAGTGGGCCCTAGAACATATTACTAACAACAACTGGTATTCCAACTGAACTATTTAAAGTCCTAAATGATGCAGCTGTTAAAGTGTTGCACTCGTTATGCCAGCAGATTTGGAAAATGCAGCAGTGGCCACAGGATTGAAAAAGGTCAGTTAGCATTCCAAATCCAAAGAAAGGAAATAAGAAAGAATGTTCAGACTATCATACAACTGCCCTCGTCTCACACACTAACAAGACCATACTTGAGATCTTACAAGTTAGACTTCAGCAGTACATGGATTGAGAACTTCCAGAAGTACAAGCTGGGTTCCGAAGAGGCAAGGGAATTAGACACCAAATTGCCAACATTTGCTGGATCATGGAGAAAGCAAAGGAGTACCAGCAAAACACCTTCTGTTTCATTGTCTACGCCAAAGCCTTTGATTGTGTGGATCTCAACAAATGTGGCAAGTCCTTAAAGAGATGGGAGTACCAGATCACCTCACCTGTCTTCTGTGAGATATTTGGGCAAAAACATCTCTTTCTTTGGTTGAAGGAAAAAAAAAACACCTTGGTCTTATTCACTAGAATGCAGAAACAAGAAGATTTCCAGTAACTGACCAGGTTTTTTACATTTCTTTTCAATGCATCAAGACATCCTTTTTCATGGAGGATGAGAAAATTTATTTATGGGGGAGTTACCATCTCAGACATCTCTGGAATTCTCACACTTTGATGTTTAGCAGATACACAACATCTAAAACATAATTCAATTTAAACAGGCAAGCAGATCCCACTTTTAGCACATGAAAGGTAATTTGCTACGGTTTGCCTTGTGCAGGGAGTACTGTGGCTTAGAATTAGACCTGTTTTCTGGAAAAGTTATTCTTATAAATTACAACTTCTGTAGCCCTCCATTCTGCAGGTCTAACCAGACTGTGGTAAATTGTAGTTTAAAATTGGGGAAAAAATAATAATTCCCAAACTGTGCTCTAAATGTAAGGGACCAACTTAAGTTTAATAGTTTCCCATTGCTCTTTGAATCAGGCTATCTCAACATCTCAAGAAATTCTTCCAAATATTTCTCCAAAATGGGAGATTATAAATAATAAAAAAGCAAGCACCTTTTTTGTAATGATTTCCATATTTTACCCACAAATTTTGCATATAGCCAAACATTTTTCTAGGTGCACACATAGCAACCAGAAAAAGGTACACTGATAGAAATAAAGGACACAAACAACCCATCCAATGATACTAAGTTTGCCACTTTATGCACATACTGAATCTTCTAATAATGCACATTTTGCAGAATCACATCAAAGTTAGTCTTGTAAATGTGCAAAATCTCCCTAGACCAATAACAAGTCTCTCTTATTTATTTCAAGGAATAGTCATCATTTAGAACTCTGGGTAATTAAGTTCATGAGCTCCTTGATGTGATTCAGTAGAATGCTGCTCTAAGCATTCATATGTAGGGACATATTTAGGGAAATTATATTCCCTTGTACCTGCATTCTCATAGTTTGAAAAGGCAAGAAGGGTGTTCTATGTTGGTGTGAGCCATGTTCTGCTTTTTATTTTTTTAAATCAGCTGAAATACTCAGTAATATAGTTTTCTAACTTCAGTTTTCTGGAAGTCTAAAATAGGCACTTGTATCAAACCAAAATCAATGATGTAATGAAAAATCATTATTTAATTTTATTGTACATGCTCAGTGGAATTTTAAGGGGGAAAGTTGAAACAAGGTTTAATCCAGCAGAGAAGTGCCAAAATCCATTATCTCAAATCTAGACAAACCAGTAGCATACAACTGAAATAATTTAGAAAGAGAAGCTAATTATCGCAGAGCAAAGTGCAAAGAAAATTAGCTTTACCTGTACAACATAGATCAAAGCTGTCACAGTTCTTGTGTTTTCTAATGAAATCATATGATCCAAGCATTCTGTGATACTATGGTATTTTTCAGCTTCTAAGCCGGGGTGCCCAAAATTTTCAGGCCGTGGGCCGGTCATGTAGTTCAAGGAGCCAGTCACTATGGCCTGAGGGCTGGATCTGGCCCCCCAACGCCAATTCATCCGGCCCACAAAGCCTTCATTGCTCCTGGAAGAAGAAGCAAAATGCGCCCGTACGGGTGTGTTTTACTTCTGCTTCCAGGAGTGACAATGGCTTCGTGGGCTGGATGAATTGGGATCTGGGGCTGGATCCGGCCCTCAGGGCATAGTTTGGGCAACCCTGTTCTAAGCTATGAGACAGCAACAGGATTGGCCAGCATAAGATAAGATGATAATATTTTAGAACTGTGAATACATCAACTTTCCATTCTAGCTTTACTAATGTAAGATTGTTTCCTCACTTTCTTACCTTCTTATAACACTAACAAAAATACTTCCTTTTCTTCTTCAAGTGCCGTATCTGATTCCGAATACTGGTTATCCTCATGAGGATCAGCCATGAAGATTGTCCTGGGGACAATATCATCTTTCAGAAACCTCTGAATTTAGATTGGTCCAGAGAATCAACTAGGCTCAAAGGTAACACACTTTACTTCCTACAGAAGAAGGAGAAATACTGAGCATCTCAAATGCTAAAGGTCAATGAGATACAGTAACTAATTTTTCTGGCTTTTGGATGCTCTGAGAGGCCTCAACAACTCTTCCAAATCAGAAATTGCAAAAATGTCATTTCCAGTTTTTAAAAAAGTGAGAGAAGAACAAAAATAACTAGAAAAATTATCCCCCCCCCTTTAAACTTCTTTTAATCTGGAGGACTCTGGGGAAATCACAAAAATGGTCTGAAAAATTTGCATGTTGCCATATAACTCCCATCATTGGCCTACAATGAAGGAACACTATACAAAATCTTTGTAGTTTTTGGGTTTTGCCATTTCTGCTGCTCAACAGTTAGGAATTCTGCCTTGCACTAATCACCTCCATGAAGAAAAATTATTTCTGAGATATACAGAAAGAGCCTACTCGAAGACTGTGGTATTTTTGAACCACAATTGGGTGTATCCTGGTAACGACAACCTTGTTTTTCTGGCTAATCTTTCTCACACTTGGTCAGGTGAAAGGAATTCCAGAATGAACTTGCCAAAGGGTACCTTCATTTTGAAGAAGAAATTTTTTTCTGCATCCTTCCATGTGCTTTCTCAGAATAAATAATAGGGCTGCAGGTTGAGAATCCCTGCTTGAAGACCTTAGCTCCCTTGTTACCACCTTCAGGACAATCCTTATTTATTTATTTATTTATTTCCCACCCATCTGGGATATTTTCCCACTCTCTATGGCTTACAAGATATTAACGGGTTCTGCAATATTAAAAAATCTTTACAACAGAAAATTAGACATAAATAATAAATGAACTAAATCAATTATAAATAACAATAAAATAGATAAATGATGGAGACTTTTTAGAGCCTCCATTATTTTGGTATGCCTACCAGCTATCACACACACAAGATACACTCCAAGGCCTCAGGGTCTCCACTTGCTCACAACTTTTATTAAGGCTTCTGGACCTTTACCCACAGTCACCAAGGGCTGAGTTAAACTCACTAGCCCCTAGGGCAGGGGTGCCAAAATGGTTTGGGCCGTGGGCCAATCATGTGGTTCAAGGAGCCAATTCATCCGGCCCGCAAAGCCCTCGTCGCTCCTGGAAGCAGAAGTAAAACGCGCCTATTCAAGAGCCCAGTTAGTTCTACTGGGATTTCTTCAAGTCCATGTCCTGAGAAGACAGTGGAACAGGCACTGTCTCAGGGGAAGAAAGAGGTTAGAGTCCTCTGCTTTTGTGCAAAGAGGCTGGCTGGTGAAGAGAGAATGACCAACAGCTCTCCTTCAAAACACTCTTTACTGTTTTCAGCATCTTCCCGCGTCTTTGGTGTTAACGATCCTCCATCATCCCCTTACCTGCCTTTAAAACCAGTCATATCTGACTCCAGTGGGGAGTGCTCATCTCTATTTACAGCCAAAGAGCCAGCACTGTCTGTGTCTCCAGTCATTTCAATGGTCATGTGGCAGGCATGGGTAGATGCTGGAGCACACAGAACACTGTTACCATTCCCGCTGAAGCAGTACCTGTTTATCTACTTGCAATTTCTTGCTTTTGAACTGCTAGGTTGGCAGGAGTTGCCTGCTTTTACCTATTCTTTTTATCCAGTGGTGGAATGTGAAAATTTTTACTACACCACCGTGGGCGGAGCCGATGTCATGGGCAGAGCCGATATTATATCATGGGTGGAGCCAACATCATGACATTGTGGGAGGAGCCAAAGTAAATAATAATAATAATAATAATAATAATAATAATAATAATAATAATAATAATAATAATAATAATAATAATAATAATAATAATAATAATAATACACACCCTTCCCAAACACCCTGCTGATGTGTGAGAAGCAGCAGTGGGGTGTTTCTGAAGGGTGTTGGGATCTTTCCCGTACCCTTCCAAAAATCCCTGCAGGCGGCATGTCAGCGGGGTTGGTTTTTTTTTGGAAGAGTAAGGCAACGATCCCAACTTGGGATCGTTGTCTTACCCTTCCAAACCTCCCCCGCCTGATGTGCACGCACCTGCAGGGGATTTTGGGAGGGTAAGGGAACGGAGCCACCCTCCAGAAGCAGTGATCCACTGGTGCGGCTGAAGTAGGGGTTGGGGGAAAGCCGTGCGCGCACCTGCGCGGCTTTTCCCCGACCCCTACTTCAGCCGCGGCAATGGATTGTTGTGGCTGGAGGGTGGCTTCAGGTAGAAGGCACGCGGCTTCTACCCAAAGCCACCCCTCAGATGCAGCGATGGATCCACGGGGGAATGCGGCTTTCCCCCGACCCCTACTTCAGCCGCAGCGATCCATTACTGCGTCTGGGGGGTGGCTTTGGGTAGAAGCCGCATGGCCGTGCAACTTCTACCCGAAGCCACCCCCCAGATGCAGCAATCCAGAGGGCGGCCATAGAAGCGACTAAACCGGTCGCCTGGGGGGTTACTACCCACCCACCCTGGCGATCCCCTCTGGATTTTTTGCTACCAATTCAGCCGAACCAGTCCAAATCGGGAGCATCCCACCACTCTTTTTATCCCTGTCTGAATGGCTTCATCTGGTGGCCTCTCATTAACAGGCTGCTGCAGCGTCATCACATTCTGGAAACTGCAATGGCACTTTTTAAAACAAAAAAATCTGGGATAAAGGACTATTATACAGGTACCAATTTTCCTTTAAAAAAACCCCTACAGTCCAAAAATATGAGACAGCTGTGAAATGATGGAAGCCAATTTTTAAAGGAAAAAGAGCAGAAAAAAAATAAGTGAGCCTTCTTCCTCATCACAGAGTCACCAATGACATTTCAACACAAAGGCTTGAAAAAGTTTCCCAGAACTCCCAGAATACTTCTATCAACATAATAAAGGACAATCAGATTGAATTCAATAACCTTTAGACCAGGGCTAGGCAATCTTCTCCTTCCAAGTGTTTTTGGATAATAAAACTCCCTTTTTATTTTAAATGATTTTTACCAATGGCTAACAATAGCAGGCACAAGCCTTCCTTTTAAGTAGCCCACCAGTTACCATCTTGGTTTTCCCACAATACACAGGGAACATTCTACTGTGGGGAAAGAAGTTCCTTGACTCTCTCCAATTAGATACAAGGTGCTTAATTAGTGTTGCAACTGCTTAATCATGGCCAGATGGAACCCTATGTGAAAAGCAGATTCCATACTATAGATCAACATCAAGATTTATTATTCCTCTGTAACTACCAACTCAATTAAGTAATGGAAATCTGACAGCTGCTGCTCCAGTTTTGTGCTTCTGTAAGGAAGTTGGCTGGATCTAAGCCATTTTTTGTTATTTATGTGTGGAACAAATACGAGCCAAATCTGGGAGGGACACAGCATTTAGCCTTGCTAATATTTCTACTTTTGTTTTTCAAGATCTTTTTAAGGATTGAGCAATATTCTGGAACAACAACAACAAAATCCCATTGACAGACATGGAGAAGTTGTGCATGAAACACAAAAGGTAGGATAACAGACTATCCCAACCACAAAGTCAGTCCTATTATTAGACAAACAGGTAGTAGATGTTGGGTTGTATGCAAGCAAGAAGCAATGGCTGTGTTCCAGACTATCTGTATGCACCCCCTAAATTAGCCTGATGCCCACAGGTAGTGTGGAGGACCCTGTCCAGTGATGGGATGTAACAGGTTCTCACCAGTTCTCCAGAACCGGTAGTAACTTTTCCCAGTGTCCTGGAGAACCGGTTGCAGCTTTTGGGGGGTACCACCTTCGGGGCTTACATTTTCCCTGGTTCCCCCACTGAGCATGCACGTCAAGCACTTGGTGTGCATGCACGCCTACAGTGCTTGGTGCGTATGCATGGCCTCCTTGCTGTCCTCCCAAGCGGGGAGGAGGAAGAGAAGCTGCTAGCCTGAAGTTCCCTATAGCCTGCTCCCCTAGATATCCTAGAGAACTTGTTAGGCAAAGACTTAGTACCTAACTTCTTTAACTGTTGAAAAGTTGAAAAGTGCCAAAATGAAGCCATCTTGTGGTGAGTTCATCCTGTAGTTCCTTCCATCTGACCTAGTGTGAGAAAGATTAGCCAGAATAAGCTTTAAGCTCTGGTTTAAAAGCTCTGGTTGATTTGTGTTGTGGGTGTTTGGGTGGGTGGGTGTATTTTAATGTATTTTTATTTATTTATTTATTAAATTTATTTACAGGTTTGTGTTGTGGGTGGGTGGGTGGGTGGGTTGAGAGGTGTGTGTGCACACGCACGTGCACACTTATTTTTATGTTATTATTTAATTTTTTCTTTGGCCCCACCCACAATGTCATGACATCATGATGTTGGCTTCGCCCACACTGTGATGACATCATGGTGGGGTAGTAAATTTTTTGACATCCCACCACTGACCCTGCCCCACTCTGAGTGTTGAAGATTTAACTCGGGGGTTGCCATCCTTTTTAAGCCAGGGGCCAGATCACACTCCCTCAGACAGTTGAGTGGGCCAGACAGGTGGTTCCCCCCTACCATAAACGCTGCTGTAAAAAGTGTCCACGGCCATTGTAAATGTGTTTAAGACAGCTGTGGGCGCATTTACGGCTGTCGTAAATGCGTCCATGTCTGTATCCACTTCTGGTGGTGTGGGCTGAGTCCGGCCCATGGGCTGTAGGTTGACCACACCTGATTTAACTCTTAGTTGAGCTGGTTTTTACAGGTGAAAAATAAATTCATAGGTTGCCATTTTGGTATCTGCCTCAGGCCCCAAAATTTCCTGGGATGGCTTTAGCTAACTGAAAAATCAAGGCTAAGTGACTTGGAAAATGAAACCAGATTGGAATTGACTAGCATCTCCAGAAAAGAAGGAAGGAAATGGGATAAAATATTGACCTGGTTAAATTGCAATGGCCCTTATGCAAACAACAAACAAAAAACAAATAAATGTCTGGGATATATGACTAATATATAGGTAGCAATATTTTTTTAAAACACTCTACAATCCAAGAATAGTAGCATTTGTGAAATGCTGTGAAAATCTTGACAAATATACAAAAGCTAAATTGTTTCTGTCAGTCCAGATAAGACTGCTTTCTGTGCTTAAACACAAAGACATTGCTAAAAACATACTGTATTCCTCACCTTACTTATGCAAAGGGTATGAGCCTCATAAGCATTAAAAATGTGATCATTTGTAGCAAACCATTAATACAGGAGTCAAATTATACAATCTGTACTTCAAGCCCACACAAATGATTTCCTCCAGGTCAGCAATTTAAATTATTCTTACGCACCACTGGGGGTCACTCTAGCCAGGCAATTACAACAATATCAAATGTTTTGAAATTTTCTTTTAATTGTTGAAGTACTGGGACCTTCAAAGCTAGCTTCTCAACTGTATCCACCAACAACTGACTTTCATACAAAATATGTGAACGAAAGCTCTGTGGAAGAAACAACCAATATGTGTGGGAGCAAGCCTCCTTCTAACCTTTCTGCCAGTGACAAACTTTTCAGTAGAAATGTACACTATAGAACAGTGATGTCTAACCTTGGCATGCCAGGTGTTCTTGGACTTCAATTCCCAGAAGCCCTGATCAGCAGGAATGTTGACTTGGGCTTATGTTAATTGACGTCCGAGAACACATGGAGTGCCGCAGCCGCTGAGCGCGGGAACGCCGCCGCCGCCGCCGCCGCCGCGCCCCTCCCGGCCACCGTCACCGGCCAGGAGGTGAAAAGGAGCCCCTGGCCGAGGGGGCCTGAAGGACGCCGCGGCCGCTGAGCGCGGGAACGCTGCCGCCGCCGCCGCGCCCCTCCGTGTTGTTTTATTCTATGTTGTTTGTATACTGTTGTTTTATGTTCCATGGAAGCCAGGAGTCAGGTTCCATGGAGTCAGGTTCGCCTGAGCCAGGCGGGGTATAAAAATAAATTTGAATTGAATTGAATTGAAATCACTGGACACTTGTAATTTTCTTATTATTACAAAGTTGAAATTCATCAGAAAGTGATGGTGAACATTACATAAGCAGTCATAGTTTTTGCAAAACATGTATGTGATTAAGTCCCACTGAAAGTAGCAGAAAGGGCAGAGCTTTAAAAAGTTACTTTTTGGAGGTTAAAATGGTAGCTTCAAACTCAAGCAATTTTATTTTTAAGCGTTCCAGAACAGTTTTCTTTATTATGTCTCACCCATTTAGTGGGCCTACTCTAATGTAAATTAAATGCTGGGTTTAAGCTTTAAAGCAGGGGTTCTCAACCTTTTCAAGCAGAGGGCCGGGTCACACTCCCTCAGACAGCTTCAGGGGCCGGACAGCCATTTTCCCTGCACATTAAAAAGGAACCACACATGGCACTTCCAGGTGTGGCAGTGATTATGGCAAGCCACATGAAATGACATACTGGGACGCATCCAGGCCACAGGCTGCAGATTGAGAACCCCTGCTTTAAAGGATAACTTCCACAAATCTGCAATCAGGATACTCTCTTACTAAAGAAATCTTTTCAAGCCCTTAGCTGCCCCCCCTTTTTTTGGGGGGGTGGAGGGAACATCTTATTTTCTCATGCTTCAAAATACATCTTGTAATAAGTGTCCACAGGCACAGATTTATTAGTAGCTCCTTCCTTTTCCTCTCTCATTCTTTACAGAGGGAGAGGCGAAGCAAAACCTTCTGGCCTCAGTGTGTAATATACAGTAATACCTCGGATAATGATTGCATTGGATAACGCTAAAATTGGATAATGATGCAAATTTTTAAAAAATGTTTGCATTGGATAATGATTTGTTAGAGTTATCGGAGGCTCCCCATTCAGCTTCCCAGCCACCCGGCAGCTGCGGACGCAGGGGCGGGGTGGATGGAAAGTCGACGGGGGGGGGGACGATGGAGTCCCCCATCGGCTTCTCAGTCACCTTGCAGCTGTGGGCAAGTGGTTCCCTTCGCAAGCAAAGGGCTATCCGAGCGTTGAATAGCCTTTTGCTTGTGAAGGGAACGCGGTTCCTGATGTCCCCAAACCTACCCAGCTGGTGCTGCAAGGCAAAACACTGGGATTCGGACTCCGGTGTTTTGCCTTGCAGCACTGGCTGGATAGGTCTGGGGATGTCGGAAAGAGTGTGGAGCGGGTTCCCCGACCTCCCCAGAGGCGGCAGGGGTGCCGGAGAGCCCGAAATGGGTGAGAAAACAAAACAGGAGGATTTTTTCCCCATTTCGGGCTCTCTGTCGCCCCTGCTGTCTCTGGGAAGGTCGGGGGACCCAATCTGCGCTGTTTCTGATGTCCCCAACCTACCCAGGTGCTGCGATTGCAGCGTGTAATCTGCACTTGGGTTGGGGGGTTGAACAGGTATGCGGCCCAGTTCAACCCCCAACCCAAGCACCGATCGCACGCTGCGATCTGCCTGCCTCTTTAGAAAGGGCAGTGGGGATTCCACGCATGGAATCCCCACTGCCCTTTCCAAGGAGGCAGGGGGATCGCCCTCCTGTGGGCCTTTTTTTAATGTGGTATCAATGTATCGCACAACGTTAAAAACCGGATAACGATGAGACTTGTGGCACCAAGTCTCATCATCATCCAAGGTACTAGTGTACCATAATTTCCTGTCTTACCTGAATATGGGGAATGTTGTTTCATTTAAACCCGAATTAGCTAACAAACCCCAAAGAAAGCCCACTGTCCCTGGTCACAGTTTCCCTGTATTCACCATCCATTATTGCCCTATTCAGTCTTTATTAAACAAGTGATATTCTTTATGTGATGAGTGGAAGCATACCAACTCCACTGCACTTGTTTTGCTTTCATCAAACCATAAACAACAGGTTGAAGAGAGCCTGTTCTATCCGTGTAGGCTAGGGGTGCCCAAACCTTTTGGGCCATGAGCCAGTCACATGGTTCAGAGAGCAGGTCACTATGGCCTGGGGGCCGGATCCAGCCACCAATGCCAATTCATCCGGCCCACAAAGCCCTCATTACTCCTGTGTGCATTTTAATTCCACTCCCGGGAGTGACGCAGGCTTTGCGGGCCAAATGAATTGGTGTTGTGGACTGGATCCGGCCCCCCAGGCCATAGTTTGGGTACCCCGGGTGTCGGCTCTCCATATGAGCCAGAATGCTGCCTTTTTAATCTGCTCCCCACACAAAGAGAGTACTGTACATGGATTTTTTGTTGTTGTTCAGTCACATAGTCGAGTCTGACCCTTTGTGACCCCGTGGACCACTGCAGACCAAGCACCCGTCCTCCACCATCCTCTGCAGTCCGCTCAGCTCTACACCCATTGTGTTAACAATGCCATCTATCCATCTCATCTTTTGCCACCTCAATCTTTGATCACTCCCAGCATCAAGGCCATCTCGAGTGAGTCCTCTCTTCTCATTTGGTGGTCAAAGTACTTTAGCTTCATCTTCAATATTTGTCCTTCCAAGGAGCAGTCAGGGTTGATTTCCTTCAGGATTGACTTATTTGATCTCTTTGCTGTCCAGGGGACTCTCAAAATTCTCCTCTGGCACCTCATTTCAAGGGCATCTATTATTCTCCGCCCAGCCTTCCTTATGGTTCAGCTCTCACAACCATACATTACTACTGGGAATACCATTGCTTTGACTATGCATACTTTTGTTGGCAGAGGGATGTACATGGATAGGACAGATCTTTTTCCCCTTCTCAGACATTTGCTTTCACACAAGGAAAGCAACAACAGAACAAGGTCGGGCTAGCACATTTACTTCATTCACCTGTTTTCAACTGTGGAAGACTGGAATGGGGGCCATCCTCCATTAAATCATGTAAGCACATAACATCATTGGGCATCTGTACTAGACTCCAGTGGTGATATCTTCTCTGGACTATCTTGCTGATTGCTAAGGAAATCATTACTGAATCTCTCCCCCTCCCCCTCCTTGCCCTGGAGAAATATTACGCTGCAGCACTGAGATTAAAATTGCAGCCTGTTTTCCCTCATGACAGATGAGTGGTCAGGTCTGTTTCTGGTGACATCTTCCAGTGCTGCCATCTAGTAAACCAATCAAGGTGGTCATCTACATAGGAAGAGTCCCAAGTCCCCCAAAACGTAAAGCCAAATGAGTAGCTTGGGACTGAAGCAACTGTATTTTAAGAAAATTATCCCTTTCAAATGATTTCCTAGGCCACAAAGCCAGCATTACAGTGATGGGATGTAACAGGTTCTCACCAGTTTGCCAGAACCGGTAGTAACTTTCCCCAGTGCCCCAGAGAACCGGTAGCAGTTTTTGGGGGGAACCACTTTCGGGGCTTACCTTTTCACTGGTTCCCCTACTGTGCATGCACGCCAAGCACTTGGTGTGCATGCACGCCTACAGTGCTTGGCACGGCACAGATGCACAGCCTCCTTGCTGTCCTCCTAAGCAGGGAGGAGGAAGAGAAGCTGCTAGCCTGAAGCTCCCTATAGCCTGCTCCCCAGGGTAAGTGACTTACCTTTGGATGTGGTGTGTCTGTGTGTATTTTAATGTGTATTTAATACCTTTACCTATATTGACATACTACCACAGTTCCTAAAAAGGCCTGGCTGCCTGGCTTGAGGTTTTTATGCAAAGTCTTGGAGTTACCTCATCAATAAGCTATACCTGTGCTGTTCCAATTGGAGAACCCTTAAGGAGGCACAGCTGTTTTATATTTACATTAAGGCATATTATCCTAGAGAACTGGTTAGGCAAAGACTTATTACCTAACTTCTTTAACTGTTGAAAAGTTGAAAAGTGCCAAAATGAAGCCATCTTGTGCTGAGTTCATTCTGTAGTTCCTTCCATCTGACCTAGTGTGAGAAAGATTAGCCAGAATAAGCTTTAAGCTCTGGTTTAAAAACTCTGGTTGATTTGTGTTTGGAGTGGGTGGATGGGTGTTTGGGTGGGTGGCTGTATGTTAATGTATTTTTATTTTATTTATTTATTTATTTATTTATTTATTTATTTATTTATTTATTTATTTATTTATGGGTTTGTGTTGTGGGTGGGTGGGTTGAGGGGTGTGTGTGTGCTTATTTTTATTTTTTTATTTTTTATTTGGCCCCGCCCATGAAATCATGACATCATGATGTTAGCTCCGCCCACACTGTGATGATGTCATGGTAGGGTAGTAAAATTTTTGACATCCCACCACTGCAGCATTAACTCAGAAGTAGACATTAACTGAGGGGCTGGTTAATGTTGGACTGGGACATGGGAGACCTGGGTTTAATCCAGGGGTGGACAGCAACAGATTCACATCCCCCCAGGAGGGGGATTTGCAAAAATGGGTGGCCTCTGGGCAGGATGTTGGTGAAATTGGGTGGGGTGGCCTTCAGGCAGGGGGGAGAGTGAAATTGGGTGGCCATGCCCACCTCCCTCCCCCATCAGGTTTTGTCCCTGCAAGTGGTTCAAAGTCTCCCTTGCTCAAAAGCCAGTCATATCCGACTCTAAGGTGCAGTGCTCATCTCCATCTACAGCCAAAGAGCCAGTGCTGCCTGTGTTTGCAGATGTATACATGGCCATATGGTAGGCATGACTAGATCATCCACAATGTAGGTTCTGCTCATGACATAGGCTCCACCCACGGTGTGGTAGCGAAAACTTTTGCTGCCCACCACTGGTTTACTCCCCCCTCCGTTGAGCCATGTAAAACATCAGGTGACGTCAGTCTCCCATCTTGACTAACTTCACAGACATGCTGTGTGGATAAAGTAGGGAGGGAAATAAATTACCTTCTTAAGCTGGGCATTACTTAATTACACATCTCCATTAGTGGTGGCTGGGACTTACTTATTTAAATATCAACCTCCCTGGATTTCTATTCTTATAATAACTTTGCTTTTCGAAGCAGACTTACATAAGATCAAATACATGAAAAAATATCAATAGAATACAATCAAAGGTAGTTAGCAGCCAGAAGAAACAGAACTTCACCCCATCCCATGGTACCCTACAGACTAGACAGACATTTTATGCTTATTTGAACAAAAAAGACTCCTAGCAGTCTTTGTAAAGTCACTATTGGATTAGAGTAGTCAGTTTTAATTTGCCATTGCTTGTCCTCTTTCCCAGAGGGCGATGAGTTATGATATCTAAAAGGTAGGACTTACAACAAAATATTGTAGTATGGAGAGCTGATGTTCAGAATTTCCACTCAGACTGCCATTTCCCCATTTTCTTGTCCCTATAAATCAGTTAGTATTCTGAAGCTGAAACAGTATTCTACTCAGTTCCATTGAGTAGACTTAAGATACCCCTCAAGGTTACTTCTAAAAACCTTGTAGGATTTCCCCAGGCCTGTTGTTAGTGGGTAATACTGTTTTAGCTATACAGGATTCACATCAAATACAGCAACAACAGGAATGATTGAGCAGCACTTACATTTTGTTGTTTTACATTAAAATGAACTATGGATCATGTACTCCTTAAAACAATTATGCTCAGTTGGGCAAAGCACAGATGCCTAATTGATAAGTCCAGGAATGCATTTAAGAAAACAAACCAGTCAACAAAAGATAAACCATGGATTTGGTGGCTTCTCTCTCCAGAAATCTCTGGCCCTGACCTCAGTTGCCTGGTATTATCATTCCAGGGATGGTGACCTTGAAAAAGCTACCTTCTGGATTACAAATCCCAAAATCCCCAGGCAGCAAAGCCACCAGAAGCTTTTGTCCCCAAAAGAACTTGTTCTAAGTTCTGTGTTGTTTTTTTTAAAAAAACATAACGTAATTGTTCTTTCCATCTGGACTCCAGCTGGAGACCATGGGAAGCCATCCATCTGCTTAATAGTGAATAGGGTTTTGGGTTACTCACTTGTCAATACATAGCAATTTCATATTTTGGGTATGTGTGTAACTCTCTACATGTACTTTGTATAACTCCCACCTGAAACCTTGGAGGAGAAAAACAGCAATTTTTTCAGGATCAATTTTGTCCTTTTATGGTTTTGTTAAACATTGATTTAGCCTTTGTTTTGTTCTCTGCCTAGCTCTCAAAGGCTCTGCAGCTGTCACTGAAAGAGACGTGTCTGTTATTATGTATGCTTATGCCTGTAACCACATCATTGTCAGATTTCATTCTAGGTTTCCTCTTTCTTTTTTCTCTTATACTGTTCTGCAGTATGTAAGCCTGGATCTAGATTGCAGAAGTCTCTGGGCAAGCTGTAGGGCCAAACTATCTTCCCGGTGTCTGCCATCTTCTCAGGCTTATCTGGTTGATACTATTGCAGCTGTTAGCCATGGCCTCACCCTTGCAAGTGACTTACTCAGTAAACTTATTCAGCTGAAGCTGTACTGTAACATTCCCTAGGTCCACTACAAGACAGCTGTTGCCAGCTAAACCTGCTCATGTGCAAAGGACAATAGTCACTCTCCCCTTGTGTTTGCTCAGCTCCCTGGCTCCCTGGACATTAGAAATATAATTCTTCATGTTTCATTCTTGTGTGTGGGACCATCCATCTATCCATCAAACCAACCAACCAACCAACCAACCAACTTCCTCTCCTTTGAGAGGGCTAGATATTTTCAATCTTGACAAATGTTTTCACACTTGCAAGAACATTTTTGTGCTAATAATGCCAACATTTGACAGATGTTTTGTTTTATGAACTAAGAATGAAAAGCCTTGGATGAGTTATTTGCTTATTTCTGAACACCCAACAAGATGTTCTGTGCTTGCTGCGAGTGTAGGAACATGCCATTTTCCTCTTCAAAGGGAAAAACATTAGTTTTGTGCAGACACAGTTTGCGCACATTGTGAAGATTTTGATGGAGAGATAAAGAGCCCCTTATTCTGCTGTTGCAGTGATGGCAAGCAATCTTGTAGCACTTGAAGAGTCCTCACCGAGGTGACTAATTGTGTCAAGAAAACCCAAAACTATGATAATAAGGATATCAGCTACTATTCTTCATATGCCTGCATTCCCTGAGAATCATAACTAGCAGATTGGCAGGTAGAGCAGAACAGACCCACTGGGGTCCAAGGCTTCAGAGGATGCTGAGTAAAAGCAGGTAAATAATTAGCTGAAGTGGTCAACATGTGGCCCTCCATGGATTTGAAATGTCCAACTCCCAGCTTGTATGGTTAATATTGATGGGAGTGGCTGCCCAAAATATCTGGAAGAAAATATCTTGAAAAAGTTACTTTTTGAAATACAGTTCCCAGTATCCCCAGTGGCTATACTAGGAAGGGGATTTTGAGAATGATAGGCCATAATTTTAACTTTTTGCACATTCTGTGACAAGGTGCACGGAGAACTTGAAGAGGCCATTTAAGCACAATGTTCTGGCATTTGCTGGTAAAGCCTTCTGTCTTTTCTTCTAGTTGATATATCTTTAGTTCACTGTAGCCAAAGTGTTCCCTCATTAATTAGGACTCTCTTTGAGATGACTGCTGTTTAATACAAAAGAATTTTAATGTACATGATGGCCAGAGTCACAAGTGAATCCTGACTGTGAAGATAAACTTTATTTTTAAGGAGAACAAAACAAATTAAGTATCAAAGGCCCAGCATCAGTGCTGTGTCAAAATCAATGTTATTTTAAAAGCTGTGCCATCCGCTTTGAGAAGACTAATCTACAAGCCCGGACAGCTGAAGCTGTGGTATAATGGAATTAAATATATTTTAAAGAATGCAGTTAAAGCTTTGGAAATTGTCAGCACTAAAAGTTAAAGGATACAACACTGGAAGCTCAGCCACAACTACTGTTTAATACATTCCAAGAAGGCTCATTCAACATATGGCTTAACTTGTGGGTCAGGAGCTGGTCAATGGTGACCTCCTTACACAGGGTGCTTTGATATAATATACTGTTTGTATAATTTTTTATAAGCTGTCAAGGTACTTCTGATTTACAGCAACCCTTTGAATTAAATACTTTAAAAAGTTGTGTCACGAACAGCCCCATTCTCACAGACTGACAGTAAGGATTTTCTTTATTCAGATAATCCATTTCATATTACCATATATACTTGACTATAAGTTGTCCCGAATATAAGTCAAGGTACCTAATTTGGATCTCTAAAACTAGGAAAATAGATTGACCCAAGTATAAGTTAGGGGTGGAAATGCAGCAGCTGCTAGTGAGTTTCAATAATTAAAATACATGAAAACACAGTAAAATTAATTAATTAAAACATTTGTGTGGGTATGGTTTTGAGTGTTTACATTGACCTGAGTATAAGTTCCATTTTTGGATCTCATTTGGGGGGTTAAAAACCCGACTTATACTTGAGTATATACGGTAGGTCTCCTTTTCCTACTACCTTCTACTTTCCTCAACGTTATTGTTCTTTCCTAGTAAATCACATGACATGACCAAAGCATAATACCCTCAGTTTATTCATTTTAGGTTTTTAGAGTTCAGGCTTGACTTGCTCTAATATAGATGTTCTGTACAGTAAAACCTCATATAACACTAAAACCTGGTTCCACAAGTCTTGGTGTTATATGATTTTTAGTGTTATCTGATGCATGTTAAAATCCTATGGGATCCATAGAGATACATTGTAACCACACAGGCTTTAGCGGTTGTTATCTGAAGCATCCCATAGGATCTTAATGTTATCTGATGCAATTCTTCCCCCCAGATTCCTTAATGTTATGCGATTTTAGTGTTATTCGATACTAATGTTATATGAGGTATTACTGTATTTGTCTTTCTGACAGATTATAGCAGGAGTTCTCAACCTTATTAAGCTGGGTGCCAGGTCATGTTCCTTCAGACAAATTCAGGGGCTGGGTGGCCATTTTGCCCTTTCTCCACCACATGGCATTTCCTGGTGTGGTGGAGGTGGTGGCAGGCCACATGAAATAGTGCCATGGGCCGCAGGTTGAGAATCCCTGGATTATGGTATCTGTAACCCTTTCCACCCCATTTGAATGAATCATTGTCAGCTCCAGAAGTTCCCAGATAAAGGGGATTATCAGTCTAGCTTCAGGCCTGATTATATAACAGAGACAGTTTTTGGCACCTTGGAGGATTACCTATGTTGTGAACTGAATGGACTTCTTAGCAGCTTTTGCTAGACTTCTTAGCAGCTTCCAATGCACAGAATCATAGAATAATTGAGTTGGAAGGGGCTTATGAGACCATCAAGTCCAATCCACTGCTCAAAGCAGTACAATTTAAAAAAATATGAGACATGATTGTTCAATTTTCTCTTGAATGTCTCCAGCATTGGAGCACTCACCACCTCCCAAAATAATTGGTTCCCTTGTTATACTGCTCTAACAGTTAAGAAATGTCCCCTGATATTCAGCCTATATCTGGTTTTCTGTAGTTTGAGCCCATCTTTACATATTCTGCACTCTTTACTTCTTTTTACTTCTTCAGCAGCTTTAGTTAGAGGAGGATTGAATTATTGTTATGTTATGAGCTTTTCCTGAAGTCTGATTGATATTGGCTAAAATCGTGCAGCTTAACCTAGTAAATCACTTGAACATAGTAAATTGCAGCTACAGCAGGCCCCTTTGAACCAACTGAACTTATGGAGGCATTGATTCACTAAATACCCAATGATTCCACATGCCTCTCCTGTTGCTATTTACTACACGAAGCAACAGGATTCTGACCAATTTTTCTTAAATTTTAAATTATAGACCCTACCTGATTATAGCACTTGACACTTGAGTATTATAGCCACACTATTTCTTCTAAGTTTGTTGCTGCCAGAATCAAACTGCATAGTTATCAAAATGAAAATGTATCTGAAGAAGTGGGCTACAGTTCACAAAAGCTTAGATCAGATAAAATCTAGTAGTCTTTAAGATTCTTTGCTGGTTTTGTTGCAACAGTCTACAAAGAAACATTGCTACTCCTCCAGGGAAACTAAGCGAGACAGTTGCTTAAAAGTGAGAAAGTTGAATGAAAAGGGTTTTAAACCAAACAAGTGGAGTGAAAAGGAGCCTGTGGGATGGTGAAAGGTTTTGTGTTTTCCAGGAAAGAGAGCAGATGTTAGTTTATAATCTCAAATTGTGTTAATGCTGTATAAAGAAATAAATCCTACTTCGTCACCATAAACAGCAGCTAAAAATCTGTGGGCTGAAAAATGCAAGAGAATCATGTTACAGTATCTTTATTAATAGTTCAAGCACAACAATGAAGCATTATTTCATTTCTACCACCTATTGCTCATCAATCACTATTAGTTTATTTGTGTAACTTAAGGTCTCTTCAGGCATTATGAATTTAGTGTATACTCCCCATAGGCTGAGGAGAGCACTTTGGGCCTCCCTCCTTCATTTCTAACTTCATCTTTCTCCCACCCATGGAAGGCAAAAAGAAAAACTGAAGTAAAATAATCGGTAAGCTGCAGATGTTCTCCACATTTGTAAAGAACCTGATTTTCTAGGGTTTGGGCTTCTTTGCAAAGCATCCAAAGATCACAGTTCTTTCTCTTCAGATTTGTTTTCCTCCATGTGCAGGATGGCAACAAAACCAGAAACAGTTGGAGTGAGACAACAATGCTCCTTTCTTCCTGTAGTGGGCATAACACCAAAGTTGTAATGTACACCTCCCTATTGAACACCTATACTGTACTATTATAGACTATAGTATTCTTGAACTCATATACAGTACCTGTAAGTGGAAGAGAGGTTCTGGCAATGCCAAGTCTCAGGCGGTGGTTAACTAACCTGACAACCCCAAGGACTAATGGCTTTGGTGCCAAAGTTGACAGGGAAGGGTAATGGTCCCCACGTGGATTAAATCCCACTTGAATCCATCTTGATGGAGGGTAGTAGCTTCATCAATACTGGCCTGGGGCCAAAGAGGACTTTGTGTGCCAAAAAGGCTCAGGACCAGAAAGTGACTTGCAGAACTGGATCAGTGGTATAGGTGTCATGCTGTGATGTGGAAGACAGATGAAAAGCCACTACATTATATTACCAGGACAGTCTTCATGTGAGGATTGCCAATATTCAGATTCAGATACAGCAGAACAACAACAAGAAGAATGCTGAGGGAAAATGTAAAAATCCCAAGTAATGAAAAAGCCCAGTATTGTAATAATATTTAAAGAGGAAAGGAGACTACAATGAAAGGTACTGATCACAGAGGAAGATTAGGGGATCTTCACAATTGTCATCTGTCCCATGCTGCCAACCCAAAGGTAAGAAGAACTGAGTAAAAGCTGTTTGAAACAAAACTACTGGCTGTACAGTTTAGGGTGTGCATAAACATTCAGGGATGGGAAAAATATCACTGGAATTTTTAAATTCTTTCCTTTTTCTTAGGATGGGGCAAAGTCACATCCTGTGAGGATGGAACGATTGTTCGGGCCATCACTGTTGCCTGATCAAGGTTTCAAATTGTGTAAAAAGCCTACATACATACAGTCAGGGCCAGATTTACATAAAAAGAGGCCCTAGGCTATTCTATTTATGTGGCCCTTTCACCTCCCATTTTTAAGTTTGTAAATTACATGAGAGATAATAAAATACATAATTACTGTGATATATATCAATATATAGGCCCCTCTTGATCTTGAGGCCCTAGGGTGAAGCCTAGTCAGCCTATAGGAAAATCTGGCCCTGCATACAGTAAACTTTCTATCACAGATAATCACACTTAAGTATATGAGAAACACATGGATTCGGCAACTAGAAGCATGCATGGACATGCTCTCCCAAATTAAGATTCATGCAAATAAATGAATCCTGCCTGTTAAGCATAAATTCAGGAAAAGTCTATTCCATTCTCCTCCCTTTGAATACTAAATGATAAAACCTTTTAACCTATAGTTCTGATTTTAGAGGTGGGTCTCCTATCCATAATAAAATCACTGGCAGGCACTGCCTCACTCCTGCACAGATGTCAACTCACATCTTTGTTATCTCCCCTCCCTTCCGACATCTGTGGGAGCCTGCTGTGGTCCATCAATGACTGCAAATGGAGATGTTGTATTTTGAGCCCCTTTGAATCCAACAGTAAAGGGTAAGATTCATAGCTTAGATTTAAAAGGTTAACACTAAAATTGTTACTTTAGTGCAAGAGAGAGAAACAAGCAAACTGATGTGGATTAGTTTTTCAAAACAATGTTTTGGTAGAAATGTTAAAATATTACTTTAAAAATATTAATTCCAAAATATTAAACACACCAATTTACATGTCATTCCATTTTAACAGAGAGAGAGAGAGAGAGAGACTCCACATTTTTACACTTAAAGGCCTAAATCTAAAACCTTATTTTCAAGCTGTAGATGAAACTAAAGTCAAAACAGGAGGAGTAATGATCATTTTTCACAGAGTCTTGTTTAGTGAGAGGTGTTCCATCTACAGCAGGGATGCCCAAACTATGGCCAGCAGGCCAAATCTGGCCTGCAGCACCATTCCATCTATCCCACCCTCACCACTCCAAGAAGTGGGAGTAAAATGCGGCCAAACAAAATGCTGCCCATAAATGACCCGTGACTGTCATAAACGTGTTTACGACAGTCACGGGTCATTTATGGGCAGCATTTTGTAACGTGTCGTAAACACGTTTATGACACCCACAGGTGCATTTACAGCAGCATTGTGCGCATGCAGGGGTGCATTTTACTTCTGCTTCCGGTGGGAGGAGGCACATGTCCAGCCAGCTCAAACATGTGACTGGCCTGAAAAGTTTGGGCACCCCGATCTTGAATATCACTGAGAGGAGGGGAAGAAAAACAGGCATAAACTTTCTGTGAACTGCAAACATGTGGCATTCACCAACATGTGGTTTTGTAGGATTAGAGCCTCACGGAGGCAGAAAAAAAAGAATATAAATACATTTTCTGTCTTTTGAAAATGGGATCATCTTTTACAGAAAACGTGAACCACATGAGAGAAACAAAGGCTAAATATTATTCCTCAGCTCTACCCAGTAGTCTGAAGACATGACAAAACTTATTAAATATGGGCTTCTGGAGGCAGAGGAAAGTTCTGTGGTTGGTTTGGTCTGTTACAGTATTGTAGGTTTATAATGAGACCACAATTCTGATGTTTTACATAGCCACTTAAACACAGAGTATACCCATAATTGTCAAACTAGCACAAAACCCTCAAGATTTCATCTGATTTTAGTCCCAGCTAGACCCACTGAAATCAATGGGACATATACTAGTGTTAAACACGGTCAGTGAGTCTGCTATAGCTGCAACTAAATTTGGATTTAATTTTCTATTTTTACTGTCCCATTTTTAAAAAGCTAAATCACTCTTAGACTATGTTCTGCTTCAAACTAAGTACAGAAAATATTATGTTGTTTATTTATTTCTTACTTTTATATCATGTCTCTCCTTTAAATTAGAAGGACACATTCCTCCTCATTTTAATTGTCAGGCATCCCCTGAGCAGAGGTTCTCCAGAAAAAAATCTTTTCAACCCAGAGTAATTTCTGGCACGGGACTTTGGACATCAAATGAGAAGAGAGAATTCACTTGACAAAGCCTTGATGCTGGGAAAGGTCGAGGGCAAAAGAAGAAGGGGGCGGCAGAGAATGAGATGGCTAGATGGTATTGTTGATGCAACGGGCACAGAGCTGGGTGGGTTGAAGAGGATTTTGGAGGATGGGGTGCCCGGCGTGCAATGGTCCATTGGGTCGCAAAGGGTTGGGCACAACTATGCGACTGAACAACAACAAAAGAAAGTACAAGAAATTTATTTTTTTAAACAGACGAATTATTAATTTAACATTAGTCTACACACCATTCATACACAATACAGTAATTCATGCACATCAAATGAGGAATATTCAGAAACTTTGAGGTACGGTTATACTTCTCTTAAAGAATATAATGCATTCCACAGGATTGCTCTTTAAGCGAGTTTGCTCTTTAAGCGAAACACCATTGTAAATGACCAGTTGTGGGGGGTACTGCAAACCCCAATTTATTTGTTAAGCGAGTTTTCTGGTTGGTTTTATTTGTTAAGTGAAGAGAACAGTCAGAGAAAATTCTGCTCTTTAAGCAAGTTACTCTTTAAGTGAAACACTCTTTATGCGAGGTTTGACTGTACATTGATAAGTGAAACACTCTTTATGCGAGGTTTGACTGTACATTGATATGATTCTTTTATTTTAGTTCTAGGTGAGTAAATCCAGCCAGAACACTGGCTAGATTTATACTGCTATGTGTTAAAAAATAAAATAAAAGAGCTATGCTTGAAAAGATTGAGCTTCAACAGGCTAACAAGGCCTTAATAATTATCCAAAGACAGCCACAAAAAACTACAATGCATCATATTGACTGTACAGTAATACCTCGGATAACGTTTACTTCGGATAACGCTAAAATCACATAACGTTAAGTAATCTGGGGAGGAGAATTGGATCGAATAACATTAAGGTTCTATGGGATGGATTGGATAACAACCGCTAAAGCCTGTGCAGTTACAATGTATCTCTATGGAGCTTTAACGTTATCCGATCCATCCCATAGGATTTTAACATGCATCTGATAACACTAAAAATCGGATAACACCAAGACTTGTGGAACCAAGTCTTAGCATTATCCGAGGTATTACTTGTATATCCAAAATTTCATTGCCACACATGAAGTTTCATGTAGGTTTTATCCTTGTTCCAGCTCCTGCCAACCTAGCAGTTTGAAAGCAAAAAATTGCAAGTAGATAAATAGAGACCACTTTGGTGGGAAGGTAAAGAGTGTTTTGTGCACTCCGGTGTCTAGTAAATGGTTGCCACATGTCCATGGAACCATCTGCAGACACAGACAGCACTACCTCTTTGGCTATTAGACAGAGAACAGCACTGAACCCTAGAGTTGGTTACGACTGGCTTTCGAGCAAAGGTGACCTTTACCTTTAATCGGGGGAACTGGTGTGAATGCCTGTTCCTGCCCCAACCCAAGCATCGATCATGCAGGCACTTTAGTTGGGGGACATCGGCGCGTGCGCCCATTCCTGCCCTAAATCCAAGCGCTGATCATGCGGGCGCTTGGGTTGGGGGTGAACCGGCATGCATGCCCATTCCTGCCCCAAACCCACCACTGAGCATGTGGAGGCTTGGGTTGGGGGGGAACCAGTGTGCATGCCCGTTCCTGCCTCCAACTCAAGTACCGATTGTGCAGGCACTTGGGTTGAGGGGAACCGGCATGAACACCTATTTCTGCCGCCAACCCAACTGCCAATGACAGCGCAGGGGTGGGGTGGCTGGGAAGCCAAAATGGGAGTCCCCTGCACCTGCTATGATTACCTCGGATAATGCTAACATATTATTTGATGCAAAATTTTTGTCAAAATTTTGCATCGTTATCCAATTTTAGCATTATCTGATGTAATTGTTATCCAAGGTATTACCTTATTTTTAAATGGTATTTGGCTAGAAGCAGAAAAAACAAAAACACACAATTCTACCGAAAGCAGTAGTGTAGAGTTAGCTTTCAGTTGGAACAGAATACTGTCATAGCCTCTTTCTGGTGGTTGTTCCTTGGGCAGATTACATGGCAACAACAGAAGCATTCAGAGCCAGTTTGGAAAAGTTCCTTTTTGAAGCACAATTCCCCAAAACCTTAATCATGCTAATTGAGAGAGGGATTAGTGGGAATTGAGTTCAAATAAATACATTCTAATCTGAGCAGCTGTAACTGATTGAGTCTACCCACCTTTCTCCTGCTGCACTTGGTTGATCAATGAAAAATTAAACCATGGCTAGATTCTGCTGCTTGATTCAACTAAAATACCTTGCAACTTGACATGAAACTGATAATGCCTATGGAGATGTCTTAACATATAGGCATTTCATCTTCAAAAGTCACGCTTTTTGCATAATGGTAAAACAGGAGTTTGGCCAGTGGCTCTCAGACCCATACCTAGGATGGGGAAACAAAAGGTTTGCCCCAGGGTAACAAATTAATAAAGTCCATCCTGACCAGGCTAAATTTGGTCCAACTGCCTAACTTTACAGCATATCATGAGCCACATTTTCCACTGATAGAGGTGGATAACTAACCACTCATAATTACTCATCTATGGGCTCCTGATTTGTCATTTTATCATTTATCCTAAACATTTATCAGTCCTATGGATCCAAGGGCTTCAAAACCTGCATTGGGTGTATGAGATGATCAACTCAGGAAAAAAAAACTGCCCTCAATTCAGAGGTTTGCTCCTAAGTAACTGTGCCTAGTGTTGTAACCCAACTGTAAATGATTTCCGACAACACAAGAAATTGGGTGTGAGTTCTAAAAGGTGCATTTCCACAGGTGAGACAATGATTGTTTTCATGTATCTATCAGCAAGTACAGATGAAAGACAAGTCAAAAACATCCTGTTAATTGCGTTGGATTTCTAACAAGTAACCCTGAGAGAATGAATGAAGACATAATGGAACAGATTAAAATAAAATTCAAGAAGGCCACAGGGAACCAGAACTAATACGTTCATGTACATCCCACATTTAAATTAATTCTGTAAAAGGAAAAATGAAAGAAAGGTTGGAATGGGGGGAAAGCATAGATTTAAATGCTATAAAATATGACATCTACAAAATGGGCTGCTAAGCAACAGAGATCTAAGTGGGATTAACATGCATCAGTTCTGCTATTAAAAAGTTATTCCCAATGGAAACTACGAGGAATGAAAGCATCACCATTTCTTATCCTCTTTGCTGGACAAAAGAAATCAAGCTGAGTGCCATGTCAAACATGGCCAGCTCAGGCAAAGACAGTCTGAAACCTCCAAATGGTTTCATTAAAAGAGAATAAAGGCAAAGGAAGCAACGACAGTTGTGCTATTCAAGATGCCACGGACATAAAACAAGATCCTGTTTAGTCATTATTGATATCCCTGGTGAATTTTACCTTGTTTTGTAAAAGTTTATAGTGATGACTTGGCTAAAATCCAGCAATATGTTGCAACTAGAAGAGCACCATGGAATCAACGCATGTTTCAAAGGAACTAATTCACCACATTCCTTTTGATTCAACAGGCCTACTCTAGTTGCAATTTATTACTGGATTTCAGGCACTGAAATAACCTAAGTATCACCCCTTCTGTTAGTCCTGTTTGGACTAGTTTACAATGACAACAATACAGAAACAAAGCCCAAAATCCAGAAAACTTCATGAGATGAATACAGTATAATACTTATTGTATTATGTTCATCTCATAAAGTAAGTAATTGATTGCAGGACTGCCTATTACACTTCTTGCCCCAGTGCCAAAATTGTTAGTTACAGATCTTATAGCTAATATTAAATATCAGATAAATATAATTGGCCCAATTATGACAGTGACAGACCCACAATGCATAGCTAGCCTAAAATTAGAGCTTGGATGTATTGTATTGTTCGACTTTTATGCCGCCCCACTCGCCTATAGCGACTCTGCGCGGCTCACAGCAAAACAATGTTTCATAACTTCAAGTATTACATCACAAAAATCACATATGAAAAGTACATCAAAAACATTACAAGAAATCTCCCGTCCCGATTACAAAATTAAAAATTCATAAACAGATGTAATTTTAAGAACCATAGAATACATACAGTACTTAGATAGGCTGTGGCCAGGTTGGCTAAGAGGTGCTAGGAGTTGGAATCAATAAATCAGTGGTGCTGTTTGAAAGATTCTGAAAGCCTTAATCAAAAAAGTAACTTTTCAAAGCTTTGCTTGAGAAAGTATTCAGTGGATCTACTTTCTAATTTGCACTGCACTGCAGTGGAAATCTCCACCTTCATGCTTATTTCACCTTGCAGTGAAACACTGATAAAGGTCGCCTTGCTCAAAAGCCTGCTGTATCCTACTCTAGGGTACAGTGCTTATCTCCATTTAAAGCCAAAGAGCAAATGCTGTCTGCATTTACAGACATTTCCGTGGTCATGTGGCAGGCATGACTAGACACCAGAGAGCACGGAATGCTGTTACCTTTCCACCATAGTGGAAACAGAAGATATAAATCGGAATGATGAAGTTTATAATTTAATAACACTCCCTTACTATTAGGTAAAAGTACCTACTTGTAATTTCTGGCTTTTGAACTGTTAGGTTAGCAGGAGCTAGGACAGACAACAGGCACTCACTCTGTCGTGCAGCACTCGGGTCTCAAATTGCTGACCTGCCAACCTTCCAGTCGTAAAGTTCAGCCTCTTACCCACTAATCCACCAGAGCTCCTTTGGAAACACTCGTAGATTGGCCTAAATAAGCTAAACCATCATGGGTGGATCTGGGGCCTAACATGTCTACCTGGCACTGAGAGTAGAAGTCTGGCTGGACTCTTGTCACAGAAGTGATGGCTGCTGCTCCATAGTTGTCTGGTACTTAGAGGTCCTATACCTGTGATGCCGAACCTTGGCACTGCAGATGTTATTTGACTTCAATTCCCAGAACCCCAAGCCCCCATGAATCCACACGAATTGGTTTACTGCTTTACTTCATCTGGTCCGCACTGCCCTCGTCGCTCCTGGAAGCATAAGTAAAACACCCCCATGCACTCTGGCATCTAATCATGACTGCTACATGACCACAGAAATGTCTATAGATGCAGACAGCATTGGCTCTTTGGCTGTCATCTGATATGAGCAACACCCCCCTAGAGTCAGACATGACTGGCTTTCAAGCAAGGGAGACCTTTACCTAATACTAAGGGAGTGTCATTAAATTATAAACTTCATCATTCCGATTTATATCTTCTGTTTCCAGGCAAAGACATTCAACACAGTTCTATAACAACTTCACTCCTTACATAGTGTCCAGCACAGGTTTTCTGTCTTACACTTTTACACATTCAACTCTTTTTAATTTCTTGAAGCATGTGTTTGTAATGGGCACATCTGGCATTTTTACATACATGTGGCAGACAGAGCAGCACAAAGGATACAGAATAATGCACAAAATAATACGACAGTGTCAAACGAAGGACTACAGGACTTACAATGAGCCAGACCTTTATCCAATAAATTATAATAATGTCATGTCGGAAATTATTCTAAGTTGAAAGGATTTTTGGTAGAGAAACTCCACTCAGGGGATGCCCAAATGAGGTTCCTTTCATGTCCCCAAGATCTTTTCCCACCAAAGTGGTCCTGTTTATCTACTTGCAATTTCTTGCTTTTAAACTGCTAGATTGGCAGGAGCTGGGACAGAGACGGGCGTTCAAATTGTCATGCGGTATCTGTTAGTTTAGAACTAGGCAATGAGTCAATGAATACCTTTCCCTGAGTCGCCATGGCGAGTGGGCGGCAATATAAATTTGAACTAATAAATAAATAATAAATAAATAATAATAGGGGCACTGGAAGAATACAAGCCAGTGAGGGGCAGAATCAGAAGGCACGACTGGAACCACTGAAGTGTGAGTCAAGAACTAGAAACAGGTAAGCTCGTCTCCATTTCTCCATGCCATCTGCCACTTTTGGTCTCTCTCTCGGAGAAGACTCACAAATGTCTAGAGAGTTTCACAAACTTCCCAGCATGCTGAAGGCTTTTAAAAGAAGGCCAAGAGCCACAGGTTTTCAGGAAATGTGTCTCCCCCAGACATATCTGGAGATAATAAACATCACTTCTGGGACCTTTGGTAGGCTACTGCATTTCCCTCTCTTGCCAATGTATTCACTTTTTCTTTCACCTCATGCTCTGGGTTCCTTCCCTCTCTCAGGTTCCTTATCATTATGCCAAAGCAAAGGCCATGCACCTCCCTCCCTACTCCCCTGTCAACTGTATCACTTCAGCTGAATATTTTCCCCATGATTCTCATCTATCTACACTCAACACAACTCTCCCTGGTTAACACCACCACCAGCACCTACCATTTATATAACCCCCTTATCATAGGAGAGCATCTTAGCTGTTGCACCAGCATCACAGCTAACGTCAGCACAGTTCTCGGAATAGCATTTATTAGCTAAATAGACGCTGGAGGGCCACAAAGGCAATACATATTACTGTGTTCATGTAATCTATAACAACAGTGACCATTGTTTTGAGATGTTGTGGGAGGGAAAAGAGTACCTCCCTGTTCTCTTTCTATAGACTCAGAAGGCTGGGAGAGACTATACAGGGCAACCACTGTACAGGAGAGAGAGAGGGATGTCTCATTAGGTCCACATTTTGGAGGTAAAAACCAGCAGAGCAGGAGCAATCCCCTGGCTGTTCTTCCTGATCCTCCAGGTCCTTCCTGCCTCTTGGAAGATAATGTACAGCCTGTCTCATTTCTCTATGAAGAGGCCTGCAGCATTTAGTATAGTGGAATACTGAATTATGACTTAGACATAACAATTGCTTCTTCTTTCGTGTCTCAATCAAATCCTTGACTGCCAAAATGAAGTCAATTTCTTGGCTTTGTCATTGCCCAAATCCAAGTCCTCATTGGTGCATGTCTCTGGCAACAATCGGCAGACCAGTAAATGAGCTGGACTGTGTGTCTCTCCACAGTTGTTGTCCACAATCAGTCCCCTCTTGCACATGTTGGTCTTGCATTTAGGGAATCCAACCCTTAGTCTGTTCAGGGTCATCCAAGTAATGTAGGGGAGATTAAGATCTTCAGTTATATCCTCTTTTAATGATGTACCTTGCCCAGCAAGCTCCTTCCTCCATCTTATAATTTGGTTTTGCTCTTGTGTACCCACAAGAATGTTTGTTCTTGCCATAAAACTCTTCCTGGATCTGAGCCGGTGGACCTGAGGCTCATATCCATTCAGAGGGTGTCGAGGGTCATTCTCTTGGTTAGGTCTCTCAGCATTCACTGCTATTTCTCTCCTGATCTTAGGTGGAGCAATACCAACAAGAGGGTATATTTTCTCAACTGGTGTAGGTTTGAGGCAGACCAAAGGCACTGAAGAATGTTCAACTGCTGATAATACTGTATCCTTACTTTTGTTGCTTATAATTAAGATGCTATCTGTGCAAAACATTTCAGGCTGGCCTGACCTTACGTGTCAGCACAAAAAGTCCGTATCGTATGGCAGCATTAACAAAAGTCTAGATCAGGAGTTCTCAACTTTTTTTAAGCCAGGGGCCGGGTCATGCTCCCTCAGACAGCTTTGGGGGCCAGAAGGCTAATTTGCCCTTCTTCCACCACATGGCACTTCCTGGTGTGGTGGAGGCAGGGGGGGGGAGAGATGAAATGATGCCATTGGTTGCAGGTTGAGAATCCCTGGTCTAGATTAAGTATGGTAGGTAGGAAGGAACAGACTGACATGACTCATGTAAATAAGCCAAGCTAGAAACATATTAGGGCCATGTTGTAGCAATGTACAGCCATGTCAAATGCAGAGTTGGAAGGTATTTCTTAAACTTAGGACCCTTCAGAGTTGGAGGTCACAAAACTAGAATCAGAAGAGATTTGTTAAACAGAAACTCAAGGTCAGACTCCTAGTATTTATATCAGACTTTGATCGCTAGAGATATACACATTGCTTGCAATTAACACCACTCAAAGAACTCTTACAGAATGGAATATTGACAAAGGTCAACAGGATGGTCTTGTTGTGCCATGTCCATGTTCCATTCTGGAAGAGTTATTTGAGTGATGTTAACTGCCTCCCCCCGAAGCCTCCCTGTGCACTCACACACAACTATATACTGAGTTCCTCCTCAGCACCCTAGATAGCCATCCAACCCCAGCTAAATATTAGAAGCCTGAATCAAACCAGAGTTTTGCTGCTCACCCAGGACCAGCTAGTCTGGTGATACCCTTCCTGTTAGACCCAGCCCTGCAAGAAAGACCAATGTGTAGTGTAACTATATGGTGGTAATCGAAATGGCTAGGAAACGGACTTTGGACCACACTGTCTCCCTTCCGCACCCTGAAAAAGCACACCAGCATGGGGAATTTTAATTCTATTTAAAAAGGGAGGAGTGGAAACTAAATCACAAGGAAAATAATTTTGGGGGCAATTCACCAACTGCAATAAATGGGGAAAGTCCAAAATATTAAAAAATGTAAAGAATACCTAACAGATATATTTCCTACACACAAAATAAGAAAAGTACCTGGCCTACCCCAACTACTTGGAGGATTTGTGAATAGACACAAGCAGAATCTCAGCTCATAAATGGTGTAATTCTCACCAGCAGAATAATGAGCTGAAACTCAGAGCCCTTGATACTACTGGTCTTAAATATTCATATACTTTTCTCCTACTCGCTCAGACAATGCCCATCAGCCAAACCCTGTGTTCCTCCAAACCAGGAGCTCTCAACCTTTTCAAGCTGAAGGCCGGGTCACACTCCCTCAGACAACTTTGGGGGCCGGATGGCCATTTTACCCTGCCTGCCAAACATGGCACTTCCGGGTGTGGCAGAGGCAGGGGGGGGGGCACATGAAATGGCGTTACAGACAACATCTGGCCCCTGGGTCATAGGTTGAGAATCCCTGCTCCAAACCTTTTAGAAAACAATTTGTCCTGCAAATCGCGCTCCACCCCCACCCACCCCATTTTTACCAAGATGCAGCTATGACCTACAACCAGTTTACAGATCCTATTACAAATGGGTTTAGAGTGACCTTCGGTTATTCCTTATATTACTTGATAACCAGATGGCCCTCTCTCAGGAACTGTCAGCATTCTCCACTAGTTGGCACCAATCTTCTCTTCCATCTGCTTTCCAGGCGCCTCCAGGATGGATTCTTGTCTGGCTCTTGGCAGCCATTTACTGAGTAATTTTAGAATTTCTTTGTACCTTCTCTACCTGCATAGGGTCTGGATAGCTTAACACTCATTATTAAGGCCAAACCAAGGCATTTTGCTTTCTGAAGCAAAGGAAAGAATGCCAATAATAGAAAGAGATAGTAGCTGAATTAAAGGAATCAGCACTAGCACCAATGTTTGGATTCGGAATTCATAATTACAGCCCTTCGAATGCATGATATGGAATTTTAAAAACCTGGAATTTACAGATATCCAGAACTCCATTACAGTCAATATGTATACTATGCTGCCATTTTTTCCATTTATCAACAAAAAAGGCAAAACTTTCAAAAACTATTTCTCTGTGTCCTCTGAAACCTCCCCAATAATAATAATAATAATTTCATGACAGAAATTATTCTGGGTTGAAAAGATTTTTGTGGAAGAAACTCAGGGAATGCGCCAATGAGGCTCCTTTCATGTCTCCAAGAGCTGGGACAGAGATGGGCACTCAACCATCATTATGCCAAACAAAAAAAGTGTACTGTACCAACAGCCAGCAATGCCTACTCCTGACCAGCAGGAGTGCTGACTTGGGCTTCTGGTAATTGAAGTCTAAGAACACCTAGAGTGCCAAGGTTCACCATCATGGGCCTACACAAATCCTTCCAATGAAAACCACTGACATTATTTTCTTTCTCTTCTTTTTCTCTTTTCTTCCTTTATTAAAATAAACTAGATTTTTAGTATAAATAATTTTTCTTTTTTAAATCTTTTATTTTCTCTTCTTCATTTTTTTAGTGTTAGCAGGTATTATTTGTGTTATTCAATTCAATGTACATACAGGGAAAGGGAAAGGTTTCCCTTGCTTGAAAGCCAGTAGTATCCGACTCTAGGGTTCAGTGCTCATCTCTGTTCCAAAGCCGAAGAGCCAGTGTTGTCTGATTCTGCAGAGATTTCCATAGTCATGTGGCAAGCATGACTAGACACCAGAGTGCACGGAACACTGTTACCTTCCCATCAAAGTGGTCCCTATTTATCTACTTGCAATGTCTTGCTTTCTAACTGCTAGGTTGGCAGGAGCTGCTGGGACAACGACGGCAGCTCATTCCATCCTGCAGTACTCGGGAATCAAACTGCTGACCTTCTACCTCCCAGTCAGTGTCTTAGCCACTGCAGTCCCTGCACATATGTAAATTTGGCTAATTTGCTTTTGCTATTGTATTATTGCTATGCCTTTTTTCTTTTTAATGTGTTTGTTTGTTGTTAAAAATAAATGTTAAATAAATAAATAAAAATTAAAAGCCCCAACATCTATTAACTTAACAACTACCACCACTACCCCCTCCCCCACAATGTGTTGTCAAGTCAATTCTTACCTGTAGAGCGTACTCAGGTGTAGAGTATTTAGAAGAGAGTACCCAGGACAATTTTACCCCATTCCCTTCTTCTGGAGGTGCTCTGCGACTGTGTAGCTTGCCCGTAACGGCACAGGTTGGCTTTCCTCTCAGGAGCTCAAATCAAGTCTGTTTTTTTTACCAATTTTGGGCTCCGTGACCCCCCTGCCGGGTCCAGGAAGGTGGGAAGACCCGATCCAAGCTGTTTCTGGGCTTTCCCGATGTCCTCAGCAAGTGCAGCAAGCCAAAACGTCAGGGTTCAAACCCTGATGTTTTGGCTTGCTCCACTGGCTGGGGATGTCGGGGAAGCCCAGAAACAGCTTGGATCGTGTCCCCTGCCTGCTCCAGAGAGATCAGAGGACCCGATCTACAGCTGCAGGGTGGCTGGGGAAGCTGACTGGGACTCCCTGTCGGCTTCCCTAGCCACCCGCCCTTGCCTCCGCAGCTGTGGCTGGGGAAGCCGACAAGGGAGCCCCCCGCCGGCTTTCCAGCCACCCCACCCCTGCCTCCGTAGCTGCAGGGTGTCTGGGAAGCTGAATGGAGAACCCCGTTCAGCTTTCCAGCCACCCTGCCGCTAAGAATGAATGTATTGGATAACGCTAAAAAGAACGTTCTCCAGTGCAAATCTTTCCCCCAAATTTGCCATCGTTATGCGGTTTTAGCGTTATCCGGTGCAATCGTTATCCGGGGTATTACTGTATAGGTAATCATAATGGCAATCAGCCATGAAGACTGACCTGAGACTATAATGTAGTGGTCTTTCATCTGCCTTCCGCATCGCAGCATGACACCCGTACCACTGATCCAGTTATGTGAGTCACTTTTTAGTCCTGAGATCTTTTGGCATGCAAAGTCCTCCTCAGCCAGAGGCCAGTACTGATGAAGCTGCTGCCTTCCATCAAGATGGATTCAAGTGGGATTTAAATGTCTGGCCGAACATCCTGCTATGGTAATGGGAGTAGACCGTACAGCCAGCGACTCAACGCTGAGTGTCAGGAGGCAGTTAACTAACCTGACTCCCTAAAGGGGCCAACGGCTATGAGTGGATGAGCCACTTTAGGTGGGGTGATGATCCCCCTCAGTGGAGGAAATGCTACCGGAAACCATCATATTGGGCCCAACAGCAAAATGAGAAGAGGAGCAACTCTGGTTCCCATACAGTTAAGGAGGTGGAAGAGGTCATGCCATATGGATTGTCTATGAAGGCATGCCTTGATATTATATACTCAAGGCTGTGGCAGTCCATTGCAGTCCCAGTGTCAAATCCTGCATGTCTCATTTCATACGTGCCACAAGAGATGGCTCTGTGATCATAGAGTGTGGGTCACTTCATGGCAAGCTGGAATCCACCTTAAACAAATTCACGCCAATTACATTTTTCCTGGTTCAGGGGAAAAAATACATTCTTGGATACAAGTTGCAGTCGACAACAAATCCACTTGGGGACCATCACCCTTCCCTGTGGGCTTCAGCACCCAAGGTCATTAGACCTCAGAGTAGTCAGAGATGCCGAACACCCGGCATTGAGTCGCTGGCAGTATGGTCTACTCTATTACCATAGCAAGACAACCTGGCCAGACTGACTCTATGGATCTAGTAACCCTAAATCTTATTCCTAACTATATTATGTTCAGTGAGATGTAGAGAATGTAAATGTGAGTCACAGAGTATATCTTAACAGCAAATGCTCAGAGGATTTATAAGCAGCTATGCCTATCTTTCATTTGGGATGAAAACAACTGATGAAACGCTTTCTGTTATTTGTCCCTGCTTCTAGATATCAGTGATGCAGACATACATCATTTGCAGATTTTGTTCTAACTTTCAGCTCTCTTCCTTTGTGTTTGTGGTATACCATATGCCCGGTTGTGCTCTGCCCTGAGTCGCTTGTGCGAATAGGGCGGAATATAAATTTGATAAATAAATAAATAAATAAACCCATGGCAATCTCAGTCAGGAGACAATGAACGATCTGCCTCCAACACCCTTAGTGCCAGATGTCTGAGGAATTTAAGTTTTATAGGTTTCACTTTCACTTCTCTTAGCAAGCAGAAAATTAGCCTTCTACTTCTAATCTATAAGTGTAAACACTACTCCAAATATTAGGAATTCTTATGACAAATATTACTAAACTCAAGTTTGGATAAACTTGGAACTATGTTACTACTACTACTACTACCACCACCACCACCACCACCACCACTACTACTACTACTACTTTTCTTCTTCTTTCATGTCCTGATCAAACCCTGGACTGCCAAAATGAAGCCACTTTCTTTGCTTTGTCATTGTCCAAACCCAAGTCCTCATACGTTTATGTCTCCAGCAGCAAATGGACTGGACTCTGTATCTCTCCACATGCACACTGTGTGTCTTCCAGCAATCCCCACTTGAGCATGTTGGTCTTGCATTTAGGGACTCCAATCCTCAGCCTATTCAGGGTCCACCAGGTGACATAGGGGAGATTGGGTTCTTTAATATATATATGGAACTATACTAACATGACATTATTCAGTGAGGCCCAAATGTTTCCAAATCCTAATACATTGGAACCTCATACAACAATCACCCCATATAGCAACAAAATCATATAACAATTAGGTTTTGGGAGGAAATGGCATTCCACATAACAATTTTCCCTATGGAAAAAAAGCGTACAAAAATTTTTCAATGGGAAAAAACACTTAGCAAAAAAATCGTTGTACGATGCATCCCATAGGGAAAATCACTATACTGTATGATGAATGCATCATATAGCAATTGTTTCATACAACAACAAGCCCCATGGAATGGATTAAAATTGTTGTATGAGATACCACTGTATATATCCCTACTGAATTGTTCTTTAACATTGACAGTCAGCAAAACTACCAAGATAGTTAGGGGTAGGAGAAGCAGAACTGATTACATTTCATGTATGGTGTTCTCCTTGGCTGGAGGAACTCACAGGAGAAGCCAGAAAACCATCTCTGCTCTCCTCAAGCATCTGCTGCCTGTGGCAATTCATTTTGCTGTTCCAAATGACATGGCCTTCTCTATGAAGGAACTTCAGCCAGGTACCTAACTCATGGAGCTATTCAGCCAGCTTTCCTAGCTGAGTACTACAGTTTACAAAAACAAAATGCCTATGAAACAAAGAGAAGCAGTAGCAAGTATAAGTGTGGTTCACTCCCACATACTGCTATCAATGTATTTGCAACTAATACAGCATTGAACAAGGACACAGCTAGAGAATGAACTATGATGAATTTTTCAATTCATAGATTATGAAAGATGGGTGGGGAATACCTCTTGCCAGGCACCATCCAGGATGTTGTCCTACATATGCCTCTAATGAAACACAAAGGTATTTTGCAGGAACTCCAGCTACTACACTCTTACAGAACTCAGAATGATGCCAGCGCATTGTGATGAAAGGTCCAAATGGCTCACTGACTCCACCTTACTGAACTACAAACTCTTTCACCAAGGGGCTCTCATGAGAGCATGCAGGTTCACCCCCAACATGCTGGATCATGCTGTATTTCTTAGTGGTAAGGAATCACTACTGTATAAAGAACATTTCCTTAACCACATTATTAATACTGATTTTTGCATTCCTTCTTTCCTACAATACTAAATCAAATTTAATATATGAATATGACCAGTATTTCTGCTCAGTGTGCAGGCAAAACCAAAAACAGCTTGTGTTGATTTATATGTGACAGTATAATCCTAAATTTTATTGGGCAAGAAATAATCCTTTTACTAGGAACATATAATCCCTTGCCAATGGTAATTTTTTTTCCACACTGGCAAATGTCTAGTTGACCTAGACATAGAAAATCACAGTATTATCAACAACTGAAAATTTGGAAAAGCTGCTATCCTTCCCAGAGAGGGCACTCTGTAACTTGCTACTGTCTCTTCCAACATCTGGATTTTATTTTACACGACTGCCATTTCCAGTTTAGAACATGGTGCATTCTCCTTGCTTTTAATGTTCTGCTAAGAAAGATGATGCAACATAGTGGGCCTTATGCCATGCTCAAGGACATAGACCAGGGATTCTCAACCTGCAGCCCATGGACTGGATGTAGCCTGCAGCACCATTTCATGTGGCCCCTGATCACCTCCACCACACCTGGAAGTGCCATGTGGTGGAGGAAGGGCAAAATGGCCCCCTGGCCCCCAAAGCTGTCTGAGGGAATATGACCCAGCTTAAAGAGGTTGAGAACTCCTGACATAGAATGAATATCCTCTCTATTGAGAAACCTTAGGACAGCAAATGCCTTGAGAATGGTATATGGTCATGATGGTGAACCTTGGCACTCCAGATGTTCTTGGACATCAATTCACATGAATGGGTTTACTGCGATTCATCCGGCCTGTGCTACCTGTACGGGCATGTTTTACTTTCACTTCTGGGAGTGATAAGGGCAGTGCGGGCCGGATGAATTGCAGTAAACCCATTCGTGTGGATTCACAGGGTGCTTGGGCTTCTGGGAATTGAAGTCCAAGAACATCTGGAGTGCCAAGGTTCACCATCACGGGTATATGGCTTTTCTTTGGATCATTTCACATAGCAGATATTTTCTCCTACAGGGACCACACCAAATGGAAAGGGAATGGGAGGCTCCGTGGTCTTCAATTCCCTCACCCCAATCATACCTGTTGGACAATGCTTCTAAGTTAACTTTTTCTCAGAAATGCATTCAGGATTTGGACTCTGTCACCAGAGTCCACTCCTAGGAACCAAGGTATTGTCTGTTTCCCTGAGAACTATTCTCCAGGCAGGCTGAGCCAAGGTTATATTTCAGTTGCAGTATTTCACCCGACACAAGGTTTTTCATTAGAGCTGAAGAAACACTGAGTTACCTGCCATATTCAGGCATCTGGCTTCATTGCCCAGGTGTACCACCTCCAATTCCTTATTCTTCCTATGGTGATATGCCTGCTATTCTTAGAACTCTTTTTACAAGGAACACAAGTGATCTTTGTGGCTCAGTACTCATGGGAGTTGTCCTCTGGCTCTTCTCCAAAATCATAAACCTCATTGGAAGGTGCAATGGTACTGTTGTCCCAATCTAGGTTGGTTGAGGTGACAGAGTTGAAGGAGTTGAGTGAGAAGCTGTTGGAGAGGCTATGTTCGGCTGCGTCCAAGAGTTGTAGACATATAATCAAGCACTGCTATCTGCTCAATGGCTTTTTGATGGGTGAATACCCAGTAGCCTGAAGAGAGATCTTGAGGCCCATAATGCAGTGTTTGGTCAAGGTGTTGACAGAGCCACTGCAGGACTGTGTAATGGCTCTGGATGGATGGCATCTCAGTCTCACAAACAGCAAAATAAATCTATAATGGCTTTGGTCTGCCTGGCCAGAGATGGACAAACACACTCCATGCAGAGGATGCTGAGAGGAGCCGCTCCGAGACCAAAGCAATTGCCATTTCCATCAATGGCAACTTTTGGGACTCTTCTGGGTCTTGATTTTGACCAGATAAACCATGGCTCTAAATCACAAAGCCATCTAATTATATTCCACCAGTGTTACTGGTGTTATCTGGCAATATTCCCACTGAAGTAATGTTCCTGAATTTCCAGGGTACACACACACACACACAAAAAGAGTCTAGATCAATGTTTCCCAACCTTTGGCTTTTGGACTTAAATACCCAAAATCCAAAAGTCAATTTCCCAAAGCAATGATCAGCCAATGTACTGGCATAGGCTTTTGGGAATTGAAGTCCCCCTGTGAGGCATGGGCCCCACATTGGGAACCACTGGTCTAGATATAGAAAGTGAACTGCTAAAGTTACTTAGGAATATCCCCAAATAAACACAGTTTCTCAACTGTTATGCTATAGAAAGTATTATTTATTTATTTATTTATTTATTTATCTATCTCAATTTATATACCGCCCTATTCGATAGAACCAACTCAGGGCGATTCACAAACACATATAAAGTTACATGTTCATAAACACAACATGTAAATATCATAAATCAGTATCAGTACCACAAAACATCAAAGTATCACAATATCATTAAAGTATCAAAAAGATTAGGTAAAAGTACCCTTGCTCGAAAGCCACTTGTATCTCTGTTTCAGAGCTGAAGAGCCAGCACTGTCTGCTTCTGCAGATGACAGGTGGTTGGGTCGAAGCTATTATAAATTCATCATTATGGGAGGGGGTCTTTCCAGCAAATTTAAAACATGCTCTGGTGCGCCCCCTCCTGAAAAAACCATCGCTTGACCCTGCAGTGCTTACCATCTACCGGCCTGTGTCCAACCTGCCTTTTTTGGTTTTGGAAAAGGCAGTGGCGCGACAATTACAGGGTGTCCTGGTTGAAGCGGATTTTCTAGACCCTTTCCAGTCACGATTCAGGCCCGGATATGGCACCGAAACTGCATTGGTCGCACTAGTTGATGATCTCTGGCGAGAGCGGGATGGCAGTCATCCATCTGTCCTGGCTCTTCTTGACCTCTCAGTGGCATTCGATACCATCGACCATGGTATCGTTCTGGAAAGGCTCCAAGGATTGGGGATCCAGGGCACTGTGTTGTCCTGGTTTTCCTCATTTCTGAGGGGCCGGACCCAGTCGGTGTGGTTGGAGGGCGAGGTGTCCAGCCCAAGGCCCCTTTGTTATGGGGTGCCTCAGGGCTCGGTATTCTCACCTCTCCTATTTAACATCTACATGAAACCACTGGGTGAGATCATCCGGTCCCACGGGGTGAGGTATCATCAATATGCAGAAGATACCCAGTTATATATCTCGGCCCGTGGGGACCCTAGTGATTCAGTGGAAATCCTTTCCAGGTGCCTGGAGGCTGTGAGGGTCTGGATGGGGGACAACGGGCTTCAGCTGAATCTCGGCAAGACTGAGTGGCTGTGGGTCGGGGGTCCTGCGTCATCTCAGGAGTTACCATCTTTGGTTCTGGATGGGGCAGTTTTGCCCCAAACAGACCCGGTGTGTAATCTGGGGGTCCTCCTGGACTCGCAACTACTGCTCGAAGAGCAGGTGGCAGTCGTGGCTAGGAGGGCTTTTGCACAACTTCGTGTGATCCGCCAGTTACGCCCACTCCTAGATCGGGACTCCTTGCTCATGATCACACACGCTCTGGTCACCTCCAGACTTGATTACTGTAATGCGCTCTACATGGGGCTGCCCCTGATGACCATTCGGAGGCTTCAACTGGTCCAGAATGCGGCTGCCCGGGTTGAGATGGGGTGTGGGCAGTATGCACATGCCTCGCCTCTGCTTCGGGAGCTGCACTGGTTGCCGGTTTGCCTCTGGGTGCAATTCAAGGTGCTGGTTATTACCTTTAAAGCCCTACATGGTAGTAGGCCAGGATACTAAAGAGACCGCCTCACCCCAATAACATCTGCCCGTCCCACCAGAGCGGACCGGAGAGGCTCCCTAGTTGGTCCATCGGCCAGGGAGGCACATCTCTCTGGCACCAGAAGGAGGGCCTTCTCTGTGTCTGCTCTGGCCCTATGGAACCTCCTGCCTACAGAGCTACGTCTCCAGTCAGAGTTGCTGCCCTTTAGGAAGAATCTAAAAACATGGCTGGCAGGACAGATATGGGGTATGGAAGGTATAATGACCCCAGCACACTGGATGATCTGAGCCCCTCTCTTTTTCTACTTTTAACTAGTAGCTGTAGCATCTGGTGTGTTTTTAATCTGTTTTTAATCTTTCTCAGTTTTTAATTTTTAAAAAGTTTTAAGGTTTTTAGATGGAAGCTCCCACTTCCTAATCCTGGGCCTTATCTGCCCAGGGAAGGAAAAGACTAACGTCCTCTGGCCGGAAGGAGGAATGGATTTTAGTTGTTTGTGTTGTGTGTGAGTTATTGTCATTTTGTTTTTGTTTGTTTTTTTTCCTCCTGATTGTAAACCGCCCTGAGTCGCCATGGCAAGTGGGCAGTGATATAAATCTAAATAAATAAATAAATAAATAAATAAATGTGGCAGGCATGACTAGACACTAGAGTGCATGGAACACTGTTTATCTTCCCACCAAAGTGATCCCTATTTATCTACTTGCAATGTCTTGCTTTCGAACTGCTAGGTTGGCAGGAGCTGGGACAAAGACGGGAGCTCATTCTGTCCTGCAGTATTCGGGTATCAAACTGCTGATCTTCCACCTTCCAGTCAGCATCTTAGCCACTTAAGCTACTGCTCAAGTAACAAGTCAGGGGAAATTGACTCTGATTATCTTCATCATTTTGAGTGACTTTTGTTTACATCTTTCCTGAACTTCTGAAACTCTGTATGAATAAAATCAGTGGTGGGATTCAGCAGGTTTGCCCCAGGTCACCAGAACTGGTAGCAGACATTCCGGCTGGCCCTGGCCATCCAAGTTTTGAAACAAAGTAGTCCTAATTCTGGTGCAATGCAGGCTTTTCCCCTGGCCACGCCCACCATACCACGTCCACAGAGTAGATAGTAAAAAAAATTGAATCCCACCACTGAACAAAATGGAAATGTTTCTGAAATTTGCTTTCATAATTTTACATCCTGGATCTTGAAATGAACTCAGAATAGACGATAATGACGATGACGATGATAGTGATGGTGATGATAACAATGACAATAATGTCAGATTTCCACAAAGACAGCTTTTAATATTTCTTAAAAGATCATGTATGTTTTAAATCCATTTATTTTTATTAGTATAGTACAGATTGGAAGGAAGTTCATGCACACCAAACTGAAAAGCCATCCCTAGGAGATGTGGCAAGAATCCATGATCTGTCCTTTTTGGACAAGAGAAACAGTCCTGCGGCCAACTAGATGTCCACAGGAAGCCCACAAGCAAGAGTCTTCCCTGTTGGTATTTCCACAGCAACTGTTAAGAATAAAGGTTTCAGATACAGATCAACAAGGGATAACTCACTACTTAATCTGGCATTTCCCTGGGTATCATGATCACTTGCAGGAGATGATTTAGAGGCCCATCCTGGCTCGCTCTCTTACCTATTATCTAACTCCCCTAAAATGACTTTTTGTCCCTTTGGAAAGGGGTGAGAGATAGGCAAGGATGTGGTAGAGGAGGAATTAGAACCCCATTTTGAGCAAGGCAAATTGACTGAGATTAGACTCCGCTTCAAACTGCAGCTTGAAATCTTCAGCATCCCAGATGGTGGCCAACCAGCTTTTAAATCTTCAATTAAGAAATCTCCACCAGTTTCTAATGCCATCTGTTTCATTCTCAAGCTGCTCATACCACCATGAAATTCTTCCTAACAAACAATAAGGGATGGCCTTTCTGATACCTGAAGATGGCAGCTACATCTCCTCTTAAATCTTTCCCACCCTCCAGGCTAAATAGGGTCAGTTAGTTTGAGGCTTGCTTACATGCTTGCAAATGTGCATGTGTGTACATGGTGGGTCTTTAAAAACTTTTCACATCCATATTTTATCTCTCTCTCTCTCTCTCTCTCTCTTTTTTTTTAACAGAAGTACTAGTTTGAATACTCCCTACTAATTAATAAACATATTTTAAAAACAAAGACAGAGACTGTCAAGATGATGGTTTGACTATGTAGTACTTCCAAAATTAAGAACCTTATATCTTGCTCATTAGATGTCTCAATAAATAAGGTTGGGGATCCAACAGAGATAAGGTAATGATACTTTCATTCTGGAAGATGTAAAACAAAGTATTATCAGAAACCCATTTTCTGAGGCAGCCCCATACTCTTTGTGTCCTACGAAACCAAATACAGCTTGCCAGCAATGCTCTGTGATCTGCCAGCTGCTTAATGTCTTGCTCCTTGTTTCAGTCAAAATGCAGGTGGAAAAATCAGGAGGTGTACCCAATTCCTGTTGTTGCCATCCATCCAAAGCGGATGGCAAGCTGTGACAATTTCTACTAGAACTTCCTCTGCACAGAATGCATGTATTTATGTTTTGGATTCTTTGTACTGGGAAATTATTCAGAATTATCTAAAATCAGAGAGGGAAGCCCTTCAGAACCCCACTCACTCCATTGTAGTTTCAAGAGAGCTGAACAAAAGCAGCCAGTTCTTACAAATCATTAATAGAAGATGCTGTTTTTGCCACTTTAACCAAGAACATTTGATAGCAGCATGTGATAATCCCACCTCTGTGTTTGAGCTCTTAATAGAGTTTCCATAGCAACAGCAGCTGGATGAAAAATCAATTTCCAAAGCAATTCAAAGAAGAAAAATGAAGACTAGAAACAGATGTTAGAAACAGCCTCTGACTGTATGAAGAAAATTCTTAAGTAGGAAAGTTTCCCTAGGTCTCCCTTTTAATGACTATATGGAGCAGGGGTGGCCAAACTATGGCCTGCAGCCTGGATCCAGCCCATGCTGCCAAATCATCCAGCCTGTTCTGCCCTCGCTGCTACTGGAAGCAGAAGTAAAACATGTCCATGCATGTGTAAACACTACCAGAAGCAGAAGTAAAATGTGCCCACGCATGTGTAAACACTGCCATAAATGCACCCATAGCTGCTGTCAATACATTTACGATAGCCGCAGACATGTTTTATGGTGGGAGGAACCACGCGACTGGCCCGCTCAACCACATGACTGGCCTGTGGCGCAAAAGGTTTGGAAAGCCTGGTATAGAGCTTTTCTGTCTTAGTCTGTAAAGTACATAATCAAACTGATTTCGATGTTGGCTATCTTGCGATGTCCATGTATAGAGTCACTTCTTAGGTTGATGGAAGAGAGTGTTTCCTATGATCTCTTGACAAAACTTTATTAGCCTTTGCACTGCTTCATTTTTATCTCTAAGGCTAAACTTGCCTGTTATTCTAGTTACCTTTTGACTTCCTACTTTGGCATTCCAGTTCCCTCTGTTGACAAGGATACTGTATCTTTTTGTGTGTGTGTGTCAATCCTAGAAGTACAGTATTATAGGTTTTGCACTGAACATGTTGACTTTAACCACTTCTGCATCAGTGGTAGTAGATATAATAGTCACCTGAGTTAAATTTCCCCATTCTTATCCACTTTAGTTCACTGATTCTCAGGATGTCGATGTTCAGTCTTTCCATCTCATGTTTGACTATTTCCAGCTTACCTTGATTCATAAAGTTTACATTCCAGGTTCCTATGCAATATAGCTTTTTATAGCATCAGACTTTCACTGTCAGACACTTCTACAGCTAAGTATTCTTTTGGCTTTGGCCCAGCCTCTTAACTCTTTCTGGGATTAATTGTACTTGCCCTTTGCTCTTCCCTAGTAGCGTAGTGGACACCTTCCAACTTGAGGGGTTCATCTTCCTGTATCATATCTTTTAGCCTTTTGATGTTGCTTGTTGGGTTTTCTTGGCAAGAATACTGATATGGGTTGCCATTTCCTTCTACAGTTGATTGTATTTGGTCTGAGTTCTCCACTATGGCCTGTCCATCTTGCGTGGCCCTATCCGGCATAGCCTTATCAAATCACACAAGCCTCCTCACCACAGCAAGGCAACGAATAAAAGTCAGAAAGACAGAATAAAAGAATGTGAGTGAAATGTAGTAGAATAGGACATGAAGGACACAACACTCTAGATGCCAGGTAGATACTTCATATATCACCAAGTCCAAAGTCTAAAGCATGCTGTCATTGCTCTCATAGTCCAAGGACCTAGACACATGAAACAAAACCATAACAAACGCTTGGAAAGTCAGACAAAACCACAATACGGTACTCTTTCTTAGCTAAAGGGCACAACCAAGGAAAAGATGAACAAAACATTTTGGCTTGCACTGTACCATCCACCTCAGCAGGAACACAATGCAATGGTGTAGACAAGAACATATTGATTGTTACATTTTTTGAATGTAACAATCAGTGAACTAAAGTGAACTAAAGTGGATAAGAATGGGGAAATTTAACTCAGGTGATTGTCTTTCTTCAGGGTAATACTGAATGGAGAAGTTATCCAGTTTTAATAATCTAAACTCTCAGTTTTTCTCTACTACTTCAGAACGGCACTTGAATGCAACCAAAGGCTTCTCTTCCGCTTGTCCAGCAATCTTGGTTTTATATTATGTTTGTTATTCTAAGGTAGAAGTGCATAACTTTTCTGGTCCAAGGGTATCAGCTGGAAGTCATGTATGTACTATATACTCTAGATTTGTTAGGCCAGAAGCATTACATCCTGTGAGATTTGAGAGCTAAAACATGAAATTTAGGGTGTGTATGAGAGGTCCTTATGATGTCACAGGGACACGAACTCACGGAGGAGAGGCAGCAAAAGGTTGGGAGGGAAGCAAACACAAGACTGCACACAGAGATCTTCGTGGTGAGGCAATGATCAAAAACATGTGCTGTAAAATGGATGGAGATACATGCTTAGGGTTCAAAGACTCCATATAAATGAATGTAGGGTTTCTCTCACTAAGATTAGGGTCTTTGCTTGGAAATTCTGGGAAGCGTGGGAATTTCTGAGATTATTTAGGACCTTGAGGCCATGGCAGCTCCACAACACTCATATGTGAACATGTGCAGAGACATTGGAGAAGGGAAGTCATGTGTTTCTGGTTCTCAGAAGAGATGGAGGTTAAAGTCTCCTCCCCGTCCAATGTCCTTAACTACTTTCACTGTTTTATGGAGAGCTGTGAAAGTTCCATTGCTAGCAGACAAAATGGGGATGATTTGCCAGGGAGAAATATGGGGATTGTACAACATGGATAAAAATGGTCTTGTTACCTCTGGCCCACAGAGAGTGCAAAGAACACAGTCTGCATTTTGCACAGTAGCATATGTGGAGACAACAGCTGGTATATCTTTCCCAGCTCCTAGAGTGGAATACAATGTGGTGGGAAAGATTTAATCACTAAGAAGAGATAGTTTAGCCACTCCTGACTCAACTAAGATTGGCTCAGGAAGAAGCCAAGATATTAACCCCACAATATCAGAAAACTGACTCTTTTCTGAGCCAAATTAACACTTTCCTTGGCCATCTAAAGTCAAGGAACATAGATTCTTGGATGTTCCTATGTTATCCTAGTTGTCAAAGGTTTCATATAGCCAAAAAGAAGTGGAAGCTTCAGTGGATGTCTTCTACAAATTAAAAGCAAGTTCAAGTTATTGTGGGTCGTAGAGTGCCTGCCACAAGAAGACACAGGTCAATTCTAATTAACAGTCCTCCCCAACAAAAGCAATGAAAAAGACTGGATAAAGACAAATACTATTGAATTTACCAACTTTTGAAAGGCTTTTTCAAAGAGCTCTGTTATTGCCAAACAGTGGAAACAATGAAACACCCACATGGGCTTCCTTACATATTAGAAGACACGTATGCCACTCTGAAAAGGCCCTTTCTTTTGTTCCTACCCATGAAGTGGATTATTTAGGGCAGGAGTTCTCAACCTTTTAAAGCCGGGAGCCAGGTTACGGTCCCTCAGAGAGGTTCAGGGGCCAGACAGCCATTTTGCCCTTCCTCCACCACATGGTACTTCCTGGTGTGGTGGTGGAGGCAGTGGGTGGTCACATGAAATGGCACCGTAAACTGCATCCAGCCTATAGGCTGCAGAATGAGAATCTCTGATTTAGGGTGAGGTGGAACCAGTGGTGTGCAGCAACAGGTTTGCACCCGGGAGGGGAGGTAGCAAAATTGGGTGACCTCTGGGCAGGGGGGTGGCGAAATTGGGTGGCCTTCGGGTGGGGTTTTTTTTTTTAGTAAAATTGGGTGGCCACTCCCACCTCCCTGTCCTGCCCCATCAGATTTTGTCCCTCCAAGTGGTTCAAGGTCTCCCTTGCTCAAAAGCCAGTCATATCCAACTCTAGGGTGCAGTGCTCATCTCCATTTACAGCCAAAGAGCCAGTGCTGCCTGTTTGCAGATGTATACATGGCCATATGGCAGGCATGACTAGATTGCCCACGACGTGGGCTCTGGCCATGACATAGGCTCCACCCATTACATAAGCTCCACCCATGACGGTGTGGTAGCACTTTTTTTTTTGCTGCCCACCACTGGGTGGAACACCACCTATTTAATACTGACAGGACTTTAAAGTGTGTGTGTACCCCACATACAGCTGGGTAGAGACAAGTCTTCGTATTAAGGTTTTCATTATCATTTAATGTATCGACTACCGGATATTACGTTTGCTTTTTAATCCAAAATTACATTAACTTCTCCCACTAAATCCACTGTGAAAAGTTAACTGTATCAAAGAAATTAGCAGGTTTCTAATCAGCGATCACTAACAGCAACCATTATACCAAGAATTTAAGAAAGAAAGAAAAAGCAACAATTTCCATTTTCTCTGGACATCCTTGATGAGGTCAGATGTTTTAATTAACAAATTATATCTCACTCTGCTCTCCCTGCAGCTCCGCTTTTGCCACCCTGCCCTTCTGAAAGATCCACTGGGAACTGACATTTTAGTAAAGGTTCAGTAAAAGGAAGGAACACAACCTTTAGCCTCCAGCAGTCACAGCAATTAATAGGAATAGAGTTCTGCTCAGATATTATGCTGTAGTATTTAAAGCAGGTTTCTAAGAATCTGTAAACATTTCCTTTCTTGATTGTCCAATATAGGTCAAGTCTAACAAAGAGCTGAACATTAACACCTTTGAAGAAAATAAAGATGTAACAAAGGTTCACAAAACTGTAAACCTATAGGATCTTCTTATACTTAAAGAGGAGAGGAAAGACAGAAAATACCAGAGTGGAATTCTTGAGAAGTAGAGAAACTACGAATATGTTGCCAGGTTTATTGCTACAAATCAAACTGCATTTCATTTTTTAAAATTTCAATTCCAAGGGACAAGCCTCAATCTTCCTGACATGTATAATACAATATAATCTTTCTATTTGCTGTTTCTTTTTTTAATTTCCTCATCCTGCTAAAGCTTTGTTGTGGTTGTAAATAATACCCTTTGGGCTTCTGGGCTGAGATAAACAGGAGCTGAGATGAACTGTACACTTGATAAACTACACCTCTATGAGACAGATGCAGAATATGCTGTTACAACTCAGTTTGTAGGGATTTAGATGGAATATCTGTAGCTAGCAAAGATTTATCCAGAGTTTGGGAGATTTATTTGGGCTAAAGGGCTGAGAGACATGGCTACTTCCAATTTCCTGCGAAGGAAAAAATCTGTATTTGTTACATGCACACTGCTTTACCACTGACCAAAACCAAAACACCAAAAACATGCTAAGCAAAAGCTTAGGTATATTCCATTGAAACATGTGCAACAAAACCAGTACTGTGACATTTTTTCCTTATAAACTCATTGCCTCAATCCAATGGAGTAGAATATTTAGACCAAAGAATTGTATTCAGGATGTAAACTGTTGTAGGCTGGAGACCAAGGGAAATGGGAAACTAAAGATGAGAGCTGGATTATTAAATTAGTAAAAAGCTTTCAAAGTCACAGAAGTAGTAGCAGCACAGAAAAGGATCATTCAAAATGTTGATTACATTAATATAACCTTGACTATTGGAAGAGTAATGAATGAGCTTGTCTATTGGCTTAGGGCCAAGGGGTTGGTTGTTGTCTTTCAAATGTAGATTCAAGTGAATTCTGTTTGCAGGAAGTTGCCAGTTGTGTTGAGGCTCATCATGGGGAAAATATTGATACATCATATGATGAATAGAGCAGTCCTAAGCATACAACATAAAGTATAGAATACTCCAACTCGCTCTGCAAGGAAAGATCCCTGGGAAGAGGCGCCCTGGATGTAGACAGACTTCATGGCTGAAGAACTTGAGAGACTGGTGTGGAATGTCCTCAGAATAACTGTTCTGAGGAGTTAAGAACAGGAAGACTATCATCATGATGATAACCAATATCTGGAACGGATACAGTACCTAAAGAAGAAGAAGTATGCAAAAGACAGATGACATCATATTTAATTAATTGTGTGTGTCAAGTCAAAATCTGGCATACGGCAACCCTTTCCAAGGTTTTCTAGGTAGAGAATATACAGAAGTGAATTCCCATTCTCTTATTTTGGGGACATCTTGCGATTGTACAATTTGCCCATGATATTTTGTCATCTTGTACTGAGAAAGTCATATATATTTGTATTTACTCATATCCATTCATGTAGTAAAAGAAAAGGGAGGGGGAAGGGAACTTTGTCACATTCCGTGCCTCTTACTAACAGCAGTTAGTACAAGGGTGAACGCCTACAGATTAGTTTATGCATATATGCCGGGACATAAATTTTCTTGAGGATATTGGATTTTTGGCAAACCCCTAGAATCTAGGGTAGGGGTTATTTTTATGCCGTGGGCCTGACCACACCCCCAGACAGTTGAGTGGGCCTGACCATGCCCCCCAGAGCAGAAGCGAGCACGTTTACAGCAGGCATGGGTGTGTTTACACATGCATGGGTGCGTTGGATGGCTGATGTAAACACATCTGCTTCCACATCCAGGATTGACAAGGGCAATAGCGGGCCACATGAAATGGTGCCATGGGTCGGGGCCAGCCCACGGGCCATAGGTTGGGAGCCCCTGATATAGGGTTTCAAAGGTGGAGGATAAGTGTTTGCTGTGCCATAGGCGTCAAGAATACTTTCCTTATCAGAGTACAGGAGTACTGTGACAGAAATTCCTTTACATCTTACAACTGGCTGGCTCTTCTCCCAAGAAGCACAATGGGAAATTGAACTCCCAAATCGCGGCTCCATAATCAAATACCTAAACCAGTTTCACAGCCAGCTTGATATTATATTTCTCTCAAATAAATATGATGACTGGAGACTGCCATATTCTGAGTCAGGATAAAGCTCCAAAAAGTTTCTTTTTATTTTATTTCCAGCTTGTAAATCTCTCAGCCAATATGGTCAAGCTGGAAAAGTTGCAGTGCAAAAAAAGGAAGGTTTACTAAGATATGGCTCCTGCTATAAGTTTCCCACTACAGTAAAACCTCGGATAACACTAAAACTTGGTTCCACGAGTCTTAGCGTTATCCGATTTTTAACGTTATCTGATTCATGCATCGGATAACATTAAAATCCTATGTGCTCAATTCAAGGTGTTATATAGAAAGCTTTATAGAAAGCTTTAAATGGTTTAGGAGCTTGATACCGGTAGCTATTGAAACATATCTCCCAAAAAACAGCTACCCATTTCACCAAGTTCTCCGATTCTACACTGATAAACATGGTTACACTGAAGGAGGTCAAAGAGGTAAAAATAAGTAATTGGGCCTTCTCATTGGTGCCTCCCCCCCTTCATTCTATAAAATAAGCTTCCAGTTAAGATTCACCAGACTCCCTTCCTTCTGATAGTTAGGAAATTAGTGAAGACAGAACTATACAAAGATGCCTTTAATAACTTATCCCCAAATACTGTTAATATTAATTTTTAACTTTATATGTTTTTATAAATTAATTGTGACTTAGACTGTTGTACTGCGATATTGATTGTGTTGTTATATGAAGTTGGGTAGATCCTGAGCTTTAATTTTGTAAAACACCCAGCATAGTGTATATTCATTAAGGGGTCAGTATATAAATCAAATAAATAAACATATCCCTTTCATCTATGGCTGGAACACACAAATTTTTTTCAAAGGGACTTTAGGAAGCAAGTATCTATAGAAATGGCAAAAATACAGTACATGCCCCTTATTTTGGTTTAGCGCTTGGCTAATATGCCAGGAACTGAAGAGGTTCAAGTGATGAACATGCTGACTGGGAGGCGGAATGTCAGCAGTTCAAAAACTGAGTACTGCAAGACGGAATGAGTGTCCGTCTCTGTCCCAGCTCCTGCCAACTTAGCAATTCAAAAGCAAGAAATTGCAAGTAGATAAATAGGCACCACTTTGGTGGGAAGGTACCATATATACTCAAGTATAAGCTGAGAGTGGGAAATGCAGCAGCTGCTAGTGACTTTTAATAATCAAAATACATGAAAATATGGTAAAATTAATTGAATTATTGGCACATCTCAAACCAGTGTGGTCTTGGGATACTTGTGGTCATTGATCCGCATATAAGCTTAGTCTCCTTTTATGGACTCATTTTTGGGGCTAAAAGCTCAGGTTATACTTGAGTATACGGTATATGGTAAACAGCATTCCATGCACTTCGGTGTCTAGTTATGCTTGCCACATGTCTACGAAAATGTCTGTAAATGCAGACGGCACTGGCTCTATAAACAGAGATGAGCACTGAACCCTAGAGTTGGATATGACTGACTTTTGAGCAAGGGTGACCTTTATGTTTAATATACCAGATGGGCAGTATAAATGTATATTAAACAAACAAATTTTAGGAGAACAAATCCCAGAATGCAGTACAGTGGTACCTTGCTTAAAGAGCATAATGTGTTCCATGGGATTGCTCTTTAAGCGAGTTTGCTCTTTAAGCGAAACACCATTGTAAGTGACCAATTATCACTTCTGGCGGGGTGGGGGTGGGATTGTGAAACCCGATTTATTTGTTAAGCAAGTTTTTGGTTGTTTTATTTGTTAAGCAAAGCAACCATTAAGGGAAAATTCTGCTCTTTAAGCAAGTTACTCTCTAAGCGAGGTGCTCTTTATGCGAAGTTTTATTGTAGTTAGCTGACTAGGGGATTCTGGAAACTTTAATCCAAAAAGTTGTCTTTTCATGTTCTGGGCTCTTGTTTGGAAGGATCTTCATCTGCAATGGTTTTAGCCTAATTAGACAGATCATTTCCTTTCTTCCTTAATTAGACAGAGAACAATGATTCTTTCCATCACATTTACCCTTGTTTAAAGGAAGGAGAGGGGCACATTTGGGAATGAAAAAGGGCTCTAACCATATAAATCAAATTATTATTGAAAAATGATATTACTGGAAATGGAATTAGGAATACTTGAGGAAATAAAACAATTGAAGCATTTTCTTTGCACATAATATCCCATTTCTAAAAAGCTAATGGATGCTGTAATCCAACATGAATAATAGACCTTTTAAAGGTTTAATGGAACAGTTAAAAGAATCACATCAAAACATCAGCGAGGTAGGAATGAAATGATCCACAAAAGAATTTTAAACTGTTCTACACTTTAAAGCAACTTTAAAAAAAACAGATTCTGGTACTTAGAAATGGCGAAAACTAATGTAATTTTTGGGAAAACTCTCAAAGGGAAGGATTCATAAGGCAAGTGCATATGTAGTTGGCTTTTCTTTAAAAAAAATGTTTTTTATTCGAGTGCCAGGCTACAATCCTCAGGGGCTTCACAGGATATCTTGCAACTTTAAGATTTTCCAGTTCCAAAACCAGAAGTAACTAGGTGCAAATTAATTTCTTACTTGTGATTGCTTACTTTACAATCTCTGAAAGCAACACAGAAAAACAGTGTTATTGTTGTCATACTCTGCCACAGATAGTACTTGTTTAAGTCTTGTATTGTCTCAATGGCAGAAAAAAATTTGGTATTAATTGTGCATGCACAAAGCAAAGAATACTTTGGACAAACCCAGTATTGAATTCTGTCCAAAACTCTGAATAAATAAATTGGGTCAATTGCAGTTCTTTTTATTCTGCAAAAATTGGAATAATCCCAATTTTGAATTACAATTCTTATAGCTACTTTTTGAACTATCAATGTCTACAGCTTCTCAGAGTTATAATCCCAAAATGTAACTTCCCTACACTCTTTTATTTTGACACTACTAAATAAATAATTTCCAAATGTGAAATTATCTATCCTGCCTCACCCTCCCCTTTGTAATTTGACGTACATTGCTACTCTTTCTATGAATCATATTCATGTGTATTGACTTGCGATTTAGTAAAATAGAAACTATTTCTCAAGATTCATCTAATGTAATCTTGCTTGATTATGTATTAAATCAATTCCTGTTGACATGTTTTATTTTTATTTTACAACCAACACGTACAGCATCTAAAACAAAATTCCCTCTCAATAATAATGTTCCCTGGCAAATCGTTACAGTACAAGTCTCAAAATCTAGGCAAACTACTCTGCATATTATGAAAGTATGTGCATTATGTTGGTTGTTGCAAATTAATTTAGAAAATTAAGCAAATTAATTATTGCATTATTTTTCTACCTGGATGTTTTCTCTGGATATCTGTATTCTGGCATTTTCTATTCAGTAACCACTGATTATTCATAAGGTCACTGTGACCCCACCCACCTATTAGGCCAGACACAAGGTCCAAAACTGGAGTGCTCTTCAAATAACTCAATTGACAACAAACGCAACAGGAACCTGGAAACAAATCACAAAAGGGCCAGTTCCCTTCATTGTGCCTTGTGAACTTGAGGTCTAGGTTTACTTCACCAGTCCTGCCAGCCTTTCAGTCCAATCCATCACATCAAAGTAATGTCCAATTTTCAGGTGGCACTAGAACAAGCCTCCCCAGATGTCCCCTTCCTGGACCTTCTCTCAAAGCCCAGTGATGTTATGCCTTCTCCTGCCTCTGGTGCTGCCCCCAGTATGGTGATTTAATTTCCTTGTGTTCCCTCACCACCCTCTGGCTCCTCATCCATTCCATGGTTGCCCTCAGTGAGTGGTGCATTCACTGCAACCAGCTATTCTTCTTCATCCTTCCCAAATTCCCCCTATCTGTACAGTGGGTGCCTTTTATTCCCTCCAGCTACCACAGACCATTCTCATCAATTTTAACAATCTCTATGCCTACTCATCCATTCTTCCAGAACTTTCTCCCTCCTTGGGAAAGACTTCACCCACTTTCCTTTCTTCAACCTACCTGTGTGGGCCCCTATCTCTTGGTTAACTCAAGGTCGGAAACTCTGGGGTGGGAACTGACAGGCCACTGGCCCTCCACGACTCCCACCTGACAGTTACCATTAACTTGGAGGTTACTTGATGGCACATAACAACAGCCACCACTGATTTGAAACAGGCAGTGTAATATAATGGTTAGTGTTGGGTGAAACAATGTGCATAGTGAGAGGACGGCTCAAACCTACACCAGTTGAGAAAATATATCCTCTTGTTGGTATTGCACCACCTAAAATAAGGAAAGAAGTAACAAGAGAATGACTCTTGGCATCCTCTGAACATGCCTCAAATCCACGAAGAGCCTTATAGCAAGAACAAACATTCTTGAATATATACCAGAGCAAAATCAAATTAAAATATGGAGAAAGGAGCTCACTGGGCAAGGAATAACATTAAAGGAGGATATGGCTGAGGAACTCAACCTCCCCTACATCACTTGGAAGACCCTGAATAGACTGAGGGTCAGAGTGCCTACATGTAAAACCAACATGCTCAAGTGGGAACTTCTGGCAGACAGTATGCTGAGAAACAGAGCCTGGCTCAACTACTGGTGTGTCAGTTATAACCAGAAACATGTACCAATGAAGATATAAGTATAACCAATGACAAAGTTAAGAAGTGTGTTTATTTTGGCAGTTTAAACTATGACCCAGACATAAAAGAAGAAGTTGGAAGAAGGACAGGGAGACCCAAGTAGTCCAAATTTCAGCTTAGTCACATAGCTTACTTGGAATTCTTGAGCTAATAATCAGGCAAACCTCTCTTGCATAGTTGTTTTTTCCATAAAACAGGGAGAGGAGAACCACATAAAGCAGCTGTGTACAATTGCTGATACAGTACCTATAAATAAAGAACGGTATTTTGCCATGCGCTTGGGACTTTGGGTTATATTCTCATGACCTGTCTTGTTGCTTTTGCTGATTTTTAAAAATGGTATAAAACCTCCAACAGGTCCATGAGAATACCGTAGGAATCCCCCATGCACACTTTCATCTGATTTGCAGGGGCAGGGGGATGCCAAAGAGAGGAGAAACAGCAAAAATGGGGAGGGGGGCACACACAGTTCTCTATAATATGCCCTGCTCCCTTCAAATCATGGCAAAGTGTAAAGGACAAAAATTATATTTGGCTCATGCTGTAGACCAGAGGTGCATTATCATACTTTAGAAACGTTTCTTTTGTGGAGGAGGAAGAGGAAGGAGCAAAGCCAGTGTGGGGCACACTGAGAGACAAAGCAGAAGGGTGGCTGAGGAGGAAGGAGGAAGAAAAGGAAGTCCTCAAGCCAGTTGGCAGTCAACTGAATGCCAGAGGTGGCGTCTTTGCCAGCTGACAAGGACAGACTTTTGTGAGTGTCAAACGTTATAAATGGATTTCCAACTGCATGGGGAGTTGGCACCCCTATCCCTGATGTTGTTCAATTCTCTGCTGTATTTCCCCCCCCAAAACATTTTGTCCAAGGAATGCACATTTTGCTTTCTAAATCCAGTTCAATAAAGGCTAAAGATCTTTTATTTCTACAATGAAAGCTTAAAACTAATTGTGCACCATTTAGCCCATTCAAAATGTAGACAAATCAAGGCAAATTGTTGATCTGGGGGACCCTAATATCTGGTCTTTCCGACCCCTGCTTAGCCACTGACCTCTTATCAAAGTAACTCTAGTTTTTCTTATCAGATTGGCAGAATAAATGTTAGCCACTTCATGGAGAATCAATCACAATTTTTGCACAGGTACATTGTCATTTCCTAAAAATAGTAGCCAAATTTGGACACAGCCCTAACATTAATTATAGAAATTTTATTTTTAAATCTTTATTTCAGATATTGGAAAAGTGATCATGAACATGACGATGACTTTCTTCTAAAAATGGCATGTACTCTTAATAGCCATTTCTTAAGAGCATCTGTGTTATACGTTAGTACTGTATAGGGTGGAATGAATTTAAACAACCTTTTGGTTGCAGTACAGCAATTTAACCAGTGTGACAGTTCAAATTTTGAGCAGTGGAAAGCTGCATCAAAGGATGGAGCTGATCTGACAGTAAATCCTAATAAGACAATATGGGTTGAAGCAATGTGCATATTTCTAATCTTCTAAGTAAAAAAAATAAGCTGCAAATGCACACCTAAAATTTAATGTGATAAGATAAAAGTCAGTCAAAGTGTTTCGCGTTTCAAAGATGGATCTACTTTTATGATGTCACATTACATTTTATATGCTCATTTTCTGCTTCTGCTTCTTTTTTTATAGTCTGTGCCAACAGTAACAACTTTTACTCAGGCACACCTTTTACATATAAACTAATGTATATCTGGTGTGTGTGTGTAATTGCTTGGTTTTTTCCTCTTTCCTTTATTAATTTGTTTTTACTTGTGGTTTCATGCCTTTATTTTTATGCCATGTTTTAATTAAAATTTCATATTTAAGCTCTGTTTCATTATTGGTAGCCCTCTTGATCACCATAGTTGGCAAGAAGGCAGGATATATACTATGCATTTAAAAATAAATAAATAAATAAACTAACAAATGGTGAAATGTCTCTCTGTCCCCATTTACCTATACAGTACTGCTGGAATGACAACAAACAAACAAAAAACCTGGACTAAACCAGGAGTATATTTTGATGCAAGAGTACGATGATATCTCTTCAGTTCTGGTACTAAAGGCAAAATTCCTGGACTCAGAATGTTTTATGTTCTTATCTTTCACCAGGATCTAACTGTTGGATTTTGGAGATCTAGAAAAAAAATCCAGAGGAGTCCTTGAAAATTATCCATAGCTGGGCTAGCTCATTTTTATTCTGCAGGCAAAGGAAGTCTGACCAGGTTATCCTGCTATGGTAATAGAGTAGGACCAGCATTTTTTGCCAAACAGAATTGAAGTCCAAAAATCAAAGATTGTGGAACACTGGAGTAGACCATATTGCCAGTGATTCAATGTTGATCATCAGGTGGCAGTTAACTAACATGACAACCCTGAGGACTAAATGGCCTTGGGTGGCTAAGTCCACAGTGAAGGGCGATGTTCCCTAAATCAATTAAATCCCACTTGAATCCATCTTGATGGATGGCAGCAGCTTCGTCAATATTGGCCTGGAGCTGAGGAGGCCTTCGCTTGAAGTGTGCAGATTTTTGTTTCCAGTCTACAATTACCTGGGGAATTCCTATATCTGTAGCCCAAAACTATCAATCTGCACAGCTTTAGCCCTAATATTACACCACATAAGACTTCAAGCTGATTAAGAGAAACCCATTATAGTCCTAAAAATACTTTGTCAGTCTGGATAAGCAAATTTGAATGAAGCCACCCTTTATGGGAGAAGTACTAAAACAGAATACAGCTGCCATAAAGGAAAGATATTAAGACTCCATTGCAAATTTCCTTTTGCTATTTCAGAATGAAATGATTGCTGCATCATGGAGTAGCTGTTAGCCTTGCTTGCATTCAGTTGGGAGACAGCAGGACACAGTCCCAATCCCCTTCTTTCCAATGGGACAGTGGTTCATGACACAAACTGTCAGTATGTGGAAGGCAGGGGACTGCACTGTTCTCCACCTTATTGTATATTTCGACTTATATGCCGCCCCATTCAAACAGCATTTTAGCATGCATAATTCACAGTTAGTTGCCATGGATTGGATTCTTGGGTTAACACGAATTGGAGGAGGGGAGGGGGAAAAGACTCTTACTCTCATTTTTGAACTCACGACATGACAACTTCAGATTCTTTAATGTTTCCCTCTTTCTTTTGCCCTTTCCTTCATCTCTTGCATGTCAAATTGTCTGGAAAACATTTAGTCAAATAGCAGAATAAGAGCCATTGTCAGAGGGGAAGGAAGGACATTCTGAGTTGTAGAATGAACTAGATTGATTAGAAACTAGTGAAAATGTTGTTGATGTGGGACCTTCCTTATTGGTGGAATCTGTGTGTTGCTGAGCATGGTGGTGTTCTCTATCTTGACCAGGGATTCCCAACCAGGCTATGGGCTGGACCCAGCGCCATCCCATCCAGCCTGTCACTGTCTCCACCACATCCAGAAGTGGGAGCACATTTAAGTAATCTGTAAAATGTGCCCCACATGTGCAAACATGCCCGCAGCTAGCATGCAGCCATAAACATACCCACTTCTGCTTCCCAGGGGCGTGGAACAGCCTGTGATGCTGTCAGGGGGCATGGTCAGCCCCACAATCAAAAAAGTTTGGCCAACCCTGATCTTGATTGTACTCTGCCTGTGCCCATGGATCCTTTGGAAATGACAAGCATATTGACTCATCTATTGTTAAACATATCCAATATTTCTTTGTAGATCCCTCAACAATCTTTGCTGCCCTCATCTGGATCCTTTTTGGTTTGTTGGCAACATTATTAAACTGTACAACACAGTAGATCTGTATGATTGTAAAAGATTGCTGCTCAGAAATAGTACAACCCTTCCCTCCAGACAGCATAGTCATGGGCCACGCCAGCTAAGGATTCTGGTAAATTAGAGACAAAGATAACTCTTCTAATATTTGAACCCAACATTCTATTTGAGTGGTATAATATCATGGACCTAAAACCAACTATAATCCCAAGTAAAACAGACTCTCTAACTATTTTGCTGAATGGTGATTCTTCTGCTGAATTGTATAAATCCCATTGATCCAGTGGGTCTTCCCTAGTTGAGACTAGCAAAACACAGCTTTCAGAGAGCATCAAATGTAATGGCAGATGCAAATGTTCAATGCCAGATGTTTGCTTTGTATCTTCCCTATATTTGCAATTGAAACAGTATCTTCCCACTTTTCCCACTATTTGCAATTGAAAAAGGGGGGATTTATTACTAATCTGAATAACAACCAGAGATTATCTGCCTTTACCAATTGTATAAAGCCATATTGATTTGTATACTTATCTGTTATGCTAACCAATCACTCTGTACCTCTGTACGTGATGTATATAAACTGATATATATATCCCCCATCTCTCCCCCGCCCTCTCCAGTACACAAAATACAGAGCTTCCTGGATCTAATCATGACAGGCATGCACTCCTTCACTTCCTCTCTCCCCCAGCACAGAGTTCACCCCGCCCCTCTGCCCAGAAGCCCAATGGGAGTGCTTCCTTCCTCCCCCAGCACAGAGTTCATCCCACTCCTCTGCCCAATAGCCCAATGAGGGTGTTTCCTCCTTCCTCCCAGCACAGAATTCACCCTGCCTCTCTGCCCAGCAGTCTGATGGGAGTGCTTCCTCCTTCCCCAAGGAGAGTTTTGCCCACCACTCTGTTAGGGCACTCTGTTTCTAAAAGGTTTGCCAGCACTGATATTAGGAGTATCAGTCGCAGCATGGTATTCTAGAGAATGGCAGGTAGCACTGGTAAGAAATACTGTATAGAGAAATATATGTACTGTATGCATATATTGATCAATATTCTTAATACTGTATTATGAAAAATATTTTTTAAAGGCAAAAGAAAATCACTGAATGGCAAAGTGGGAGAAATTCCCAATGGTTAAGATGTTCCATCCCCTGCAGATTCTGGATAGATCCCTTAAGAGATGGCCATCTAAAACCTAATTAATAATCTCCAACGAAGGGTAGTTGACCACCTTTTGAAGTAATCTCTTTCACTACCAAATAGCTCTCCCTGTCTCTTGCTTAAAGAGGACTAGACAGGATATTCATTAGACAACAATTCTTCAGACAAAACCTGAGATCCTATGCCTGAAATACATTAACAGAAAACATAGCCAGTCCTGGGTTGGAAGATTTGAAGGCAGCCTGGAAGAAACCTCCCACAATCCCTGATGCTGACATCCTTTAGAACAGTGTTTCCCAACCTTTGGTTTTTGGACTTCAATTCCCAGAAGCCTAAGTCAATCCCCCAAAATACTGATCAGCCAACTTAGGCTTCTGGGAACTGAAGTCCCCCTGTGAGACATGTGCCCCATGTTGGGAACTACTGCTTTATAAAATAGATAAGAAAAATTACACCTCCTTGGACATTTTTAGTAGATTCAGCTTTCTGCGATCTCCTAACAGGAAGTCTCTGGTGGCGGTTGCCTCAATGTCTTTCCTACCCTCAAGCCTTCGACTTGTGTCATATTTCTGCTGCAAATGGTTCTGGAGCCTTCATGGGTGTGTCTCCTGCTACATTTCCTGCAGCTCTAATTTGATTACAGAAGCCAACAGCAGTCATCCTGACTGTACCAAAATGATTCCTGAATTCCCCGATGATGATCTGAGAGACATCAGCTCATCAATACTGTATATTTAAAGCGTCAGGAGCCCAGTATTGATTGCTGCTGACTCTAATGGGATCCATTACTCAGAATTCATTGTGACCTCTGCAAATTCTATGTTTGAAGTTCATTTAGAAGACCTATAAGCAAATGCATCTGTTTTAAAATTATGGACAAGAAAGGAAGAAGTACAATAACAGGAAGCTGCCTCATGCCTGGCAGATCACAAAAAAGTTATTTTCAAACTACAGCTTCCAAAATCCTCTAGTGGACATCTGCAAGATCTAAGGTTATACTGGAGGCAGTGACCAGTCTCAGGTAAGGAGAATTTCCTGCCCTCCGGTTAAAGGAGTGTGTACATAATTTGGGCGTGCATCTTGATCCCAGACTATCTGTAGAAAAGCAGGTAGCCTTGGTTGTCAGGTTCATGTTTTATCAACTGTGGTGCACTGTCCAGCTTCACCTGTTCCTGGACAGGAAAGATCTCTTATATCTGACTAATCTATGCCCCCGTTATCTCCAAGACTGAATATTACAAAATAATAATAATAATAATAATAAATTAATTGGCAGGAAGAAATGCACTGATGACCTGCATGGCCCATTCAGTTATCACCTCCTTGGCCTCCTTAAGAAACCCTGAAGGGCAAAGGTCAAGTGGAGAGGTTGCGACTGTGCAAATGTCTTGTTCACTTTATCAAGCATCACAGGCTGCATCTGATCCAGGAAACCCGGATAAGACAGTGTGCTAGACATTTCTTCACAATTAATTGTACCATGAAAGGATTAGAAATGGATTGAAATTGAGAGGCAAAACTTATTACACTGGGTTGAAGCGATCCATCTTCATGTTGAGCTGACGTGAGGTCTCAGACTACATCGAAGAGCTCTGTGTGCTTGTTAGAAGCTTCACTAATGAGCTTAGTAAACAAAGCAGATCTAATTACCCTAAAGTTTAGTGCATATTCACTGGACATTCTCTAAACAGCGGCAAAATCCACATCCAAGGGAGCTTTCCTTCATCTTCACAACAAGCCTGTGAGGCAGGTTGGGCTGAGAGAAAATGATGGTCTACAGATTATTCATTGAGGTTTGTTTTACTGTCCTATTGCTTTTGAGGCTGTTTGTTGTTTGTATTACATGAGGGTTTGTTCTATTATTGTTTGTAAGTTGCCCAGAGTGGTGTTTGACTAGTTGGGTGGGATATAAATGTTCTAAATAAATAAACAGGTCTCTCAAGTCTAAATCCAATGTTTTAACCACTTTACAATACAGTCTCTCATGAATTATGCTGAAAAGTCAGTGATTTTAGGTCTAAACTGAAAATTAAAACTGTGGGGTTTAACTTCCACACTGCAATACAGTGGAAGAACTCGGTTCCAATTCTAGCACTTAAAACCCAGCCATTGGAGAAAGATGCTTTCTATTATTGGGCAATTATGCGCAGTTCTGGAAGTTTTAGTCCAGAAAAGTAACTTCTTTGGACTTGTTACAAGAATCCATCTATCCAGATGACATAGAAGGTGTCTATCTTTAGGACATGTTTTGATACCAGAGAGCTGCAATTAGGGACATGAAAGGAGCTTCATTCAGTCTTCCCCTAAAAATCCTTTCAACCCAGAGTAATCTTTGACACAAAAAGCAACCAAGCATCATGACATAAGATATACCGATGAAGATTTAATTTTGGCCAAGGACAAAGCCAAGAAAGTGGCTTCATTTTGGCAGTGCAAAGTTTGATAGGGACACGAAAGAAGAAGAAGAATGACATAAGAAAGCAGATTGGGAATGAACATTGGAGGTCAGTGATAATATTACAAGTTCTTTGTCAGTGGAATATATATCTGATTCCCCTTCATTAGATTTTTTTAACAGAAAAGCCTGGGTGACAAAGAGTTTGCAAAAGTCACCTTTTATGAACAAAACTCCCACACTCTTTTCCCACTTCTCCCCAGGAACCCCTGCTTCTGCTTGATCACAGTTATTTTAGGGACTACATCTCCCAGAAAACATGAGAAAAGGAGTTGGAAAATTGCACTTGGTCACGTGACCTGCCTTGACAATCCCTCACAATCTTCTCCACTCGCCTGTCAAGCAAGACCTGTTGCTGATCATGTGGGACTAAAATCAACAAGAGCCTCTAGCTGCTACAAAGCAAAAGAAGTTAATATTAACTCATTGTTATTCAAGTTCATCATTGCTGAGCGATTTCAGTGCATTAACCTGCCACAAAAGCAGTCAACATGGTTCACCATAGAGTGCAGTTATTTCCACTTAATGCAACATGCATTTACGGCCCAAACTGTAGTTTGTTATGTAATATCTTTAAAAGAGTCATGGCGATGAAACAAATATTAAAAATATCCTCCCTTTGTTGCAAAAATGTGAGGGTACAGGCAGCATCAAACAAATATTCCCTCCCTGTCCATCACCACCATAAACATCAAATCAAAAATATACTTGTTTATACGTTTGTTTTCAATCCCTTAAGAAAGGCTGAAAAACAATTTTATTTTAAAAATAGATGGGGACATAAGGTAACACAGAATGTTCCTCAGACAAATAATGGAATCGGGTTTTTCTTCTCCCAGAATGGCATACAGAAGGTGCTAGTAATGAACACCTCCTTAATTTTCCTTACCTGAAAACCCTATGAAGAGACAGCTCAAAATGAAACAAGAGATAGCATTGGAAGATAAGATTCCCAGATTGGAAGGTACTCTATTAGCTACTGGAGAAGAATAAAGGACAAGTATGAATAGCTCTGTAACTAATGATGCAACTAGATTAAAGCTGAAAGGATGTCTAATGGCTGATGTGCACAGAAGTAAAGGGTAAGTGCAGTGCTGCATAGCACATACAACTGGAACATGGAAAATGAGAATTATGAATCAGGGAAAATTGGAAACCTAAAATATAAGAAATGCAACATATAAACATTGCAGTGATTGTTGTCAGTGAATTAGTGGACTAGAATGGGACATTTTCAGTGCAACAATTACAAAGTATTCTATTAGAGAAATGACAAAACCAGAAGAAATGGAGCACTGTATCTCTAAAACCGAGGGAGGCTGTAGCACCATCAGTTGGGGACTATAATGTGTTGCCTGGCCAAATAGTATCAATTGGAAACTGGGGAAACCTATCAACATAATCATTATTGAGATCTAGCTTCAAGATGTTGAAGATGAAATTGAGAGCTTTTATGCAAGCATCCAAGAGCAAATTGATCACATATCAAATAAGACAAACTTATAAATAATAGGTGACAGGAACATAAAAACAGAGAACAAACTAAAACCAAATTTTGTTGGGAAATTTGGCTTAGGGGACAGAAATGAACCAACAGAATGGCTCATAAAAGTTTTGGAAGCCAACAATCTGTTTATTGCAGATAGATACTTCTGAACAACTAAAAAGATGGCTGTATAGATGAACATCATCAGATGGTCAATATACAAACCAAATATACTAGGAGATGGAGAAGTTATATTCTGTCTGCCCAAATGAGACCAGGAACAGATTGTGGTACATATTATGAATTGTTGTTACCCAACATTTTGCAACATTTGGCAAGATTTTGGTACATTGCCCTACTCCAAGGATTGATCCAGAGTAATACACTAAGTTTTTGGACGTCACTTTGGATCAAACCTTGACCTATACTGTCTAAACACCAAAGAGAAAGTTGCAACCAGAAATAACATATTTAGGAAACTGGCTGGTTCACACCCACAAATAATAAGAACAATAGCTGCATCCTTGTGCACACCCACAAACAATAAGAACAACAGCTCTGTCCCTCTGCTACTCCTCAGAAGAATATTTTAGTGCTATATGGTATAAATCAGCCTATGTCAAACAAGTGGATGAAGCTCTTAATGAAGAGAGAAAGGCCTTTTCACACTGTTTACATCCCCTCTTAGGTTGCCACTCCACTGAACTGAGGCTTTGCTGGCTGCTGCTGAAACATCACAGATGATTAGGACTAGCTGTTACTTCCATATCTGGGACTGACCTTTGAGGGAGTGGTGGGGGGCTGAGGATAAAAAGAGCAGAATCTGCTATGTGGATCACCATGTCAAGGAGACACAGGAGCAGGACATATGTGATAAGGTGAATGGTAACATAGACCTTGGGTGAGAGACAAAGTCCTGTGGAATCATCCACAATGAGAATATGGGTTGAGTATGTTAGAGATTGCCTCCAAAATTGCTGTGCTACAGTTAGAAGTGTACCACTTGTATCTCTGTGATTTAGAGTTTGCGGGAAAATAGTGTTTTTGGTACAGCCACTCCTAGGATTCTTTACCCATGTGGTATTATATAAACATAGAATGTTGCCATATGACAAATACAGTATATTGAGTCACATAACCCAGTACAGTTGTACCTCGCTTAAAGAGCATAATGTGATCCACAGGATTTGCTATTTAAGTGAGTTTGCTCTTTAAGCAAAACACCATTGTAAGTGACCGATTGTGACTTCTGGTGGTGGTGGGGGATTGCAAAACCAATTTATTTATTAAGCAAGTTTTTGGTTGCTTTTATTTGTTAAGCGAAGCAAACATTCAGAGAAAATTCTGCTCTTTAAGCGAGTTACTCTTTAAGCGAGGCGCTCTTTATGTGGGGTTTGACTGTACTATCCTTGTTGCTATCATTGGTATAGCTTTCCTCCTCCTCCATCCTGAAAGCCCTGGAGAACTTAAAAGAGGATACTTATAAGCTACAAAGGCAATGTTTTTCTACAACAACCTGGTGGTTGAGATACTTATCCTCTCTGAAGCAGGAGATTCTGATAAATGCACATGAGCCATTGTCTCAGACTCCCATCTCAGAGTCTCAGGAGTTTCCAGTTTAGATTCATTTGCTTGCTTGCTTGTTTGTTTCATTTTTTAGAAATGCTCCATTTCTGAACCATGGGTAAGTTCCAAGGTTGAGTAAGTCTCCCGCCCCCCCGAGGAATGCCCATCCACCTTTACTTTAGAACAGTGATGGCAAACCTTTTACAGACCTAGTGCTGAAACAGAGGGGTTGGACGAACTCTGTGCTGGGGGAAAGGAGGAAGCGCTCCCATTGGGCTGCTGGACAGAGGGGCAGGTTGAACTCTGTGTTGGGGTGATGGCCTGTGTGCCCACAGAGAGGGCTGAGAGTGCCACCTCTGGCAGTGCTTTGAAGATTGATCCTGCCACAGTTCTAAATGATTTATTTGCTTACTATATTTTCCACCCAGTCTTTGTCTTTCAAAATTTGTTCAAAACAATAGAAATAGAAGAGAGTCCAACAGCATTTCCTCTTCCACTCTGCTGGCAACACAGCCTGGGAAGACTTTGGAAATGTTAAGTTGTTAGCTGGACTTCAGAGTGCTCTGGTATTACCAGCTAGACTTCAATCTTTTATACACAAGGATTAATCAGTATGTCATGTGTTGGACTGCATTCTGTTATTGACATCTGTCCTGTTCTCCAGTTCAGGCTTACAGAGTATTATGACTAAGTTTTCCCTCCTCTTCTACATGTTAATAGTCTTATTCCTGAGCAACTCATAATTTATAGACAGAGAAGCCCTTCCCTAGTACTAATGGTCTTCTTAATATCTATGGTGTGTGACACAAACACTGTGGTATTTTATCATGATGACAAACAAAACCAAGGGGTGGGGTCCCAGTTTGACTGCAGGTCAAGAACACCAGCCTTGTAGAGCCTCAGTCCACTAAAATCAGAGCTAGCCCTCCAGGTGATCCTTGGACTCTGCCTCTCATCATCCTCACCTTTGGCTATGCCAGCTAAAGCTGATGAAAGCTGTAGTGTGACAGCTTCAGAACAGCCAGATTTTCCTCACTGCTGTTCCAAATGCCTCCTAATTCTAAAATAATAATAATAATGGATTGGTAGCTTTCAAAAGACCATCAAGAAGAAGAAGGATGTTCTTCTTCTGCCATATCCAAATCCAAATATTGGCGATCATCATGGTGTTCAGCCATGAAGACTATCCTGAAAATATAATGCAGTGGCCTTTCATCTGCCTTCTGCATTGCAGCATGACACCTGTACCACTGATCCAGTTCTGTGAGTCACTTTCTGGTCCTGAGCCATTTTGGCACACAAAGTCCTCTTCAGCCCCAGGCCAGAATTGATGAAGGTGCTGCCCTCCATCAAGATGATTCAAGTGGAATTTAATCCACTTGGGAACCATCACCTTTCCCTGTGGACTCCAGCACCCAAGTCCTCAGTGTGGTCAGGTTAGTTAACCGCTACCAGACACTCAGCACTGAGTCACTGGCAGGGGGGTCTACTCCAGTGATAGTGAACCTTGACACTCCAGCTGTTCATGAACTTCAATTCCCAGAAGCCCTGATCAGAGGAGTGCCGACTTGGGCTTCTGGTAATTGAAGTCCAAGAACACCACAGCAGGATAACCTGCCCAGAGTGGACAGAAGGATGAGAGAGCATAAAATCCCAATCATTTGATCCATAGGGTCGAAAGTTAAGTATTCCCTGCCACCAGTCATGCTATTTAGCCAGTGCTATTTATATTTACAATGTTAACAAGGCTGCACTGCAGCTTTGTGTTGAATCCCTATGGAATCCCAAGCACTCCAGCAGCTCATCAGGTCCATGTGCCCAAAGTATTCTTGCCATTCCTGCCATTTTACAGAGACAGCCTTCTAATGAGAGATTGTATTTGGATCCAGACATACCCTTCTATGCTAAAGGGTTAAGACAGGCCAAGGGATCTTGTTTGTTTCTTTATTGTTAAAGGGGTAAGGTCGCCCTTGTTCAAAAGCCAGTCGTATCCAACTCTAGAGTTCAGTGCTCATCTCTGTTTACAGCCAAAGAGCAAATGCTGTCTGCATCTGCAGACATTTCCATGGACATATGGCAGGCATGCCTAGACACCGGAGTGCACAGAACACTGTTTACCTTCCCACTGAAGTGGTACCTATTTATCTACTTGCAATTTCTTACTTTCAAACTGCTAGGTTGGCATGAACTAGGACAGAGATGGAAGCTTACTCCATCTCAAACTGCTGACCTGCCAGTCATCAAGTTCAGCGTCCTAACCACTTGAGTAACTACAGTCTCACAGTAGAAATATCCAAACTGCACAGGACTGGTAATCCAGAAAGCAGGTCGTGCTAAATCCATGTAGAAATCCATGTGTTTAATATCCATGTGTTAAAATGTGTGATACCACAGCAGATGCAGCTCACTCATCACTCCTGGGTTTCCATGCCGAGGGGCAAACATTCAACTGCCAATTGCCAGTTCAGTCCTTGCTGCCATAATGGCAACACAGAATGAAAATCACACTCCCCATCCCAACGTAAGCATGGGTATCAACTATTGCAGCAGCAACAAAAGCCTGGAAAATTACTTGGAGCAATATTGTGCCTTTTCCTTGGTGCTAAAGTTGTTTTTCAAATGATGTAAACCCATTAAGACAGTTAATCAATTATATATAAAAGTACAGTCACTGTACCGTTAATGAGTACTTTGGGAGATGGACGGGTGGGGGGTCAGACAGTGATTAGCTGCCATGTTTTTATGGATCCCATATTCTGTTGTTGTTCTGTACTTATGCTCTGCATGTCAAATTTACAAATTGGATCATATTATTATTATTATTATTATTATTATTATTATTATTATTATTATTATTATTATTATTATTATTATTATTATTATTATTATTATTATTATTATTATTTCCCCCGGCATGGAAAGCCAGCAGTGATGGGTGAGCTGCATCTGCCATGGTATCACACATTTTAACACATGGCTATTAAACACATGGATTTCTACATGGATTTAGCATGACCTGCTTTTTTTTAAACATGCATTGGTGTGCCCCCTCCTGAAAAAGCCTTCCCTCGACCCAACCATACTGGCCAACTTTCAACCAGTATCCAACTTTACCTTTTTGGGTAAAGTATTGGAGAAGGCAGTGGCATAGCGGTTACAGGAGTTCCTGGATGAAGCGGATTATCTGGACCCTTTTCAGTCAGGATTCAGGCCTGGATATGGGATGGAAACTGCATTGGTCGCGCTGGTGGATGATCTCTGGAGGGAGCGGGATGGCAGACATCCAACTGTCCTGGCTCTTCTTGACCTCTCAGCGGTATTCAATACCGTCGACCACGGTATCCTTCTGGGAAGGCTCCAAGGATTGGGGATCCAAGTCACAGTGTTGGCTTGGTTTTCCTCATTTCTGAGGGGCTGGACCCAGTTGGTGTGGTTGGAGGGTGAGATGTCCAGTCCTAGGTGGCTCCAATACGGTGAGCCTCAGGGCTCGGTGCTCTCACCTCTTCTATTTAATATCTACATGAAACCGCTGGGTGAGATCATCCATTCCCATGGGGTGAGGTACCATCAGTATGCAGATGGCACCCAACTGTATATCTCGGCCCGTGGGGACCCTAGCAATCCAGTGGAAGTCCTTTCCAGGTGCCTGGAGGCTGTCAAGGTCTGGACGGGGGACAACGGGCTACAACTGAATCCTGGCAAGACTGAGTGGCTGTGGGTTGGGGGTCCTGTGTTATCTCGGGAACTACCACCTTTGGTTCTGAATGGGGCAGTTCTGCCCCAATCAGACCCGGTACGTAACTTGGGTGTCCTCCTGAACTCGCGACTACTGCTCAAAGAGCAGGTGGCAGTCGTGGCCAGGAGGGCCTTTGCACAACTTCGTGTGATTCACTAATTACGGCCGTTCCTAGACTGGGACTCCTTGCTCATGGTCACACATGCCTTGGTCACCTCCAGACTTGATTATTGTAATGCGCTCTACATGGAGCTGCCCTTGGTGACCATTCAGAGGCTTCAGCTGGTCCAGAATGCTGCTGCACGAGTAGTGGTGGGATGCAGGCATTATGCCCGTGCTTCACTGCTGCTGAGGGACCTGCACTGGCTCCCAGTTTGCCTCCTGGTGCAATTCAAGGTGCTGGTTATTACTTTTAAAGCCCTACATGGTAGTGGACCAGGATACTTAAGAGACTGCATCATCCCAAGGACATCTGCCCATCCCACCAGAGTGGACCAGAGAGGCTCTCTGGTTGTACCATCAGCCAGAGAGGCTCGCTTCGCTGGCACGAGAAGGAGGGCCTTCTCAGTGTCCGCTCCGGCCCTTTGGAACCTCCTGCCAATAGAACTACGCATACAGATGGAGTTGCTGCCCTTTAGAAAAGGAGTGAAAACCTGGCTGGCAGGTTTGGTCTGGGGAGTAGATGGTTCAATTTCCCCAGCCAATTGGTTGGTTTGACCCCAGTATGCCTGTGTTGTAATTTTAGGCTTTTAATACCAAGTTTTAAAAAAGTTTTTAGAGTTTTTAACTTTTTAAAATGATTTTATAATTGTTGTAAATCGCCCTGGGTCCCTTTTGGGAGGAGGGCGATAAACAAAAGCCGCATGGGACATTTCTTAACAGGAAAAATTACTTTAACTGAAATTTGGTTTCCCATAGGAATGCGTTGAAAACCAATTAATCTGTTCCAGATGTCAGAAAGAAGCAAAAGACATATTTACTCTGGCATCCCACCCCAAACAGCCCACTAAGATCTGAGTGTGCTCAGTAGCTTCTGAACACTAATATTTGTGGCAGAGAGATGGAAAAGTAGTGAGGGCAAATACAATATTTTAGAAAATGACTTGCCATGTTGCAACATTTTGTCAGAATCAACTGATACCCTTATACTTCTTTGCACAAGTTGTTTTTAAAAATATTGTCTAGCTTGAATCTAGAATGATAAACCTACTGCCTGCATGATCAGCCTCTCATATAGGTCCTTTCCAACTTCTATGTCAAAATCAGGAGATGTTCCCATTAACCTTCCAAGCAAATAGATAATTTCTCTCACTAGTGCAAATGATATGAACCCATAAGGCCAGGGGTTCATATCATTTGCACTAGTGAATCTTTTAAAGTTGGGGGGGGGGGATCGCACTCCCTCAGAGCTTCAGGGCCACACAGCCATTTTGCTCTTCTTCCACCACATGGCACTTCCTGGAGTGGTGGAGGTGGTGGTGGGCCACATAAAATGGTGTCGAGGGTCACATCCGGCCTGCAGACTGCAGGTTGAGAATCCCTACCTAAGGTAGATGTGGAAAAACTATGTCATCTCAGATGTTGCTGAACTGTGATCTCCCTCTCCCAAATGTGAATCCATCAGCAATGCTGGCTAGACTGATGGAAGTTGTAGTTCAGCAACATCTGAAAAGCAGCATATTCTCAATTTCTACCCTAGAGTTAAAAGCTAGAGTTTTCCCTGCTTATTGAGAAGTTCTGGGGCCTGTACTCCAAAAAGTAACTTAGTAAAGACAAATGTCTCACATGCTTGAAAGACAGTCGTTTCCAACTCTAGAGGGTGATGCTCAGCAGTTTTGCACCAGTTTGACATAACCGGTAGCAGAAATTCTGGCTGGCCCCTCTGCCCATTCAAGTTTTGAAATAAAGTACAGTCCTAATCAGTGATGGGATGATAAAAAATTTTATACCCCACCCTGACGTCATCACAGTGGGGGCGGAGCTAACGTCATGACGTCATGGGTGGAGCCAACGTCATGACATCATGACGTTGTAGGCGGGGCCAAAAATAAAATAAATAAAATAAAAATAAAACACACACACACACACCCCTCAACCCCCCCCCACAAAACCGTTAATAAAATAAATAAATAAAATAATAATTAAATAAAAATACACCCAAACACCCACCCACCCCAAACACAAACCCCACTTACAATGGGGACCGTTGGGGCTGGCCCCCAGCCTTGGTGCCCGGCGCCGCGCCTAGCCGGGCGGCCCACGCTCCCGGCCGCAACGCTCCATGGGCGGCCCCGACCCTCGGCGCTCCGCGGTGTGCCTAGCCGGGCGGCCCACGCTCCCGGCCTCAACGCTCCATGGGCGGCCACGACCCTCGGCGCTCCGCGGTGTGCCTAGCCGGGCGGCCCACGCTCCCGGCCGCAACGCTCCATGGGCGGCCCCGACCACTCGCACCTCCGTCCGCTCGCCCGCCCGGCTGGCCGTCGGGGGCTCTCCGCCGCCTGTTGCCCCTGGCAGCGGCTTTCAGGGGGCGGCAAAATGTCCCCTCCCCACCCTTTTGCTGGCGAGGAGGAGAAAAAGTGTTTTTTTTTAGGCGGACAATTCAAGGAGGGGCCCGTCCGCCGGGCTGGCTGTCGGTCGGGGGCTCTCCTGGCGGGCGGCCCGCGTGCGCGCACACGCTGCCCACCTCCTCCTGCCCAGCCAGCCCCCAGGGGCTCCCCGCCACGGCGCCACCCACCCCCGACGAGAGAGCTGGGCGGGCGACCGGGTGTGCCCCTCCTTGAATTGTCCGCCTTTTTCTCCTCCTCGCCAGCAAAAGGGTGGGGAGGGGACATTTTGCCTCCCCCTGAAAGCCGCTGCCAGGGGCAACAGGCGGCGGAGAGCCCCCGACGGCCAGCCGGGTGAGCGAGCGGATGGAGGTGCGAGCGGACGGAGGTGTGTGGCTTGGGGCGCCCGTGGAGCGTTGCGGCCGGGAGCGTGGGCCACCCGGCTAGGCACACCGCCGGGCGGCGAGGCTTGGGGCGCCCGTGGAGCGTTGCGGCCGGGAGCGTGGGCCGCCCGGCTAGGCACACCGCCGGGCGGCGAGGCTTGGGGCGCCCGTGGAGCGTTGCGGCCGGGAACGCTGGGCCGCCCGGCTAGGCACGGCTCCTCCTCCTAAGCCCTCCGCCACTGCCAGAGCCACTTCAAAATGGTCCGGCTCCGGCAAAAACAAGTGCGCATGCGCAGAAACAGAATCTGACGCATGCACAATTTAAAATTGCAGCACGCATGCGTCAGATTGACTTCTGCGCATGCGCACTGAATTGGAGCCATTTTGACTCCAATTTAAAAATTTTTTTTTCTTTTTTTCAGGCGTCCGGAACCGGACGCCTTAAAAATAGATTACCCTCTCGGAGAACCCTCCGAAATTGTTCTTACCGGTTCCAGGGAACCGTCTGGAACCGGTGACATCCCATCACTGGTCCTAATTCGGGTGCAATGGAGGACTTCCCCCTGGCCACACCTACCATACCACTCCCACAGAGTAGGTAGTAAAATATTTTGAATCCCACCACTGGGCAGGCATGACTAGATCACTCACCCAGGCACATGGTCATGCCTACAGAGTAGGCCATACCCACAAAGTAGGCCACACCCACAGTGTGGTAGTAAATTTTTTTGGAGCCCACCACTGGTGGTGCTCATCTCCATTTACTGCCAAAGAGCCAGTGCTGTCTGCATCTGCAGACTTTTCTGTGGTCATGTAGCAGGCAAGACTTGATGCTGGTACACACAGAATGCTGTTATCTTTGCTGTGGTAGTGGTACCTATTCATCTACAGTAAAACCTCACATAAAGAACGCCTCGCTTAGAGAGTAACTCGCTTAAAGAGCAGAATTTTCTCTGAATGTTCGCTTCGCTTGACAAGTAAAACCAACCAAGAACTCACTTAACAAATAAATTGGGGTTTGCAATCCCTCCCCCCCCCCCAAGTCACAATTGGTCACTTACAATGGTGTTTTGCTTAAAGAGCAAACTCGCTTAAAGAGTAATCCTGTGGAACGCATTATGCTCTTTAAGCAAGGTATGACTGTACTTGCAATTTCTTGCTTTCAAACTGCTAGGTTGGCAGGAGCTGGGACAGATGATGGGAGCTCACTCCATCATGTAGTGCTCACGTTTAGAACTGCTGATCTGCTGACTTATGCTTAGTGTCTTAATCACTAAGCCATAGTGGCCCTGACAAGGTTTAACAAAGGAAAAGAAGTATTATCAGAAGACAAGTTGAAATAGAATGAAAACCTCCTCATTATCTTGCTCCATCTTTTCTTTTGCCCTGCTCTTCTTTTCTTCCCCCACCCCTTCCAAATACTCATACATCAGGACTTCTCAGAAGGTAAGCTGTTGAGATGATGTGGCTGCAAAAAAGGAAACTGGCTGTTTTCCAAAAGCATTCAGGGATAAAATTACTTAGCAGGAGTACTTCAATTCTAACATGACCTTCTGCTGTCTGGCAGGATACGACACCTATAAAAACAGCCCACCTCTTTATCACAGTTACTGAACATTTTTGTCTGGGGAGAATTCTGAGATCCTGGCAGGTGCTTGTGACAAAAAACAGAGAGGGTGGGGGAGATTTGAAAGTTCTTGTTCCAGGTCTAGAATATGACACACACACCCCTCTCTCACACACACGCATGCACGCACACACACCAGAAGACTTTTGAATATGACAAACAGCACAGTACATTCTTCTAGAAAAAGCAGCATTTTAAGAAGCAAACAATTCTGCAATGATTTTGCATGGCCAATTCTATTTTTTATTTTCTTTCTTTTAATAAAATGTCTGGATCCTGCCCGATTCTTTCTTGGAACACAAATTATGAAATTAACACTGTCATATTTTGGACATGTCATGAAAATGCAATATTCATTGCAAAAGACAATAATGTGATAAGAAGCTGAAGAAAGCAGGAAAATGAGAAGACTAAATATGAGAAGGACAGACTCCATAAACAAAGCCACTGCCTTGAGTTTGGAAGATCTGAGTGGTGCTTTTCTTCTTCTTCAAGAGCTGTATCTGTTCCAGATATTGACTATCATCATGGGAATAGTCTACCTCTTAAACTCCTTGGAATAGTTCTTCTGAGGACATTCCACACCACTCTCTCAGGTTCTTCAACCATAAAGTCCATCTATGTTCAGGGCCTCTCTTCCCAAGGATCTTCCCTTGAAGAACAAGTTTGAATACTCTATTGTTCATAAACATAAATTGGAACACTCTATAGTTCATGTCATTCCTCATTATATGCCCGAAGTATTGGTGATTTCTTTTGTTTAATGGTCTTAAACAGTTCTTGCTCTTTATCCATCTAGCACAACGCTTCTACATTAGTGCAATGTTTTTAATGACAGGATATTCTGGAGGTTGCTCATTCAAAGGGTGGCTATAAGTCAAAGAGTATTTGATTGCACATAACAACAATAACATCACCATCATTAAACAAAACTTGCTGACAAAAGGCCTCACAAGTGACTTATAGTAAAAGAAATCTTGCACAAACATGTCATGATAGGAGGAAAAGATAGAAGTTGTGAGGGAATAAGACACTGCAACTAATGTTCCTTGTGGATCCTGCAGTACAGATGTGAAAAGTGCTAAGAAAATCCCTAATTCACATAAATTTAGACTATCTAAACAAAGAAAGACATGCTGACAAGGAATTTTTAAGACCCATGAAATTCTTCGTCTCTGGTGCAATAAACAGAGGAACACTTTCCCCCTCTCAAGGTTTCTGAAACATGTACACAATATCTGCAAAAACCTAGAATTGTTTCTTTATGGTGTTAAGCACATTGCAGGAAGCACAGCATAATTGGATGGTTAAAAAGATGTAAACAACCAATTTGATGCCCCAAATATTTCAAAGTCCACACAACATGGCAGTAGCTATTTTAGGGTAGCACAGAGAAGCAGAGAGGACCAGGGGTACAAATTATCGGGGGAAGGGTTGTGTGAAGGCCATGGGCCATACTTTAGTCTGTCCCTGATATGAGGTAACAAAGGAGGGAAATTTTACATACTCTTATTTTGGGAAGCAAATTACAATTTAGGCTAGAAGAAAATTGTGGTTTAACTATAGGTAGTTAAAGGTCTCCTTTTGTTACCTAAAAATAAGCTGTGTGCTCTTCTCTCACAGAAAACCTGCAAGAGTTGAAGCAACTGCTTGAATTTTAAAAGGGTGTCTACTGGCGGAGCCTTTCCAAGAACCACAGAGATTTTAATTTCAGACAAAAACAACAATGGTTTATTGATTAATATGACAATAAGCAACAGTGGGGGCCCTGCTGGATAATGTCCTAATCTCACCATTTTAGCTGAAATAAAATCTACGCACGAGCATCTCTAAAATTTGGCAGAGAGCTAATACAATGAAGCTTCTGAGAGTTTTTATACATTTCCATCAACTAATCATATCACCTATGCTAATTAAGTTTATACAATGAGACAAAAGTCCAACAGTGGGGTTTCTTATTAAACACACATCACCTCAGGGCTTGGCAGATGGACACTCCTTGGCGGAGTCAGGGCCCTCTAGGAGTGGCGGTTAGGCGCACCTGGGCCCATAACCCATTGTCAATGTTTTTGGGGCATATGTGTGTTTACAGTAGCAGAATAGCGCTTAGGTAATGCGACAGCGGAAGCTTTGCTCTCAAGACACACATACAGACTCAGTGAACAATGATGCACTTTACTTCTGGGTGAGGGAAACACTCAAACAACAGACACAGAACTATATACAGGTAGCAGTCTGGCTTCAAGCCCCACAGTAGATTCAAGGCTTGGTATCCTGATGGCTCAAGTCCACTGAGCATATACAGAGTCCTGCTACAGCAAACACTGACTGCAGTTTGCCCAAGGCCTTAGTCAGTGTGCTTTCCTTAGCAGTTCAGAGTACAGTAATACCTCATATAACATTAGTATCGAATAACACTAAAATCGCATAACATTAAGGAATCTGGGGGGAAGAATTGCATCAGATAACATTAAGATCCTATGGGATGCTTCAGATAACAACCGCTAAAGCCTGTGTGGTTACAATGTATCTCTATGGATCCCATAGGATTTTAACATGCATCAGATAACACTAAAAATCATATAACACCAAGACTTGTGGAACCAGGTTTTAGTGTTATATGAGGTTTTACTGTACCTGATAATTCTTTGCCTCAGCAAAGCTTCTGGCAGCAGTTCTTCATCCCTCATCTGTCATCTGCCAAATGTCTGTCAGCCTCTTCCCAATTCTCAGTCAATTCTCCTCCTGAGAGTAGCCCATTTCAGGTGGGCCACTGAAATACAGTAATTCTGCTGACTCACTCTCAAAGTGACTACAGCTGTGCTCAGTCCAGACTCATGTCCCCCAAGTGGTTACAGCTGTGTGATCAGCCTCACCTAGCCAATACCTCTATTACCAACAGCTGTGTCTAAATCCTTACAGGTCTCTTAAAGGTACAGTAGCTCAGTAGACAGGCATCTTTCTACAATACCCAACAATATGCCCTAACATAAGCCATATTTTGACACATTGAGTTAGTTAGCACTTTAAATTCAAGTTACAATGACAAGCTTGTATGCAAATAATGATGTAGGAAGAGATTTACAAAGTCCGGAAAATGGTAAAGGGAAAGGGGTGGGGATACATGTCTTTATGCTGTAGTTGATCTCTTCCAGGTGCGCCTTTCCAGGTGTGCCCATTGTCTATTTGTTTGTCTGTTGTCTAGCAAGCATCACAGTTTACATATGGTAAATTGAGATTCCAGGGAGGAAATAGGTGATGGGGAAAATTCAGAGAATAGTCCTCTGGCTATTATCGTTCTCGCCTGCACTAGGAGGAGAGCCTTCTCCGTGTCCGCCCCAACCCTTTGGAACCTCCTGCCCACTGAGCTGCGCCTTCAGACAGAGCTCCTGCTCTTCCAGAAGGGCTTAAAAACCTGGCTGCCAGGACAAGCATGGGGACCCAGGAATGTGGGCTCTCATGTAGGGTGGCTGATTTAATGGACAGCCACCTTTTTGGGTTTGAATTATAATCTGTATACATTGTGTACACTGTTTTTAACTTTTTATGATTTTTAAAGTTAATCGTTAAGTATTAAATACAAATAGCATTAATATAGGCTTATCCTATGTTTTAATCCATGATGTAAGCCGCTCAGAGTCGGGTTTACCCGATTGGGGCGGGATAGTAAGTGCAACTAATAAATAAATAAATAAATAGTTCAGGAACTTATTTAATCAAAGGATTATGCTTTTCTAGGTGAGAGGTCGCAGTGTCCCTGGGTCTCCAAGCATCCCTCGAAAGGAAATACCTCTGGGTGCTGTTTCACTTAGAAAATGCAGAACAGAACATGTTAAGAATCAAAATATTACAAAGCAAGGGAAATATCAAAAATATACTTTTATTAGTATAAGGGCAATTTAAAAAAACCCCATTCATGATCAGAACATCAGGGGTTTCAGTTCCCACCCAGTTATGTTAATAGCTGGCTCCTAAAGCAATTAACACCTTTTCTTCAAGGTAAACACTCCCAGGACATTCTATGGTGTGAAGAGGAAATGAGGAAATTCTGGTTTGAATTGAAAAGTTTAAAGTACATTCCTAGGTATAACAGCAGTTTGAGATCTTTATGAAATTATTAAAAATCAACTCTTGCAGTTATTTTACCTGCAAGTAATCATGGTATAGTGTGGTGTTTGTGGACATTTAAAACTAATCTTGAAGTGGACGGCAAATTAAAATGATGAGAGTGTTAGGATATATGAATAGGTTTGCAACGAGAGCAAACCAATGACTGTATCTTTAAGACTGTGCAGCTACCACAGCCAGGTGCAAGCATTGAGTGTTTGTGTCTAGCATAAATTGAGGCAACAGTCTTTGCCAGCCAGCCAGCCTGTTGTTCTCTGACTGCTTTGTTGCTGTGCTCATGTCCATCGGACCTTCGTCGTTCTTGAGGATTGTCTGGTATGTCTACTTGCCGTTTATTGCAAGATATTGGAACACATACCTCAGCCACATTGTGGTGACCTAACCAAGGACTGTTTTGGAACCGAGCTACTCCGTAGCTAGAATGAACTGGTGAATATCTTCGAAGCCGACCTTGAAGCAACAGATAAAGGTTTGGACTGCTTGCATTGCTTTATCGAAGATAAGAGCTTAATTAGCTCACATAGACTATAAGGACTAGCTGCACCACTTCGTCTGACTTCAAGACAAGTGTTAACTTGCACTTTGTGCAGAACCTTTGTAAATAGTGTTAATACATATTTCCTGCAACCCAAGCCGGAGTTTGTTTTTGTCTCCTGTATCTCAACAAACACTCTCAAACCTCAGGGTGTGGCAAAAGCCAGCCACCTTCCTGCACTCTGCTATATTTTACCATTTGATCGGTTATGGGCCCAGGTGCTGCAAATTGACCGTGCCCTGTTTGTAGTAGAGACTGTTTGCTCTGTGTGCTTGGTGGGAATTTTACACTTGAGTAGCAGCAATGTCTTCTGGGGGTTTGAATTTGTTTCCTCTGCTCACCGGCTCCAACTATCAGGCTTGGGCTTTGAAATGCTCACTTCTCCTGAAGAAGGAAGGTTTGTGGTGCGTGGTGTCCACACCTGTGGACTTGGCAGCTTTGGACCCTCAGGATGAAAGGGACAATAAGGCTATTGAGCAGAACTCGCAGGCCCTGGCAGTGATTGGGCTCACTGTTGCAGACACCCTCTTAGTGCATATCAGAGGGGAGACTTCTGCAGCTGCGTGCTGGGAGAACCTGAAAAGACTTTTTGTAAGGACAACTGTGGGTGCGCAGATTCAGCTTGCAAGGAGGCTTTTCCGCACTCACCTTGCTCCAGGTGGGAGTATGGCTGACCACATCCAGCTAATTACAACCCAGCTGCTGGATTTGGAGGAAAAAGGTCTTGGTTTTAATGAGCAGCAGAAAGCCTGTATCCTTTTATCTTCTTTGGATGAAAGTTATGAAGATTTTGTGATTGCCCTTGGAGCTCTGCCAACCCAGGATATGGTGTTTGATGAAATCAAGCCTCGTTTGCTGGAGGAATCACTACGGAGGCTGGAGCGAACCCTTCTTCGTGAGACCAGCGCTCCCCAGCTACAGAAAGGCAACAAGGAGCCAACGACAATAAGCGTGGCCCGGAAGTGTTTTGCTTGTGGGAAGCCTGGGCATTTTGCCAGGTCCTGCCCCAGCAAAGTTGTGAAACACCCAAAGAAGCCAAGGAGGAGTGCTTCATCGAAGCCTGCTGCATCTACATGCCACACCTCTAAACCAGAGGTAGTCTGGGTGATTGACAGTGGGGCTACTAGATCGATTTCAGCTACAAGGAAAAGTTTTAAGTTCTTAAAGGAGACAGACACTGTTCATTCATTCATTCATTCATTTATTCAATTTGTATACCGCCCTACTCGGTACAACCGACTCAGGGCGGTTCACAGAGACCACACACGTAAGACAATCAAAAAAGTACAACATAATCAAGGTCTCGTTGATCTCGCTGGCCAACAAGCAGGATGTGCCTGCTAAGGGTGAAGGTGAAGTTTTTTGTACCCCATTGGGGACAATTTTGCCCATGTTGTATATCCCTGGGTTCATGAATGTACTCTCAGTGAGGGAGTTAGACAAGGCAGGGTATGAAGTAACATTTAAGAGTGGTGAATGTTTTATCAGAAAAGAGTCAAAATGTTTTACAGCCCACCACAAGAATGGGCTATATGTGCTAGAACCCCAGTCCCCACCTGTTGTCAGTGTTGGTAATTACAACAGGCCTGTACACTTTAACTGCATTCACCTGCTACACAGAAGGTTGGGCCATTGCAGTTTTAGAGTTCTGGGGAAGACTGTGTCCCAGGTAAAAGAGATAAATCTATCACCTTGTAATAGATTTTTACAATGTAATGCCTGTGGGGAAGAGAAGACCAAATCTGCACCAGCAAATAGGATGCAGGGTTTCTCTACAGAGCAACCGATGGACTTGGTCTTTGGAGACCTTATAGGACCAAGAAAACCATCTTTAGGGGGAGCAAAATATATCTTAAATATTATTGACCACCACTCTAGGTACGGTTTTGTGAGATTACTGAAGCGTAAAAGTGAATGCCTGAGTCAGTTTTCTCAGTGGCTTAAAGCCACCGAATGTAAGACAGGGAAATGCCTTAAATGCTGGTCACCGATCAAGGGGGAGAGTTTGTCAATAAAGCTTTCTCGGACTTCTTGGCAAGGAGAAGTATTGAGCACAGGCTCAGTGCGCCGTACCGTCCACAGCATAATGCTTATGCGGAGCGCAGGGGGCAAACCCTACAAGGTATGGTACGCACTCTCCTAAACGACGCTCAATTACCTGATGCCCTTTGGGGGGAGGCAACCCTTACTGCCACCCATTTGATAAACCTCACTGTGAATTCTACCACGGGGCAGGTACCATATGTACTATGGCATGGACGTCAGCCTAACATAAGCCATTTACGGGTATTTGGCTGTCCGTCTTGGGTCCACATACCCGCTCAGCAAAGGCGCAAGGGACAGCACCGTGCCCGCAAATTGATATTTGTAGGATATGAGACCAATAGAAAATGTTATCGCTTTTGGAAACCGGGCACTAGGGAAGTTTTTAACAGCGCCAGCGCCAAGTTCTTGGAGAACGTAGGATGGGAAAGACTGGAGCAGGGCTCCCCGCCTACGAGAACTAACGGTTACCCTGTACCCGGTAATGTAACCAGGGGATCTAGGAATCTTAGTCCCACACTGTCCAGATCAGACGGGAATGATTTTAAGAGCGAGGGTGAGTCCGACAGTGAACAGGATCGGGTCTCTGATCACTCTAGTAGCGAACAGAGAGTAGTGGTTAAATCAGAGGTCTCTGATTCTGACTCCCAGGATGAGACACCCATTATCTTCACACCACCTGCCATCATCAGGCGGTCTACTAGGGAAAGGAGACAGCCTGACAGATATCAGGCATGCTCTGCGATAGTGGAACCTGCCAGCTTTGCAGAACTGGCTGAATTACCAAAAACAGATCAAAAGCCATGGCAGGATGCTATGGATAAAGAGTTAGCAGCGATGAAAAGCCTACAAGTTTTTAAGGAGGTACCCATACCTGCAGGGAAACAGGTCCTGGGGTGTAAGTGGGTTTTTAAGGTTAAAAACTGTTCTGATGGAAAAAGAATTTGTAAGGCTCGTTTGGTCGCCCAAGGGTTTAACCAGAGTGAAGGGGACTACGATGAGGTTTTCGCCCCATCACTGAAGGCTACAACATTGAGGGCTGCATTAACGTGGGCAGCAAAGCACAGGCATGTGGTCAAACATATTGACGTAGCCACAGCTTACCTCAATGCCCCTTTAAGACATGAATTATACTTGAGGAAACCCCCAACGCTAACTAGCCCTGATAGTAAGTCTGTCTGTTGGAAACTGATGAAGAGCCTATATGGCCTTCGTCAATCAGGGTACGAATGGAACATGTGGCTTGTGGAGTTCCTAAAAGGATTAGGTTTTAACCAGGGAGTTGCAGACCCATGTCTTTTCAAAAAGGGGTCAGGCAAAGCAACAACATTGCTCTTAGTATTCACAGATGATATTGCTTTAATAGCACCGGACGAGGAATCAGCTGCTGAGCTGATAGGAAAGATTAAAATCAAGTTTGATATCAGAGATCTAGGGGATATCAAGACTTACGTAAGGGTTGACATAGAGAAGACAGCTAGAGGTTTTAAACTTTCGCAGGTAGACAAGATATCGCAATTAATCAAGCGGTACAAGCTTGAACTAGCAAAACCCTGCAATACCCCTATGGCTCCTGGGTTCCTTCAGGAGGTAAACGAAGGGCCAGAGTTTGATAAAGGAATTTACAGATCGTTGATAGGGAGCCTGTCTTATCTTGCGACATGGTCTTGTCCAGATATTTCTTTTGCCGTGAATCAGCTAGCCAGGTACTCTGAGAATCCAAAAGTCAGACACTGGCAAGCGGCCAAAAGAATCCTGAGATACTTAAAGTATTCCATGAAAAAGGCACTGTATCTTGAGCCGAGAGGAAGCCTGTCACTAGCCGTATATGCAGACGCAAGTTTTGCATCAGACCCAGATACTAGAAAGTCCACATCTGGAATGGCTGTCACGCTAGGGGGTGCTCCAATCGATTGGAAATCTTTGCGTCAGAAACATATCACCCTATTGACCATGGAGGCAGAATCCTCTTGCCTGTCACTAACATGCACTGAGGTGATCAACCTCGTACAGCTCATGCAAGACCTAGGGGTGAGCTGTAATGATCCGGTAGTAGTGTACGAGGACAACCAATCAGCAATCACTACAGCAAACAGTATCGGGGTAAAGAGCAGGTCTAGACATACTGACCTGAGGTACTTAAACGTAAGAGAGTCAGTACGGAAGAATATCATTAAGCTGGAGTATATTCCTACTGAGGAAAACATAGCAGATGTCTTCACAAAGCCTTTACCCATGACGAAACACAAATACTGTGTAGAAATGCTTGAAATGTTGTAAACGTATATCCTGTACCCCTGTCTGTTTTTTTTTGATGGTGACGTATCAATCATTGGTTGAACACTCACGTTGCAAAGGGGGAGCAAACAGTCTCTACTACAAACAGGGTGCGGTCAATTTGCAGCACCTGGGCCCATAACCGATGAAATGGTAAAATATAGCAGAGTGCAGGAAGGTGGCTGGCTTTTGCCACACCCTGAGGTTTGAGAGTGTTTGTTGAGATACAGGAGACAAAAACAAACTCCGGCTTGGGTTGCAGGAAATATGTATTAACACTATTTACGAGAGAAGCATATTTTATTGAAAATAAAAGTACAGTCAAACCTCGCATAAAGAACTCCTCGCTTAAAGAGTAACTCGCTTAAAGAGCAGAATTTTATCTGAATGTTCGCTTCGCTTAACAAATAAAACCAACCAAAAACTCGCTTAACAAATAAATCAGGGTTTGCAATCCCCTCCACAATTGGCCACTTACAATGGTGTTTCGCTTAAAGAGCAAACTCGCTTAAAGAGCAATCCTGTGGAATGCATTATGCTCTTTAAGTGAGGTACAACTGTATATATAATACTAAACATGCTAATTTCAAAATTAGAGTTACACTTTGCTCAAAAGCCAGTCATGTTCAACTCTAAGGAGAGGTGGTCATCTGTTTACAGCCCAAGAGCAAGCACATCCATGGTCATGTGGCAAGCATGGCTAGATGCCGAACGTTTCCATGGTTATGTGGCAGGCATGACTAAGCAGTATCTATTTATCTACCTGAAATTTCTTGCTTTTGAACTGCTCGGTTGGCAGGAGCTGGGACAGATGAGGGGAGCTTACTCTCTTGCGCAGAACTTGGGTCTTGAACCACTGACCTGTTGATCTTCTGTTTATCAAGCTCAACATCTTAACCACTAAGCTACCACAGCCCTGCTTTAACAATTGTAGATCCTTATAGGATGGTTCTTTGCTAAACAAAGATATTTTTCTCACTGAAAAGCAATGTCAAAAACGCAATGTTATTTCCTACTACATAGTTTCAAAATGGCAGAAGAGCAACCCTATTTGCTATTGCACAGGAAGTATGCAAAGGGACAATTTCAGTGTACCTCATAATGGAAGAAACAAGGATTATTATTCTTGTTCTGCCATATCTGAATCCGGATACAAATAGTGGCAATCTCCATGGTGATCAGCCATGAAGACTGTCCTGAGAATATAATGCAGTGGTCTGCCACTTGCCTTCCATATCACAGCATGACAACCGTACCATCGATCCAATTCCCTGAGTCACTTTTGCTCCTGAGTCCTTTTGGCAGGCAAAGTCCTCCTCAGCCCCAGGCCAGTATTGATGAAGCTGCTGCCCTCCATCAAGATGGATTCAAGTGGGATTTAATCCACTTGGGAAATATCACCCTTCCTTGTGGACTTCGGCACCCAAGGTCAGTTGTCCTCAGGGTTGTCAGGTTAGTTAACCACCATCTGAAGATCAGTGTTGAGTCGCTGGCAGTATTGTCTACTCTAATACCATAGCAGGATAACCTGGCCAGACACAAGTAAGGGTTAATGAGAATAAATGTTCCTAAATTCTTAATTTTATTTATTTATTGGATCATGGAAAAAACAAAGGAATATCAGAAACAAGCATACTTCTGTTTCATTGATTACACTAAGGCATTTGACTGTGTGTACCACAAAAATGTGGCAAGTAATTAAAGAGATGAGACTACCAGAGCACCTTATATACCTCATGAGAAATCTGTTCAAGACTCAAGAAGTAAAAGTTAGGACAGAATACGGAAGGATGGAGTAGTTTGGAATAGGAAAAGGAGTAAGACAAGGCTGCATTTTGTCACCCTGCTTATTCAACTTATACACAGAGCATATAATGCGCAATGCAGGATTAGATGAATCACAAGTTGGGATCAAAATTGCTGGGAGAAACATCAACAGTTTGAGATATGCAGATGATACCACCCTAATGGCAAAAAGTGAGGAGGACCTAAAGAAGCTACTGATTAGGTTGAAAGAAGAAAGTGCAAAAGTTGGCTTGAGACTCAGTATAAAGAAAACCAAGATAATGGCAAACCAAGATAATGGCAACAGGCCCTATCAGTCCCTGGAAAATAGACGGGGAAAGTAAAAGCAGTGACAGATTTTACTTTCTTAGGATCAAAGCTCACTGCAGATGGAGACTGCAGTCATGAAATAAAAAGGCGACGGATTCTTGGGAGGCAAGCGATGAGAAACCTGGGGAATATAGTGAAAAGTAGAGACATCACCTTGCAAACAAAAATTCGTATAGTCAAAGCAATGGTATTGCCGGTGTCAATGTATGGTTGTGAGAGCTGGACCATTAGGAATGCTGAGCACAGAAGAATAGATGCCTTTGAGATGTGGTGTTGAAGGAGAGTTTTGAGAGTACCCTGGACAGCGAGGAGAACAAATAGGTCAATCTTAGAAGAAATCAATCCTGACTGATCCTTAGAAGGTCAAACAGTAAAGATGAAGTTAAAGTACTTTGGACATCAAATGAGAAGAGAGGATTCACTTGAGAAAGCCTTGATGCTTGGAAAGGTGGAGGGCAAAAGAAGAAGGGGGCAGCCAAAAATGAGATGGCTAGATGGTATTGTAGACACAATGGGCACAGAGCTGAGTGAGTTGAGAAGGATGGTGGAGGACAGAAGTGCCTGGCGGACAGTGGTCCATGGGGTCGCAAACGATTGGAATCGACTGTGCGACTGAACAACAACAAAATCTTGCCCATCTGGGATATTTTTCCACTCTGGGCGGCAATTCTGTGTCTCAAGATATACAAGGAGGCATATAAGTCTATAAATCATATTTATAAAGGCACGTAGTCTGCTGAAGTTGGAAGGGTTGGCACATGAGCAGATAGGAACAGGAAAAGGAGGACATTCCAAGGATATGGTGACCAGACAGTATTTGAAGCAGTGAAGCAGCCACTGCCATTTGCACGGGTCAACAGAAAGGGTGATGCTCAGTTACTAGACAATTTCTAGTGGCGAAATAAATCTGTCCCATTTACAAGGCTGCTCTAGGAGATTGCGTTTGGCGCTGTGCCATTTTTACTTGGCTTTGAGGAGGAATGGACATTTTTTTTCTTACTGTACTTTCAAGTAAATAAATTCTGCAGTTAAGATTTACTACAATGTCTTGCAAACCAGTAACTGCTATTTACCTGCTATGATAATAGAGCAGACCATACTGCCAGTGACTCAACGCTGAGTGTCAGGTGGCAGTTAAATAACCTCACCACCCTGAAGACTAGTGGCCTTGGGAAGTATTGTCTGGGTGTATTGTACTGAGATGTATTTTTCTTCATTAAGCTGAAAGTCTGTTAGCAATCACAACAGAGTAATTCCTTTCATTTGCCTTCTGCATTGCAACATGACCCTCGTACCACTGATACAGTTTTGCGAGTAACTTTCTGGTTCTGAGCCCTTTTGGCACTCAAGGTCCTCCTCAGCTCCAGGCCAGAACTGATGAAGCTGTCGCCCTTCATCAAGATGGATTCAAGAGAGATTTAGTCCACTTGGGGACCATCACCCTTCCCTGTGGCACACAAGGCCATTAGACCTCAGGGTGGTCAGCTTAGTTAACCGCCGCCTGACACATGGTGTTGAGTCACTGGCAGTATGGTCTACTACTATATTACCATCAGGGGTGTGCAAGGCACCATGGGAAGGCACTGGACAGGGAATGGTGGGGGAGCCAATTTGGGAAGGTTAGGTTCCTGGAAGACAATGGTCCATAGCGTCGCAAAGGGTCAGAATCAACTGTGCAACCAAACAACAACAAAAAAGCTAAAATTAGCACATTTAAAACCAAGTAGAATTAAAAGGGCTTGATATATCTGCCCAATATTGAGCCACATCAACAGCATTCCCTGGCCAACATAAGGACCTTTTCAGTGCACATTGAGGGGCATTGTGTGCATTGTATCATATGGACAATAGTTTGTTCTTCTCCATATTGACACAGGCTGTCATCTACAGGGAAACCATGCTTTCTCAGATTAGCCCTTGATCTTCCTACCCTGGCACACAGTCAGTTTAAAGCTTTCCACACAGGACATGGTTGTTTTTGGCCAGGTGGCAGAGAATTGTGTGGTTCTGCCCACTTGTCTGGTAGCTCCTTGTACATTTGATATAAGAAGGATTTTACATATATATGGATGTGTAATATTTTGATAATAAACCATGCACATTATTCATTATGTTTTAAGAGTTAAAAAATAAAACACCGACTATTATGTTAAGCACAGAAAAAGAGAAGGAGAAAGTCCTGCATTGTATTGTGTTGCATTGCCTTGCAGTTAATATTCTTTCACTTACAAAACAGGAAACAGAAGCCAACAACCAGCCATCCAAGGGATTCTTACTAGAAACAGACCTTATCCATTAATAGGTAATAGTAAGAAATGGGAGGTCAAGGTCTTGTCACTGAACTGTTTCTGAACACTACAATTTGATCCTATGGCAAGTGAAAGGAAGGGTGTGTGTGTGTAGGAAATGGAAACCACCTGTGTTTTACTGCAGCATTGTCTGGGTGTATTGTACCGAGATGTATTTTTCTTCATTAAGCTGAAAGTCTGTAAGCAATCATAACAGAGTAATTCCTTCCATATTTTGCCAACAATGGCTGCTGTCTGCCGCAGTGGAATGGAGGATATTGATGAAAACAGACCAAAGATGTTTACAGGCTTACCTATAATCATACTTACCCAGGTGCCACCATGGGTTAATCATGATAATTGTGAGCCAACAAGTCAATTCTGACCTATGACAATCCTTTCCAGAATGTCCTAGATACAGAGAACTCAAAAGTGATTTGCCATTTACTGTGTAGCTTGCCCACAACCACAAAGGGTGTCTCTTTTGGGATGCACACCAGGGAGCTGAACTCCCAACCTCTGGTTCTGCAGCCAGAAACCTAACTCACTGAGTCAGCTGTCGAAGAGTTAAATTATTCTAAGAGATTGATTGCAAAAAGATGGTGAAGAGGATTCCTTCAAAGGGTTAGAGGGGAAAATATGTTTTAGAAAAATAATAATACAACTATTGTTCCTAAGCCATCTCAACGGGTTTGCTGTCCAATGTTTTAGTATTATGCAGATTTAATAGGGAACACAGGAAGACTACAGTTTGGGAGTATTTTTTGGGCTACATCTAGGATTATGGTGCTCTAGATGTCACTGCACTATATTCCCAGGACAGTCTTCACGGCTGACCACCATGATGTTCACCTAAACAGTATTTGGATTTAGATACAGAAGGAGGAGGAGGAGGAGGAGAAAGTTTCAAAATTCAGTGCTTCTAGCTTTTAGCAAAGCTTACATCAGAGAGAAAAATGGGTAATTTTAAAACAATATCATTGTGAGAAGAACCTGATGTACCTATAGATCACTCTGTCAAAAAAAGGCTTCAATTATTTAAAGATATTCGAGACTCCAATTTCTCACTCACTCCAAATTAACCATTATTCTGATCTCCTTCTCTAGAAGAAAACCCTCCACCATCTCATCTTTTGAAGGTAAGAATAAGGCCATTTGCTTATTTCCCCCTTCTCTCAAAATGGGACCAGACTGTTTGCCTGGGAGCAGGTTTGATGAGAAGAAATTTCACATTAATGTTAAAGAAATCCGCTCATTCCAAAATAAGTCATATACTGTACAGTACATGAAAACACCTCATATACATTGCAATAGAAATACACTCATTCATTTCTCTTATTTCAAAAGCCAGTTAATTTGAATGCGAGAACTTGAATAGATATTTAAAATGATAAACCCCAAGTGATGTACTTTCTACTGTACCTAGTAATCTATTTATTTGTTACATTTTTATACCGCCCATTTGGGATAATTCCCACTCTGGGATAACAGTCATCAGTGTTACTCGTGTCCGAGCATACATTTTTCCTGGAAGTCATTTTCTCTGTTGATGGATGTGTCTCTAGTGACTCAAAGAGCCGATTCTGGCATGAAACATGCAAACACACACATTACATTGAATAGATGGTGGATGGTTGGTTGAGTTTGACGAAGCTTACGTGTTTGTTGCTTAGCCTTTTCATGTCTGCGGTATTCTCTTTTGATAAACAGAAGCAACACAATCCTTTAGTTTTGCAAGCCTTTGGTTTTGACCTCTCATCTACTGAAGTGTTTTACATTTTAACCTGTAGTGTTACATCCCTCCATGCTTTTTATGAATATGTGCAAGTACTGTACTTTCAATTGGATCCAGACATAACTATGATCAGAGCCCTTCTTCTTCTTCTTCCTCTTCCTCTTCTTCTTCCTCTTCTTCCTCTTCTTCTTCTTGATCTGATTCCAAATATTGGTGATCATCATGGCATTCAGCCAGAAGACAGTACTGCAAATATAATACTGTGGCCTTTCATCTGCCTTCCGCATCGCAGCATGACACCTGCATCACTTTCTGGTCCTGAGCCCTTTTGGCGTGCAAAGTCCTCCTCAGCCACAGGCCAGGATTGATGAAGCTGCTGCCCTCTATCAAGATGAATTCAAGTAGGATTTAATACACTTGGGGACCATCACTCTTCCGTGTGGACTTCATCAAGGCTGCTAGTCTTCCGGGTTGTCAGGTTAACCACCATCTGACACTCAGTGTTGAGTCACTAGCAGCATGAGATTAATGGAATTTAAGTTTCTTATGATTGGTAAAGGCACCATTGACTTCTACAGATCTATCTATGTCTAAGCCTGGCCCAACTCTTTGTCCATCAAAACCAATGGGGTAAAAGCCAGTCCTTTAGGCATGCATCTTTAATTACACATGTTCACATACAGTAAAACCCCAAATTACGTAAAATTTGACTTATGTAAGTTTTTTGGTGGAAATCGTATCCTGATTTACTCAAAATATTGATTTACATAAGGGGTTTACTTAAATCAAAATGTTGATTTATGTAAGGGGTTTACTTATTCTGAAAAATGCATGGCGGTGCTGCCATTTTAAACTCTAAAATTCCACCCTGTGTAACTCGCTGCTACCGCTGGAAGTCACAATACATCACTTACCATGGCAGTGGTGGAGGCGGCAAAGGCGGCACCAACGATTGCAGCAGTTTTGCCATGTTTTCTGGAGTCCCTGCTGCTTCTAGGGGGAATGGGAGAGCATATCTGCTCGCTTCCGCTGTTCGTCTGAGGCTTCTCTGGGGCGCGGTTTGGCTGGGAAGCATGTTCCCAGCCAAACCACTGCATCCTGTTGTTCATCCGAGGCTTCTCTGGGGCGCGGTTTGGCTCAGAATGCGCTTCCCAGCCAAACCGTGCCCTGGAGAAGCCTTGGATGAACAGTAGAACTGAGTGGATATGCGGGGGGCACTCTCCCAGCCCCCATAGAAGCAGCGTGGGAGGCGGTGCTGCTACTGCTGGTGGTGGTTCCCACTCCCCGATGGGAAGGAGGAAGCAGCAGCAGAATGCATAAGGTAGGGAGATTGATACATTTACATTCCGTTTTTTTCTTTTCAATGCATCCCTATGGGGATGCATCAATTTATGTTAAAAAAAAATGACTTACATAAGTCAGGGTTTTACTATACTTCATAGAGATTAGCTCAACTGAACTAAGATAAGTATAATTCCAAAGAAAGATGGAATAAATTATTTTTCTGTTGGCTTAATAAAGGTATTACCCCAGTATGGATTTTAGAACTTGAGTTTACTGTCACCTTCTCTTATGAGTACCTGTTGCTTTTTTTGGCAATGTAAGTGGTAAGACCTGAAGAACTGAATCAGATTTAGAACACAAGTACCTGTACTTTAATTGTCAAAAATTATATATAAAGCAAACAGGTGACTTCCCACACAGTGGAGCATTAAAACACCCTCTTTTGAAAGGGGAGCCCCTAGTTTCAGGTAATGCCTAGCAAGTTGCTCTTAACAGGAATCAGACTACAATAGTCTAGTTTAACTGTTATTTCTTTGTTCAGCCAGTATTTCAGAGGCAATTTCTAACAAGCTGAAAGGCTTCTTAGCAACTACACCAATTAAGGAGATATGCCATTCATCAGGGTTGCAATATGAATAGTCTCCAGTGATCTCAAAAATAGATGTGCAGCAAGAATCCAAACTGTGACACTGAGGGCTAGAATGAAAAATGATTTTTCTCCATGTTTTCTTTTGTTTGAAACATTTATACTCGACCTTTTCAATAATGAGAAAAAAGTTAATGTTCATTAAAGAGAATAAGTCAGCCCAACGACCATGCTAATACAGTACTAATAATAATTTCTCTTTCTCTCTGGTAATACATGAAGTATACCTTGGGATAATTTTATCGAATACACAACATGTCACAGTTTGTACCCAGTATTCCATGAAATATAAGGTACCCTCAAGGAGGAGAGTGATGATGATGATAAAGAAACAAAAACAAATGCAAAAAAAACCCTCCCATACTTAGGTAAAGCCAGAACAAATAAAAACATCTCTACCTTGGGTTTGAAGGTTAATATGGATGCTGTACGCTTCCTAAGGCTGTGCATAAATCAAATCAATAATTAAAGTAGATTTCTCATTCCACAATACCTGAGTCAGCAGAGAAGGCCCAGTATCTAGACTTCCATGTGGCTGGAATACCCTGGAAGTTGTTATCCTAAAAAAAATGCTTTTCTGAGGTCTTAGAAGATGCTGTTTCCATAACCACACATATGTAAATGTCTGGCCAAGTGACACATGTAGAAATAGTATGTACTACAACCTTGACTGGAATGCACTAGAAACAGTAGAGAAATCATACATATACAAATGTTTCTACTTGAGACAAACAAAACAACCCCCCACCAGCAACACTAATGGAAATCCAAAATGAAAGTCTAACTGAACTCTAATTTTATTTGTTTGTTTGTTTGTTTAGTCAGTCAATATACATGACACACACACACACACACACACACACACACACACACACACACACACACACACACACACACACAAAATTCTAAGCAATTGTAAAAAAAATCAATTTATAAGTAAAGTTGTGCCTCCTCACTGCCTTCAACTGCAGTTAGATGCCAGCTGGTGTCTATGGATGATGTAACGGTATAAGCACTGCAAGTTGTGACATTTCAACCCATATACTCCATAAATCAAATTGCCAAAAAAGACCACATTCTTTGAACAAAACAGGCACAGAAAACAAACGTTTTAAAAGACAGTAGTGACTCCATTTACACCAAGGACATTCCTATGGAAGGAGTCATAGCTCTTAGTCAAGATAGACGGGAGGCTTTGCACATCCCAGATAGTACTGAACGGGTTAATTTTCTTCTCTCTCCTCTGACTTGTCTGGGTTGCTCAGTACAGTGTTTTCTATGCAACTGGTTTAAATACTGAAAATCAAAAAGTATAAGCTTTTTCCTAACTTAACAGGACAAAACTGAGATCAGACTGATCTCCTCTCCTGTTCACTCCCAGATAAGTAGTGGAATGGGGACCTTTGGATGTCACCTTGAAAATTCATTATCAAGTCAGTACTAGGCTAGACAGGCCATTGGACTGACCTAATTTAAGATAGCATTGTATGTTCCTAAATTCCACATTACCTCTATACCAGTGTTTCCCAACCTTTGGTTTTTGCACTTCAATTCCCAGAAGCCTAAATCAATTCCCCAAAGCACTGATCAGTCAATATACTGATTTAGGCTTCTGGAAATTTAAGTCTCCCTGTGGCATGTGTGCCACTGCCCTATACCCTTTTTACCATTTGTACCACAAGTGAGTTAAAGGACTGAATGCATAAACTCTGGCACTTCTCATAGAAGTAGCTGGGTTCACCTATACCAGCTCACCTGTAGGATATTTCTTGGACTCCACCTGATATTAATTCTTATTTTATTTTGTAAACAGACAGAACCAGACAACAGCCTCCAAAACATTTAAAAATACACATTTTCTTCCCTTTTTACTGTGATTTTTCTGCCTTATAGTATATAGCTATTTTACATACTAAATCCTGGGTTTATACATTAATTGGGTTGAGTAAAAAGCATTGTCTTGCTCTAGCCACAGAATTGACAACCTTACATTTACCGTTCACATCATACATAAAAGCAAATCCTTTTTTATATTTAGGTTCATTGTTCAGCATGTAGATGTCCTCTATATGAGGTGGCAACAAGCAGACATGCAAGAACAAAAACCTTGTCTCTCCCTTGACACTCAAGCAGTGAAAGAGAAAGTAAAAAAGAAGAGAAGAAAAGAACAAGCAGACAACCTTTCATGAAAACAACGGAATAAAACAATTATGCTATGGAGAGAAGAACAAATAAGGATGCGTAAAATTCCATAAATAAGATTGCTGTTCATATGAACACCATATGAACCATTTTAAATGTTCTCTCTAATATCCAGCATCAGAAGTTGATCTTTATATCGGCATGATATAGACATTTTATATCCGGTACAGCAGTGGTTCAATATGTGCAGGCCAAAATGAAAAGACTGTGGTGAAGGGACATTTTGGAAGTCAGGATAATTCTATGCCCAGCTGTTGCTGACAGAAACACGTCTAACCCACATCCATGAGTTATGCTATTTATCTTCCCATTCTTGTGCTGGAACTCCAAATGAGTGGGTTTTTTTGGTTGAGTGGAGACCACTAGAAAAATGTAATTAGCCATGTTGCCTTTTGCAGCTTAAAACGAACAAACACGTATGGTTCTGGAAGGCATGGCAAACGAGGAGATCTTGACTGTGAATCCAACAAACATGGACAAGAAGAAATATACAGTATTTCCCCAAAACTAAAGAAATTTCCTGCATCCTGACAGCATGCATCAAGTGCATTTTCCTGGGAAATCAAGTAACTAAAGTTGCAGCTTGTCAAGCCAAGCATTCATGAGAATGTAGGAATGATGAGAAATCAAGTTCTCTGCCAGAATTCACAGCCATTGTAGCCAGAGGCAAGAATGACTTCTGGACTGCTGCTTGGCCAGCTCTGGAAGAAGAGCACCAGAAGACAAACTAGTGACAAGTCCTAAACGTAAGCCAGGGCTCATAAAAAACAACAACACAACAAAGGCTTACACAGTTGAACAGAAGGCATGCCAGATGCTTCTCTAAACAGAAAAGACTTCAATGAAAGACAAAAGCATGGAAAGGATATTCTCCGAGCTAACGATGTCTGTTAGAATTCACCCACCTGCATGGTCAAGAAGGAGCTATGAAGGAACAAAGCAACTGTTTCAAGTTAACCTGCCCCACAGCATGTGTAGCTTCACAAGAACATGGGTGGTACCATAGTGCTTTTCAGGAAATATGCAAGATATATTTATCCTGCCTTTCACTTAACAAAGAGTTGCTGCCCTTTAGGAAGGGCGTAAAAACATGGCTGGCTGGGCAGGTATGGGGTACTAACTATATGATGACCCCAACCTGGTTGATTTGAATGCCTCTCCCGCTCTTAACTTTTTAATTGGTTTACCTGTTTTATCTTTTAAACCTTTTAAGCTGATAAATTTTTAGGGGATTGTCACAATTTTTATGAATGAATTTTATTGCCAGATAATTGTACTATATTGCTGTTGCTAGCCGCCCTGAGTCATTTCCCGAGGAGGGTGGCATATAAGTACGAACAATAAATAAATAAATATGTTGCAGCTCAAGTGGTAGCAGGGCTCAAGTTTTACTGGATCATCTTTTTGATGCAATATGCCTTTTCAATTATAAGCTAAACTGAGGGATTTTTACTGGAATGGAAGGATGGAGGGGATGAAAAATCTCAATAAAACAAGCAGACAAGCTTGGCAACAGTTACTTTTATCACCTGTGATACTTGTGATGGAAAGGTATAGGGAATGTTGTTGAATATTCTTAGTCAGCACTCTCAAAAATCTCCAGTGATAACAAAAGGTTTCTATGCAAGCAATGCAAACCAAAGCCCTTCTCCGTTGGCTAAACACTTGAAAATCACAGCCCACTTTGAATGTTTACTTCAAGGCATGAGATTGCAGAATGATGCTGGACTCACTGATTTTTATCACACACACACACCCTGCCAGCTGCTTATTCACTGTGGTCATGCTAAAGCAGGGGTGCCCAAACTTTTTGGGCTGCGGGCTGATCACGTGGTTCAGGGGGCTGGTCACTATGGCCCTGGGGCTGCATCAGGCACCCTTGCTCTAAAGCAGAGAGCTTACGGTAAACAAGAAGGCTTCAAAGGGCTAGAACAGGTAATTATTTAGTTTCAATTCATTTTAAACAGTGCTTGGACGAGTTGCTTTAGGGCAGTGATGGCCAACCTTGGCACTCCAGCTGTTCTTGAACTTCAATTCCCAGAAACCCTGATGTGCAGGTGTGTTGACTTGAGAATTGAAGTCCAAGAACATCTAGAGTGCCAAGGTTGGCCGTTGCTGCTTTAGGGTATTAAAATTCCCAGAATTCCTTGGCCAGTCTGGCTAATTGCTGTGCTGATAAGGGAATTCTGGGAGTTTCAGAACTTGTCCAGATCTGATTCTTGAGAAGAAACTACTGACACTCACAGATTCATCATATTGATATCTTTTTTAATTGAAAAATTAAAGATGAGGAAACTGGAATCCAATACTCTCATCCATTCAGGATCCAATCACTTAATTCCTAAATACTGTATCTGTGTTTGAATCCTGTGTATTCTACGGTGATAGCACTGCCACCTCTGAGAGGCTTTTAATACCCATATGGTTGTTGTTGTTGTTCAGTTGCACATTCAAGTCCAAAATGGTCATTTCTAAGCAGGAGAATTAGGTCTGTGTTGAGGGGGAAGAACTGGGTCGCTATTTATTTTGATTCTATCTGATTTTTCTAATACATAGTCATACTCAGGGTGGAAATAACTAAAGTTTTAAAAAAATATATAAATGTGAGAGAAAATGAAGTCAAAAGATTTTCTTGTCTCTGAACAGCTGGAAAAGACTCAATGAAAAAACAACATGGGCTGATTTTATTATTGTTTTTAAAGGCCTAACCATATTTTTCAGTATCATCCTTAAAAATAAGTCAAGACTTAAGTTTCATTGTTCTGATATGCAGCAACCTGAATGACACTGTTCAAAGAAAACAAGGAGGAAAGGATGCAGTCTCTGTGAGAAATTAAGCTTACAGGAGAGAAAACATAGAGCTTACTATGGAAAAATCAGTGTGCTTTTGGGACAACTGCCAGCATGAAAGATGGAGCCTGTTATGACTATCATCTTCCATCAAAAGAGAATGCAGAAATGCTTTCTTCTCAGAACTGCTGACTCAGATGTAGTCAGATTTATAGATTATAAAGAAGGCTGTTCAGTCCAGGCCAACGTCAGCAGAGAAAGCAGCTTCAACAAGGAGATGTTGAGATGAAATATGAAGTAAGGCTGATGCCAGATCTCAGAGGCAATGAAAACAACAGGCACCAGGGAATAACAGCATTGCAAGAACAGCTAATGGAACAGTTGGAACAGTCTCTAAATTTCCCTTTCCTCCCTCCTGGCTTTCTTGATAGAATTACTATTACAGTCTACTGAGAGGGATAGACTGTTGGGGAGTGAGAACCCTAGAAAATCTGAGTTTACTTCATAACTGGTTTTGCTATCATAGCTTGCTACTTTGATGCATGGAAGGTAAGACCAATGTCCAGAAGTATCAAGACACCTTTATAAGACAGTGTTAAAGAGTAATTTCTTTCATTCCAAACTATCATGGAAATGGTGAGAGCTGTAATCTAATACTTCTGGAAGGTACCAGTTTGAGGAAAGTATGTAACTCTCAAGCTAATTTTATCAATCATACATCCATGCAAAAAGTTTTTTTCCCCTTTGATTTTTTCACCTTCAAAACTAGATTCCTCTCACTATTATTATTTATCTCTATCTTTTTTACAGATTTGAAACAGATGTTTACAAGGACATTCTTAAGGCTACAGACTTAATTACTGGATATACAAATCTTTGAATCAATGTTCATCAGCCAAATTTTAAACATTTGATTTTCACTAAAGACCTAAGGGGATTATTATATTTGACAAAAAGTGTAATTTGCATTTTTGTTTTCCCATTTTTAAGGAAACCCAAGTACGTATCATTTTATCTATTTAAAATATTTCTAAAACCTCCCTTCCTTCAACAGGGATTTCATAGGGGAGTGCATAGATAAGGAATAAAATCATTACTGGTTTTGTTGAAAAACATACAATTGAACAAGAAGACTCAGAGTTTTAGAACAAAGTGAATGATAGCAAACAAACCATAAGGCAGGCTAAACTATACCAGAGAACTAGAAAAAGATGTATGCTTTTTAGATTAGTCCACTTGGCCACTGGGAATTGTAAGGTAAAGAAGGATCTTTTCCAAGCTCTGCTGTAAAATTTAAAACACCTGGAAAAATAAGAATGATACTTTAAAGATTACAACATCACTTCCAATCATACTTCTGTTTAAGGGACAGTCCAAGGTCAGGGCACTACTGCCATAGAAAATGCCCTCTCCTTGGTAAACATAGAAGTCACTTCTCTATAACACGAGGATAGGCAAAGCAGTGGAGACTAGTGACTCAGGTGTTGAAGTGGCAATAAATCTGCCTTGGATTTTAGTTAAACTTTACAGGGCTCTCAAAAATGTTGTACTTATTGGGTTCAGCACCTTGGATAGCTCTTTTAAAATCCAGATTTAAACCTGGTACAGATTCACTGTTCTCAAGGTATTAAAGTTAGCAGCTTCTGGACAAAAGACAAATGAGGATCTATGAATTAGATTCCTATCTACTTTTAAACAGAGAAGTGAATCTTTGGTACTTTGCCAATTGTTAGTGGATCTTGCGGTTCTAGAAAAATGCAGTGTGAAGCACGCCAAGCTCTGTTCTAAGTAAGACACCTGGAATAGGTCCTCACCAGAAGATCTCAAGATACAGACATTTTAAGATATTTAGATATTTTATTAGATACTTGATCTATTTCCCACTGTAGCATCAGACACTCTCCAGGGCGAGTTACAGATTAGGTTTATACCTATTCAATTCCAGGAGTACTCCAGCATAAGGTGTCCCCATTTGGATGGTTTGGATTACAACTTCCACAACCAATGGCCCACAGCAAGACTGCAATGGCCCACAGCAAGACTGCCAGGTCGCCTATCCCTGTTCTAGAACATTTGCCATGTTCACTAAAAATGATATGATTAATGGGAAACTGATCCATTGATTCACACGTCAAAGTTGAACAGTATCATGACAAAGGACCAATGAATTGTTTAACTCACAAGTCTGATATTTACTCACAATGATCTTGGTTAGCAGCAGTTCTTTGTATTATGTGACTGTACAAGCCTGAAATTAATACATTTAATAATTAACATTGGAAGAGGAATGTATTGGAATTGGCAATACACTCTGCTGGAATGTATCGAAAGTTGGGAATTCAAACACTGGATTACATCCAAATGATGGCCTGACACTTTAATAAAAGAGAAATATGATTTAAAGCAGGGGTTCCTAACCTTTTCAAGCCAAGGGCCAGGTCATGCTCTCTTAGTCAGCTTCAAGGGCTGGACAGACATTTTGCCCTGCCTGCATGATGGGGGTGGTCATGTTGTCCCAACAGCTTCAAAGAGGTGGTCATTTTGTTTCTCAAATGCCCTTGGGGGCCACATTAAATGGTGCCATGGGCCAGATTTGGCCCACTGACCCTGATTCAAAGGATGATACCTGTTACTATTCATGCAATGTCCTTTGGTCCAACTCTATAAAATGTTTTTCTCTACTCAATCTGCATTCATGCTCATATAGCTAAAGGCTTTCTAGATCACTCCACATATCCTTTGATATTACAGTCAGAGTAAATATGCAGACCTTTTCACATCCTGTGTTCTGTGGCTTTCCCACCTTTGTGAACAGTTTCCCTTTAATTTGCAGAACTGCAAGAGAAAAATAGACTGTCTAGCAATAGCTTCTGTCCCTATAACATTTCAAGACTCCAATTTGAAGTCTGCTTGCACTTTTGAAAAATATAAAGGATTAGGGCAGCTACTGGTGAGATTTTTTTTTAAAAAAGAGAAATAATTAGAAAAAAGATCTTCCATTTGGCTCCAAAAGAAAATTGCTACATTTTCCTATCATAACCTCAGTTGATGTTATCACTACTGAGTATATTCAACAGCAAGAATATGATTACTCACAAATTTTCTCCTCTGTAACAAAAAAAAAATTATCCTCTGCAACAAAATAATTTTGACACATCACAAGAACCAGTCAACTGTTTGTGAGATTATTTTCATTCCTTCATTACAACTAAAGGACTACAAAAGCATGTGTATACCTCACCAAAATCTTATGTTTTGAATTCACAAAATTTCCTGTTTCATAAAAAATACAAGATTCTAAGGGTTTTTCATAATGAAATAATATTTAGTTTTTCATTATGTAGCGTGAAGCTATACATTCATGCAAATGTTTAACTTTTTTGGTAAAAATATTCCATCAATCTATTAACAATGTTATGCTCTTCCAGACATTTCTGTAGGATTACTGGGCATTTTTCTATACAGAAGATATTGTCATAGACACTTAGTTTTACAGTTCTTGAAATTGAATTTATGTTTGCAGAGACCACATGATTCTTCCTCATGGCAATAGTGTTATAAAATAAACATAAAGAGTTGACAAAAATACCGTAATCCCATTTTTACTTTGGAAATTTTTGTATACAGAATCAACCCCTTACCTCTTAAGTGTTAATTTTTAAAACATCAGTGAACAGAGGAAAATTGTTGTGAGTAGAATAGCTCTGCACAAGAAGCTAAGTATAAAGAGAGAACGCCAACCAGTAAAAATGAAAGTGAAACCTTTTGAGCTTTTATGAGTCTTTATCTAGAAAACAATGATTTACATCATGATTAAGTTGCATTTATTTAAATCAGAGCTTCTCAACCGCTGTCCTGTGGGCCGGATGCAGCCTACAGCACCATTTCATGTGGGCCACCACCACCTCCACCACACCAGAAAGTGCCATGTGGTGGACAAAGGGCAAAATGGCCATCCGCCCCACGAAGGTGTCTGAGGGAGCTTGACCTGGCCCCTGGTTTTAAAAGGTTGAGAACTCCTGGTTTAAATCAAATCCACTCTAGAGCTACCTTTGCTGGAGCAGCAAAAAAAAAAAGTGGACTGGTGGGGAAAAATCACAGAGAGGACAAACTATATGTGGTCAACATGTGTGGTGAATTACAGCTTCTGCAGATCTGCTGCAAATATTTAGCATTCTGCTAGTGCTTGGAAATGTTATTGCTTTGGGAATATAAGTCCCAGAACTCCTCAAATCTACATTCCAATCCCCAGATTCTTGGAATTCTGATTCAAATAGTTCACTTTTGTAAGATCTGCATTCTGTTTTATTTGTATTGCAAGCCCAGTGTCAGAATCAGGGCTGGCAAACCCAGACTACCATTGCATTCTAAAAAGTCTCCTTGAGAATGTAAAGACTGAAGCTTAATTAGGGAAAATCTGGGACAATCAATTACCTATTATTTGGATGTGCTTTGGCTGGAATTTTGAAAACTGCAGCATTCATTTGGTAAGTGGGAAATGTTTTACATTTTTAAACAGTCAGCTCCTGTGACTTCTTGTGCTTCTTGTTTAGAAAGACAAAGTCACTGATTTGTTTCTAAATGTGATAAATTCAACTTTTGTGGACTCAATGGCTGCAGAAAGCATAGCTAATGTATCTCAATTTGCCACTTAAACATATAGATTTATTTGCACATTAAAAAATTGAATATAAATTCCCAATATTCAACATTTATGAAACTATTAGGTCAAATTTATTTTTTAAATGCTTTAAATCCACATGGCAAATTTATATAGTTTTGAAAAATCTAAAATAAAACACCTATCATATATTGTTTCAATTAAAACAAACCTATGTATAAATAAGTTCAAGCCTTATGTGCAAGTTGTAAAGTGTCCAGTTTTTTTATATAAACATGGACAGTTCATGACTGGCAAATGAAGGGCATTTTTAGGGGTGCAAAAAGTATTTCCTCATTCAACATACACCTTGTGCTTTTGGTACTGGAATAGCCCTACTCTACTAAACTACTGAGCATCCTACCTTTTTTTTTTATTTCCAGACTTTGTTAAAACTAAAAGGGATTTTTCTGCTCAAAAGGGCAATGGCAGGAATACATTTTTAAAATGTTTTGAGACAAAAGATCAGTGACACCAGCCTTTTCCATATTTCATTTTTAAAGAGGCCTATGTAAACTTAAGTAACTTTAAGCCAAAAACATAAATTGTATAGATGACCCTTACCTGTTGGCAAAAGGCAAAAATTAAGCTTGGAACAAAATGCTCTTCAACAGAACACTCCTGGCTACTCAATAAATTTATGTCAAGAGTTCAACATCATTTTGAAGGTTACTGACAGAAAATATATACACTTGTATCTTTGTTAATCAAACATCCTAGCAGAAGACTCTATCTTTCAAAGCTATCAGTTTTACAGAGTATAATTAACTGTCCTTAGTTGGCTACAGCTTAAAAAAAGCTCACCTTTAAATGTTACTTCATTAAAATCAATAGGTGGACTTTCTCCATTTCACTTCAGAGAAAAACCTAACCCCATGGTAGTCAAACCAAACTGCTTTAAATGCTTGTCAACCTACCTATTCTGTCTCCAGATTCTGTAAACAGTAGTGACACACTCATTGTAACACTCACATATACATTTTACAAGGATGAGTATGTATTTAGCACACCTATTTCAGACATGTTAATCATTATTTTTATGCTTATTTCCCAGTCTTCCATGAATGCATTTCAGAGCTAGATATAAGAAACTCCCAAAAGTTTCCCATTCAGGCAAATGCCCAAATTTACATCTTCTTAGCTACAATTATGGGACAGCATCAGATCATTTCCAACCAATCAATGGTTAAAACAGAGAGGAGCCTCTCTGAAGTGCACACATTTTGAGTGCACTCAGGTATGTGTTGCACCGCAAACTTGCTAATGAACAAAATTACCCTACAGTTCTTTTTTAGGACCACAAATAACAATATTTCCCATCAATACAGAGAGCATCTCTTCATCCAAGGAAAATCTCTTGGCTTCACTTAGCTAGGAATAAAAATGTGGTGTTCTTTGTGTCCAAGAAAAATAAAGGAACTGATTGGTGTTGACCAAAGTTTGCTGGGATGTGTCTAGTTAATAAGATGCTCCACAAACAATGCATGGCGATTTTTGTAAGACTAGGTATTATAGTCCTTTCAACAGACTATACTAAGGAGGACCACATGGAATTCTTAACAGCCGAACTGGCTATGTTTATAGCAACATCACGTTATAAACCAACTAATATACTGTTCCACTTCAAAAAGGTATCTAGTATAGAAAACCAAAACATTCACTTTTAGTTGGAGATTTCAACAGCCATAGCAACAAACATGATTACAAAAATGGCAATGCCTTTATAAGATGACTAGAATTTCATTCAATGTGCCTTATACATGATCCTGAACTAACCAGTTCATTTAACAATGGCAGGTAGCAGAGAGGCCACAATCCAGATCTAATTTTGTTAATGAGACTTTAGCTCAACAGTGCATTGAGAGTGCAGGTGATCTGATCCCAAGCATTTAGCACAGACACATTCTATGCCAGTTCTATTCAGCCATCTGACTCAATCTATACCAATATGTATGAGGTATAATTTCAAATAAGCCAAATGAGAAAGGTTTACAACAGTGGTAGACATAGCTGTGTTTCAGACTGCTCCTCAACCAGAAAACTATGATCAATATGTAATTTCTATTTTGGAATGTTCTTGTGTCTTCATTTCAAAAGGATGTTGGACCAACAATAAGCCAGGTCTCCTTTGGATACACATACCCAAAACTGAGATTATATTTTACACTAGCTGAGTCAGATTGGCCCCTAGATGATTGCTAAAATTGAGTAAAAGTTTTCTGCACACCTCTCAACCTCTAAATACTAAAATAGAAGATGCTAGGCTAAACATATGGAGAGCAAAAACAACACACTTTACCACATGGATGAATGCTGAAAAACATCTCCCACCAGGACAAGATTTTGGTTGGACCATCTGGAAATCACGTCTTAGTAGACTTTGCAGTGAAGTAAGAAGGTCACAGGATAATCAAATAGAATGGGGCTACTTGGATACAGGACAAATTTTCTCTGAATGTGGAGAAATGCAATTGATGTACCATTTACATCCATGCAATTTATGTCCTATCACATGTATAAAATAAGCTCTGGCAGACAGCCAAGACAATGCTCCTAATGTAGCCCACTTCTGGCCAAAAATAGTCTGATTATTTTAACATTTTAACATTTTAATCTGTTTGAATTTTTATCTATATCACCTATATGTCCATAATTTTAAATTCTGGAATGCTCTGACATGAATAAAGAAAGAAAATTACAAATATAATATTTCATCAGTATACAGACATGCAGATGAAATTAATATACATCAATCTCCTATTTAAGAAGAAGTGAAGCAAAATCCAGCCACCTTACCTTCACCTGATGAGCCTGAAAGATCTATGATGACATACACTCTTCCTTCTGGCTCCAAATCAATCTGCAGGTGAAGAAGCAAATATTTATTATTATAATTCCATTGTGTATTTTTTTTAATAAGGTATCTCTTTTTTTTATTAACTGTCCTCCTACAAATTGCTACAGGCATACTCAAAAATTTAAGGACCTTTAAAAGGCTGGTAGATTCTGGTGCATCATCTTCAGCTGAGTTTGTTATGTGAGAAAGATTCTTGTAAATACTTGGTCACACTTCTGGATGTGAACCTCAAAGAGCCCTAAATTATCAGACAACATGTAAGAAGTAGAATTTGTCTTACTGAGGAATTTATTGGTCTGCTCGGGCTAGGGGTAAATAAATAGAGGTTTAAACCTAACACAAATATGCACTTAAGAATGTATTAAAATGACTAAAACATTACAAGATGTTTAGACACTCAAAGATCTAATAACATCAACCTTAGTCCCCAACAGCCTGTCCAAATAACAAGTGTTATAAATGTTGATAGGAATAACTTCATGGAAGTAGCAAACAATATTGGTACAAATGGGTCTGTTGTCAAGCTCCTGACATAACACACAAAGGGGGAAGGAGAATTTGCATATTCTGCTTACAGTGGGAAGTTCTGCATCTTTTCAGACAGGCAATCTGCAAGGCCTCCTTTCAGATGTCATAATGCAAGAATAAAATACTGAAGCCTTTCCAAACAAATGAGGAAAGTGCCAGATTGATACATAAGAAAAATAAAATCCCCAAACCATACATAGGTAATACCTTTGATAGAACCAATTATGAATCCATAAAATACAGATGATTTAAGAATGGGGATGGTGGGAGAAAGACATGACTAAAAACAACTGGTGAAGATTTTCTAAAGTTCTACCCTGAAGAACTCAATGGGAGAACTCAAAAGCTTGCACATGTTAGGAATTCAGGGACAGCTTCTAATCAGTGTCAACAAAACTAGACTATATGGTCTATCTCAGTATTTGAGTCTCCTACATTCAAGTATTTCACCCAGTCAATCACCATGCTATGTGGAGAATTATGGAAGTTGTATCTAAAAAAGTAATAATGTCAAACTCTGGTAAGATGTGACCACAAATGGCTAATCTTTCCATCAATGTACTCCTGATAATGTTCCAAAGACATAAATGTTTCTTAGGAAAACACTTTGAAAACCACATAAACTACTTTGTTGCACACAAAAGTAACTTAGTGAACATTTTTCTTCCTCCAGAAGTTCCAAAATATAATTAAGGAAGACAGTCTACTAAGATAACACAATTTTAAAAAACCCATATCTGACAAGGAGATATTGTTCACTGTATTTGTAACTTCCGCTATAGGACAGGCCCAAAACCTTAGATAAAATGGTTCAGCAGCCTCAATGTGGTTTGTTTATCAAGAAGAGTGTAAAGGATTGGCTAATTAACTTATAATTGGACAAGAATCCTACTATGTAGGAAGAAGGAGGCAAACCAACATAACCTGCAGCAGATTTCTGATGGCAACTAATATCTCTGCTTGGATTTTCAGGCATGTGCCAACCCATTGAATGGGTACATCTGAAAATCCAAGCAGGAGTTTGATAATTAGCAAGTAACTTCTGCAAGTTAAGAAGTTTGACAAAATAGGATTTTGTAATAGCCTGCCAGCTACAATATCTGTCTACTTGTCTGCCTGTCTGCCTGCCTGCCTGTCTGTCATATTTGCCGGCATATAAGATGCATCAGAGTATAAGATGCACCCCATTATTACTATATTACTATAGCCCACTATAGACCACTGTATACAGTATAAGATGCACCCCATTTTTCCAGTGTATTTTAAAGGGGGGAAGTGGGCATTATATGCCAGCACATAGGGTATCTATGTCTTGCATTTGGAAGTCATGTACTTACAGTGGCGTCGCGCAGTCTTCAGCCGCCTGGGGCGAAGAACAAACTCGCCGGCCCCCCCCAGCTCGCCGCTGCCGCCGCCCCCTCCCCCCGACCCAGGCAGAAGTCAGCCCCCTGCTGACTAGCGGCGCGCGCGCGATGTCGCGCGCGCCACACATCTCCGTCCGCTCGCACCTTGGCAGATCGCTTGCCCGGCTGGGAGGGCTGCGCAGTGCTTGGGCATTGAGCAGCCGGAGAGGCGAAGAAGGACTGGGCCGGCGGGTCCCGCCTTGGCACCGCGCGTAATGGCCCTGCCTGCGCGCCCTCAAGGGGAAGGCGAAGAGGCGGCTTGCTTTCGGAGGTAAGATGGGGGGGAATCCCCGGGGGATGTTTGCCGCCCCCGGAGAGCCCCCGGGGATTCCCCCCCATCTTACCTCCGAAAGCAAGCCGCCTCTTCGCCTTCCCCTTGAGGGCGCGCAGGCAGGGCCATTACGCGCGGTGCCAAGGCGGGACCCGCCGGCCCAGTCCTTCTTCGCCTCTCCGGCTGCTCAACGCCCAAGCACTGTGCAGCCCTCCCAGGAAGCCCGAGGCGGAGGAGGAGGCGGAGGAGGCCCGGGCCGGGCCGGAGGTTAACGGGAGCCAGAGGAGCCCCACGCCTCCCCAAGGGACGGAGCGCGCCCGGGTGGAGTGGGCGAGGCGGCGGCGGCGGGCCTCCGGGGCGGCCTAGGCGAAGCCCAGAGGGCTAACCCGGGAAGCCCGCTCAGGTCCAAACAGCCGAGGGGAGCCCAGCGCCCCACCAGAGGCTTCGCGGCCTGCCAGCCAACAGCCTATGGAGAAGGGTCGCCTTGGCTAGCGGGAGGAGGAGGAGCTGGGAGGAAGGCGCTTGGCCGGCTGCCCACAACGGGGCCCGGGTTGGGAGCGGGAAACCGGCGGGCGGCTGAATCCCTCCGTGGGGAAGGATCACCCCAGGTTGCCCTCAGCCCGCGAGGGCAGCAACCTGCGTGCGCTTCGCCGCTTGCAGGCGAGGAGGAGAAAAAGGGGTTTTTTTTAGGCGGACAATTCAAAGAGGGGCCCGCCCGCCCGGCTGGCCGTCGGGGGCTCTCCTGGCGGGCGGCCCGCGCGCGCGCGCACGCTGCCCACCTCCTCCTGCCCAGCCACCCACCAGGGGCTCCCTGCCACGGCGCCACCCACCCCCGACGAGCGCCCCATCTCACGGCAAGCTGGGTGGGTGGCTGGGCGGGCAGAGGCGAGCAGCCGGGCGGGCGGGCCCCTCCTTGAATTGTCCGCCTAAAAAAAACCCTTTTTCTCCTCCTCGCCTGCAAGCGGCGAAGCGCACGCGGGGCGCTCGCCAGCAAAAGGGTGGGGAGGGGACATTTTGCCGCCCCCTGAAAGCCGCTGCCCGGGGCATACGCCCCCCCTGCCCCCCCCACGCTACGCCACTGTGTACTTATGAGATTTACTACATCAGAAGACAAAACAACTTAATCAGTTTTTGAGAACGAGAACGACAAACAACAACAACAACAACAACAACAACTATTATTATTATTATTATTATTATTATTATTATTATTATTATTATTATTATTATTATTATTATTATTATTATTATTATTAAGTCATTTATTTAGATTTGTATAGCCGCCCAATCACTTTGCCTCAGACAGTAACATACAGTAATACCTCGGATAACGACTGCATCTTATAACGCTAAAATCGGATAATAATGAACGCTAAAATTGGATAACAATCTGGTAGCGTTATCCGATGCAGTCGTTCGTAGCAGCAGGGTGGCTGGAAAGGTGAACGGGGTTCTCTGTTTGGCTTCCCAGCCAGCCTGCAGCTGCAGAGGCAGGGTGGCTGAAAAGCTGACGGGAGGCTCCCCCGTCAGCTTCCCCAGCCACCCAACAGCTGCGGAGGCATGGACAGGTGGCTAGGGAAGCTGACGGGGAGTCCCCGTTGGCTTCCCCAGCCACCCTGCAGCTGTAGATCGGGTCTCCGACCCCCCCCCCCCCCCCGGCAAGAAGAGAGCCCAAAATGGGCGGAAAAATAGACACAGTCGAAGCTGTTTCTGGAGTTCCCCCACTTCCCGGCCAGTGAAGCAAGCCAAAACGTTGGGATTTGAATCCTGATATTTTGGCTTGCTGCGGCCTCCAGGAAGGTGGGGAAACTTCAGAAATAGCTTGGATTGGGTCCCCTGACCTCCCTGGAGCCGGCAGAGGGGGGGTCAGAGAGCCTGAAATGGGTGGAAAAAACATCCATTTTTTCACCCATTTCAGGCTTTCTGACCCTCCCCCTGCTGGCTCCGGGGAGATTGGGGGACCCGATCCAAGCTGTTTCTGGAGTTTCACCACCTCCCCGGCCAGTGGAGCAAGCCAAAATGTCAGAATTCGAATCCTGATGTTTTGGCTTGCTGCAGCCTCCAGGGAGGTGGGGAATTTTTGGAAATAGCTTGGATCAGGTCCCCTGACCTCACTGGAGCTGGCAGGGGGGTCAGAGAGCCCAAAATGGGTGGGAAAATGGACTTTTTCTGCCCATTTCGGGCTCCCTGACCCCCCTGCTGGCTCAGGGGGGTTGGGGGATCTGATCCACGCTGTTTCCAAAGTTCCCCCACCTCCCTGGAGGCTGCAGCAAGCCAAAATGTCAAGATTCAAATCCTGACGTTTTGGCTTGCTGCAGTCTCCAGGGGAACAGGGCTTTTTTTAACGTTGTGCGATCAATGCATCACACAACATTAAAAACCGGATAACAACAAGATTTGTGGAACCAAGTCTCATCGTTATCCGAAGTACTAGTGTATATTGGGCTAGCTGTGTAATTTATTTCTAAGCTTCAATAGGTTCATAACGTATCACCTGTGGGGGCAGAAAACAAATAAGGGGCAAAATATAAGCTATGCACTGATCCTATACATATTTAATTAGAAGAGTATCTCACCAAGCATGAAACTAGATAAAACACTAACTTCACAATTAGAAGGTGGCAAACTACCTGTATTTTCATTTTAGAAATTAATTCCTTCAAAACTGCCAAAATGTAAAGAAGCTCATGATCACATTGCAAAATAAAAGCAAGCTACCGTATTTTTCATACCATAAGATGAACCTGACTATAAGACACACACAGTTTTTAGAGCAGGAAAACAAGGGGGGGGGGGATATTCTGAAAGTTCAAACCATAAGATGCACCCTCATTTCCCCCACACACACACACTTTTGGGGAGAAAGTGTCTTATGGTCTAAAAAATATGGTAATTTGCAACATTTGGAGTTGAAGAGCACCTCATCTTGTGATACTCTAACTCTACTGCATAGCATGATCTTTAATTCAGTAGCAGTTATTCCCAAGAAATAGAAACAGGCTTATAGATTAATGGTACCAACTGAACCATCCACACATTGTAGAATAGATGCTGTATTTACCGCTAAGAAGCATTAACTTCAAACTTTGAAGCAGGGGAGGGAGTTTCAAAAAGGAGAATAGCATTCAAGCTATTTCTTGCTCAACTTGCATTAATACTTGCTCCCATAAGAAGCAAAGTCCAAAAATCACTGAAAATGATTTCTTGAAAGCATTATGTTAATCAACAGTGATGATGAGTAGCAGAGGTTCTTAAACCGCCCAAGCCACACAGCTGCTGCTGCCTCCCTCCAGGCTGGCTGGAGGGACTTTTGTTTTGTTTATTGTCCGATGAACCTGTTTCAAATGATTTTAAGTAATGCATTGTATCAGCCAGGTTTCTGGTCTATCTCTATCTCTATCTCTATCTCTAGTCGCTCATAATGTTCTTCAGGGGGTCATCTTACAAAATTCTGATCTATCAAGCCCTGATTTCCTGTACAGCAGGAAGTTAGTTGACACTTGAGATTCTTCCCTTTCAAACCATGATCAGGTGACCACTTCTACATGAATTGGATGTCTGCTTTCAAACATTGAACATCTATATTTAACAGCTTTTTAACTCGCAGCTACTTTATCAGTGGATTTTGTTTGACCATCAAGGGAATTATGGTTATATCCATAAAGAAGAAACACCTGAGAGAGAAAAAAACACACTGGTAGAATATAGCCAACAGAAACATTATTCTCCTGCTCTTCCTGGTCCTTGTTTGACCTGCAGGTATGGCAAACTCTCCCAATTCGTCAAACTCACCAGCTTCATAACCTTCAACTTTACTTTTTTCACCTCTGCTTTATTTATCTATGTAGGTAAATGTGCTGACTTCAACTTGCCTTTCTGATCTATGAATCTCCTTCACCCTTGACTCAAAGGCTCAGCCCAAACAGCAAGAGGTCTAACTCTGCAAAGATCTATATTGTGTCTTTGGCTCCAGGAAACCCTGGGTTACTTTTCAGAATTCTTCCAGTACACCATACAAGGTTGTCAACAACATAACCAGTGATCCTTGATCCATAAAATGGAACCTGTTAATCAGGCCACAGTAAAGGCTTAAAAGTAGGGCGGCCAACCGTCCCGCATTCCACGGGGCAATTCCATTTAGGGAGGGGGTAGTTCGACTTACCCTCCGTTCGAAAATCCTCCCGACCTCTCCCGTTGCGTCACGGACGCACCTGTTTCCCCTCTGCCCTGCAGGCAGTTAAAGGGAAACGGAGCCGAAAAGGCTCCAATGAACCGCGCCTGCACAGAGACCCAATCTGGCGTCAGAAATTTATGCAACAGCATAGACTAGTGGCAAGAGAATAGAATGCAGCCAGATTGGGTCTCTGCGCAGACTCCGTTTCCCTTTAACTGCCTGCAGGGCAGAGGGGAAACAGGTGCGTCTGTGACGCAACGGGAGAGGTCGGGAGGATTTTCGAACGGAGGGTAAGTCGAACTACCCCCTCCCTAAATGGAATTGCCCCGTGGAATGCGGGACGGTTGGCCGCTCTACTTAAAAGGCCATAAAAACTACCATTGCAAAAGATCCTGCACAGATGGCCTAAAGAAGGCTGCAATAGCAATCCTTCTTAATACTACTATTGTTATTATTGCCAATAAGGGGTTGCGGTGGGTAAGAAGCTCACCTTGTTAGCTGGAAGGCGAACAAGTTGGCAGTTCAAAACCTGGGTACTGCACGACAGATTGAGCGCCTGTCTCTGTCCCAGCTCTTGGGGACATAAAAGGAGCTTCATTTGGGCACTCCCTGAGTGGAGTTTCTCCCACAAAAATCCTTTCAACCCAGAATAATTTCTGGCATGAAACCACCACCACCACCACCACCAGGACATGCACGACCAGTGCATGTCCTGTGAGTCGCTCCACTCACAGGGCATCAAAGTAGCACCAGGCAATAAGAGCCAGTTTAAAAAAAAAAGAAGAAGAAACATATATTCTGTACAGATACCCTGTTTCCCCTAAAATAAGACATACCCATAAAATAAGCCATAGCAGGATTTCTCAGCAGTTGTGCAATAAAATCCATTCCCTGAAAGTAAGACATAGTGATAGGCATGGCTATGCAGCATCCCGGCGTGGAGCGGTAAAGAAGATGGGCAGCCAGTGGCATAATAAAAATAAGACATTCCTTGAAATTAAGCCATAGTGTGTCTTTTTGAGGAAAAATAAATACAGTATAAGACAGTGTCTTATTTTTGGGGAAACACTGTAGCAGGAAAGGGTTATGAACATCTTTATAGGGAAAAATAATGGCTGCCCCCCTAACCCACAATAAAATTCAATAACATATCTGCATTTTCTTCAGAATAAAAACAGATACAGTACAGATAATGCTGGCTTGCTATCTTGTGTAAACATTTTAAGTGCACTCTATTAGAAGATCAGAAGAATAGGGTGCTAAGTAAATGTTTTGAAGTCAGAGATGATGTCTGCCTTTGAACCTGGCCTATAATATTTTGCAGATGGCCTCCTAAAAGGAAAAGAAACAGTACACCTAGTTACTCAGTTTATACAGCTCACACATAATATTTACTCTGAGTTCCTTAGGCAATTTAAAAACCTTTAGTTAGAGCCATAAGCAGGACATTGCAGTCATATGCAATGTTCCTCCAATAACCCCTTCTCTCTTGGGAAGAGGAGCTTTGCAAGAGAGAAGAGATGGATGTGTGGGGAATCTACTTCTACCCTTGTTTAGGTATACCTTTTCCCTTTAGGGGTCTCAGCAGGCATATAATTTATTAAAACCCCATTTAAATAGTTTTCCCCTCCAGTGGTCTAGGTTTCTTGAATAAAGATTACACCATGAGCTTCTGTTCATGATCTGAGCTCAATTCTGATGAGCTCAAAGTTGACTCAGACTTCCATCTTTACAAGGTCAGTAAAATGAGTACTCAGCTTGCTTGGGGGCAAATTGTAGTTTGAATAAATTAACTTGTGAATCATCCACAAAGTTTTTATCACTATGGGCATTATATACAGAATGTGGAAATAATGAATGAATGAATGAATGAATGAATGAATGAATGAATTTAATTAAAACCATGTGACTTTTCTGTACAGTATAATATAGTCATTTCAGATCTGTTTTATAGCCTTTCCAATGTGGCTTTTTAAACTAAAACATCTAAGACTGAAATGGAAACTTCAGAGGGAAATAGAAAAGTATTTTTTTTTAAATCAAGCCAGTTGGAGGCCAGTGTGGTGTAAGGAAATAAAATGCACTAAGCCGCAAAAAAACAACAACAGCTAAACAAAACCCTGAAGGGCAAACTCAGGCCCCAAAGGGTTAGTTTAAAAATGAGATATACCAACCTGTATAAACAAATAAGTGCTAGTACTAAACTAAAGAACAAAAGTCCTAGAAGCTAAGACTAGTAAGGAAAGGTTTTGAAGGATAGAAAAAGACAATAAAACAAATATATTTACTGCACGAACAGGAGCTGAGAAGAAACACAACCTGCTCACGTGGCAGTAAAAAAATGAAACTGAAAGAGGAATAAGGTGGGAAGTTGGTGCTAGGTGCGATGGGATAAGTTTCAAATTCTAAGCTTGAGAAGATCCAACTGCTCCTCGCATGCACGTGGAAATACCCATTAGTGCGTATGCACAGGGACCACGAAGAAGAACTCACTGGAACATTATCATGGTAAATTACTCTCTGAATATCTCACATATCTTAAAAACCTCATTAGGGTCAAGATACGTTGGAAGCCTCTTAATGGCACATGATTAAAAGAAATGTTCTTCTAATACCCTGTGGAGAGAGCAGGGTTCTACAGGACCAACATGCTGCAGGATCAACTTGAGTCCAAGTGAATAATGGAGAGATGAGGTAATTTGTAATTAGTATTACTGCTGATTATATTGCTATTTAAAGCTTGATGCTCTAAAACTCACTGTTCCGCAAATGACTGTTTTGTGACTGTCTCTGGCTTTCATAGTCTATGTGAAGCCATAAAAGTTAAATTAATCTGAACACCACAGTAGCAGCAAACACAAAATAACATCCCATCCCACAGGAATACAACCTGCTTTCTGTCCATAAAAAGCACACACTTCTTCTGACATTCCTACATTATTCAATGTCTACAAAGATAAATTCAAGAGCACTGGAGATGATCATGTTAGTAATGCTGGATGTCAACCAAATGGAGAACTCCTGACCAAATGGATGGAAAAAGCAAGATGGCTTCTTTCAAGAAGTGATTTCGTTATAAAATTATACATATAATGAATTCGTTTCTATTCTATTTTAAAATTCCTGGCTGGAATTAACTATTCATTCTTAGAAAAGTTACTTCTTTAATTCAAAATCCTCCAGGACAGTAGTTCTTAACCTTCTGAACTATAGATATTTTGGGTTTTAATTCCTAGAAGCTCTTGCCAGATTGTTCAGGGGTTTTGAGAGCTGAGTTCCAAATTAGGGCCAAAGATTGGACATCTTTGCTTTATATAGCTATGGCCTGAGGTGGTTGGTGATTCTAGCCATTATAGTAAAAAATAATAAATCAAGTTTTCTTTTTCTCTTATGGATATTAAAAATATACACAAACAGCATTTTTATATAATCCCTGCTTGTAATCAACATTCTGAAAGTTCAGTAACAAAATTGTCATCTTCTGTATCCCACTTCATTTGTCCACTCCCACAACCCCTCATACTGGCCCTAATCCTATTGCTAATATATGTCTGCAAAAGGGAATCATGTAAATCTTAGTAGCAAATAACTGTTCGTTAATGAGTTGCCCAGGAACACAACAGACATCACGTTAATGAGCAGAGATTTGCCACCATAATTTACATAATTTCCCTTGCCCATGTGACTTTAATACTCTCTTCTGTGGCTGAAATCACTTTGTAATTTGCAATTAGAGTAGGCCCACTGAACCAGTGAGGATTTTGTGAGTCAGGACTGCCATAGTTTCCAGTGATTCAAACAGCCCTACTCTAGGTGAAACATATTACAGTACAGTACTGTGTTTCAGCCTGTGTGTTCACAGAAGTATTTCAGCTCAAAGGGTCACACTGAGATAGATCTGTCAGCCTTAAACGTTGCACAAGCCTTTGGGGTTTTCTTGATACATGCTGAAACAGTCCAACAAGGCCATCTATCTAAACTTTGTATGTTTTCTTAAGCTTTTGACTGAATAGTTTTTGTTTTGTGTTACAGAGTTCAACGTAACTATATATGTGTTGCCATATATAATTAGAGATGTGAAGCCCTGGAGGGGACAGGAAAAATCAGGGGTGTGTGTGAGTGCTTTATGTCTAGGTCAGTGGTGGGGAACCTGTGGCACACATGCCAGAGGTGGCACTCAGAATCCTCTCTGTGGGCACCCTAGCAGTCACCCCAGCACATAGTTTACTCCACCCCTCTACCCAGCAGCCCAACTGGAGTGCTTCCTCCCTCTCCCAGCACAGAGTTCACCCCACCCATCGGACTAACAGCCCAATGGGAGCGCTTCCTCTCTCTGCCCAGCAGTCCAACGGGAGCGTTTCCTTCCTCTCCCGTTGTTGTATTGGCACTTTGCAAGTGGGTTTTGGGTTGCAGTTTGGGCACTTGGTCTCTAAAAGGGTTGCCATCGCTGGTCTAGGTGATACTGTGGTGAGGAAATATAACTACAGTATTTTCTTTGTTACTAAGTTTTACCTTTTCTTCTGGATTTTTAAAAAATTATTTATTTTTGCCTGCTCCACTTAAACTAGCAAAACTAAAGAGGTTCTGTCTGTACAGATCAGGAGATTGTTGTTCCATTTGTTACAATTACAAATAAAAAAATTAAAAATAAAAGTATTGCATTCAGTGTATTTTTAATATAACTATTGAGATAATTTTATGCCAAATCAAAGTGTACATAGTCATATTTTATGTTCCTAAAGGAACAAAAATGCACTAATGTTGCATTTTTTTAATTTTTCTAAAAATTTCAGTCCCCCCCCCCCCGATTTAAAATTTCTAGAAATTTTCCATCTCTAATACAAACATTTAGTTTCTGTAGGAAGTAACAAAGCGTTCCTTTTCCTACATGTACAGTATGTCCCATATCTGGCCAATGGCCCAGGTTTGGGCACTATTGGTCTATGGCAGCCAGAGTTCTCTCACAGATGATAATGAGTCTTTCTGAGGGGAGATGTGATAGCACTTTTGAAATACAGTACTTGAAAGATAATAATTCAGAGGACGGGCAGGATCTGTTCTCGATAATAATTTTCCTGGTTTTTACTGCAATTACTCCATCAGGTACCAGGTTGTTCCTCCAGCCTATTTGCAGCAATTAGATATTCCAAATTATAGGCTGGTATTCACCCAGGCACGCTGTGGATGCATGCCTTCAGCTGTCCTTGAGGATAGATATAATGGGATACCCTATTCGGAACGATTATGCCCATGTGGTAATGGGGATGTTGAATCGATTGAGCATGTTCTCCTTTTCTGCTCATTCTATAGGGACACCCGTGCAGAATTAATAATTCCTTTACTGCATCAATGCACAGGAAAACTGCCTGCCCTACAAGTTTCCTTCCTATTCCAGGACAGTAGTACTACCATCACACACAAAGTGGCAGGTTTCTGTATGAAGGCTCAAAGCATACATTGGCTGCTGACTAGGAAGTCTAGTGTGGCTTTATAGTTTATTGAGATTGCTCCCACACTGAGCAGCTGATCTACACTACTTTATTAAGTTCCCTCTTCACCTTGTCATTATTGGTTTGGCTATAATTTACTGAGTTTTAGTATATTACAACTCTAGCATAGAGTATATTATATCCATGTAATGAGGCTATCCCTCTTCTTCTTCTTGTAAATATTTGCATTTTATCTTCACAACATTAGGTTTTAGTAATTATTGAGGAATTTTAGTAATATTGTTTTAGATAGGTGGCCTGCTCTTGTATGTCAATTCTCAGTACTGTATGTTTTTAGTAGTATAGTTTCCTTTTATTACTTCTGTCCAGTCTAGCTTAGGATGTGTGTTTATGCTTTTGTTTTCTTTGTTATGCTAGTCGTGGACTGTAAATAAAACTGATTGATTGATTGATAATAATTTTGTGTCAGAAATTATTCTGGGTTGAAAGGATTTTTCCTGGAGAAACTCCGCCCAGAACAGGGGGGGGGGGAGGCAGAGATGGGCACTCAGTCTGTCATGCAGTACCCGCTGTACTGCTGACCTTCCAGTTAACAAGGTGAGCTTCTTAACCACTGAGCCACTGCAGCCCCTTCTGTTCTATATTATCCCAAAGTACAGGGCATGTAACTATAGGAAACCAGATATAAACTGAATACAGTACTGTATCAGGAAAAACATCCTAACTGTTAGAGCAGCATAACAATAGAACCAATTCACTTGGGATATGGTGAGTGTTTCAATGCTGGAGGCAGTTAAGAGAAAATTAGACAACCACCCATCAGATCTGCTTTGATTTAGATTCTTACATTGAGCAGGGGTTGGATTTGATGGCCTCATAGACCCCCTTCAAACTCAATTATTCTATAATTCTATGTGTGATAGAATGCAAGGTGGACTAGACGGCAAGCATATTTGCTTTCAAATTTCTGCAAGACTTCTTGTTTTTGCCAACATGCTTGGAAAGGGGATAACAAAAATTTATTGTGGCATGATGAGCTTACTACACCATGTTGCTGCTGGAAGTGATGCTTTGTATGGGACTGGGAAATGCTCCCATGAGATAACAACATCTGTTGAGGCAACACATTCCTCATGTCCAAAGTGCCTATTGTTTTTAAAAGACAAGAATACAAGGTCAAGTACTGTTTCCTAGCTTCATAAGGATGGCAAGCTAATTATGTTGACCAACCCTCCAGTGACTCATGGAAAATTAAGCCTGATGAGGGCTTCAGAAAAGATGAGCAAGAAGAGAATTCTAGCTCTCTCCAAATGCTTCCTCTCCACAAGGGATCACCTGAAAACTCTCTGCCCCTCGTGTATCCTCTCCATATGATCGGAGATCCTAGAAGAGTGATGGCGAACCTTTTAGAGACCGAGTGCCCAAACTACAACCCCAAACAAACTTATTTATCGCAAAGTGCCAACACAGCAACAGGGGAGGGAGGAAACTCTCCCATTGGGCGGCTGGACAGAAGAGTGGGACAAACTCTGTGCTGGGGAAGGAGGAAGTGCTCCCATTAGGCTTCTGGGCAGAGGGGGTGGGTGAACTCTGTGCTGCGGAAGGGAGGAAGCGCTCCCATTGGGCTGCTGGGTAGAGGGATGGGGCAAACTCTGTGCTGGAGCAATCACATGGGTGCCCACAGAGAGAGCTCCGAATGTCACTTCTGGCACACATTATAGGTTTGCTACCCTTCAGGTGGAGAGTTCCCACACAGTAGACTGTTTCCTCTTCATACTGTCCTGTAAACAACAATAAGATGGAGAGTGGGGCACTGAAACTTTCCATGTTCACACATTCAGATTAACTCTCTTTTGCACATTTGAACAGAATTTAAGAATTTTGGGAAATCAGTGTTTCAATGTTGAAATCGCCAAGCCCCTTTATGTATATAACAGGAGGCTAAATACATATGCATATTACACTCAAGAGTTTTGAAACGCCTAATTCAGAAGTCTCAAGTGCTCAGAAGGTACTCAAGAAAAACAAAATCTGCAATAAGGACATGAAGTTGTCATATTTTACTTTGTCGGAAGCAGTACAAGATTAATCATTGTGTGGACATGTTTCTGCTTTGTCACAACACAGAGAGTTGACATTTAGATCCCATCTGCTGAAACCAAATCTTCATCTTTCTCATGCAGCTATTTAGTATTGTCAGTGATTGCTTTGCTGGCATTTTTCATTTTCACAGTATTTTCATGAATAATATACAAGCTATTCATTGGAAATGAACCTGAATACATCAGCTAATGTTAATTACAACTAAAAATTATTTTTAAAATAATGCAACCCTTTTCCCTAGCTATACATTTTACTACTTCAAAGAGAGTCTATGTAAACAAATACTTTCTGTATGACATTTCTGGAGTTTACATCTTCAGAACTCATTCTGGGTGTTATTGTGATTATCACTTTGAAATTTCATTTCCCACACCTATACCTATTGTTAGCAGCTCCCCACCTCTAGAATGTATACTTATAAATAAACCTGCACCTAAATATTTCACTTCATGAGTCTGAGGAGCTTGATTATAGCCTGTAAAATCTCGCTGAACTAAATCTATTAGTTTTCAAGGTACCACAACACTTTTGTTTTCATTTTTGTTTTGTTTCCATTATATGGGCTGCTGTGAAAGGTCCTGTAAATTTAGATTACACATCTTTGAGTCTTACAGAAGTTCCATCCAGATACTCAGACTAATATAATAATAATTGCATGCCATCAAGCAATTTTTGACCTATGGTGACTCTTTAAAGGGTTTTCTAGGCAGAAAAATTACAGCTGTAGTTTAGCATTCCCTTCTTTTTGGCTCACTCTACGCAGTCCATAGCAACTCAAGCTAATTCTTTTCCTTGGAGACATAGAGGGAATCAGGGGTGTGGTGGGCACCATGGGAGAGCGCTGGACAGGGGCAAAGGGTGGTGACCAAGGGACGGGGGAGAAGGCTGCCTCTGAGAACCGCTTGTCCACCACCTCTCACTTGCTCCACCTGGCATGCTCCACCATTGCTCCCAAGCTGAAGGAGGGAGTTTGGAGCAATGGCTTAATCTAAAGTGTAGTATGCCGGGTGGATAAAACAATAATAAAATTATTATTTGCGCTCCAGGTCACCATAGGCGAGGGGGCACTGGGATGAATCCCCCTGTCCTGATGACATAGCCCATGCCTGGAGGGAACTGAATTCTCATCCTCTGGTTCCACAGCCAGATAACTAAACAATTGAGCTATCCAGTCAGGTTAACATAGTAAAGGTAAAGTCTCTCTTGCTCATAAACCAGGCCTGTCCAACTTATGGGGTAATGCTCATCTCTGTTTACAGCCAAACAGCCAGCACTGTCTGCATCTGCAGACATTTCCGTGGTCATGTGGGTGGTATGACTAGTTATCAGAACCCATGGAACACTGTTACCTTTCCTGCTAAAGTGGTATCTATTATCTACTTGCAATTTCTTGTTTTCCAACTGTTAGGCTGGCAGCAGCTTACTCCATCATGTGGCACTCAGGTCTCAAATTGTTGACCTGCCAACCTTCTGGTTGTCAAGCTCTACAAAACCAGAAATTGTATAAGACAGAAAAAGCAAACTTTTGGCTTTTCAGATTTTCTGGCCTCCTATAATTCTCTACCATTCACTGTGCTGGCTAGGGCTGCTGGGAATTGAAGTCCACACCATTTACAAGACCAACGGGGTTTTTTTTATCTTTGTACTTTTCTTGGTCCTAGCTGTCTAAGACATGAAGGTCTGAAAATAACTTTTAATTTAGATGCCTCCCAACAAACAGGAACCCTAGACCCAGTCATGGAGGTGTCCTTCTTTGAAAAACTCATGCTGAACGTGTCAATGCCCTGAAGAGCCATGGAGCAGCAGGGCTGTGTCAAATGGATATCCAAAATGGAGTACATGAATGGATCTTTCTAATACTAGGTAGAGATGGTTCATGCAGTCCTCCAGAAGTTGTCTTGCTGCTAATCCCATCAAATCTAGACAGAACAAACAATGGTGAAGAATTGCAAGGGCAATTCCTCATGCACTCAATTAAGGAGACTTCATTTCACCAGAGATTATAATAAATTCATTGTCTTGACTGCTGAAGTAGCACAGAGTGGAAGCTTTTGTCATACCAAGCTAACATGACTCCAATTCTGGACGCTATATAAAGAGGCTACTTGTGATGCGCAAATGCTGATAGATCTTGCAAAAACAAACTGGTAACTGAATAAGGCCCATTGACAATAGCTTTCCTCACACTCTCTTTTTGGAAAGTAACTATATTACATTGTGCTTGTGCCAGTGACTCAAGGCCTCCTACGCCAACTCAGCTATAGTCACAGAATGTTCAATTACTCAAGGAACAACACATTGTACGCTCCAAACTCTGTGAAGCAAGGGGGAGATT